>CM042060.1:64035000-65390625 GCA_023525745.1 Arctium lappa | reverse complement strand
AGCCCTGATACCAACTTATAACACCCCGAAAATTGGGATAAACAAAAATTTCCATAAAAGGGAAACATGGTATCAAAATAGGCCATAGCATGAGCTCCTCCCAAAAAGGGAGACAATAAACGCCTGTTAAGATTACAAGTTTGTAATGTATAACAATGTGAGGGAAAACAACCCTTTAATCTAAATCCTAACTAGGAACAAGATTAACAAAAGTTGTGATCCAATCCAAAATAAACTTCTATACTGGCGTCCCAAAAATGTTCCCAAACTCGCATCTAAGCCATCTAGACTCTCTTGGCGTCCGTACCGCTAGAACCTGAGATACATATCAAACCAAACAAGTGTTAGGCCAAACGGGCCTAGTGAGTTGTACAAAAGCATGGCATGATAATCAAGATACATGTTAAAGCATTAATAACGACTCAGTCCACTTGGTCATACTGGAATCAATGGGGGAGATCCATCACACCAATAAGGTTTACCTCAAGTCAATGTACCTTGATGTTGTTCTCATGACAACACCCCAAAGGCCCGACACACCATCCCGGTGGCGGAGGCCTTAGGTGTATACCGTCCAGTGGCACCTAAGGCTACATCCTCCTGGCACCTGCTCACGGTTCATCCAACATATATATGTATATACTACCCATCTTTATGCGTATCCCGCATCAATAAGATACATATACATATTAATCATTTCTATACATATCTCTCATCAACAAGATACATATACTTACTGTTCATGATTTCAAACCCATGTTAAGTCTAAAACACCCAAGCATGTATGTTTGACAATAATCTTCACAAATCCCATGTTATAACACCATCATACCCAATAACAACAATATAAATCAACTCAACAATCCCACATGCGAATCAATAGCAAAACCCCCAAATATCACTTAAGTAGCAGTTAGGTCAAACTTATAAGGTGATCAGATTCATACAAGTATGTGAAGTAACACAAGTAAGCATTCAAGATATGTATCTCATTTAAATATTTTAGTAAAGAAAACTCACTATCTAAGTTTTATAGCAAAACCCTAGAAACTTGGGAGAAACCCAAGAAATGGATGGAGGAGGAAGATGATCTTGAAGCTTGAGATCCTTGGTTGAAATCCTTGGTTAAGGAAGCTTGATTCTTGCAATAAATGTGGTAGATGGTGGTTGGGATGAAGCTTGGTTCGATTGAGGGGAGTGGTAAATGAAGAGAGAGTTTGAGAGAAAAAGGGTTTAGAGAGAAAAAGGGTTTTGAGAGAATAAGGAGAATGGGGCTGAAAACCCATTTAAAGTCGTCAGAGCGCGGGCGCGGTTCGTGGCGCGGGTTGACCCGCGCGGTCATCCGCGCTGCCCACTAGGGGTGTTCGCGGTGCGGTTTGGTACGGTTTAGGGCAAAATCGCAAACCGCACCGCATATGCGGTTTGAGCATTTTCCCAAACCGCAAACCGCACCGCATATATCTCAAACCGCATCAAACCGCACCGCGAAATGCGGTGCGGTGCGGTTTATACAGTTTGTACCTAACGCACTTTAACCTATAATTCAATAATTATAAAATTAAAACTTCATTTTGAAGTCGGCAATACTTGATCGTAGTCCAAAAAATAAAAATATTCGACACGTCCAACTTGTAAATACATATTATATAAATATTGCAATTATTCTATATATACATATATGTGTGTGTAATATATAAAATTAAAAAATATATATACATATATATAGTTTGCGGTGCGGTGCGGTTTGAACCGCGGTTTGATAACTCAAAACCGCAAACTGCACCGCATAGTGCGGTTTGGAAAAAATACAAACCGCAAACCGCACCGCGAAAGTTCTAAACCGCGTTTTGCGGTGCGGTGTGGGCGGTTTGTGCGGTTTGGCGGTTTATATGAACACCCCTACCGCCCACTGGATGTTTCCACGAACAGTGCTCCGCGCGGCTCATCGCGCGGCCTAACCCGCACGGCCACCCGCGCGGGGCACTGTTTCTCTGCAGTTTTCCTCCTTTAAATCCTGAAATTTAGAGTGTTACCTATTACACCATCATACTCAATAAATAGTCACATCAAACAATCCAACAATTTCTCATGTGAATCAAAAGCCAAAAACCCCAAATAATCATATAAAGAACATATAGGTCAAACTTATCAGGTGATCAGATTTGTACAAGCATATGAGATAATACAAGTAAGCATTCAAATATGTATCCCATTTAAAGATTTTGGTAAAGAAAACTCACTATCTAGGTTTCATAGCAAAAACCCTTGAAACTTGGGAGAAGCCCTAGAAATGGATGAAGGAGGAAGATGATCTTCAAGTTTGAGGTCCTTGGTTGAAATCTTCGGTTGATGAAGCTTGATTCTTGCAATAAGTGTGGTAGATGGTGGTTGGGAATAAGCTAGGTTCGATCTTGGGAAGAAGTAAATGAAGAGAGAGTTTTGAGAGAAAAAGGGTTGGAGAGTAAATGAGAAATGGGGCTAAAAACCCAAATAAATCCGTCAGGTTGAGCGTGCGACTTGTTGCGCGGGTTGACACGCGCGATAACTCGCGCCATCCACTGGTCTTTCATGCGGACAGTGCTCCGCGCGGCTTGTGCCGCGGCCTAACCCGCCCGGCAACCCGCGCGGGGGACTGTTTCTTGCAGAAATTTCCCTAAACAAAATTTAGAGTGTTACATAATGAATTACATTGGTAGTCCTTGTGGTTTGTTTAAAAATTAGATTTGATCTTTAAAACGAACCATCTGTATTGATGGTGCTTAACTTTTCAATATCATAACATTCATTGTTCCAAGAGTTAAACATCATCAATTAGGAACAATATAGTTTTTAGACAAACTATAGGGACCAAAAGTATAATTCACTCCAAAATTAATTGTGATTCACATGTTTCACATGTTAAAGAAGTTTTTTTTTTATATTATACTATTCTAACTAAATTGCAAAAGATTTTTAAAATAAATATAAAAAAATTAGTAGTTTTTTAAAATAAACATAAAGATTTTTATTTAATATGTACTTTAAATTAAAATATTTTATTTGTAATTAAATATATATATATATATATATTTTTTAATAAAAAATTAATTTAAAAAAATGTAAATCATAATTAATTTATGAGTGAATTGCACTTTTGGTCCCTATAATTTATCCAAAGACTGATTTGTCTTTCATACTAGTTGCTAACAAACATTTTTAACTTCTAAGACCATGTGTGTTATACAATTTAAAAGTTTTGTACCATTAATATAGACAATTCGTTTTAAGGAACCAAAACAAAATTTTGAAAAAACCATCAAGACCACCAGTGTTATTCACTCTTTTTAATACTTCATTTGTCAATAAATAAATAAATTATGATTGATTTGATATTGTAATTAAAAAAACATAATTTAAACACTAACTAAAAATTCATTTTTAATGAAATTAAAAATATACACTCAATTATTAATAAGAAAATAAATATCGGTTCATATAATGTGGTTATTACGTGTTTACTAGAAGCGTATTCGCGCAATACAACGAGATACATCACGATTTTAATGTTTCATTTTATTTTTTTGTTGATTTACAGTACGATTTTGAATGATTTTGAGAAAGTAATAATGTTTTTTTTATAAATTTGTTTAATTTAAGCTTAATAATATAATTTTTTTATATAAAAATTAAGTATTTTGTTAGAATTCAATGATTATCTTATATATTTTAATGACATCTAGAAAAAAAATAACCAATTACATATTTAATAATATAATTAAAACAAATTTATAATAATATAATATATTAATTAATAGTGATACATGGAAATGTATGCATAAAAGGAAGGTCCTGTACATACCAATTTGGTGAGTGTTAGAAATCTGCAGTAGTAATATGTATCTTGTGCTTTGATACTTGTAAATTAAGAGATTTTAAAAATCTTGCATAAAATGATGGTACCTTGTATCTAATAATTTGTATTTAGGGTTTTTTATCCATGCTTTATAATATAGTATAGATAATGTTTGAAAAACAAATAAATTTTCTTTTGTTATTCTAAGATATGTTAAAGGCAGATTCAAACAAAAATTTGAATATCTTTAAATTTTTTCTTCAAAAATATTATCTTTAAATATATTTAATTTCTTGCAAATCTAAAAGTCCAACTTACCATAGGCCGTATACTCAGGGATGTGCTAAAAATTGACTTATGTTTCCTCAACTAAAATGCCCAAAAACTGCTTCTTGTGAAGAAAAGAGGGGGACAAAAGGCTTAAAAAGATATGCCCTTGCTAGGGGCATTCGAACTTGGAAGCATACCTAGTATTGCTAATTACCAAGTTATGTGAATATTATGATCATCATTTTTTATAATTATGTTTGATAAACTAACTAAAATTTAGTTATTGATTGATAAACTATTTTTTTTTTTTAAAAGGTAACATGCATTAAAATCAAGCAAAAATACAAAAAACAGGACCCCTCTAACACAAACCATTGCAAGGTGTAGCAAAAAAGTGGGAAAAAAGACGAAAAAACCATGGCCAAAGACAACCAAGAACCAAAAAAAGACAGCAAAAGCCACACCTAGAAAGCCCGACAAACACACAGAGGGTAAATCCCACGAAAGAATTATAATGAAAATGACGCTTATCGATCCACGATCCATATTGTATGGATTTTTAATTTAATTTTTCTCGAAATCCATTCAAAAGCTCTAACCTACAACTTAGTAAGCTAATTAAAACCAAGGTCTTTTTTAATAAGCTAAAAAATTAAGCTATATCATTGTTGTTGAACATGTCTTGCATCTACTTTTTCGATTGCTTGTTTGTAAATATGTACAAAATGTCTTTTGTCAACGTTAAAATAGGACCCCATTTAAACCCTGTTAAAACAGAATTTTATGGCCTTTAAATGACCTCTCAGTGTGTTACTGCATAACATCGTTATTCCCGACCGGAACACCAATCCATTCTGGATAAAAAGCCAGTAGGGTGTAAATGATGCGAGTCGAGCTCGAGTATCATTATACTCGACTCGAACTCGAAAGCTAATACTCGAGCACGAACTCGACTCGAAAACTCGCGAGTAGTAAAAACCCAAGCTCGACTCGAACTCGAAAGCTAATACTTGAGCTCGAGCTCGACTCGAACTCGTTTTAATTAAGCTCGAACTTGAACTCGAATCAAGCTCGAACTCGAATCAAACTCAACTCGATAAAAATTTTCAATACAAAACTTTGAAGAACTTGAAATGTGCACCGGCTTAAGTTTATAGGGTGCTCCAAAACATTTCAAAATAAAAGGTTAAAACTTGAACATTTGCTTAGTTCAAAGATCAATCTTGTCCTAACAAGATGAGCCTAAACCACCCAACCTTACGTTGCAATTTATATAAAGTGGTTATGAGGTAGAATCCTTTACTAGGCGATGTGGGATAGAATTCATTTATATAGGAAGGTGATAGGGGTAAGTTAGCTTTGTTTAGGGGATGCGGGATTAGAATAAGAAGTGGAGAAGGAGAACATCATACTTTCTTTATACATATTTTTAATATTAGAACTTTTATGTTAATATTATCTTTGACCTATTTTTCTTTTAAATAAAAATTTATTAATATGTAAAATTATAATCACCGTAAATAATTTATATCTCATTTTTAACATTTTATTACATATAGAGTTATAAAGATAAATTTGTCATATTTTTACATTATATTTTATAAATTATAATATAAAGTTAATTACATAAAAAAATATATACGAGTATCTCACGAGCTTATCGAGTCGAATATCAAATGGCTCGACTCAACTCGTTAGTATATCAAGTCGAGCTCGAGTTCGAGTCGAGCATATTCGAGTCGAGTGTTGACCGAGTTTTGACCGAGTCGATCTCGATTCTCGAGTAGCTCACGAGTTGTCTCGTCTCATTTACACCCCTAAAAGAGACTAAGCGAGGGCATGCTCTCACTCAGTTCACCTCCCTCGTAGGTAAGGTGTAAGTTAATTGAAATTACACAATGTTTCTAAAAATATATAATGCTAATGGGTCGTTTACCAAATGTTTATTAGGTAAGCGCTTTTCGATAGACATGGGAATGGCCCCCGACCCGTCGGGGAACCCGGACCACCCGCCCCGCCCCGTCCCCGTTATATTTTTTAATAAAAAATTTAAATATATATTACTTAATTTAAACTAAATCGGTAATTCATTATTTTCTATTTTTTAATTAGATTTAGAATCTAAAATTGTTGTTTTTTTAATGTTAGTATGTATTTTAGATGTCAATTAAAAATATAATTACTTGATATGGTTTTAGATATTACTCAATATGTTATGATACGTGTGACGTTAAGTTTTTTTCTTAGATTGAATTGAATTTTTTTTAGGCTATTAACTATTGTATGAGATTGTGATTTTTTTTATATTAAATTAAATTACGTTCGATTTTAGGTTCATTGAAAATATGTGAGATTTATAAATGTGCGGTGTCTCACATATTTGATTTAAAATAGATTACGTCAATGGGAAAAAAAATCACGGTTTCCCCATTGGGGATGGGATCATATTCCCCGGCGGGGATGAAGATGAGGGATCGGAGACGGGGATGGGGATTGAGGTCCCCGCCCCATTCCCATGCCTACTTTTCAACAAGGGTCAACACACTCACTACCTTATCGAGTAACATTTCTTGCCATAAAAATTGGTTGTTATTAAGCGTCTCTTACCGGTAAGTGTTAACTAGAGAGTCTTCTCTCTCACTCACCAGGTAAGATATCAGTCTTTGTTATGTCTTTAATTACTGAATAAGATTATTGATCCTTGTCATGCACACCCGGTAAGCAGGGACGGACCTAAAGGACATACGATGGCACGTGCCACCTATTTATCTCTGTCGAAAGGTTAAAAATTTTTAGATTTATAAAAAGTGCAACCGTATCATTTTAAAAGATGTCACCGTATGATGTTCAAAAGTTCAAGAAGGTGCAACCGTATCTTGTAATCAACCAAAAAAAGACTCCTGAAATCAACCAATTCGAAATCGATTAAAAAAAACTTAAACATTTCTCGAAATCAAGCAAATAACTATAAAAATACCTCAAAACGGTGGAATTAGGCTAAAACAAATCGAGCGATATTGAATGTTGGTAACACGTCGATAAATACCGTGTTTTTTATAATTATTTTTTTATATATAATATATAATGTCACCGAATGAAAAAAAAAATTTGGGTCCATCCCTGCCGGTAAGATAAGGAACACTCGGTAAACAATCGGTAAAGGCCCCCCTAAGCCACTGTACAAAACTTAATAATTTGAACCACGCTAGACAACACATGTCTAAACACTCGTCAAAGCGTTGGGTATGCCACACAAGGTGTCAAACATAATGACAAAAGCATCGTTCAATCATTCATATCAAATTGCAAGGCCATATTTCCTTTTAGTAAAACATCGTACGTGTTTTTGGGGATAACATGGCCTAGAAAAAAGGTGTCCAGCCATATTTTTGGGGAAATGTCACATCTTATGATATCAACCTACAATTACAATTAGGCTATGTACAAGTGTGAATGTTAAGAGGCACGTGATACCGGAACATAATTAAGAAATTAAAGTTCTAATTATAAAGTCATCTTTTGTTAGATAATATGAAATCCAACCTGTTTTTTTAACTATTTTTTCAAAGGCAAGAATCATCTCATTTAATAATATTATGATTACAACTACTTCAATTTTGATATTAATATATCCTAAGGAAATATAACATTATCCTAAAATCTAAGATGTAACATGTTTTTAACTAATAATTAAACATCTAAATAACACATTAAAACACTAAAATTGAAAATATATAGAGAGAGAGATGAAAATACAGCAATATCATTAATATCTCGTAGTAAAATATCTTTTGAAAGTTTAAAAAAAACATTTTTAGATAATTTAGAATCATGTGAGACCAATTTGTTTTCGTTTTTGTTTTCGTGAGACTCGTGAGACCATAAAAAATGTTTGTATTTTTGCAGTTGGTCTCATACGTCTTATAAAAAAAGAATGGTCTTACCAGAATCCAACACTTTCCTTGACAATGGACATATTATAACCAAGATTTAAGGGGCTTTTGGTTCAGTCTAGGAAATGAAAATGGCAAAGAATAAAAATGGGAATGAATTTTCATTCCTACAATTTAACCTGAAATGAAATTTTGGACTTCTAGAAAAATGAACCTATTATATTATATAAAATCAAACAATTTATTTTATTATCATTCTCATTTATCAGTGCATAATATCTCTAACCAAACACTCCTAAAGTGACGATTAAACTATCTAGATATACGGGTACTGTTTTAAGAAGACAAATGGTTGAGCAACAAGTCCATGACAATGAAGGACGGCGGTCTATGCCCTTGCCCACCGCCACTACATTACAAAGCACTTCACTCCAACAAGACTAAACCATAATCACCTATCTTCTTCTAAATAAAATATATTATATTCAATATTTTTTTTGACTATTATTTTATTATAAAACAAAATAAAAAAGAACTTATTAACAAAAATCAAAATTACTACAATAAGTTTAGCTAATAATATAAATCATTTAATTTGTACTATGTTTTATTCTTTAACGAGGTGGGATTAATGCCCGCACGTTGCTGCGGATGGAAAAAAATATTAAGACAATAAATTTGAGCATGACCAATTATGAGAACAAAACATTTTGTGTCTGTTAGTAGCATGACTATAATTTACAAAATGCTCTATGAGGATGATGTGTGTGTATGATAGAAAGCGAAAATAAATTGGCAAATGGTACATTACATCATTAAACCTAAAAAAAGTTACATTGTTATTAAACCTAAATTAAATTATAATAAAAATATGAATTAAACAATTTTTACATCATTATTAAACATAAAATAAATTATGATAAATTACTTTATTAATAAATAAAAAATTGGTGCGTGAATCACCTACGACTATGTGCTTGGATTGATGGGGAAGGCGGAAGGTTTTGGGTTGGAGAAGACACAGTCATTGAGATGGGATGCATGTTAAGGGATCTTTATTTTATGCTTATATAATAAAAATAATTTTTATAATATAATTTTTATTTATTTAAATTAGAAAATGAAAAAGTTATAAATTATCGAAATGTCATTTACTTAACGGTCAGGAGCTAACAACTTTTAGTTTCGAGGACCAAAACGTTACGCAAATGCAAAATCGCAAGTCTATTTTGGAATCAACAAATTATGGGGACTAAATCCAAGAAGAAAATAAAACTATGGGGACCAAATCTGTAACTCTACAAACATAGGACTAAATCTAACAGGGAGATAAAACCTCAAAGACCAAATCTGTAATTTACTAAAAACCTCAAGGACCAAATCTATAAGTTACTGTTCATCATTCCTGTTAAATGTTAATATATATAATATCATAATGATGACGTTTGTCATAACATAAAATGTGAGTGTTTTTTAGTTTGTCATTTCATTATTAAAGATGTAGATAAAACTAAATATGATAATTCGACCATTATAATTGTGTGTAAGATTGAGCTAGGGCCAGGGGTGAATGAATTGTACAAATTTTAGGAACTTAAAACCATCTTCAACCAAAAATACTCCAACCATTTAGTGTTAAATTATAACAGTAACATATATATAAATATATATATATATATATATATATAGAGAGAGAGAGAGAGAGAGATGGGTTCCAGTAAGAAGTTGAGTTAATGGTGAGTAACGTGAGAAGTGGTTAACGACCGTTGGATGAGAAATGAACGCACATTAGAATGAGAAATGATCGAAATGCACCAGATCAATTCTCTTCTAAGCCCGCAATTCATATGAGGGTTTGGGATTAAAATAGATCAAAGGTTTAGATCCACTTCTCACGTTTCTCACCATTAACTGAACTTCTCACACGATCATTCACCTATATATATATAACTTAATCAGTTTTTTTTTTGTTTTTGGTCCCTATGGTTTGCTCAGAGTGAAACGAAATGCAAACCACTGGGACTCCTAGTATACTTATTTCAAAATAAGGACCACATCCAAATTCTGATCAAACCACAGGGACCAACAGTATAATTTACTCTTAGTTTAATTCATATTTATATATTTTATTTAACTATAATTATTATTTTGATGTAGTAAATTAGTTAAATTTATATTTGCATATCTTATTATACCAACACACTTAATTTAGTATTTAGTTTTACTTCTTAAATTAATAATTTCTCAACCAATTAAAACAAAACATGTATCACAGTTAAATTTTATTTGAGTTAAAATAGGGTTCATCAAAGTGTGTTAACGTGCTTCAACATCGACTATTTTAGACCCACCAATAAGCACTTTAGCACATATTTATTTAACACTTTTAACACGTTGATTGAAGATTACTTATAGCTACAGTACGACACGTTGTTAGCTCTTTAACACATTGGTTGGAGATTTACCTAATTTGACATATACATAGTTTAATAATTTATTAATTTTGTCTAATTTCTCTTATTTTTGTTCCGCCTATTTTGACATGACAAAAAATGCATTATTGTTGTATTCAACCCCCTCCTAATCCAAAACTTACACCAAACATAAGACAATAAGATAAAATATGGATAAAGTTGTCTACATGGATCAATCTATTTGTATTGATTAAAAAACAATGATTTTCTATATAAAGTTCTCCCTAAAAACTTATCGAATAAGCTTATAAGAAGTAGGTTCATATGAGAACAATATCTATTTAAGAAAACACGATAACGACCGACTACATACAAAATCGTATATGATTCACGCGAAATGTCGAATTATATATGATTTTGCACATGATTTGGGGGTGTTTGGGATTGCTTATTTAAACTTCTTATTGACTTATAGCTTTTCCTCACTAGTAATAAACTACTTTTAGTGTTTGGGTAGGAAGAAAAAAAAATGCTTATAGTTTTTCCACATCGCTAATAAGGTGTTTTTGATAAGTTAAACCATTATGACTTATCAACTAATTTGAAACAACTTATGACTTTTTTGGTTATTTTACATGTATAAACAATCTCAAACACCCCTAAATAACAACTTATTAACTTATTACGTTTTGATACCACAATAAGTCAATCCAAAACTTTTTATACAACTCTTTTTTGTCACCACATAAGTGGATAAACACTTTTAAAAATAAACATAAGTTATTTTAAATAAGCAATCCCAAAACCCCCTTGCTGTTTTCTTATTTTCCTAAATAGTTAACGTTCTCATTTGTACCTTCCTCAAACTTTTAAACCCCTTTCTATATCATTAAATTATGTCACATTAAACTTATTAAACTTTAGTCTTAGGTTAATCTCGTGCTATTTTGCTACCAATTGCCCCTTAAAAGCAAATCTATTGAAGTAATATTTTACGTTAATCTCGTTTGTACCTTCCTCAAACTTTTAAACCCGTTTCTATATCATTAAATTATGTCACATTAAACTTATTAAACTATGGTCTTACGTTAATCTCGTGCTATTTTGGTACCAATTGCCCCTTAAAAAGCAAATCTATTGAAATAATATTTTATCTATTTTTATTATTTTTATGCAATTAATTAAGATTATGAAATTAGTGACAAACAAATAACCTGATCCGTCCAAGAATGCTACCCCACCTCCGTCTCCCCTCACAACCACTTGGTTCACACTCTAAAGTAGCATAAAGCAATAGTTGCACTGCAGATAAAGGCTCAGAAACTCATGGAGAAAACCGTGAGAGTCAAAATTATCAATATCAGAAACCATTAAAATAACCTCTAAGAAAATAAAACATTTTTGCATGTTAGTATCTCTCAGAGAAAATTACCTGACGGTAGTCGGAACTCAACTCAGCATGGCTGGATTAGTCCAAACCCAGAATCACAAGAAACAAATTGGTTGCATTTCTGGGTTCTTTCAGATCTTTGATCGCCAACAGATTTTGGCCGGAAAACGCATCCACTCCACCAAACGCCTCCCTCCGTCCACCGTAAGTTTTCATTTTACATTTTATCTGCACATTAATTAGAATTAGATGAAACTGTGCAGACTGTAGAGTAATTAACGGATGAATTTAATGAAAGATGTTTTAATTTTAAACTGATTTTTTTTTTACAGGGTGTCGGTGCGGCGTCGCCGGAGACGGTGAGTTCCGTCGAGTCGCCGGAGTTTTCTGGAGAGCTACGAAAGGCGGAACCACCGCAACACTTGGTGGAAATGCCGGTAAGTCTAGAAAGTTCTCAGTCATCTCCGCCGGAGAATGACACCGGACATCCGATAGCAACGCCGACGAAATCTACTCCATTGATTCCGGTGACTGAGATAAAAGACGGAACGCAAAAGAGTAAACCGTCGGTTACTGAGGGCGATGACAACAAGCAACGGCGATCCCCCAGCGTCATTGCGAAACTCATGGGACTCGAGCCATTATCGCCATCGTCGCCACCGTCGACATTGTCATCTTCCGATCATAAAGGTCCAAAAACCGGCGCCGGAAAACCGGCGCTAAAGAGATCTGCTTCAGAATCCAGAGTTTCAAGAGATCTGTTTCACTCGAAATACATCGACGGCAACAACTTCCAAGTGAAACAACCGAAGCAAACCGTGGAACATATTGTTGGAGATGAAGGAAGAGATTTAAGCAACAAAGGGTTTGCAAATGGTAGAACCTTGAAATCGATGAGATACGGATCAGGAAATCTGAAGTCGCCACAGCAAAGGAGAAGTTTCTTCGATTCAGAGGATTTTTTCCCGGAGCCAAATCAGACGACGTTGTCAATGCATGGAGATTTCGAGAAGAAATTGAAGATGAGAGGAATGGATGAACAGTCGAATGATCTAGGCACATTGAAACAAATTCTCGAGGTTCTGCAACTCAAAGGTCTTCTACACTCCACGAGACCTTCAAACCGGCAGCGAAACTTCGTCTATGTTCGGAATTTGCCTTCCGATGAATCCAGCATCGTGTTAATGAAACCATGGCGATCGATGGCGTCAAAGGTGGATAATCAGAGATCTACGAATGACTCTCGAGAAAAGCGTAAATATTCCGGCGAAAATTCTCCGGCGATTAGTCCAAAGCGGGAAGGTGGAACAGTAGATCGGAGCGCGAGAAGTCCGGCGAGAGGTAGAAACTGTTCACCTACACGAATTGAGAGTAACTTAAAGAGTTGTAATTCAATTGTCAAAAGAAAGCCATTGAGCATTGAAATCCAAAGAAGAGCTAATGAATCGTCAGATTCACTAAGAACTTCGCCTAATTCTCCTAAGCTGACTCCTAAAAGAACCGGATCTGCTCATCATTCCTTGCACAATCGATCTCAGAGAAGCCAGAAACCATCGGAATCGTCCGCCATTAATCCTACAAAGCAAAAGATCTTCAAAAACATTGTTACAGAAGACGAATCGTTTTCCATTTCTGAAACCACCGTCTGTACACCTTCTCCAACCGATACAGAGGTATGCAAATGTCGGTTATCATATCAATTACCGCTCGAGTACTCATTTACGTGTGTTCAATTCATTCGATTTAATTTCCACTAATTACAGAGATCCAAATGGCAGGCAAACAGACAAGGAAGGAGTTTGTTACAGAGATGCGACAAGTTACTTCATAACATAGCGGAGATGAACAGCAGCACCACCACCGAGTCACCACCTATTTCAGCCACGGTTTTACCGAGTCCAGTCTCGGTCCTTGACTCAGGTTTTGACAAGGACGAGTCGTCGTCGTCTCCTTCACACAGCATTGATTTCAAAGGTACACTAAAAATAAACCTTCATTGCGTTCACATGAAACTTACATGTTGACTTAATTAGTCTCCCACCAACATAGCCTTTACCACGCTGATTGTTTCAACCTGTTCACCTGCCATAATGTAATTGGTCAAACAAATAATTTCTAAGGTGAATTTTGACGATATATCATTACTTTTAGCAATAAATCTAACGATAGTAAATTAGTAATTAATAGATTTGTACAATGTTCATGGTGGTGGTGGTGGTGGTGATCGGAAATCTGATGACGGTGGTAGGCCACGGCGTTGGTCAGTGTTTTTATTGAATGAATTTGGTGAAAACTGTCCCCTATGTCGGTGTTACAATCGATGATAGTTTTTTTAAAGGAAAATAATCAATAATCGTACAGTTCCTTTTTCAGCATTAATTTTCGGTGAAAACTGTGTACTGAATTTTGGAATTTTGGAATTTTTTAATACTGTCTTCTAAAACAGTACCTCCAACCGTTGATTACGAAGATGAGAGTTGCAGTCGTTCAATCTCGCCGGCGAAATCGACAGAACACGAAGAATTCACATCAGATGACTCTGATTTCATCTACATATCCGAGATACTTCGAATCTCGCCGTACCTGCATGAAGATCACACCTTCACTTCGGTAGAGAAACAACTCTCCAAAAGTAACGACACTTCAAATGTAGCTAAACGCCAACGAAAACTCGTTTTCGACGTAATCGTCGAGATCCTCGATCGGAACAGACAGTTGCCGCCATGGAAGGCTGCTTCGCTTGCGGATTCCGGATCTGGAACTTTTCTGAAACAGATCTGGTCGGAATTTCAGAAAATCCGAGAGGTAAACACTACTGGCCATGGGATGCTGGAATTGATCAGTGGTGTTCTGAAGAAAGATCTGATCGAAATCAATGGCTGGATAGATCATCCGGTAGAGAAGTCGGAAGCTATACTGGACATTGAACGGATGATCTTCAAGGATTTGGTGAGCGAAGCAATCGGTGATCTTGCGGAATTTCCCGCCAAATGTGTGTTCTTGAGGCCTAAGAGGAAATTAGTTTTTTAAACTGGCGGGAATGAGTTTAGGTTTAATTTTTCGTGGGTTTTTTTCTATTTTAATTAATATATTGGTTTTCTCTTCCGATTTTACACAAATATCAGTACTTTTGTAATCTTCACGTCCATAGTTGTGGATCTGGCTAAACGACAAAGAAAAATAACAAAACTAGTCACCTTTGACTTAAAAAAAAACAACCCAAATACACAATTGTTGACCCCACATCTGCAATTGCGGACTCAGATATTTTTTCAAACTTTACATTTTCTACTCGGATCTGCAATTACGGACCTGGATATTGCGGACATAGTGACATAAGTGCAAAATCGGGAGAAAATGGTTAGGAAACCAATTTCTTTGTCTACTTTAGGTATTTGAGTCAATTTTCTCTAGTTTTTACGTTATCCGTCAGCCCATTTGTAACTATTACCATTTGGATTTATTTTACTTAAACTTGAGATATTTAAAATATGTTTGACAACCGTAAATTACTTTATGAAAAGGTTTCACGAGACTTTTGAGATTGATTATCAGTTATATGAGGGGTAGTTTAGTCATTTGACTTATTTTTGGAATTATCTATTAAAATTCAAAAAATGTTAGTAATATATTATGTGTATTATAACATTTATAAATTGTAGAACATAAATAACATACCCCCCCCCCTCCCTTTATCAAATTCCCCTCTTATGGCAAGACCATGACGAGTTCACATCGTCATTCGCCCACGTCCATGACCACCTCTGTCGCCGTTCGCCCACGTCCACATCTACCATCCACCTCCAATCCAACACACAAACCCAAGTGTCTATTATAGACACTGCCCACCGCATGTTAGACATTGTCAAATAATGGGATCCATCTTTCTTCCTCCCGATCATCCATCATCCATCTATCCATCTTTCTTCCTTCCGATCATCCATCATCGCATCTATCCATCTTTCTTCCTCCCGATCATCCATCATCACATCCCCCATTTTCCTTCACTTGGCGTAGACGTTGCTCTTCCCTTGTCTTTACTAGTTTACATCATGCTCGTGAGGGAGGAAGGGGTGCTCGAAAACAATGGAAGACGGAGAAAACAGTGGAAATGCAGTAAGTTGGGTGGTGGTTATAACTAGGGAAGTTGGAGATGAAAAGAATGGTTGCAATCAAGAGGTTGAGGAAGACGAATATAACAATTGAAGTGAGCAAGTGGATTTGTTATCAGAGTTAGAGACAAAAGATATAGATGGTCGGTGGTTTTGAAAATGCCAGTGAATTGAGGGAGGGAGGAAGGAATGGACGAATGGGGTTTGGTCATGATGCGGCTTTGCTTTTTCTTTCTATGATAGATGATATATATTTTTTAATGAAAACTTTTAAAAATTGATTTGAAGACCAAAATTCCCATGTTTGACTGCACTTAACGGGAAAAAAAAAACTAACGGGTCGTTAGTGGGGGAACGGAATATGTTGGAAATTAACAAACGTAAGGGACATAAACCAAGTAAATGTAGTTGAGGGATGACAACTATAAAATGTAACACTCTAAAATTCAGAGTAAATTAAAACCTAGAAATATGGCAACAAGACATCCGTAATGATATAAACTTCCCATAAAGGGGATCAGTCCCTAATACTATACAAAATTCATACGGATATAGAATTTATCAACAATACTAATCTAAACATAACTGTCTAGACTACAACACTTGACGAACCAAAACTCACTAAAAGATAGGACTTAAACAATGCCCAACACCAAAATACTAGACATCTCAAAGTATGCCTCGAGTCCACGCTCGACTCTCAAAGACCCTGCGCAACCCACCGCTAAGGGAAACCTGTTATACACATCATTTGAGAAAAAGTGTTAGGCTTAAAGTGAGAACATACAGTTTATTCAAAATCAGAGATATAAACATCAGTATCATAAGGAAATCTTTTAATAAAGGTTTAGTTTATAAAAGAATACATTCCGCCACAACCGGGCCTTTTCGGTCCAAAACTCACTATACGATGACAAAAGGACCATTTTACCAAGGATTGTGGTGTAACACAAAGTAGACCACAAATCCGAGTTATGAGCTAAATAATTGGAATTTGAGGATACGAACACATAAGTCCGTGCTATAAAGTGAGATCTAGCCCCAAGCAAAACCAATGTATACTCCTTCACTAGGATCACTATGAACCATGGCTAGTATCCGGCCTCACATAACCGTACCAAGTTGCCCTCGAGGAACATATGCATCCATAGCTACAAAATGGGGAATATGACATCCCAATAATACAGTCGACTCAAAACCTAGGGATCCACTAGTAATGGTACAGACTCGTCACAACAACATATGTGACCAACCATAAATAAACATATGGTATAAACACATTTTATAAACAAAATATCATTTCCAGTTCAACTTCTGGTAAGAATGAAATTCATTAAAATGAGTTCATAAACATTCTTTTCACATATCCACATAATGTGCAAGTAAAACATCATTTTACTTTAATAAGGCGGAACCAGTCATTTTAGTCAAAACTGATCGAGAACCCCGAAAATCACCAAAAACTTCATTTATATCAAAATGTAGAGAACATGAAATCATACCGTAGAAATACTTCGGATTTCGCAAATAAGAGTTTTGACATGTATAAAGTTTGTAAAATGGTAGTAGGAACTCACCAGTAGGTTTTAGAATAAAACCCGGAAAACCAGATACCGCTCACGACGTAGAGGTGAAGCATAAAACACCGACCCCTTGCTAGAAACACCGAAAACTAGCAACCAAACGAGACTTTGAAGATCGAAAGAAGAAAAAGAGAGAAAAGGAAGAGAGAGAGAGAACTGAGATTTGAGATATAAGAAATATCTCTCAAATCTAGATATTTAAGAAATCCTCAAAAAGCATCCTGGTCGTGCCCCCTCAAAAAAGGAAATGTGCACGACCCGTGCGCTAGCACTATGCCTCGGCCCTGGATCATACGCACGACCCGTGCGTTTTCTCTGAAGGAGGACGCACGACCCGTGCGTCCTGTAGGCAGCCACAGTAACCTCTTTTTCCTCAATACAACTTCGCAAAACCAAACGGAATTCGGGGTGTTACATAAAAATAGACAAGCATTAAGGACAAAAAAACAAATTTTACTCTTATTTTAATAAATATATTTTTGACTTTTTTTAACTATGATATGTAGAAGTATTTTAAGAAGTGGGACTCACACGCTTAAGTGGTTCATCACACCAAATTTATTGAGATTTTGTGCAATTACAAACCGAAAAAAAATCATGTCAAGAACTTTGTCACAGTATGTTGTAGCCGATAAACTTTCCTAAAATTAATTTAAAAACTCCATTAATCTAAATAATTTTGATCGTTACTACAAAGTTGCACTTTTCAATTTGTTACTCATGCCTATGAATTGTCAATTTTGTTACATCTACTTTTTTATTTGTTTCACTTTAACAAAAAAGAAAAGGTATTATTTTCAAAGAAATTCTAAAAGGAACATATATTTGGAGACTTTAGAGCATTTTTGTTTCAAATTTAACTAACACAATAATTGTTTCAAGAGTAAAAATAATGTAATGGAATGTACTTTTATTTAATTTGTATTTTTATAAAGTATAATTTAGAACCTATATTTAAGAGTCTATATTTTAAAATTGTTTATTTAAAAAGATATATATTCTTAAAAAATATTTATTTTGAATAACATAATTTTAAAGGTAAGTCAAAATTTACTCATATAACATCAATATTACTATTGAGTACTAACATAACCATTTTTTTAAACCATTAAACATTATAAAATTTGGGGTTTTCCAAAGTATATTATGTTTCCAGGGATTTCACCCTTATTTAAGAAAAACATAGAGTTAAACCCGACAGTTATGAATATTTATAAATAAGGCTTGTTTAGAACTTCTGTAGGTTGTCAGGTTGTTTTTAGAATACATCGTTCGACATTTACACTGTACACCATTTTTTTAGATCATAAAGAATGCCCACCAAATTCAGATAATAGAAAGGCCTTCAGAAGAGAGATAATATAAATATTTTAAATACACATCATGTAAAAAAATAGTTTAAATATTGGGTTCACTACTACAAATTATGCTTTTACACACGGTTGTTTTGGGCTTTTATACGCGGTTTTGGAACCGCGTATATCGCGGGTGTTTGTAAAAGTATCGGGCTTTTATACGCAATTCCAAAACCGCGTATAAAACTCAACTTTTATACACGGTTTCAAAACCGTTTAGAAAATTAATATTAACCGCGTATAAAAGTGACCATCTTACACGGTTTTTAGATGAAACCGTTTAAGAAATCTCTGCTAACCGTTTATAAAATTATTTATCTTACACGGTTTTTAGATGAAACCGTTTAAAAAAGTCATAGTAACCGTTTATAAAAGTTTATATCTTACATGGTTTTTTGCTAAAACCGTTTACAATTGCATTAATTTTTCACGGTTTTCATAACAAACCGCGTATAAATGTAACCATTAATAAAAAAATAGCACGCATTTGTACACGGTTCTTTTACTAAAACCGCGTATAATGAGTTATATTTATATTTTTAATATTTTCCTCGATTTTGTTACCATCCATTATTCCAAATATTGGTGAAGCTGCATTATATCGATATGCTAAATTTTCAAATACGATTCATATTCGAATAATGGAACATTTCAAGCATAATTCCAAATACAAAAATAAGCTAGAAGCATAAATGTAGCATCTCGAAGTAACCATTAACCATTAAACTTTAAAAAGCATCAGCGTAAATGTAATATCTCAAAGTAACCAACCATTATAATATTTTCATCGTATAACAAGTCTAATACTTCTTAAAACAACCCCCCCCCCCCCTAAAAAAAATTCATTACCACATTTTACTCTCTTTCATACGCTTCAAAGTGAACGATCTCGCAATATTGCAAGCAATCTCCTCTACTTGTGTAATTGTGAAAAGGATCCGTGGTTGTCCATGTGTCCTATAAATAAATTTGAAAGTAGGTGTTATTATAAATAAAATAAAGTGTTTTTTACAATATATAAATAAAATGAAAGAAAGTTTAAGAAACACGTACCTTGAGAGATGAGGCATATTGTTCATGCATCACAAATTGGAAGATTTGTTTCACTACATAGTAACCACACTCCCAGTCATCTTGTTGTTGATTACACTAAAGTGTAAAAAAATTAGTGATTAAACATATTGAAGTACGAAATAAATTGTTGGGATATATAAATTAATTATACCTTGTTTAATCTCCATGTAACCGAAGTCTTGGCTTGAGAAGACCCTGTGGCATTATTGTACTTTGCAATGGCCCTAAATTAAAAGTAACAAAACATTTGTGTTAATAGTCGACTACTATATAAATAAACATCAAAAGTATACTAAAGTAACACATTACTTACGTGTCAATTAGGCCTTTGATCTCGTAAGTTTCTGCTGTCTTTCCATTTGTCAACAGCGAATCTAATACATAGACCAAGCTACGTCTAGGCCTAATGATTAGTAGCGACCAATGGTGCCTAAAAATGTTCAAAATGGTAACTTAAAGTGTAAAATGTAAATTATTATTATAATAGTAAGATATATAAGTGTACATATATATATATATATATCTTACCCCTGTAAGTATGGTGCCAGAAAAAACTCATTTTCTTTTTGGTGCATCATCGTTGCAAAAATTGTGTCCGTGACAAGATTAGCGTCCCATGTAATTTCAAGTGCATTTATTGCTCCCGGTGCTATAAAGGCACACTTGTTCCTTGAATTTTGAGATATCATCATGTGTAAATCCCTGAAAACATTAAAATATGATAACTATATTGGATATTGTGAATATGCATACCTTCTTAATTGATAAGACATATATAAATATATATAAATATCGACTTACGCTAGATACCAAGCGATGATGTTCTGGTCGAGCCACCCATTCGTCATTAATAACTTCAAGTCATCGTACTCGACCCCTACGTGCATAGACGTATGACAAAGGACCCCTACCTCGACCAGAACCGTAACCCCAGTCGTCGGCCATTCTTTGGTGGAATATAGGCGTTGAAATAGCTCCTTCATCGCGGGCGGTCGATCCTGCAGTAATTTGGGCAACGACTTGGTCTTCTTAACTATTTTTTTTTTTTCTGTGGCTCGGATGCAGTGACTACTCCCTTTGAATGTGCCTCGTCATCTTTTTGTACCTACATTAATATTCCATTTGATTGAAAATTCAATACTGTTAGGGAGATGAAACATGCATATACTTAAGGGTTGAGCGACTACGTGAGGGTGGATGTGCGCAGTCGTGGGTGTCACTTGGGTGGCAGTCACCACCTTATTTGAATGGGCCACATCTTCCTTTTGTACGTGAGGCAGAATAGGCTCACTCGTTGGTGGGGCAGATATCACCGATTTATTGGCAGTGGCCTATTAAGAAAACAACAATAATATTAGCAAACATGACATGTATTGGAAAAATCTTACTGTAATCTAACATAAAAAGTAAAGCACATAACATGTATATACCTGTCGCAACACCACAGAACATATCTCCCACTGGATGAAGTTCCCAATAGCTTGACCTAGTTTTTCAATATCAGCATTTGGCATGGGCACCGGGAGGTCATACTCTTCACATCCATCCATAACCATGTCAGCCTGAACCTTCATGAACCCCTCCTCCAACGGATTACCATGAAGAACGTCCATCGATAAAGGATAGGCCAAGCCCTTAGCAACTAGTATTTTGGCCCCCCCGCACCGGAAAACCAAATCGCAGTTTGTAGCTTCCTGAAAACGTAACACATAAACATCATAATTTAAAAAAAATGGTTCATTTCGAACTTATAAAATTGTAACACACACACACACAAACATATATATATATATATATATATATATTACAACTCACCTGAATAGATTCGATTCGTGGATCTAAAGCAGTTGATCCAGCACTGCTCTTGTTAACCATCGGGCTTCCTGCAGGGCTGACATTATTCCTCGATACTCGTTCTGCTTTAAGCTCTTTCACCTGTTGCTCTAGGTTAGATGTTCGTTCCTTTAGGCTCTTTATTTCCGCATCTTTCTTGTTACGCCTTTTCCTTTTATTTCCAAAGCCTAGGCCCACACGCAGGCCAATGTTGTGACCGACACCCCGGGTGTGACCTGGGTGTTCGGGTCCCAACACCGCTGCCAAGGGATCAACTGCCACTTCAGGGTCCCAATCTCCCTGAGAGAACTGTTTATCTTTTTCTATCTGTCATGTTAAAAAACAAGAAATTCAGGTAAGTAATTAATGATTATAAGCAAATTAGCAAACTTAAAATAAAGATATAATAACTTACTATATGTTCTACGATAGGCTTCATCTTATCCGGTAAGATGAATTCATCGGGGCCTGATTTCACCAGTCTCGCCAATATAAAGTCACGTGCCCTCTTACTATACATATTTTGTATCTCGAGCATTATACCTCGATCCTTATACGTCGCCCAAGAATCTTGCTTCCCTAGATACCCCCGTGATCCTAAGTGGTGGGGGTTATCATTCAACTTTGCATGCTCGCTGTTTTTTTGGCTTAGTGCATTGGCATAATGAAAGTCACAAAATTAGGAACATATAAATCTATATTAAGACTAAAAACAATAAGGTTATTGTTATTACACCTCAAATTCCGGCGTCAATTTGAGCTTAACGAATTTATCCCACGTATTCGGTTTAGCAAACGTGTACTTACTGCACGGTGTTTTGTTTTTTCTCACGTATGATTTTACGAGCTTCGACTTAAAGCTCCTCCATGAGTTGGAAGCAATCGACATCGTCTTTTTCTTCAACCGGTCATCCTCCTCTATATTCCACTTTTGCTGTTTGATCAAAATAAAGTTATTAAACGGTTAATAATATGCAATATCTTATATGATGACAATACGAGTAAAATATAATGAATTGTATACCTTAATCGCTGCCCATAACCGAGCCTTCTCATCAGCGCCAACTTTATGCCAATCAGGTATGAGTATTGATATCTTCGATCTCGCCTCCAATCCTACCCAATTAGCATATTTTGATGAATAAGCACCGATGGGCCGACCAGTATCAGGACAAAATTGAATTATACAATCATCAAAGTTCCTTATTTTGGTCAATAATGTCACCCCTCGTGTTTTGGTCGACCTTTGCGTGGGTTCAGATGTGTTTGGTTCTTCGTTGCCTGAGATGTTAGAAACAATAAGCAAGATGAAGACCCAAAGTATGTTTTCGGTAAAGCCAAAAAAAGATAAAAATGTTAAACCCCATATTATTCCAAAAAAAACCCAAGTGGATTCTAAATTCAAAATCCATAAAAGTATTCACCAAATTGGTGTCTACCACTTGATATGCACTTGTGCATAAAAACAAAAAAAAAAAAATCAACATAATTGCCTATATGCACAAGTGCATATAGTCTACTTCAATTACTAATGCACAAGCGCCTATATGAACAAGTGCATACAGTCTACTTATTTGATATTGTAGAAAGTGACGTTGTTGATGATCATGAAGTTGAGAGTGAATTTCAATGTCTCAAGATCGTGAGCTTGATGCATTTAACACTCCAATGTCTCAAGATCCATGATTTGCTATGAACGTTATGTTTCGTTTTGATATATTTGGATTGATGTAAAACTTGTTATGTGTTTTTTTTTTAATATTTTTGGATTGATGTAAAACTTCTTATTATGTGTATTTTTAATATTTTAACTTGTGGACATCAAATTCTTGGTTTTATATATATACATATATGTAGGAAAATGAAAATTACATAGAATTTCTTGAAACCGGGTCAACCACCCGGTTGAACCGATTGAACCGTGACCCGGGCACCACACCGGGTCAACCAAAAAACCGGGTTTTAAAACATTGTAAACATGAGATAACTTGAGAGATAAGTTAGAAAGTCTGTTCATCAAACTGTTTGCTAGTTATTTCTGTCCATTATGCAATACTGTTTTTTGTGTTTCTTATTCTCCCAGACCCTTTCATAAAGTTTAAGCATTCAACATCAATAAAATCAGTATAACTTTCTCTTTGTCACAGAAGTAGCACTCTGTGATATAGATTAAATTGTCTAGTCATCTAGACAATAAACCACTACATTCACAAATCTAGTAAAAGATTACCCCCATAAACCAAAAAGTTCCACCCCACCACCACCCATTGTATTCACACATCATAAAATATTAAAAATTGTTCCTGGGACGCATAATCTTTTTCAAAAGCATTAATGATGAAATGGTAAATATCTTGCTTTGTCTGACAGCTTGTAAAACATCTTAACATTCAGAAAACCTTATAAAAATCTGAGTCGTAATTGACATGGAATTATTGTGGAAGGCATCGAATTTAGGCCAATGCAAGAATATAGTTAACGCTTGCAAGATTAACTAATTAACGTTAGAACCATCTTCAATTTAAAAAGACATTAAAGTATGTATTCTTTTCAATTCACAACCGTGACAAGCATCCAGAAGTTCCATTGATGGAGATCAAGTATTGTACTGAGAAGTTCCTTAAGGACTCAGGCATAAACCACGTTGTCATCCGGTTATGTGGTTTCATGCAGGTATACTACTCTTATTATTATTATTATTATTTTGGGGGAAGGGTGTCTTAGGCTATGCCTAGACTAATCCCTTGGTAAATTAATGATTGTAAAACATTAGCCTTGATTAAACCTCAATGGCCACAATTGTTGTGTACGTCTGGATTCGAACCTTGTGCAGATGGGATATTCGAACCACAATCATTATTATTATTACTAACACAAAAGCAATAATTAATACCGAAAACTCACTCATTAATACTTTAAGTATCCTAATTGTCACAATTTATAATAAAAATACCAACATCACAAAAAACAAAATTTATAAAATTGTCTTCTGAATAGATCATCCGTTTGTCATGTCTTCAATAGTCTAGCGCTGAAAAAAATGATTCACGAAGTTATATGAATATCAGGTAATCAATATTATTAAGAAATATTTTTTAAGAACAAGTGTTTTACAAATACCTGGATATCTCGTCGGATTACATAGTATGAGTTTCATTGACCCATAATCCTTCTGCATGGTCAGTTCTCATGTATGTAGTTTCATCAATCAATAAATTTGTAGAGGGTATACCGACAGAAAAAGGAGGTAGCTCGTCAAACTGATCATATTCTTCCTCATCTGCGACATTTTCAACCCCAAGTATATGTCTTTTACCATGAAGAACGATGTGCCACTTGGAATCCTTCGGGTCCTCGACAAAGAAGACCTGAGTGGCTTGCTTAGCAAGAATGAATGGTTCTGATACATAACCCTCTTTAGACAGATCGACGACCGTAAAACCATCATTGTCAACTTTGACGCATCTTTTGTTTTCGACCCATTTACACTTAAATAGAGGTACTTTGAAGAAAGTGTAATCAAGCTCCCAAATTTCCTGAATTATGCCATAAAACGAGTCTTTGGCGATCCTCGACCTAGCATCATTGTTCGATCTAGAGAACTCTGTCGTTGCGGCTATTAGTGTCACCCCACTATTTTGCAATGTACTTTTGTCATCTTGTTTTTTGGTGTAGAACGTGTATCCGTTAATGTCGTATCCTTGGTATGTTGACACAACATGTACAGGACCATACGCCAAATGTTCCACAACTTGATCAACTCTTTGTCCCCCATAATTTTGTTTCACTCTTTCTTTCAACCAGGTTGAAAATATTCTGTTGTGCTCAGTAACGACCCATTTATCGCTCTTTAATGGGTTCATTTCATGCAACATTGCCATATGCTCATGTACGTAGGGAGCAATTGCAGTTAGGTTCTGTAACACGAAAAAATGTGCATTATGTAACTCATCATGTTCTGGAGTTATAAACTTTTTACCAATCGTACCAACCCCTCCAAGCCTACCTTCATGTCGAGATTGCGGGATTCCAACATTTTTTACACCGGCTCGATAGTCTGTACAGAAATCAATCACCTCCTCGGAAGCATATCCTTCAACAATGTTGCCTTCGGGTCGAGATCAGTTCCTTACATACCCCTTTAGAAAACCCATATATCTCTCGAATGGATACATGTATCGTAGGAAGACAAGACCGCAAAACTTTATTTCTCCAACAATGTGAGACACCAGGTGTACCATCACATCGAAAAATGAGGGTGGGAAGTACATCTCAAGTTGGCATAGAGTGATGATAATGTCTTTTTGCCATGAATCCAACACCTCTGGATCGATCACTTTCGAATGAATCATGTTAAAGAACAAGCAAAGCTTAGTAATTGTGTGTCGGATGCGGTCTGGTAGTATACCACGAATTGCAATTGGAATCATGTGTGTCATCAAAACATGGCAATCATGCGACTTCATACCAAGCAATTTCAAGTCCTTCATCGACACTAGCTTCTTAATGTTCGCAGAATATCCCGATGGAACTTTGATATCATGCAAGCACTGACAGAATCTGGTTTTCTCAACCTTAGACAATGTATAGCAAGTCGGTGGCAAGTATGTACGTTTTCCATTATCAACAGGAGCAAGCTCTGATCGGATCCCCATTTCCACCATGTCTTTTCGAACTTTCACCCCATCTTTTGATTTTCTTGGAATGTTCAACAATAGACCTATCAAGCTGTCACAAACATTTTTCTCAATATGCATGACATCAAGACAGTGTCTAACACTCAGATGCTCCCAGTATGGTAGATCCCAAAAAATAGACTTCTTCTTCCAAATATTTTTGGGAGGAGATGGACGACCTTTTCCGAACACAATGTCTAGATGCTTAACTCGAGAATATACAGTTCGTCCATTCAACGGTTGCCTTGCTACTCCATGCTCGATTTTCCCATCAAACAATGACTTCAATTTACGGTACTGGTGGCTCTTCGGAAGAGACCTTCGATGGCCCATGTACACATGTTTCCCACAATTTCTCAACCTTAAAGCATGTGTGTCATCTTCACATATAGGACATGCCTTTTCTCCCTTTGTACTATAACCTGACAAATTCCCATAAGCCGGGAAATCGTTTATGGTGCAAAAAAACATGGCTCGTAGCTGAAAATGTTCCTTCCTGTACGCATCATACACTTCGATGCCTGGACTCCATAATTCTTTCAAGTCTTCAATTAACGGAGCCAAATATACATCAATGTCGTTCCCAGGTTGTTTGGGACCTTGGATTAGCAACGACATCATGATGTATTTACGTTTCATGCATAACCATGGTGGAAGATTGTAAATGCATAGAAGCACCGGCCAAGTACTGTGACGACTGCTCATGCTTCCAAATGGATTTATTCCGTCAGAGCTAAGACCAAACCGAATATTCCTAATTTCATCACCAAAATCTTCAAAGATGTTGTCGATATTCCTCCATTGAGGAGAATCCGCTACATGTCTAATCTTCCCATCTTTTTTACGATCTTCAGCATGCCAACGCAACAACTTTGCATCTTTGGCATTTGCAAATAATCGTTTCAATCTTGGTACGATTGGAAAATACCACAACATTTTAGCGGGAGGACCATCCTTTTGTTTCACATCGCTATTATCTTTCGTTCGGTTCTTTCGCTTATACCTCGATGTACCACATATGCGACACTCATTTAGATTAGCATCTGCATTCCTATACAACATGCAATCATTCGGACATGCATGTATTCTCTCTATTTCCAATCCCATCGGACACATCAATTTTTTCGCTTTGTATATCGAAACAGGTAATTCGTTATCATCGGGAAGCATTTCATGCAAAATCTCTAGCAAACTAGTAAAACTTTTGTCACTCCAACCGTTGCTTGCTTTTAAATTAAACAATTTCAACACAGCTGAAAGTTTGGTAAACTTTGAACAACCAACATACAACGGTTTTTCAGAGTCGATAAACAATTGTTCAAATTTGTCATAATCCTTATCGGCAATATTATCCTCCACGTCATGTAACATCTCATTTAAGTTATCACGGTTATCATTATCTGATTTATAGTTATCATCGTTGTCATTACAATCTCGATCGACCGTGTAACTACAATTACCAAAATCCTCGCCATGTCGAATCCAACAGGTATATCGTTCCATAAACCCACGTACAATAAGATGTTCTTTAATTAAACTATGATCACTATATTTACAAAAAATTCTACAATCCCGACAAGGACACCAAATTTCACTTTCTCTAGTGTTCACCCGATTATTCTCAGCAACCTCCATAAACTAATCAAGACGAGACAAGTATTCCTTTGTAGCTCGTGGCATTTGGTACATCCAATCATAACGATCCATCTGCAATATCGAAATAAAGTATTAATTGTAAACGCATGTATGACATGATCTCAAAAGGCTATAGGTGGCCATCCTAACTCACTTTTTGAATATTTGGTCTCATATGTGAGTGCTTATAACAGATTGATTATTTAAGAAAAATCCGGCAGCATTTCCCCACAACTCCCCAAATACGTGTATAATAAAAACACATATTCGTAGGAGTAATGGGAAACGTCTACCGAATTTTTCTTAAATAAACAATCCGTTATATGCATTCATATCCTAAATGGGACAAATATTCAAAAAGCAGTCCCAAACAGGGGACTATCCGAAATTAATCTCTATTAGATAAAAATCCGGACGGGCGACCTAAAGGCATCAAACATGAACTTGTATACTAAATGCATGCAAGAATCATGTGCAAAATTAATATAATTAATGTGTAGTATAGTATAATACCTTATCAATATTGTCGGTAATTGATCAGTCCAGTCTAATCGGTACGCACGCCAATACGAAAAGCAAAGCTGCTAAGATCACATATATATAATTAATACTTAAAAACATGATGTTAATGCATATAAAAGTAGTAATTAATGAAGTATATGGTTAAGATTATCATCATACCTTAGTTTCTGTGAAGAATATTGCCAAAAACCGTCAAAAAAAACGCCCAAAAATAGTCAAAAAGTGATTTTTTTCGAGCATGAGTAATATTTGGTAAAAAACGGCACCTCCTTTATAAATAGGGTAAAAAACGGCTCCCCCTTTGTGTATTTATAGGTAAACCCTAATAGGGCCTTTCATACGCGGTTCTTAATAAACAACCGCGTATAAAAGAGTTACTTTTATACGCGGTTGTTTATACTTTTATACGCGGTTGCTTATTTAAAACCGCATATAAAGGGTATGACATTTAGACGCGGTTATTTTTACTTTTGTACGCGGTTTTTAATAAATAACCGCGTATAAAAGATTTAAATTTTTACGCGGTAATTTGTATCTATAGACACGGTTGTTTGTACTTTTATATGCGGTTGTGTGTTAAAAACCGCGTATAAAGGTTACCTTTTATATGCGGTTGTTTATTAAAAACCGCGTACAAAAGTGTTACTTTTATACGCGGTTTATTGCTACAAACCGCGTGTAAATGTAGTTTTTACGCACGGTTTTGTTAGCAATAACCGCGTACAAAAGGTAACACTTTTATACGCGGTTTTTAATAAATAACCGCGTATAAATGGAAACCTTTATACGCGGTTTTATCGATTCAACCGTTTGTAATTGTCGAGTACCTTTTTTATACGGTTTTTAATCTAGAACCGTGTATAAAACCATATTTTTAGCAACGGTTCAAATTGAACCGTGTAAAAAGGTTCCAGATTCGTCCTTTATACGCGGTTTTTGTAAAAACAACAAAAATCGTGTATAATTAGACGCGTATAAAAGTCATTTATGTAGTAGTGGTTAATCACTAATCTCCCCTTTTTACCATCCACATTTATCATTTTTCCCACTAAATTTTTATTTCTACCAAGATACCTTTTATTAAATTCATTTTTGCAAAAACTTCCATTTTACAACCACCCCCCCTCTTAAAAAATGTATTTATTGCAATTTTTCTCTTTTAAACTTTTATTTACTTTCGTTAAATTTTCATTTTTCATTTTATATTGTTTCAATATTTTGATTAATCTATGTACTTTATTAACAATAAAAACAAATATAATTTGTAATAAAATATACCATTAAAAGACTTGGGTCAAGACAATTAAAATAAAATTAATATCAAGTATTAAAAAAATTATAAAGATTATTTAATATTAAAACCAAACATTTTGTTATTTGTGCAAATTATATATAAAAAATAAAATAAAATTAAGAGGGTCACAAAATGTAAATTTTATGCACAAAACTCAAAACGTTTTGTTTATAATACAACATTAATTTTTTTTATATTTTTTTAATATTCGATATTGATATCTTAATTGTAATGACAAATGTTTTTAATGAAATATTTTGTTATAAAAATATTTTTTATTGTTATTAATATTTAATAAACTACATAAATTAATCAAAATATAAAAAATATATAAAAATAATAAACTTTTTTTGAAGAAAATAGAAAAATAATAAAATACAATAAATAAAATATAAAGGGGAATAAAATGGAATTTTTTGCATATCTATACTATATTATAAAAGAGACATAAAAAATTTTAATTACAAAATTTTAATCACAAAATACAACTAATTAAAGCTAATTACTTAATTTACAATTTCATAATACATTGGTACAACTTATTCCAAGCACAATATCTCACATCATCATCTATTTATGGAATGGATACTCATTTATTAATATAAATATTTGTTTTTTATATTTAATGGACGATTTGATCAATATTATCTACTATTATCAATATTTATTTTTTATATTTATTTGACGATTTGATCAATGTTACTATTATCAATATTTATTTTTTATTTTGTAATTTGCTCTTAATATATCTATATCTATATTAGTTACAATCGCATAACTAATATATCTATACTATATTATAAAAACATGCATTGATCTAATAAATATATTTTAAAAAAATAAAACATGTAGTTTATCTCATAGTGTTTATCTTGTTATTTAATATGTTTATTTGTAGTTAGTTATACAAATAAAAACATAAGACTTTAATAAGTTATAATTAAAAGACTAACAAAAAGTATGAATAATGATTGAGGGTTCGAGTTCTAGATTTCAAAAACCCGCTGTATTGTGATGGTACATTTCTAGTATGAATTTAAATTGAGAACACGTGTTAAATTCAGGATGTGGTCACAAAAGCTAATGACATTTGCAAGATGAGCTCGGAAAAAAAATCAGGGAATTTTGGTATAAAAAATAGTAGCAAAAATGATAATTGGGTTGAATAAAAGGGTAGATTAGTCATTGACCTTTAAATATTCTGATCATAAATCATATTTAGTCAAGCTTTAACTTATTTAATTTTTATTATTAACCAAGGTTTATAAAATTTGTTCAATTTCTACAACAAAGCAAAACTACAGGGAGTCAAAGTGTAATTTACTTGAGGATGGAAAATCTCTTCTCATGGTATTTGGGGGCATATTTGTAAAGTGAAAATTATCGAGGGGTTTGGGGGTAGGTGTAGTAAATTAAGGGGTAAGGTGTGACATGTGAAATGATTTCTATTATGGTAAATGCTAAGGGGGTGTTTGGTTCGCAGAACGGCATAATGATTTATGTAATAATGGAATCTGTCTAAGGAAATTGGAATCTGGAAGGAATTGGAATGGAATGTTATCATGTTTGACCAAGTGTTTGGTTGGCAGGAATGGAATGTAATGATTGTAATCAGTCAAATGAATTGGAATCTATCTGTTTGGTTTGCAAAGGAATTGGAATGGAATTCTAAAAAATGACAAAAATACCCTTTCTTTTATTTTTTATTTATATTTTTTTAAATGTCGAGAGAGATAGAGATGAGAGAGAGATAGAGAGAGGAGAGTGATGAGAGAGAGAGAGGAGAGAGAGAGAGAGGAGAGAGAGAGGGGTTAGGAGGGTATTTGTGTCATTTTGAGAAAATTTGATGGAATGGAATTCAATTCCATCCATTTTAAGAAGTGTTGGTCCCAAATAGCAGTAAATAAATAAGAAAAGTATTGTAGAAGGGGGGGTTGAATACAATACACACAGTTTTTCACTTAATTTAATTCTTATTGATTTGAAATCAAGAATTACACATAGAAAACTTTGATTGTTGCGGAAGAGAACATATGAGATACGTTCAAACAATCTTACACATAGAGAATGAAAACAACTGTAAAACACTTAGAAAACAGTAAGATCTTCGTAGAGAGAAAGTTGTCAGGCACTTAGAGAACTTGAAGGTAGTAGAACTGGTTCTGCTGGGTATCTTGCATGTTGAACCATCCTCCATATTTATAGTGCCTCATGCATTAAATACATGGGACACCTGTTGAGCAAAGGATGGACACAGGTCTTCAACAAGGTACAGGATGTACCTTTTGTCTTGAGGTGTTTTGGCTTGAAGTGTTGACCTGCAGGATGGTGTAGATCTTTCCTTAAAATGGTGTAGGAGACAAAGCTTACTTTATCTGATCTTCATATGAGGTCTACGTCAATGCAAGATATCACAAATATACTTTGTCAGAAAAGTACAATGTGAAGAGAGAAATCTTCAGGCCTTGAAGATTAAAAAGTCTTCGGCTTCCGAAGAAGTCTTCGGTCGAAGAGGTCTTCGGCTCCTGAAGAATGAGAGGTCTTCGGCTCCTGAAGAATGAGAGGTCTTCGGCTCCTGAAGAATGAGAGGTCTTCGGCTCCTGAAGACTGAGATCGGCACCATCCTGGCCAATGGTGTTGATCAAGTAGGCATACTTGGCTTTGGGCTGAGGAGTCTATCTTCAATCCGCTTTGAGAGATATTCTCCTTCTTTGTCTTCTTCGGCTGATCTTCGACTTCACCGAACATTTGTATAGAAACCAAGCTGCTAAAAGAACCTCAAACATATTCTAAGTAAGATGATATAAGATGGAAGATCAGGAGGTCATCTTCAAATCTTCAGATGACCCAACAATCTCCCCCTATTTGAGGATGACATCCATACTAAAGAATAGAACAAAGAGTGTACTGAATAAATACATTTTGACCCATCTTTACTCTTTTTGGGTTCTTTTCACATAGACCCTTTTTTTTTGGTATATCTGACATTTACAAGAGAATGAAAAAGTATAGTTATACATACGAATAAATGAATACAATGAATAAAGAATGAGAAAGAAAAAATATATACAAAGATATAGAAGACAGTAGCCGGGATTGTTTGAACTTGAGTGGTTGGTTGCTCCCCCTCAATTCATACTCCCCCTTAACTAATGTCAGGTGGCTTTGATCACATAGTCCATTGCAAAAGTAGAGTTTAAGCTTGAGTGGTAAGTTGCTCCCCCTCAACTCATACTCCCTCTTAACTAAGAAGTCAGAAAATTTTCGGGATCCTCCGAACCTGCTCCTGGAAGGACAGATTCATCCTTGGATAGTGCAGAAGCATCAGGACTGAGAATCATGGGTGATAGGTTGTGAGGTGGAGAAGAGGCACCTTGGATAGGGAAGGAGTCCAAGTCATCCTTATCAACCAAGGAAAAAGTTGATGAGGGAATAATAGGGGTCCCCAATTTTACAATTGTATCCTTTTGTGAGGATACAAAGGAGGTGGTTTTGGGTTTAGCAAAGTCCCCGGGCCCAGATGGGAAAATTTCAACACCTGCCGATTGTGGAGAATCAGTGGGTGGAGTTTTTGGTTTGGCCCTTGAAACCTTCCTTAGCCTCTTGAGAGGAGAGGGAGGGGAAGAGGTAGAGTGTTGCCGCTTTGAGATATGGGGTGTGACCTGGGTAACCGCCGAAGATTCTTTTGGTGGTATGGCCATTTGGGCAAGTGCGGCGGTGCCAGTAGCGGTTGAGGATTTATTGCTAGCCGGCGTCACTAAGGAGGGGGAAGAAGGGTCCACTACAATTGAGGGACCTTTGGACACCGGAGTGTCCTTAGTATCACCCCATTGTAGATCGGGAGAGTTTATGAAGGAAAACATACCTGGGCTGAGAGCTTGATTGGTGGATAGAGAGCCCTTGTTGAGAGAGGTCTTCTTGAGTTTCGAAGTGTTGGTAGGAGAGTCATCACCAAATCAACCGAGAGCCAACAATATTTCTCCCCCTATTTGATGATGACCCCAACACATAGAGAAAAAAAATGGTACTGACACTCAAAAAACTACAAGACACGAAGAAACTCATAAATTCAGTGGCCCATTTTTTTTTAAGGACTCTTTTCCTTTTTTTTTCTTTTTTTTTTTGAACGAGAAATAAAAAAATTGGAAGAGAGATGGAATATGGGAAGAAGGGGAGGAAGGGGGAGGGGGGAAGGTGACGGGAGAAGGATGGGGAGTGATACATGGTAGTAAAAAATTCTGGGAAGGGGAAGAGTGAGAGAAAAAAAAAATCAAAAAGAATGGGGTAGGGGGAGGGGGGTTCGGCCGAATGAAGTGAGGGGGGGGGGAGATGGTTCGGCCGAAGAAGGGGGGGCTGTCGGCCGAAGGCTTGGTTAGGGGGGAGGTGTCGGCTTGGTTTGGTGGTGGGTAGTTGGTTCGGTGGGAGAGGAGAGGCCGAGAGAGGGGAAGAGAGAAAGAGGGGGTGGGTATAAGGGGTGTTGAGTTTCGGTAGGTTCGGTGGATAGGGGAAAGAAGGAGAAAGGGGTAGGTGGCTAGGGTGAGGGGTTCGGTGGCTTGGGGAGGGAGAGGGGATTGGTTTGGTTCGGTGGGGGAGTGGGTGAGAGAGAGGGATTCAGTGGGGTGGGGGGCCGAAAGAGGAAGTGGTCTTCGGTTGGAGGGAGGGTTAAGAGAGAGAGACCGAAGAGAGGGATGGTAAGAGAGAGAGAGAGAAACCGAAAAAGGTAAGGGGGAAGGGGGTATTTCGGTGGCAAGGGTGAGAGAGGAGAGAGAGAGAGAGAGCTGAAGGAGGGAGGGGGGTTTCGGTAGGAGAGGGGAGGGAGGAGAGCCGAAAACAAAAAAAATAAGGGGGGGTTCGGTTTGTTTGTTGGGGGTCGAAGAAGGAGGGGAGGGAAGAGAGAGAGACCAAAAGTGAGAAAGAGGTTAGAGAGAAAAAAAATTAAATATATTTTTTTTAAAAAAAACATCAGCTAATAAAAGAGAAAAAAAATTGAAGTTTAAAAAAAATTCAAAACAAGGATTCCAGCCGCCGAAGTTTTTTTTTTTTGAAAAAAATAAATTTTTTATTTTTTTTAAAGTTCGGTGGATGAACAGTACCGCCGATTTTTTTTAATGTTCGGTGGATGAACAGTACCGCAGATTTTTTTTTTAAATTCGGTGGATGAACAGTGCCGCCGATTTTTTTTAATGTTCGGTGGATGAACAGTACCGCCGAACTTTTTTTTTTTAAAATGTTCGGTGGATGAACAGTACCACCGATTTTTTTTTTTAAAGTTCGGTGGATGAACAGTACCACCGAAGTTTTTTTTTTATTTAAAGTTCGGCCGATGAACAGTACCGCCGATTTTTTTTATAAATGAGTTAGATGAGGAAGAAAGGAATGTTGTAGGTGAGAGTTGGATGGAACATCTTTGAGAGAGAGAGATGGAAGATCGACAGGAATAGGTAAAGAAGGAATGTATGGTTGAGAAAGTGGGATGATTTGTGGTGAAGTTTGAGGTTGAGACGAGAATGAGATATCAAATATTGATGATGGAGGAAGGAAAGGTGATATGATGAGAAATGAGATCGGTAGGTGTGAAATGTAATGATGGGAGAAAGGAGAGATCTTGATCTTCAGAGAAGACTATCTGAAGATTAGGGATTGGAGATGAGAAGATAGGTAGTTCACCATTATGAGGAGATGTGCCTTGAGAGGAAAGAAACATATGGATTTGAGTTAGATGAAGGATTATGAGAATCTTCACCAACACATGATGATATCCACCAATCATCATCTCATGAAGAGATGATGACTTAAGATCATCAAACTTCACATTAGTAGATGCAGTTTCTCCGAAGATGGTGGACTCGGTAGGCTTTTGAGGAGTGAGAGAGAGAGAGAGAGAGAGAGAGAGAAAGAGAGAAAGGGATGTACCTGGGTAGGAGGTAGAGCACTCAGCAGACACAATGGCCATATAGAAGGATTGAGCTTCACTGTTCATCAACATCATCTATTTTAGCCATGAAACAAAGGTTGACCATTTCTTTGTCACTTTCAGAAGTGGATTCATCTGCCTAATCGTGGGTTTCAGTCATTTGACCTTTTCCCTTTTTGAGCAAGGTTTCATTTTTCTCCTTCTCTCTCTTATATTTTGCCTTGTATTTCTCAGCCCGGTCAGACTTTGAGGAGACAGACATATTTGTCTTTTGGAAAGAAGGTTGATTAGAATTAGACTTGGTTCTGACAAACCTAGAGGAGGTACGGTTAGAGGAGGGTAGTCTGGATTTATCAGAAGACCTGCTTCTGCACTCAGAAGCAAAGTGTCCCTTCCTCCCACACCTGTAACATTCCTCATTTGATTTGTCAGAGGGAGTGATTTTAGAAAAAGTAGAAGTGGATTTTCTTGAAAACTTGGATTTTCTTGAAGAGAAACGAGAGTTACTGGAAATTTCCTCACCTTCGTCATCAGCCTCACTAAGATAGGCCTCTGAAGGATCATTGGGATCCTCTTGACTATTATTATCAGAATCTGAGGGATAGGTGATTCTAAGAACATACACAGTATTTTCGGAAGAATCACTAACAAGAGCTAGAGAATAGCTTCTAATGTCTTTTGTGATAAACTTCCTAAGCAGTTTAGTTTGCTCATAGTTGAAGAGAGTGCCATAAAGAGCAGTGAGTAGCATAGAGTCAAGATCCTTGGTAGACTTGATGCAAGTACAAATGTTTTCCCAAAACTCAGGAAGACGGTCCATAAACTTGCACAAGACTTCCTCATTATCATAAATGCGACCCACAAGTTTTAGATCATTGAGAAGACCGTTAAAACGGTTGTAGTAGTCTGAGAGAGATTCACCCTTTTCATGAGAAAAGAGTTCATACCTTCTTACAAGAGCAATCTTTCTGCTCTTTTTCACTTCAGACGTACCTTCATAGAGAACACACAGAGTGGACCACATTTCTTTAGCGGTAGAAAGGTTAACAAGGGAGTGATAGACCTCATCAGGCAGAGAAAGGGCAATGATGGCTCTGACTTTAGTATCAAGAGCTATAAGACGTCTGTCTTCATCATTATATTTACTGGGATCCTTTACAATGTATCTCCCATTTGCTGGAGTTCTTTCTTCCTCGGAAGAGTCCTCATCAGCATTTCCCTTATCTACCCTTTTGGCATTGTACCGGTCCCAAACCCTAGGAAGAAAAGGACCTTCATGTAAGATAGTAGAATATCTGCTGTCAACTCCTTCTAGAAAGAGTATCATACGACTTTTCCACAAGAAGAAGTTATTGGGGTTAAACTTTGGTGGTTTGACTATAGAGCCATTGTCGTATGAAACAACAGTGGTGTTTTGAGAAAAAGCATTGTTTAAAGAAGAAGAAGAAGAAGAAGAAGAAGAGGCTGCCATCACGGATCTAGTTTATTGAGTTAAACTAAACCGCTCTGATACCACTTGTTGGTCCCAAATAACAGTAAGTAAATAAGAAAAGTATTGTAGAAGGGGGGGGGTTGAATACAATACACACAGTTTTTCACTTAATTTAATTCTTATTGATTTGAAATCAAGAATTACACATAGAAAACTTTGATTGTTGCGGAAGAGAACATATGAGATATGTTCAAACAATCTTACACATAGAGAATGAAGAACAACTGTAAAACACTTAGAAAACAGTAAGATCTTCGTAGAGAGAAAGTTGCCAGGCACTTAGAGAACTTGAAGGTAGTAGAACTGGTTCTGCTGGGTATCTTGCATGTTGAACCATCCTCCATATTTATAGTGCCTCATGCATTAAATGCATGGGACACCTGTTGAGCAAAGGATGGACACAGGTCTTCAGCAAGGTACAGGATGTACCTTTTGTCTTGAGGTGTTTTGGCTTGAAGTGTTGAGCTGCAGGATGGTGTAGACCTTTCCTTAAAATGGTGTAGGAGACAAAGCTTACTTTATCTGATCTTCATATGAGGTCCACGTCAATGCAAGATATCACAAATATACTTTGTCAGAAAAGTACAATGTGAAGAGAGAAATCTTCAGGCCTTGAAGATTAAGAAGTCTTCGGCTCCTGAAGATTGAGAAGTCTTCGGCTTCCGAAGAAGTCTTCGGCCGAAGAGGTCTTCGGCCGAAGAGGTCTTCGGCTCCTGAAGACTGAGAGGCCTTCGGTTCCTGAAGACTGAGATCGACACCATCCTGGCCAATGGTGTTGATCAAGTAGGCATACTTGGCTTTGGGCTGAGGAGTCTATCTTCAATCCGCTTTGAGAGATATTCTCCTTCTTTGTCTTCTTCGGCTGATCTTCGACTTCACCGAACATTTGTATAGAAACCAAGCTGCTAAAAGAACCTCAAACATATTCTAAGTAAGATGATATAAGATGGAAGATCAGGAGGTCATCTTCAAATCTTCAGATGACCCAACAAGAAGGAATGACCAAATCCATGATTAAAGGATTTCATGGAATTCAATTCCATTCCATTGGTAACCAAACAGCAGGATGGAATTTAGTCAATGAAATTGACCATTCCAATTCCATCAGATTCCGGCGGAATCCAGCGAACCAAACGCCCCCTAAGGGTTTGTTCGATTCATTTTCTATTAATACTTGTATAGATAAAGTTGTTTGTATGATATCAGATAATTTTTTGTTCTTATGTTATGCTGAATAAACCGTCTGAATGTCAAAAATGACCATTTTACCCCCAATTTATATTTATACACTATTAAAAAAAATCAGTATAAGCAGTATAAATAAACATTTGGAAAAACAAACAAAATCAATAGACTTTTCATCAAACACTTGTATCAACCACAATTTTTTAACAAATAATTGTTGTTGTTTGCTTCCATGGGATTTGATGGATTTGGCAGCCAAATTTACAGGCCCTTCCTATCTTCTTCTCCCTAATTTTGTATATCTTCTTGAACTTCAGGAAGAACTTGTGGATGTAATACGTATTGCAGTGGGTCTCATGAGAAAGACAGGGAAAAGAAGAGCATATCGATTTGAGAAAGAACAAATCGATTTCGGTGATGGAAGATCAACGGAACTTGGAAGAGCATGTCGATTTCACGGATTGATTTGAGGTCGATTCTAGAGATCGATTTGAGAAAGAACAGATGGATTTGAGGGATCGATCGATTTTAGAAAAAGAGCAAATCGACATTGCCTTTTCATCTCCATGTATATACTTGAGAAAGAGCAGATCGATCAACAGTTTGAAAAGAGCAGATCGAGGGTAGCAGGAGAGAGACGATGACGGTGAGGACAGTAAGAGGATGATGAAACATCAGAACTATGGAGGATGAATGGTTTCAGGGAGGAAGGAAACTTGCTCTTCACAAGGGTAGTGTGGGAAAAAAGTGGTCTGAGTCTATATGACTGTATTTTAAGGGTTGAGCGAATAAGTAACTGATTTCTAGATTAAGCCATAACCGAACAGCCATTTATGGCTGAGCGAATAAGCTATATGGGCTATACAACTCATTAAGCCACAAACGAACAACCCCTAAAATTGGCATCAAACCAACATTTATGTGAGAACAAATATTGCAAAATTGTCCATATATATAGAGAATGATTGGGTATTCATCATGAATGATGTGTCAAAAAAAAACACGCTCGTTGTTCATGACGAATGAGAACACATGTTGCATTCTCGGTTGTCCCTTGCTTCACAATGAAAATATATTTGCAACTGAACTATCTCTCTCTCTCTCTCTATATATATATATATACACACACACACACACATAAAAGGACAGGTTTTGCTAGAAACCTAAAATTGATTAAAAACCCGAGAACCGTCCACAATACGACATGTAGCATATTCATCGTGAATATGAACATATTATTCATCGTATGATGAGTAACACGTGAATAACACGTCAATATTTATCATGAATGTGTGATTAATGATGAATAATACTTTCATATTCATCACATATTCATCACAAATGTGTTATTCATGGTGAATATTCACCTTGAACAGGGACATGTGGCACGTTGTGGACGTTTTATAGGTTCCTAATCAAAATTTGGTTCCTAATATAACATTTCTCCCTCTCTCTCTCTCTCTCTATATATATATATCTATATATATATATTGTTTTGTTTAGAATATCCATTCAAAATATTATCTTTCACAAATATTTATTTTAACATGTTTTCAAGAATACGTTAAGTGTTACCTACCTCAAATCAGTATTAATTAGTACAATGAACAAATTTCAATTGTATTTTGGAAATATAATCCCAAAATAAAAATCAAATAATCCCAAAAATAAAAAATCAAATAATCCCAAAAGATATACCATTATTCATAGTTTTAAAATGTAGTGTTGTAGGACCATTTAATTTATGAAACTTGATTTGGAAGAAGAACAAAAAGGGAGTAACATGTAATGTTGGGAAAAGCCTTATGAAATGGGACTTTGAGACTTTCTCTTTACTCATATTATCAACACTACACATCAAAAATACAACTTCACTTTCAAAAAGAAATAATGTTTGTTAGTGAAAATGTGTAGGGTTTTATATTCATTTATTATTATTGCATTTGCTTACTATGTTTTTTGTGGCTCTTCTATCTTCAGAAATTAACACATAAAAATAAGACTCATAAAATATATTTATAAAAAATGTATGACTAACTATAGTCAAGTTTTATATGTATATTTTATTAAAACTTAGATAACGAAATCAGAAATTCGTTTACACAATAGACCTTTGAATCGTAAAATTCATAATAAATTCACAAATATAAAACGAATTCTATACTAGTATTCGTATACATAATCGAAAACAGAAAGAGAACGATGACTAACTCGATTATCTTGATGAGAATTTGATGAAAATCGTTGTGGGATTGGGGTCTGCGATTTGCAGTGTCCTTAGACAGAAATTCGTCCCGCGTACAGATGATTTGTGGACGTCTATCTAGAAGATACAACAATCCGATCAAGTAACGAACTTGAACCCGACAAATCAAATAATACTTACTTAAGAATCGTGTTTATGGAACAGAGAGAAAAACCCAAAAAATGTTGATTATTTTCTGCCAAAAAAAGAGAGAGTTGCGCGGCGGAAGAACCAACTTAACTGTCAACAGAATGTCAAACAAAGAGTTGCGCGGTGGAAGAACCCGTGTGTAATCCCTCTCTCAAGCCAAGAGACCCAAGGCCCATCTTAACATTTAATATGGGCTAACCCACTTGGTTGGATAACTCATTTTGATAATAGGTAAGGGAATCCTATTATAAGGCAAAATGTTTTTTCTCTCTTGTTCTATGTGGGACAAACTTATAAGCAAATCCCAACATACTTTTTATCCTTTATGTAAAATAGTAATTTTTTATTATAGAAATAGAACAGATCATTCTTTTTAAAAAGTAGACAACCCAAAAACTTGTACTTTATGCAATAGTAGTGTGCCAACTTACCAAATTATAATAAATTCAACTTTGGGAATTATTTTTTTGTTGTAATATTAAATTTTAGAGTAAACTACAATTTTGGTCCCTTTGGTTTATCACCTTCTTTGAAAGTGGTCCCTGTGGTTCAATAACAACAATTATCAGCCCATGGTTTGCATTTTGCTTTGAAAATCGTCCCCCGTCGTTAACTCCGTTAAAATTGTCCGTTAGAGTCAGGGGTATTTTCGTCCAACCATGTTTTTTTCTCTCTTTTTGCAAATTTTCATTGTTTTTTTTTCTTAATATGGTTTAAACCATAAAACATGAGGGGCCAAATTGTAATTTCTTTAAACCATAGAAAGTGTGTCTCCGGCGACCAAGACATCGTCTCTGGCGCCTCCGGCCACCATCTCCATTCACCTCATTCATTTTCTTTCTCTTCGTCTGGAGGCATATCCTTCTTCTCCAACCCCAACCCCCTCATCCATATTTGTAATTTATTCTCATTTATGCTACAATCTTCAAAAAACCCATCGCCGTAGTTGGGACGGTGGGAAGTTGGGTCAGGGATTTTGATTCTTTTCATCCGATTTCCACAACAAATTCTCGAACAATTTCATACCCCCAAAAGCTTTTGTGTGTGTTTTCGAGTGTGTGAAAGATAGATAGAAACCCAAAAGGGATTTGGATCGATTCACTGCATGCAAATTATCAATCTCCCTGATTTCAATTTCGATCAAGACTCTGAATTTCGTACAGGTGAGAAATTGTTTTTAATTTATTGAATTCAATCAAGTTCATCTGCTTCATTTTTTCGTCATTATCTATGCTATAAATCCTCTGTTATTTTCAATCTTTTGAGTTTGCTACCATTCTTGGATCTCAAATGGACTTACCAAAATTGAACCATTTCAGATTCTTTGGATTTCGTTTGACTTCTTTAATCTCCAAAACCATCTTCTTGATTGTAATTGCCTTAATTATCCGAACCCTTTTACTCCCAAAATCTTTCGAATTTGGTCATGAACAGGGTGGACTGAAATCTTGGAATCTCAAAATGAAGTTCTTAGAGGTACCCCAAATTGTATGGGGATTAAACAACCAAAAGATTGCTTTTGCGAGAGCTTGTTTAACTGCAAGATTGCTAAATAGAACCCTTCTTATGCCTAGTTTAAGTGCATCTTTGTTTTACAAAGAAATTGATCAATTAGAACCCATTTCATTTGATAAAGTGTTTCACTTTGAGAAATTCAATTCATTGTGTAAAGGGTTTGCCAAGCTGGGTCGATATTCCGATCTCGAGAACTGTAGCGACATCCTCGTGGTTCAAAGGGGTAGCTGTGACGAGCTGTGCTTTGAATCAGATGGGTGGAGGTGGTGGTGGTTCTGCAAAGTTTCACCGGGGGGGGGGGGGACGATGGCGTGTGAGGGTTAGGTTGTCGGAGATTGTCGGCGTGTACTGTGTCTCTATATATATATATATACAAATTAATATTAATATAATATCAATACGAATTAAAATAAATTACAATATGGTCTTTAATGTTTGTATGGTTTAAACAAAAATAAGAAAAAACAAAGAAAATTTGCAAAAGGAGAGAAAAAAACATGGTTGGACGAAAATACCCTTGACTCTAACGGACAATTTTAACGGAGTTAACAACGAGTGAGGATTTTCAAAGCAAAATGCAAACCATGGGTCGATAATTGCAGTTATTGAACAACAGGGACCACTTTCAAAAAAAGTGGTAAACCACAGGGACCAAAATTGTAGTTTACTCTAAATTTTATAATACTCCCCTCGGTTCGGTTCAAATCAAGACAAGTGTCAGTATTTTTATTTATTGTTGTCTCAAAATAAGAGCATGTTTGTTATGAACTTAATGAGACTTACAACTTATTCGATCAACTATACATGATAATTTAATAGTGACTTAATAATATAGAAAATGGTTTATTTAGTAAACTTCTAAGAGAGTTTTATGTAGAAAACCAAGTTTTTTCAAACATATCCCTTTGAATTAAAAAAACACACACGTTAATTTCATTTATTAAAAAACCATCCTAACAAACATCTTTCAAATATATATTGACAGATTAATCCATACAAACAACTTTGTTCATATAAGACTTAGGGGTTGTTTAGTTGGTTTTCTATTACGTCATATATGGAATTATGGATAAAGGTGTCTATGTAGATTAGTCTGTGTGTATAGATTGAGAAGGTTAATATTTGAGAAGTTTTTTTTTTCTATAGATGGAATGAATATGTTTTGTAATTGGGAGGGACATGTTTGGAAAAACTTGACTTTCTGTATAAAACCCCCATTAAAATTTACTGAATAAGCCACTTTCTATATCTTTTTTTTTGAACGACAAGTTAACGCACACACATTCCTGCGGTATCGGGCCTCCATTACGGGCAATCCCACTAATCCGCTGCAACCCGGTCCATCCTTTGGCTAAACCCGACCGGCAGGGTAGAGGGTCCCATAGACTGGACCCACCCGGACCGGTCCCGGCCTCGACCCCGAAGGACCAGACCCAAAGTTTGGATATCTCAGGAAAGTGTCGGTCGTGGGAATCGAACCCGGGTAGTGTGGCTTTCACCCCACACCCCCAGGATGTTACTTATCCAACTCAGCTAACCCCCTTTGATAGCCACTTTCTATATCGTTAAACCATTACCAAACAATCATGTATAGTTGACCGAATAAGCTATGAGTCTCATTAAGCTGATTAAGCTACTAACAAACAGGCTCTTGATGGAAAACTTTATATATCGTTAAACCATTACCAAACAATCATGTATAGTTGACCGAATAAGTATGAGTCTTATTAAGCTGATTAAGCTACTAACAAACAGGCTTTTGATGGAAAACCAACCAAACGTCCAATAAATGTCCAATTTAAGAGTTGATATGATATATATTTTCTTTGAAAACCCACATATGATAGATAAGTTTAAAGATAAATTTGTCATTTTGTTACGTCTACATATTTAAAACTACATATCATTCATATTATAAACATTTATTTTAGGACTAAGTGACTACAAAGTTAAAAAGACAAAAGCATGGGGTCCTTGGTGCAACTCATAGAAGATGTAGATTATTCTCTGCCATGGTCACATGCCATCTTCATGCATTGTTGGTTGTACCTTTCTATTATTTCAAAACATGAAAGTACAACTTTAAAACAAAATCTCACTGGATTTGTTGGTTGTGTTTACTTTTTATTTATATATTGACTTATACAAGGTAAATCATATATAAAATGATAAAAAAATGTTATCTAAGCTAGTTTTTAGGTGTTGTTTCATATATGAAATAATATATGTAAGACATATAATGTTGTTTCCTATATGAAATATTTATGATTTTTTTCACATGTGGAAAATATATCTAAATACGCTTCTAAGACAAAGTACAACAAAAATAATTATAGGATGATAAATAATTTGAATCATAGTTTAAAATGAAACTCACTGAATGGTTGAGATTGGTTCTTACAGATTTATAACATTCTTGTGGTTTGCATTTGATTTTCTTCTTGATTTGTAGTACTTTGAATCACGTCGAAATTTCCACAAGTGAATGAAGTTGCTGGTCAAAAGGGTTCCACAACGACCTCGTTGGTCATTTCTTGCATTATATTCAGTTTTTCGACAATGGTTTTCTCATTGGTGAAAGCCACTGTTCAATGTTCGGGTTATATGGCAGGACGTTAATGAGTCAAGATCAGTTGAATAGCAAGAAATTATTACTCAACAATCAACTCATGTTTAACGAATAATGTGAAAACAATTCATAATTCAAATTTAATACAATAGATTAATTATACTTTTATATAATGATTAAATATATTTAATATTATAACAATATAATTAATGTTGTATTCTATAAAATAAAAAGGCCATTGAAGTTGGTAAATGTTTTTTAGACACTTTAAGGTTCCCTCCATGTTTTAAAAAAAGTATGAAAACACTGCTGGAATGCTCTTATCTATCTCATTCAAACCGTATAAATATATCCTCACTTTCCCTCGACGGGTAACGTCTATCTAAGGCATCATATCAGTCGTTCATCAATTCAAGCATTATATAGCATCTCCATCGCCCTTGTATGCTCCAAGTGTTTGTTTCCCTCTGAATTTTTCCTTTTGATTTCTTTTTAGCTTATTGCACGTCTGCACCTCACATTATCAAATGGTTTCCTGATGTATTTTGTTTTGGTATTTTTTATATATATTTTATGTTGCTTGAAAAATAACCCCGTATAAATCTAACTTTTGACTCTGTTTCTTTAAGATGAAAATTAACATTTTATGAGAATTCAAACCTTATTTTGTTCATGTTTAATGTGTTGGAGCACATGTAAATTTATCATGATGAAGGATCGTGTGAGACGAATAATTAAGATGAGAAGGTGAGAAAGAATGTAGACCCTTGATCACTTTTAGGGCTGTTTGTTTTTTTAAAAAAATATCTTAATAACTCTCAAGTCTGAATCGGTCAAACCTTTTTATATTCATACTGTTTTTTTCTTCCAATTTTTAGAACATCTTAACTCTTAAATACATCTAAAATAAGAAGTGATGCCCTAACTTCTTAAAACCTCTTATCGCTGCCTCAGTTCATATGCTCTCATTTCTCTCAAGACGCCTTCATAACAAACAGTCTTATTGATTCAGATTTCAGACTTCAGCACCATCTCTTATTAATCAGAAATGAAATAAGATTTCAGACTTCAAACCTCTTAAAAAACAAACGTCACCTTAATCTCAAACCCACTCATGAACCACTTTTGATTTTGGGATTAATCCGATGCACCTCATTTCAATGTATCTCATCCTAATATGCATCCAAAGGTGAAGACCACATCTTACTTTCTCACTATAACTTTCATTTTAACTGAACCTAATCATTTATCATTAAGACAATAAGGGGTTGTTTGGTAGTTGTTGAATGGTTTGGTGCAGAATGATTAAGTGTCAGAATGATTAAGAGACTCTTATGATATAGTGCAAAATGAAATATGGTTGTTTGTTAATTGTTCAGAATGAAATCAGGGCTCTGAATGGTTAAGGCATGGTCAAGATACAAAATCATTCAGAGAGTTTTTGAACCATTAAGAGACACCCTTTTTTTACCAAATAAGATTTACCTCTTAACGATTCAGAGGTCGCCTCTTAATGAAATAATTAAGAGGTAAACAAAGAGCCCCTAAGACACATGGTTATAAGGTTGTTGATAGCATTTCCATTTTATAGTTTTTTTTTTATTTTATTTTTATTTTTTAAGGATTTAGAAATAACAATAATGAGTGGGGAAAATGCTGAAAAATCTTTAAATAGTTGTCCAGTTGTCACGCGTGACCGCTTGTAGTTGTGGTCCTCCAGCGAAAATGGCCCACTAATTATAAAACAAGATAAAAGTAGTATAATGTTTTATGTTTTTATGAATAGATAAACTATTTTGGGTTTATATATATAGATTTTGGAATCACGTGACACCAACTTGTATTCGTGAGATCAATGAGATCACGTTTTTACATTTGAAACTTCACAGCAAAACAATGTGAAAGTAAAAACCTTCACAATAAACCAATGTGAACGTTCGGATTTTTTGACCTTCACAGTGTTTTGCTATAAAGTTTCAAGTGTAAAATCGTGGTCTCACAAAAACATGTTGGTATCACATGAACCCAACCCTATATATTATTATATATATGGATGTCTTCGTTTGAAAACTCATAAAATTGTGATAACCTTAAGAACAAGTGCATTATGTGTTATTTCACATGATTTTTTTTCCATATACGACTTGGATTTAGTGTGTTGATTAATGTATATTTGTTTCGTAATGTGTTTGTTTCACAATGTGAACATTTTTATGTGTTTGACTGTTTGTAAAACAAAAAATTAAACTAAAAAAAATCACATTATGAACCAAATACATACGACAAAAATTTTAAAATCAGTAAAACACCAATTCAAAACATATTATTTAAAAAAAACATATTATTTAAATCATTTGGAGAGTTAATTACTCAATTTTATTAAAAACATGGTTGTCATTCATTTAATGCTATAATTTAATATATTAATTAACATATATTTGTTTGAAAATGTGTTTGTTTCATATGTATTTGGTTCATAATGTAAACCTTTTTAGTTGTATTTTTTGGTTCACAAACATATAAAAGATGTTTGCATAGTGAAACAAACACATTGTGAAACAAATATATGTTAATCAATATATTATATTTTAGTCTTACATGAAAAAAAGATATACTATGAAATAGCACATGATGCACTAATTCTTCAAATTATCACAATTTTATGCAAGGGTGCTCATCTAAACAGCCAAACCGCACTGCAAAACGCATTTTAGAACTTCCGCGGTGCGGTTTATATTTTTACCAAACCGCATTATGCGGTGCAGGTTGCGGTTTTGAATTGTCAAACCATAGTTCAAACCGCACATTACATATGTATATATTTTGATTTTATATATTACACACATATATGTATATACATCTATATCTATATTATATTATAAAAACGGTATAAAAAACTCTTAATTACAACATTTTAAGCACAGGTTACAACTAATTAAAGCCAATTACTTAATTTACAATTTTCTTAATGCTTTGGTACAACATTTCGAAGCACAATATGTAACACCCGCTATTTTGGGGTTGGGTGAAAAGTTGACTATTACCCAAAGTTCAGGGGAGTAAAATGTAACTTGGGTTATATAAATAGAAATCAGATTTTAGATATTTTAAAAATATCACAAATATCAGTTTTGAGAATCAGAGAGAGAGAGAGAAGAGAAGCAGGAGAAAGAGGTCTTCGGGTTTTCTCCAAATCAAGGTACGAATCTAGCTTAATGCTTCGATCTGAATGCTTTTAGCCGCGTAGAATCTCGTTGTGAAGGTTTTAAACCGTTCCATTTCGAGATCTGAGTATTTCTCATTTTGGATCTGGGTTCTGCATCGATCTGTTCTTGATGAACAAGACGATGGTCCTTCGACCGAAAGGTTGTTCGACCGAATGGTTGTTCGACCGATGTGTCCTTCGACCGGACATCGGGTTCGACCGGACATCGGTTCGACCGAATTTCGGTTCGACCGGTGTGACCTTCGACCGGGGTGGGACGTTCGACCGGATGGATTGTTCGACCGGTACTATGTTCGACCGGTGTGGGTTCGACCGTATTGGGTACTCGGCCGGATCAGTGTTCTGGCAGTGTGTTGTGTTCTTATTCCTAAGTTTTAAGTCATTAAGTTGTCTTTATTTTTTGGCTTACCGATTATCGGTGTTGTCATAGGTAGCAATCGTCGGAAGCAGGCTATAATCAGGAAGAAATCTTAGGTGAGTCCTTAAGCTAAATCGGTTTGTATTACAAATGCTATGTGATAACTGTATTATTTGAAATGTGGAAAACCTGGTTTCAAAGTGACGTATTATCGTTGGAAATTGCCTTCTAAAGATCTCATATTTTCAAGAATCACGATTTATAGAATTGAACTGTTGTTCATATGAATTGCCTGTATAACTGATTTAATGTGAGTATGCTCTGAAATGACATGCTTTGGCTTTGAGTCTTAGTGCAATGGATCCATAGGCACTGTGTTCCCGTGTCCCCTGTTTTGGACATTTGGTTCACGTTTTAGCATGGGATAGGCATCGGGTTGCCATGATAAGTAAGGTGTGGGCCTATACGGTCGGGCAGCGTCTCATGGTGCAGTAAGGTGTAATCCCATTATGTGCTTGAGTTCCCCCTGTTTTGGGAACTCTCAAGGATAGATCCAGAGGGGTTGACTTGAATGTTTTGAGCAACAGATCTAGAGGGGTTGAGCTCGTTATGTGATTTTTGGGTATTACTTATACCATGTTTAATCACTAATGGTTTATTGGATTTCTTGACTTAGCTCATGGCTATACTACCGCGTGGCACCAATTGGGTTTAGTACTCTCTTTTATTTGGCTTGTTCTCACTAGGCGTTAGCCTAACGCTTGCTCTTGGTTGTCATATTGGCAGGTTATCTTAGCAGTGGGGCTCGTCGGGACTGAGGGAGCGACCTTGGGGTCGTGAGAGATTCTTTTGAAGATTCATTTTGGAAGTATAGCGACACCCGTCCCTAATCTAGATATTTTGTAGATTAATAGGATGTCGTTTTATACTTCAGTTATCTACCTCAATATTGGCTACTCTATACCCGTTGGGTTGTTTGTGTAATGAAATTGTCACACCTTATTCCGCAAGTTAGTCTATTGCCGAATTGTTTCTTCGAAATTTTATTTCCGCAATTTCTAGGGTGTTACAAGTTGGTATCAGAGTCTTGGTTTAAGTGAACTAGGTATGACTGTAAGATGCCTAGACTTAAGCTGAGACTATTAAATTACGACTCGTAAGATGGGGTAGATCTTGTAAGATAGGATGGTCTTAGGGTCAACGGAAAATTGCACTAGTTGAAAGTTGTAACGATGGTAATAAGCACTCTTGCGTATTATACGTTCATAATTTCACTTAGCTAACGTTATTATGAAAATGTCTTACGTGAGCATACTTAAATTACTGTTGTTATAACGATTGATAAGTGTAGAAATACGTTCTCTGTGTTTTCCGTAATCCTTATCCCGTTCTTTTGCATGATTGCGTTCAGCAAAACCATGGTTAATACCAGGAGTCATCCGGAAGGCCAGGAGGCCGACATACCTACGGCCGACCATCCGCTGGCGACCGTAGTGGGGGAAACTGTACGTGTGAGTAATGTGCTGGGTGGAGGACCCGAGCATATTCCTCGACGAAATTTGGAGGCTGATGAGCCTATCATAGAAGAAGTGACGGCCGAATCGAGAATGATGGATCGTATGATGTTGGCCATGAATAGGGCCATGGCGCAACAACAGGAAGTGTTCTTGAAACTCCTCGAGGACCGAGACACTAACAACCGTAGGCCCGAAACGGTTGGCGAGAATGTGATTGTTGTTGGATCCGGAGGTACCGGACCTGTAATTTCCCCTGTGGTAACTGCAACCCTAGGCGTCAATCGAACGGTACGGACTTGCACGTTCAAGGCTTTTCTGGGTTGCCGACCACCAAAATTTAAAGGCTCGGACAATCCCTTAGATTGTATGGCCTGGGTCCGAGAGATGGAGCAAGCTTTTCGCTCAAGCGAATGTGGGGAGGAACAGAGGGTGATATTTGGTTCCCGAATGCTGCGGGGAATAGCTCTTACCTGGTGGGATGTGTACTCTGCCTCGCTGGAGCCGACTGTTCTAGACCAATTGTCTTGGTCTACCTTTAAGGAGAAACTGCTAGAAGAGTATTGTAACGAGCGGTCGTTGGACCGAATCAAGGATGAATTCCAGAACTTGAAGAAGGGAGGTATGCCTGTGAGGGAATACAACCGTCTCTTCATGGACAAGCTGGGCTTTGTGGGACATCTGGTCCCGACAGAGAAAGATAAGATCAAGGCTTACATTAAGGGTCTTCCATCTGACATGATGTCGATGGTTTGTGTGACGAAGACCTCCACAATCATACTTTTCGAAGTAGGGGAATAAGATATATATACATATTTTTATTTTTATCGATTAATACTATGAGGTCTTGAAGTCAATAGTCAGATAAATATGTTGTGAGACATGTCGTTTGAGTTTTAAATAATATAATACAAAACTATTACCAATATTATTGCACAAACTCATAACAACAAACAATTAAGAATATATGCAAGTTAACCACTTATGAAAATACATTCGTTTTTCACATTGTATTTCATTAACTGTTAACAGAGAAATTACGTTTCATTTTAACTCGGTTCAATATTCCAACAAAAAAATTATCCTCCCGTGCAATGCACGGGCCCAACACTAGTTATATTATAAAACACGGATAAAAAACTCTTAAATACGAATTATTAGTCACAAGGTACCATCATTTTATGCAAGATTTTAAAAATCTTTTATTTTACGAGTATCAAAGCACAAGATAAATATTACTACTGCAGACTTCTAACACCACCAATTTGGTATGTGCAGGGCCTTTATTTTATGCAGACCTTTCCATGTATCACTTTTCCATGTATCACTTTTAATTAATATATTATATTACTATAATTTTGTTTTAATTATATTATTAAATATGTAATTGGTTATTTTTTCTAGATGTCATTAAAATATATAAGATAATCATTGAATTCTAACAAAATACTTAATTTTTTTTTATATAAAAAACATTATATTATTAAACCTAAATTAAACAAATTTATAAAAAAAACATTATCACTTTTTCAAAACCATCCAAAATCGTACTGTAAATCAACAAAAAAAAAATGAAACATTAAAATCGTGATGTATCTCGCTGCATTGCGCGAGTACACTTCTAGTATATGTAATATGTATTTAGGAATCGGACGTGTTGAATATTTTTATTTTTTTAGACTAAGGTCACCTTATCGTTGATTTTTAATCTTATACTATTGGATTGTAGTGTAAAATACGTTAGATACAAACCGCATAAATCGTACCCACCGCATTTCGCGGTACGGTTTAAGATATAAGCAATGTTGTTTACGGTTTTGAAAAATGTTTAAACCGCATATGCTGTGCGGCTTACATTTTTGCCCCCAAACCACATCAAGCCATACTACGAACACCCCCTAATTCTATGGATTCCCATATGAAGAAATGTAAATATAAAATTATCAAAATTTTCGTGAATTCAAATAACGATATTTGGGGCAAAGCCCACTGGGCCTAGAGATCAAATGAAACTTGGGTTGCAAGTTGCAACTCTTTAAAAAGATTTACCCCCAATAAACAAACTCGAAATTTTCGCGGGATCCTCGTCGGTGTGTCGTCGGAGCACGGCGATCATGGACGGAACCGCCGGCCGGCTTATCGGAAAAACGACGATGATCGTGCACTGTTACGTATGAATTAAGTGAAAGGAATGAAGGTTAAGTGTATCGCAACTGATTCCTATTTATATTTTTGTTATGATTTATCGCCATTAGTAGGATTAATCATGTCGTTTCCATGCCTGCTATTGATAGCAATTGATTGAATCTTCGTTCTACATGTTAACGTACCAAATGTTACTGAACATTTTGTGGCTTGTGAAGCTATGCTTATTGTTTGCCCTATAATTCAAGCGTCTTAAACTCTTAATCACTTTATTAATCAGTTACGGAACTTCTAGGGCGCAAATAATGGGGATGTGTGCGTATGGTTAGTTATGTGAACAATGAATGCGATAGAAGAACCACTAAGTCCTTACAATTTAGTAATTTACATCCTAACTAGCCATAACATGTTTGATCGAATTGGTGTTTTGCAAATTTGCATTTCGAAACCTAGTTGTTTTACGGGTTTTAGTAGTGTTTATGGAGTGTATATAGTTATTCAATACGTATCAGAAAGTTAATTCACAAAAATTCAGATTTTTGAAACAAATTCATTTTGATTTTCGGCTGTCAAAATGAAACTTGAGATTGGTCACATTTTGATTTTGCAGAATGTTTGGTTGTTTTCACTTTTTAATAATGTGTCAGTTCATTCTAGCTATAGAAATATAGTGGAGTATGGAAATAATAACATATAATAGCCGCTACTCGTAATGTTAATCAAACATACTAAGTATATCTCACTTGGATATGGGAAGGGTAGAATGTATAGAGACATTTCCTCTAGAACTCTAGAAGTGAGAAGCTGTGGTCCTCTTGTGACAAAGTTATGAGAGAAGCTGAAAGTTTGTATTTCAAAAAAATTGGATGATTTTGAAAAGATATTGTTGAGTCTAACTCCTAACTAGAGATGCACAAAAAGCCCAAGCCCAAGCCCAAGCCTAAGCCTGATCAAAAAAAGCTTGTGCCTAGTGAGCCTGAAGCCCGGCCCAGGCCAGGCCTCAATGCCAGATTTGGCCGAACTTTTGGAGGCAGGCCCAGCCTGGAAAAGCCTGAAAAGGCCCAATTAAGCCTGAAAAAGCCCTATTCGGGACTTTCTCAACCCCAAGCCACCGGGCCTTTCTCTCACTCACTGAAAACGGGTTTGGAAGTCCCGGGCCCAGGCCTGAAAATTCCTTGGACTTGTGCATCTCTACTCCTAAGTCCTAACTACCGGGCAAAGAGCCCACTCTATAGTTATCCACTTATCCTTATCCTAGCGCGCCGGCTAACCTTATTGCCAACTCTTTAGCCCATCCCCCCCCCCCCCCCACACACACAACCCCTCTGTCCCCCTTTGTAGTAGCTACTAGATAAACAACTACCATTTATCCGAGTATATCCAGAGACTTCTATCAGATGTCATGTCCTTGAAAGTGTTTAAGGTTGTCATATCTGGCTCAGCTGCTCATCCCACATCCTCCTCGGCATGCCTCTCCTCACCACCTCTACTGTTACACTCCCCACCCTCCTCATAGGTGCCATCATCTGCCTCCTTCAAACTTGCCCAAAATACCGCAATTTACCCTCTTTCAGTTTGTTTGTAGACGCAACTCCTAAGTCCTAACTCTGATTTGAAAAACTCGTTCGGTGTCATGTCCAACAAAGTCTGGCCACAGATCCACTGCTATTGACATCTAATGGTGCTCTCATTTGGCAATTCTAGGCGCTGATTTCAATTTGCATGCATTTCCTTCCTGATGTAGGCTATTGAGATCACTGTCTTGCTTTTTGGTTCACCTTTTATTAGTCCATAATTATAGATTTATAGTGACCAAAACGAGAGAATGGAAGAGGTAAAAACAAACTTATGGTTACATACCAATACATGGAATCACACAAGAGACTTTAGTATAGTATTTAACTCACTAGTGATTGCTTCCGGTAACAATTGTTTGGGCTTATAAATTTAGGCCTATAAATTTAAGTTCTATAAAGCAATCTATTAGAAAATTTAGACATCTTTGCTTTTAATACAATGTGTTTTCGTGACCAACCGAAAGGTTATTTGACATAATCTTTTACATTCGTGATAATCATTTATTGATCATTATATATATATATATATATATATATATATATATATATATATATATAGGGGTAGGATATTTTGCAACCCACATCTTAACCGTCAGATTCATGATCGACGGTTACAACAGATATGGGGCCCAATATTTTTAATTAAAAAAAAAGAAAAAGAAAAATAAAATAACCGTCGATCATGAATCCGACGGTTAAGATGTGGGTTGCAAGGGTTGCAACCTTTTCAAGAGTTGCAAAATATCCTTCCACTATATATATATATATATATATATTTGTTGCCATAATGTAATTTTGCCACCCTATTTGTCATCATTATGTATCAGTGGCGATATTTCCTTGCATTTATGCCTTTCCCCCAGAGCAATATGTAACTAGTCTAAGTAGCCATTTCATATAATCTTCAAAGGACTAGCAACTACTTTCTAGAGTGAGTTCGAAACTACAAACTCAGTGGCTATAACCCAAGATTATATCAACTTTAAAATTATCATCACTACTGTCACTATGCTTGCAAAAAAAATATAATGGTAAATGGTATACTATGATAAGCATGATTTGGTTTTACACTCTGAGAATATATGGAACCCTATTAGATTAATCTCAAAAACAATTGTTGAGAAGCGAAGGGAGGTTCCAACATATATTGAAGAAAAATAGTCCAAGTCTACCCGATGTGGGACTCCAACACTCCCCCTCCAACACAAGTTAGGCGGACACATATTGTCCTAGAGTGTAGATTCCCTAGAGTAGTAGACACATGTGAGAATATGTGGAACCCCGTTAGATTACTCTCAAGAAGAGCAACTTTAGGGGAGAGATTAGAGCTTCTAACATATATTGAGGAAAAATGGTCCAAGTCTTGCCGATATGGGACTGCAACATGCACAAAGTGTCAAATACAATGGTTCAAAATGCTAATCACTTGACATTTATTTATCATCTCTGCTTATTTGGCTTACTAATCAACCCTACAACTTTCCATCATTTCTGCTGCTATCTTTTATTTGGTCAACAAAAACTTTTTACATCTTTTTTTTAATAATACAAACTATTGGAGCTCTATGGAGGAGATCTGCTGACAGCTTAATAGTACTTATAGTGGCTCAAGTTTCCCCACTCTCTTCAATGGACATAAGTATATATGGCTGGTCACTTTAGCACCCAAAAGTGGGAGATAGTTTAGGGCCACCCTTGCTGAACCTGAGCCCTACATTACAAGATTCCATACAAAATGCATTCAAGGGCTTAATTGACTTGGCATTGATAGGGTAGGTGTAGCCATAGTGCAAGCATCATCAAGTTGGTAATGAACCCTTAAAATATAAAATTATGTATTTACTTCTTTAGTGACTAAAGTCCATTCATCCACTCATGATTGAAATTTTGGGGTCTATTTCTAAAACAAGGAATCAAAATCAATCAACTAACTATTTTTGTTGCAAGTCAGGAACCCTTTTTCTATTTGTCTTTTGTCAAAGGATCAAGTACATTTTTGGAAGGGTATCCTAGGCTATGCCCAGACTAATCCTGACAAAGGCGACTATAAGACATCAGCTGAAGCCTGAAAGGAACCAGTGTTCGAGTCCTATCTTCATTTTTTCTTAAAACACAAAAGGTATATAAAAAACACCAAAGTAAAATTAAGAAATTTGACAAAAATGAGACTCGAACTTGGGCCTTTTGTACAAAGAAAGCAACATTTACCAACTCCGCCGTTAAAGTCCTGTTCAAATAGTTTAGTTTCAGAAATATAAGGGGCATCCAACAAAACAATATGGCAGCACTCTTCTAAAACATAATTGTTTTCCATTACAATCGAACCATATGCTCCTATGTAGGTCTTCCCCTAAGCTGCAACTTGATGTGTTTTTGAAAGTATGTTTCCAAAATTGACATTTTTTTCAAATAATAGATAGCCTTACATACGAGAGGTGGACCTAGAATTTTTTTTACAGCGGTGGCACAAAATAATTACCATAATATAAAATAAGACAATAATAAATTATAGTTACAAAATATAGTACGGAACACTAAAAAATTAAGCAAACTAGGTTGGGTTGGCTAATTCATTGATGGTATGTGATTAGGGCTTGGAGAGCGGCTTATTTTAATTAAAAAAACATTGCAAAATTTGTTCACCAAGACTTGAACCATGACCTTTTCCTCTAAGAGCACTTTTATTGCTTCTTTGCACCTTTGTTTTGTTTCATTTGACCAAAACGGTGGCACATATGTAATAAAAACGGTGACACCTTTAAGAACCGAAGCATTTTTTTTCCCACTACGTCAAGACAATAAAGTAGTAGCATAGGCCATCATATGCCCTAAGCTTGGTCTGCCTCTGCATCCTACCCCCCATACCCTACATATTACTGGGTCTGTTTGGTTTAGTTTAAGAAGACATACAGTAAATCACCTTGTTGGTATTAAAGACATTATATCATTCACATGAAGAGATATATTTCTTTGCATGATATTTGTTAACACATCTTGAAAGTAAATTTATTTTATTGCTACATATTTACCAAAGTTCATGGTTGCCCACTAATCATTCACATATGATTTCACTACATTACTTAATGGAATTCTTTTTTATGATCAAGTGACTTATGGCATACTTATTATGTATTAATGAGTATAAGAGGGGTATTTTGGTAACAAAGTGGCCAACACCATTTTATGGGCTTCTTTATCTTTTTTGAATCACTACATTGGCTCTGTCTCCTTAACGGTCTAGCTGATGCAGCTTGCACTGTGCCTTTGTTTTATGTTACCTGCATCCAATGTATAACAAAATATGAGAACCAGAATCACTTGATATCGACTGTTCTTCGGGTATGCTGAAAGACTAATTTTGACCTCTGACAGCGTGTTTTTTGTGTTATATGCAATTGAGTTCATCTTTTCTCCAATTTCATCCAGATCCTAGCATATTGAAACATTCTTTCAAGGGGAAATAAACGCTACAGCGAAATCAACTTTATAGGACGTCAAATATGTCTAAATGTCATAGGAGACTGCTTTATAGGACAAACAATTGTGGGTCTTATGTGAAAGTATTACCATAGAACGCTTTTGAGTGTTCTAACAAGTCCTTTAAGATAGTTTTCAAAACTATATGACATTATTTGAAAAAATGTACTGTAAAAACAAGCAACGTGTAAAAGACGTGTTTGTAGGACATTTCTCAAAAGTGTCCTATAAAAAAAGCTAACATGACACTTTAATTTAAAAGTATCTTAATAATCTTACTAGGATGCCCAAAAGCGTCCCATCAACTTATTACAACACTTTTACATACGACACATAATTGTTTATTCATATAAAGCAGTCTATTAAGATATTTAAAAATATTTGGCGTCCTAAAGCCAATTTTGTTGTAGTGAAAGAAATCCGAACGAAACCAATGATAGGAGCATTTACATAGTTTGTAGCATGGTTTCTTAAATGCTGGATCATCTTCTTGTGCTGGAGGATCCTGACCGAATATCATCTCACAGCTCATATCATCAAAATCTGTGAATCATAATATGCATAATGAATAGAGTTCAATAGTTTCACCACTTAGGCTTTCACAAAAAACACTGGCCTATTCATCATGAATTCCATATTATTCCTACAATTTCAAGTGAAAGTTAATCTGATAACTTCATTCTATAGCTGAGGCTATTGAAGCCATATCATGAACAACTATTGTCTGCTAAAATTTTAACTGGCACACTGATTTGAAACATACAAGATGCTGAATTCACTAGTGAATTCATTATAGAAGTTGGAATCAACATTTTTAAAACTCTACTTGCAGTGGTGCACCCCAAGTGGGAGTACACAAGGGCCCACCATGCATACATGTTTTTAGGCCTCTATATTTTAGTGCAAGTACTGTTACCTTATGATTCTTGTTTCTCTTGGTTATGTGATTGATTTGAGTGCACTATAGTTCTTATTTAGGGAAGATCTAGGTGCACTTTTCCTGTTATCAATTTACTATTTCTTTTGTCCCAAAATAAGTGTCCACATTTCTATTTTAATTTGTTCCCACTTCCCAAATAAGTGTCTACTTCCGAAAGTACGTGCTTACTTTCCAATTTTACCCTTGGGTTGGGTTCTCGTGGGACCAACCTATTTTCGTGCCACTCGTGAGACTAGCATGTTTTCGTGAGACCCGTGAGACCAACTGTGAAAGCACAAAAACACATTGGACCTTCATAGCAAAACCACTGTGAAGGTACACAACAAACCTGCAACCAAGCAAAACAATGTTTTTACAGTGAAGGTTCGGTGTTTTATTGTACCTTCAGAGTGGTTTGCTGTGGAGGTTCAATGTTGTTTTGTGTTCTCACGGGTCTCACGAAAACAGGTTGGTTTCACATGTTCCCAAGTCCTTTACCCTTAATTGTGAGATGGAGAAATTCATTGAGGTTAAAATTGTCATCTAGTTAGTTAAAAGTGTAATGATTACACAATGTCTGAAACTGGCTTTTTCATTTGGACATTTATTTTGGGACGGAGAGAGTACCAGTTATATTTAGTTGTGTGATGCACTTGTTTGCTTCTAGAGTTTACTTACTAGGAACCATGTTGACTGGAGTCCCGAAATTGTTCTTCATGAACTCTTGGCTCGGCATCTTGCAGAGGTTTGTGCACATGCCTATGCAGTTAGCCTCCTCCAAAAACCTAAAACGTACCCGAATAGCATTAGAGTTTGACAACGACATTGCAGATAGTAATAGAATGATAGAAAAAACTATAGGTTTACATAATTACGGAACTTGGCTCATATTTTTCATGTTCACTAAAATACCAAACCAAACTAAGCCAGTAAGTTCCACATAGAGGTAGGGTCTGAAGGTATGACGTACGCAGACCTTGTCTCTACCCGAGGGGATAGAGAGATTGTTTTTGTGAAGACCCCTGACTTGCAAAACAAAAATTAAAAGAAACAAGCAACCAGGCTATAGGTGAGAGTATGTGCAAAGAAGCAACGAGTACAGTTGACACAAACACATAGGAGATATACGTGAGGGAAATAGGTTAAACAAACAAGGAAAACACAGAGTGCAGTGTTGACAACTACTAGTACAGGAAGAAAAGCTAAGACTAGTGTACAACAAACATGTCATTCAGTAGATACAATTAGTACACAAGAAAGGGAGGAAAACTAACACAACCCTATACCACATTGATTACATAATTAAAATATTTCATACATCTAATAAAATATTATTTCTCTCTATAAAGATAAGACTCAAGCTGATGTAGTTCATGTCTAGATCTTTATCAATTCAGAGCGTCTCCAACAGATTCTCTAAAAAAAATTCCAGAGTGGAGAATGAAAATTCAAAATCTCTAAAACAAAAATACATTCAACTCCAACATATTCTTCATTTTGGATATTACCACATGATTAAAATATTCCATACATCTAATAAAATAAAATTTCTCTCTCTAAAAGTTTAATTTTAAAGTTTCTTATCGGTGGAAATATAAAAATATATATATATATATATATATATATATATATATATATATATATTTCTCTCTTATGGTAATCATTTTTTGGGTTCTCCAAATTTGTCAATTTTGGATAATTTCACACCCTCTCTCTTGCTACTCCGTTTTGGAGAATCTGTTGGAACAAAAAACTTACCCAAAATCCTTAAAATCTCCATTTTTTTCATTTCGGAGAATCTGTTCGAGATGCTCTAACAAAGACTATCAGAATCCTTCTTGTTAGATGTAGTTTAGTAACTTAGAAGAGTGTGAGAAAGATACCTGCATTTAGTTATGTGGACAACATTCCTCTCTTTTCTCCCTTCAAACTCTGATTCTCTTACCTTCATAACAAGATTACTTGATTAATAACTAATGACAACAATACATCCATTACAAAAACGATTCGGTTTCTAGGTGTCGAATTCGTTATCTTTTTACGGAGTTACTTTAAGTTAGTAAACCACAAGCCCTACCACACTGTGACCAATGAGCCAACGAAAGAAGACGGTAGTGAAGGCCGCAAAAAGTTCCCTCGTAAACTTCGATTGCGGCATCAGTTTTCTGATCTGCTTATCCCAAAAAATTCAAGTCAAACCAAACCAAACGAGCCCAGTATGTAGGATCTGGGGGTAAAATGTACACATAGCTGAATGACCAGCTAAAAAAAGCATTAAAACATAAGAAGAACTTGCCATAACGAACACAAGACTAGGAATAGCTTTCTCGAGAGCCTTATCGACAAGCTGGCGTTGTTCAGTCGGGTTAAACCTCCGGAACACCGCTGCTGACACCGTCACGAACCCCTTGTACCCCGCCTCGTCGTTCATCATCCCTGCAGTTATCTCTAAACCATCAGTCTAAAACCAAAGGGTCATTTGCCCAACAATATATGGGTTACTGAGCCCAATCTTTCTAGAGGTCTAAGGGTTCAAGCGAGGAGGACTGAGTGTGAGTTTTGCGGTATATAAAATATTTTATACTTAAAAAGTTATTATTATTATTATTATTTTGTAAGGGTTTCCCAGGCTATGGCTAATCTCGGCAAATTGTGACCGCAAGAAATCAGCCCTGATAAACTCAGTGACCACAACTATTGTGTACGCCTGGAATTGAATCCTGGGCGAATGGGATATTCTACCACATCCCCGAGGACCTCAACCACTACGCCACAACCCTTGTGGTTTAAAAACAAAAAAAAAAGGTTATTACTGAACTTAGAAGGTAGAACAAGAGAAACAAACCAACGGTTTCTTGGACGGTTTTCGAGAGGTAATCAATGGCAATTCGTTCGAACCAGTTGTCGTGATATACGGTCTTCGATGTGGTGGCTACGGTATTATTCCTTGAATCGATCATACGACCATAATCGTCGTTGTTTTTAATAGTAACGGAAGCAGGCCGTGTGAGGAGAGACAAAACTGAAGGACCATCTTTGGGGGATGTTGGCGGCGGTTTCCGGCAAGACGGTGGTGGAAATGGGAGGATCGTCGCCTGAGTTGTTGGAATGACCGTTCCCATACCGCCGGAGAGATCTCAAAGAGAGAATTGTAGTAGTAGTAGTAGTTAATGGCCATCTTTGCATATTTTATATGGTTAAAAGATGACGCATTATATTCTGCTGCTGCATTCATTTGTTTATTAGATCCCTCCCACCATGGAATCTTTTAATACCTTTTTCTGCCTTGATTGGTTTTCGATTAAGTCTTGTATGGATAAAGCTGTCTATATAGATTAATTTATGTATATAGAGATTAGAAAGATTTTTGTTTAAGAGGATTTTTTATAGATGGAAGGAGCGTGTTTTTTAATCGAGAGAGGCTGGTTTGGAGAAAAGTTAGCTTTCTGCATAAAGCTTTCGGCTTTCCCCCTAGAAGCTTACTGAATAAGTCACTTTCTATATTATTGAGCCATTACCAAATAGTCAATGTGTAACTGACCGAATAGATTGTGAGTCACATTAAGCTGCTAACAAACTGGCCCTAAGTTTCACATGATCTCATCGTGTAAACTTGGATCATTTCTTTTTTATTTACGTTGGAACTTTTCTCTCTCTTCAAGAGAGTAATATGAGGGTTCTACATATTCTTACATGGTATCCGAGCTCAAGATTTTACCACTCTAGGGACTTGACACTTTAGGACAATCTGTACCCGTGTAGCCCCCTAGCCTTCGTTGGAGGAGGCTTGTTGGAGTCCCACATTAACTATATTTGAAAATTTATTCTCTGTGATGGAAGCTTAGAGCATCCATTTTTTTAATAACCCGTTTGAAGAGTAATCTCATGAAGTTTCACATACTCTCATGGTAATATTATAGGCTCCGCTTAATTGTCCTAGTGTTAAGGAGGTGAGAATTCATAAGTAAGGTCTCCGGTTCGAACACTGCAAACCAATATCATAGAAAGTGGATATCTTTGTTTGTTTAAGTTATCAATGATCGTACAAGTAGGATATCTTTGATGTAACAAAGTTTTAAAAAAAAATCATATTTTTGTATTCATTTTGACTATAAGGCTATTGGTCTTATAACATTTGATGATGTGAATACTCATTTACGAAAGGTGTACAAAATGTTTACGAACCGTTTACCACGAAGTGAACAATAAATTTGGCCTACACATCATCAAATGTTCTAAGATTACGAGTTATTGGTCAAAATAGGTATTAAAAAATAAGAAATTTTGGAACTTTGTTACATTAAATAGAAAATTGTGAAAAAAGAAATTGTTATATTTTTATTTGTATGTTATAGTTTATATGTTTTTTTACTTGGTGGAGTATGCCCTAAGTCATACGTTAAGATTGCTTTCTAGTGCAATCTCTCAAATCAAATGTTCATTCAAGGCCAATACTACCTACACCAAATAATATTACTTTTATCTCAAAAAATTTGCATAACTTTATATTACACTAATTTTAAATATGTCCTTTTTGACATGCATGATACATGTTATTTGTTTATCTTTTTATAATCATTACCTTTTGATTTCCCTATGGGTATCTGTTGCAAAGAAAAAGATGCGACTAAACTAAACTATATAATTAAACACGCTAAAGAGATGTACCTTACAAATACTACTTGCATCTCAAACATTATGTCAATTAGAGATACTCAAGGCCACGCCTTCAGTTATTAGTGAGCAAAAAAGATGGCCGGTCAGACTTTTTTGGTCGGATTTTTTTTTGTGGCTTTCGGGTGCTTTTTCAGGTTTTCCTCTGACTAATTGGGCTTTGAGGCCTGGCATGGCATGGACTAGGTTTCGGGCTCATGAGGGCCGGGATTTTTCAAGTTAAGATTCGGCCTTGGGTTTTTTTGTGCACCTCTATTGTCAATATCAAGTCAAATTATATATTAGATTATACATTGGATTCAAATATCCAAATGTACATAGAAGTGGGATCGAGTATGTAACACATTTAACACTCGACTTTAAAAGGCAATCATATCGAAAAACTGATCGAGCATCTAACATATTTAAAACCCAACTTCAAAACTGTCAAATCTATGTGTTTTGATTGTTAACCATTCTTAAAGAGTATAAATTTAGTTGATTTTGACTATCTTAACCCAACGATTGAAAGTAAAACACTAAAAATGGTGGTCCATTGAACACTAGAAAAATCAACTCCAACCACATTGTTAAAAAAAGAGTAAAAATCATCTTTAACATTATTATTATTATAATAAACATCTTAACCACAAGGGTTGTGGCGGTACTGGTTAAGGCCTTGTGGAATGTGGTGGAATATCTCATCTGCTCAGGGTTCGAATCCAGGCGTATACAACAATTGTAGCCACTGAGGTTTAATCAGGGCTGATGTCTTACGGTTATAATTTGTCAAGGAATTAGTCTAGGCATAGCTTAGAACACTTTTTCAAAAAAAAACATCTTAATATATTAAACTTTTAATTAATTTGTATATATATAAGAACTTAATACTATTTGATTTATAGAGGCCAAATTTTTTGACCTCCAAATATAGAGGCCAAGTTTGGCGACTAATTTTTTAATGTTTTAGTGGTTGGTTGAGATAAAAACATCTCCATTTTTATGTTTTTAGTGTTTTTAGTATTGAGTTGGAGATACCCTAGAGCTTGAACAGTAGTTGCTCGTTCTTTGTAATACTTGAGGGATAGTGGAGCAATATTGGAAAGACTTGAAGGGGCAATTTTGTAGTTTACGCATCGTTTTCTTTATTTTTCCACATAATCCTTTGATTTTTTTAAAATAAAGGCATTGTTTGGCAAAAATAAGCTAGCTTATTTTCTGGGTACATGTTTGAATTGTCATAAGCTAGCATATAAGCTAGATTTTTGATAAGCTTATGAAGAGTTTTTTGTAATTATTTCAATTATGCCCTCATTAATATTCATAATTATATATTAACTTTTAATTATAAATAAATAATTAATGTCCTTTTTGGTAATTTAAATGCTTATAAGCTAATTTTTGTCAAACGTGACTTTTTCATCAGCTAGCTTATCAGCTACCAAACTTTTGAGTAAACTATGGCTTTTGTCCATGTGGATCCTTAAAAATTACAAAATTTCGTCCTTGTGTCATTTGTCCCTTTTCTTTTGAAATTACAATATTCATCTTTACACTTTGCAATTCATTGCTTTCATCCTAGAAACTAACTCTATCAGTGATTTATCATTAAATATGAGTTGGAAAAAACGATAAATTGTAAACCACAAGAACGAAAATAGCAATTTTAAACAAACTACATAGACGAAAAACACAGTTTACCCTAAGTTTTTTCCTCATGCTTCCAAGAAATCTCTAAAAAAATTATATATGAGACTAAGGCCTGTTTGTTAGCAGCTTAATGAGCTTAATAAGACTCACAGCTTATTCAGTCAGCTATTTATGACTGTTTGGTAGTGACTTAATGATATAGAAAGTGACTTATTCAGTGATATTTCAAGGAGGAGCTTTATGCAGAAAGCCAAGTTTTTTCCAAACCAGTCTCTCCCATTAAAAAACACGTTCCTTCCATTTATGAAAAAACTCTCTCAAATAAAAGTTTTCTAAATCTATACAGACAGATTAATCCACACAGATAACTTTGTCCATACAAAACTTAATGGAAAATCAACCAAACAGCCCCTAACATATCATATAATACACATGACTCAACAAGCTCTTCATAAATTGGTCATGCATCATGAACTCAACCCAATAGACTATTAAAGCATCCTTCATCTCAATCCCACACACATATATTAGAGTAGAGGTGGGCAAGTGAACTTGAAACTCAGACCGGGTTAGGGTTCGTTTACCAAATGCTTACTCGGATAAGCGCTTACCAATAAAATTTAACACTATTACTTACTTAGCGGGTAAGATTTTAGTATACCAAAACGGTATCGTATGCAATAATTTTCCCGATAAACAATTACTGATAAAACTTAACACTATCACTTATTTACCGGGTAAGATTTTACTCCATCAAAACGGTATCGTATGCAACAATTTTCCTGGTAAGCGCTAACCGTGGTAAGAGTTTTTGTCATGACTTACCAGGGTAAGACTCTTGGTCCTTGACTTAGCTCTTACCGGGTAAGATTCTTGGTCATTATCGTCTTCATCCATAAGGTAATATGACTTGGTAAGCGCTTACCCGGGTAAGCGTTTAGTAAACGGCCCCTTAGTCCCAATTACAAAAGGTCAATTTTTGTGCATCTCAACACAAGAGGATGAATCTTTAAAACAAAGTTACTAAGGGGCAATGTTTTAAAAACCGGGTCGACCCGGTCGGTTGAACCAAAATACGGGGAAGAGGGCAGGTCAATTGCGACCGGGTTTATGGCAATTTATGGCCCGGAGTGAACCACAAGATAGAGTTAGTTTCTGGGACCAACTCAGATTTAATGATAAATCACTGAAAAAACCGGTTGGTTGACCCAGTGGTTGAACCGTTTTTTTTTTATAAAACTGGTGGTTGACCCAGTGGTTGAAACGGGTTTTTTTAATGAGTTTGGTTTTTTTAACGTATTTATGAAATACTTATGCTTATGAGTGTTTTTTAACGTATTTGGTTGATCCGGTGGTTGAACCGGTTGAACCATGACCCGATCACCACATCAGGTCAACCAAAAAAACGGGTTTTAAAACATTGCTAAGAAGTGTGTTTTTATATTCCATCTTCTTAAAAGTTTACTGAATAAACCACTTTCTATATTTTATTAAGCCATTATCAAACCTACCATTCTCAATTAAAAAACACACTTCTTTCATCTATAAAAAAAATCGTCCCAAATAAAACCCTTATGAATCTATACAAACAAATTAATCCACACAAACAACTTGCTATCAACTCTTGCGGTATAAAAGACGTTTACCCGATCAGAGATAATTGTTTTTACCAAACCCCTTACCAGTCTCTGTGATGTTGGCTGAGAATGAGATGCTAACCTAAGAGACTCTTGGGACATGTTTGTTAACAACTTAACAAGACTTATATCTTATTTGGTAAGATATACATGATGGTTTGATAATGGCTTAATAAAATATAGAAAGTGGTTTATTCAATAAACTTTTAGGAAGAGCTTTAAGCAAAAAAGCCAATTTTTTTACAAACCTACCATTCTCAATTAAAAACACACTTCTTCTATCTATAAAAAAAAACGTCCCAAATAAAACCCTTGTGAATCTATACAAACAAATTAATCCACACAAACAGCTTATTAATACAAGACTTTAAAAAAAACAATCAAACAGCCTCGGCCTTAATCAATTGTCACCATGTTAGCATTTAGTCATTGACCCAATTTGTATTTGTAAACAACCCCTAAAAACATTGAAATTATTGATCATAAAATAAGACAAAAACATCTAACAAAAAACCAACCCTGCAATAATGAAATCAAAAGGTAACCAAAAGTTTACCAAATTCTAAACCACATGTACATCAATCCTACAACCTATTACTTAAAAAGAGAAATCAAATCACAAGCCCACAAGTTACAGTCTAAATAAGAACCAGTGAAACATCAAACACATTCTTTAAAAGACTAATAAATAATGAGGATTTTAAAAGGGAAGAAAGACTCATTCCTTCGTGGTTTTGTTGATAAGAGATTTGTGAATATGGGGGATGACACCACCTCCCGCGATCGTACCTTTGATCAGAGTGTCGAGCTCCTCGTCACCACGAATCGCTAGCTGCAAATGCCTCGGTGTGATTCTTTTCACCTTCAAATCTTTGCTAGCGTTTCCGGCCAACTCGAGCACTTCGGCCGTTAAGTATTCGAGAATCGCAGCAGAGTAAACAGCAGCTGTTGCTCCAACTCGCCCGTTTGCAGATGTTCTTGTTTTTAGATGACGATGGATCCTCCCTACCGGGAACTAAATTCACACAAACAAAATAACAAAGAGAATTGTCAGTTATTCGTTGAGTGGGTTGTTTTTCTAGCGGGAAAACGTAACAAAGTTAAACCACAAGGGCTGTGGTGTGGTGGTAAAAGCTTGGGGAATTCATAGCGCTCAACCCGGGTTCGAGCCCCACTAGCAGCACTTGTGGCCACTGAGGATAAACTCAGGGCTGCACGCTTTAGCAGTTGGGCCAAAGACCCTAATTGCCAGGGATTAGTCTGGGCCATAGGCCCAGGATACCCTTTCCAAAAAAAAACGTAACAAAGTTTGGCTTAGTTCCCTATTTAATGTAACAAATAATTTCTTTTCTCAATCAATATAAGAAAGTTTCAAAATTTCCTATTTTGTACCCATTTTAGCCAGTATTCTACCGATCTTAACATTTTTATGATGTGGATACCCTTTTGTGAATCATTTACAAAAGAGTTGCAATGAAATGGGCAAAAAAAACTTGACATTCACGTCATCAAATGTTGCATTAAATAGGAAATTTCGAAACTTTGTTTCAATAATTGAAAAAAAAAATGTTACTCTAAATAGAAACTACGACAAATTTCATTGCATTTTGATACATTTTGCCCATTTCTAATACATGGTTGAATGAAATTAATGATATTAGTGACACTAATATCATTTCAACTTCACATAACAATATCTTCAAGAATAAAATTTTGAAAATAATTTTCCTCCCCCATGACAGATGCTTTGTAGGGTGGTGTATACCCTTATTTTAACACCAAGTAATTTAGCTTTTATTGCAAATGTAGAAAGTGTACATGAAGTTCAAATTCATAAATGGGTACCCTTAAAGTGGACTCTAAACTGCAAAGCAACAATGGAACCCATAAATATGGAACCTGATTATAATGTTTTAATCTTTGACCCAATGGCTAATATTTTAGGAATCACTAAGGGCTTGTTTGTTAGCAGCTTAATGAGACTCACAGCTTATTCAATCAATTATATATGACTGTTTGGTAGTGGCTTAATGATATAAAAAGTGGCTTATTCAGTAAGATTTCAAGGGGGGGCTTTATGCAGAAAGCCAAGTTTTTTTCCAAACCAATCTCTCCCATTAAAAAATATGTTCCTTCCATCTATGAAAAAACTCTCTCAAATAAAAACCTTTGAAATCTATACAAACAGATTAATCCACACTAACAAATTTATCCATACAGAACTTAATGGAAAACCAACCAAACAACTCAGCTAAAGAGACAAGGCTTAAAACATTATAATTAGGCTAAAGGTTAAAACATATATAGTAATTAGTAAAGGCTAAAACATTTATAATTGGACCCAAAAAAATTTAGGACCATATTCCATATATCATGTTGGAACACTCTCTAGCAAGGCCCTAAAGAGAACTTAAAACTAACAAAACAAAAGCATTAAACAAGCTCATGGGCTTAAGGATCACAAAATACTTAATCACAAAACATTTTATTACAAATTCAATGTTCTAAAAGGCATTACACAAAGCTAGATCCATAGGTCATCCAACAATTAACTGCCAAAAGGGAGATTAAAGCAGCAACACAAATGAAACACAACCAATTCATCTAAAAAACCTATTAAGTATAATTATTTTTAGTTCACATAAACCTGTGAGAATAAAAAGTGAAATATACCTAATTCAAGTTTAAAAAATCAGTTGATAAGCATAATTTGAGAACAGTTGATTAATCATGTTACGGGCTGTTTATCATACAACTAACTGGGTAAGCGCCTATCAAGTCACTTACTTTAGTAGGTGAGCATGACAAAGAGTCAAAGACCAAGAATCCTACTCAATAAGAGCCGACCGATACAGTAAAAGAAGATGGTGACTGGTGACTCTTACAAACGATCTTATTATGCCATTTTGATGGCTGAAAATCTTACCCGTTAAGATAAGTGAGGGTCGTGACTTTGGTAAACAGCACCTTGGTTAATTAAAGTTTAGTTCATAGATGGTTTCTAATCAAAGCAATTGGAATGATTTAACTCCTAAGAGACCCTAATTAGTAAAGTATAGGAGGATGTTAGAGGTATAGACCAATGATTAACCAAAAATCAGTAAACACAAGTTCAAAAGAAAATAGTTTGTGTTAAACCTCCAAGGATTGGACTAATAGTTAAAGCTCACAAATCTGACATACATTATCAGCTCTTAAAGGGTCACACCCACCAGGACAATGACATTCATGATCGCCCAGACGATTTGTCAGTGTGATTAAACTGACCCGGATACCCATATGATTACCCAAAAAAACATAAGTTCCCATGTCGAAAAATGTTTGCATGGAGCCGTGCACTAACGATACCAAAGACCAAAACGCTTCAACGTGCAACAAAGTTTGATTTAGTGTAACAAAAACAATTTTTTTTTCAGATTGAATACTTAACATCCGTTTACAAAAGGTTTACAAGAGGGTTACAACAAAGTAGACAATATACTTGACATTTACGTCATCAAATGTTATAAGATTGTCATGTTATTGAACAAAAATGGGTTTGAAATTGAAAAACTTTAAACTAAAAGCTTGTTTGTTAGCCGCTTAGAGCATCTCCAATTGACCTTCAATTCTCAATTTTGCCGGTAAATTGATTCCAATCGACCGCTATTTCCAAAAAAAATCCGGCTTCATGATATAAAAAAATCTTGATGCGCTTAATAAGACTCACAGCTTATCCAGTCAGATATACATAATTATTTGGTATTGGCTTCATGATATAAAAAAACACGTTATTTCCATTCTAGAAAAAAACTCTCCCAAACTATAGAGATAGATTAATCCACACATAAAACTTTATCTATTCAGGACTTCACAAAAAACAACCAAAAAGCCATCTAAGTTGCATTAAATAGGAAAAGTTGTTGGTTTATGTTCAAACCTGAAGACCAGCTCTAGAAGACCTGGAAATCGGCCTCTTCTTATCTTTGTCCTTGTTAGCTGCAGCCGCAGTTGCAGGTGTTTTTCCGGCCAATAGACCCTTCCCACCCTTTCCCGCCATTTTCACACCTACACACACTTCACAAGAAACACATAAGTAAATTGCTTATGAATCGTAACATTAAACATACAAATTAACGTTTCATTATAGTTCAAATCACTTGATGAAATAATCAAATGATATGTGTTTCGACACAGATCTGATTGCTGGATTTTTTTAAGGGAACCCTAAAACGAAGAACTGAGTACACATTAACATGAAATACAAATTAAACTCACGATTTGAACCTAAAAGGCTGAAATTATGTAGATAATAACATGTAAATTATGGAGAAACTCAAATAATCTACAATTAGCTTGCAAGATTCAGATCGAAATCCTCATGAATGTTGTTCAGAAACATGATTGATTCTTTCCATACGCATCAACGATTGATGTTACCTGACAAAAACGAAAGATTGGCGAAGAGATGAGAGAGCTCGCTCAGAAGAATATAAAATTGGGAGTAATGGCGTTTCTGGTGAAACTATTTATGACTCCTGACAAATCAAGCAGATTTTTGCTTTTCGATTCAAAAGTTTTTGAGATCCACGCGATTTGGCGGCTAAATCTTGTGGTGGGAAATCGCCATTTCAAAATTTGTTTCGATTTTTGAAGAATAATCGCCAATTCGCCACGAAATCAAAGTATTCGAAAACCCCCAAATCAAGAACACAGTCCATATACAAGCCCATTATCCAACATAGCCCATCTTCTTAAATAAATTTTGATAGTTTTATTTGGGAGTGAATTACATTTTTCTGAACTTTTTATTAAGGTTTAGTTACTGAATGGTTTGGTGCAGAATGATTAAGTGGTCGAAATGATTAAGAGACTCTTATGATATATTGTAAAATGAAATATGATTGTCTGGTAATCGTTCAAAATGAAATCAGGGCGCAGAATGGTTAAAGAAGGCCCAAGATACAAAATCACTCAGAGGGTTTTGGAACCATTAAGATGCAAACTTTTTTCTGTCAAACAAGATTTACCTCTTAGTGATTCAGAGGTGCCTCTTAATAGAACTATTAAGAGGTAAACAAATACCCCCTAACAGTTTAATTAGCTTAATGGGAATACAGCTTATTTAGTCAGTTATAAATAGAAATGGCCAGAAACGGGTCTCGAGCCGGGCCCAAATCAGTCCCGGTCCCAAATAGTGATTTTGTAACCGGTCACGGTCCTGACCCAAATATGAAGGTTCGGGTAAGCTTAATAAGGCCAGGTGCAAACCGGTCCCACTTTTTTTTTTATAGTTGATTTTTAACTTATAAAAAAAATCAATCAAATACACTGACAACTTTGTTTTTATTGTAGTTTGGTCAATTAAATAAACTAATGAATACGCTTTATTATAATTGGGTCAATCATATACACTAGAAAAATACGTTTTAAAAATTATGTTTTGTTATAATTGTGTCGATCAAATACACTAACAAATACTTTTTTATTTAAAAATATACTTAAAAATACATTTAAAAGTAAATTTTAAATAAAAGATCGGGCCGATCCCATAACCGGCCTCGGGTCAGGTCTTGTTTTTGGATGAAAATTGTAATTGATTGAGGACCGGCAGGCCCAAACGGTCCTGGGCCGGGCCCATTTGGCGATCTCTATTTATATATGACTGTTTTGTGGTAATTTAATGATATATAAAGTGACTTGTTTAGTAAGTTTTTAGAAGGGAGTTTATACAAAAAGTCAAGTTTGTTTGTTTTTTCCAATCTTGTCCCTCCCAATTAAAAAACACGTTTCTTCCATTTATGAAAAACTCTTCCAAACAAAAAAAATTGCAATTTATACAGACAAATTATTCCACGCAAACAATTTTATTCATACAAAACTTAATGAAAAAATAACCAACCAACCATCGGTCTTTTTTCTATTGTTACTTTTTTTGTTTTGTTCCCTAAAATTCATAAAATACACCATTGATGATTTTTTTTTTTGTATTTCGAAATCTAAATTAGTCCCTTCTCTTAATGCATTTACTAAAGTCTCCATTAAATATATTAGAAACGTACTCGCGCAATGAAATGAGATACATCACGATTTTAATGTTTACTTTTATTTTTAGTCGATTTACGGTACGATTTTGGATGGTTTTAAGAGAGTGATAATGGTTTTTTTTATAAATTTGTTTAATTCGGACTTAATAGTATAATATTTTTTACATAAAAAAATTAAATATTTTGTTATAATTCAATGATTATCTTATATATTTTAAGTTTTTTATATTTAAATTGAAATGTCTATTCTGTTTTGATTATGTTAATCAGTTTGTTATGAATTCAAACATATAGCTTTAAAATTTTGTACTCATGCATCAGAACTTAATCTTGAATTTTAATTAATGTATAAAAGTTTGTTTTTAAAAGTTTATTCGATAGTTTAATAATAATGTAATTTATTTTAGGTTTAATAATATAATTTTTTTTATAAAATAAATATTTAATATTCTCTTAGATTTTCTTGATTATATTTTATATTTGATTTTTATCATGTACTTAATTATACGGGTAGTGATTTCAGGAGAGTTAAAGTGGTTAGAGATAAGGATTGAAAATTAATAAAAATAACATTAAATGTATTACATAAAGATTTAATGGTTGTTTTTAAAAGATTTTTAAATAATTAACATTAAATAGTGGTACATTAAGTTTTAACAATTGTTTTTAATAATTTTTATAAATACTTTATAATATAGTATAGATTATGTGTCCATCATGTGAAGAACATTTTCATCTTTTAACTCAATTTCTTATTTTTCATTAAAATAATTTATATTATACATTTATGTAATAACAATATTATTATACTCCATGTCCCTTACCATGACCATTTTTCTAAACGAAGTTTTAAACAAGTTTTTTTCCGTATTTTTGATATTTGATTGATGAAATTCTTATAAATGGAGTCATGTCGTTGGGTGCGAATGGTTTAAATGTCGTAAGATTTAGAAAAAAAGAAAGGAAAAAAAAAAGCCCAATTACTAGTAGTTTTTTAGGTTAAAATGATATAAATAATAAATTTCTAAAAATTCAATAATTTAAGAAGATTATCAACAACTTATTTAATTAAAATAAGAAAATTCATTAGTTTATTTATTAAAAAAAGTCTATGAATTTAATCATTTATAGTGAAAAAAATTCATTGAGTTTTTCTAAACTATTATTTCATATATTTACCATTATTTCATTAACATTTTTAATATTTATAAACATTAGTTGATGATAAAAAATGGTGTCTATAACAAGTGTAAAATTATTATATATAATATTAAATAAAAATATTATTCTATTATTGTCCCAAGAGGTTTTTATTTTTCCTTTTACCTTTGCTCAAAGCTTCAACAATCTTTTTCTTTCTTTGCTTTCCTTTTCTTTTCCCAAATTCTGCATTCTATCATTACTTTATTTTATTTCTATAAAAATAAATGTTTTTTTTATTTTAATTCTTTCACTAAAATAAACTATTGTGCTTTATAAAAAAAATTAATAAAAAAGTCCCACATAAAAGCAGTTATGCTAAACAATTTTCAAAATTTATTTTGTACAAAAATTGTAAATACAGTATTCAAAGACTTTTTAAATGAGAAAATTCATTACTTGTTTATTAATACATGATAAAAAATTTATTTTTAATTATTTTAAAATCGATAGATCCACGTTAAACGTATGACTTTGGATTACGTGAATTTTTTATTAAATTATTAATCATTTTCAACAATATTTTAAAATTTCTAAAATTAAGAATCAAAATTCTAAATCTATATCTATACTATATTATAAAACATGGATAAAAAACTCTTGAATACAAATTATTAGCCACAAGGTACCATCATTTTATGCAAGATTTTAAAAATCTCTTAATTTACAAGTTTCAAAGCACAATATACATATTACTACTGTAGACTTCTAATACCCACCAATTTGGTATGTGTAGAATCTTCCTTTTATGCAGACCTTTCCATGTATCACTATTAATTAATATATTATATTACTATAAATTTATTTTAATTATATTATTAAATATGTAATTGATTATTTTTTCTAGATTTCATTAAAATATATAAGATAATCATTTAATTCTAACAAAATACTTAACTTTTTTATATAAAAAACATTATATTATTAAGCCTAAATTAAACAAATTTATTTAAAAAAAAAACATTATCACTTTCTCAAAACCATCGAAAATCGTACTATAAATCAACGAAAAAATAAAATGAAACATTAAAGTCGTGATGTATCTCGCGCAATGCACGAGTACGCTTCTAGTATACTTAATTTTAATTGTTTTTTATTGATGAAATATAATAAGAAACATCTTTCTCATTATAACAGCATCTCTAAGAGATTGTGCAAAATAGATAAAATGAAAATTTTAGGTAAAGTTGGTTCCAACAAATTCTTTAAAATATAGAAAAGTGTAAAATTCTTCAAAATACATTTTAACTAACTGGGCCCAAAATTTCAATGTCTGCACGTGGGCTTCGGCCCACCTCCCTCAAATTGGTGACCGGGAAAGAAAACCACTGACCGGTAGGAGCAGTTACCATCGACCGGTATGTGCTGCTACCATCGACCGGTATGTACTGCTACAAACGACCGGATTCTAATTTAACAAACGACCGGGGCGATGGGAGGGGATCGACCGGACTAAAACTTGACCGGTGTCCCTCCCGAACAGCGACTACATTATACTACTTGACCCGATCGGGGTGCGAGGTTGACCGGACTGAGGTCGACCGGTATCAACTTTCGACCGACCTCGCGACCGGAGCCATAACCGCTCGAACAAAACCCAGAAATATAACGTGCAGAGGCCCCAGAATCACAGCTTACTTAATCATGAATTAAACCCATTCTTTAACAACATAGTTAAATTACCACTCTAATCAATATAACTTCAATCTCCCAGATTAAGAAGATATAACAGATTGAATCCTAATTCCCGAAACTCATATTCAATAAAACTTCTCCAAAAACCCAAACTGATAAAACATCAAACATAGGAATTAAATGAGGTTTCTAGCCAAAAGAGAGTTTACCTTACAATGCAGATTGAAACTCAACTTGGAGTGCTTGAAGAATCACCTCTCTATTCGGTTTCTCCAAGAATCGTCTCAAGAGCTCCCTTCACCAAAACAATAGCCGCATCCCCTCTACAACACTGATTCTAGGGTTTTAATCCCTCTTTTCCCATTTCACAAAAATAGACCCTTCTATTATAACTTTTCCATTTTCTCACCCGAACTTTAATTTCTTTATTTTCAGTCCGATTATTACAAATAATTATGGGTTACCTTTGATAAAATAACTAAATATGGGCCACCTAAAACAAAACCCAAATCAACATAATTATAATGCCCAACGGAATGGGCTTCGGCCCACTGCAGCACCGGGGACCGGGGCCTGCTTGGCCGACCGATGTGAGTTCCCAAGATCGGGTCCCCCCCCCCTTCAACAGCACCGAACGGTGTCTAGAAGGTCGACCGGGGTTCCCCCCTCCTTCTCGACCGGTGTTTAACGAAACGACCGGGGTCTCCCCCTTCCTCGGCCGGTGTCAAAAGAGTCAACCGGGGTCTCAACGACCGAGGTCATTCGGTTCCCCAAACGGGATGATTCGATGACGATAACACGTATACTCCAATCCTCCATTAATCAATAAGTAATTCTAACGTTCTCCAAACCCAATAACAAGAAGATTTAATTAAAACTCTAATCATTTTAACTTCAATTGCCCAGAAAAACAAGACCCAACAATTTTACTCCCATTCTCAGATTCATTAGAACTACCCAAAATCCATACTGTTAATAGTAACAACATTAGAAATTAATGAGATTACTAGCCAAAAGAAGATTTACATTGAGATGCAGATCAAAACCCAACTTGGAGTTCTTGAAGAATCGACTCCCTACTCGGTTTCTCTCAAAATCGCCCCAAGAGCCCTCTTCTCCAAAACAGCCGCCGCACACCCACCCACAACACTGCTACCTCTAGGGTTAAAACCCCTTTTCCCAAAATTCATAATAGACCCCTCCTTAAAGAGATTTTTTTCCACTTTCTTTCCCAACTTTTATATTGCTTAAATTTAAGTCCGGTTATTACATCGAATATTTTTTGACTTATCGAGCTCGATACTCGTTTATGGGTTCGAACTCGCGATCGATTAACTCGTTTATCGGCTTGAGCTTGATAACTTTTATATTTTTATTGTATGATTAATAAATATATGAGCGTGTTTGACTCGAAAAATGGTATACTCGAATGGCTCGGCTCGGCTCAAAAATTTGAATCGCGTTTTTGAACGAGTCGAGTCGAACATTGGTGTTATAAAGTTTGGTTCGTTAAGTTAATCGAGTTCTATTTTTTGTTCAAAATCGATTCGAGCTCGAAAATAATTAAGATCGAGCTCGAGTAGCTCGTTAAAAGCTCGACTCATTTACACCATAGACTCCTACGAACCTATGAAAAAAATAAAACATAAAATATTAATACATAATCTATGTAATGTTTAAATTTTGAATTTTAAAATAAATCATTTAATAGGATCAATGATAAGCTTTTCAGAAAAACTCATGTTGATCTCTCATTTGCAACTCATGTTGATCCGTCTGTTGCAACTCATGTTGACCCGTCTTTTACAAGTGAAATACCCCTTAGACGTAGTAGTTCGAACGCGTCTAGATTTGTTGACATGGAAAAAATGAGTTACCAAGAACCAACGAGACACAGTTATTTCATGTTCAAAAATTATAATGCACATCCATACATCAATCAATTTCCAGCATTGTTTCACCCTTACATCAAGCAGGTACATGATGTGATAGGTGATGGAAATTGCGGATTCCGAGCAATGACTATCTCTCTAGGTCTTCATGAAGATGTATGCCCCACAATTCGGTATAACTTGATGGAAAAGTTAGATACATACAAGACAGAGTACATCAACGCTTTTGGAGATGAACATTGAGATATTGCTTACAACACTTTAAACTTCTTTCGATCAGATCAAGGTGCACCATTTGAACACTGGATGACAATGCCTGAAATAGGTGTTTTGATTACTTCAAAATATAATGTGATATTACATGTTATAAGTATGAGCGACAGTGGGACGTACTTGCCGCTTAGGTCCACTCCACCAACGTGGCCTGAACATGTTGTTTTTACAATTTGGTACATTAATGGTAACCATTATGTGAAATTAAATATGACAGAAGGATACTCATTTTCGTAAATTGTAGGACATTTTTTTCCATTACAGTTATCTGTGTGCTGTTGGATGGACTACCCCGTATTTAGAGGGAATAAATAATTACATGCAACTTTTACGTGTTAATTGTACTACGGATAATGTTATTTTAGAATAATCGAATATAATATAGATTATTTTATGTTATATTTATATGTTAAATCACAATATTTATGTTTTATTTTTATAATTATATAATTATAAAAAATTAGTAATATTTATATTTATAAATATTTATTTATTTTTAAATCAAACCAAAAGGTAAAAAAAAAACTTTTAAAACTATATAATACAAATAAAGAAAAATATATATTAAAAATAAAGAAAATGAAAAAATAAAAAACAACAAAAGGACAAAAAAAACAAAAAAAACAATCATAATATGCAATCATGAAGGTACAACTACCAAAAAAATATGTACAATTAACATTTCCATCAATAAATATGATTGAAGTTGATATAAAAGAAGACACTTCGAACCTTTTTCTTTAATCTTTGTCACGAAGCAAACGATTGTTGATAATGGGAATAAAAACTTTCATTCATTACTTTTGGGTCCCTCAACAACCCATCAAAAACAAAACCATTATCCAAAATGTTTCGTAAAATCGAATAAAAATAAACGTTAAATGATTGAAACGTCTGAATACTTTAAAAACTTTATCTGAAATGAGTGTTTGATAAAAGTTAAGAATATAATTTTTCTGTATACAATAAGAGAATGTGTATGTTTGATAAAAAAAAACTAGGGGGTATTTGAACGTGTGTTTAAATGTGTTTCTGTTTATTCACTAATTACTGTTGATTGTGTTGAATATTTGATAAATACTGACTATGTATATTGTATACAAGTTGTGTAATAATGACAAGTGTATGTGATAGTTTTATTATACCCTCATATAACTCGTTGAAGTAATTAAGATATTATAAACACGGGTATTACTGCAACATACACACTTATTTATATTTAAATCATGTTAGGGGTGCACAAAAACCTATTCAACCCAGTCAATCCAACACAACTCGAATTCACCTTATACCTAACCTAGTTGTAAAATTTTCAAATCGTATATAATAGGTTGGAAATTGGAATTGGGTTGTGGTCGTCTGAACCCAACCCAACCCAACAAGATAACCTTATTTAATTTGGATTTAATATATTTATAATTCTCATATTAATATGTACATTAAACTGTTAGACCATCACCCATTTCATATACAAATACCTTAAATTTATTCTCTATCCCCATATAGCTTCTACACTTGTTTCTGTACATATGTTAAGTAAATATGATTGTACATAGGCAATTTCAAATACAAACTGTGTAAATTACACAAACCATACAAACTGATATCAACTATCAGTGTAAAGCCTTTGGGGAATGTAGTGGAAAATCTCATTTACTCAGGGTTCAAATTCAGGCGTTGTCAAAACCCTTGTGGTCATGGAGGTTCACCTGCGATGACACAGACAATTCGTGGTCGCCCGGGGATTATTCGGTGCACGTAAGCTCACCCGGAAACCCACTGTTACCAATAAAAACTATAAGTGTAGATTATTAAATCAATGTCAACGATGCGAATTAAATGGGTTTTAAAATTTACTCTCAAACTTATCTGCAACTGACTTGATAATTTCCTAAAAATTTCAAAATACACAAAAGGACCGATATTAATTTGTATGGTATAACATTTAAATAGTATGCATTTGATTTGTGCTATCTATATATGGGCACTAAGTACAACACATAACTTTGGGTGTGAATTTACACACCAACATTTACCCCTTTGAATTAATTGAATCAATTGTTTGGTTTGCATATATAAATGTGGTGAATTCATTGACCATTTCTTGTTCAATAAAATCTTCACAAGTGTTTGAATTTGTGGTATGTTTTTGGCTCCATTTTCCTTGGTCAAAATTTGACCATGTAATATATATATATATATATATATATATATATATATATATTGTTAGTAAAATTAATTGTATGGTTTAATTGATATTTAACTTTTGTTTTTTATTTGGTATTTGTGGGCTCACATTTTATATAATATTATTTGAACATCTACAAAATGTGGTAGATCATGTTTAACAACGATAAAATACTAAATAGTTTACAAATGCGAATCAATATGACAAATATTTTGATAAAAAAATATATGTCTTTGGCGTGTAGTTCAGTTGATAAAATGGTGGAGTAACTTTGTCCATTTGATTATGAGAAATAAAGTTGCGGATATCTTTCACAAAATTATCATCAGTATGTTGGTTAGTTCATTGTTTTTTATATATGAGTTCCTGTATTCGAGTCTTTACTTATAATTTTATTTCCAGAAATATAATAAACCGGAACTTAAAAGTTAGAAACTAATAACATGATAGAAACGAGATTCAAACCCTTGTCTATGTTGGTCCAGTAGATTCTTCAAAACTTTCTTCAGATAAACGATAAAGTTCTTCGACTTTAGAAAATTCACAAAAAATAATTGTTTAGGAAAGAGAAATGATTCTTTTATTTTTCATACTAATGAGAATTCTTGAAATTTAATGTTTACGAGAGATAAATAATATTTTATGAATTGTACTGAATATTTTAATAATATTTTTAGTATTGTAACCAATAAAATAGATAAACTATTTGAGATGAAATTAACTATTATTAAAGATTTTGAATTTTGATTATCTGTTTTGAATAAACTGTTGGAGCTGCTCTTATATTTTTTATTTTATGTTGTTTACACTGTCCCCTAACTTATATGTTATTTACCACCGGTCCATATTTGGCTATAGATTGATTAAGGCATTGTTTGGCAAAAAAAAAAAAACTAGCTTATAAACTAGTTTTTTTTTGTACATGTTTGGATGATCATAAACTAGCTTATAAGCTAACTTATTGAAAAACTACTCATAGTAGTGTTTTGAAAAGTTAGCTTATCAGCTAATTTGCCAAATATAATATAAGGCTCTTTCCGGTCCTTTTTATGTTACTAAAATGACCAATCATTTTAGAATCGATTAAAGCACAAATTTTTGTGCATCTCTAGTTAGAGATGTCTTTACAATGAAACTATCAATAGATGCTATATTGTTTATCTCTTCTAGATAAGTTCATTTTTTTTTCTTTCATACAGCTTGTAGAATAATTAAATATAACTCTTGAATCAATTTTTATTAAATTTTTAAAAGAATATAGTCATTAGATATACTCTAATATAAGGGGGTGTTTGGCTCATGGATTTTGAAGGAATGGGAAAGAATTGGAATGGAAAATTCTTTTGACCAAATTCCAATTCCTTTGTTTGGTTTACATATTGATCATGATGGAATCATTTGAATTCCATCGAATTCCACAAATCAAAGAATTCATCATTCCTTAGCCAAAGTGAAATAATTGAATTTCATCCGATTCCTATCAACCAAACGTGTAGTCAAATACTCAAATTCCAACAAATTTCATTCCAATTACTTCAAAATCAAATTACTTCAATGAATTCCAATTTCATCAAATTTAATTCCGCGAACCAAACGCCATCTAAGAGTTAGTTTTTCAAGCATAATAATAATTTACAGTTAATTTTCCAACTACTAATTAGATTTATCAACTAGTTTAATAAATATAAACACAAATTAGTTTTTTTTTTTTTTATCTAGGGGGTGTTTGAGATTGCTTATTTGAGGTGTTTTTTAGCTTAATGTGATTTGGCACCGGAGATAAGCACTTTTGAGTGTTTGGATGATGAAAAATTAAAATGCCTTATAGCAGTGTCAAACCGCTGAAAAACACTTTTTGATAAGTTATTTGGTTTTAAATTATCACTTTTTTGGTTATTTTATATGTATAAGCAATCTCAAACACCTTTAAATAACAATTTATTAGCTTATTACGTTTTGGTACCACAATAAGCTAATCCAAACATTTTTTTAAAAACTCCGGTTTAACACCACATAAGTTGATAAACACTTTTTTAAAATAAACATAAGTTGTTTTAAATAAGCAATCCCAAACACCCCCTTAATTAAATGAATTAACTAAGAGCATCGAGATTCTTATAAGAATTTATTTTGTATTTTTTGTTTTCACATTACTTTTAACTCATGAAATTAAAAACTTGTATAAAAATATATACCGGTAGTTATTATAAAAACCTCTTTTATAGGTCTTATGTCTTTTTTCAACATAAATAATTATTATATATTTATAATGTGAATTACGTTTTTCATCAATGTGGTTTGTCAAAAATTGGAACTTTTGTCCATATGGTTTAGAAATTACTTATTTCATTCCTATGGTTTGTAAAAAAAAAATTGAACGACAAGTTAACACACACACGTTCTCGGGGTATCCGGACTCCCACTTAAGGGTGTCACCCGATTAATCTCTGTCGATCACGACCCATCCCAATTAAGGGTACCACTATGTGGCAGACCCATGATCATGGATGTCACAGGATGCTCACCACGGGGTTCGAACCTGGGTAGTCAGGGATACCATCCACTAACCCCTCAGGATGTTACCTTACCATTGAGCTACAACATGAAGGACTATGGTTTGTAATTTATTGTTATTATCGTTTTTATGGTTTTAAAATTTATTGTTGTTTCAGTGTTTACAATTATTTACAGTTTTAATCCCTTGTACTTAAGGATATGAACTAGTCCATGGACAAAAATAACAATAAATTACAAGTCATAGTAATGAAAATTAAAATTATTAATAAGCCACATGGATGAAAATCATAATTTACTAATATATATCGGTTCTGATGAAAAGTTGAGGTTAACGTGAGAAACGTGAAAAATGGTTATTAGTTGTTGGATGAGAAATAGATGAACATTAGGATGAGATGCACCGAGATAAGATGCATTGGATCAGTTCCTTTTTAAGACGCAATTAATGGGGGGATATTTGATTAAAAATGATTAACGGTTTAGATCCACTTCTCACATTTCTCATGTTAATCTCAACTTCTCACACGATCACTTATATATATATATATATATATATATATATATATATATATATATATATATATAGGGAGATGCTCATTTGAGAAAATGCTAAATATTTGAGAAATAGAAAAGTAATTATAGCATTTCATTAAGTCAATATTGGCCGTAACTGGTCAAATATTGCGTCTTTGACTGGTCAACAATTACGGCTTTGACTGTTCAAAAGTTGCGGCTATTCAAAAAATAGAATGACAGTTTCGTAATTTTTACAAATACACGGGACGAATTCATATATGAACCTGTATGATTTACATATATATGAACTATATGTTCATATGTGAAACAATTAAATTCACATATGAACTATTTTAACTGATTTATATATGAACCAATTAACTTATTCACATATGAACTAATTAACCATAGGTTCATATGTGAATCAGTTGAACTAATTACTGATTAATACATGAATCAGTAAAAAAAGTTCATATGTGAATTACACTGGGTCATATATGAACATATAATTCATATATGAATAATACTGATTCATATATGAACTCGTCCCACATATTTTACGAAACTACCTCTCTATCTTCTAAATGTCACACAAGGAATTATCCGGTGTTTCACGGTCAAAGCCGCAAATGTTGACCAAAGGGGTTATGATCATTTCTTTGCTTCTTATGTTTTTAACTTTTTTCAAATGAACCAAATTGTGTATATATATATATATATATATATATATATAGTGTTTGGTTCATTTGAGAAATGGTAAATATATGAGAAAAAGAGAAGTAATTTTAGTCATTCATATGGTCAAGATCGGATTTGACTAGTTAAATATTGCGGCTTTGACCGGTCAAAAGTTGCGGCTATCAAAAAAATAGAAGGACAATTTCGTAAATTTTATAAAACACACGAGCTATGTTCACATATGAACTATATGTTCATATATGAACCAGTGCAATTTACAACTGAACTCTTTTAACTGATTCATATATGAACCTTTGTGATTCATATATGAATCAGTTGAACTAACTAACAGTTTCATATATGAACCTTTGTGATTCATATATGAATCTGTATGAATCACAAAGATTCATATATGAATCAGTTGAACTAATTAACATATTCATATATGAATCTTTGTGATTTATAAAGATTCATATATGAACTCATCCCGTGTATTTTACGAAATTACCCCTCTACCTTCTATAGACCACACAAAGAATTATCCGGTGTTTCGCGGTAAAAGCCGCAAATGTTGACCAGATGAATGACTAACATTATTTCTCATATATTTACCATTTCTCAAATGAACCTCTCCCTATATATATATATATTTATATTTATATATATATATATATGTGTGTGTGTGTGTGTGTGTGTGTGTGTATAGGGGGCTTTAATGGGAGACCATAGTATTTTGTGGTAACCATGAGATCCAATCTCATCCATTCATCTTAGTAATCAATGGTTTGAAATAAATAAGAGATATATTAATTAAAAACACAGTTTTGGGTCATTAAAATAGGTAAAAAGGGTAAAATTGTCAAAAAACTTTATAATTCATTGTGATCTGATTTAGGCGGGTCCGATAATTTTGGAATGAAATCAGATAATATTATCTCAAAATATTGAAACTTATCATTCAATCAAACTTTATCCCGATGAATACCAAAAATACAGTGTGTTACACTGTGATTACCAATGTGATACACTCAAAGTATATATTGTGTTACACTGTGATTAGCATTGTGTTACACTATGATTACTATTGTGATGCACTCAAAGAACATTGTGTTACACTGTGATTAACATCGTGTCACACTGTGATTACTATTGTGATGCACTCAAAGAACATTGTGTTACACTGTGATTAACATTGTGTTACAATGTGATCGATGAAAATGATGCATAATTTAAAATTTCATACGACCAAATCAAAAAGTAAACAAAATATCTCATAATCAGTTGATTGAGAAATTGTAGGAAACAATATATTTAATTTATAAATGATTGATTTTTTTAGTTACAATTTTGTTTTAATATTATTTAATTTATCAAACGACCAAAATATTTTTCATTATTAATAAATAAATAAATAAAATAATATTAAATGAGTGAATAAAATTGGATCTCATAGTTACCACAATCTATTAGGGTCTCATATGATTAGACCCCTATCTATCTATCTATCTATCTATCTATCTATCTATCTATCTATCTATCTAGAGGTGGGTTCAAACGAGGACGCTAACTATTTAAGAAAACAAGAAAAACGGCAATCATGTACAAAATCACATGTGATTCACGTACAAAATCACATGTTGTTAACCCAAGAATCTCTAAATCCTTAGAGAGAGAAAGTAGAGAGAGAGTCTAGAGGCGCAAAGTAGAAATTCACTAGAATGTGCATGTCAAAGTTCTTACAAGACACAAGACCAAAGGGACTTAAATACCCTTGGTCAGATACAATAATGATCAGCTCTAAACACAGTATTGACCAAGTCCTATAAATACAATGATTACTATAAAATCAGACCTAACAATCTCCCCCTTAGTAATCATTGGCGCTTTGGTCTTCAAAAATTGTCTTCTATAATAGCACGGACCAGCAAAGCGACTTTCAGAAGCTTTCTGACTTTTAAGAAAAAAATTTATTCTCAGCATCTTGCAGATTGAAAATTTTCTTTGCTGCTTAAGCTCAAGACGATACACCTCTTTTGAAGGATCTTGAATGAACTGTGGTGTTCGGAGCAGGAACAACAAAAGAATCAATTGTAGCTAAGAGAATAGAATATTCGAGCGAATCTTGATCAACAGATAATCTTTTGAACTATTTGTCTCTTTAACTTCTCCCCCTCATGACCTTGATGATCTTGATCAACTTGGTCATGCAAATGTTGGAGACGAGACAACTTAAGATTTGCAAAATCAAAGAAACAGAGAAAACAGAGGAGGTTTGCGTTCCATGCAGGAAGCGCAAACTAAGGTTTGCGTTCCACATGGGAGACGTAAAGCAAGGTTTGCGTGCCATGCTTGATACGCAAAGCAAGGTTTGTGTGTCATGTTTGATGCGCAAAACAAGCTTTGTGGGCCATGTGTGAAGCGCAAAGCTGCCTTAGAAAAATTTTACCTTTGAAAGCTCTTTGACTCCCCCTACACAAATGCATTATATAAGACAATTCAAGATAACATTCATGTAAAGAAAATCACACACTCCCCCTCAAAAACAGATATAATCTTTGAAATACATCTCTTTGTTCACTCCCCCTTGAATAATGCATAAACCCATTAAAATATATTTATGAGAACACATTGATCAGAAATTAATGTAGAAAGAAAAATATACTGAATGTAAATTTTGAAACAACTAAACATATAAAATTTTAAACACTAAACAAATTAAATTCTACAGAGTAAAATATCACAAATTTATCAATCATTTGAAATCAAACATATGTTGTAAGATAAAAGAACGAGTTTAATTGCATATCAAGTTAAAACATGTTCAGTTTCAAAACTTCCAGCAATCTATTCAGTGTGCTCACATGCGAATCTTCGATTAGCTTCAATAAAATGCAATTCTAAAAATATTATAGAGAACTTTGCATGTACTAACACGAAGCCATCAAAAATTAAGACTTTCACAAATTTACAAGTTTATCACAACTCAAACATTTTACCAAGTATCATGAGATGTGTGTTCATTGGCATCTTTTAGCATTGTGCTCATTGGCATCTTAACATGATTGTGCTCTTTGGCATCTTTTAAGCTCGTGCACTTTGACATCTTTTGATCAAAAAGTTTATTAAGTAAAGAACATGTCGTAAACGTAACTTTTTATCTGACCCTATTGCAGGATTTGGGTCAGCCGTTCCCAGACCAGTTGGCCTTAGGGGACTAGGTGTCAAGCACCCCTTGGAACTTACTCTCCCAGATCAGAAAGGCTACATCGACATATCCTAAACCCATTCATACCAGTAGAACATGACTTTCGATCTGGTTCTGTTGAATGATTTTTGTTCGATCACTCCCAGACCAATTGACCTTAGGGGACCAGATGACAAGCATCCCACGGAACGTAGTTTCCCAAACCAGAAAGGTCACAGGTACAAGCTTTTAAACTTAGAGATTTCTGTATTTTAAGAATTTAATATTCATCTCAATCACTCAGATCGACGTCTAAATGCTTAGCCCATATTTTCATTCCAATCTAAAATTTTGATCGTTTAGATAGTCTAAGCAAAGTAAACTATAAAAATTCCGACTCACATATCTTTAAAGCATTAATAAAAGTTTCAAACATGTTGCTGACTTTTCGACTTTTGTAAGACTTGAAATTTGACCATATAAAAACTTTAATATAAACAAAAAAACTTGAAAATTTATCCTAGATACATATTTTATTCAAAGGAAAGAAAAATGTAAAACTTTACTGTATAGAATAAAATTTGTAAAGATTTAAACTTTTAATTAATATTTAGTTGGAACAAAATAAAATTCAACTATTTCATCTTTTTACATAGAATAAAATAAATTTGTGTCTCATATTAAAAGAAAATTTTGGGTAATACAAATTCATGAGAAAGATAAACAAGCTCAGATTCTTGAAACATTGAGAAAAACTGGAATACCATCATTATCAGAGATAAATGCAGCGGAATTAAAATTGATGTACTCACAGTATCTCATTTAGTCAGAAGCTGAAACTATGAAGAACGAGTTCTAATTTTTTTTTTTTTTAGAAGTCATAGTTGATGAAGTACGGGTCCTGAGCTGAAGTACTCAGAAGCCAAAATTCCCTTACTCCCCCTTAACATGTGATGCCTGCAACTTTGAATCAGATAAAGATTTGGGTACCCACTTGAATTTGGGCCCTTTTTGTTAGTTGCAGTTCTTACGGGGAAATAATGAGCAGATTTATCAGATAAAGCACGAGGAATATGATCAGAAAAATAATCACACTCATCAGAAGAGAAAGCATAATCATCAGAATTCGAATTTGAGGAAGAACATGAGACATATTTTGAAATTCGAAACATTTGTTTTCTAGAGTATTTTGAAATTTTATTACATGAAGCAAATGAATCACTGTAATAAAGTTTGTCTACACATTTATCCCCATCAACAAAAGATTCCTCAGATATTTGCTTCTTTCTCCAGATCTGTCTTGGCGACTTCCTCACAGTCCGATCTGAAGAATAAAAAACAGAAACATTATAATTTTCAGATAAAACAGAGTCATGTTTCTTTGACTTCCTTGATCTTCTTCTTTTACGCTTCTTTTTATAGAATTGATCATTTAGCAGTAAAGAATTATCAATAATTAAATCAGAAGAAGAAACTTTATCAAAGAGATCAGTCTTAGCATTTGATATTGTAGAACTAGCCTTGGAATCTGAAGAATTTTGAGAAAAATGTTTAAAACTTGAAACTTCCTTTTTATTTTCTTTGAAATCAGAAGAGAAGCTAGAAAGAGAATCTGATTTTTGAGAAAATATATTTTCTTTTAGACTTGAAGTCATAAAAGAAAGAATAATATCAGATTCAATTTTCTTCAAAATATTTTGATCTTCTATCTGATCTTCAAGATCTATGATTTTTCCTTCTAATACTATCGGTGGAATATATTTCTTCGAATCATAAGAGATTGGAGAACTATTTTCCTTAGAAGTATCAGGTGCATAAGGAGAAATAAAATCATCAGATATTGAAGATTTGATAGAATATATGTCATTTAAAACTCTTTTTCCTCTTCTCGATTTTTCCGGAAAATATTTTGCATTTTCAGAAGTATAAACAAAAGGAATTTCATTTTTCTTTTTATATATCCTTTTCTCATTTTCAATATCTAAAATTTGATTTTCACTAGTCCAAAAGAATTTGAATTGAGGACCATAGTGTGCAAGATTTAGATATTCATATTTATAAAGAGTGGGAACTTCATCAATTACTTTGTTTAAAAATTGAGGGTTGTCAAAACCAAGTCCTCATCTATCCTTAATAGTTTTTTCACTCCCTGGCTTGTTCATTTAATGGTTTGCTCAGATTGTTCTCTTTTATATAATTTTCTTTCTAAAACAATTATTTTCTCAGAAAGATTTTTATTTGAATAAGTCAGATCAGTCAAAGAATCACGATATGTCTGATTTGATTTTTCTAGATCAACTAACTGCTTTTGAAATTTCTCTTTTATATCAATTAAAATTGACTTTTCATCTTTTAAAGAAATTTACAGTTTCTCAATAAAATCAGACTTTTCTTGATTTTTAAACTTTTCAGAAACCAACTTTGAACGCAGATCATGCAAGGCAGAGATAAAAACATTCATTTGAGATAAGAAGAAGTTATAGTTAAAAATCAGATATTACCTCAGAACCATCAGATGAGGTATCATCTTCCTCATCATCACTTTGATCGTCACCAACAAAGCACATGGCTGCAACCTCCTCATTATCAGCCTCGTTGTCCGAATGGTCCAACCAATACTCTTCTTCAGCTAGCAGTACAGTTCCACTCTCCTTCTTTTCAGCTAGAGCCAACTTCTTTCGGTAAAAATCAACATTCTTTACCACTTTGACTCTGCAATCCTTGACCATATGTCCAGGCTTTCCACAGTTAAAGCAGTTTATCACCTTTTTGTCATCTTTCTTCTGATCAACTGTCTTAGCCTGTTCATACTTTGGAGTGTATGTCTTTGAAGAAGAACCAGTCTTAGAACCAGAAGTAAACTGCAGAATGTTTGACCCAGATCTGTTCTTGAACCGTTTCTGATAAAGTTGAGTCAAAAGAGTCATGACCTTCTCTAGAGCTTCACCATCATCATCTGTAGACCCATCATAGGCTGATTCAGTCAAAGTTTGCTCAACCAGTTGGCTAGCAATAAGAGCAATGGGATCTACTGACTGAGGCTTATTCTTCTTATCCATCTTTGCCTTCTTCTCCATTACCATAGTTTCATCTGTCATCAAGATTTCATATAACTCCTGAATTGGCATTGTTGAGATTCTAACATCGTTTCTCATTCTGTGGCAAGACTTGTTCCACTCAGGTTGTAACGCGTTCAGAAACTTCAAGTTAGCCTCCAATTCAGTCTTGGTAACTTTAATCTTGAAAAGATCATTGATGACAACCCAAAATCGATCAAACACACTCTTCAAACTTTCTCCATCCTTAGCTTGGAACTTCTCAAAGTTGTTCATGAATCTGGTCTGTCGTAACTGAGTAGACATAGCAGTACCAAGCATAATCTTCTCAAGTTGTGTCCACATCAACATTGGATTATGTTTGAAACAATCGATTCTGTTATAAATGGAGTTGGGAAGAGCAAGGATCAGATTTGACTTAGCCAGACTGTCTGCTTTATATCTTGATAGCTCTTTTTCGTCATATTCACTCAAAGGAGTTTCAACTGTTGTAGTTGGAGTAGTAGCAGTAGCTGAGATTACTTTCATTTTCTTCACCATAGGACCCTCATACAGAGATTTCATCATGTTTTCCCCATTTGGTTGCCTTTCAATAAAGTTGACGAACCGATCCTGCCACTGTTCGAATTCGTTCTCATTGATCAGTACTGGTGGACGAGTATCAGACCCCAAAGACATCATGAGGTCATTTTTGTAGATCTGTGCTTGCAAAGACATCTTGAGAAAATAATCAACTTGAAGTGAATGACCGTCCCAAACTATATATCAGAAAATAAAAAACAGATCAAATTGAAATCTTAAAAAAAAAATCGTGAAAAATGAAATTTGAACAATACTTGTTATTTCGCAGAGTAAAAAAAATATTTCCAAAGATGACCAAAAAAATATTTCCAGACATTTTGTTTTTTTTTAAAGATAAGCGGATGCAGAGAGAAACGCAAAGTGAAGCTTTGCGGGTCACACTAGAAACGCAAAGTGAACTTTGCGGGTCTAACTAGAAACGCAAAGTGAACTTTGCGCGTGTAGTAAGATCCGAGAACCTGACTTTGCGTGTGTCACTTGAGACGCACAATGAGCTTTCCGGGTCCAACGTGAACCGAAAACCTGAAACACAAGAACAAAGATTAATAGAAAACGCGCAAACCTATATGAATGAAGCGCAAAGTGCATGAGTGAAACACAAAGTGAATGAATGAAACACAAACTTCAAAAAACTCATATATTTTCGCAAAAAAGATTAAAACAATGAAATTAAAACATGTAAATCACCCACACATGCTCGAAAACAACATTCTAACAACTTTTGATTATCAAATTTGATTAAAAACCACTAAATCTCAAACTCGTGAAAGAATGAAAACAACTTTCAGAAAAAAAACGCAAAATCTCAAAATCGAATATCTAAACTTGAATTTTATGCAAACCAATATGAATCAAGTATGATCGAATATCAAAAACGCATCTAAAGAAATCAAAATCAACCAAATTCGACCAGAAACACTTCCAAATTTGATGAGAAATCAAGAAAACGAGATTTTCTTGAAAATTTCAAGAAAATCGATCAAATTTTCGATTTCAATCACAAATTTAGATTCAGGAAAACAATCTCTCAATTCTCTCAAGATCTAGCAAGCTCTGATACCAATTGTTAACCCAAGAATCTCTAAATCCTTAGAGAGAGAAAGTAGAGAGAGAGTCTAGAGGCGCAAAGTAGAAATTCACTAGAATGTGCGTGTCAAAGTTCTTACAAGACACAAGACCAAAGGGACTTAAATACCCTTGGTCAGATACAATAATGATCAACTCTAAACACAGTATTGACCAAGTCCTATAAATACAATGATTACTATAAAATCAGACCTAACACATGTGATTCACGCGACCATGCATGCGACCTGTGAGTCGCGCTGCACATCGCCCGCGTCCCCGAATTTCTCGGGTAGTGCAAAATCACATGTGATTTTGTACATGATTGCTGTTTTTCTTGTTTTCTTAAATAGTTAGCGTCCTCGTTTGAACCTTCCTCTATCTATCTATCTATATATATATAGGGGACGTATCTTTTGCAAACAGTCAGATTGTGCAAACTTTGTAAACCAATCTTAGCCGTTCATCAAGTCTAATGAATATATGATTTTATTATGTTTCATAATTTAAAATCATGATTATAATGAATAAACTTAACATTTCCTAATTTAAAATCATGATTATAATGAATAAACTTAACATTTTTCATATATATCACAATCATTATTAATGAATCATAATCATTATCCGTAAATATATCTATTGTTTCCTAAAATAGTGTTTTGCATAGTTTGTACAAATTGCTTGGTTTGCAAAAGAAACACCCCCTATATATATATATATATAATGCGTTTCTTTTGCAACCCAAACAATTTGTACAAACCATGCAAACCAATCTTAGTCGTTCATCAAGTCTAATGAATATATGATTTTATTATGTTTCATAATTTAAAATCATGATTATAACGAATAAACTTAACATTTTCCATATATATCACAATCATTATTAATGAATCATAATCATTATCCATAAATATATCTATTGTTTTATAATATAGTGGTTTGCATAGTTTATACAAATTGTTTGGGTTGTAAAAAAAACGCACCATATATATATATATATATATATATATATATATATATATATATATATATATATATATATATTAAATTATTATTTTACAATAAGAATCAAGGTTATTGTAGTACTGTATGAAAACGCAAGTTCTTGTATAAGAACCCATAAAGGGCAAAGTTCTTATAAGAACTCATTTTAATGGTAAGTTATTGTAAACAGAAAGTTACACTTTTTTATTTACAAAAATCTTTTTTTTGGAGAGATAAATAATCGTTTAAAATAAAATAGTTAAAGTTACAATATATGAAAAGATATGAATAATTAATCACTTTAATCTTAAATATTTACATGAATTGTGCTTGTTACAAGGATTAATTCAATGGAAACGCATTTCATTAGCTCCAACAATAAAACAACTTAGGCATTGTTTGACAAACTAGCTTATAAGCTAGTTTGTAGCTGATAAACTAGCTTTTCAAAACGCTACTTTAAGTAGCGTTTCAATAAGCTAGTTTATGATCATCCAAACATGTATCAGGAAAAAAAATTAGTTTTTTTTTTCTTACCAAACATAGCCTAAGGTGAAATTATAATTTTTTTTATAAGCTAACTTTTTTTTACCAAACATAGCTTAAGCCTTTTTTGCCAAACATAGCCTAAGGTGAAATTATAAAGAGATAATGACACAAATGGCCAAATCATGGAGAGGGATTGGCCACTTAGCCATCCCTCTCCCTTACTTGCAAAAATATCCAAAGGGACGCAAATGGAGTCCAGGGGGCAATTGCGTCTCTACTTGTTTTCTGTAAAAAAAAAATTAGGCTTCATATGCGCCATTGGGGCTCCATTTGCGTCCCTTTGGACATTTTTGCAAGTTAGTGAGAGTGATGACTAAGAGGTAAATTTCTCTCCGTGATTTGACCATTTAAGCTAATTATTAAATTATAAAAGGTGAAAAAATGTTTTTTTTAATTTTACGTACGTCGTCGTATTGATGTGGATTCTGAGTTCTGACAAAAGAATTATTACATAAAATATTTTAGAGTAAATTACGTTTTTAGTCCCTGTGGTTTGTTGAACTTTTCTATTTTCATCCTTATGGTATTGAAATTATAATTTTCATCCTTATGGTTTTTATTCATTAACTTTATCATCCTTGTGAAATAAATATTATTGTTTTTTTCTTCCCTATGGTTTACAATTTATTTCTATTTTAGTTCTACATACTTGGAGCATCTCCAATAGAGGTTCTTAGAAGAACCTAAATTTTACACTTTATAATGCCACCAAATTTCTAACTTATCAATTTAAAAATTTATATAAAAGTCCATAATTGTAGTTTTTATAAGAACCTCATGTCAACATCAATAATTTATTTATAAATAAATATCAAATATTTAATTTAATTATCTATAAAAATGAGGAAATTGTCATTTCATACAAACTTTATTGTAAGAACCAATGTTCTTAAATAAGAACTCAAAAGGGTTTGGTTTTTATAAGAACTTTCTATAATGGTAGTTTTTACAAGACACTTCCCTTTTTGATTACAAGAACCTTGCATTGGAGATACTCTTAAAAGACCTCAGGGACGAAAATAGAAATAAATTGCAAACAGTAAGGATGAAAACCAAAATTTTAAAACCATAGGGACGAAATCCACAATTTTCAACAAACCACAGGGACGAAAAAGGTAATTTACTCAATATTTTATTTTTATTTTATTCTTTATTGTATTTAAATGTTATATAATACGACAGTATTTCCAGTTTAAAGGGGGTATCAGACTATCAGTTATACTATACGTAAGCAGGGACACGTGGCTATTCATCGTAGCACAACTCATTAACGCGTGGAGCCATCTCCGTCGTCCACATATCAAAACGTATTCGATAACTTTTGCCGCGTGTCCTACGTAATTGACGTCACCCACCGCTTCACCGGAACGAAATTTTCCAAAAATAGCCTTCACGTGTTGGGGCCTACATAAGATAAACCAATTTACCAGAATCGTCCTTGGAATATGTATAAATGTGCAAATTTCTCCATACTTTGTTTTTTTTTATTACAATTTTAGTCTTTACTAGAAACGTACTCGTGTAATGCAGCGAGATACATCACAATTTTAATGTTTCATTTCATTTTTTGTTTTTTTGTTGATTTACAGTACGCTTTTGGATGATTTTGAGAAAGTGATAATGTTTTTTTTTTATAAATTTGTTTAATTTAGCCTTAATAATATGATGTTTTTTATATAAAAAATTAAGTATTTTGTTATAATTCAATAATTATCTTATATATTTTAATGACATCTAGAAAAAATAACCAATTACATATTTAATAATATAATTAAAACAAATTTATAATAATATAATATATTAATTAATAGTGATAATGAAAATGTATGCATAAAAGGAAGGTCCTACAAATACCAATTTGATGGGTGTTAGAAGTCTGTAGTAGTAATATGTATCTTGTGCTTTGATACTTGTACATTAAGAAAATTTTAAAATCTTGCATAAAATGATGGTAACTTATACCTAATAATTTGTATTTAAGAATTTTTTTATCTGTACTTTATATTATAATATAGATTATGAATTTGGACCAAATGAGGGGATGTTGTTTTGATAACTTATGAAATTGTGATAACATATGTAAAAGGTTTATGAATCCACCACATTCATAATTATTTTTTTTTGTTAACCCCTTTCAATGCAAACATTTACAAATTATGATGCATCCCAATGATGAGTTTTGAACCCGTAACATACATATTTGTTTTTAGGAATATATTGGATTTGAAAATTGAATTTCATTTCAATCTCATGTTTGGTTTGAATAATTTTCTGAATTTGAAATATGGGATTCCACTGAAATCTCACATACATAGGATTTTGAAATCTCATTGAAGTATTTGGTATTTTACGAGATTTTGTAGGATTTGTATGTGATAATGTTTTAATAATGTTTAAAAAATTTATCTTGCAGTAATCAATTAATAAAAGTGTAATTTAATTTGTTTTATATTTATTTATGGTTTGTTTTAATAACTATTTATAAACAATGAAATTTGATTATATTCCAAATCGTACAAACTAAATGTAACACCCGGAAATTCTCAAGGTAAGTATTTATTTCCTTTAAATGCATAAAATGTATCTATGAGAGTATATGAGCCTTTGTATGCGTTTTATGATAGTTGATTTGTTGAAATGCCATATAATCTGATTTACCGTTCTTAATTGTTCAAACCTCGCGCTCGTTATCGAAACTGGTCAAATTTCAGGATGTCGGGAGTCTGGCGCGACTGTGACATGGTCACTCTCGCGGTGTCACTATTGCGAGAAATGTACCGTGGGTCGGGGAGCCCGCACGACTGTGACACGCGATTGTGACATTGTCACTGTCGCGGTGTCAATGTCGCGGGAGATGTACCGAGAGTGGGGGACTTCGCGCGATTGTGACACGCGACAATGACCATGTCACTGTCACTGTCGCCGGGCAAGGTCGCGAGCGGGTGCAGGGGTTTTAAATGAATTCCAATCTGATTTCCAATCTCATTTTATCTCAAACACTCCCTTCTCTTGGCGATTCTGGAAGCTCCCAAACTTATTTTTCCTCTCCAAACCCTAATCCTCATAAATACGATTATTCGGTGGTTGAACCTTCATTGCTAGCATTTATTGTCATCCAAGGAAAGTTTCTAGGGCTTCTTCAAGTTCATTCCTCCAACATCTAGGGTTTTTATCTTTTCTAGGTTTTGGTCCAAAACCTAGATAGTGAGTTTACTAAACCTTTGTTAAAACTAGATACACAACATAATCTTCTATTTGATACCTTATCTCTATATGTGCAAATGCTTGGGGGTTTCATCATGAAAATAGTTGGAAGAACTATATTTGTGGGTGATTTGCATTGATTATGGTTATGTGTATTATTGTTTGGGATTCTCTCATAAATACATAATGTGGATACCTTGATATGTTAAATATATGCATATACGGGTATTATGATAATTCTAGTTGGAACACCACTTTGGTGATATGTGTATATGCATGAGGAGCATGATTTACATTGTGTCTTTTGTTAGACATCATGAGGATAAGGTGGTAATATTATACCCGTAGTTGGTATTGATTTTGTGGATTGAAATATATCTAAAGGACCCCTTATAAATGTTATGTGGACGAACCAAGTCAGTACACTAGGAGGATATAGTCTTGGGCGCCACTGTGATAGTATATGCCTAGACCTCCGCCACTCGGGGAATTTTCTTAGCGATAGTCTTCGGGTGGGCCGGGCCTTTGGGGTGTTCCTTGTTAAGGGCATCAAGGTATATCGACTCTTGGGTGAGATTTGATTGGTGCTTTGGGTCTCCCCTGATGACTCCACATAGGTTGAAAACTGGTTAACTGCTGATAAGAATTGTATATGTGCATGCATGCTTATTATTGTTCAACTCACTAGGCTTTTTGGCCTAACACTTGTTTGGTGTCGATGTGTATCTCAGGTTCTAGCGGCGGCGGTCTTAAGCAAGTTTAGTTGCTTGGGGGTGAGAGCTTGAGGAAATTGCACATGGATGCGTTATACTTTTGGATATAGACCGTGTGGGTCTATAGATGACAACCCTTTTTGTAATATATTTTCTAGATGTAGAAATTAGATTAGTTGGTTGTTATTTACTGTCCATTAAATTACAATTGTGATTAAACAGGTTATTAATTTTATATTCCTCATTTTTGGGAGGCTCTTGCTATGGCAATTTTAACATACCTCATGTCCATTTTTTGGATTTTGTTATCCCTATTTTTAAGGTGTTACAAGTTGGTATCAGAGCTTTAGTTTAAGTGAACTAGGTATTGTTTAGCATATCTAGACTTAAGCTTTAGACTTTATGACTTCACTGTCCACTTGGGGTAGGATTCCTAGGTGGGGATAGCGTTAGGATTACGGAATTACTGTAATTGAGAGTTGTGATGATGGTGACAAGAATACTTGTGTATGGTTCGTTCATAATTTCACTTAGTTACTGCTATTATGAATGCATTGTTACGTGAGCATACTTGGTTTACTATTATTATGATAATTGATGAAAGTAGTAATACGTACAATGAGTTCAACTCGCTTAGTCTTTTCTCAATCTATTTCTCGTACGTGTATGACAGATTGTTATGGTAAACACTCGAAGCAGATTACCGGACATGCCAGAAGGGTAACCTGAAGTGGAATCTGCAGTGGTACGACCCCCGGTGGGGGCAACCTCCGATGACATTCCTATACCCAGAATCTTGGCAGGAGGGCCTGAGCAAATCCCGCGCCGGAACCCCAACACCGGTAACGCCGTCTTGGAGGAAGTTACCATGGAGACCCGGCTTCGGGATAGCATGATGTTGGCCATGAATGCGGCTTTGGCTCAACAGCAGTTGGCCATGACTTCGGCCATGACCCAACAACAAGAGTTTTTCATGAAACTTCTAGAGGATCGAGACGTCAGTAACCGTCAACCTGAGACCATGGCTGAAAACATTATTGTGGGGTCGGGTGGACCGAATGTGGTGACGGTCGAAGAACCATCCGCTGAGGGAATCAGAACGAAGACTAAAGGGTGCACCTACAAGACATTCCTGGGATGTCACCCTAAAGAGTTTGCGGGTTCCGATAGCCCAGTTGCTTGTATGTATTGGCTCGAAGAGATGGAGATGGCCTTCGAGGCAAGTGAGTGTGATCCCTCTCAACGAGTCAAGTTTGCTTCCCAACTACTTCGGGGAGAGACGTTGATTTGGTGGAATCTCACTCGATCCGCCCTCACCCCGGAAGTTCTGTCTAAGTTAACTTGGCCGGTGTTCAAAGAGAAGATTATGGACAAGTACAGCAGTGAGCGGTCGTTGGACAAGTTGGAACGGGAGTTCCGAGATTTAAAGAAGGGGAATATGTCGATTGTTGGCTACTCCAATCTCTTCTTGGAGACATCTTGTAACACCCTCAAATCTGGAAATAACAACTTATTTAAAAAATTCTAATTACATCAATAAAGGAATTATCTACAATCATAAATTAAGATTTAACCTCAATACAAACGTTTATTCTCTACAAAAGCCTATGATAATAACATGTGCTACTAAAACCCCATAATAGTCACTATCTCCAAAATTGCGGAAGACTTCACCAACTACTTACATTTGCACAAAGTTAAGGCTCAACTCTTCATGGCTGCTAGAACGAAAACCCAACTGGAACCTGATGCACATGCCGACAAATAAAAAGGTTAGGCTTAACGCCTAGTGAGCTCAAGAGTTTTCAACATATATAAAGATGTTTGTGAAAATAGATAATGCAGTTTAATTCATAATTTTTCAAGAGGTATGCTTTGAATATGCAAAAGACTCGTTTTCCAATAATATGCATTTTAGACGGAGAACGCCAATTTGGGCATTTTCCAACTCAAACTACTACAAAATGATGATACCAATGTAAACTGCCCCTTCATAAATTATCTTTAACCCAAAACTCACTCAAAGCGTAAATATAAATTGGACTCTCCATTTAATAAGGTACGGTTAAACATTATATTTCAAAACGCCCAAAACACGAGTGGGGTATAATACTCAACCCATAAATCAAGGGTAAAACCCAAATATACAATACGTCACCGAAAACTTGGATAATAAAACTCAATACCCAAAAGCAACACCTATCGGTGACGGGGGATACCCGAATTCCATCGAAAGTGACGGGCACACAAAGTTAAGCCACTTATCAATCTTATATGAGCATCACTTAGGGATAAAACACTCGTTAGCATCAACCTTTCCGGGTCTATAGCTAACAAACCAACAAGCTCAACAACTCCATGTATTTTGCCTGGATAATCACCAAGTTCAACAATCCATGTCTGTACCTTGGGAATCTTCGTGCACTCATCAAGTTCAACCCCTCCAGGTCTTTACCTTGGAATCCCAAAACATCCCAGTTAAGCTCGTTCACAAGAAAGTTGCAACTATTGATCATAAGAACTCATGCCAATTTCAAGTTACAATACGGGGATAATGTCCCCAACTAAACCAGCCGACGGACTCATATTGCCTATGGATCCAATGCATTACAGTCTAAAATGTTACATGACTCAAACGAATAGACTAACGCATTCAAAACATGTAACTCTCAAATAAGATGCAACTAAGTACACCATACATCCAAGGCTCCTCAACGAGCTACCCATAACCGAACAATTGTTCCAAAGACTCCACCGAGTACAAATCAAGCCCAAGAGGCTAAAATAGACGTTTGGCTAAAACATGCAAGCCAAAATAATTATATAAACCAAAATACGCACTTTCCCAAAATCTTTAATTCTCAATTTACCATTGGCCTTCGGCCCCAAACCCCAAAAAGGTTTTCCATTTCTAAAGTGTTCCCCATAGCCGGGAATGACCCAAACCCAAAGGACTCACGTATTCGTACCTTTCAAAACATCTCATTTCATGAACGATGCATAAAACCCGACAGACACTTAAAAGTACATTTTTGACCAAATACTTATTTATGCGATAATTCGTCAAAACCCGTTCATTTATGACACAATTAACGAAATGCCCAAAAATCACAAAGATGTGTGTTACATAAGTTTATAAAGTTAAATATACCAAATAACCAAAACTTATCAGCAGTTAAAAATTTTAATGTAAAACATAAATACTTTAAAATAAGCATTTTGGCATGTACACCGTTTTCACAAATCAACTTGAACTCACCTTGCTAGATTTAGGCTAAATCTAGATTTTACCCAGCGAGCTCTTTTGAAGGCCGCTCGAATCCTCAAGCCGGAAACTTCCAAGACCTAGATCCATACAATCCAAACCATAAGTAACCATATCCGACCATGTAGAAACATTCCCCTAACAATATACCAAGAAACTCCAAATAATAACAAAACCCTAGTTTCTCCAAAACTACCAAATCCGAGATTTGAGAAACCAAACACTAAGAAACCATCAATGGAGCATTTATAACCTTAATACAAGAAAACTTACCCTTGAAGATGACGAGACTTCCGAGAACACCCAATCCAACACTTCAACCCGAGCTTCCGACCGATGCACTTGATGAGGGAGATGAAGATGGAGGTTTTGTGGTTCAAGGTTCCAACTAGTTAGATGGTGAAGAACCATGTGGTTTGAGGAGGAAAAACCCCCAAAATAGGTTTGGGTTTGGTTTTGGTGTTTGGGAGAGAAAAGGGAAGAAGATAGAAGTGAGAGTGAGGGAAATGGTTGAGAATCGCGACTCTTAAAAGACCCTGGGGCCGACCGCGATTGTGCTCGGCGATTGTGCCAGGGCACTATCGCCCAAAACGTACCGCGGGCACACCCCCGCTGGCGATTGTGCCCAGGGCACTATCGCCAGGGCATTATCGCCTAGAGTGTACCGAGGCTCGTTTCTTCCCATTTTCCGCACAGACCACTCATGACGCGATAAGGCTTAATAGGTAAGATATAAGGGAGGAAATTCTATGATAAGAAATAAGAATTTCTCAAAAGGGTTGGCTTTCACAGACAGGAATTTACGAGTGTTGCACATCTAGTCCCCGACGAAAAGTCAAAGATGAAGGCTTATCATCAAGGGTTACTGGCCGAGATGGGAACGGCGGTAAGAAATGCTAAGTGTTCGACTTTACAAGAAGTTATCGAGGAGTCCTTACTCATTGAGGACGACATCAATTCGGAAAGGGATGAGAAGAGGCATGTTGGTAAGAAACGGAAGTGGGAGGGGCCACATGGGCCCGTTCGTCAGTCAAGACCCTTTGTAAGCCGGAGATCGGGCGATCAACGCCGTGAAGATCGATGGTGCCACAAGTGCAGGTCAAAGCACTCGGGGTCGTGCACTACAAGGACTCACTCCGGTCCAACCGGGTGTACCAAGTGTGGTAAGAAAAATCACACGACTCGAGAGTGTTCCCTCCGTGGGTCAGTGTGTTATGAATGCGGAGAGCCGGTGCATATGAGGCGAGAGTGTCCGAGACTAGTTAAAGGAGGTGGGGGAAATTCTGTGGGTTCGACGGCTAGGGTTGAGCAACCAGCTAGGGTACCGAGTCGAGCTTTCCGGATGACTACCGAGGAGGCAAAGGAGACCGCAGATGTCGTTTCGGGTACGTTTCTAGTAAACTCCATGCCTGCTCATGTCTTGTTTGATTCGGGTGCTACGTGTTCCTTTGTGTCTGATGTTTTCTGTAAACGATTCACCACTCCTATTAGTGTTCTTCCCGATGCGTTAGTAGTAGAAATAGTTAATGGGGATCAAGTAATCGTTCTTAACCATTTCTGTGATTGCACTCTAGAGATTGATGGAAATTCTTTCGGAATAGATTTACTACCTATGGCTATAGGAGGGTTTGATGTAGTCATAGGCATGGATTGGTTAGTGAGGCATAAGGCAGACATCTTTTGCTCCAAAAAGATGATCCAGGTACCATTGCCGGATAATGGTGTGGCAACCATTTATGGGGAAAAAGGAAGGAGGAGCAATCCTATTATCTCATCTCTAATGGCTCGCAAGTTCGTAGCGAAGGGTTACCCTTCGTACTTGGCCTATGTTGTGGACGCAAAGAAAGAAAAGAAGTCGGTAGAAGATGTGGAGGTGGTACAAGATTATCCGGACGTCTTTCCGGAAGACTTACCCGGATTACCGCCGGAACGGCAAGTGGGGTTTCAGATTGACCTCACACCGGAAGCGGCTCCGATAGCTCGTGCTCCTTATCGATTGGCACCGACAGAAATGAAGGAGATGATGACGCAACTTCAAGAGTTGTTGGAGAAGGGATTCATTCGACCAAGTTCGTCACCTTGGGGAGCACTGGTTCTATTCGTGAAGAAGAAGGATGGATGTATGCGGATGTGCATAGATTATCGGGAGTTAAACAAAGTCACGGTGAAGAACAAGTATCCCTTACCTCGCATCGACGACCTTTTTGACCAACTTCAAGGCGCGGGATGTTTCTCGAAAATTGACCTTCGGTCTGGATATCATCAGGTGAGAGTGAAGAAAGAGGACATTCCGAAGACGACTTTCCGAACGCGATACGACCATTCGAGTTTTTGGTGATGCCTTTCGGTCTAACCAACCCTCCGGCCGTATTCATGGATCTGATGAACCGTGTGTGTCGCCCATTCTTGGATAAATCTGTGATCGTCTTCATCGACGATATTTTAATATATTCAAAGGATGAGTCCGAGCATGGAAAACACTTACGGGAAGTATTAGAAGTTTTAAGGAGGGAGAAGTTGTTCGCAAAATTCTCGAAGTGCGAATTCTGGCTTCAAGAGGTGCAATTCTTGGGGCATGTGGTATCAAAGGACGGGGTAAAAGTGGATCCTGCAAAGATCGATGCAATGATGAGTTGGGAGCCCCCAACAAGTCCGACGGAGATCCAAAGTTTCTTGGGTTTAGCGGGTTACTACCGGCGTTTCATCCAAGACTTTTCCAAGATAGCTACACCGCTCACTTCTCTTACAAGGAAGAACGTCAAACTTCTTTGGACTGATGCACAAGAACAAGCCTTTCAGATGCTCAAGAGGAAGTTGTGCGAAGCTCCAATCTTATCCCTACCCGAAGGATCGGAAGATTTGTTGTGTTTAGTGACGCTTCCAAGATGGGGCTTGGGTGTGTCCTAATGCAAAGGGGGAAAGTAATAGCCTACGCGTCGCGACAATTAAAGGATCATGAGAAGAACTATCTGACTCATGATTTGGAGTTGGCGGCGGTAGTTTTCGCATTAAAGTTGTGGCGACACTACTTGTATGGGACTAAGTGTACTCTTTTCACGTATCACAAGAGTCTCAAGTACATCTTCGACCAAAAGGAACTCAATATGCGACAAAGGAGATGGTTAGAGCTTTTGAAGGATTACGATTGTGACCTACTCTATCATCCCGGTAAGGCTAATGTGGTGGCAGATGCATTGAGCCGAAGGAATCGTGGCGATGGTGTCAAAATGTCCCTTACAAGGATCGATGTAGTTACAAGTTTGTTGGAAAGCATTAAGGCAAGTCAAGTGGAAGCACTTAAGGAAGAGAACCTCAAGGCCGAAGTAATGGTGAAGCAAAAGGAGTTGTTATTGGAAGACGGTCGTGGTCTCAAACTCTTTCAAGGACGAGTTTGGGTGCCGAAATTGGGAGGAAACCAGAAGCTACTTCTTGAAGAAATGCATAAGTAGAAATACTCTATACATCCCGGTAGCACCAAAATGTATAGAGATTTAAAGTTAATGTATCGGTGGCCGGTGATGAAGTTAGATGTGGCTAACTATGTGGAGAAATGTGTCACTTGTCTCCAAGTCAAAGCGGAACATCAAAGGTCGTATGGGAGTTTACAACCGTTGTCCATTCCCGAGTGGAAATGGGACAACATCACTATGGATTTTGTAACCAAACTACCGAAGACCTTGCGCGGTCACGATACCATTTGGGTGATCGTGGATCGGTTAACCAAGAGTGCGCATTTCCTTGCGATGCGGGAGACTTTGCCAATAGAGAAATTGGCTAAACTGTATATCGACGAGGTGGTGTCAAGGCACGGAGTTCCGCAGTCTATAGTATCGGATCGGGATAGTCGATTCACTTCGAACTTTTGGGCTAGCTTGCAAAAGGAGTTGGGTACTAGACTGAATCTGAGCACGACATACCATCCTCAAACGGATGGCCAAAGCGAGAGGACAATCCAGACATTAGAAGATATGTTGTGGTCGTGTGTTATAGACTTCGTGGGAAGTTGGGATTCGCACCTACCTTTGGTGGAGTTCGCGTACAACAACAGTTACCATTTTAGTATCGGAATGGTACCGTTCGAGGCTTTGTATGGACGAAAGTGCAGAACCCCGGTTTGTTGGTTAGAAGCGGGCGAAAAACAATTCGTCGGGCCAGAAATAGTGCAAGAGACGGCGGACAAGGTGAAGGAGATTCGAGAACGACTAAAGGCGGCGCAAGACCGACAAAAGAGTTATGAGGACAAGAAGAGAAGGCCGGTGGAGTTTCAAGTGGGTGATCGGGTCATGTTGAAGGTGTCTCCGTGGAAGGGGATCATACGTTTCGGGAAGCGTGGGAAGCTTAGTCCTCGTTTCCTTGGACCGTTTGTTATTTTGGAAAAGATTGGTTTGCAAGCCTATCGGTTGGATTTACCGCCGGAAATGGATGGAATACATCCTACATTCCACGTGTGTTACCTTCGAAAATGTCTAGCTGAAGAGGAAAGCGCGATTCATTTGTCAGAAATTTGGGTGGACAACGGAAATCGTTGTGTGGAAGAACCGGATTCGATTTTAGAATCGAAAGTGAAAAAGTTGAGGCATAAGGACGTGGTCATGGTTAAAGTCCAATAGAAGCATCATCGGGGTGCCAACATTACTTGGGAGTCCGAAGATGATATGAAGAAGCGTTATCCTCACTTATTTGTCTAGGGTAAGATTTCGGAGACGAAATCCCATTTAGGTGGGGAGGATTGTAACACCCGGAAATTCTCAAGGTAAGTATTTATTTCCTTTAAATTCATTAAATGTACCTATGAGAGTATATGAGCCTTTGTATGCGTTTTATGATAGTTGATTTGTTGAAATGCCATATAATCTAACTTACCGTTCTTAACTGTTCAAACCTCGCACTCGTTATCGAAACTGGTCAAATTTCGGGATGTCGGGAGTCTGGCGCGACTGCGACTCGCGATTGTGACATGGTCACTCTCGCGGTGTCACTATCGCGAGAAATGTACCGTGGGTCGGGGAGCCCGCACGACTATGACACGCGATTGTGACATTGTCACTGTCGCGGTGTCACTGTCGCGGGAGATGTACCGAGAGTGGGGGACTTCGCGCGATTGTGACACGCGACAGTGACCATGTCACTGTCGCCGGGCAAGGTCGCGAGCGGGTGCAGGGGTTTTAAATGAATTCCAATCTGATTTCCAATATCATTTTATCTCAAACACTCCCTTCTCTTGGCGATTCTGGAAGCTCCCAAACCCATTTTTCCTCTCCAAACCCTAACCCTCATAAATACGATTATTCGGTGGTTGAACCTTCATTGTTAGCATTTATTGTCATCCAAGGAAAGTTTCTAGGGCTTCTTCAAGTCAACTTCTCATCTTCAAGTTCATTCCTCCAACATCTAGGGTTTTTATCTTTTATAGGTTTTGGTCAAAAACCTAGATAGTGAGTTTACTAAACCTTTGTTAAAACTAGATACACAACATAATCTTCTATTTGATACCTTATCTCTATATGTGCAAATGCTTGGGGGTTTCATCATGAAAATAGTTGGAAGAACTATATTTGTGGGTGATTTGCATTGATTATGGTTATGTGTATTATTGTTTGGGATTTTCTCATAAATACACAATGTGGATACCTTGATATGTTAAATATATGCATATACGGGTATTATGATAATTCTAGTTAGAACACCACTTTGGTGATATGTGTATATGCATGAGGAGCATGATTTACATTGTGTCTTTTGTTAGACATCATGAGGATAAGGTGGTAATATTATACCCGTAGTTGGTATTGATTTTGTGGATTGAAATATATCTAAATGACCCCTTATAAATGTTATGTGGACGAACCAAGTCAGTACACTAGGAGGATATAGTCTTGGGCGCTATTGTGATGGTATGTGCCTAGACCTCCGCCACTCGGGGAATTTTCTTAGCGATAGTCTTCGGGTGGGCCGGGCCTTTGGGGTGTTCCTTGTTAAGGGCATCAAGGTATATCGACTCTTGGGTGGGATTTGATTGGTGCTTTGGGTCTCCCCTGATGACTCCACATAGGTTGAAAACTGGTTAACTGCTGATAAGAATTGTATATGTGCATGCATGCTTATTATTGTTCAACTCACTAGGCTTTTTGGCCTAACACTTGTTTGGTGTCGATGTGTATCTCAGGTTCTAGCGGCGGCGGTCTTAAGCAAGTTTAGTTGCTTGGGGGTGAGAGCTTGGGGAAATTGCACATGGACGTGTTATACTTTTGGATATAGACCGTGTGGGTCTATAGATGACAACCCTTTTTGTAATATATTTTCTAGATGTAGAAAATAGATTAGTTGGTTGTTATTTACTGTCCGTTAAATTACAATTGTGATTAAACAGGTTATTAATTTTATATTCCCCATTTTTGGGAGGCTCTTGCTATGGCAATTTTAACATACCTCATGTCCGTTTTTCGGATTTTGTTATCCCTATTTTTAGGGTGTTACAAGTTGGTATCAGAGCTTTAGTTTAAGTGAACTAGGTATTGTTTAGCATATCTAGACTTAAGCTTTAGACTTTATGACTTCACTGTCCACTTGGGGTAGGAATCCTAGGTGGGGATAGCGTTAGGATTACGGAATTACTGTAATTGAGAGTTGTGATGATGGTGACAAGAATACTTGTGTATGGTTCGTTCATAATTTCACTTAGTTACTGCTATTATGAATGCATTGTTACGTGAGCATACTTGGTTTACTATTATTATGATAATTGATGAAAGTAGTAATACGTACAATGAGTTCAACTCGCTTAGTCTTTTCTCAATCTATTTCTCGTACGTGTATGACAGATTGTTATGGTAAACACTCGAAGAAGATTACCGGACATGCCAGAAGGGCAACCTGAAGTGGAATCTGTAGTGGTACGACCCCCGGTGGGGGCAACCTCCGATGACATTCCTATACCCAGAATCTTGGCAGGAGGGCCTGAGCAAATCCCGCGCCGGAACCTCAACACCGGTAACGCCATCTTGGAGGAAGTTACCATGGAGACCCGACTTCGGGATAGCATGATGTTGGCCATGAATGCGGCTTTGGCTCAACAACAGTTGGCCATGACTTCGGCCATGACCCAACAGCAAGAGTTTTTCATGAAACTTCTAGAGGATCGAGACGTCAGTAACCGTCAACCCGAACTTTATTGTGGGGTCGGGTGGACCGAATGTGGTGACGGTCGAAGAACCATCTGCTGAGGGAATCATAACGAAGACTAAAGGGTGCACCTACAAGACATTTCTAGGATGTCACCCTAAAGAGTTTGCGGGTTCCGATAGCCCAGTTGCTTGTAGGTATTGGCTCAAAGAGATGGAGATGGCCTTCGAGGCAAGTGAGCGTGATCCCTCTCAACGAGTCAAGTTTGGTTCCCAACTACTTCGGGGAGAGGCGTTGATTTGGTGGAATCTCACTCGATCCGCACTCACCCCAGAAGTTCTGGCTAAGTTAACTTGACCGGCGTTCAAATAGAAGATTATGGACAAGTACTGCAGCGAGCGGTCGTTGGACAAGTTGGAACGGGAGTTCCGAGATTTGAAAAAGGGGAATACGTCGATTGTTGGCTACTCCAAGCTCTTCTTGGAGAAGCTAAACTTGGTGGGACATCTAGTCCCCGACGAAAAGTCAAAGATGAAGGCTTATCATCAAGGGTTACCGGCCGAGATGCGAACGACGGTAAGAAATGCTAAGTGTTCGACTTTACAAGAAGTTATCGAGGAGTCCTTACTCATTGAGGACGACATCAATTCGGAAAGGGATGAGAAGAGTCATGTTGGTGAGAAACGGAAGTGGGAGGGGCCATCTGGGCCCGTTCGTCAGTCAAGACCCTTTGTAAGCGGGAGATCGGGCGATCAACGTCGTGAAGATCGATGGTGCCACAAGTGCAGGTCAAAGCACTCGGGGCCGTGCACTACAAGGACTCACTCCGGTCCAACCGCGTGTACCAAGTTTGGTAAGAAAAATCACACGACTCGAGTGTGTTTCCTCCGTGGGTCAGTGTGTTATGAATGCGGAGAGCCGGGGCATATGAGGCGAGAGTGTCCGAGACTAGTTAAAGGAGGTGGGGGAAATTCTGTGGGTTCGACGACTAGGGTTGAGCAACCAGCTAGGGCACCGAGTCGAGCTTTCCGGATGACTACCGAGGAGGCAAAGGAGACCGCATATGTAGAAATTAGATTAGTTGGTTGTTATTTACTGTCCGTTAAATTACAATTGTGATTAAACAGGTTATTAATTTTATATTCCCCATTTTTGGGAGACTCTTGCTATGGCAATTTTAACATATCTCATGTCCGTTTTTCGGATTTTGTTATCCCTATTTTTAGGGTGTTACACTAAACACATCAAAGTTCAAATTCTTTATACTCAATATCATTTAACGAAATTCAAATCCTTAAAATCATTTCACATAACCAAACGTCCCCTTATAAATTTTAATATAGTTTTTTTTGAGCAAATATATTTAGGGGCGCTTGGTTCATTTTAAGAAATATGAATGAAAATAAAAATGAGAATAAAAATGAGCATTGTATTGATGTTGTTTGGTTAAACCAATATAATCAATAAAACATTATTTTATATAATATTTTTTAATATAAATATGGGTCGTCCAATACGAAAATAAAAAATATGTTTCATTCAACATCGAGAGATGAAGGACGTATGAGAAAAAGATGACTGAATGAGAATAAGATTTTCAATTCCCCCAATTTGGTTATGGATGAAAATTAATGGGTTTGGGGTAATGGGCCTATTATATTATGTCAAACCAAACAACATTTTTTATTTCGATTCCCATTCCTTACCCCTCAATACCTCCAACCAAACACCCTCTTAATGTTCAAAATTTTCTGTAAAGTATATAGTTACTTAACTATTGGATTAAAATGACTAATAAAATTTCAAAGGGACGAATATTGCATACCTAAATAAGTTCGAGGACTAATTCTTGTAATTCAACCAAGCAGCCCCAAAAGAGTAAATTCCTGCCGAAAGCGAAAGCCGAACCTCCTCGAACGTTTCATGGACTATGGAGTGATAAGTGTGACCCATACAAAAAAACCCAAATTACATTTTCACCCTTTTAAATTTGAACAAAACGACGCCGTTTCACCATCTGTGTACTCCAAAAACTCCTTTTGTTAGTACAAAATTACATCATTACCCCCCACTCAACCACTCAAGAGAGACCCAACACCAACGACTTTGACTTGTTTGGTTGGTTTTTCATTAAGTTCTGTATAGACAAAGTTGTCTGTGTGGATTAATCTGTCTGTATAGATTTAAAATGTTTTTATTTAAGATAGTTTTTTCATAGATGGAAGGAACATGTTTTTTAATGGGAGGGGCTGGTTTGAAAAAAACTTGGCTTTCTGCATAAAACTCCCCTTTAAAATCTTACTGAATAAGTCACTTTCTATATCATTAAGCCACTACCAAACAGTCATATATAGCTGACTGAATAAGTTGTGAGTCTCATTAAGCTCATTAAACTGTTAACAATTAGGCCCTTTGTTTTTACCAATTTGACCAAACTACCCATGGAAATTATCTTTTCCAATTTTGCCCTTGTGAGAGAGAAATATTGATGGGTTTTTATAAGGGTAAAATGGTAAACAAAAAGTCACGCATATTTGGTTTTGCTTTTGCAAGGCAGCCCATGCCACGAACGTGAGCCCGTCCGTTCAAATGGTCTTTTTCTCCGTATCACGAGGACCAACGAACCCACGATAATTATATTAAAAAAAAAAACAATTTAAATGATTTTAAATGTTTGTAATGATCAAGTTATGAATAATTTTTTAATCATTTTTATCTATACTATGTTATAAACCACGGATAAAAAACTCTTAAATACAAATTATTATACACAAGATACCATCATTTTATACAAGATTTTAAAAATCTCTTAATTTATAAGTATTAAAAATCTCTTAATTATTAGTATCGAACGATTTCATGGGATTTGATCCATCGTAAAGATGCACTCACTGGAAAAATATATTGGTTCCATCACTGATTTTAATGTCGTTGAATGATATTTTGCCGTTCATTAGACTAATTTGGTGATAAGTTAGTGCTTTATATTTAATGTTTACGTAATTCTAATTTATTTGATTTTCATATTTAATTATATTATTTATTGATATTATATTATATTATTTTTATTTATGATATACCTTTTTTTTTAATTTTGAAAACTTATTTAAAAAGTAAAATACAATTTAAGATTTTAAACATAATAATGCATTTAGAATACGAGTAAATAAGAGCATTAACTAATTGTTTTTTTTTATTTTTTTAAAACAAAAAAACAAAACTTAAAAATTTACAAACAAATTAAATTCAATTTTAACAGTTTTTATATTTTAAATATATCAATATTATCAAAATAATTTTTAAATTTATTATTTAATAACTCTCATATTTTTTTTATCTATACTATATTATAAAACACGGATAAAAAACTCTTAAATACAAATTACTATACACAAGATACCATCATTTTATGCAATATTTTAAAAATCTCGTAATTTACAAGTATCAAAGCACAAGATACATATTATTACTGCACACTTCTAACACCCATCAATTTAGTATGTGCAAGATCTTCCTTTTATGCAGATCTTTCTATGTATCACTAATAATTAATATAATATATTACTATAATTTTGTTTTAATTATATTATTAAATATGTAATTTGTTATTTTTTCTAAATGCCACTAAAATATATAAGATAATCATTGAATTCTAACAAAATACTTAATTTTTTTATATAAAAAACATTATATTATTAAGACTAAATTAAACAAATTTATAAAAAAAAACATTATCACTTTATCAAAACCGTCCAAAATTGTATATGTAAATCGACAAAAAAAATAAAACATTAAAATCATGATGTATCTCGCTGCATTGTACGAGTATACTTATAGTATAAAACAACATAATTCAATATTATTCATGAAATCAATAAAGATCGTTTATCTTTTTGAACATTAAATTTTAGAAAGTTTTCAAATTTGTAAATTTTGAAGCTCTTTCTTCTACTTATTGTTTCATATAATTTTTTTTTTTATGAAATCTATCTGAGTGAAAAAAAGTCCAGAATTTTTAAAACCTTTATTTTTTTATATTAAAAAATCAATCAAAAACGCTTAAAAAGGAAAAAAAAATACATGATTATTTTAATAACTCATAATAATAAATAATTAATAAATTCGAAATAACTAGATATGTTCAAAACAAAGAATATACTCAAAATATTCTATTTAAAAAATTAAAAATATTCTCATATAATCCAATTTTGAACTCAAACCTCACGCCATTTCAACGAAAAAAACATGGGTAAATTCGTCATTTCACATTGAATTGGGCCGTGAAAACCTGTAAGTGCATTCTGGATCATAACGGACGTTAAAACGGCGAAACGGAAACGGGTATGTACTGCCACGTGTTCGTCCACGTAAGCAAAACAATATCCACGTCAGCAAGCTAGAAAAAAAACACTTATATATAGAAACCCCCTTAACAATGAACTCCATTTGTTTTTTACCCCCAAATCATTGTTCCTCTTGAATTTTTTTTTTGCAAGTTTCTCCCATCGCCGCCGTTTGCCTTCGCCGGCGATTTCTCGATTGTAAAATTACGAAATGATATCACCGGAGATGGATATTCCGGCAGCCGTACGCAGCGGTGATGTTTTGATTTTCTGTAGGTGACGTACTTAACTAGACCTAAAAACCAAACAGTAGCTGAAAACCCTACGCGAAAGCGAGCGTTACGTAGCAGAGATTAGAAGTTATTCCTTGATTTTGTCTCTACTAATCGCTGTTTTAAATAATACGATAAGATATATATATAATATATATATATATATATAATGTAATGGTGATCTATAAGATAAAGGAATCAGTTTTTGCAGGTTTTTTCTAAGGATTTTGGAGGATTTCTCGGTTTTTGTGCCGATTGATTTGGTGATCCGATGATGAGAGACTAGTTCATGTGCTGTGTTTTTACTGTTACAGCCATTGGAATTTTGTTTTGGAATTTTTGTGAGATGTTTCGATCAGGTGTTAATCGAGAAATTGAGGTTTTGTGATAACTAGTTTTTCTAGGTTTTTTTTTTCCCGTCTAATTAGAGATAAGAATTTGATAATCGGTGAAGAACTTTTTGCTATGCCTTTGACGATGAAGATACAACCAATCGATTCAACGACGCCGGAATGTTTTGAGCCGGTGAAGATTGTGCCGAAGTCACGGTTGAGACGTCTCTTCGATTTCTCGAGCTTTTTGAGAGGATCGGCGGTAGCGGATAGGTCCGTCGCCGGCGAATCGCAATGTGGCAAGGATTGTTCAGACGAATTCGAGCCTAGCTCCGTTTGTTTGGACAAAATGGTTCAGAATTTCATAGAAGAGAGCAACGAGAAGCAGTATGTGACTGCAACCGCAGCGAACAAGTGTGGCCGGCACAACCACCACCACCACCAACAGTGCAATTGCAACCACAACTGTAGCAGCGATGGTTCGGAGGATGAGTTTGACTCGTTCAATTGTTTTGGTAACTCTAACAACCACAGTTCATCCACCGACGCATGTGATCCTCTTAAGGTGATTAATCAATTTTCCTTAATCGTATCCATTTACACCTCTAACAATCATTCTCCGATGAAAATTTTCCGATTTGAAGCCTCTTAAGTCTTAACGTTCATTATCGTGTTGATTTTACAGAGTCTGGTGCTTTGCGAAACAGTTTCTGAACGGAATTTGTTGGCGGATGCTGCAAAAGTCGTGGATAAGAACAAGATCTGTAAACGAAAAGATGAAATTAGTCGGAAAATCGTCTCCGATGGCCTCTTAGCTTCTGGTTACACTGTTTCCATCTGTAAATCTCGTTGGGAAAAAACTCCAACTTATCCAGCAGGTAATAAGCCAGAATTTGCCAAAATTCTTTCGTTAAATTGATGAATTTGCCAAAATTATTTCGTTAAATTGATGAATTTGCCCAAATTCTCTCGTTAATTGATGAATTTACCCGATTTCTTTCCGATTTAATTGATGATTCTCTTCTGTTCACAACTAATTTGGTCCATTCTAGACATTAATTTCTGAAATTATTGTGCTCAAGAGCATTTTATATCTCCAATTGTTGATTGTTCTTCCATTATTTCAACATTTTTTGGGGATTTTGGTTTGAAACAGGGGAATACGAGTACATAGAAGCTGTGATTGAAGGTGATCGTTTGATAATCGACATAGATTTCAGATCAGAGTTCGAGATAGCAAGGTCCACCAAAAGCTACAAAGCTGTACTCCAAATGCTCCCTCATATCTTCGTGGGCAAACCCGATCGTCTCCAGAAAATCATCAACATAGTTTCTGATGCTGCAAAACAAAGCTTAAAAAAGAAAGGAATGCCTTTACCCCCATGGAGAAGAGCTGAATATGTTAAAGCCAAATGGCTATCACCCTGCACCCGAATCTTAATTACTCCCACGAATGATGATCATCAAAATCAACCCCCAAATGACATGATCACTATCAAATCCAACCAATTATCAGACCCTAAAGACTACATTTTGATGGAAGAATTCGAAGTGTTGGGAGATGATGATCCATCTGTGAAACAGTGGGAGCCATTGGAGATCAAACCAAAGGTACCAAAAACTGGAGGTAAAGTCATTAGTGGTCTAGCTTCTGTGATTGAAGGCAAATGATAATTTTACATAATGGTGAGATAGGTCCAATTCAGTCTAAAAACCCATTTCAATTTTTTTTTCATTTCCAAATGTGGTTTTTCTTGATTTTGCATCTTTCAATCAAGAAAATGGAACCCACATAACAGAAATGATTTGGGTGAAAATGGGATTATTAGACTAAACCGGATCTTAAAAGGTTTTGGTATTTTGACTGTTTTTCTTTTGCTTGTTTTTGGGTTTTTAGTGTTTTTCTGGTCTTTTTGGCACCGGAGAAGAAGAAGAAAAAAGAAAAAAAATATATATACTGAAGAAGATAAGATGGGTAGACTGAAGTCCCCTTGGTGTTTTTTTGGTGTAAGGGTCCATCTTTTACTAACTACTTTTGATAATAATGATAAATAAATAAACAAATAAGTTTGAATATTCTTATGGATTTATAGTATTTCTACTTGATTCTTCTGTTTTTCGTCTATTTAATTGTTTGTTTTTCTGTCAGATTTATGTATATGAAGTGTTTCTACTTGTGGGATTTTGGTTCTTTACGTTGGTTTTTAACGATTAGCGGTAGATCGACCTCGATCTTGGAGATCGATACTAGATCGATGTAGAAGTGAGTTGTGATTGCTCCCGTGCTATTTAGCTCGATGACGATCCTCGAGTGTATTTCTAAGTTTTTACAGGATTATTCCGTTTCTTGAATTCGGGTTAGATTGGATTAAAATGATTGAGCGAAGTTTTTCTTTATAGGTCATGTTTCTAATTGAAAACGTATCTGGACCTGCATGTCTATAGATGGTACTTGATGCTAGTCGGTACTTGGATCGACAAAAAAACTCTTTTGGGTCGTTACTAGATCGACGTTGAGTTTTTTGGTGTTTTGGTTGATTGTGTATCAAGGTTAACGAGTTCGTTTAGTGGAAATCGATGGCGGATTACGGATAAACTTGATTTTTGGGTGAGGTTTGTAATTTGAATCTTGAAGGAATGGATAACAAAATAGGGGTCCCCATGTAATTGAATATGTTGGTGATCTTTGAATAGGGATGGCTACAAACTAATATGAGGGTAGATGAGGGGTGTTATGTTTTTGAGGTCCACCATGCCCCTTACCTAATTGGGATATATTATCTCCCATCTACTCATGGCTAGAAATACTCACCACACAAAATCAAAAACAAATTATAAAGCAAATGAAGAACAAATTATAAAGTATTTTGGGGTGAGATGTACGTGGATCTGGTATTTTGGGGTGAGATGTACGTGGATCTGGTATTTTGGGGTGGGGGTGAGATGTATGCGGATATGGTATTTTGGGGTCAGGGGTGAGATGTACGCGGATATAGCATTTTGGCATTTTGGGGTTGAGATGTGTACAAATATGATATCTATCTTAAAAAGTAATGTTATCATGTTTGCAAATATACCAGTTCAGAATCAATTATATATTTTGGGCATAGTCTTTGCATCGCATTAGGTTGGATACGAACCCAAATACGAGGATGTTGCACACGGATTTCTTGTGGTGCATACTCGGGGTTTTGGATCCGGTATTGTGCACGTGAATTGTTGAAAGTGAGCAAAAGTTGTGTTTTGTAGATCATTTTGTAAATTTTCTCGTGTTTGGTGGTTGGCTAAAGCGTGGGTGGGTGAGTCTTTGTCTGATACGGTTTAGGTCAACTTGTGTGTACCTCGATCGATACTATGGGGATGGGGTCCTGGATAACAATCGAAAATTCATGTGGCCTTGGAGGCATTTTGGGAGGATTGACAATTGTCGAATTTTATTGACAGTTGAGCTAAAATATCCAAAATTACATAGAAAAAGGTGGTTATATCTTTTCTTCGACTCAACATTCAATTTTTTTTTTTCACATTATTTCATTTTCAATTCAACATCAAATTCCACATTTTACAAAAAAAGGGTCACATTATTTATCCCTAATTTGATATAAAGTATGGTGTTTCATTATTTGTTCACACCAATTTAATGCTGAATTATTTATAGTAATGTATGATGCAAAACAAATTTTATTTTTTTATTTGAAAGGTTAAGTATCTTATAACAGTTTAAAACATAATAATATGTCTAAAATGAACCACATCGTTAACATATTATATTACGATATAAATAAATAACTAAATACAGAGATATAGTTTATTTATTTTTTTAAATAACACACAATTTGCAAAGAGCTAATAAACGTAATGACATTAATGGAAAGTTATACAAAAATTACAATTAAGAAATATATTTGAAAATTTTATTTGGTGATAGGAAAAATAATGTAATGGATTAAAGGTGAATCATTTGTTCAAAGTTGGGTTCACGTTAGACCAACATGTTTTCGTGAGATCCGTGAAATCACATTTTTAAACTTGAAATTTCATAGCAAAATACTGTGAAGATTTCAAGTGTAAAAATGTGGTCTTACGGGTCTCATGAAAACATGTTGCTCTCACATGATCCAAGTCTTATCGTCTAACATCAAACTTAAATCCAAAGGTCTGGTTCAATTGAATTATCGGTAAGAATCCAACATTTTTGAAACATATACATATATATAAAGAGGGAGACAGTTGGGTTTTGATGAGAAGTTGAGAGAGATCGTCAAGTTCATATGAGAACGTTAACCAAAAAAAGAGAACAAGAAAACAGTCGAATTACGTGTGACTTTACACTAAAATTACATTTGATTCACACAACTTTTGCTACAACCTTACACATTTACATTGATCATTAGTGTAAACGTGATTTATCAGTTTTTATGTTACCTTATTTGGTCAATGTTCCCATTTGAACTTCTTCCTCTTTATTATATATATTATTTTAATAACTTTAATTTAATTTGTAGGGCACCCAAGTACTTGAGCCTCACGTGCCACATGAATTTGGGGGTTACAACCTCCCTTTAATCGGTTCTCAAAAGCATACTCACGTGCTTAACTATTGTACTTTTAAATATATATATATATAGAGAGGTTCATTTGCAATCCTTAAAAAGGTTGCAAACCTTACAACCCACATCTTAATCGTCGGATTCATGATCGGCGGTTATAAAAGATATGGGGCCCAATACTTTTAATTAAAAAAAGAGAAAAATAAAAATAAAATAACCGTCGATCATGAATCCAACGGTTAAGATGTGGGTTGCAAAGGTTGCAACCTTTTTAAGGGTTGCAAAATATCCTTCTACTATATATATATATATATATATATATATATTGATATATTCATATAATAATATAAATAATAATAACGTGATCTTAATCCAAATATTTGTGTTTTTCTCGTGCATAAAAAACATAATTTTTCCCTTACAATTATATATAATAATTATTTCTTAAAGTAATATCCAAAAGCAACGTTAATTTAAAAAAGTAATCTTGACCCAATTATTTAACATATGTTCAATATATTCAATTATTTAACATATGTTCATAAAGAGTGGTGAACATAAATTGGTTTGATCAGGTTGAATACATTGAACAACTCAACTTAATGTTTGTGGTTTAGAAAATTTTAACTCAACCTAACTCACACCTGCATGAGTTGGGTTAGTCGGTTGAAACTTTAGTACGTTTGTCATCTTGAACATAATGTTTTATCTACTCAATTCATTTATTCAATATCAAATGCTGTTTTGAATAACGAGATTTTATTATTAAAAAAACAAGCAAGGTGCTAGAACAAGAAATTATATACAAGAAATAGCTAGGAGAGGGTTATGGAGCCAACATACCTAAATTTTAAATTTGCTACTCCTATTAGAAACCCAAAAATATGCTTGAGTAACAATATTGTCAAAGATATCTGCTTTCTTTAGCTTGGTCTCGCCAAAAATGGTCACGTTTGACCGGCCCTACGCACCGGGAAGCGTAGAGGTCACTTTAGCTTGTTGTACCGGAGTGGTTCATCGTCAAAAGAACAACAATGGCTTTTGTACCGACCATATGTACCAAAGCTAGGGGTGCTCAAAAACCCGATCAACCCAACCCAACCCAACGCGAAATAACTCAAACCGATGCAACCCGATATCTAATCGAGTTGTAAAATCTTCAAACCGTATGTATTGGGTTGATATCGGGTTACTTTTATTTGAACCCAACCCAACCCGATGAACCCGAACCTTTTATTTTGTGGATTTAATATGATTATTAAGTCTCAATTAATATGTAAATTAGACAATTACACTATTGCGTACCCTCTTCATTTACATATATTTTCAATCTATTATTCATCTCTATATAACTCCTTTGTATATATCTTTAATAAATGTAAACACACATACACATACACATACACACTCACACACACACACACACACACACACACACACACACATATATATATATATATATATATATATATATATATATATATATATATGCAAACTAAAAAATTAACTGAATGTGATATATTTAAGATTTAAGAAGTATGGATAAGTTGTACCAAATGGTTGATGATGACACGACCAACCTCAAGGCAAAGAAAGTGAAAGCATCGGGGTTGGAAACGTCAAAAACGATTGTTGTTGATTGACATGTTATCATTTGGTTTAGACATTTTTATATGTAATATCGTAATATTTTTGATGAACTTGCATACTCTTATGAATTATCGGTCATTCGATTGTATTTCAAAGAAATGTTTCCTTTGTGTTTATATTTCTAAATTTGATTTCATCTTGTTTAAACACAACCCGATCAACCCGAACGGTTTGGGTTGGGTTGGGTTGGGTTGTAAAATTTTCAAACCGCCTATATTGGGTTGATTAGTCGAAAAGCCTCCAACCCGATCAACCCAACCCGTGAGCACCCCTAACCAAAACATAGTGAAAATAACTGCCTCGAAACACAATTTCTCACCACTCTTCAACCGCAAATTAGAAAACCATGTAATTCAGAGATATCCAAATGTCACCATTTAATAATCTAATTTTATATCAATAAATAAAATAAAATTAATTCATATAAACTTAAATATTTTTATAATATTCATTTGATTTATCTTGTACATATAAAAAGTAGATTAAATTGCGTTTTTCGTCCCTACGGTTTGTTAAAAGTTGCGAATTTCGTCCCTGTGGTTTTAAAAATTCTTCGTCCTTATGGTTTGCAATTCATTTCTAATTTCGTTCTTGAGCCCAAAATACCACTTTTAAGTTTGAATGACTAAAATAGGAATTAAATGTAAACCATAGGGATGAAAAAAGCAATAAAAATTAAATAATAAGGACGAAAAAAGTAATGGATTATAAACCATAGGATAAAAATCGTAATTTTAAAACCATAAGAAAAAAATAGATTTTTTCACCAAACCACAGGGACTAAAAACGTAATTTACTCTAAAAAGTAAGGTTACGCGGAGAATCTATGGTGTTCAAAAGGAGTATTTGAATAATGGTTTTATGTTTACCTTACCTTCCAATGTCATTGGTCAAAGTGGTCATGTGTCGTTCCCCAAGTGGCTATTTTCGTCTTTTTAATCTTTCACTTTTTATTATATACAATTTAAATAAGGGAAAAATTAATAAAAACCCAACAAATTATTCTATTTTGAATGGTAAAATTCCTAAATTAATTTTTTGAAAGAAAAAACCATTAAACTTTCTCATTTTGAATGAGTAAATTTCTGAACTATTTTTTTGAATGAAAAACTATTAAACTTTTCAATTTTGAATAATTAAGTCTCTGCATATTTTTTTCAATAAATTAAATCATCGAACTTTTAAAAATTGGTTACTTATATCATTTTAACCGAAAAAAAACTACATGGAACCGATTAATTTTTGATTCTTCCTCTTTTAATAAATAAAAAATATATCAAAAAGAGGAAGATCGATGTCAGAAGCAACAAACGTGTTAGGTGATATGGAGAATGAACAATGTAATGGCAATTGGGAGAGGTGAGGCGGAGCGATACGATTGTCTATGAGGGGGTTTTAATGACGTATAATTTGAGAACGGTAAAACAGATTTTGATTTGTTTTTACTTTAAAATCTTCATCGTCAGTTCCAGGTATCTTTAAAAAAAGGTAACCAATTTTTAGAAGTTCGATAGTTTATTTATTCAAAAAAAAAATGTTGAGAGACTTAATCATTCAAAATTAGAAAGTTTAATAGTTTTTTCGTTCAAAAAAATAGTTGAGGGACTTAATCAATCAAAATGAGAATGTTTAATGTTTTTTTCATTCAAAAAAATAGTTAAGAGACTTAACCATTCAAAATATGATAGTTTATTGGGTTTTTTTGAACTTTTCCCTTTAAATAATTAACCTGCTTTTATGTTAATTTCGTCGTTCTAAATTGTTTACATTTCTATTTTAGTTTGTTCCAAAATAAATATCAAATTTTAAAAACAAGTTTTTGTTTTCCCATTCTACCCTTAATTATGAGATTGATAAAAAAAATTATATTATTAATGGTAAATATGTCATTTGGTTATTGAAAAAAAACGTAACAATTAAACGTTCGTAAAATTGTGTGTCATTTTCATCGTGAAAATTTATTTTGAGGCAGAAGGAGCATCAACATATATTATAATTAATATACTCATACATAGGGTTTGTTTGTTAGTAGTTTAACAAATTTAATAAGATTCAAAACTTATTATGTCAGATATACATGATTGTTTGCTAGTGGCTTAATGATATATTATAATTAATATATCGACACATAGAGTTTGTTTTTAGCAGCTTAATGAATTTAATGAGATTCACAACTTATCCGATCAAACATACATGACTGTTTGTTAGTGACTTAATAATATATTATAATTAACATACTCACGCATAGCAATGTTAAGATATGTACTTTCGAAATAATTAATAATTATCATGACTTAAAAAACCAAAGTTGATACCACATAATCAGATAACCATTTAGTTAAAGTGTATAATTTGGGTTCCAACTTATGTCCATCTTGACTAATCTAATGGGTTCTAAAGATAACAATCAAGAAAATCAGTAGTTGCACTCAAACTGATCCATGGAGAGAAACCCCAAAATCTAATTATATTTGACAGTTGAACTGACCCTGAAAGTTACAAATATAACATTTTACAGCCCTGAAACATAATTTATTTATTTTTGGCAATTTTTCATATATTTTTTGAAAACTAATTATTTGTTTTTTTTGTATATCACAATCAATAATATAAATCTCCTATTGCATAGAGTACAACAAGTGAATGCATGGGGGGTACAAGTAATGCTCGAAAAAGGGGCATTGAAATGATCTCATAAATGAAAAGGACTAAAATGTAAAGAAGATGTATCAACAACAAAAGTTGTGAAAAAATAAAAAAATAATGATGACTTTGAAGAGAAAAAAGAAAAAGAAGAATGGAGATGTTATGCTTTCTTTATTAGTTGGGTAAGGAATCATTTTTCAAATATTGCCCCTTTACCAAACTTCTTTACTAACAAGTTACCTTCCAATTTATCATAAAAGAAATAAAAAATAAATCATTTTATTTTAATATTTTTTAAGTTATAATTTTGAATCAAAATGTTTTTTTTTATCACATGCTTATGAATAAAAATATGTAGAGTAAACTACAAGTTTGGTGTATATGGTTTGTCAAAATAACACTTTTCCTTCCTGTATTTTTGAAATTACAAGATTGGCTATCATGGTTTACAAAAACGTTTGGATCCCTCCCCCCTTCCTTTACGACTAGAATGACATCGAGTCGGGTTTGGGCCGGTTATTGGTATCCACACCCCGAAACTGATAAGCAAAACCATCCTTGTAATCACCCCGATCCTCGTCGAGGATCTTAGCGGGGATCCCCATCGGGTCCACGTTGTTTCCCCAATCTTCATCGGGAACTGTTTATGCCAAAAATCTCCCAAGGAAAATTTAAGGTAAATGTGGAGCTTAATCCAATCAAAGAAAGTAGCTTTAATAATCGTACGACAATAATAAAAATAAGGAAAATGAGACGAGAGATTTGGTGACGCGGAAAACCCCTAAAATGGGTAAAAACCGCGGACGAGTGTGAGTCGTCGTGCACTATGGACGTCAATCAGGGACGTCGTCCTTGAGAACAAGTGTTACAAGTGTAATATAATGTAAAACAATACAATAAAATAAACTCGGTCGTGCGTCGTGTATAATTAGACTTTGGTCGTGCGTCGTACGACAAACAACGGAAGGCTTTATGAACTTCAAGAGAGATTGAGCAAGCTTGAGAATATAATTTGTGAGCTTCTAAGGTCTGAGAATCAGATGCCCCAATGTGAGATTTTAGCTCCATATTTATACTCCATCTTTCCGTTTCCCAAGTACTGAATGCGTAAGACAGTTTCTGGTATTGATGACAGCGTCTGTTACGCTTGTTGTTATTGATGACGTTTTCTGTTACATCTTTTGGTCATGAATGCCCTTGGATTCTGCATGTAAATATAGTATAACATATATTGTGAGTGAGTAACGGAAATTCAATCGTGCGACAGTATTTGCTGGACAAATATTTGATTGTTTAGTCGAGGTCATCCAAAGGAAGGGCGTCGACTACCGCCAATCGTACGACTAGGGCCTGGTGGAATTTTCTACCCAAACAGTTTGCCCCCAAATTTAAAATTCAAGCGACAATTTTTTGAAATTTAAATTTAAAACATGACACGTGCTGTAAGGGGAACGCGGGTAATTTAAATAGAACCAAATAAGTTCGTTTCCAACTAAATAATGACGTCATCCCCCGCAGAAATAGCTAACTAGGGACATGTGTCATGCATTCAAAGAATGTACTTGAGTGCTTTGCCTGACACGGGTGACACGTTTCACTTGACGATTGGTGATCCAATTTTCCTGGCGATTCGGTTTCCAAATTACAGTATAAGTAAAGATTTCCCTTAATCTTTTCCTTTTTCTATGCTTATCTTTTCAAAGAATATACATCTTCGGCGAGATTCAGTTTCCGAGCGACCAGAATCCTTTCCTTTCTAGATTCGAGGTTTAGAACACTATTTAAGGTACGACTTCTAGTTCTTTTTTATTGTATCGATTTATGCATAAGAAATCCTTAGCTAAGAAGCCTAGAAAAGCTTGGGATTGTCTCAATTATTGGCGAGCGACTGTGAGTGTTCCTGACTTCAAGATGTCAAGTGAACCTGTTAGTGTTTATGAGGAAGAAGAACATCTAGACTATTTTAAGAAATTAGCTAGGATTCCAGAGGGTGTCAATTTAGTGACGCCGGAGGATTTACGACCAGACGAAGTTCCGAAGGGATATGGTGTTTTATACGTGTATCCCTTCAAAATAGGCTTTTCTTGGCCATTTAGTCCCTTGGTCAGGGAGTTTTTAGATGTATTTGACTTATCACCTGGACAGTTGATGCCTCAATTCTGGCGGATTGTCCAGGTGGTCGATCGTCTTACGACCGACTGGGGGGCTCCGTTCAATTTGAACGACCTTCTAACTGCTTATAGCGTTCGAGCGGATAACTATCATAGATATAGTTTATTCCCTCGAACAAAGAGAGATACCGTACTGGTGCATAATACTGCGGTGAACGACCGTGGTTGGAAACGCCACTATGTTTTCCTCCAAGTGGCATCCTTGAACGATGAGGATAGCCAATGGTTTTCATCCGGATGGAATGAATCGGGTAGGTTTTTGTATTTTGTCGTGCGTTTTTAGTTCTGCCGTTAATTTTTTTTCTAATGTTTTTCTTTGTTTTGCTTTATCAGTTATCGACTTTACCAAAATTAAACCAAGAAGGGACTCTCTAGACAAAATTCAAAGAATTTTGGATAAGAGTATAGTCGACCGTTCTTTTTCCGTTCGGTCGAACGACGAGGAAGACGAAGTCGTCTTTGTTGCTGAAGTTCCGTTTGCCGAGGGTTCTCATCAAGAAGAGGAGAGAGAAGAAGAAGAAGGAGAAGAAGAGATGACCGGTACATCGTTCGACGATATTTTCATAGTTTGTGTTACATATCCTTTCTAACTCTTTTACTTTGTCCTGAAGATTCATGTGTGAAGTCGGCTGCTCAGAGACGGGCTGAACAACTGGAGCTTGCCCTTCAGGGCAGGGAGAAATCAAGGAAGAGATCTGCTCCTCCAGCGGGGGTGGATCCAAAGCGTCTCCGAGGCAAACCCCGGTCCTCACCAAAGAAGACGGGTGAGGCTTCTTTGTCGTCCCTTTCAGGGGCGACACCGGCGAAAGAAACTGTTGCTGGTGTCGAGCTCGGAAGCTCGACTAAGGCGACAAAGGACATTCCCTTGTCGGGAGTGTCGGGCGTTGAGAAGCCTCCTTCCTCCTCTAAAGGTGAGGGGAAGAATAAGGAAAAAGTGGGAGAGATGACTTTCAAAGCCACTCTCCCAGCTGATTTCATGATGAATGACGTTCTCGAAAGAGACGTTATTTTTCCACATTTGGCGAAATTCCTTCTCCCAACCTTTACGATCGTTACAAGGAGTCTAGGTTGGAAGACACGGGAGCCCATGTCGCTGGTCTCTCCTTCATGGTATATTTTACCTTTATTTTCTTTGTTTTACTTGTTCTGCTTTTAATCCTTTTGCTACCGTTGTAGGCTTTTCAAGCTTGTTTGAGCTTTTATGCTCAAACAGAAGGCATGAGGGCGTCTTTTCCTGAAGTCAAGAAGAGGGCTGATGAAGCTCTTGAAAAGGAAAAGTTCGCCCTAAAGGCAGTCGAGGCTGAGAAGATAAAGGTCGAGAGCCTCAAGGTTAAACTCGTTAAAGCCCAAAATGAGAAGGTCGAGTTTAGGGATCACGTCCTTGAACTTGAGGCGTTAACGACCAAACTGGAGGTCGAGAAAATAAAAGCCACCACTGATGCTGCTGCTTATGCTGATAAAGTTGCGTCTCTTCAGAAGAAAGTCGACGGTTTGGAGGGCGACGTCAAAGACTTGGAGGAGGAGAATCAGCAGCTTGAAGCCTTCTCTCGTCTCACAACCAGGGCTGCTTTGATGAGACGTCATCTGAGTGGAAAAAATCCCATGGCGTCGGCTGCCGAAGAGCTCAAGACTTATCTTGAGAAGGTGGGGACTGAAAGGGACCTCGACGAAGATGACGATCTGGACGGGAGTGATGGCGGAGAAGAGGAGATGGCAGCAAGGACAGACGACGTGCAAGAACAGCCTAACGTTCCTCCTCCTCAGCTTTAAGGTCAAAGATCAATCGCTGCTGATCCGGTGGAATATCTTCCTTGTATTGAATCTTGGCCTTGACATTGTCGATGGTGTCGCTGTTCTCGATTTCCGAAATAGTTTTGCCTTTTAAATCTTCTATGGGTCGATCGTCTGTGATCGTCTTTTAACAATTGTAACTTCCTTTTTTAAAAGACAAGGTTTCTTTTTTGTCTATCAATGTTTATATTATGTTTTTATACTTAATCGTACGTCGAATAAAAGATGGACAAACATTCACTTAGACCATCACTTAAAAAGAAATCAATTGAAACTTTCGATCACTCTTAGGTAATTTATAGTAATGGTTCTGGATTCTAAATATTGAACATCAAGTACAGAATTTAACCTTTGAACATATACGTATGATCGCATGAGTTTTACTCAACATAAAGATTTCAAATAAGTCGTGCGTCCCTGCGAAGAGCAACATTAGTGGGGTGGTCGTTGGTTTGACCAACGACCCTCCGATGCTTAAGTTAGTAATTTTCTTCAAGAAATAATCAAAGAAATTAATTTCAAAGAATTAAAAGAAATACCTCTTTAGATGAACTGCATTCCAGCTTCGTGGGATATCTCGACCATCGAGGGTTTGGATCTTATAAGCTCCTTTACCCACGACATTAGAGATTTGATAAGGACCTTCCCACTTAGTGGAAAGTTTACCTGCATTAGGCTCTTGAGTGTTTTGAAACACTCGACGTAGGACATAGTCGCCTTCTTGAAAAATTTTGGCCTAGACATTTTTGTTGAAATGTCGTTCAACCGCTTGTTTTTGTGACGCCATGCGAATGTGAGCAGCTTCTCGAAGTTCCTCTAAGGCGTCAAGGTCGTAACTTAAATCGACCAGGTTATGTTCAACGGACGTATGCCTTGAAGTCGGTAGTCGTACCTCAATAGGTAACACAACTTCACATCCATAGACTAAGGAAAAGGGAGTTTGTCCTGTGGACGTACGAGGTGTCGTACGATTAGCCCATAGAACGGAAGGCAATTCTTCCACCCATTTCCCTTTAGCAACTTTGAGTCTTTTCTTAAGTGAATTTATGATAGTTTTGTTGCTCGACTCGGTTAGACCATTCGACTGTGGATATCGAGGTGTTGATGTTACCAACTTAATGTTCCTCTCTTCACAAAATCTTCTCATTCGTTCACTGATGAATTGTATCCCGTTGTCGCACGTTATTTCAGATGGAATTCCAAACCTGCGTGTCTTTGACATGCATCGCACGACTGTACATACCTGATAGCATCTTGCCTTAATGTCGGCCAATAGTAACCTTGTCGTGATACTCGGTTAGCTAGACTGCGACTTCCTGAATGATTTCCACATTCACTGTCGTGCATATCTTGTAGAATTTTCTGGACTTGCGTCTTATTGGTGATACATCGTAGATTTAGGCCAGTCGAAGATCTTCGATATAATTGTCCTCGGATAATAACGTACCTTGATGCTTTAAATCTAACTTTTCTTGCTTCCATTCTGTCATCAGGCAGTTGATCGTTCTCCAGATAATTTTTAATGTCGTCCGACCAAGAGTTTTCTTCCTCAATCGGTGCGACCAAAATATTACCATCGTCTTTGATGGATGGTATTGTGAGGTGAACTATTGAGACATTGTCGAACGTCGTTTGATTAAGTGTTGACCCCAAATTGGCTAGTGCATCAGCTTGGGTATTCTGATATCTTAGTATTTGCTCGATTACAAAGCGACTAAATTTCTTTGCTTCCTCCTTTACTATTTTATAATAAGCAATCATCCTTGAATCTTTTGCTGCGAACTCTCCATTAACTTGGTTTACTATTAGGGACGAATCGCTCCGGACATGCAAATGTGTTGCCCCCAAATCGTGAGCAATTTTTATTCCTGCAATTAGTGCTTCATATTCTGCCTCATTATTTGTAGCTTTGAAATCGCACCGTATGGAGTATACTATTTTGCCCCCTTGTGGAGACTGTAGGACGACACCCAGGTCTGTTCCGCGTATGTTTGACGAACCATCAACGTCGAGCATCCAAGTGGTGTTGTGTAAAGTTGCCACAATTAACTCATCGGACGACATTGTGCTTTCCAGTTCTGGACTGAAATCTGAGACAAAATCTGCTAAGACCTGCGATTTGATCGCCGTCTTGGGCTTGAAATCCAAATCAAAATTGCTGAGGTAGATGCTCCACTTAGCTAGTGGTCCTGTTAATTCAGGTTTTCTCAACACAGACTTCAATGGAAAATTAGTTACCACAATTATAGGATGCGACTCAAAATAATGTCGTAGCTTCTTAGCAGCCATGACTAGCGAAAGTAAAAGTTTTTCTATGGACGAATACCTGGTTTCTGCGTCTAGTAGAGTTTTACTTACATAATAGATTGACAATTGTCGTCTGTCGGTTTCTCGTATAAGAACTGCACTTACCGAATTAATGCTGACGGATAGGTAGAGTTGAAGAACTTCGCCTTTCTCAGGTTTAGAGAGAAAAGGAGGCGACATCATGTATTTTTTAAGTTGTTGCAACCCCTCTTCGTGCTTATCAGTTCACTTGAATCCTTTATTTTTTCGCAGGACGTTGTAAAATAAGTGACATCTGTCGGACGATCGAGAGATGAATCGGTTTAGAGCTGCTACACGTCCCTGTGAGACGTTGGACTTCTTTAAAATTTCTGGGTGATTTTAGCTCGATAATTGCTTTGATTTGGTCTGGATTAGCTTCTGTGACCATATAACCGAGAAATTTGCCAGCTCGAACTCCGAAAGAACATTTTGTTGGATTCAACTTCATCTTATACCCACGCAAGATATCGAACGACTGCTTCAAATGTCCGATATGATCATCCGTATGTTTCGATTTGACAAGCATGTCATCGATGTATACCTCCATAGTGTCGCCCAAGTGCTCTTTGAACATGATATTCACCAATCGCTGATATGTCGAACCTGCATTCTTAAGACCAAAAGGCATTACTTTATAACAATAAATACCTTTATCTGTCATGAAGGCCGTTTTTTCCTGATCGTCAGAATGCATCAATATCTGGTTATACCCAGAATATGCGTCCATGAACGTGAGTAATTCATGTCCGGCTGTAGCGTCGACCATAGAGTCGATATGTGATAATGGAAATGGATCCTTCGGTCAAGCTTTGTTAAGATCGGTGAAATCGATGCATACTCTCCATTTACCATTTTTCTTTTGGACGACAACGACGTTGGCGAGCCAATCTGGATACTTGACTTCTCGTATTTTTCCTGTTTTAAGCAAATTATCAACTTCGTCGTTGATAACCTTATTTCTCTCAGGAGCAAATTTCCGTCTTTTCTGTTGAATGGGTTTGAATGATGGATCGATGTTGAGTTTATGAGAAATAATACTCGGATCGATACCCACCATGTCTTCGTGCGTCCAGGCGAAGCAATCATAGTGGTCCTGCAAAAAAGAAATTAGTTGCTTTTTGAAGGAAGGGTCGAGCGTCGAACCTATGTAAACCATCTGATCAGGCTTATCCTGATTTAGGACGACAGCTTCCAAGCGATAGTCGTCGTCAGTCCCATGAACGTCCTGGTTCTGTAATTGCTATACTGTTTGCTTCGGAGGCTTCAAGGAAACTTTGTAACATTCCCTAGCAAACTTTCTTTCACCTTTGATCTCCTGTACTCCCTATTGCGTGGGAAATTTCAAAGTTTGGTGGTACGTCGAAGGTACAACTTTCATGTCATGAATCCAAGGTCGCCCAAGGATAACATTATAAGTTGATGAGCAATCGACGACATTGAACTTCGTCTGTCTGTTGATTCCTTTAGCATATACTACGAGTGTGATTTCCCCATGGTGTTTGTCGCTCCACCATTAAATCCAACGAGTGTGGTCGAACGTCGTGTAATCTCGGATTTGTCGATGGCCATCGCTTTCACTGCATCAAAAAAGATAATGTTAGCTGAACTACCTCCGTCGACGAGTATCCTTTTTGTCAGACAATTTCCAATGCTCAATTGGATAATTAGTCCGTCATGATGTTTCTGATGTACGTCATCGAGATCCGCCTGGTTGAACGTCAAGGGCATAGCCTCTAGTTCTGCGTCCTCTTTGAGTCGTGCCTCCTTTGGAATTGGTCAGTCGTCAGGACCGCGACTAGCATGTCTTTTAGCGGCCGAATATGTGGTTCCACAAACATCAGAACCTCCAGTGATACAATTGATCACCTTGTCATGCTCTGGGGGATGTAGGACGTGCGTCTTTCTTTTTCGTCAATTCCTGCAAATAACCTTTCGAGTTGATCCAAGACAGCTCTTTCTTTAAGGCGATGCAATCTTCCGTTATATGACCGAAGTCATTATGGAAGTCACACCATTTAGTTTTGTCCTTCTTGTCACTGTCTTTGTCACTTTTCTTTGGCCACCGAACGTTTTGCTGGAGTTGCTTCAAGGATACGACGACGTCCTTAGCTGATCCTGGGAAACCATAAGATAATACCTTAGGATACTGGACATATTTAGAAGTCGTCGATCCTTTCTTTTCAAATCTGACGTTTGAAATTTGTCTGGTAGGCTCTGACCGATTGGTTGACTTTGGTTTGAAGTCTGGCTTTTTAACACCTAGGTTTTTTCGGTCGCACGAGTGTTTATTCCTGAAAGCGAGGTCATCCTCGACCCTCATATGGGCAAGCATCCTCGCTCATACGTCTTCAAAGGTTTCTGGAGGATACTTCGTAAGGTCGAGATACAACCCTGAACTATCGTCCAGACCTCGTTTGTATGCTTCAATTGCTGTTTTCACGTCACAATTTCGGATACTAATCATTTCCGCGTTGAACCGGTTAAAGTAGTCTCGGATGGACTCTCTATTCTTCTGTACGACATAGTAAAGGTCGCTTGTCTGCTTTTCCATTTTTCGGCTGCTAGCGAATTGTTGAGTGAATTGATTCACCAACTCTGCAAAAGACCCGACGGTTTTAGGTTTGAGATTAATCAACCAATGTAAAGCTGCTCCGGTCAAGGTCGCCCCAAAACTTTTGCACATGCAGACTTCTTGAAATTGGTACGGTAGCGAGACAGTCCACATAAGTTGTTTGTATTGGGCGACGTGTTCTGTTGGATCAGTGACGCCTGAATATTTTGGATTGAAAGTCGGGATGCTGTATTTCTTTGGAACGTCTACTAACGCGATCTCATCAATGAATGGTGACACCTGAAATCCTGTACGTGGCTCGACATCGACTGAAACTGTTGCCCCCGACAATTTGGCCAACATCGACAGGACACGTTCATTTTGTTCTTCCAGAAGCTATAATCTTTGTGCGACGGGATCTAACGGAACACCATTTGGAGCACCCAATGGAATATAACCTGATCTATTGATGCTAGTCTGATGTGAAGCATCAGAGGCATATCCATTAAAGGGAATAGAAGCTATAGACATGGTTGGTATTACGAAAGTCGCAGGATTAATTGATGGTGGACGAGGATAATTAGGCAACGGAGGGGGTACATTCCATGCACCAACGTAAGCATTTGTAGTCCCCGTTGTATTATTTCCATTCTAGTTTCTTAGATGCTCGATGGTTTCAGTTGCTTGTCGAGCCTGAACTGTTAGGGCGTCGATACGAGCACGAGCAGCAGTCAACTCCATGTTCATTTGAGCTATGACATGATCTTGTGTTCCTTGGAATGCCATTATCTTGAATAACTGGAAAAAAGAACACTAAGAGGAAAACGTTAGTCTGTCGTAAGATTATCAAAGATTTTCTTTGGATGGGGCCCCACGGTGGGCGCCAAACTATTTATGCCAAAAATCTCCGAAGGAAAATTTAAGGTAAATGTGGAGCTTAATCCAACCAAAGAAAGTAGCTTTAATAATCGTACGACAATAATAAAAATAAGGAAAATGAGACGAGAGATTTGGTGACGCGGAAAACCCCTAAAATGGGTAAAAACCGCGAACGAGTGTGAGTCGTCATGCACTATGGACGTCAATCAGGGACGTCGTCCTTGAGAACAAGTGTTACAAGTGTAATATAATGTAAAACAATACAATAAAGTAAACTCGGTCGTGCGTCGTGTATAATTAGACTTTGGTCGTGCGTCGTACGACAAACAACGGAAGGCTTTATGAACTTCAAGAGAGATTGAGCAAGCTTGAGAATATAATTTGTGAGCTTCTAAGGTCTGAGAATCAGATGCCCCAATGTGAGATTTTAGCTCCATATTTATACTCCATCTTTCCGTTTCCCAAGTATTGAATGCGTAAGACAGTTTCTGGTATTGATGACAGCATCTGTTACGCTTGTTGTTATTGATGACGTTTTCTGTTACATCTTTTGGTCATGAATGCCCTTGAATTCTGCATGTAAATATAGTATAACATATATTGTGAGTAAGTAACGGAAATTCAATTGTGCGACAGTATTTGCTGGTCAAATATTTGATTGTTTAGTCGAGGTCATCCAAAGGAAGGGCGTCGACTACCGCCAATCGTACGACTAGGGCCTGGTGGAATTTTCTACCCAAACAGGAACCATTAAAAGTAAAAATCTCCATTTTCTGTTGGAATCTCCGAACCCAACCTGAAATTTCATTTTTCAGGTTTCACCGTCGGTTTGGTTTTTCTACCATCCCTATTAACGACCGTTAAAAAAATTCGTTAAATGAGGGATATACTCGTATCTTTCATTGATTTTTTTTCCATGTATCCAATCAAAAACCATGGGGACCAAATTGTAAAATCGATTTTGATTGATTAAAATACAAAAAAAAATGTCCCTCATTTAACGTAACTTTTTAACGACATTTAGAGGCATAACCTAAATACGGGTGTTTTTGCAAATCATGATGCCCATCTTATAATTTCAAAACTGTATGACAAAAAATGTTATTTTTGACATACCACAGGAACCAAATTTGTAGTTTACTCAAATTTTTATTAGAAGGGTTAGTTTACTGAGTTATGGGCCTTTGGGGTTCCTTGTGGGTCACCGTTCGAGTCCTTCCACGTTATTGGAAATTTTCTTGGTTGTTCTTCAAAGTCCTATGAAATTAGTCAAGATGCGTACAAACAGGTCCAAACAACCACACTTTGACAACTTTTTTTGCTACTTAAGTTGGTATATATGAAACAGTAGGACGAGTGATAATATCATGTCAACATTTATATAGTCAAATGGTTGATAAGTGATCGGATCAAATAAGAAGATTAAATATCATGAAACATAAAACTTAAATGTTAAGGGAAATTTCTTTATATAAACTATTGAAAACCCTGAAAATCTATTAGAAAATTCATATGTGAACCAATGTTATAGATCATTTGTATGGTTCACATATAAAGTTTCAAATTGATTTCTTGATGATTCACATATGATTATTTTTTTCTTAGATATTTAACCTTCTTATTTTAATCTTTCTGGGTTGATAATTTATGATTTAATAAAAATAAGTATGTAATTGATAGATAACTTAAACAAAACGAATATAAAAATACATTTATTTATTTATTTATTTATCTTGTCTAGATTTAATTTTGATGCCAACATTTCGCCATATAAAACATAACAATAATTTTAATTTTAGTTTTAATTTAATTTTAATTTAATTTTAAGCAGAAGTATTAGTCATAGTGCCACGTCAACATTTCATTGTTGGACACTTGGACAAAAGTTTTGTAACAACCCACTTAAAACATAACAATAATAATAATAATACTCCCTGCCAAAACGGCCACAAGTCTACAATTAAATTCCAAGGTTTGCAACAGCAACCTATTACACAACTGAGTAACAGAAAAATCTATAAGGAGTCTTCTAGCTTCCGGGAATAACTCACATCTTCTCCTTACCCTTACCGGTACCAGCTACTTGAGAAAAACTGAAAAGGATTTTAGTTTTGAAAGAGCGAGGGTTAGACCGAAGGTCTAGTGAGTCCCCTCTATCGTTTATGCAACAATACAACATCAATCTTTAAATCAAACAGATTTATAAACATCTCATGAGTAATTCACACTACCGACCAACACTACCGACCAACACTACCGTCGAAGACGGCGTGTCTGACTCGCACTGCCTTATCTTGGGACACACCCCCAATGGCATAAACGGGCCACACTCCCCGGTACGAGCAGGCGGACCACACTCCCCGACTTAGGTTACAACTTCCGAAAGTAATGTATGCATACATTTAATTATCAACAATTTATAAAACACGCTTAAATAACCGAGTATGAATATGCCAACATAATTAAAACAAATCTTTAATTAAACATTCATAAGCTTTTGATAATAAAAGCATTTAGTTCAGAAAACTCACCTGGTGATCCTCATGCTAAAAATCCCACACTTAAAGATTCCCGACAACGTATCCTAAAGAACAAAGATAGGATTTTGATAAGATATGGGGTTACTCTCAACTACAGAACTACTAAGGACCCCTAGAACAGGTTGACCCAAACTATACTTCTTAGGTTCGCCCGTAACAGCTCTCAGGATCGCCCGGGTCGAGTGGACCGGTGTCCCCCGGACTACACACCCCCGGGGTCACCAACCCGGGGTCTCCCTGCACTGAAACGCCCAGGTCACCCGACTTGACAAAGCCCGAGGTCGCCCGACTCGACACCGCTCGGGGTAGGCCGGTTCCCCTAACTCCCTGGGTGCGGCCGATCGACTAACAAATCTCTCAACCAGAAAGAAAAATTCGACTCACACACCCATATGCGATGAGGATCAATTAGAAACCCAAAACCCCTCCCTTGATTGATTACATCAACACTAAAGCTAGATTAAAAACCTTCATCCCCAAACGATTCATATCCACACAGATAATAAATAAAACCCCAACTCCAAAACATAAAAACATCAGATTAACAAAGCTTGTCTAGCCCAGTGGATAGGTAACATCCTGGGAGGGTCAGTGGATGGTATCCTTGACTACCCAGGTTCGATTCCCCGCGGCAGCAAGTGGCGTTACCTGGCTATGGGTCGACTTTCGGGCCGGTTCATGGTCGCCGTGGATTAGTCGACCGCCCGCATGGATCCCGGATACCTCGTCGACTTCGTGTCGGGACGGGTGCGTGTGTTTAACTGCCGTTCAAAAAAAACATCAGATTAATCCATCATTCCCAATATTCTAACTTGAAATCAACAGAGTATAATCCCCCATGTCCCCAAATACAAGAGATGAAGGAAGACTTACCTTGAAGAAGATCAAAATCTACTTGAACCAGATGAATCGTCCTCTTCCTCGCCCCCTTTCCAAAATCGTCCAACTTCTCCCTCTCCAGTAGTCGGCCGCTGTAACACCCTCAAACATGGAAATAACAACTAATTTAAAATTTTCTAAATACACCAATAAAGGAATCATCTACAACCACGATTTAAGATTTAACCTCAAAACAAACATTCATTCTATACAAAAGTCTATGGTAAGAACGGGTGCTACTAACACCCCATAATAGTCACTAACTCCAAACTGCGGAAGAATTTACCAACTACATACACTTGCACAAGGCTAAGGCTCGACTTCTCGAAGCACTGCTAGAACCGAACCCCCAACTGGAACCTGATGCACATGCCGACAAATAAAAAGGTTAGACTTAACGCCTAGTGAGCTCAGGAGTTTTCAACATACACAATTTAATCATTTAGAAAGGAAGAATGCAGATAAAATCATAATCTTTCAAGATGATATGCTTCACTTATGAAAACGACTCGTTTAACAATTAGTATGCATTTTGTACGAAAGAGACACCGAATTAATCGATGACCAAGGCAAACTGTATTAAAGGCGAGGCTCTCGATATGGGACGTACTTTTGTAATATAACCTAAAATTTGCTAAAAAGAAAGAGGGAACGTGGACATCCATTTTATAAAATGCGGACATCACGTTACAACTCGAAATACCCAACACGGGTGGAACATGATACACAACCCATAAATCGCTGCCATGAACACAACATTAGACCCAAAACTCACCCGACCAAGATATGGACTAATTCAAGTATCGAAACGTGGAAATGACGAATTCCATTCAAACCTTAATATACGTGGGAAGAACCCAATATTAAAGCCATCATTTACCGTCAACCACTTAAAGACCCGAATCGGTAAAATACCATATTACCATATAAAATACCACGAATCAACGATGAAGAGATCCGTACACACCGAGAATAGAAAACACGCAAGTAGGCCGTTCACGCGACTTCCTTGCATATCATCTAAACGTTTCCACCTTGGGTGGCGAGAACACGTGAATGGGGCCACTCGCGATGTTATTGGATTCTACCCGAACACCCCGACATCCTGGTTCTCATGCCTCTACCGACATCATACCACATACCGTTTAACGCCTCTGGCCTTACTCCATTGGAGTTCCACTTTCGAGGGTTTACAGGCGTGAGCGCCTATCCAATCTAGACGAGTTCCAACCCAGCGGTTCATGCCACCTATTGTTTACTCGCTAGCAACCCGAGCGGTCACTAAAAGTGACCCAAAACCTTAGGCCTTACAAGACAGACAGACAGACTTACGTGCCTATGGATCCATTACAACACAGTCTAACATTACATGACTCCAATTGAATGACCAAAGCACCCAAAACATGTAATTCACCAATGACAAGAAATTAATCGTCATCATACTCCAAAAACCACGACGGTTATAAATCCGGACAAATGTCCACACGACTCATTTAGTCAAAACCGAGCTAAAATACTCAAAATGCATAACCCAAGAAAATAAATTTCATTTGTACAAAAGTCAATAAGAATGCATAATGTCATGAAATGAACTCCATTTGTACAAAATTGCTAAGAACCCAAATATGAGCATTTTATATAATTAAACAACCCAAGTTTACCAAACATGAAAACTTATCAAAACACACACACTTTGACAAATACCAAGTAAAACACACTTTTACTTCAAAATACCCAATTTTGGCATGTACACCGTTTTAACAAATCAACTTGAACTCACCTTGCTAGATTTAGGCTAAATCTAGATTTCACCCAACGAGCTCTTTTGACGGCCCTTTGAATCCTCAAGCCGAAATCTTCCAAAACCTAGATCCGAACATTTCAACCCAAAAATACCCATAAACAACCATAAGGAAACATTCTCCAAACATATAAATACTAAAACTCCAAACAAGATCCAAAACCCTAAATTCTCCAAAACCACCAAATCCGAGATTTGGTATACCAAACACTAAGAGATCAACAATGAAGTATTTAAACCTTTAAATCAATAAAGCTTACTACTAGAGACGATGAGATCTTCCGAGGACAACCATAGCAACTCTTCAACCCGAGCTCCCACACACGAACTTGAAGAAGATGAAGATGGAGGTTTTGTGGTTCAAGATCCCAACTAGCTAGGTGATGATGAAGTATGAGGGTTGAGGAGGAAAACCCTCCAAATAGGTAGAGGTTCGACATTTGAGGTTTGGGAGAGAAGAGGGAAGAATATTTAGGGTTTTGATTTGAGAGTGATGAGGCAAATGGCTGAAAATCGGTTTTAATCTCGACAGTGCACTTCCGCGGGTTATGCCGCGAACTTAAGTCGCGACATAAGCCGCCCGTTTCCCCGAATACTCACATCCAGTGAGTTACGCGACTTGTACCGCGAGCCAAAGTCGCGTGCCAAGTCGCGGTAGCCCAAAAATTCGGTTTTCTCGCGTCATTCGAACCAGATTTGATTCCCGATGATTCCAAAGTAAAGCTTGCCTGAATCTCGATACCTTTACGTCCCACGAGTCAACCGACTCCTGAAATAACACCTAGGGAAATCTCCAAATTTACGGGTGTTACAGCCGCCAAAACGCTAAAAGAATGAAACCCCTAGGGTTAAAATCCCTTCTTTTTTTTCCAATTTTTTTTTACTTATGACCCCCAAACTTTGGCCTTTTTAAAACTTTCACCCAACTACTTAAATCTTTTAAATTTTAGCCCGATCATTACAAGTTTTAACACGTGACTATTAACATTTTTGTTTAATTTATTTTTACCATCACATATAATAATTTTCTTTTAATTTCTATTAAAGAACTAAAAAACCCGTATTTAAAAAAAAGTTCTGTTGTTCGCTTGTTTACGTACGTTTATGATTGATTAAGTAAAATTCAACTACAATGTTTAAAGTTTAGACATCTGTATTAATTTAGACTGATAATAACAACAGGTATATATTTCATTTTCTTCGTCCTTCTTGCTCTAGATGTTGATTTATTTTTCTAGATGTTGATTTATGATAAAACTCTTATCTCCTTTTTCTTTCTTTTTCGTTCCTTTTTGACTTTTCATCCCAGAATATGCTAGAATTTGGTACTTGTCATATTAAAAACATTATAATTTTCGCACAATGTTCGTCTTATATATAAGGGTAAAATAAATAAGAATCAGTAAAACTTTGATAATCGTGGGAATTGTGTAACACCCTAAAATTTCGGGTAATTTTGAAAATTGAAAATTCGGCAATATAACGTTTATAAATAGGGCAAACCACCCATAAAGGGTAAAAGCGTAAGCATTTACAAAAACCTGTAAGGAAGTATGGGGAAACGACAACAAACTAATCTAAACCACAACTAGCTAGATTATATAGGTTGTCAACCCAATACCAAAATGGAATAATTGTTTTAAATGCTAAAGCTTCCAAAATAACTATCATCAAAAAATGCCCTCAAGAGACCACGCTCTTCTCTCAACCCCTTGACGACCCGCCGCTAAGGGAACCTGTTATACATATCATTTGAGAAAAAAATGTTAGACTTAAAGCCTAGTGAGAACATACAGTTTATATGAAGATAATAAGAAGAATTAATTGCAACATAAATAAACTGTTTTCGTAAATGGTTTGATAAGCACATAGTGACCTTCCGGACCAGACTTCATCTTGCGTTGACGGGAAGAACCTGAATTCCAAGGATCGTGGCGAAACACAAAGTAAGCCACTTTCCAAGTTTTGAGCTCACCATACTAGGATCAAGACCACGAACACGCCGACTCGTACTAAGATGTGGGGGAGGGCACCCAATGATCCCTAGTCATGCTCATTCACTAGGATTTACATTTACGACCCACGGCTAGTAACCGGTCCCACATAACCGTACCAAGTTGCCCTCTAGGGTCCAATGTCTCAACTAGCTACATACGAGAGTTATCCCCAAACAATAAGTCGACTCTATACCTATGGATCCATTAGTAGTAGTCTAGACTTGTAACAATAACACTTGTGACCAACTATAATCAAATATATAGTTCATGATACCATTTAGCTCCCAAATCACATTTCTATGGTTAACTGCTGATAAGAAAATACAAGGTTCAAACATGAATCATAGGCTATTTTCTCATTTCCAAATATATGTAAAACCATTTTAATGTAAACATAAACTACCTCATTTTAACCCATTTATTTCCTTTTCCTCGAAATACTAATTTCAACCAAAATACCCATAATATGTTTAAAACATAAACTTGGCTAAAAAAACAAAAGTTGAACATTTACACATCCAAGTGTGACAACAATAATATTTGTAGTTCCAATACATGGGTTGTATCTACATTTTACAAAATGGTAAGAAACCCTAAAATCTCCCAAAACACCAAGTTAGGTCAAAATCTCATCAACAATGGAAATGTAAACAAGGAGATAGTTAGAAGTTAAAATGCATTTTGATGTGTATAAAGTTTAATAAAAAGGAAGTATGTACTCACAATGGGTTTATTGTAAACCCTAGAAACTTCTAGTTGAAGAGGATTGTGCTAGTTCTTGAGAAAGGATAATCTTCACCAAAGGGTACCTTAGATTCACCTAGACAATCACCATTAATGAGGAGAGGAAGATTGATGGTGTAATAAATGAGGAGGAAGACTTAGGGTTTAGAAACTTACCACCTACTGCAGAGAGAGATCGACCAAACTCTTGAAAAAATCAGATAAAATGACTTATTTTCGGAGCTGGTCTAATAAATGCATCAGTGCTCGCTCACGATAGTGCCATGCGATAGTGACATTGTCACTATCGCGGGGCACAATCGCGCCAAATGTACCGTGGGTCGAAAGACCTCCGCGATAGTGCCCTGGTGATAGTGACATTGCCACTATCGCATGGCACAATCGCGCCAGGGGTAGTGGGGTACTGAAACCCGAAAACCCGCGATTTCGAACCCGCGACATGAGTGACGACTAAAAGGGATAGCTACAACGTACATGAGTATAACGATACGCATAAAAGTCGCAAAAACGGACAAGTTGGGAATCTGGACTTACATGAATTTACGGGTGTTACAAATTGGATCCATGTTTATTGTTACACAAGTGAAATATACAACATTATTTTATCTATGAAACGTAGAAGTTTTGTTTCACATGTGAAAAAAAACTTGTTCATTCGTTTCATATGTGAAACACACACATGAATAATAAAGCCACATTAAATTAATGTCATAAATGAAACTCGTTAAAAAAGTTATATATGTGAAATTTCTTTACGACAACAATTATTTTTTAAACCAAAAGGGTGTTAGCCTAGTGGTAAGGCATGTGGACTTGCTAGTAGCGGTCTCATGTTCGAATCCTGGGGGACGCATCCTGGAGGTACGGGGCTTCGACCCGGGCTGCATGCTTTAGCAGTCGGGCTTCGGCCCATATTGCCAGGGATTAGTCTAGGCCCAATGTGGTCTGGGATACCCTCTCCAAAAAAAACAATTATTTTTTAATATCTACGGTTAAGATGTCGATTGTATCCGTATTTCCAAATAGTAATTCACGAGATGCTATCAAATTCACCTAGCTATTTTGTATATTTTAAATAAAATGTAATACTTGGCTTAACATATAATTTAACAATATATATGATTATTCATAAAAAGACGGACGTTCATTTGAAAACCCATATGTGATAATATTGATAACCAGTACATCATGTGTTATTTTATATATTTTTTTTCATCTAGGGCTCGAGTTAGTATATTGATTAACAAATATTTGTTTCACAATATGAACATTTTTTATGTGTTTGTGAAACAAATAATACAACTGAAAATTTCCACATTGTAAACCGAATACATATAAAACAAACATATGTTAATCAACATATTAAATTATAGCCTTAGAAGGAAAAAACCCATTTCAAATAAGACCTTCTATAATAACTAACATAGTCATCACAATATATGAGATTCTCAAATAATTAAACTTATTGAGAAAACATTTAAAATATTATATTTGTTTTCTTATAAAATTAAAATTTGGGCTATTAAATATAAGACCTTGATTGGGCTTTCTTGATTGGCTTAATTGTATTAGCCCATTGCCAAGTTTCATACAAAAAGTACTGAGAAAATAAAGGTTTTAGGGGTTTAATTATTTTTTTTAACAAATTCTTTAAATCTTCTCTAGAACCGTTGAGTTGAGTGCAATTTTTTAGATATTTTAACTTATGTTTTTATAGAGAAATTATAGATAATTCGTTAAAGATGCTCTAATAATTTCATGTATTGTTTTGGATTGGACCAACTTATTAGATGTTATGTGTTTTTTTTTGCTTCGAAATAAATCTGATATATATATATATATATATATATATATATATATATATATATATATATATATATATTTGTAACCGTGGTTTCTAGACCAGCTTACGTGCACCGACTAATCCTCGGACGATCACGAAAATAAATATGATATTGTATATATCAAAGATCACTTTCACATGTTTTCGATGAATTTTAAGTCTTTGATTAGTAGACATAACCCTTAAGAAACTAATACTAACATACTAGCATATGATAAAATTCAAATACACCTAAACATACATCATGAAAATTTGTATCCTCTATGTCCCAAAATAAATGTGCACAATAAAAAAGACACACGATTTTAATAAACTAAATTAATTTTCTACCCTTAATTATAGACTAGAAGCGTACTCGCGCAATGCAGTGAGATACTTCACGATTTTAATGTTTGTTTTTATTTTTTGTTTTTTTATTGATTTACAGTACGATTGGATGATTTTTATTGAGTGATAATGGTTTTTTTATATATAAATTTGTTTAATTTAGGCTTAACAATATAATGTTTTTTATATAAAAAAAATTAAGTAGTTTGTTAAAATTCATTAATTATTTTATATATTTTAAATTTTTTATATTTAAATTGAGATTTTTATCCTGTTTTAATTATGTTTATCAGAATTCAAATTTTATAATTTTAGGGTTTGGGGATTAGAGATAAGGATTTTGGGGGATAAGGATGAAATATATTAATTAAGGTTAAAAGCTTTACAGGTGGTACATTAGGCTTTAGTAGTTATTTTTAAGAGATTTTAAGTAGATAACTTTAAATGATAGTACATAAAGCTTAGTGAGTTGTAATTAAGAGTTTTTTTATGCCATCTTTATAATATAGTATAGATAGAGAAATGTTCTTCACCTTATAATTAAGGGTATAATGGAAAACTAGACACTTATTTTGAGATAAATTAAATTAATAATGTAGATAGTTATTTAGGGATGGATGAAAATTTTTATTTCTATATTATTGTGTGGCATAGGAGAATTTTGATGTGGTTTTTAAATTATTTTCATACTATAATCTTAAATAAACAAATTTCTATATATAAAACCCTATAAAACATTTTATTAGTACGCTTATTTATTTTAAGCGTCCTATAAACTCAATTTTATTGTAGTGAAATTTACAGACGAGGGCTTCACAAAAGTTAAATCATATTCTGGATATACGGATGTTCCATTATTTAAAGAAGATTGTGTTTAACTATTTATATATTGTTCGGTCCTAATTTCAAAATTTGTAATGAGTTATGAACATATGGGTTTAAGGACTCAATACCCATGTAATTATTTTTCCAAGATATCTTGCTAATAAACAATAGCAACTTTCAATTTTATTAGTTGACTTGTAAATAAACCACACAAACTCATGAAATAAAATCTAGATACATGATTGAGGGCTAAATTATTGCTTCAAAATCATGATTCACCCGCGTTAAATCGTATGGATACACAACTAGTATATATATATATATATATATATATATATATATATATATATATATATATATATATATATATATATATATATATATATATATATATATAGGGTTAGGTTCACGTGAGACCAAGCTGTTTCCGTGAGACCGCGTGAGACGAAGCCTTAAAACATGAAACTTCACACCGAAACACTGTGAAGGTAAAAAACATTCGAACCTTCATAATGTAATCACACTATGAAGGTAAAAAAACCTAAACTAAGTTAAAAAAATCAAACCTTCACAAATAAGAGACTGTGAAGGTATATCCGAACCTTCACAGTGAATACGCTGTGAAGGTAAAAAAAAAACGAACATTCACAGCGAAAAACACCGTGAACGTAACATTTACGGTGTTTTCCCTATGAAAAGTTCGATTTTTTTTACATTCACAGTTTTTTGGTGTGAAGTTTCATATTTTAAAGCTTGGTCTCACAAATCTCACGAAAACTGTTTGGTCTCACGCGAACTTAAGTCTATATATATATATATATATATATATATATATGTGTGTGTATATGTGCATGTGTGTGTGCAAAATATAATTATATTACTTGCACTATTTTCAGTATAATCTATGTTAAATTACCTTGTATAAATCATAGATTGAGATAATTATTTCTTATCATCCACTCATACCAAATTAACTATTCATTTTATTTGATCATATGATAATTGAACAATTTTTTTTGGCAATAGTATAAATATATGATTAATAAATCTACTATGTCACTGGAAACAAATGTGGTAAAACAATAACTATTTATATATTTTGCCAATTTAGCTCAACATATTTCTTTACACACACTACAAAAAAGAAACCTATCAGTGACGGAAATTTCCGTCGCTAATCCGTCGCTAAAAGTCAATTCCGTCGCTAATCCGTCGTTGAAAGTCTGTCGCTGAATATGTGGTAGGTAATGCTTATCGGCCGACTATGCTTAGTTCACTTTTGAAGTCCATCTCAATCCGCATTGTAGACTTCCTTCATGTTGGATTCGGTTTATCTTCGACTCACCGATCTGTTAAACTAACTAAGCTATTATAAAGAACCATAAATCAAAATACAAGGTTCAATCATCAATAAAGACTAAGGAGAGGTTATCTTTAAATCTTAGATGATCCAACAATCTCCCCCTATTTGATGATAACATCTCATACAACTAGGAAGTTAATGAATAATGCATTTTGACCCTTTTTCATATTCTTTTGGGTTCTTTTTCACATAGACCATTCTTTTTGTTTATTTTTGTTTATTTTTGGATTTTTTTGAGTATCCGACATTTACAAGTATAAAAGAATGAAATAAAGATTTGTACAAACTATTTACGATAAGAAATAAAAACTCAATGTATTAATCTTTTTAAGAAGATTACAATACAGAGGAAAACAAAATAAACACTAACATAAAACTATACCGAGTTTATTCAAAAGAAAAATGCGGTTCAACATCCCTCTTCTTTAGTTCGTCGGTAGTAGCCACATAGAAATCCCTAGCCGACATTGGAATTATTTGAATAATCCCGTGGAGAAAAGTAGTGTCGGCAATAGGGATTTGGCTTGATCTGAAGAAGGAGATCTGCCCAAGCGCGTTGTTGAAGAAGATACCATGAGTCGGCTCAGAAATCACAGAGGTTGAAGGATGAGGAACCGAAATTGGTAATGAGAGATTAAGATTTGAAGTATCCGGGACCTTTACTTCTCTAGCCATTTGGGCAAACACGTCTTCCTTTTTGGATTTCGACTTCGATTTGGGAGGAGGACGACCAGACATTAGATTGTTGATAATCTCTTCTTCGGCAGGAGTATGGACAATGTTGTATCTTTTTCGGTAGGTTCTGAATTTGGTTTGAAGATCTGCAATGTATTTATCAACCTCAACTTTTGCAGAGCTTTGGCTTTTCAACAAGCAGATACCAATTTCTACCCATTCTGATACTCCGAACCGAACAAGAGAGTCCAGTCGATCCATAGACAACGAAGCATCATCCCTGGTAATCTTTAGCCGAATAACATTGCAGGATGCAGACGGTTTGATTATTTTGACATCTGTGATTTTGGCAGAGACTCGGCGTCTGTTGAGAGTTTTGCGATACCAGTCGATACACAAAGATTTTATTTCCTCATTTTTCTTCGCCGAATCCTCTAGAGCGCTTATCTGAGTTTTGATTGTGTTGGTAGGATCTTCTTCGACAGCAATCTTCAGTGCTAGCTCGACATCTCTGTCACGAGCAATCTGGGCAAGCTTTGCAGCTTTCAGTTCCTCTTCAGACAAGCCTAGATCAGGAGAGGTAGCCTTTGGAGGAGGAAGATGAAGACCAGCACCATCCGCAACTTTCTTTAATAGAGCATCTTTACGACGCTTTTCTTCAGCAACTACTTCATCTGGTGACATAATACTTTTGCCCTTATCCTTTTTGGGCATTTTCTCCCCTTCAGGCTCTTCGACCACCTTGGCTTGATTGGTTCCCTTCTCTTTGGTAGCAGAAGGGTCGGTAGAGGCAGACGGTTTGGTAGTAGTAGTTTCAGTAGTAGTAGAGGGTTTTTCCTGACTCGTACTGATATGAACCTGAGAACGGAGTTGCTCCCCCTCAACATGTTTCTCTCCCTCAGGTTGTTTCTCCCCCTCAGTATGAGCCGGGGAAGAAACAGCAGAAGTAGCCGACACACGGCCTACTCGGCGATCAATTCTTTCCAAAACTTTGCGATCGTCAGGAGTGAAGGCAGACTCAGTGATATCAATATCAAGAGACTGAGCACAATACTGAGCCATATCAGCAGGTAGAGAGTCAAGACGCCTATTCAAATTCTGCAAGGCACATAGAACTTCAGAATTAATAGACTCCTGAGCCGAGGTCGGCTGCCGTAGACGGATAAGATCTTGATCCCGAGCATCTGAGGCGGCCTTGAGTGCAGCTATTGATAAGGTCAAGGAGGTATTTTGATCATTAAGTCTGGCCACCTCCTTGAGAATAGATTCCATTGCTGCTGATAGAGGAGTACGAAGACCGTCAATCTGCTTATGCATTACATCCAAACACTGAAAGATGTCGCGATTTAGATCGACAACCTCAGAATTTTGCTCCTTGACGAGCTTCAGAAGTTCTTCCAAAGAGATGTTGTTGGCGTTCAGAGATGTTAAGGGAGATCTCTTTGGTGAAAGTTTTGGAGAAGGGGATTTCTTCGGTGATGGCTTAGGGGAAGGAGAAGGAGAACACTTCGTAGGAGAGGAAGTGGGAGAGAAGAGCCTTCGGTACATATCCTGGGATGAAACCCCAGATTGTGCAATATTAACGGGATTGACCCCGGGTGATAGGCTGTGCTGTGAGGAAGCAGAATGTCGGTCCGGAGAGAAGACCAACTCATCTTCATCCTCCACACAAAAAGGAGGAGAAGAAGGAATATTTGGAGACTCCTTTTGTACATCCAAAACTTGTTGAGAAGGTTTGGAGGAGGTGGGAGAGGGTTTTACAGATCCCCTTGGCCCTGGAGGGGAAAGTTCAACATCTACCGATTGTTGAGAATCAGTAGGTGGAGTGTGAGTCTCGGCCGAAGGTTTCCTAAGTTTCTTAGAACGAGACTTAGGAGGGGATTTGGAGCTCCGTCGCTTAACAGAAATAGAAGGGGTTATGACTGGGGTAGCCACCGAAGGATTCATCGGTGGCAGAGTCATGAGAGCAAGTGCGACGTTTCCGGTGGCCTTTTTCTTTTTAATAGCCACCGTCTTAGCTCGGGAAGGTTTTGGGGGAGAAGGGACCACCGATTTGGATGGCTTGGGAGAAGATGAAGGCCTTTCGGATTCACCTTCGGCAAGCGTTCCCCAAATCGGATTGGGAGAAGAGATGAAAGAAAGCATACCTGAGGTGAGCGGAGAGTCGGTAGGCTTTGTTTGCTTGAAAATCGTTTGCTTGCTAATTTGAGAAATGGGCAAGTCAAACTTGATCCTTGGCTCGGGGAGAGCAGCATCGACACTTAGTTGTGTAGAAAGCTTGTGGTTGATGATGAGAGAGATGAAGCGAGGAAGAGCCACATTGTGATTCCTGGGAGGAGAGATGGCGGTGATAAAGGAATCGAAGAATACCTGAGCAAAGTCTATACGCCTCATAAAAATGAGAGCATGAGCCAGTCGGGTAATAGCTGCTGGAGATTGATCCCACCCCGACGTCTTGTGGGAAAGACAGTAAAGAAGATGAGAGAAGAAGTAGTTCCAGAGTGCACCCATATTCTTTCGTAGAAGAGTGCCGGAACCCTTAGTCTTTCCTTCGTGTACATATTGGAGAGCAGCAACGACCTCATTATGCTCGTGATGAGTAGGAAATGGAGCATACACATTGAATTCTGGAATTTGAAGAACCGAGCGAATATCATCCACCCCAAAAGAGAGATCGGGGGTGCTCTTCAGAGGATAGAACAGAAGTAGACACCTGGTGAGTAGTAGAATCATACTTACAGGTTAACCAAAAGTTACCAATGAGCATTTTGCTCATCTTGGTGGAGGCAGTGAGAGCATGGCAGATTGGAGATCGTTGGAGAAAAATGGAAACTTGGTTGAACTCTGGGTGGTCAGCATCCGCCGAGAGACGAGCAACCTGGTTGCAAGAATGAAAGATGAGAGATTCTCGAGAGAGAGAAGTATCCTTGGAAGCCTTTGTCGATTTGGAGGATGCCATTGATGAAGAAAAGAGTTGCAGGTTTAAGAAGTTTGAAAGAAAAAGATGAGAGAAATGGGTAAAGAGGAAAAAGGAAAAGAGAAGAGGTATTTATAGATTTAAAAAGAAGAGGGAAAGGACGAAATTCAAAACGTTGAAAGGTAATGATGTTATGACGCAAACGTGCGTAATTGGGAAGTGGAATAGCCGTAAAACGGCGAAATGTCAGGTTGTGGACGTCCCATCAACTGACACATGTTCCCTAAGGTGCCACGTGTCATACAATCATACGTTAAAGAAATGGTGCCAAATTGATTCGGTATGTGTGATGTGGATAAGCATGACACATCATAAACGATACCGAAAGAAAGAGATACCGAAATATAAGAGATACTTCGGTAGAAAGAGATACCGAAATATGAGAGATACTTCGGTAGAAAGGGATACCGAAATATGAGAGATACTTCGGTAGAAAGGGATACCGAATGATGCAAATAATTTGGGAATGATTATTTCAGTGGAAAGAGTTACCGAAGGTAATAGGTACCGAAATATGAAAGATATTTCGGTAAATGAAATCGGTATGTAGAGATACCGAAATTTGACGATTAAGAAAGAAACCGAAGTTGGGTTCGGTATATAATGATACCGATGATTAGAAGGAAGAGATATCGGCAGGAAGAGAGAGTATGTACCGATGTTAGTTGCCGAAAGGTAATCTTCGGTAAGGAGGTACCGTCAATTATTGGATTTTTTTTAACATAAATTTAGCATACCTAAGGATCCCACAAGGAAGTTGAAACGTACCTCATCCAGTGGTTTTGTAAAGAGGTCTGCAAGTTGAAGATCTGTAGGAATGAAGTGAAGTTTAATATCACCTTTAGAGATATGATCTCTTATAAAGTGATACCGAATATCAATGTGTTTAGATCTAGAATGCAGCACTGGATTGTTGGCAATGGCTATGGCACTAGAATTGTCACATAGAATCGGTACATGAGAATAAACTTTGTCATAATCTTGTAGTTGGTTCTTCATCCACAAGATTTGAGCACAACAACTTCCAGCAGCAATATATTCGGCTTCGGCAGTGGAGGTGGATACCGAATTTTGCTTCTTACTGGACCAGCTGACTAAGTTTCCACCAGTAATTGACAGCTGTCAGTTGTACTTTTTCTGTCAACCTTAGACCCTGCAAAGTCAGAATCTGAATAGCCAATTAGATCAAAACCTGAGTCCTTGGGATACCAAAGACCCAGATTCATGGTACCTTTTAGGTACCGAAAGATACGTTTCACAGCCGCCAAGTGAGATTCCTTGGGATTGGCTTGATAACGTGCACACAGACACGTATCATACATGATGTCAGGTCTACTAGCAGTAAGATAAAGAAGAGACCCTATCATTCCTCTATAATTCGTGATATCCACCGAATTGCCGGTAGAGTCTGCATGAATCTTTAGAGGTGGTGCCATTGGAGTTTTCATGGAAGAACAATTTTCAAAATCAAACTTTTTCAAAAGATCACGAATGTATTTATTCTGACAAATGAAAATACCTTCAGAGGTTTGTTTAATTTGAAGACCAAGAAAGAAAGTAAGTTCACCCATCATGCTCATCTCATATTTACTTTTCATGAGAGAGGCAAACTCCTGACAAAGATTTTCATCAGTGGCACCGAAAATGATATCATCCACATAGATTTGAACAAGAATGATATTACCTTTTGTTTTCTTGAGAAAAAGAGTATTATCAATTTTACCTCTGGTATATCGGTTGGATAGAAGAAAGTCAGACAAGGTGTCATACCAAGCACGAGGAGCTTGTTTCAGACCATAGAGAGCTTTGTCATGTTTGAACACATGGTACGGATGAGCTGGATCTTCAAAGCCGGGTGGTTGTTTCACATAGACTTCTTCAGCAAGTTCTCCATTGAGAAATGCACTCTTGACATCCATTTGAAAAACCTGAAAGTTTTTGTGAGCAGCATGAGCAAGAAAGATTCTTATTGCTTCAAGTCTAGCAACAGGAGCAAAGGTTTCATCATAATCAATACCTTCCTCCTGCCTATATCCTTGAGCAACAAGCCTGGCTTTATTCCGGATTACTGTACCGACTTCGTCCATTTTGTTTCGGAAAACCCACTTAGTACCTATAATGGTTTTACCAAAAGGTCGTGGCACAAGTCTCCAGACTTTGTTTCTCTCAAATTGAGACAACTCTTCTTGCATGACAGTGACCCAACAAGAATCTGCTAGAGCTTCTTCAATTTTCTTGGGTTCGATAACAGATAGAAAATTCACATAGAGACAGATGTTTCCAACACCTCTTCTAGTTTGGACACCTGCTTGCTGATCTCCGATAATTTGATTTATCGGATGATCTTTGGTCCATTTTATAGCTGGGGGAAGAGGTGCAGGAAATGTGTTTGAAGGTGAAGGATCGGTGGGTATAGTATGCGTGTGATGGATAGGTGAAGAATGTAAGATAATTTTGGTGGGAGATGTGGGTTCGAAAGGAGCAATGGGTTCGGTATCGGGAGAGGGATTTGCTGAACTATGATGTAGGGAAGAAGAAGATACCGAAAATGGAACATAAGGAGGTCCTGAAGAAAGAATGTTTAGAGATTCTTCTCCAACACAAGAAATAATCCATTCATGAAGTTCGTTATCATCACAAGATAATGAAGATGTCTTGTGATCGTCAAACTTCACATGTATTGACTCATCAATACATTTTCTTCTTTGATTGTATACTCGGTAGGATTTAGAAGAGAGAGAATAACCCACAAATATACCTTCATCAGCCTTGGGATCAAATTTCCCAAGATGCTCTCGATCATTCAAGATAAAGCACAGGCAGCCGAAAACATGAAGAAAACCAATGTTTGGTTTTCGGCCATAGAAGACTTCATAGGAAGTCTTGTTGTGTCTTTTCACAATGATAGATCAATTTTGAGTGAAACATGCTGTATTGACAGCTTCAGCCCAGAAATAGGTTGGAAGATTTGATTCACTTAGCATGGATCTTGCAGCTTCACATAGCGTACGATTCTTTCTTTCCACAACACCATTTTGTTGTGGAGATCTTACTGCTGCAAAGTTTTGAGAGATACCTTTGTCACAAAGAAAGTCATCTAAAGTAGCATTTCTGAATTCGGTTCCATTGTCACTTCTGATAGATCTGACTAATTGACCGTTGAGAACTTCAGATTTCTTGATAAAGTTGATGATTTCTTCAGGTGTATCACTTTTGTACCTGAGAAAGAATACCCAAGTGTAACGTGTATATTCATCAATAATTACAAGAATGTACCTTTTTCCACCTAGGCTGGGTGTATTGACTGGCCCACATAGATCCATATGCAGCATCTGTAGAGGGGTAGAAATGGAGACACATTGTTTTGACTTGAAAGAAGATTTTGTCAGCTTGCCTTTCTCACAAGCTGCACAAAGCTTCTCTTTTGAGAAAGAGATTTTCGGCAAGCCGAACACAAGCTCTTTGTTGGAGAGAGCATTTAAAGTCTTGAAGTTGAGATGAGAAAGACGTTTATGCCAGAGCCAGTTCTTCTTTTCAGAGTCTTCAGAAATGAAACATATGCTTTCATCTTCAGTTGACTTGTCATTCATATTGATGACGTACACATTGTCCTTTCTAAATCCAGAAAGGATAGTGTGAAACTGTTTATCAGTGATGAGACAATCAATTTCTCTGAAAATCACATAGTAACCTAAATCACATAGTTGACTGATGCTTAAAAGATTATGCATCAGTCCCTCCACATAGGCAACTTTGTTAAAAGTAATGGAACCGTTAGAAAGAGTTTCATAACCTTTAGTGGAACCGCGAGAGTTGTCACCAAAAGTTACAGATGGTCCCTTTTCTTTTACAAAGTTCAGAAGAAGAGATTTGTTCCCAGTCATATGTCGTGAGCATCCACTATCAAGATACCAAGTTTGATGATGCCCATAGACCTGTAGACATAAACAAATTAGTCCTTTGGAACCCGCTTTGAGGTGGGTCCTTTAGGTTTAGAAGAAGAAGAAGAAGGATTGGTCTGACGATATCTTTCGATATGGTCCTTTGGACAGTCTTTGGCCAAATGAAATGTGTCACCGCAGTTGTAACACTTTCGGTAAATGAATTTCTTCTTAGGTTCAAGAGAAGCAGCTTTTACCTTTCCTTGAGATTTAGGAGGTTTGGAAAGATGAGAAGGAATGGGATAACTGTATGGAACGTGAGGGTTATGAGGAGCAGATCCAAGGATTCCTTCGTAAATAGAAGAAGAAGAGTTGATTGAAATTCCTTTGGACTTCCTAACTTTTAAGGCTCTAGGAATGAAGTCCGTTGTGATCATGGGAGATTTACCTTTTGAAGAAGGTGTAATCTTTCTTTTGTTAGGAAGATCAATAACAACGGATTTTCCTTTGGAGAGAAGAGAAGCCTCTGTAAGATTATGAGAAGAAGAAGACGAAGAGCTGTCGTTTAAATTTAATGACATAAGAAGATCATTTACAGGTTTGACCAACTCATTGGAGTCTTGATCTTCTGTTAGAAGGGGTTTGGAAGTTTTAGCAGACACAAAGTAGCCAAGCTTTCTTGAATCGCGAAGATCCATTGAATATACATAATTAGAGTCTTCTGACATAGAATCATCCCAGTCAGTAGAATAAGAAGGTAGTTTAGAAGACAGAGAAATATCATGAGTAGGAGAGGATATGTTTTCAGAAGGTAGGCACACAACATTTTCTTTCCAGTATCCTAGACCATAAGTTTCACCAACAACTTGATCTTGAAAGATTTTCTCAAGATTTTTGGAAGAGGTGTTCCATTTGTTTAGGGTTTCTTGTTCCTTCTGAAGCTTCTTTAGAAGCTTGTTCTTTTCCTTGGCAAGCACATAGTTTATAGTCTTTAAGTCATCTAACTCAGCTTTTAGTTTGTTAAACTGTTCCAGCTGGGATAGAGACTCATGAAGTTGAGAGGAGAGAGACTTGACTTGAGCATTTGCTCTTTTCTTTGCATCCTTTTCATTGTGAAAAAGTACAGTTAAAGAGTCAAAAGCCTCAATCTTTTCTTCATTAGTGCGAGAGAGGAAGGGATGTACCTGAGAAGAAGAGGAATAACACTCAGCAGTGAAGTCCATCCTAGAGCAGGATTCTTTAGGTTCTTCATCGAGTTTGGCCATAAGACATTTACTCGACACTTCTTTCTCACTGTCGGAAGTGGGTTCGTCTGTCCAGTCTAGAGTTTCATCCATCAAGCCTTTGCCTTTTCGTTGAGAGTTGAAATTTCTTTCTTTCTCTCTTCTATATTTGGCTTTGTATTTGTCGACTTTGTTGGTAAGTTCTTTGAAGGAAGAGGACGGAGAAGGTTTTCTTGGATGCGATCTACCTGTAGAATTAGATCGAAGATGTCTTCTTTTAGAAGAGTTAGAAGAATTAGATATGGAAATCCTAGAAGGATTGCTTCTGCATTCAGATGCAAAATGGCCTTTCTTACCACATGCATAGCAATCCTCCTTGGATTTGTTCAAGGAGTTTCTAGAAGAAGAAAAATTTCTGTTTCTTTGAAATTTATTAGAAGAATTCTTTCGAAATTTAGAGAAATTTGCAAGCATACCCATTTCCTCTGTCAATAGATTGACAGAGGGATTTTCTCCTTCATCATCAGCTTCACTTAGATAAGCTTCCGAGGAGTGATTCAGATTTTCATGACTTTCTCTATCTGAATCATCAGAAGGGTAGGTTATACGAGGAATACACACAGATTTCTTGGAGCTATCACTGATAAGAGCCATAGAGGGGGATCTTATTTCTTTATAGATGGTTTTCCTTTGAAGTTGGGTTTGTTCGTGATTAACAAACATACCATAGAGAGAAGTGAGAGGAAGGATTTCCAAGTCCCTGGAAGTCTTAATGCAAGTGGAAAGGGTATTCCAGAAATCTGGAAGACCATCCATGAATTTTCATATGATTTCCTCGTTGTCATAAAGTTTTCCAACAAGTTTTAACTCATTTAAAAGACTGTTAAAACGGTTGTAATAGGAGGGAAGAGATTCTCCTTTTTCATGAGAGAAAAATTCGTATCTACGTACAAGAGAGATCTTTTTAGATTTCTTTACTTCACTTGTACCTTCGTATAAAACACATAGAGTTGACCACATTTCTTTTGCCATTTTAAGACTGACAAGAGATTGGTATACTTCATCAGGAAGGGATTGAGCAATGATGGTTCGCACTTTGGAATCAAGTCCAACCATGCGCCTATCTTCATCATTGTATTCTTTGGTCGTTTTTAAGACATATCGACTAGTTGCAGAAGTTCTTTCCTCCTCTGATGAGTCATCGGAAACTTGAAAGAGATTGTCCTTTTTCTTTTCTTTATCCTTAGGAGTTTTGACAAATCTATCCCAGACTTTTGGGATAAGAGGACCGTCACTAAGGATGGTAAGATACCGACTGTCAGCTCCTTCAAGGAGGAGCATCATCCTACTTTTCCATAGGGAGAAGTTGTTCGAGTAGAACTTAGGAGGTTTAACAGTAGATCCATTGTCAGAGTAAAAAGAATTTTGAGAAGAAGACTCAGGTTTTGTAGAAGAAGAAGCCATTACGGATCTGGTTTATTAGATTAAACCAACCGCTCTGATACCACTTGTTAGTCCCAAAGAAGTAGACAAGTATTGTAGAAGGGGGGGGGGGTTGAATACAATAACACAAAATTACTTAATTTTAATTCTTTTATTGATAATGAATATCAAGAATTACACAAAGAGAAAATAAAGATTGTTGCGGAATAAGAATAGTTAAGAACTACTCTAAACAATCTAACACTTAGAAGATATTAAGAACACAAAGACTTAATCCTTAAGAAAATGAAAGACAACTATCAACCTGCTTGAAATCTTGTGAATGCCAAAACTTGAGCTGAAAGCGTAAGTAGCAAGGTGCTACTTCCATCCTTTATATACTGTCCAATGTAATGAGTGCAAATGACAAGTAGGAATAAAGGCTTTGGTGGTTGAGAGGTTGACAATAAATTATAAGATATTTGATGTGACTTGTCACAATACAAAAGGTAACTTTTGTACTATGAAAGTACAATATCAATTATAAAATATTCAAGGGACAATCTTTTTGAGATCTATTAGAAAATAAATATCTAATCAAATTAAGACTGAATGTAAATCTTCTAAAGGAAGAAAGAAGCTTCCATTCCCATTGTCAGAAGATCATTGGGAAAGAGGAAGTATGTCAAATCATGAGGATTTAACATAAATGCTCGTACTAGATAAAGAAGCAATCTGTACGGGGAAAGTTACCAAAGAAGAGATTCGATAACTTAGGTATGTGCCGAAAGAGGAACTCGGCACAGAAGGAATGAATGCCGAACAGTAAATCGGCAAGGACAAGAGTTGCCGATATAGAAATCGGCAAGGGTATGATCTGCCGAAATGAAATCGGCCGACTATGCTTAGTTCACTTTTGAAGTCCATCTCAATCCACATTGTAGACTTCCTTCATGTTGGATTCGGTTTATCTTCGACTCACCGATCTGTTAAACTAACTAAGCTATTACAAAGAACCATAAATCAAAATACAAGGTTCAATCATCAATAAAGACTAAGGAGAGGTTATCTTTAAATCTTAGATGACCTAACAGATACTACCAGAATTACTTTTTTTGTAATCATTCAGATCAAACAACAAGGATATAAGCATGGGCACATACAAAACACTTGTTTTGTATGTGCGGTTCATGGCAACAAAGTTGTTGGATCAACCAACCGTCCACCCGACATTTAATTAGGAAATTTCTACTAGCTAAATGATATCGTTCAAGTGGGCTTAGTTTGCACATCTCCAATATGACATGAGTCGGATTGGTATGAATTTAATACCAACCTAATGTAGCATGAGTGGGATACCTCATGCCTTATTTCACAACTTTGTTGATTCAACAAAATAGAGAATTAATATGAATTGAGAGAATTCGAGAAAACTCAAATTTTTATTAACCTAAAAACATGAATGAAATACAAGGTAAATTAAACACCCTATTTATATAATTAGAAGTCATAAATGGATAAGGAAATAAAATTAGAATCCAAGGAAAAATGGAAAGGAGAATTAGAATTCATCAAATCCTAAAATTGGGAATATATTACCAAATCAACCAAAAAACTGAAAAATCCAAGAAACTGGGGAATTTCACCTAGAAACAGGTCGGTTGCAATGCAATTTATTGTGTCTTGCAGAAAAGGTGTATTCCACTTTGAAAACCGTATTTTGTTGCCCAAATGAACACACTGGCTAAGGGTTGATGCATCAGAAAACGAGTAAACTTTACTTCTCTAGTGTTTGTTAAATACTTCAATTAAGTATCATGAATTCCTGTTACAAGGAAATTAAGAAGAAGATGAAGAAACACAGAAATATACATGTTTAATTGCTCACAATGAAAGTTCATATAGAAACAGATGGTTCTTCTTCCCTAATAATTCCTAAATCATAGCAAGAATCAAGTAACTACACCAATCCTACAAGTTGGAAACTCAAAATAGGAGAAGAAACAATAGGCAATAACTAATATTCAACTTGTAAAACAACTTGTATAGTTAATATTTATTGAGTTCGATTTGTATTTAATAGTTATTGAGTTCGATTTGTACCTCAATCGAAGAAGAAGACTTGAACCACTCAAACCAACGTGAATCTGTTTCAATCAATCGATGCCTGCCTATCTGATGTCGATCGATCGATGCATACTCTGAATCTGATGTCGATCGAAGGTGGCGTTCGACGAACGACGGTGGTGGAAAAGGTGGTGTTCGACGAACAGAGGGACTGGGTTCGACGATGGAGACTGTTAGATCACAGATTTATTGGATTCAAGATCATCCAATCTGAAGTTTGGAATCTGAAGCTAACGCTGAAAAGTCTCTCTCGATATTAAGTCTAATGTCGTTTGTAATAAAATGTCAAAGTTTATTGTATTTTACTATTAGTCCTAAATATCTAAATAATAGATATTTAGTTTAGTTTTGATATTATATTAGTTTAAATAATATCTAGATATTAAGTTTTAGATATTATTAGTTTTAGATAATATCTATTTTAGATATTAGTTTAGTTGTTTAAGGTTTGATGAGATCTCAATATATCTCATAACTTAGAAATCGAACCAAGAACACATCAGAGAAAAGGTGAGCTTCAAAGTGTAAACATCAACCCTGTAATCCGTGTTTGTATTCAAACAGGTTGGTAATCTATATCTTTGTTTGTTGTTTGATTATCTGGTAACGATCACGGACTCACAAAATGGAATCGTCTAAAGTCGCATCTAAGTCACCCGCACCTTTTCAATTTTACATCCACCAATGTTTAAAGTTGGGTTTACATGCTTCAAAGTCACTTTAGACATTCTTCTGGACTTGCTCTTAATTGACCTGGGAGATAAATTCCACAGCTGCTGTTACAAGTTGCAACAAATATAAACGTATCCGTGCTTCCAAACTGGGATGAAAATATAGATGGTTGTTCCAAACTCAGATGAATCTGCATATTTGAAGTATGGAATCAAAGATTGCTGATAGAAATATATCAAGTTTTAAGTTTAGGGAATAAACTTTGGCTCAAGTAATACCAAAAGCCAAGTCTCTAACTTTTATTATTCATGGAAAACTTAAATATAAAAAAAGTTGATACATCAAAACCTAATAATATAATTGCAATCTCTGACAATAATAAAATGAAGTTGAAAAAAAGTCGAGAATAGATGGTTGGAGGATAAACAACTTAAACGAAGAAGATGGATAACCGGTAAATGAAGAAGAAGAAGGATAGTCAGAGACTTAAATGAGCATTGAATCATCCAGCCTAAGCATTGGCCATACACGCTAGCTATTTTCACCACCATTCTGCAACCAGTGTGAAACTAACACATATAACATCTTTCTAGTACCAATGGTCATACATACTTGTAGAAGCTGCCTGTAATGAAGCACCCAAAAATGCTCCATAACCCACGTGATCGACATAAACATAATAAACATAAACCGCTTATTCATATATCACAAATGTCACAAGATCATATCATGAATCCTAGATCATGTTTGAAATGCATTTACAGAGGCTGGGAAGCAGTCTTTGGTAACTCAACAGATGACTCGTCTTCTGAAGAATAATCATTTTCAACAGCCATAACCGAGGCTGGACCGCTTCTTGTTGTCCATAGACAACCTCTGATAGCTAGAGTTGAACTTCCGACCATTGATCTTGCTGACCTGCAAACATAATAATATGTTATCATCTGTTTTATGTTAGAAAATTTAGGAGAGGGATTAGAGAGAGAGAGAGAGAGAGAGAGGAGGCGTTTTGGGAAGAGGAGTTTTCCCTATTTCACCATTAATTAATTACTACCTTGATTTACGTTTTGGGAAGATGCGTTTTTTCTCTTCTCCTGCAAACTTTAATTAATTAGTAATTAATGGGTTTAAAATATATATATATATATACATATATATATATATATATATATATATAGAAGATTGTCTTCGCCTTTTGTTCATACTAATTTATTCATTCAACGCACTCATGAAGACAATAATTCTCTTGCTAATGTTTTACCTTGTTATCAAAATAGATGCATCGTTGACCGCTAACCAGGGGTGTTCAAAAAAACCGTTGGACCGCTCAAACCGGTCGAACCAAGTCAAACCGGACCCTTTTTGGCGATTTGAGCAGTCTGGCGGTCCGGTCTGGTCTGGTCTGGAAAATTGCCAAACCGGGTGGTCCGGTCCGGTCTGCGGTTTGGAGGTTTTTTTGGGCGGTTTGGACTAAACCGACCGCCAAATATATAAATATATAAATATATATATATATATTTTATTTTTTATATATACCTTTATTATAAAAATTATATGATATAAAGCCCAAATGTCCAAGTATATACAAAAAGGCCCAAGGTATTTTAAAAGATAGAAATCTTTATGGAATGTGGAATACAAAGAACAAAAAAATGAAGAAGTGAAGCCGTGGATTTTCTTACACTTTGCATATTATTTTTTTTAGTATTTTTTCTTGGGATATTTTGTAAACTTTTGTGGACTTTGTTCTTTATTTCAAATGGACTCAAGCCAATGAGCCTTTAAAATTCAAAGTTTTATATGTTTTTATGTTTAAACTTTAAAGCCCACTAAAAGGCCCAAACCACCTAAACCGGTCGACCAAACCGCCTAAACCGTGGTCCAACTTGACCAGTCTGGGCACTTGATGTTAAACCCCCCGGTTTGAAAAATCAATAAATCGCCAGTTGCGGTTTGGTTTGTGGTCTGAGGGCTTAAACCACCCAAACCGGACCGCGAACACACCGCTAACACAACAAGTGCACCATTGATCGATAGCACACCAGATTCGTCTCAAACAAGATTTGTTTCTTTAGTTATTGGTCGGTTTAACTAAATATAAACAAGATTTGTTTCTTTAGTTATTGTTTGATGTCTGAGAAAAGTTATTGGTCGGTTTAACTAAATATAAACAAGATATCAAACAATAACTAAAGAAACAATAACTAAAGAAACAAATCTTGTTTGAGACGAATCTGGTGTGTTATCGATCAATGGTGCACTTGTTGTGTTAGCGGTGTGTTCGCGGTCCGGTTTGGGCGGTTTAACCCCTTAGACCACAAACCAAACTGCAACTGGTTGTTTATTGATTTTTCAAACCGAGCGGTTTAACATCAAGTGCCCAGACTAGTCAAGTCGGACCGCGGTTTAGGCGGTTTGGTCGATCGGTTTAGGTGGTTTGGGCCTTTTAGTGGGCTTTAAAGTTTAAACATAAAAACATATAAAACTTTGAATTTTAAAGGCTCATTGGCTTGAGTCCATTTGAAATAAAGAACAAAGTCCACAAAAGTTTACAAAATATCCCAAGAAAAAACACTAAAAAAAAGTAATATGCAAAGTGTAAGAAAATCCACGGCTTCACTTCTTCATTTTTTTGTTCTTTGTATTCCACATTCCATAAACATATCTATCTTTTAAAATACCTTGGGCCTTTTTGTATATACTTGGACATTTGGGCTTTATATCATATAATTTTTATAATAAAGGTATATATAATATATATATATATATATATATATATATATATATATATATATATATAAATATTTATATATTTGGCGGTCGGTTTGGTCCAAACCGCCCAAAAAAGCCTCCAAACCGCAGACCGGACCGGACCGCCCGGTTTGACAATTTTCCAGACCAGACCAGACCGGACCGCCAGACTGTTCAAATCGCCAAAAACGGTCCGGTTTGTCTTGGTTCGACCGGTTTGAGCGGTCAAACGGTTTTTTTGAACACCCTGGTTAGCGGTCAACGATGCATCTATTTTGATAACAAGGTAAATGTTGGGAATTACAGAATTGCACAAGTATGGTTAATGCTGCTAGCACAACATGGTTACTACTTCTGAGTTACTACTGCTTGGACAGATTAATGTTGCCAACCAAGATTAATACTGCTTGAAGAAGTTACTACTGCTAAGCAAAGTTAATACTGCTAGTAGTTAGTACTACTGAATTTAATACTGCTCAGAGTATTAATGCTGGTGTGTATTAATACTGCTCATGAAGATAGTGTTGCTTATGAGATGAAGACTTCGTAGGACAAGGATGACAGATGTTTTGATTGAAGATAATCATGGAAAGTCTTGGAGATAACTATGGAAGCTTACACTGAAGATCTTTTATTATTTGTTATTATCTTTTATTTTCAGTATATATATAGTCTTATTGAGAATAGTTTAGAATATGAAGTTAGACATAATTCTGAGTTTTTGCTTTCATAGAGAGAATCAACCTCAAGGTTTAGAACCCTAGTTCTAGAGAAGTAGAATTCGTATTGGTGAGCCTGTTCATCAATATTGAGGCTGTGTGTGAAATCTTGTAGCTTTGAATCATTCAATAAAGTTTACAAGTTGAGATTCTGATTCACTGTTTCATTGATCTTTGAATATTAAAGTGTTATTCCGCAAACTCCTTTAATATTGTTTCTGAGTGTTTATTCTTGTTAAGAATTCAGATCCTGACAAGTGGTATCAGAGCAAGTATTCTCAGAAACCTTTATTCATCATGGAAAACACAGTTGAATCAAACAGTACTCTTGTCTCAAAGGTTCCAATGCTCAGATCTAATGAATTTGACATGTAGAAGATTAGAATCAAGCAATACATTCTCCTCACAGATTACTCTATGTGGGACATCATTGAGAACGGTCCATCTAATGAAGAAAAAATTGGTGCAGATGGAAAAAGAACTCCACCAAAGACTGATGCAGAAAAGAAGATAAGGCAGACAGAGATGAAAGCCTTGAGTACACTGCTCTTGGCTATTCCCAATGAATATCAACACCAATTCTGCAATTGCACTGATGCACAGATGCTTTGGAATGCTCTAGAGAAAAGATTATCTGGTACCAAAAGTACCAAGAGAAATCAGAAGGCAATACTGAAGCAATTGTATGAAAACTTCATGTCAACTAAGAATGAGTCCATGACTCAAACCTTTGACAGGTTTAACAAGCTGATTGGTAAACTAGCCACTATGGGAGTACAGATTGATCAAGATGATGTAAACAGAAAGTTCTTAAGGTCCCTTGGAGATGAATGGACCATGTATATTGTTTCATTCAGACAGAATGAACAACTAGAAGAAAAAGAACTTGATGATCTGCACAATGACCTTAGAGTGTTTGAATCTGAGGTGGAGGCAAAGAAGAAGCCTTCTGGATATGTTCATAATGCTGCACTCCTATCAACATCAATTGATTCTACTGCTAACCCTGAATCAGTTAATGATGCTAATGGAGCAAATCAAGAAAAATACACTGAATCTGTTTTTGAAGCCTTTCTGTCCAGCCATGGAAACTCTTCTTTAATCAATGATGATTTGGAACAACTTCATCCGGATGATCTTGAAGAGATGGATATTAAATGGCAGATGGCCATGCTTTCCATGAGGGTAAAGAAGTTCATCAAGAGGACTGGGAGGAATAACTTCTCCCAAAGAAGAGAAGATGGAACAGGCTTTGACAAGTCAAAGGTAGAATGCTATAAATGTCATATGAAGGGACACTTTGCTAGGGAATGTTGAAGTGAAGTGTCTCACAATAACCATCAGCAAGCTCAGACTGGTAGTTTCAACCAGATCAGAAACTCTGCTCAAGCCCTTGTTTCTCAACAAGGAATGGGGTTTGACTGGAGTGATCAAGCAGAAGAGGCCATTCAAAATCAAGCTCTCATGGCAGAGGTATCTGATCTCCCAACTGAGGTAAGTTCTAATCTCTGTTCTAAAACTTGCATAGACACTGTTAAAAGGTACAGGGATCACAACCAGAATATGAGTGATGACCTTAAGAGGTTAGCAAAAGATATAAAAGACTATGTGAGAATTGTTGAAAGGTTTGAGGAACAAATTAAAGTTTTCCAAGCCAATGAACTTCAACACTCATATGACACAAATTACTGGAAGTGGGAGAAAAAGGATCTAGAACTCCAACTGACAAAGTCTAAAAAGGAGAGTGAAAAATTAAGAGGGGAGCTAGGCAAAGTTAAGCTAGATGTAGAGAAGTTTTCCAATGCTTCTAAAACAATGGACTCTTTACTACAAACTCAGATTCATGACAAGCTGAGAAGAGGAATTGGGTACAATACTACACCACCGCCTTACAACAATAACTACATCCCTCCTACATCAGACTTGCTAGAAACCAAAGATAGGAAGGACTTGCTTGAGGGAGCCACTGAGATAGATCCCTTAGATGAAGTAGTTGTTGAGGACAAAACTGAGAAAGAAGCTGGTAAGAGTAAGGAGAACATTGTGAGTGGTGAGATTACTCTAGAGAATCAAATTATTACCAATGAGGGTTGTGGAAAGATTTGGGTAAAATCTAAGGACATAGAGAAGACTGAGGGAAAGGCTAATAAGGTACATTACAAGCAGACCACAGCTCTGAATCCTGTTCCTTGCAAACAGTGTGCTTGTACTAAATCTAAGCCCCTAAAACATGATAAAAGGAGGGGTAATCAAAGAAACTGGAATAATCAGTGGGCACAAAAACAAGGGATTGATCTGAGTAAAATCAATAGACCAAAACCTTGTTTCATTTGTGGAAAGCTCAATCATATTGCTAAATATTGTTATTTCAATCCTATGAACCAAAGGATGAATTTTCAATGAACTGTGCAAAAACCCTTTGGTTATAGGAAGAATGAAAGGAACCATGTGGCTAAGAAATCTGCTAAATCTAAAAGCCACATGAAGAAAAAGACTGTTGAGGAAAGTGTCAAGATGTGGATTCCTAAAAGCACTAAAACTGTTAGTACTGCTACCACAAATAGTACTGCTGACAATGATAGTGCTGCTAGAAGCAATACTACTGCTACCAATGTTAGTGCTGCTAAGAGTATTAGTACTGCTAAAACTAACATTGTTAGTACTTCTTCTAATGTTAATACTGCTAACTCTGTTAGTACTTCTAACAAGGTTAGTACTGCTAAACCTGTTAGTGCTGCTAACTCTGTTAGTACTTCTAAGGTTAGTACTGCTTCTAAAGTTTGTGTTGCTAAGCCAAACATCTTGACAAAGTACTCCAGTAAAGAGTGCTCTGAGTTTAAAAATCTCATAAAAAAGGAATGTAAATACTTTGATGAGAAAGGGAGACCCAAGACCACTTTGGCTTGGGTTCCCAATCAATACTAATTGTTTTATCTTATGTGCAGGGCAACCAGCAGCTCAAGGGGAAGAGCATCTGGCATGTTGATAGTGGTTGCTCTAGGCACATGACAGGGAACATGTCTTGCCTCAAGAATTTCAAGAAAATTGATGGTGGGCATGTTGCTTTTGGTAATACTCCAGATGGAGGTAAGATCAGTGGTAAGGGAGATGTAACCAAAGATAAAATGACCTTTGAAGATGTATTCTATGTTGAGAAATTAAGGTACAACCTGTTAAGTGTATCACAGGTTTGTGACAAAAAGCATAGTATATTATTTACTGATTCTGAATGCATCATCCTTGCTCCTGGATTCAAGGTAGTTGATGAAAAGATGATACTACCAAGAACTCCCAGAAAGGATAATGTTTATTGCTTAGATATGGAAAGTGTTTCAACTGATTCATCCCTAAACTGTCTTGTGTCAAAAGCATCTCTGGATGAATCATCACTTTGGCACAGAAGGATGTGTCACATGAACTTTAAAACAATGAATAAACTTGTTAAAAACAACCTTGTAAGAGGTTTGCCTTCAAAAGTCTTTTCATGTGATGATCATTGTGTTGCCTGTCTCAAAGGCAAACAACACAAAACTTCTCATAAGTCCAAAGAGTTGAACACTATCTCTAATTCTCTTCAGTTGTTGCATATGGATCTGTTTAGGCCTACAAATGTTATGAGTATAGGTAAGAAATCATACTGCTTAGTTATTGTTGATGATTACTCTAGATTTACCTGGGTATATTTTCTAAGGACTAAGGATGAGACAAATGGACTGATCAAATCCTTTATTCTAAGAATTGAAAACCAAACCAATCAAAAAGTAAAAGTCATTAGGTCAGACAATGGTTCTGAATTTAAAAATCATGACCTAAACACCTTTTGTGAGGAAAAAGGAATTGAGAGGCAATACAGTGCTCCTAGGACTGCACAAAAAAATGGTGTTGCTGAGAGAAGGAATAGGACACTGGTTGAGGCTGCTAGATCTCTGTTAGCTGATTCAAAACTTCCAATTACTTTCTGGACTGAAGCAATTAATACTGCTTGCTATGTCCAAAACAAAGTTCTAGTAGTTAAGCCTAAAAACAAGACACCATATGAGCTTTTAAATAAAAGAAAACCATTTATTTGATTTTTCAAACATTTTGGGTGTCCTTGTACCATTCTCAATACCAAAACTCACTTAGGAAAGTTTGATAGGAAGGCAGATGATGGTTTTCTTGTTGGTTACTCATCTCAGAGTAAGGCTTACAGAGTTTTTAATTCTTCTTCAAGAATAATTGAGGAAAGTGACAATGTCAAGTGCAATGAGAACACACCAAACCCTATTGGTTCAGGTCCTCAGTGGTTGTTTGACATTGATTCACTAACTAACTCTTTGGGTTTCAGTAGTGATGATCATGCAGGTTCAAGAAGTAGAGGATCAGGTGATGTACAAGTACAAGACATTATTCCTCAGTCTGTGATCTTTCCCATACCTATAATGGGACCTGAAATCTGTGAAAAGGAGACTGCTACTGAACCAAGTCAGAGTGAAGAAGAAAGAAGAGATGAGCAGAATCCAGAGAATGAAGAACCAGAAGTAGCTGATGAGATCCCCTCAGCTGACTTAAATGATTTCAATCTAGATGTGGAAATCCATGAAGAACCTAGTCACCAGACAAGAACCCAAAAGAACCATCATCCAGAGCTGGTAATAGGAGACATCTCTTCTACTATGGTAACTAGGAATCAAAGCAGACTTCAAGAGCTGCAGGATCAGCAACATACAATACTCTCTTGCTTTCTATCTCAGATTGAACCTAAGAAGGTTTATGACGCAATGAAAGATTCCAGTTGGATAGAAGCCATTCAAGAAGAGTTACTACAGTTCAAGTTGCAAGATGTTTGGGACTTGGTGGACCTTCTAAAAGGTCATAAAGCTATTGGTACCAAGTGGATTTTCAGAAACAAAAAGGATGAGAGAGGAATTGTAATCAGGAATAAAGCAAGGCTAATGGCACAAGGGTACACTCAGGAAGAAGACATAGATTATGAAGAAGTCTTTGCTCCAGTTGCAAGGGTAGAGGCAATTAGGCTATTTCTAGCATATGCCTCATACATGAAGTTCAAGGTATATCAAATGGATGTAAAGAGTGCCTTTCTATATGGTACAATTGATGAAGAAGTATATGTCTGTAAAGAGCCCCCTGGATTTGAAAATCCATTATATCCTGACAGAGTATACAAACTGAAGAAAGCACTTTATGGTCTACATCAAGCCCCAAGAGCATGGTATGACACTCTGTCTACCTATATCTTAGAAAATGGGTTTGAAAGGGGAGTAATTGACAAGACCCTCTTCATTAAAAGAAGTAAGAAGGACATCCTACTTGTTCAGATCTATGTGGATGACATCATCTTTGGATCCACACAAGATCAGATGTGTAGAGACTTTGAAAAGTTGATGCACAAAAGCTTTAAAATGAGTTCAATGGGTGAACTTACCTTCTTCCTTGGGCTTCAAGTGAAACAGAAGAAAGATGGGATCTTTATAAGTCAATCAAAGTATGTGAAAGACATCCTGGATAAGTATGCTTTAACAGACTCAAAACCAGCAAGCACACCAATGGAGACTTATAAACAGATCACTGCTGATCTTGAGGGGGAGGATGTTGATGTCCATCTATATAGATCAATGATTGGATCTCTCATGTATCTCACAGCCTCAAGACCAGACATCATGTTTCCAGTGTGTTTGTGTGCCAGATTCCAAGTCAAGCCAAAGCAATCACATCTTCAAGCTGTTAAGAGGATTTTCAGATACTTAAGAGGGCAACCTAGATTAGGTCTTTGGTATCCGTATGAATCCAACTTTGACTTGATTGCATATTCAGATAGTGACTTGGGAGGTGCTAATATGGATAGAAAGTCTACTTCAGGTGGATGTTAACTTTTGGGTGCAAGACTAGTATCTTGGCAGTGTAAGAAACAAACCACAGTGTCCTTATCTACAACAGAAGCTGAGTATATTGCTGCTGCAAGTTGCTGCTCTCAGGTTCTATGGATTCAGAATCAAATGTTGGACTATGGGGTAAACTTTCTTCACACTCCAATATTCATTGACAATAGCAGTGCTATAAGCATTGTTAACAATCCAGTCAAGCACTCCAAAACAAAGCATATTGAGATCAGGTATCACTTTATTTGAGATTGTAATGAAAAGAAGCTTATTTAAGTTGCTAAAGTTCATACTGACAACCAGTTTGCTGATCTATTCACTAAAGCTTTTGATGTGGGTAGATTCACTTTCTTGGTCACAAGTGTGGGCATGATTAACTCTGAATAAGTTCACGTTATAAAAAGTGTTTACATACCTGTTATTTGTTATTCTTTAGTGCTACTAATCATCTTTCTCAGGAAGTATGTTGCCTTGTTCAGACCATCACAAGCTTCAAATAGTGTAAGTGCAGTTAATGCTGCCAGTGCAGTTTTAATACTGCCAGTTAGTTAATAATGCTAGTGGTTAATACTGATCTCAGTTAATATTGCTAGTTAGTTAATACTGCTAGTGGTTAATACTGCTCTCAGTTAATACTGCTAGTTAGTTAATACTGCTAGTGGTTAATACTGCTCTCATTTAATACTGCTAGTTAGTTAATACTGCTAGTGGTTAATACTGCTAATGTCCCGAATCGTATAAATACACTCTTTGCCCGCCTAAAAGCTCATAACGACTCTTTGATTACTATTTATCGTCTGTCTAACCCTTTTTCTCTCAAGCACCAAGTGTTTTAGTCCAGAATACTTAAGCTCGATGACAACTATGGCGTTCATTGATGAACATAATGAGATTGCAATGCTACAAAAGCCGAAGCAGGCTGATGGATTTCACCAGATAGTAGATTTTCTCAAGAACAGCCATATCGCTTATGCTCTTACAGTGTCTCCAACAATCTACATAGAGCACCAGAGACAATTTTAGGCGAATGCCACTGCAGTTACAGAAAATGGTGTGCAGTTAATCAAGACAAGGGTGTGTGACAAACCCTTGTCAGTTTCTGAAAAGGTGATTCGCATCTGTCTACGACTAGACGATGCTGCAGGTATTACCTCTATTCCTAATGAGGACTTGTTCTCCAATCTTTCAAGAATGGGGTATGGAGGCCAATTGGGTGGTTTCAAATTCTCAAAAGCTAAATTTTATACCCAATGGCGTTTTCTTGTTCATACCCTTATGCATTGTATTTCCAAAAAGACTACTGGCTGGAGTGAGTTCAGTAGTACCATTGATTATGCTTTGGTTTGCTTGGCCACTGCCAGAAAGTACAATTTTTCAAGAATGATTTTCAATGACCTTGTGTCAAACTTGGGAAACAAAAAGAGTTTTTATATGTACCCAAGATTTGTCCAGGTAGTTATAACCAATGAATTGACGGATATGCCTCAATTTGATGAGGTATATGTACCTAAAATCCCCAAAGGTAAGGTCTTTTCAAATATGAAGAGATCTCCATTGGACTCGAAAGGAGTTGACACCCCATTGTTCTCTACAATGATGGTGGTGTCCCACAATGTAGAAGGTATGGCTTCAGGGTCAAGACTCCCATTAGACCATCCCACTGAAAGCCAATCCCAACCTTCAATCACCATATCAATCCCACAGTCCCTTATTCAAAAACCCACTTCTCCAATCACCAATACCTACATCAGGAAAAAGGTAAAGAAGGCTCCTTCCCTTCTTGTACCTTCACCCACAAAGCCTTTAAGCCCTCTAATGGAGAATTCTCCATTAGAGAATATCTACAGGGAATCCACAGGGGTGTCTCCCAACCCCAAGGAGGTGCTCAATGAGGAGATGTATGAGCATGTGGGTGAGCAGGCTGCCACTACTCCTGCTAGCACAGAGGAGGACAGTGGTAACACCAATAAGACCTCCCACATGGCAACTTTGAATGAGCAATCATTCAAAGGTCCCAGGTGCCAAGAAACCAAGGGGGTGGAGGGTGCTTCTGCTAGGCAGAAGACTTCCACTACTAAAAGATCCCATAATCCTTCAAAAGGGGTTAACACTCCTGGAGGAGGTGAGGACAAATATGACTATAATGAGTTGATGGAAACAATGGGCAACATCAATATGGATGTAATCAAGCAAGGCAAAGACATAGAAGAGATGAAACTGGTAATTCTGTCTCAACATGTACAGATTACCAAACTGAGGAAAATGGTAACAAGATTGGTGCAAAAGAAAAGGAGAAGGCAGTTTGTTTTGAAGAAGAGGTCAAATGCTAATGATGCTTTCAACAAGGGGGAGAATCAAGAGGCTGAAGCAGAGAAGGAAAGTACTTCTGGGATGAGATTTGAGTTTGAGGGGGAGAAAGCTGCAGAAACAGAAACAAAAGCAGTAGAAACAGAACAGGTAGCAGCAGTAACAGGGCTGTCTGTTGAAGAGTTGGAAATAGCAGAAACATTGGTAAAAGCCAAGAATGACACTCCTAAGGCTACTCAAAAGGCCAAGGGAGTGGTCATCAATGAAGGAGGTCTTTCAAAGAAAAGAAAAGAAAGCAGTGAGACAAGTTTGAAGGATACAAAGGGAAAGGAAAAGGTGGTTGAACCTGAACAACCTTCAAAGAAGAAGAATCAGATTGAGATGGATGAAGAAGTGGCAAAGCAGCTTCAGGCAGAAATGGAAAGGGAGAAACAACTCCAACCTGCAAAGGATAGAGAGCTTGCACTGGACATGGCTAAAAAGCTAAATGAAGAATATTAGAAGAGCATGCAAACTGCAGCTGAGGCCAAGAAATTACCAGTCAAAAGAATGCCGCTTAAAAAGCAGAAAAGACAACCTTCTAAGACCTTTTTGGCCAATCAAGAAAGGAGAAAAATGATAAATTTCCTGAAAGGTTCAATTGGTGTCAAAGGAGAGATGTTTACTAATATGGCATACAGTCAAGTTGAGGAGCTCTACAAAAAGGAAATGGCTAAGCTTCAAGGGGACTCCTCACAAAAAGAAGAGGCTGAAAGAAGAATGAAAAAGAGGTATGATCTCAACATTCAACAACCATTCCCTGAGGAAGTCACACCTACAAAAGAAAAGAAGGAAGAGCCAAAGAATGTTGGTATAGAAGCTAAATCTGCAAAGAGGGTGAAGACCATAGCTTCCAAGAAGCAGTCCAAGAAGCCAAGGGTTGAAGAAGCTGAAAAGGAGGCAAAACCTTCAGTTACACCTTCAGCAGAATCTGTGCAGAATCCAGAGCAGTCCAATAAGCAATCTGATGAGCATGTGGGTCTTTACATGACTATAATAGAACCAGTTCAGGATGTTCCAATTTCTATGAAGGCTCCAGAGATCATCTTCTAGGATATCTTAAGGGAAAACAGAAAGGATTACTTCAGGATGAAAAGAGTTGGTGATATATTTGAAGTATATGCCATTTGGGGAAAAGTAATCAGAAGTTGTTCAAGAGCAGATCTAGAAGAAATGTACAAAGTGAGCATGAAGCTTTATGAATAGGTTTTGAAAGGTACTGAAGACAGCCTACTCAAAGTAGCTATGGAATATCTTTGTATGATGTTTGAACCAGAGAAGGTGATGTACAGGATTAAAGATCTACATCATGAGTATGCGTTCAAGAAGATTGATCACTGGATATTATTTGAAAACTATGGTGTATACATGATGACAATAGATAAATGTTATCATGAATACTACCTGGTGGACAAAATATACGATCATAGCAAGGAGAAGCTGAATGGGATGCTGAAAGCTAAGCTAGTGTGTGCAAAGGAATCATAAATGGCCAAAATTGTGGTTAGAAGAACAATCAATCAAAGTCTGGGTCTGGATCCGAATTTAGGCAACTAGGATGTAGTGTTGAAAGCATCTTGAAGACAATATTTGAAGAACTTGACTTCTCTTCCTAAAAGTCAAGTTAGGGGGAGATTGTTGGGAATTACAGAATTGCACAAGTATGGTTAATGCTGCTAGCACAACATGGTTACTACTTCTGAAGTTACTACTGCTTGGACAGATTAATGTTGCTAACCAAGATTAATACTGCTTGAAGAAGTTACTACTGCTAAGCAAAGTTAGTACTGCTAGTAGTTAGTACTGCTGAGTTTAATACTGCTCAGAGTATTAATGCTGGTGTGTATTAATACTGCTCATGAAGATAGTGCTGCTTATGAGATGAAGACTTCGTATGAAAAGGATGACAAATGTATTGATTGAAGATAATCATGGAAAGTCTTGGAGATAACTATGGAAGCTTATACTGAAGATCTTTTATTATTTGTTATTATCTTTTATTTTTAGTATATATATAGTCTTATTGAGAATAGTTTAGAATATGAAGTTAGACATAATTCTGAGTTTTTGCTTTCATAGAGAGAATCAACCTCAAGGTTTAGAACCCTAGTTATAGAGAAGTAGAATTCGTATTGGTGAGTCTGTTCATCAATATTGAGGTTGTGTGTGAAATCTTGTAGCTTTGAATCATTCAATAAAGTTTACAAGTTGAGATTCTGATTCACTGTTTCATTGATCTTTGAATATTAAAGTGTTATTCCGCAAACTCCTTTAATATTGTTTCTGAGTGTTTATTCTTGTTAAGAATTCAGATTCTGACAGTAAAACATTAGCAAGAGAATTATTGTCTTCATGAGTGCGTTGAATGAATAAATTAGTATGAACAAAAGGCGAAGACAATCTTCTATATATATTATAAACCCATTAATTACTAATTAATTAAAGTTTACAGGAGAAGAAAAAAAACGCTTGTTCCCAAAACGTAAATCAAGGTAGTAATTAATTAATGGTGAAATAGGGAAAACTCCTCTTCCCAAAACGCCTCTCTCTCTCTCTCTCTAATCCCTCTCCTAAATTTTCTAACATAAAACAGATGATAACATATTATTAATTATGTTTGCAAGATCAATGGTTGGAAGTTCAACTCCAGCTATCAGAGGTTGTCTATGGACAACAAGAAGCCTCAGTTATGGCTGTTGAAAATGATTATTCTTCAGAAGACGAGTCATCTGTTGAGTTACCAAAGAGTTACCAAAGACTGCTTCCCAGCCTCTGTAAATGCATTTCAAACATGATCTAGGATTCATGATATGATCTTGTGACATCTGTGATATATGAATAAGCGGTTTATGTTTATTATGTTTATGTCGATCACGTGGGTTATGGAGCATTTTTGGGTGCTTCATTACAGGCAGCTTCTACAAGTATGTATGACCATTGGTACTAGAAAGATGTTATATGTGTTAGTTTCACACTGGTTGCAGAATGGTGGTGAAAATAGCTAGCGTGTATGGCCAATGCTTAGGCTGGATGATTCAATGCTCATTTAAGTCTCTGACTATCCTTCTTCTTCATTTACCGGTTATCCATCTTCTTCGTTTAAGTTGTTTATCCTCCAACCATCTATCTGCTTTCTCTCGACTTTTTTTCAACTTCATTTTATTATTGTCAGAGATTGCAATTATATTATTAGGTTTTGATGTATCAACTTTTTTTATATTTAAGTTTTCCATGAATAATAAAAGTTAGAGACTTGGCTTTTGGTATTACTTGAGCCAAAGTTTATTCCCTAAACTTAAAACTTGATATATTTCTATCAGCAATCTTTGATTCCATACTTCAAATATGCAGATTCATCTGAGTTTGGAACAACCATCTATATTTTCATCCCAGTTTGGAAGCACGGATACGTTTATATTTGTTGCAACTTGTAACAACAGCTGTGGAGTTTATCTCCCAGGTCAATTAAGAGCAAGTCCAGAAGAATGTCTAAAGTGACTTTGAAGCATGTAAACCCAACTTTAAACATTGGTGGATGTAAAATTGAAAAGGTGCGGGTGACTTAGATGCGACTTTAGATGATTCCATTTGCAATCAGGGTTTATTCATTGCGGTTAATTGATCAAACTTGTAACACATTTGTTGTAATTTGTTGGGGAAATTTTCAAAATAAGTTAGAGTCTAAAATATTTTGGGTTAAGTCTTAGGAAGAATGAATTTTTTGTCCTTATAATTAACGGTTCGTTATTTTTTTCGTTAACTCCGTTAGTTAGTTAATTCAGTTAATTTTAGAGGGAACCGTTAGTTAGTTAATTCGGTTATTTTTGGAGGGAAGTTGAATCATTGCACCTTTTCATGAAAGGTTGCACCTCTTCATGAATGGTTGCACCTTTTCAATTTTTCCTCTATATATATCCTCCTCTATACACCGAAAATGGGACATTTTTTTTCAATACACCAGATTGCTAGAATTTGTGTTGCCTTGAAAAGGTGCGGGTGACTTAGATGCGACTTTAGACGATTCCATTTGCAATCAGGGTTTATTCATTGCGGTTAATTGATCAAACTTGTAACACATTTGTTGTGATTTGTTGGGGAAATTTTCAAAATAAGTTAGAGTCTAAAATATTTTGGGTTAAGTCTTAGGAAGAATGAATTTTTTGTCCTTATAATTAACGGTTCGTTATTTTTTTCGTTAACTCCGTTAGTTAGTTAATTCGGTTAATTTTAGAGGGAACCGTTAGTTAGTTAATTCGGTTATTTTTGGAGGGAAGTTGAATCATTGCACCTCTTCATGAAAGGTTGCACCTCTTCATGAAAGGTTGCACCTCTTCATGAATGGTTGCACCTTTTCAATTTTTCCTCTATATATATCCTCCTCTATACACCGAAAATGGGACATTTTTTTTTCAATACACCAGATTGCTAGAATTTGTGTTGCTATAGAAACACAAATTTCTAGTTTCTAGAAATCCTTGAAACTCAATAATTCAACCGGGATTATCACCACTTGTGCGGTGTTGATAATCAATCTACATACGTTGCTTCATTGTATCTTGAGAAGTAATTCGCCAAATCCCAAAGCACGAGATTACTCGCCTTGAAAGCAACAAGTAGTAGAATTTATTGTTATTCTATTTCTTTAGTTTTAGAACCCCAAAAACAACAATCTTAAAGCAATTTTCGAAGAAAGATGGCAACCAAGAATCTTCAACAGATGTCTTGTGACATCGTCAAGTTGGAACGCTTTGACGGTGGAGGGTTCAAAAGGTGGCAAAAGAAAATGCAATTTTTGTTGGCCACTCTAAACGTCTCCTACGTCCTCACCAAACCATACCCGGAACAACACGATAACGAGACACTTGCTTCGGCACGAGAAAGACTCAAGTTTGAGAATGACGATTTCATATGTCGTGGTCACATTCTCAACGCTATGTCTGACCCTCTATTCGATGTTTATCAAAACATCGAAACGGCGAAGGAACTTTGGAACGCTCTCGAACAAAAGTACTTCACGGAAGACGCAACAAGTAAGAAATTTATTGTTTCCAAATTTAATTCTTACAAAATGATAGACTCACGTCCTATTATGGATCAAATGTATGAAATTGAGCACATTCTTAGTATGTTCACACAACACGACATGAAAATGGATGAATCGATCCAAGTGGCATCGATCATCGACAAACTCCCTCCCTCTTGGAAAGATGTTAAGAAAAATATTAAACATCGTAAGGACGATATGTCCTTAAAAGAACTTGGAAAGCATCTTCTCATTGAAGAACAATATCGATTGGAAAATAAATCCAACGACGATGCTTCCAAAGTTCATGTGGTCGAGGAAAAGGGAGAGACTTCCAAAGCCGGTGGTAAAAAAAGGAAACACTACGAGGAAAATGGTAAAAAGAAAAGGAATATGAAGCACGGTGGTTTGTTTCAATTGCAAGAAGCCCGGACATTACAAACGTAATTGTCGACTTCTCAAAAGAAGAAGAGGAAATGGTAGTGACAACACCAAAGATGGAAACTTCAAAAGCAACAACTTTGTTGCTATGATTTCCGAAGTATTCTTACTTGAGGAAGACGAATGTTGGTGGGTGGATTCAGGGGCTACCCGACATGTGTGCAACAATATGGACATGTTCAAAACGTACGAAGCTTCTAACTCCGTACTTTACATGGGAAATCACTCTACCGCTCAAGTCAAGGGAAAAGGGAAGGTTACTTTGGAATTTACATCCGGGAATACTTTGACCCTAAATGATGTTCTCCATGTTTCCGATGTCCGAAAGAACTTGGTTTCTGGATCAATCCTCAACAAACATGGCTTCAACCTCGTCTTCGAATCCGACAAGGTTATACTTTCTAAAGGCGGAAGATTCGTCGGCAAAGGCTATCTCATCGGAGGAATGTTTAAACTAAACATAAATGATGTTGTGAATAATAGTGTGAATGATGTAAATATGATAAACATAAGCAACGCAAATAATGCGGTTGCTCCCGATGTACATATGATTGATGCTAATAATACTACTACTAGTTCTGCTTACTTTGATTCTTCCTTACTATTGTGGCATGGTCGATTAGGTCACGTACACTTTAAACGTTTGAAAAATATGGCAAAAAGTGATTTAATTCCAAAGTTAGATGATAAAAATCATAAGTGCCTTACTTGTATGCATACTAAAATTACTAGACAACCGTTCCCTCAAGTCCAAAGATCATCTAAAATCTTAGACTTAGTGCATAGTGACATATGTGACTTACACGCTACACCCTCTCTTGGTGGCAAAAAGTACTTTGCCACTTTTATCGATGATTACTCTCGATATTGCTATATATATCTTTTACATTCAAAAGATGAAGTCCTTGAAAAGTTTAAGATCTACAAAAATGAAGTAGAACTTAAATGTGACACAAAGATAAAATGTTTAAGAACGTATAGAGGTGGTGAATATTATAACCCTAGATATTTTGAATCTACGGGAATTATTCACCAAGTGACTGCTCCGTATACACCACAACAAAATGGTATTGCGGAAAGAAAAAACCGTACCTTGATGGAAATGGTAAATTCCATGATGTCATATTCCGGATTAAGTTCTGGATTTTGGGGAGAAGCATTACTTACATCTTGCTACATACTCAATAGAGTACCAAGCAAGAGAAGTTAAAAGACCCCTTATGAGTTATGGAATCAACGGACACCTAAACTAGATTACCTTCGGATTTGGGGCTGTCGAGCAATTGTCAGACTTCCCGAATCCAAGAAGAGAAAGTTAGGAGACAAAGGTATTGAATGCATATTTTTGGGATATGCCCAAAATAGCAAAGCTTATAGATTCATGGTGGTTGAATCAAATGATCACATTTCTATTAACACCATCATAGAATCTAGAGATGCTCATTTTGACGAACAAAGGTTCAAAAGCATTCCAAAGGCACATGAGGTTTCTAAGGAAACCGTGTCTACCAAGATTCCCATAGATAATGAAAGGGAAGATGATGATTCCCCGAATCATCAAGTGATTGAACCTAGAAGAAGCAAACGTCAAAGAAGAGCAAGAAACTTTGGGCCTGATTTTGAAATGTACCTAGTTGAAGGTGATCGACATGGTTCAGTGAAAGAATATCCAATAATTTACAACTTGGATGAAGAACCACGTACATATGCGGAAGCTATGAAATCTCATGATGCATCTTTTTGGAAAGAAGCAATCAACGATGAAATGGATTCCATCAAAGGTAATAATACTTGGATCTTAGTCGACCTACCCCCTGGTTCAAAGGCCATCAAGAATAAATGGATTTTCAAAAGAAAATTAAGAGTTGATGGCAGTATTGAAAAGTTTAAAGCCCGATTAGTAGCTAAGGGCTTTACACAGAAAGAAGGACTAGACTATTTTGACACATATGCCCCTGTGGCACGAACATCAACCATTAGAATTTTGATTGCCTTGGCTTCCATTTATAAACTCGTAATTCACCAAATGGATGTCAAAACCGCATTCTTGAACGGTGAATTAGAAGAGGAAGTATATATGGAACAACCAGAAGGTTTCATAGTTCAAGGACAAGAAAAGAAAGTTTGTAAACTTATTAAGTCCTTGTATGGCTTGAAACAGGCTCCCAAATAGTGGCATCAAAAATTCGACTAAATCATTCTATCGAATGGTTTTAAAATTAATGAATCAGACAAATGTGTTTATAGTCGATTTGTTAATGGTCAAGGGGTTATCATCTGCTTGTACGTGGATGATATGTTGATCTTTGGAACCGACTTAGAACAAGTGCAAATGACTAAGAAACTCTTATCTGAAATTTTTGATATGAAGGATCTGGGAGAAGCTGATGTTATTCTAGGAATAAAGATTCTTAGAAATGACAATAAACTAATGTTATCCCAGTCTCACTATATTGAAAAGATATTAAAACGTTTTAATAAATTTGATTGTTTACCTGTAAGCACTCCGTTCGAAGTAGGTTCTAGATTGACGACTAATACCGGTAGGGTATTAGGTCAAAATGAATATTCTAAAGTTATTGGTAGTTTAATGTATGCTATGACTTGTACTAGACCTGATATCGCCTATGTTGTAGGAAGATTAAGTAGATATACTAGTAAGCCTGGAAAAGCACATTGGGATGTTGTAAATCGGGTACTCAAGTATTTGAAGAAAACCATGGATTATGGTTTGGAGTATAGTGGATATCCTTCAGTATTGGAAGGATACACTGATGCAAGTTGGATAAATGATCAAGAAGACTATGCATCTACAAGTGGATGGATTTTCACACTTGGCGGAGGTGCAGTATCTTAGGGATAAAAGAAACAAAGTTGCATAACAGATTCTACCATGGCATCGGAATTTGTTGCTTTAGCTTCTTGTTGTAAAGAAGCAGAATGGTTAAGGGACTTGTTGATTAACATACCCTTATGGCCAAAGCCAATGCCGCCAATTTCTATACACTGTGATAGTGCGGCTACACTATCAAGGGCATACAATCAAGTGTATAATGGTAAGTCCAGACATATTGGACTTAGACATAGGCAAGTAAATCAATTAATAAATGATGGGGTGATCACCATTAGTTTCTTACGATCAAGTAAGAACTTAGAAGATCCTTTCACAAAAGGATTACCAAGAAAATTGATTGAAAGCACTTCAAAAGAGATGGGTCTCAAGCCCACCTGTAAATAGTCACCCATGATGGAACCTTGTCTTGACACTTGGTATTTCACCAAGTCTCAAGATTAAGTTAAAGTACATCATTTGAATGTGACTGAAAGCTCTGCAATGTTTAAAATCATCCCAAAGGTCAGCAGAACTTGGAACCGTAATGTGAAGAAAGGTTGAATCTAGTTCTTAATGGACTTGTAACACAGTATGTGTTGGAGTGTTCAAGTTACGGGAACACTCTTGACAAGGTCCACCTATCTGAATGTGGAAGTGAGGTCGCTTCCTATGAGCTAAAGGGCTTGGCTCTAGAGCATTCTGAGAAATCAAGATATAGACCCATGGCCAATTAACGGGTCGGCTTATAGTGGTTGAATGAATGAGAGGAAGGATATGCGTGAGGTGTTTTCGTCTAACATATAAAGGAAGATGGTTCAATGACTTTGGTTCAACCATTCTTACCCTAGTTAGATTTGAGCACTTTCACTATGTAAAGGTTCAAGGTGCAAGACTCCACCTTTACTTATGCATAACACCCCCAAGGATTTCAGAATATGGTTAGGTCATGTCGAGTCAGTCTTTTCAAATTCGAGTCTATTTTGAAAATGGTGGGGGTTTATTGGGGAAATTTTCAAAATAAGTTAGAGTCTAAAATATTTTGGGTTAAGTCTTAGGAAGAATGAATTTTTTGTCCTTATAATTAACGGTTCGTTAATTATTCGTTAACTCCGTTAGTTAGTTAATTCGGTTAATTTTAGAGGGAACCGTTAGTTAGTTAATTCGGTTATTTTTGGAGGGAAGTTGAATCATTGCACCTCTTCATGAAAGGTTGCACCTCTTCATGAAAGGTTGCACCTCTTCATGAATGGTTGCACCTTTTCAATTTTTCCTCTATATATATCCTCCTCTATACACCGAAAATGGGACATTTTTTTTCAATACACCAGATTGCTAGAATTTGTGTTGCTATAGAAACACAAATTTCTAGTTTCTAGAAATCCTTGAAACTCAATAATTCAACCGGGATTATCACCACTTGTGCGGTGTTGATAATCAATCTACATACGTTGCTTCATTGTATCTTGAGAAGTAATTCGCCAAATCCCAAAGCACCTACGGTGGGGGCGAAATTGCTTTAAGGATAGAGAGATCACTCGCCTTGAAAGCAACAAGTAGTAGAATTTCTTGTTATTCTATTTCTTTAGTTTTAGAACCCCAAAAACAACATGATTGTGCCCAGGTCAAAAGGGGCAGTAGTGTTGAGGTGAGACTTTTGCCCATTTAATGACAAGACTCTGTAGATTTGTTTTATATATATTGAAATCTACATTAATTCAGGGTCTGAATCCTATTATGTTCGTGTTCGCGCTCGTGGCCAATGCAACTTATGTTGGATGGTACGACTTCAGGTTTCTCATATGATTACATCTCTTATGCCATCACGATTCAAATTCGATTGCAGCATTCTTGCAAGAAGCACCGAATGGGAGACAATTAAAGCAAACATGCCGTGGCTGCTGGACGCTGCAGCTTGTGTGGCACTCGATGCAAAGAGGTTTCTTTAAGAACAAACAACCCGATGGACGATAACGATGACCGGTGTAGTTGTTCCCGAGCCATGACGACGAACATCGATGGCGGATATTCGTGGGGAACCATGTAATCGATCGGTCTAGGTGGGTAATGGTGTAAACCTTCTGATCCAGGTACTTTGAACTACTACTATAAAATCCTATAAGATCAACATAATGGTTATGCTTTTATAGGTATGAGCTCAAACTTTCAAAGTGTTTACAATCCTCACTTTACCAAAAACTGGTATATTTGAATTCTCATAGCAGAAGGTACGTGTCTTCCAAGAAAAAAAAACCTTATAAAGAAGATATCAATGAAGTGAAAGCCAATGTCATTGACTAACAACTTCCAGCATGAAACTGCTCAAAATAAAAAATAAGTGTATGCAAACAAAAAAATTCCTTAGCTTTCCAAAACATAATAAGATTATAAACCATAAGAACATATCACTTCTTTACAAATAATTTGCTGCAAAATAGTAGTTAATGAGCCATATTTTTTACCCAAATCTTACTGGAAAACCTATTTCTCGAGGAACAAGTTTTTCTAAAGCTTTTATATATTTATTTGATTTGTCAAGAACATTAATAAGGCACCTTCTTATGTCACAGATCTTGTAGAATTTTGGTCTTGAAGTTCCTAGTAACTAGACTCTTGTGTTTCAACACTCCATTTCAGCATCCATCTTAGTTGACATGGCGATTCATTGCGGTAGCCCGCTGCCAGGACTCCATGGCAACATGCAGGGACGGACCTAGGAAATTTCTTATACGGTGGCACCACATAATATATACAAAAAAAATTACAAAAGGCACGGTTTTTGTTGACGTGTCTTAATCTTTTTGCTGATGTTAAACATTGTTCGATATGTTTTTTTGGCCTAATTCCACCATTTCGAGGAATTTTTAAAGTTTTTTTTGATTAATTTTGACGAATTTTTAACCTTTTTTTTCGATTTCGATGGGATTTTTTCGTTTTTTTTTTTGTGGTTGAGGTCTAGAGTTTTTTTTTCCAGTTTTTTGGTTGATTTCAAAAGTTTTTTTCCTGGTTTTTTGGTTGACTACAAGTTACGGTTGCACCTTCTTTCTTGACTTTCCGGTTTTTTGGTTGATTTCAAAAGTTTTTTCTGGTTTTTTGGTTGATTACAAGTTACGGTTGCACCTTCTTGAGATTTCCAAAATAATCCAGCACCTTCCAAAACGATACGATTGCACCTTTCACGAACCTAAATTTTTTACCCTTCGTCAGAGAAAAGATACGGTGGCACGTGCCACCTATGCCACCAAGCTAGACCCGTCCATGGCAACATGTCATCCCTGATCCCCCAATTTGTTCATACAACGACAATTTGTACAATAGAATTAAAACATGTATATTGTTTGACACAATATACAAGAACTGTCATAGTGGAGTATATAATCTAGAGTTCAAAATGTTCGTGTCATCGTCATTACTGAAGTTCATTAACAAGTAATATGAATGTTAGTAATACTAATATTAAATGAATTCACATATGAAACTGATATTGTCACTAATGCTAATATTAAATGAATTCACTCAAAAGCGACGTATTTAAAATATTACTTGCAAGTAATTACTTGATGTTAACCATGACAATACGTGTGATTAGACACAAGCACTTCCCTTCTTGAAATGGGCATTATCACGATGACAGTTCTTATAACTGCACGTCACAGAGTTGATTATCAGAGTGTGCTACTATTAGTGATATAATCATGGGTTATTTAGCTAAATGACCACCTAACAAGTGTTTTTTTATATCCAATAGACATTCTTGTGTATGAAGTGACCTTCAACGGCATTCTCAGAGGTGATTTTGGGATATAACCTTAAATGTGTTTTTAATTAAATTCATGACTTCCTAGCTTATTAAAAAAATGACTTCATACTCATGAGAAGGTCATGGATTTAATTGACATTTTATTAAGGTTATATACCTAAAAATCCCCTTTCGGGGACCTGTCAGAAGGTCATAAATTTAAAAAAAAGAAAAAAAAACTTGGCAGAAGGTCAGTTAACCAAAGCACCCGATAATTATCTGTTTCATAATCATTTTAGGATCATGCAGCACAAAAATCAAACTTATTTCGTTCTAAGGAATGGGATTTTCGAACTTAGCACTGTAGAATTTTAGGTTGCACAAGGTACCTGTGTTGTGATCAAATAGTTTAGTAGTAGAAGGTCTTGATCTATATGTGTTTCAGATGGGATACTTCTATTCCGTAAGTCCGGTTAGTCTTAAAAGAATGTACAAACGACAGTGGCGAAATTGAGCTAAATTATATGAAATTAATCAAGCAGGTCACTCTTTTAACTCTACGCTGCAAATGTCAAAGAAACTTTACTTGGAGAACTAGATATCAATCTCAGTGGTCAACTGCATTGCCCAGCTCCTTAACTTGTATTGCTACCCATGGATCTATCCATAGAAACCTTGAGAACCTTCCCCACAATAACCACACTAATGAAATAATTCATAATCACAGAAATAATTCATAATCACAGGTCTGGCTGTGAATTGAATCTGTGGGTTTAGATCCAACAAAGGTTCATGTTTTTCCTAGAATCCGTTAGGCCCAGTCAATCCCGTGTATGCAAAATTTATAGTTTTGAACTGTAATATTAAGTATACATTAAGGGGTTGTTTGTTTTTTGAAAAAAACCTCTTAACAACTCTTAAGTCTGAATCGTTCAGATCTTTTTACACACCACCTTTTATTAATCATAACTAAAATAAAAATTCAGACTTTAGACCTCTTAAAAAACAAACGACACCTAAGTTTAGAGTTAAACATAAAAAGAGATGGTGCGACCTCTTAACTACTGACTTTAAGTAAGAATGCTTTTTGAACCATGAGTTTTTTTTTTCTAATTGTATGTAAATGTTATTTGTTTTCATTGATTTCTTCAATATTCTAACTTGGATTTAGTTTAGCTTAGTGAAACTAGAGCAATAATCATGGAATGTTTTAAAATGTTCTACGTAACTTTCAAAAAATTATGTTATTTTACAACATTTATACTAGACCCATTACCCATTGAGACCTATGAATTTACCTTGAACCCATTTCGATCTGTCAATCTTGAACATGTCTAAAACCCACCAAATTGGCTCCTAAATATCACAATCCCTGGTTCTTTGAGTTGATACAGGTTTCCACCAAAACCTGCGGGTTTTGAGTCGGTGCACCCCTTCTAAGAGGCCTTTGGTCTAGCGATACTCCGTTCTTTAGTTTAAGCCACTAACCTGATGGCTAAAGAATGATAAAGAAGGTACATTTGAGTCCATCAATGATGCTTGTCTCGTATATTTTCAAGTAAGTTCTATTGCTTCAGATACTCGTAGGTTTAAAATGATTGAGAATGTTTTATTGTTTATTTGAGTTGTTGGAATATTGTATAGTTACTTGACCAATTAAATCACACTTAAATGACCAAATGAACTTCTCCATTGAATTTGAGCTATATATTTGTTATAATAAGGAATTTATGTCATATTAGCTCACTCCTTCTTAACATTCATCTTAAATAACCACTTTTATATTTCTCACTTGTTATTTAAATGTTTTAGTGGTTTTATTTAATATCTTATTTTCAAACTTCTTTGTAACCACAATTATGATTAATGACACCTCTTAATGTTCATCAATAGGCTATATGAATAGTTTTCCAACTTCTTTATAACCGCAACTAAAATTAACTATAACTCTTAATCTTCATCATTGTACTTTATGAGCCGTTTTCCAACTTTGTAACCACAAGCAAAATTAATGGTTTTAAAACATTGTAGCAACTAAAATTAACTACACCTCTTAATCTTCATCATTGTACGGCGGTTTTCCACCTTTGTAACCACTAACCACAACTAAAATTAATGGTTTTAAAACATTGTATTCCATTCCATGTTCCTAATATAAATAGTCATATATTTACTTTCCAAGTGTCACTTGCACTCTTTTATTCTCGGAACTCAACAATCATTTAAGATAAATGGAGTTCACTCATCTCAAAAATCTCAAAAACGATAGCCATAATTTCATCATAAGGATACGTATTTGTAGGATGTGGGAATCTTTGAATAGCAAAAAAGGTGGAGAATTAATTAGTCTTGATATGATATTGATCGATGAAGAGGTAATTGAGTGTATATTGTAATTTTTTGTTCTACTATTTCCAATTTCTCATATATTTGACATATATTAAAATTTTATTTAACTGTAGGAAAGCTTGATTCATGCAAGCATTTGGAGCAATATTGTTCCAAAATTTAAGAGTCTGTTGTTGCATGAGGGTGTTTTGTATGAAATAAAAAATTTCAAAGTTGCTCCAAGTGTTGGGAATTTCAGACCTCTCGTAAATGATATCAAGATCATTTTTCAGAAATTCACTTCCATTAGGAAATTAGACGAAGGTATAGTGAGCATCCCGAAAAATGGTTTCCAATTTATTTAAGCCGATTTAGTACATTCGCGTGTCAATGACAACACAATTCTATCAGGTATTCTAAACCCTTTGTATGTTCAACTTTATCACTAATATTATGTTTTTATACATTGAACTTTTGTTGATTTAAGTTTTTAATATGTTATAGACGTTATTGGATGTATACGTGTTGTTGGTCACATCGAAACTGTTGGAGCGAGTTGGAAAAAAAGAGATGTGGAGATTATCACGGATTAGTATGTATCCAAATACTTAGTATAATCAATAGTATGCCAAAGTTATTGTTCACTACTTGTATGATATATATTTTATCGTTTGTGAATGAAAAATAAGAAGCTATTTTATTCTTGTACTATTTATTATGATTATTTTCAGCTCGATTTCAACAAGAGTAATTTTGTGGGGTAAATTGGGTGAGGATTTTGATGCCACCACTGTGAAAACCAAAGCTGCTGCCGGACCTGTCATTCTCATAGTAACGTGTACAAGGGTGAAAACTTTCCAAGGTATGCTTCGTTACTTATAAAAAATAATTCTTATCCACTTGTATTATACAATCAAAGAAGTCATATTCACTTGTATTATGCATTCAAAGATAATATCACATATAAATAAAACTCCCATATTCATACAATTATATACATATCACACTATGCATACTGTTAATATTTATGTTCTAATAGTGTCTGCCTAAATTTTCCAGGTGTTGTTTATTTTGCTACCACGAGCGCTAGCAAAATATACATAAATTTAGAAACAAGCTACGTTTCTTCTTTAATTGAAAGGTTCACAACAGTTGATACAACTGGAATCAACTTTATTGATAACCCGGGTGAGAAAAAGCGTCGTGATGAAGATATGCTTCTAGAGAGAATGATGATTAATGACCTATTATGTGCTACTTGGGATAAAGATATGAAGGTACTGTTTTAATATCTAGAATTCCATGATTTTTCATTTTTTTTCATTTGTTTATAAAATGTACTGATAGCTACGTCTTATCCTTTAATTATGTGTAAATTTTAGGTTTCGTTCATAACTGTTAAAGGGACAATCATATCACTGGCATAGTTTCATCATTGGGATGGTTTTACAAGGGATGCAAGGCTTGCTACAAACAACTAACCAACACAGACAGTGGCTATTATTGTGGAAATTGCAAGGAAGAATCTGAATTTCCTCTTGTGTTGTAAGTCGATTTTCCCTTTTTCACATCATTATATAAATGTTAATTCACAATCTAAGCGATTTCATTGCCATTAATTCTACCAGTGTTAAATTCTTTAAGTATAAAATACACATAAGAATCAAGGACAAAACTGGAGAAACAACTTGTGTGTTGTTCAATATGGTTGCCGAGAGAGTGCTTGACACTTCAGCACACAAATTGCTTAACAAACAGCCAATAGGCAGTGTCGATGTTCCAGCAGAGCTTCAAAACCTCATCAGAAAAGAATATGTGTTTAAGCTAAAGTTAAATGAGTAGAATATTATACTTGGACGTGAAACTTTTACGGTGGCTAGCCTATGGATTTCTGATGAGCGAATAGAGAAAGATTGTGAAACTGAAAAGGTTAGATATAGTTTCTCTTCATGTAACAACTTCTTCAAACATTTTATCACTTTCATTGTGTTTAACTAACATCTTTTTGGCTTTATTAGGGAAAACTATTTTCGTCCAAAGTTGAAAGCACTACTCGGAAGGTGAAGAAACCTATTGCAAATAATACTCATTTACACGTGAAGCCCCGTCTCTCCCCATAATCCCTTCAACATCTCAGGCGATTCTTGCCAACCATATCTCCAATTTGCAGTTTTGATTCATTATATCAATAGTAATATTGATTATCATTGTATTATATAGCTATGTAGATTAATCGACGCCCTTAACATGAAGATAACAAATCCACACTCTCTAATTTCACCATTTCTTATTAATTATTATACATTTAAAACATTCATTGTATTGTTAAAACAAATAATTATCATCAACTATATTTTTAATACAAATATTTGTTATTTACTATATTTTTAATTCAAAGATTTGTTATTTACTATATTTTTTAGTTTAAATATTTGTCATTTACCATAGTTTAATACAAATAATTATCATTTAATTAATTTTAAATATTACAACTAAATAAAATTAATATATATAGTAGTCATACTTGTGGTTAATCAACTAGTCGTGATCTTTTTCTACCACCTATAATTTCTTCATAATACGATAGGTTTTGTAGACGATTTGCAAGTCCACAATTGTAGTGTGCAAGGAAAGCATACCATTATCCCAAAAGACATCTGTTTATTATTTAGGTTAGTTTCTAATTAAATGATATTTGCTAGAACTTGACATAGACATTCGTTTCTTCCACTTTATTCGAGCTTATATTTATATTTATATACATACATACATATATATATATATATATATATATATATGGGGGGGTGTGGGTGTGTGTGTGTTTTGCTTTTTATATATATAAAACATATTTTTTTTTAAAACTTTTTGGTAAAATATTATTTTTAAAAACGTTTTTAGTAAAACTTTGATTAATTCCTAAACAATATGACCGATGTCGGTCCCGTATATTGAACACAATCTTTACCAGATGATAACAAATACAAATAAGATAGATTACCAACCTGTTTAGATTACAAACAATCGATTACAAGGTTGATGTTCTTCTTGAAGCTCTCTCTCACTTTTCTCTCTAAGATAGATGGGTCGATGATAGATCTTGTGAGTTGTGTTGTGTTAGTTGTGAGAGATCAGATTGTGAGATATCTCATATCTCACCTAACATTATCTAATAAAATATCTAAACTAATAATATCCTAAAATATCTTAACAAATAGATATTTAGGAATATTATAATAATATAAAATACAATAATTAACTTTGACAATTATTACAAACTTAACATTAGACTAATATCGAGAGTGACTTTTCAGCTTTAGCTTCAGATTCCAGTCTTCAGATTGGATGATCTTGAATCCAATAAATCTGAGATCTAACAATCTCCCCCTTTGGATCAAGATCATTACTAAAATGATTTCGCAATTCAGTCTTCTCTTTCAGCTCAGAAGATGGAATCTCCTTCTTTCTCATCAATTTATAATAGTCTCCAGTTTTAGCTCAGAATGTTTTAGCAAAGTATCTTCAAAGAAAATTTCTCTAAAATCAACATGTCTTCAGAATACTTTGATCTCTCGCATTTCTTGGTTAGCTCTTCTCCCATTTCTTCAGAATAGTTTGAAGAATTCTCTAAACTTTTGATCTTTCACATTTCTTGGTTGGTGTGAGTCCGTGATCGTTACCAGATAATCAAACAACAAACATAAACGATAAACCAACCTGTTTAGATTACAAACGCGGATTACAGAGGTTGATTTGTTTACACTTTGAAGCTCACTCTCTCTGATGTGTTCTTGGTGGGTCGATATGTGTTGATCTGAGATATTGAAAGTTGTGAGATAATAAATATCTCATAACCTTATATATCTCAAACAAAAACTAAACTAAGATATTATAAAAACATAATATATAAAACATAAACTAAATATCTAGATATTAATTAAATTAATATAATATCTAAAACTAAATATCTATTAATTAGATATTTAGGACTAATAGTAAAATACAATAAACTTTGACATTTATTACAAAGGACATTAGACTTATATCGAGAGCGACTTTTCAGCGTTAGCTTCAGATTGCAGTCTTCGATTGGATGATCTTGAATCCAATAAATCTGTGATCTACAGATCTCCCCCTTTGGATCAAGATCATTACTAAAATGATTTAGCATTCTGGTCTTCTCTTTCAGCTCAGAAGATGCAATCTCTTTCTCTCTTCAATTTGTAATAATCTCCAGGCAAATTATCTTCAAAGAAAATTTCTTTCAGATCAGTATGTCTTTTGAATACTTTGAAGAATCTGTTGGGAACTGAAGATGTGAACAAGTCTTTAATGTTGCTAGTTCAGAATTACTACTGCCAGAGGACTTCAAAGTTAATACTGTTGAGTATTACTACTGCTAGTAGAATTAATACTGCTAGTCAAAGTTAGTGTTGCTTGAACAAAGTTAGTATTGCTTAGCTAGTTAGTACTGCTAGTGGTTAGTGCTGCTTAGTAGTTAATGCTGCCAAGACTCAGTTAATGTTGCTTCTGAGATAATGTGAAGATAATGATGAAGAGATCGTGGTTAAAGATAAACATGGAAAGCTGAAGATATTCATGGAAGATATAATGAAGATATTTTATTTATTGTAATTATCTTTTATTCAGTTTATGTATAGAATGTATAGAATAGTTTAGAAATACACAGAATTAATTCTAAGTTTTTGTTCTAGAGAGAATCAACCTCAAGGCATAGATCCTAATTCTAGAGAAGTAGAATTCATCTTGAAAGAGCTTGTTCTTCAAGATTGAGGTTGAGTGTGTAATCTTGTGATTTGATAATTGAATACAAGTTTACAAGTTGTTAATCATATACTGTTTGTTTACTGTTACATTGAATATCAAAGTGTTATTCCGCAAACTTCTTTGATATTGTTTCTGAGTATTTATTCTTGTTAAGAATTCGATCCTGACAAGTGGTATCAGAGCTTGTTCTCTCAGAAACATCTATTCATTCATCATGGAAAACTTTGCAGAATCAAACAGTACTCTGGTCTCTAAGGTTCCAATGCTCAAATCCAGTGAGTTTGACATGTGGAAGATCAGAATTAGGCAATACATTCTTCTCACTGACTACTCAATGTGGGATATCATTGAGAATGGTCCTTCTGAAGCAGGAAAGATTGGACCAGATGGGAAAAGACCTCCACCAAAGTCAGATGGTGAGAAGAAGATCAGACAGATAGAGATGAAGGCCTTGAGCACTCTGCTCTTGGCCATCCCCAATGAATATCAGCATCAATTTTGCAACTGCACTGATGCTCAGATTCTCTGGAATGCTCTAGAGAAAAGATTTGCTGGAACTAAAAGCATCAAAAGAAATCAAAGAGATGTTCTAAAGCAGTAGTATGAGAACTTCACTTCTTCAAAGAATGAGTCTATGACTCAAACTTTCGATAGGTTCAATAAGCTCATTGGTGAACTGGCCACTGTAGGAGTGAAGATGGAGCAAGATGATATCAACAGAAAATTCCTCAGATCTCTTGGGGATGAATGGACTATGTATACTGTCTCATATAGACAGAGTGACAATCTGGAAGAGAAGGAACTTGATGATTTATATAATGATCTAAGAGTTTTTGAAACTGAGGTAGAAATCAAGAAGAAGCCTACTGGATATATTCACAATGTTGCACTTCTATCAGCATCTACTGATACTACTGCCAACCCTGAAGCAGTTAGTGCTGCCAGTGGAGTGAATTCAGAAAAAGGCACTGAAACTATCTTTGAAGCCTTTTTGTCCAGTCACAGCAACAACTCTTTGATTAATGATGATCTGGAACAACTTCACCCTGATGATCTGGAGGAGATGGACATTAAATGGCAGATGGCCATGTTATCTATGAGGGTAAAGAAGCTTATTAAAAGAACTGGGAGGAACAACTTCTCTCAGAAAAGAGAAGATGGTGCTGGTTTTGACAAGACAAAGGTGGAATGCTATAAGTGCCACATGAAGGACATTTTGCTAGAGAGTGCAGAAGTGGTGTACAAAATAACAACCACCAACAAGCTCAGAATGGAGGCTACAATCAAAATAAGAACCCTACTCAAGCCCTTGTTTCTCAACAAGGAATGGGGTTTGACTGGAGTGACCAAGCTGAGGAAGCCATTCAGAATCAAGCTCTTATGGCAGAAGTGTCTGATCTCCCCTCTGAGGTAATTTCTAATCTTTACACTCAATCTTGCATAGACACTGTCAAAAGGTACAGGGATCACAACCAAAGCATGTGTGATGACCTCAAAAGATTAGAAAAGGACAGAAGAGACTATGTGTTGATAGTAGAGATATTTGAAGAACAAATCAAAGGCTTTCAAGCTAATGAACTTCAACACTCTTATGACACAAACTACTGGAAGTGGGAAAAGAATGAGTTAGAGACAAAACTGTCTAAGTCCATAGAAGAGAATGACAGGCTGAAAGAAGAACTGTCTAAGGTTAAGCTTGACATAGAAAAGTTTTCATATGCTTCAAAAGCAATGGATTCTCTTCTAAAGGCTCAGATTCATGATAAGATGAAGCCTGGTATTGGATACAACAACACACCTCCTCCTTACAACAACAACTATATCTCTCCTACTTCAGACTTGTTAGAAACCAAGGAGAAAAAGGACTTGACTGAGAAAGCATTTAAGATAGATCCTTTGGATGAGGTAGTAGTTAAGGATTTGACTGAGAAAGAAGCCAGTGAGAATAGGAATAATGCTGTGAGTAAAGAGATACCCTTAGAAAACAACATTATCACCAATGAGGGATGTGGAAAAATCTGGGTCAAGTCTAAGGAGATAGAGAAGACCAAAGGAAAGGATAACAAGGTCCATTACAAACAAACCACTGTTGTGAATCCTGGATCTTGTAAACAGTGTGCTTGCAATAAATCTAAGAGCCTAAATTCTGGTATAAAAAGAGGTAACCAAAGAAACTGGAATAATCAATGGGCTCAGAAACAAGGAGTTGATCTGAATAAAATAATCAGACCAAAACCTTGTTTCATATGTGGCAAGTTGAATCATTTGGCTAAGTACTGTTTCTTCAATCCTATTAACCAAAGGATGAACTTTCAAAGATGTTTGCAAAAACCTGTTGGTTATAGGAAGACTGGAAAGAAACATATGGCTAAGAAATCTGTTGAAACCAAAGGCCAAATGAAGAAAAAGGTTTTAAAAGAAAGTGTTTTAATGTGGGTGCCTAGAAGCACTAAAACTGTTAGTACTGCTAACAGGGATAGTGCTACTAATAGCAATACTGCTGCTACCAGTGTTAGTACTGCTGAAAAGATTAATGCTTCTAACAATGTTAGTACTTCTTCAATGGTTACTACTGCTAATACAGTTACTACTTCTAACAAGGTTAGTACTGCTAAGCATGCAAGTGCTGCCAATGCAGTTAGTGCTTCTAATACCAGTACTGCTTCTAGAAAACGTGCATCCAAACCTATTATTGTGACTAAGTACTCCAGTAATGAGGAGTCAAAGTTTAAAAATCTTGTCAAGAAGGAATGCAAATATTTTGATGAGAAAGGGGTACCCAAGACCACTTTGGCTTGGGTTCCTAATTCATACTAACTGAATTACTTTATGTGCAGGGCAACCAACAACTCAAGGGAAAGAGAATATGGCATGTTGATAGTGGTTGCTCTAGGCACATGACAGGCAACATGTCATGCCTTCAGAATTTCAAGCATATCAATGGAGGACATGTTGCATTTGGAGATAATCTTACTGGTGGTAAAATAAGTGGAAAAGGTAATGTTACAAAAGGTAAGATGACATTTGAGGATGTCTACTATGTTGATCAGTTGAAATACAACCTGTTAAGTATATCACAGGTTTGTGACAAACAACATAGCATATTATTTACTAATACAGAGTGCATGATCCTTGCTCCAGGGTTCAAAGTAGTTGATGAAAGTATAATACTACTTAGAACTCCAAGAAAGGACAATGTTTATTGTCTATATATGGACAATGTTTCTAGTGATTCATCCCTGAACTGTCTTGTTTCAACAGCTTCTGTGGATGAATCCTCTCTTTGGCACAGAAGGATGTGTCACATGAATTTCAAGACTATGAACAAACTTGTTAAAAACAACCTTGTAAGAGGTTTACCATCAAAAGTCTTTTCATGTGATGATCATTGTGTTGCTTGTCTTAAAGGCAAACAGCACAAAACTTCTCAAAAGACCAAAGAGATCAATACAATTTCTTCTTGTCTCCAGTTATTACATATGGATCTGTTTGGTCCTACAAATATTATGAGTATAGGCAAGAAATCTTACTGCTTGGTTATTGTTGATGATTACTCCAGATTTACTTGGGTATATTTTCTAAGGACTAAGGATGAGACAAGTGGACTGATCAAATCTTTTATCCTAAGAATTGAAAACCAAACTAATCAAAGAGTATAAGTCATTAGATCAGACAATGGGACTGAATTTAAAAATCTTGATCTAAACACCTTTTGTGAAGATAAAGGCATTGAGAGACAATATAGTGCCCCTAGGACTCCTCAACAGAATGGAGTTGCTGAGAGGAGAAATAGGACACTAATAGAGGCTGCTAGATCTCTGTTGGTTGATTCAAAACTGCCAATTATCTTCTGGGCTGAAGCAGTTAATACTGCCTGTTATGTCCAAAACAGAGTTCTAGTGGTCAAGCCAAAGAACAAGACCCCATATGAGCTTTTAAATAAAAGAAAACCCTTTATTGGATTTTTCAAACCTTTTGGGTGTCCTTGTACAATTCTCAATACCAAATCTCACTTAGGTAAGTTTGATAGCAAGGCAGATGATGGATTTCTTGTTGGGTATTCATCTCAGAGTAAGGCTTACAGAGTTTTTAACTCTTCTTCTAGAATAATTGAAGAAAGTGACAATGTCAAATGCAATGAGAATACACCAAATCCTATTGGGTCTGGTCCTCAGTGGCTATTTGACATTGATTCACTAACTAACTCTTTTGGTTTCAGTAGTGATGATTATGCAGGTTCAGGAAGTGGAGGATCAGGAACTACCCAAGTCCAAGACAGTATATTTGAATCTGTGATCTTTCCCATACCCATAGTGGATCTTGTTGAAGACTGTGAAAAGGAACCATCTACTGTACCAAGTCAGAGTGAAGAAGAAAGTAGAGATGAAGAGACTCAAGACAATAAAGAATCAGAAGTAACTGCTGAAAACACCCCAGATGTGTTGAATGACTCCAATCTAGAGGTGGGACTCAATGAAGAACCTAATCATCACACCAGAATTCAAAAGAATCATCCTCCACAGCTGGTAATAGGAGATATATCTTCTCCTATGATGACTAGAAATCAAAGCAGGCTACAAGAAATGCAAGATCAACAGCATACAGTGCTTTCTTGCTTTTTATCCCAGCTTGAGCCTAAGAAGGCACATGATGCTATGAAAGAGTCCAGTTGGATAGAAGCAATGCAAGAAGAACTACTGCAATTCAAGCTGCAAGATGTTTGGGATCTGGTAGACCTTCCTAAAGGCCAAAAAGCAATAGGAACAAAATGGGTCTTTAGGAATAAGAGAGATGAAAGAGGCATAGTGATAAGGAATAAAGCAAGGCTGGTGGCTCAAGGGTATACACAAGAAGAGGGAATAGATTATGAAGAAGTATTTGCACCTGTAGCCAGGATAGAAGCAATTAGATTATTCCTGGCTTATGCTTCTTATATGAAATTCAAAGTCTATCAAATGGATGTAAAAAGTGAATTTCTCTATGGCTCAATTGAAGAAGAGGTATATGTCTGTCAACCACCAGGGTGAAAAAACCCAAGCTATCCAGAAAGGGTATACAAATTGAAGAAAGCACTTTATGGACTGCATCAAGCTCCAAGAGCATGGTATGACACTCTGTCATCCTATCTCTTGGAAAATGGCTTTGAAAGAGGAGTCATTGATAAGACTCTATTTATCAAGAGAAAGAAGAAGGATATCTTGCTGGTCCAAATCTATGTTGATGATATCATCTTTGGATCTACAAGAAACAACATGTGCAAGGAGTTTGAGGAACTAATGCATCAAAGGTTCAAAATGAGTTCCATGGGGGAACTTATTATAAATCAAAGTTAGTGCTGCTTGAACAAAGTTAATACTGCTTATGTCCCGAATACTATAAATACTCTTTGCCCGCCTAAAAAGTTCATAACGACTCTTTGCATACTGTTCACTTGCGCTCTAAACCCTTTCTCTCTCAAGTTCAAAGTTTTCAGGCAAGAACGTCCAAGATCAATGGCATCAATGGCTTTCATAGACGAGCACAATGAAATCGCGATGCTACAGAAGCCCAAACAGGCCGCTGGTTTCCACCAGATTGTGGATTTTCTCAAGACAACCCACATTGCCCATGCTCTCACTGTCTCGCCATCAATCTTTATTGAGCATCAAAGACAATTCTGGGCACATGCCACCATTGTTACTGAGAATGGTGTGCAAATGATCAAGACAAAGGTGTGTGGCAAGCCATTGACAGTTACTGAAGAGGTAATTCGCATCAGTCTACGTCTAGACGATGCCTCTGGTATAACTTCTATCTCTAATGATGAACTGTTTTCTACTCTTACAAGAATGGGGTATGAACGCCCATTGGGTGTGTTTTCAAGTTCTCAGTAGCACCATTGCTTATGCTTTGGTGTGCCTGGCCACTACCAGAAAGTACAATTTCTCTAAAAATGATTTTAAGTGATCTTGTCTCAAACTTGGGAAGCAGAAAGAGCTTTTATATGTACCCCAGGTTTGTTCAAGAAGTTATCACCCATGAATTGACGGATATGCCTCACTTTGATGGGGTATATGTACCTAAACCCCCTAAAGGCAAAGTTTTCTCAAACATGAGAAGATCTGCTGGGGACTCGGAAGGAGTTGACACCCCATTGTTCTCTACAATGATGGTGGTGTCCCACACTGATGAAGGTATGGCAGCAGGGTCAAGGCCCCCATTAGACCAACCCACTGCTAGTCAATCCCAACCTTCCCACTCTAAATCAATCCCCCAGTCTCTTCTTGATAAACCAACTTCACCAATCACCCAAACATACAAAAGGAAACAGGTAAAGAAGGCTCATTCCCTTCTTGTACCTTCACCCACTCAACCTTTAAGCCCTCTAAGGGAGAATTCTCCTTTAGAGAATATCAATAGGGAAACCAAAGGGGTGTCTCCTAACCCCAAGGAGGTGCTCTCTGAGGAGGAGGAAGAGCATATGGGTGAGCAGGTTGCCACTACTTCTGCTAGCACAGAGAAGGACAGTGGTAACATAAATAAGACCTCTCCCATGGCAAGTTTGAATGAGCAATCATTCAAAGGTCCCAGGTGCCAAGAAACCACGGGGGTGGATAGTGCTTCTGCTAGGCAGAAGACTTCCACTACTAAAAGATCCCATGATCCTTCAATATAGGGTAACACTTCTGGAGAAGGTGAGGACAGATATACCTACTATGAATTGATGGAAACAATGGGCAACATCAACCAAGATGTACTTCAACAAAGGAAAGACATAGAGGAGATGAAGCTAGTGATCCTGTCACAACAAGCACAGATTGCCAAATTAAAGAAGATGGTGACAAGGCTGATACAAAAGAAGAGAAGGAAACAGTTTGTGCTAAAGAGAAGGGAACCAGTGTCTGATTCTCCCAAAAAGGGGGAGTCAGAGGCTGAAGCAAACTTGGAAGCTGAAAAAGAGAAAGTTGAGTTTGAGGGGGAGCATGATAGGGAGAAAGAAGCAAAAAGAGATATAAAAGAACAAGCAGTAGAAACTACAGTTAGTGCTGCTGAGCCAAAACAAACAGCAGAAACTATTAGTGCTGCCACAACTTCACAAACAGCAGAAACAGAGCTAACACAAGCAGAGATTGAAGTAGCTGAAATGCTTGTAAAAGCAAAGAATGACACTCCTAAAACAAAAGGGAGTGGTCATAAATGAAGGGGGAGCAAAGAAGATAGAGAAGAAAGGAGTGGCTACAGATGCAAAGAAAAAGGGAAAAGAAAAGATGATAGAATCTGATCAACCATCCAAACAGCAAAAGATGATTGAGTCAGATGAAGCATTAGCCAAGAAAATGCAAGAAGAGCTAGATCAAGCAGAAAAGGAGCAGGTTGAAAAAGACAGAGAAATAGCCAGAGCTCTTGCAAATGAGTTGAATGAAGCATTCTAGAAAGGGTTGGAAACAGAGAAAGCAAAACAAAGAGCAATAAGTTTAAGAAAGGCTATGATGGTCAGAACAAGTGCTAAGAAGAGAAGACCTTCACAAACTTATCTTGCAACTCAGGAAAGAAACAAAATGATAACTTTCTTGCGGAGTGCAATTGGCGTAAAGAAAGAAATGTTTGTGAAGATGTCTTTTGATCAAATTAAGGATCTCTATGAGAAAGAAATGGGGAAGCTGAAGAGTAATGAAAAGGATAGAGTGGAGTTTGAAAAGAAGGCCAAGGAGAGACATGATGTAAATATCAATCAACCCTTCCCAGAAAGTGAAGAAGGAACTCCAATCAAAGGAAAGGAAGAGAAAAGGGAAGAAAAGAAGAAGGAAACTACTACAGGGCAAGGTCAAAGGAATCTGAAAAGAACTAAGATGATGGCCAAGAGAAAGAAGATTGTCAAGAAGCCTAGAATAGCTTCAGAAGAAGGGGCTGAAAAGGTTGTTGAAGAAGAAGAGGCACCTGAGTCATCTAAAATGAAAGAACCTGCTAGCACTGATGATGTAAAGATGTACATGGTAGTGATGGACAAAGTGCCTGAACCAATTTCAGCTGAACCTGTAGGAGTCAAACCTCCTGAAGTAATTAACTGGGATATTTTGGAGGTAGATGGCAAGGAATATATCAGACTGAAGAGAAGTGATGAGAAGTATGAGGTATATGTTACTTGGAACAAAATTGTCAGAACTTGCTCAAGGTCTGATCTTGAAGAAATGTTTGAGATAGGAATGAGATTGTATGCAGATCAACTAAAAGCTCCTGAAGTGTCAATCAAGAAACTAGTGATGGAGTATCTGTGTATGATGTTCAAACCTGAAGAAGTGGAAGAAGTGATCAGAAATGTCTTCCAGACTATAAACAATTGGACTTTATATGAAACTAGTGGAGTATATGCTATAACTATGGATTTTAATCATGTAGAATACTTCCTAGTGGATGGAGTCTATAATCATAGCAGGCTAAAGCTGCATGAAATGTTGAAAAAGAAGCTTGGATGTGTTCCAGATTCTGAGGCGGCAAAGTACTTGATAAAGAGAATCATTAATCAGAGTTTGGGGCTGAATCCATATACAGGAGTATGAACTATGAGGTTTTGGGAGCATCTGAAGAACTTGACTTCTCTTTATAAAAAGTCAAGTTAGGGGGAGATTGTTGGGAACTGAAGATGTGAACAAGTCTTTAATGCTGCTAGTTCAGAATTACTACTGCCAGAGGACTTCAAAGTTAATACTGCTGAGTATTACTACTGCTAGTAGAATTAATACTGCTAGTCAAAGTTAGTGTTGCTTGAACAAAGTTAGTACTGCTTAGCTAGTTAGTACTGCTAGTGGTTAGTGTTGCTTAGTAGTTAATGCTGCCAAGACTCAGTTAATGCTACTTCTGAGATAATGTGAAGATAATGATGAAGAGATCGTGGTTAAAGATAAACATGGAAAGCTGAAGATATTCATGGAAGATATAATGAAGATATTTTATTTATTGTAATTATCTTTTATTCAGTTTATGTATAGAATGTATAGAATAGTTTAGAAATACACATAATTAATTCTAAGTTTTTGTTCTAGAGAGAATCAACCTCAAGGCATAGATCCTAATTCTAGAGAAGTAGAATTCGTCTTGAAAGAGCTTGTTCTTCAAGATTGAGGTTGAGTGTGTAATCTTGTGATTTGATAATTGAATACAAGTTTACAAGTTGTTAATCATATACTGTTTGTTTACTGTTACATTGAATATCAAAGTGTTATTCCGCAAACTTCTTTGATATTGTTTCTGAGTATTTATTCTTGTTAAGAATTCGATCATGACAGAATCTTTTCTTGGTTAGCTCTTCTCTTCTCTATCTTGGAAGAATTCTCTATAACCGTTGATCTTTCACATTTCTTGGTAGGCTCTTCTCCCCCTTTTTGATGAAAAGTACAACGACTTCATCAAAACATATAGCAAGAAATGTATTCATCAGAAGCCTCTGATCCATCAATTCAAAAGATATTTATTCAGATCTTTGCAAATCCAGACAAAATAATCGTTTAACACCTGAATCAACAAATGAATAAGTTAAAATGCCTGTCAATAACACTAAGTCACTGTGTGTAACGAATACACATTGGAAAGGAGGTTTTTAATGTTGACTCCCCCAAGGCTTCCATTCAATCATCGAAAACACCAAAAGGGAAAATTCTATGAACGTTATAACAAAGAAACAAATTCCTTGTGTGTTCGTGCATGTGTTAGAAAGAATTAAGCACGTGATGATTGCTTATAGGCTCAAAATTGTGTAAACCACTGAGACAACAGTAAGTTAAACACAGAGTCAATTGTGCATGATTGAAGTGTGAAGGTGGGGCAGACTTCCTTCTTTTCAATATCCAGATTTTCCGAATGAAAATCAGATAGCAAATCTTTTGTTTCCCCTTTTGAAAATGTGAAACAGTCTCTATTTGAGTAGAAAATGAGTAGTTGGTAAGGTTTGATCAAGAGTTGGCATGGGCTAGTTGCCTGTTTCAATAATGATCACCAAAGAGTTGTGAAACATTAGAATTGTGTCTGCTCGGCTCAGAAAAAGTTGGTGTAGAGTTCTGATATTCTTTTAACTCTGTTCTCACACCCTCTTTCTTTTAAACATTTAGCTCACTCTAACCAAACTTCTTTTTCATTATAACTCATCACTCAATCTTTTCGACTTCTCACACTCAATCACTATGGATTAACTTATTGGGTAGAAATCACTGTTTAAGGTGATTCCATAGAAGTTGCGTTAAGTCCTAGCACAAAGAAATCATGTTTTCCTATGATGCATATGATGCTCAATATGGTTTAACTATTTCAGTTAAAGCACCAATTAGATCTTGAAAACATTTAAAGTCACACTTCCAATTCATGAAATCGATTTGAGATTCGGGAAGTGGTTTGAACTTTTAAGAACAATGTTTTCTATGATTGAAAGTTGTCCACTTATCAACCATATATGAGATTAAGATAAAGGATTATACCTTTACGTTCGATCTTACATCTCATGAAGTTAAGCTTAAAGTCATAAATATATGATCTTGTAAGCATCTCTCAAAAACTGCAAAAGTCTTATGTCATAGTCAAAGAAAATTTATTCACTTAAATTAAAATGACAAAAAGCAGTAAAACTTATGAAAGTACAAGTTCTGATCAGAAATAATCAGAAGTCATCACCTTTACTCCCCCTGACATTATGCATTAGAAAAATTATCAATGAAAAAAATATGCATAAACTTTCAGACAAATATGTACTCCCCCTTGATGGTTGATTTCTTCATTCGAGTATTGGAGTACAATCTCTTTTTCAGCTCGGAAGTAAGGTCTTTTGATCATTGAAGTGCGAGTCATAAATTGTTGTGTTTAGAAGTCAAACTTCATTTCAGTCTGGGTTCTAAGCTGATTTACTTAGAAGCCACTTTGACATTGATGTCCGGGTCCTGAGTTGTTTTACTCAAGAACCATTCTTCTCCTACTCCCCCTTGACAGTAGGTGCCTGCAACACAGAATCATCCCGTTTCTTTGGTACCCACTAGTATTTGGGTCCATGAATGTTAGTTGCAGTTCTTGTGGGGGTTACTGAGTAAGAACCATACCAGTAATGGTCACTCGTCTTATGAACAAGATCATGTGTACGACAATAAGAACAATAGAATTTCTTGCCTGACAAACTGATTAATTTATCTTTCGTGTAGACAAAATCATGTTTACCTTTCAGCGCATTGTTCTTCTTGGCATTAGGCGTATGTACACATTAGTTTTTACATTTTAGCTCATCTTTCTTCTTTGCTACAACTGTTTCCTGTTCCAGACTAGTTCAGCTTCTTTGTAGCTGCTTCTCCTTCTTTGATGTGTACCTGAACCATCTATATTTCTATCGTAGAAAAGGTTAGAACTACGAATTTGATTAGAAGATTTAACTGACCTCTTTGAAGAAACAGGTCTGAATGTTGAACTTGTAGCTGACTTGAATGAGCATTCTGAATCAACTGAATCATCTCTAGGTGAGTGGACAATTGAATCTGGAGTCTTGCGCTCAGTCACCACCATCGTTGAAATAATCTTTTCAAGCTCATTGACCTTTGAAGAATAACTGTTTCTTTCTTTGACAAGAAGGTCAATCTTCTTCTCAAGCTCAGACTTCTTTTTCTTCTCTTTCTGCGCATTCGTAGAAAGTTCGGATAGCTTTGCATTAAGCTTTCTAATTGCAGCTTCAAATTGCTTCTCTCTTCTTCAAATACCTTCTTTGCACCCTTTCTTGCATCTGATATTTCTTTTAAGTATCCTACATTCTTCTGATCAAATGCCTTCTTCTCCTTGGCAAACTGATCTCTTTCCAAAATTAGTACTTTCTCAAAGTCACTAACTTGTTGAGAAAGCGTTATACTTTTAAGCTCTATCACCTTCTTCTCTTCAACACGCTTCTTGGAATGATCTGAGAACTTCTTCTCAAACTCAGATATTTTCTTTTGTAGCTCAACATTTGTACTCTCCAAGTCCTTTGATTTTTCTCATTGCTCTCAACAGACTCTTGCTTCTGTATATGTGCATCAAGACCATAAATCTTTCTTTTTAGCTCATCATTCTCAGCTTCCAAATCTTTTCCTTTTAAGAAAATCTTTCGGTCTGAGTTAATCCATTCAAAGTTTAATGCAAGATAGTCCCATATCTCTTTCCCTGAAGCTTCGGGAATCTCCATTAAATCGTATATTTCTTTAGAAATACACTTTTTCAGATAAACTCTAACTCTATAATCAGCAAAATCTCTTTGCACCTGTGCTCCCTCACACAACGATAATCTCATGTTTTGACCCAGATCATCATTATCTATGAAGCTGAAAAAATTCCTTTTCCACTTTTCGTATTCTTCTTTATTCAACATTGGAAAAAAGGCAGACATTCTGTTAAGATTAGAAAAACTTGAATATGATCGTTAATGCAAAAAACAGATAAAATTCAGAAATAAAAATTTCCAAATTTAACCAAGTCTGGAAATGGAGCAAAAATCAACTTTGCGTTTAGAAGATGCTGGCGCAAAAGGGGTTTTGAGCAAGAAGTGGGTCCCGCGAACTGGAGGTTTGCGCGAGACGTGTATGACGCAAAGCAAAGATTGCGTGAGAAGTGGTTGGCGCAAGACTTGAGATTCGCGTGAGAAGAAGGTCGCGCAAAAGATGTTTTTCGCGAATAGTTGATGGCACGAAGGAGAGGTTTGCGTGAGACTTGAGTGGCGCAAATGATTGTTCAACCGGACTCTTGCTTCTACCGGGAATATGGTCGACCGGAGAGATGTTCGACCGAGATCCTGCTTGACCGGTAAGATATAACGACCGGTATAATGCTCGACCGGTAAAAAGCTGTGAGACCGGATTAATGCTTAGACCGGTATTTAGACCTACGACCGGTATGTTATTTTTCTTCGACCGGAACCAAAAGTGATATCGGTCGACCGGTATTTAGGCTTGGACCGGTAGTTTGTTTATGAACCTGTTAGGTCTGATTTTATAGTAATCATTGTATTTATAGGGCTTGGTCAAATACAGTGTTTAGTGTCTTTTAAGTGTTGTATCTGACCAAGGGTATTTAAGTCCCTTTGGTCTTGGTTTGGTGTAAGTTTGACACACACATTAATTTGAATTCTTACTTTGCGCTTCCTTGTTACTCTCTCTCTACTTTCTCTCTCTAAAGATTTAGAGATTTTTGGACTATCAATTGGTGTCAGAGCCAACTGAATCTTGAGAGGATTGAGAGATTTTTTTCTATATCTGAATTTGTGATTGAAATCGAAAATTTGATCGATTTTCTTGAATTTTTCAAGAAAATCTCGTTTTCTTGATTTCTCATAAAATTTGGATCTGTTTGTGATCGAAGTGTGTTGTTTTTGGCCTTATTAGTCTCGTTTTTGATAGTCGATCGTATTTGATTCACATAGTTTTCCATAAAAACCATGATTTGATTCTCAATTTGGTGATTTTCTGGAAACACAAGTTCATGTTCTGGTTATTTTTCGATTTTGAGTTTTTGCAGTTTTAGATCGAAATTGTTAATTGAATTGTGTAAGAAAGTTGTTTTCGTTCATCATTGAGTGAATTTCTTGTTTAAATTTCTTTGTTAGATTTGATCTTACGCGTTTTATGTGTTTTTCTGAAGTTTGTGTTTCATTCATATTTTTTTGCGTGTCTAACTCGTGTGTGTTAGTGAATTTTTCAGGTTTGCGGTTCACGTTGGAAACGCAAAGCTTAAAGTTCTCGGCTCTAGTTTAATACGCAAACTATCAGTTTGCGTTTCTCTCTTCAAGACTTCGTGCATCAAGTTTTCGTATCATTCTAGCAAACGCAAACGCAAAGTTCATTTTGCGTGTCTCAAAGCAAACGAAAAGTTCATTTTGCGTGTCTCAAAGCAAACGCAATGTTCATTTTGCGTGTCTCAAGGCAAACGCAAAGTTCATTTTGCGTGTCTCAAAACAAACGCAAAGTTCTTGTTTGCGTTTCACGTTCAACACGCAAAGCTCTAGTTTGCGTTTCTGCCTACATACGCAAAGCCTTCTTTGCGCGTCAGTCTTTATCCGCAAACCTTCTCTTTGCGCGTCTCCCTGACTTAGTTTTAAAAAAACTTTGTGTCATAACAAGTGTTTTTCAAATTTTCATTTTTTAATATTTTTCGAATTTTTTTTTCAATTCAATCTGATTTTTGATTTTCTGGTACATCAGCAATGGATTCTACCAAGTTTGCTTTCCAAGCTATGTTAGGACTGAAAGTCCTATGTGTTGAAAGTGGAATAAAGTATTTATAAGGGTTCATTTTGTAATTACTTAATAGTTGTTTAATTAGATGGGCTCAAGCCCATAAGCCCAATTGCTTGTAAAGCCTAAGTATATAAAGGCTTATTTAGTTCATAATTAGGGTCGAACAGTTTTGAAAGTCTAGAAATTCATTATTCAGTTTACTAGTCATTAGGTTTACATATCCTTATCAGAAATTCTCTCTGTAAACCTTAACCCTTTGAAGTTATATTAATCATATGACTAGTTGTTGTGGCCTATAATCTGTTCATCAATATTCATTATTACTTGTGATTGCACTGCACTGGGATCTACAATTGGTATCAGAGCAAAGAGACTAAAGGTTTGATCCAGAAAAAGGTTTGTCTAAAACCTTATAATCAATTATTTGTGTTAATTGCTTTTATGTGCTTTAATTGGTTACTGTTTATGTGTTTATTGATCGATTGTATCAGTCTAATGTGTTTCTGAAAATCAGTTTATCGGTCTTTTGTGGTTATTGTTTATCGGTCTAAGTTAAATATTTTTCTGGAAAATTAATGCTCTCGGTCGATAGGTTGATAAATCGATTTCTTGGTTTTTCTGTGTTAATCTGTTGTTCGATCGATTGTTTTCTGGGTTGATTGTTCATCGAGTTCATCGGTGTATTCTTCGACAATATCGGTCTTATCTGTTTTTTGTGTTTATCGTTTAATTTGTCTTTCGACCTGAGCCCTTCGACCGAATAAGAGTTTCTCCGGTCTTGTTCTTTGACCGGATATGTGTATCCCCGGTCTTGTCCTTTGACCGGATTCGTGTATCCCCGGTCTTGTCCTTTGACCGGATACGTGTATCCCCGGTCTTGTCCTTCGACCGGATACGTGTATCCCCGGTCGTATCATTCGACCGAATAAGAGTATTCCCCGGTCTTATCCATTTGACCGGACACTTGTACTCCGGTCTTGCACCTTCGACCGGACCTTATCTTTCCCGGTCTTTCCTTCGACCGGACCTTAGCATATCCGGTCTTACCCTTCGACCGGGTTCTTGCTACTCCGGTCTTACCTTCGACCGGGTGTTTAAAAAAAAAAAAAAAAAAGGGTATAAAAGGTCAAATTTTTTTGTCTCACGATCTTTTTGCAGTGCATTTATTTTAGCCCCCGTACTTCAAGGATTCAGCGTGCCGTTTGTGACCCTAAATTTTCAAGTTTCATATTTTGTCACTTTTGGTCCCTGCACTTTCAAGTTTCATCTTTCTTCTAAGCCGGATCGAATACAGTCTAGTCAATTCGTACAAAATGGTGAGCCCACCAATGCTGCGGTCCAAAAGAGAATATGAAAGGTGGAAAGCTGATTTTCTGGATTTTGTTGACGAACATGAGGTTGGTCCCTACATCAGATTATCTTTGACTGAAGGAGAAAAGCAATCCCAGATTCCGCCAGAAGCTTCTCTTGTGGAAAAGGAACAAAGAGAGAGGGCCAATAATAATGCTCGAAATTATATGAAATATAGTATCTGTAATGAATTTATTAGTGACATTTTTAGTGAAATTATTGGTCAAATAAATACTAACAACATGACAGGAAAAGAGCTGTGGGATTGTGCTGAATGGTTGGTGTTAGGGACAAAGGGTTTATTAACAGGAAGAGAATTGGAAGCTGAGAACTCTGAGCTAAAAGGAAAGATATCTATTTTGGAAGCTCAAACTCAGCAAACAGTCTCTGTTGGAAGTTCTGAGGAAAAGATCTCTGATCTGAAAGATGCAAATGCAGAACTTCAAAAGCGTTTATCTGATTTGGAGCAACTACTTTCTAAACACAAATCTGATTTTGAGATTAAAGAGAAATCTTTTGCAAAGAAGTTCTCAGAATTCTCGAGAAAATGTGCTGATGAGAAAAAGGAAGTGGAGCTGAAATGCATAAAACTTTCTCAGCAAGTTTCTGCTTTCGAGAAACTAATCATTCTTGAAAGAGAAAAGTTTGCAAAAGAAAAGAAGGCCATTGAACAGAAGAATGTTGGATTCTTCAAGGAAATATCCGGCAAAAGAAATGATGCTGAAAAGGGATTTGAAGAAGAACGAAGCATCTTTGAGACTGAGATTAAAAAGCTGAATGCCAAGCTATCTGAACTATCTGAGAAGGCACTAAAAGAGCAGAAAACGAAGTCTGAGTTCACGAAGAAGATTGACCTGCTTGTCCAAGAAAGAGACAACTTCGCTTCAACGATTAAAGTGCTTGAAAAGTCTGTATCAAGTTCAAATCAGAAACCTATCTTTTCACAAAGGTCAGCTAAATCTTTTGATCAGATTCGTAAGACTAACCTTTTCTATGATAGAAATATAGATGGTTCAGGTATACATCAAAGAAGAAGGAGATACAAAGATGAGGAACTGGTCTGGAAGAAGAAACCAGTTGAAGATGAGCTAAAAGAAAGAGAATCGTGTGTACATGCGTTTAATGCAAAGAAGAACAATGCGAGTAAAGGTAAACCTGATCACATCTACTCAAGAGATCAATTACTCAAGTTGTCAGGTAAGAAATACCACTGTTCTTATTGTCATACACATGATCACATTCACAAAACCATTGATCATTTCTGGTATGGTTCTTATTCTATATCCCCCACAAGAACTGCAACTAACATTCATGGACCCAAATACCAGTGGGTACCAAAGCCGAAAACTGATTCTTTGTTGCAGGCACCTACTGTCAAGGGGGAGTAGAAAAACAATGGTTTCTAAGTAAATCAGCTTAGAACCCGGACTTCAACGAAGTTTGGCTTCTGATTACATTACAGATCAGGACCCGTTCTTCAACGTTTAGACCTGGATATTTTGCAAATATCCAGGGGATCTTAATAGACCTATATCGTTCTATCATGATTTGAAGGGGAGCTTAAAAGGTAAATATCTTCTAACTCTAAATCTCTGATTGTTTGGAAGACGAACAACTTTCCAGCATGAAAAACAGTTTCTGAAATGTTCAAACCACTTCTGATTTTCAAAAGGTTTTATGAATCTAGAAGTGTGAATTTAAATGTTTTTCATTTTTTTGAGCTTTAATGTGTAACTGACTGTGTGTTTCTAAAGATCAATACTTGCGTATTATCTTATCCTTATACTGTAACGTATTCACACACACATGTTCAGTACTTCATTTGTATTCGTTATTACCATGTCTCATAATGAACCAATTTTTCGATGGTAATACCCCCGTTTGAAATTCAATGTTGTTGAGCATCAATCATAATTTCTAATCTTGTGCTTTCATTGCAAAATTGTTTATATTTGTTCATATAAACAAAATATCCATTTCTTTGATACCCTAACCTGTTTAGTTGATCTGATTGGTACATTGTCAGTTTTTCAAAGATCAATTGCTCAAATCTCCTGAGCATACTTTTTGACAGTGTTATCTTATTTGAGCATAAATGTTCAAGTTAAACTGTTGATCTACTATTCTTTATAGGACTTACATGGGATTTGTGTGAGAACTTAAACAGTACTTCCATGGATTCACGTTAACCAGTGTTTCCTACCCCGGAAGTTATCCAAGAGTGATTTGAGGGGTGAGGGGTCATAAATCAAAGAGTGGGGGAGATAACTCATCGGGTTGAGTTTTTCTCATTGTGTGGAGCGGAAAAATGGAAAAGAGAGTTTGGTTAGAAGTGAGCTTTAATGACAAAAAGAAAGAGGGTGTGAGAACAGAGTTAAAAAAATATCAGAACTCTGCACCAACCACTTTCTGAGTCGGGCAGCCACATCTACTGATTGGTTCACATTCTTTGGTGACCATCATTGAAAAGGCACCTAGCCCATGCCAACTCTTGCTATTACCCCACCAACCACTCGTTTCTTTCTTAACAAAGAAATGTTTCATTTTCTTTGGGGACGCAGCATATCTGCTATCTATTCTTCACTCGGAAGATTTAGATATTGAAAAAGAAGGAAAGTTGCCCCACCTTCGCATCTCTTTCATGCACATTGAGTCCGTGTAATATCTGTTGTTGTCTCAACAGTTTACACAATTTGAGCCTGATATAGCTAAGTAGCTTCAATCATTCATACACTTGCACGAGCACACAAGGAATGAGTTTTCTTGTCATAACATTCATAGAAAATTCCTTTGTGGTTTTTCGATGATTGAATGGAAGCCCTGGGGGAGTGAACATCACAAAAACTCCTTTCCAAAGTACATTTGTTGTACAAAGTGGCTCTGTGCTACTTACAGGCATACTAACTGTATCATTTGTTGATTCAGGTTTACCATTCCTAATATATCTGAATTTGAAAAGATTCGGATATATACATTTCATGAATTGACGGATACTCAGATCACAGGTGGGAGAAAGTCAAATTATCATAAAAGGGGAGATCAAAGAATATGTTGAAATTTAAGAGTTTTGATGATCATGATGCTCACAATCATCAAAAAGGGGGAGAAATGTTAATTTCAAAGTTTTAAAGAAAGAAAGTTAGTTCTGAAGACAGTCTAGAGATCAAAAAGATGAAGATGATGTTTCAATTTTTCAAAGAGATTTCAAAGTTTGTATTGATTCTTTCCCGTATCATGTGGTGTATGCTACAAGTTTCTTCATTATTCCTCCTACGCGTTGGTTGAAACAAGTACTTGAGATGAAAGCTTATTCAACTCGCGGTTCAAAGACAGATTCGTTGTTTTAAACTGAAGATGCACCATGGAAAGTCACGTTACTCTCACATTATCTTTCATGTGTGCTGATCCGATGTGATTGAGTTTCTACAGTTAAAAGCAGCGTGATAGTGCGTTCAGTCGAGGCTACTGTACATTGAATCTGGTTACAAAGTTGAAACTATGAAGACCAAGAGCTTTATTCAAGGGGGAGCGTTAAAAGACATGAAGACATGCAACACCAAAGTTCTTCAAAGATTCAAGAAGGAAATAAGATCAAGGCCTGAAGCTTATCAAGTAGTTAAATGCTTTATTCAACTTTAGGGGGAGATTGTTAGGACTGAAAGTCCTATGTGTTGAAAGTGGAATAAAGTATTTATAAGGGTTCATTTTGTAATTACTTAATAGTTGTTTAATTAGATGGGCCCAAGCCCATAAGCCCAATTGCTTGTAAAGCCTAAGTATATAAAGGCTTATTTAGTTCATAATTAGGGTCGAACAGTTTTGAAAGTCTAGAAATTCATTATTCAGTTTACTAGTCATTAGGTTTACATATCCTTATCAGAAATTCTCTCTGTAAACCTTAACCCTTTGAAGTTATATTAATCATATGACTAGTTGTTGTGGCCTATAATCTGTTCATCAATATTCATTATTACTTGTGATTGCACTGCACTGGGATCTACAAGCTAGGTTCTACTCAAATGATCTGATGATGCAATTGGAAACAGATACTCGTCCTCCAGTCTTAATCAACGAAGATGAGTTTACACAGTGGCAAGATAGGTTCATAAATTTCATTGAGCGTCAAGGTAACGGAGAAAATATGATGAAATCTTTTTCTGAAGGACCTTTTGTCAAGCCAAAAGGTGACATTCCTTTGACTGCTGATGAAATCAAACGTGAAAAGGCCGATAGAGAAGCAAAGTCCAATTTGATGCTAGCTCTGCCTAACTCAATCTACAATCGAATTGATTGTTTCAAACATAATCCAAACATGATGTGGACTCAATTAGAAAAGATCATGATTGGATCATCAGTTGCTACTCAAATACGTCAGACACGCTTCATGAATAACTTTGAGGAATTTAAGGCAAAGGACAATGAATCTCTGAAGGTGACTTTTGACCGGTTTTGCACTATGATTAATGATCTCAGAAAGATTAAAGTGGAAAAGACTGCTCTTGAGACAAATCTGAAATTCCTTAATGCTCTTCAGTCTGAGTGGAATAAATCATGCCACAGATTAAGGAATGATGTCAAAATCTCAACAATGCAAATTCAGGAATTATATGAGATTCTGTTGACTGATGAGATATTGGTGTTAGAGAAAAAGGCCAAGATGGATAAAAAGAAGAAATAAGTAGATCCGGTTGCTCTCCTCACAAAGCAATTATCTGAACAAGCATTGTCTGAAAATGCTTACACCATGTCAACTGAAGATGATGGTGAGGCATTACAGAAAGCTATGATCCTTCTCTTTCAGCATTACCAGAAAAAGTTCCAACCTCGATCGAGTTCCAACTCTTCACGCTTCACTTCCAGCTCTACAGTCAAAGTGCCCGAGCCTAAGCCTGCATCTTGTTATAACTGTGGAAAGTCGGGCCACTACTCAAAGGAGTGTCGAGCAAAGAAAGTTAGGGACTCAGCTTACTACCGCAAGAAATTGGAACTGGCTGAAAAGAGAGAGAACGAAACTGCTTTGCTGGCCGAGGAAGAATTCTGGCTGGATTATTCCGATGATGAAGCATCAAACGTCGAGATCGCTCAGATGTGCTTAATCAGAAATGATCAGTCAGATGATTCTGATTCTGATGAGGTATACTCTGAATTTGATTTTAATTTCATTACCTCTCAGTTTGATATCATAATTAATGCTTTGTCTGATTTACGTTCAAAACTCTTATCTGAAAAGAATCTAAATTCTGAAAAGTCAGATTTGATTGACAAACTGAAAATTTCTTTGAAAGATGAAAAATCCATTTTAGAAAATACTAAAGACATCTTTCAAAAGAAATTGGATGATTTGAAAAATTCAAATAAGACTTATCTTGAATCTTTGACGGCTATGACTAATTTAAAAGATGAATTTTCAGATAAAATAAATAAGTTAGAAGAAAAACTTTATCGAAGAGATCAATCTGAACAAACAATTTATATGAACAAGCCAAGGAGTGAAGAGGCTTTAAAACAAAAGTGGGGACTTGGTTTTGACAATCCTCATTGTTTAAACAAAGTGATAAACGAAGTTCCTACTTTATATAAATACGAATATCTAACTCTTGCTCACTATGCTCCTCAATTCAAATTTCATTGGACTAGTGAAAAGGAAGTGTTAGATCTCGAAAATGAGAAAAGGATAAATAACAAGAAAAATTAAATTCCTTTTGTCTATACGTTCGAAAATGCAAAATATTTTCCTGAAAAATCAAGAAGAGGAAGAAGAGTTTTAAATGATATATCTCCTATCAAATCTTCAATGTCTGATGATTTTATTGCTCCTTATGCACCTGATACTGATAAGAAAAATATTTCTCCAATCATTTATAATTCGAAGAAATATACTCCTCCGTTAGTATTAGAAGGAAAAATCATAAATCTTGAAGATCAGATAGAAGATCAAAATATTTTGAAGAAAATTGAATCTGATATTATTCTTTCTTTCATGACGTCTAGTCTTGAAGAATATTTATTTTTTCAAAAATCAGATTTTATTTCTAGCCTATCTTCTGATTCTAAGAAAAATAAAAAGGAAGTTTCAAATTTTAAAATCCTTTCTCAAAATTATTCTGACTCTGAGGCAAATTCAGATTTATTAGTTGATCAGATTGGTTGCTTGGATAAATTTATTTCTTCTGATTTAAATATTAAGTCTAAAATTCTTGATGATTCTTTTATGCTCAATGATCATTATTATAAACCTAAGCGTAAAAGAAGACGGTCAAAGAAGTCGAATAAACAAGATAAAGTTATTTCTGATTGTTCTAATTCTTCTGATATAATTCTTACAGATAGGGCTTTGAGTGCTCGATAAAAGAAGCAGATCTGGAAAGCGAAGCTGAAATCTACTGATTCTATGTTTGATGGAGATCGATATGTAGACAAATTTTATAATAGTGATTCATTTGTTGTTTGTAATAAAGTTTCAAAATAATCTATAAAGCAAATGTTTCAAATTTCCAAAAATGTCTCATATTCGTCTTCTGATTCTAGTTCAGATGATCATGCTTTATCTTCTGATAGTTGTGATTATTTCTCTGATCATATTCCTCGTGCTTTAAATGTCAATTCTGCTTATTCTTTCCCCATAAGAACTGCAACTAACAAATATGGACCCAAATTCAAGTGGATACCCAAGTCTTTATCTGATTCAAAGTTGCAGGCACCACATGTTAAGGGGGAGTAAGAGAAAGATGGCTCTTGAATACTACAGTTCAAGACCCGCACCTAAATGTCAAGATATTGGCTTCTGAGTAATTCAGCTCAGGATTCGCACTTCATAGACATCGACTTCTAAACACAACAGTTTAGAACTCGTTCTTCAATGATTAAGCTTCTGACTTAATGAGATACTGTGAGTACATCAATTTTAATTCCGCTGCATTTATCTCTGATAATGTTGGTATTCCAGTTTTTCTCAATGTTTCAAAAATCTGAGCTTGTTTATCTATCTCATGAATTTGTATTACCCAAAATTTTCTTTTAATATGAGACACAAATATATTTTCTTCAATGTAAAAGATGAAATAGTTGAATTTTATTTTGTTCCAACTAAATATCTTTTAAAAGTTTAAATCTTTACAAATTTTAGTCTATAAAGTAAAGTTTTACATTTTTTCTTTCTTTTGAATAAAATATGTGTCTAGGATAAATTTTCAAGTTCTTTTGTTTATATTAAAGTTTTTATATGGTCAAATTTCAAGTCTTACAAAAGTCGAAAAGTCAGCAACATGTTTGAAACTTTTATTACTGTTTTAAAGAAACGTGAGTCGGAATTTTTATAGTTTAATTTGCTTAGACAACACTAAACGATCAAAATTTTAGATTGGAATGAAAATATGGACTAAGCACTTAGATGTTGACCTGAGTGATTGAGATGAATAATAAATTCTTAAAATACAGAAATCTCTAAATTTAAAAGTTTGTACCTGTGACCTTTCTGGTTTGGGAAAGTAAGTTCCGTGAGATGCTCGTCATCTGGTCCCCTAAGGTCAATTGGTCTGGGAGTGATCGAACCCAAATCCTTCAATAGAACCAGATCGAAAGTCATGTTCTACTGGTATGAATGGGTTTAGGATATGTCGATGTAGCCTTTCTGATCCGGGAGAGTAAGTTCCAAAGGGTGTTTGACACCTAGTCCCCTAAGGCCAACTGGTCTGGGAGCGGCTGACCCAAATCCTGCAATAAAGTCAGATAGAAAGTTACGTTTATGGCATGTTCTTTACTTAACAAACTTTTTGATCAAAAGATTCCAAAGTGCACGCGCTTAAAAGATGCCAAAGAGCACACTCATGTCAAGATGCCAATGAGCACACTGCTAAAAGATGCCAATGGGCACACATCTCATGATACTTGGTGATATGTTTGAGTTGCGATAAATCTGTAAATTTATGAATATCTTAATTCTTGATGGCTTAGTGTGAGTACATGCAAAGTTCTCTATAAAATTTTTAGAATTACATTTTCTTGAAGCTAATCGAAGATTCGCATGTGAGCACACTGAATAGATTACTGGAAGTGTTTGAAACTGAACATGTCTTAACTTGATATGCAATGAAACTTGTTCTTGTATCCTACAACATATGTTTGATTTCAAATGTTTGATAAATTTGTAATATTTTACTCTGTAGAATTTTATTTGTTTAGTGTTTAAAATTTTATATGTTTAGCTGTTTCAAAATTTACATTCAGTATATTTTTCTTTCTACATTAATTTTTTTATCATTGTGTTCTCATAAATATATTTTAATGGGTTTATGCATTATTCAAGGGGGGGTGAACAAAGAGAATGTATTTCAAAGATTATATTTGTTTTTGAGGGGGAGTGTCTGATTTTCATATCTAGTGCATTTGTGTAGGGGGAGTCAATGAGCTTCAAAAGGTAAAATTTTGTCTAAGTCAGATTTGCGCTTACAGCATAACACGCAAACTTTGGTTTGCGCATCCTTAAGCACACGCAAACCTTGCTTTGCATCTCCTTCATGAAACGCAAACCTTGTTTTGCGCTTCCTTCATGAAACGCAAACCTTGGTTTGCGCCTCCAACATGAAGCGCAATCCTCCCTATTTTCTCTGTTTCTGTGTTTTTGCAGATCTTATGATGTCTCGTCTCTAACATTTGCATGACCAAGTTGATCAAGATCATTAAGGTCATGAGGGGGAGAAGTCAAGGAGAAGTTAAAGAGACAAAGAGCTCAAATGATTATCTGTTGATCAAGATTCGCCCAAAGATTTTATTTTCTCAGCTACATCAAATTCTTTTGTTGTTCCTGCTCCGAACACCACTGTTCATTCAAGATCATTCAAAAGAGGTGTATCGTCTTGAGCTTAAGCAGCAAAGAAAATTTCAATCTGAAAGATGCTGAGATGAATTTTTTTCTTAAAAGTCAGAAAGCTTCTCAAAGTCGCTTTTATGGTTCGTGCTGATTTAGAAGATCATTTTTTGAAGACCAAAGCGCCAATGATTACTAAGGGGTAGATTGTTAGGTTTGATTTTATAGTAATCATTGTATTTATAGGGCTTGGTCAAATACAGTGTTGAGTGTCTTTTCAGTGTTGTATCTGACCAAGGGTATTTAAGTCCCTTTGGTCTTGGTTTGGTGTAAGTTTGACACGCACATTAATCTGAATTCTTACTTTGCGCTTCCTTGTTACTCTCTCTCTCTACTTTCTCTCTCTAAAGATTTAGAGATTTTTGGACTATCAGAACCAATAAAGCTTTTCAATTTAGGACCGGTATGGAGCTTGATGACCTTGTAATACCCCAATTTTCGGTTCAAGTTTATGCGGAAACCGATATATTAAGGAAAAATAAGATATTTTATTTTGGAATTGAATCCTAGATTTTATAGTCTTGATGGATAAATGATTCAATTACGAGTCCAACGGTTCTTTCCGAAGCGAAATCGGAGCTATAACGAAGAAGTTATGACCAAATCGGTATTTAACCAAATAAGAAGAAGAAGCAAGTTGTTGGGTTGCCCGTGCGCCCTCCTTCACTAAAAGCGCATGGGTCGTGCGTGAGGGGCAGAAGCCCAAATTCGGGGTTAAATGAGTTTTTCCCAAATCTCATTCATTTCTCATCTTATTCATTTCAAGCATTCTCTCCCAAACCCTCCCTCTTCATCTACTTCTTCTAAGGTTCTTTCAACCACTAAATCATCACCATTCATTGCTAGAGTTAAGAACATCATCCAAGGTTTCGGTTTGGAAGATTCATCACCATCTCCATCTTCATCTTCTTCAAGTGTCCAAAAGCTTGATTTTGGGGTTTTCGTCTCCTACCTTATATTTTCTAGATTTTGGGTTGATAAGAGTATTAAATCATCATAGAAGGTTCTTCCAAGTGATTTCATTGAAGCATCCTTCAAGATCTTCATCTTCCCCAAGTGTTCAAGTCTAAGTTTTTGGGTTTTCTTCTAAAAACCTACTTGGTGAGTTTCTACAATCATTTTACAAACTTTATACATATCAAAGCTTACATTTTGAACTCCTACATATCTTCTTGGGTTTGGATTTAAGTTTATTGCATTTTGACCTAACTTGAGTATTGGGAGATTTTTAGGGTTCCTAATCTTTTTATGAAATGTAATGAGGTTTCATCTTATTTGAAGAAAAATGAAGTTTTACTTGCACATTTACATGGGTTACTTGAAAGGATGTATATAAATCTCATTTTGTGGTTTCATTATTATCAGCAGTTAAACTTGAAAAAGGCATTTTGGTTATAAATGTTTTTGGAAGCTATACGTTTAGCTTTGGTTAGTCACACATGTTATTGTGACAAGTTTAGACTATTACTAGTGGATCCCTAGGTTTTGAGTCGACTTATATTATTGGGATGTCTTTTCCCCTTTTTGTAGCTATGGATGCGTTTGATCCTCGGGAGCGTTTGGTACGGTTATGTGAGACCGGTTACTAGCTATGGGTCAAGTGTAGTCCTAGTGAACGAGTATGACTTGGTTTCCTCGGGGCCCTCCCTCACATCTTAGTACGGACCGAATTGTCCATGGCCATGGATTCCAAGTATTTAGCTCACAACTCGGATCGTGGCCTACTTTTGTGTTCCGCCACCATCCTTGGTAAATCGGGTATCCCCCGTCATCGTGAGATGAACTTTTGGACCGTTTGTCTGTAACACCCTAAAAATTAGGGTAAATTAAAACTTCATAAATAAGGCAATAAGACATCTGCATTGATATAAACCTCTCGAAAAGGTGTGTCAGTCCTTAAGACTTTACAAAAACCTGTACGGGTTTAGAATTCATCAACAGACTAATCTAAACATAACTATCTAGATTACATCGGTTGACATTCATTAATCATCAAAAGAATGGGACTTAACAATGCCCAACTATCAACACTTTAATCATCTCAAAAGGCCCGAGACCCAACTCGTCTCTCAAAACCCGGTGCATCCCACCGCTAAGGGAAACCTGTTATACATATCATTTGAGAAAAAGTGTCAGACTTAAAGCCTGGTGAGAACATACAGTTTATAAAGCTCAAAAGATATAAACATCAGTATCATAAAGAAATCTTTTCATAAAGGTTTAGTTCGTAAAGATAACATTTCGCCACAACCGGGCCTCTTCAGTCCAAAACTCGTTAAACGGTGATAAAATGACCATTTTACCAAGGATGGTGGCGTAACACTAAGTAGGCCAAAATCCGACTTATGACTAAACAATTGGAATCCGAGGATACGAACACATAAGTCCGTGCTAAAGTGTGAGACCTAGCCCCAAGCAAAACCAATGTATACTCCGTCACTAGGATCACTATGAACCATGGCTAGTATCCGGCCTCACATAACCGTACCAAGTTGCCCTCTAGGAACATATGCATCCATAGTTACAAAATGGGGAATATAACCTCCCAATAATACAGTCGACTCAAAACCTAGGGATCCACTAGTAATGGTACAGACTCGTCACAACAACAGATGTGACCAACCATAAATAAACATATGGTATAAACACATTCTTATAAACAAGATATCATATCCAGTTCAACTTCTGGTAAGAATGAAAATCATTAAAATGAGTTCATAGACATTATTTCCCATATCCAACATAATGTGCAAGCAAAACATATTTTTACTTCAAATAAGGTGAAACCCGTCATTTTGGTTAAGACTGATCGGGAACCCCGAAAATCACCAAAAACTTCATTTATATCAAAATGTAGAGAACATGAAATCATACCGTAGAAATACTTCGGATTTCGCAAATAAGAGTTTTGATATGTATAAAGTTTGTAAAATGTAGTAGGAACTCACCCAACAGGTTTATACGAAAACCCGAAAATCAGATATCGACCACGACGAAGAGGCGAAGCTTTATACACAGAACCCCGAGCAAGGCACTTAATACTAGCGATAAACGAACCCTTGAAGATCCAAAGAAACTTTAGAGAGAGAGAGAGAGATTTGAAGAGAGAGAGAAAGATTTGAGAGAATGAGATATTTAGGCTGAAAAGGGTATATGTCGGCCAGGCAATCTCGCGGGTTATGCCGCGACTTCAACTCGCGGCATAACTCGCCCGTGTCCCAAAAACCCTAAAAATCCAGTGGGTTTCACGGGTTATGTCGCGACCTCTAGTCGCGGTGTAACTCGCGTAATTCCCAAAATCTCATATTGAACAGAGGGTTACGCGGGTTGTGCCCGTAGTTCACTGTTTGATCCCCAAACTTTCACAAAATCCAAAACAACCTCAACCCAAACACGGAGCTAACGATAAAAGCTTAACCACGAGAATACCAAAACTACACAACGGAAATTCGGGGTGTTACAATCCTCCCCAACTTGGGAATGATTTCGTCCCCGAAATCCTAACTATTCGAAAAGATGAGGATATCTTCGCTTCATATCCTCTTCAGCTTCCCACGTCACCTTGGCTCCCCGATGATGCTTCCACTGCACCTTGACCATAGTGACCTCCTTGTGATGCAATTTTTTAGACTTTCTCTCTAAAATGGCGTCGGGCTCTTCTACACAACGGTTACCCTCGTCTACTGTTAATTCGGAGAGAGGAATGACGCTTTCCTCTTCCGCTAAACACTTCCGAAGATAACATATATGAAACGTGTTGTGTATTCTGTTCAAATCTGGCGGCAGTTCCAATTGGTAGGCTTGCAAACCCACCCGTTTGAGCACTTTGAAAGGTCCGAGGAAACGGGGACTCAGCTTCCCACGCTTTCCGAACCGTATAATACCTTTCCACGGCGATACCTTAAGCAACACACGATCGCCCACTTGGAATTCCATCGGCCGCTTCTTCTTATCGGCATAACTCTTTTGCCGATCCTGAGCCGCTTTCAATCTTTCACGAATACATTTGACCTTATCGGCCGTCTCTTGCACGATTTCAGGTCCGGCGAATTGCTTTTCTCCTGCTTCAAGCCAACATACAGGAGTTCGACACTTTCACCCGTACAATGCTTCAAAAGGTGCCATTCCAATACTCGAGTGGTAGCTATTGTTGTAAGCGAACTCCACCAAAGGTAAATAAGATTCCCAGCTACCCCCGAAATCAATGACACAATACCTCAACATGTCTTCCAATGTCTGGATCGTCCTCTCGCTTTGCTCGTCGGTTTGTGGATGGTAAGCCGTACTCAACTTAACTCGTGTACCAAGCTCTTTCTGAAACCCATCCCAAAAGTTCGAAGTGAACCGACTGTCGCGATCCGACACGATTGACAATGGTATGTCGTGCCTCTAGACTACCTCATCAATGTACAGCTTCGCTAGCTTATCCATCGGTAATGTCTCGCGCATGGCCAAGAAGTGAGCGCTCTTTGTTAATCTATCAACTATCACCCAAATGGTATCGTGACCTCGAAGAGTTTTAGGTAACTTTGTCACGAAGTCCATAGTGATATGCTCCCACTTCCACTCGGGAATCTCTAGAGACTGAAGGCTCCCATACGGTCACTGATGTTCGGCCTTGACTTGCGAACATGTCACACAACGTTCAACGTAACGTGCCACGTCAAGTTTCATTACCGGCCACCAATAGTGAAGCTTCAAGTCCCTGTACATCTTTGTACTCCCCGGATGAATGGAATACTTGGACTTGTGTGCATCTTCTAGTAACAGCTCCTGGTTTCCCCCAATCTTGGGTACCCACACACGACCGCTGAACAATTTTACTCCACGGCTATCTTCCGTTAAGAGTAAACGCTGCTTCATCATGACTTCATCTTTTAGATTCTCTTCTAACAGTGCTTCTACCTGAGATGCCTTGATCTTCTCAACAAGACTAGACACTAGCTCGATTCTCGAATGGGTAGCTCGAATACTTCCGCTATAGTCCTTCCGACTTAACGCATCGGCCACCACGTTCGCCTTACCGGGATGGTAAAGCAATTCACAGTCGTAATCTTTGAGCAACTCGAGCCACCGCCTTTGCCTCATGTTCAGCTCTTTTTGATCAAAGACATACTTCAGGATCTTGTGATCCGTGTATAGAGTGCATTTCGTGCCGTAGAGGTAATGTCGCCAAAGTTTCAAAGCGAACACCACCGCCGCTAACTCCAGATCATGGGTTGGATAATTCTGCTCGTGTATCTTAAGCTGGCTTGAGGCATAAGCGATCACCTTGCCTCGTTGCATCAGCACACATCCCAGTCCCAGCTTTGAAGCGTCACTGTATACCACGAAATCTTCTGACCCTTCAGGTAACGTCAAGATCGGAGCTTCACACAACTTCTTTTGAAGGATCCAGAACGCCTTCTCTTGAACTTCAGTCCATTCAAACTTCACATTCGTCCGAGTCAGAACTGTCAAGGAAGAAGCAATCTTTGAAAAGTCTTGCATAAATCTCCTGTAGTATCCCGCCAGACCCAAGAAACTTCGGATCTCGGACGGACTCTTAGGAGGCTCCCAATTCATCATAGCTTCAATCTTGGAGGGGTCTACTTTCACTCCGACCCGAGTTACTACGTGACCCAGAAACTGTACTTCTTTAAGCCAAAATTCGCACTTGGAAAACTTGGCGTACAACCTTTCTTTTCTCAATACCTCCAGAACTTCACGCAAATGTTGCTCGTGCTCTGACTCACTCTTGGAGTACACGAGTATGTCATCAATGAATACAATGACCGACTTGTCGAGGAATGGTCGGCACACTCTATTCATTAAGTCCATAAACACAGCTGGTGCGTTTGTTAGACCAAAAGGCATTACAAGAAACTCGTAATGGTCGTAACGCGTTCTGAAAGTTGTCTTCGGAACATCATCTTCTCTTACCTTTACTTGGTGATAACCCGAACGTAAGTCAATTTTGGAAAAACAACCCGCTCCTTGAAGTTGATCGAACAAGTCGTCTATTCTAGGAAGCGGATATCTGTTCTTTACTGTAGCTTTATTCAACTCACGATAGTCGATGCACATTCTCATTGTGCCATCTTTCTTCTTGACGAATAAGACCGGAGCTCCCCAAGGTGACGAACTCGGTCTTATGAAGCCTTTCTCCAATAGCTCTTGGAGTTGTGCCATCATCTCTTGCATCTCCGACGGTGCTAAACGGTAAGGTGCTTTAGCAATTGGTGCTGCTTCAGGCACAAGATCAATCCGAAACTCTACCTGGCGATCAGGTGGTAACCCGGGCAAGTCGTCCGGAAAGACATCTGGAAACTCACGCACGATCTTCACATCTTCCAGCTTTGATTTCTTTAACTTGACATCGATCACATAGGCTAGGAAAGACGAACATCCCTTTACTAAGCACTTGTGTGCCTTTGCTATTGTGATTATTGCCACTTCACCCGTTCTCTTTTCACCATAGATGACAACGACTTCACCAGAGGGGTTGGGAAGTCGAATCAACTTCTTGGAACATACGATCTCGGCATGATTGTTCGACAACCAATCCATGCCGACCACAACATCAAAACCCCCGATTAACATCGGCAATAGATCGATTGAGAACTCTCTCCCTTCGATACTAAGAGTAAACTGCTTCAGAACCTCGCGGATCAAAACTTGACTACCATCGGCTATTTATACCACTAATGTATCCTCAAGACTAGTAGTGGGCATAGAAATTTTCTGACGGAACAATTCAGATACGAAAGAGAAACTAGCACCCGTATCGAACAAAATACGAGCAGGTACAGAGTTTATAAGAAAAGTACCCGATACCACGTCAGTGGATGTTCTGGCCTCTTCGGTCGTCATCTAAAATGCTCGACCCGGAACCTTCGGAGGGTTCTCCTTCCTTGCTGGCGTGCTACCCGACACAAGCTTCGGGCAATCCCTTCTCACATGCCCCGGTGCCTTGCACTCATAACAAACGAGTCCTTTGACCGGGCAATCTCTGAAAGTGTGACCAGACTTCCCACACTTATAACAAGTTTGAGCAGTGGTAAAACAGTCACCGTGGTGTTTGGTTCGACACTTGTGGCACCACCTAGCTTCCTGTTGATTGCTGAAGTTTCGGTTTCCGCCAAAAGGTCGTGATCTCTTGGGGTGAGTGATGGCACTAATTATTTAGTGTCATTATGCTTTTTTTCTCTTACTTTTACGATAGTTTTATCTTTTAATCCCAACCTTTGAGTCATTTTAGTTCATTATTTTCTCTTTTCTTGTTTCATGGAGCTAAGGTATTGAATGACTTGTTTTACGACTTAGAATGGCTAATTAATATCAATTTTTGGCATATTTATAAGTGCAGACTTATGCTGCAGCATCAGACGATGAACAACAGTTTGAAAGGAAGAAAAGGAGCTTATGGTGGACAGCTTGCAACAATCTTTTGGGCAGATTTTGTGAACCTTCTAGATGGAAATATTTGTTGGATGTTATCTTTTCTATCTCCTTTTCTTTATTTCTTGAATTATTGTCCTTGTCACCTAACTTTAGTTTTATTATTATTTAAATTTGTGTTAAATGTCTTTTTTTGCCCTCTCCTTCCTAATATATAAAGGAAGCTTGGGAGGTGTATTTTAGAGAATCATCTATCATCTTTTTATCTACATAATCTTACAATCTTTTGTATCATCTTAGAAGATCATACTTGATCTTTTGGAAACTTTAACAATCAAACTTGGAGATTTGACACTCTCTTAGTTTGATTGTTGAAGTGAAGAATTTAATATATAATTAAGTTTATTTAGCTCTTGTTCTTTTTACCTTATCGTAATTTATTTACCGCACTTTACTTTATTGTCATTTACTTTTAAGTCATTTACATTCTTGCAATTTAATTTATCGTCATTTACATTTTCGTCATTTATATTATGTCTTTTATTTTATGTCATTTATTTTATGCATTTACTTTCCGTATGAGTAGCTAGTTTTATTAGTATGGGTGTTTGACGGAAAGGTGAGATTTTAAACCAAAGAAAGGTGGACATTGTTTCGCAATAACAATGATCCACCATTTCATTCAAGTTTTATAAATATCAATGATACTTCTTGACAAACCGATCACTTGCTAAAGTGTTAAAGTGTCGTGGACTAAGAGATAAGCCACGAAAAGCACGTCTGTTTGAATGATATAAAAAGTATACTTGAGAGAGTTACTGATAAGGACAGTTATCGTTTATATCTTTCTAAACTGATTTATTCTCGACAAGTTGATTGCTAATCAATAGTGTTAAAGTGTAGAGGACTTAGAGATAAGCCCCTTCGAACACATCAACTTGGATGATATGGGAATCGGCTCGAGAGAGCGGTTTTTACAAAGAGATTTGTATCTCCATATATTTTGAGGACTCTATTCTACACTATAAATAGTTGGAGACTACACAGAGATGTGTTTAGTCGAATCTAAACAGTAGTGTGAATATTGAAGTCCGAGAGGAATACCCTCAAAATAGATGGTGTATCTAGTTGTGGCAGAACTTCATGCTGCAGCATGTCTGCATCATGGTCCACTGAAATTTGTGTTTAAATCCCACCAGAAAGTCTAACACCCGTACTTGATTTATTCTCTGTTAACTAAATCAAAGTGATAATCCAATCAAACCAAAGTCTTCAAAATCGCCATCTAAAGTTAGTTTTCCATCTCGAGATCTTGAAACTTAAGATACCTATCCCTGTGGAATACGATACTTGGTTCTTACCATTTTATTACTTGAAAGACGACATTAGATCTCATTGTATACTTGCTTTGAGGTTTAATTAGCACACGTCTGTAGGTGTGTAAAAAGCACTGTCAAGTTTTTGGCGCCGTTGCCGGGGATAGGCGTAAATCTATGGTTGTTGAGAGATTGAGTCTTGTTAAACTAATTTTTCTACCATCTTTGTTGCTTGTCATACGTTTCCATGTAGCAAGTAACAACTTTTTTTTGAGTTTATCTTTATGTGAATTTGGGTTCAATGGGACATTCTTTTGGGCCGTATGAAACTGATTTCTGTGACTATTGTGGCGAAAATCATTTATCGTATAGTTGTTTTTCAAACCCCGAATCCAATTATTTCATGGGAGATAGTAATTGGGATGCCTCACACTTCAATGGATACAATCAATCATGGGAGGATCATCCTAATTTGTTTTTTAATAGTCAAGATCATGGCATTTTCACATCACCAATACCTCCCTACCAAGATTGGAGTAACACTTATTCAAATACTTTTGACCAATCTTGGGAGGAACAAGTTGATTTTTCTGGAAGTTTTCAAGGGGATGATTTTAACAACTCATTTTTACCCCCTACACCCTCTTTAGAACAAACTGAAAACTTCGAATCTCTTGAAGCTTTGATGAATGATTTCTTACAAAACATAAATGGAGTTGTTATTAACATAACGACCTGTGTTGGAGAGATCATTAATGAGCGTAATAGACAAATCCAAAATCCTTTACCAAGTGAGATTGAAAATTTTGAGAGTATTGGTAAGGATAAGGATAAGGTCATTACTTCGGAAAATAGTCAAGAGATAGAGAGTTCCGAGGAAGAATATGAGCATTTGAGCAACCCCTCTTCACTTCAAAATAGTGAAGAGGTGCAACAAAATGCTAAGATTGTCATTAACTTATGCTTTGAATCTGTGAAGAACAACCACATCATTGCAGATGCTGCAGCATCCTTGCAGCAAAACTGTGCAGAAAATGTTCAAGTCATTTTTAAAAAGAGACGTGATGATCAATCCAAGGATTTGGGAAATTTCATAAAAACATGTTCTATTGTTGGTGAGGTGATGTGGAAAAATATTTGTGGGATGAAATATTCCCCTAATTGTGCCATTGAAATCTTATGTCGTAATCAAGGAGTGAAGGAGGTGATAAGGAAAGTATATAAGCATAAGTGGAAGGAGAAACACCAAGATGAGTTGGTGAGGACCGTTAGGGCTGGGGAGCATACTGATATGCTCCAACAAATTCCACTATTCCTCAAGAAGTCGTCAACAAGAAATCCAAAAGCTGAAAAAGGAGAACACCTTGCTAAAAGAAGGAAATGCAAATCGAGTGTCATAACATGTTGCACCACCGCAGGATTCACAGCCTACTCCAATGGAGTAGGACAGGTTCTATTCATTACCTTTTAGCTCCATTTTCATTGTTCATTTTTAATTTTTGAGTCTGGGATGTGTCTTTGCTGACTTTAGGATTTATTTTCTTGCAAATGGGCATTGGTGATCAGTTTGAGCATGCATACATATCCATAATAAATTCATACAGTTATGGTTGATATCTCACTGTGTAGTTCTTGCTAGAACTAGAATTGTTTTTCTTGGGACACAATTTGGTCCACATCTTACATGAGAAATGATTTAGGCCATTTTTTTTTATATTCAATATTAGCCACTTGCACCCACTCCATATTCTCCATACACTTTCACACAATTAAAATGAGGACATTGTAAATCTTCAAGTTTGGGGTTGGGAAAATCCACCATGGCAAAAACATAAACATAGAAAAAAAGAGCATAGCTCTCTAAATCTGCCATGTTTGGACTTAGGCACTAAAAAGTCCCATAGGGGCTAAGTGCATTACATTCACCAAAGAGACGAGCACAAAAAGTGTCAAATCTGAAAATTTTTAAAATGATGCAAAGGGTGAAAATAAGAGGCAAAGTGAGAAAGAAAAAGCCATAAAGAGTGATCCAGTTCTTTAAAAAGTCCTTTTGATCTTAATTTTGAGATGTGGGTACCATAACAAAAAGAAAATCTTGCTAGCATATGGTTCATACTCATGGTAGATAGAAATCATGGACATTTTGGATTTATGAAGGGCTATGTCATGCATTCTTGGATTGATCATCTACATGTGTGCACTTAATGCATTCATCTTGCAAATCCTACCAACTTGAGTTATTTTTTTTTCTATTCTTTTCTTTTCTTTTCTTTTTGTGTCTTAATTGCTTGGGGACAAGCAATATTTCAAGTTTGGGGTTGTGATGGCACTAATTATTTAGTGTCATTATGTTTTTTTTCTCTTACTTTTACGATAGTTTTATCTTTTAATCCCAACCTTTGAGTCATTTTAGTTCATTATTTTCTCTTTTCTTGTTTCATGGAGCTAAGGTATTGAATGACTTGTTTTACGACTTAGAATGGCTAATTAATATCTATTTTTGGCAGATTTATAAGTGCAGACTTATGCTGCAGCATCAGACGATGAACAACAGTTTGAAAGGAAGAAAAGGAGCTTATGGTGGACAGTTTGCAACAATCTTTTGGGCAGATTTTGTGAACCTTCTAGATGGAAATATTGGCTGGATATTATCTTTTTTATCTCCTTTTCTTTATTTCTTGAATTATTGTCCTTGTCACCTAACTTTAGTTTTATTATTATTTAAATTTGTGTTAAATGTCTTTTTTTGCCCTCTCCTTCCTAATATATAAAGGAAGCTTGGGAGGTGTATTTTAGAGAATCATCTATCATCTTTTTATCTACATAATCTTACAATCTTTTGTATCATCTTAGAAGATCATACTTGATCTTTTGGAAACTTTAACAATCAAACTTGTAGATTTGACACTCTCTTGGTTTGATTGTTGAAGTGAAGAATTTAATATATAATTAAGTTTATTTAGCTCCTGTTCTTTTTACCTTATCGTAATTTATTTACCGCACTTTACTTTATTGTCATTTACTTTTAAGTCATTTACATTCTTGCAATTTAATTTATCGTCATTTACATTTTCGTCATTTATATTATGTCTTTTATTTTATGTCATTTATTTTACGCATTTACTTTCCGTATGAGTAGCTAGTTTTATTAGTATGGGTGTTTGACGGAAATGTGAGATTTTAAACTAAAGAAAGGTAGACATTGTTTCGCAATAACAATGATCCACCATTTCATTCAAGTTTTATAAATATCAATGATACTTCTTGACAAACCGATCACTTGCTAAAGTGTTAAAGTGTCGTGGACTTAGAGAAAAGCCACGAAAAGCACGTCCGTTTGAATGATATAAAAAGTATACTTGAGAGAGTTACTGATAAGGACAGTTATCGTTTATATCTTTCTAAACTGATTTATTCTCGACAAGTTGATCGCTAATCAATAGTGTTAAAGTGTAGAGGACTTAGAGATAAGCCCCTTCGAACACATCAACTTGGATGATATGGGAATCGGCTCGAGAGAGCGGTTTTTACAAAGAGATTTGTATCTCCATATATTTTGAGGACTCTATTCTACACTATAAATAGTTGGAGACTACACAGAGATGTGTTTAGTCGAATCTAAACAGTAGTGTGAATATTGAAGTCCGAGAGGAATACCCTCAAAATAGATGGTGTATCTAGTTGTGGCAGAACTTCATGCTGCAGCATGTCTGCATCATGGTCCACTGAAATTTGTGTTTAAATCCCACCAGAAAGTCTAACACCCGTACTTGCTTTATTCTCTGTTAACTAAATCAAAGTGATAATCCAATCAAACCAAAGTCTTCAAAATCGCCATCTGAAGTTAGTTTTCCATCTCGAGATCTTGCAACTTAAGATACCTATCCCTGTGGAATACGATACTTGGTTCTTACCATTTTATTACTTGAAAGACGACATTAGATCTCATTGTATACTTGTTTTGAGGTTTAATTAGCACACGTCTGTAGGTGTGTAAAAAGCACTATCAGTGAGCAGAAATACTCTCCCACTTTCTCTTATCAGTCACCACTACCGCTTTCTCAACTTTGTTCCTCGCGAACATCTCTTCCATGTACTGAGCTTCTTCAATCATCTCACGGAGGTTAGAAGATTTAGAATTGTGGACCATAGGTTGCATGTCCGCAGGTAGGCCATTCAGATAGGCCTTCATCTTATCCTTTTCTGTTGGGGCAGCATGCCCCACCAGATCTAGCTTCTCCATGAACTGACGGGTGTACTCTCTCACCGTCAGGCTTCCCTTTACCAGAGACCGAAATTCTTTCTCGATTCGGTCCATGGTTCTTTCATTGCAAAATTCTTCTAACAGCTTTTTCTTGAAATCGGCCCAAGACAACTGAGCCAACACAGCAGGAGTTAGGGTGGATTGGATGACATTCCACCAAATGAGTGCAGTACACCTCAGCAGTTGGATACCGAACCGCACTCTCTGATCATCTCCGCATTCGAAAGAGCCAAAAGCTTGCACGACCGCTCGGATCCACTTCACACACAAGACTGGGTCGTCGAAACCAGAGAACTCCGGTGGTCCGCAACCCAGAAAGGATTTGTAGGAACAACTTTTTCTATTCCCTGGAGCACCAACAATCCTGGTTTCCTCAGCCCTGACCCCTGTACCAGCGCCTCCAGAACCTGCTACGATGTTTTCCACAACCGTCTCACTTCTACGATTGTTCACATCGCGGTCCTCGATTACCTTCAGCAGAAACTCTTGCTGCTTTACCATCTCTTCCCTCATTGCCAACATCATGCTGGCCATCAACTCGGACGGGGAACTAGCATCCCTGATTACTGGGTGGGACGAAGCCAGGTCCACACGCGGGATGACCTCTGGCCCCCCACCTAGTATTTGTGGAATAGGTGGACGCACCACAACCTCAACACCTTCCGGCTGGTCAGCGGTAGAGGCTGTCGCTTCCAAACCATCCACACGAGTACGCGGTCTACCACGCGTATTCACCATACTGAACTGCTTCACAGAACAGAGACAGAGATAAGAGAGAGATTGAATAATACAAAGGAAACGTACTACCACATTACCAATTGTCATAGCAATAGAAATTCAAGCACACTTACGTACGATATCTTCATAATAACATTAGCTAAGTGAGATTATGAACATATAACACATAAAAGTTCTCGTCACGATCACCACAACGCCTGATAAACGTACTTTCCGTTGACTCTAAGACTAACCCATCTTAGAAGTTCTACCCAATCTCGCAGATCAATTCTTAGCATACTCAGTCTAAGTCTAGACATCTTACATTCATGCCTAGTTCGCTTAAACTAGGGCTCTGATACCAACCTGTAACACCCTAAAAATTAGGGTAAATTAAAACTTCATAAATAAGGCAATAAGACATCTGCATTGATATAAACCTCTCGAAAAGGTGTGTCAGTCCTTAAGACTTTACAAAAACCTGTACGGGTTTAGAATTCATCAACAGACTAATCTAAACATAACTATCTAGATTACATCGGTTGACATTCATTAATCATCAAAAGAATGGGACTTAACAATGCCCAACTATCAACACTTTAATCATCTCAAAAGGCCCGAGACCCAACTCGTCTCTCAAAACCCGGTGCATCCCACCGCTAAGGGAAACCTGTTATACATATCATTTGAGAAAAAGTGTCAGACTTAAAGCCTGGTGAGAACATACAGTTTATAAAGCTCAAAAGATATAAACATCAGTATCATAAAGAAATCTTTTCATAAAGGTTTAGTTCGTAAAGATAACATTTCGCCACAACCGGGCCTCTTCGGTCCAAAACTCGTTAAACGGTGATAAAAGGACCATTTTACCAAGGATGGTGGCGTAACACTAAGTAGGCCAAAATCCGAGTTATGAGCTAAACAATTGGAATCCGAGGATACGAACACATAAGTCCGTGCTAAAGTGTGAGACCTAGCCCCAAGCAAAACCAATGTATACTCCGTCACTAGGATCACTATGAACCATGGCTAGTATCCGGCCTCACATAACCGTACCAAGTTGCCCTCTAGGAACATATGCATCCATAGTTACAAAATAGGGAATATAACCTCCCAATAATACAGTCGACTCAAAACCTAGGGATCCACTAGTAATGGTACAGACTCGTCACAACAACAGATGTGACCAACCATAAATAAACATATGGTATAAACACATTCTTATAAACAAGATATCATATCCAGTTCAACTTCTGGTAAGAATGAAAATCATTAAAATGAGTTCATAGACATTATTTTCCATATCCAACATAATGTGCAAGCAAAACATATTTTTACTTCAAATAAAGCGAAACCCGTCATTTTAGTTAAGACTGATCGGGAACCCCGAAAATCACCAAAAACTTCACTTATATCAAAATGTAGAGAACATGAAATCATACCGTAGAAATACTTCGAATTTCGCAAATAAGAGTTTTGATATGTATAAAGTTTGTAAAATGTAGTAGGAACTCACCCAACAGGTTTATACGAAAACCCGAAAATCAGATATCGACCACGACGAAGAGGCGAAGCTTTATACACAGAACCCCGAGCAAGGCACTTAATACTAGCGATAAACGAACCCTTGAAGATCCAAAGAAACTTTAGAGAGAGAGAGATTTGAAGAGAGAGAGAAAGATTTGAGAGAATGAGATATTTAGGCTGAAAAGGGTATATGTCGGCCAGGCAATCTCGCGGGTTATGCCGCGACTTCAACTCGCGGCATAACTCTCCCGTGTCCCAAAAACCCTTAAAATCCAGTGGGTTTCACGGGTTATGCCGCGACCTCTAGTCGCGGTGTAACTCGCGTAATTCCCAAAATCTCATATTGAACAGAGGGTTACGCAGGTTGTGCCGCGACCTCTAGTCGCGGTGTAACTCGCGTAGTTCACTGTTTGATCCCCAAACTTTCACAAAATCCAAAACAACCTCAACCCAAACACGGAGCTAACGATAAAAGCTTAACCACGAGAATACCAAAACTACACAACGGAAATTCGGGGTGTTACATTGTCCTTTCTTGATAAAGATCTTCATTTGTAAACTAAAACTCTTGAAAAGAATTACTTATGTTACAATTGTTTATATCCTTTGAAATCTATAAACTTATGTTCTCACTAGGCTTTAAGCCTAACATTTTTTTCTCAAATGATATGTATAACATGTTCCCTTAGCAGTGGGGTACCAAGGTCGTGAGTGACGAGCATGTCTTAGAGACATTTTTTAGATGACTAGTAGTCGTTGTTGGGCATTGTTTAAGTCCCATATTTTGGTGATTTTGGGTCGACAACCGATGTAATCTAGATAGATGTATTTAGATTAGTTTGTTGTTGATTTCCTTATCCTTTCTCAGGTTTTGTAAAGGTTTAGTACTTTTCCCCTTTTTGGGAGGTTTAATACCAATTGCGAACGTCATTTTGCCTATCTTCCGAAGTTTTAATTTACTCTGTTTTTTTAGGATGTTACAGACCTGACCGATAAAATGCATGGCACAGATTTATGGACCGGTATGTTAACAGTGGACCGGTAAGATGCTTGGAAGGAGTTCGACCGATACAGAGTTTATGGACCGGTAATAGTTTTCGACCGGACCTGGATTGAGACCGGTATAGTGTAAAATAGATGGTCGACCGGTTCCTTGCAATATCTTCGACCGGTATATTGCTTTTCTCGACCGGTATATTGCAATATTAAGAGTGTAGTGGACCGATAAGTTGCTGATCGACCGGTAGTGATGATGTCGACCGATATGCTTGAGAGTGTAGATTTCGTAGATTTCTCGACCGGTAGATTTCTCGACCGGTAAATTCTTGACCGATAGGAATAAAGCTTTTTGACCGATATAGATGTTTGGAATGGTACAAAACTTCGCCCGGTAACGTTTCATGTCCGATAATCGGCCCTGCAACTCCCAAATTGAACTGTCTAGAATTCGATTTACAGCCCCAAACTTTGACAAAACGATCGACTTACCAACTACAGCATGTTACAACACTTTGATTTCGAAAACAACCACAAAATGAAGATTTGATTTATAGCACAGTGTTCTTGAAAAACTTAAGAACACAGAGAGTTTGATAATTTGATTTTGAATCTGGTATATAGCTCTGATACCAAAGAGCCTACCAAGAAATGTGAAAGATCAACGGTTTAGAGAATTCTTCCAAGATAGAGAAGAGAAGAGCTTACCAAGAAAAGATTCTTCAAAGTATTCTAAAGACATACTGATCTGAGAGAAATTTTCTTTGAAGATAATTTGCCTGGAGATTATTACAAATTAAAGAGAGAAAGAGATTGCATCTTCTGAGCTGAAAGAGAAGACCAGAATGCTAAATCATTTTAGTAATGATCTTGATCCAAAGGGGGAGATTGGTAGATCACAGATTTATTGGATTCAAGATCATCCAATCGAAGACTGCAATCTGAAGCTAACGCTGAAAAGTTGCTCTCGATATAAGTCTAATGTCCTTTGTAATAAATGTCAAAGTTTATTGTATTTTACTATTAGTCCTAAATATCTAATTAATAGATATTTAGTTTTAGATATTATATTAGTTTAATTAATATCTAGATATTTAGTTTATGTTTTAGATATTATGTTTTTATAATATCTTAGTTTAGTTTTTGTTTGAGATATATAAGGTTATGAGATATTTATTATCTTACAACTTTCAATATCTCAGATCAACACATATCGACCCACCAAGAACACATCAGAGAGAGTGAGCTTCAAAGTGTAAACAAATCAACCTCTGTAATCCGCGTTTGTAATCTAAACAGGTTGGTTTATCGTTTATGTTTGTTATTTGATTATCTGGTAACGATCACGGACTCACAGTTGGCTCTTCTCCCCCTTTTTGATGAAAAGAGCAACGAATTCATCAAAACTTTAAGTAAGAAATGTCTTTCATAAGGAGCTTCTGATCCGTCAATTCAAAAGATATTCATCCAGATCTTTGCAAATCCAGACAAAATAATCGTGTAACACCTGACTCAATAAATGAATCAGTTAAAATGCCTGTCAGTAACACTAAGTCACTGTGTGTAACAAGTACACAATGGAAAGGAGTTTTTTGATGTTCACTCCCCCAGGGCTTCCATTCAATCATCGAAACACAAAAATGTAAATTATATGAACGTTATGACAAAGAAACAAATTCCTTGTGTGTTCGTGCATGTGATAGAAAGAATTTAGCATGGATGATTGCTTATAATAGGCTCAAAATTGTGTAAACCACTAAGACAACAGTAAGTTAAACACAGACTCAATGTGCATGATTGAAGTGCGAAGGTGGGGCAGACTTCCTTTTTTTCAATATCCAGATTTTCCAAATGAAAATCAGATAGCAAATGTGTTGTGTCCCCTTTCAAAATGTGAAACACTTTCTATTTGAGTAGAAAATGAGTGGCTGGTAAGGTTTGATCAAGAGTTGGCATGGGCTAGTTGCCTGTTTCAATAATGTTCACCAAAGAGTTGTGAAACATTAGAAATGTGGTTGCCCGGCTCAGAAAAAGTTGGTGCAGAGTTTTGATATTCTTTTAACTCTGTTATCACACGCTCTTTCTTTTAAACATTTAGCTTACTCTAACCAAACTCTCTTTTTCTGTATACCTCATCACACATTCCACACTCATTTCTTTTCGACTTCTCACATTCAATCACTATGGATTAACCTATTGGGTAGGAAACACTGGTTAACGTGTATCCGTAGAAGTTGTGTTAAGTCCTAGCACAAAGAAATCTTGTTTTCCTAGAAAGCATGTGATGCTCAAAATGGTTTAATTATATCAGTTAAAGCATAAAATAGATCTTGAAAACATTTAAAATTACACTTCCAATTCATGAATTCGTTTGAGAATCAGGAAGTGGTTTGAACTTTTAAGAACAATGTTTTCTATGATTGAAAGTTGTCCTTCTATCAACCATATATGAGATTAAGATAAAGAAATTATACTTTTTACGATCAATCTTACATCTCATGAAGTTAAGCTTAAAGTCATAAAGATATGATCTTGTAAGCGTCTCTCAAAAACTGCAAAAGTCTTATGTCATAGTCAAAGCAAATTTATTCACTTAAATTGAAATGACAAAAAGCAGTAAAACAATGAAAGTACGAGTTCTGATCAGAAATAATCAGAAGTCATATGTCTTTTACTCCCCCTGAAATTATGCATTAGAAAAATTATCATTGTAAAAGATATGCATTTAAAATTTCAGACAATTATGTACTCCCCCTTGATGGTTGATTTCCTCATTGGAGTATTGAAGTACAATCTATTATCAGCACAGGAGTAAGGTCTTTTGATCACTGAAGTACGAGTCCTAAACTATTGTGTTTAGAAGTATTTCATTGAAGTACGGCTTCTAAGTTGATTTACTTAGAAGCCTCTATTCATTGAAGCACGGGTTCTGAACTGATTTATTCAGAATGAAATAAGATTTGTTTCTTTAGTTATTGGTCGGTTTATATCTATGACGGGATAAATGGTCCTGTCACTGTTCATGTACAATCAAAAGATGATGATCTTGGAAATCATACAATTTCACTCAATGGTTATACACATTGGAGTTTCTGCTGGACTTCAAATACTCGATTTTATGCTCATTTCTATTGGAATTCAAGGTCTGCATTTTTTGATGTTTTTTATGATAACACAAGTAAAAAATATTGTGATAATGGCAAGTTGTTTAAAAAACAGAGATGCTATTGGTCATGAGCAATATGTTTTATTGTGGCACAACACCTTCAACCTTTCCCAGTCGGATGGAACAAGCTGCATGATTGGTCATGAGCAATATGTTTTATTGTCTTTTATTAATATATCCAAACATATTAAAGAGAGGAATTATTATCATTGTATGCATTCAACTCTTTAATATTCAAGTAAAGTTTCCATTATTTTGAAGTACATGATCAAACTACTATCGAAGATCATGCATTCTATTGCATGCATGTAAGCGAAACAAACTCGACATATTTTGCTAGGTAATGATCTAGAAAGGTAAGATGTAAATAGATCTTTCGTTTACCTCATGAGCCAAAGACACTATTTCCAAAATGGTAGGGGGGAGAGAGAGAGAATCCCCTTCTTTTACGAACCCGATAATTTAAACAAAGTTACAAGCTTGTTTTAAGGAATGACACATGTGAAAATGCAGTGCTTACACTGTTGTTTCATTTATGTAACGTGCATGGCTATTTTTTCACACAAAAAATAGTCGTGAATGTTTAACATGTCAAACAACATTGTATAAAAAGTACATTTTCATACGCGTTGTTTCATATATGAAGCAACACATGAAAACTGGTTTGTAAGTATTTGTATTTTATTGTGTTTGTAAATGATTATGCGTCTATATATATACACACACACAAACACACACACAAAAGAAGTGAGTTGGGGTCACATAAAAAACGTTTTACGGTGGACGTAAAAAACCTAGGGGTATTTTCGTAAATAACTAGAACTTCAACGGCTTGTAAGGGAGACGGGATTTACACATACCTTCAAATGCATTACATGAAAAACATACCAAACCTAGATATACATTCACATGAAAATGATTGAATCTCTTTGTAACTTCACTAACTTTCATATACGCACACATACCTTAATATGAAAAACAATCAGGTTGTACATATCTTCACATACTTTCAATATTTCACATACATGAAAAATCTAAAAGTTTATGTACCGCAGATGCGGAAAACCAAATCAAAGTGTTGTCATTAGTTTATAAAATAGTGTGTCATGAGCTTCGATGGATCAAAAGATATTGTCGTACACCAAAGGTGTTCTCATGAAATTGAGTAGTCCCTGGTAGGGGTGTGAAAAAACTCGAATAGTCCGAAATTCGAACTCGAACCCGAACCGAAAATAAGGTGTTTTTTGCAAAACCCGAATTCCCCGAAATCCAAAAAATTGAAACCCAACTTTGGGGGGTTTATCTGGGTCGGGTTGGGTTTAATCTTTAGCCACTTAACCCGTCTGAAATCCGAAATAATATACATATATATTTTAAATCTTCTATAAATATATTTATTTATCTTATTATCTTTTGAAAATCATAAATTATAGTCGGTCAAAATGCTTTCTAATTTCTAAACTTATTATAGATTTCATCAAGGTCTCAATCGATTGAATTCATCCTCATAATTGATTGAATTTATATATACTATTTGCATTATAATAATACCCGAACCGGCCGACATCAACCCGATCCCGAAGCAATCCGAAATCTAAAATCCGGGTCTTGATTTCCATGTCCGAAATTCGATCGGGTTTTCGGTTTGTCCATTCGAACCCAACCGCCCCTCCCGATTGCACACTCCTAGTCACCGGAACGCCAGGGCGGATTTAGTAAGAGTCATACGGTATCTCGTGTCATCGTAAACTTTTTTGGCGCAATAAAAAATTCTTTATGCCCTTTTACTAGTAAAATTCAAATGAGTAGTTTTAAGAAGTTGTATGTATACAATAATAAGAGCATCCAACGAAAAAAGAACATGTTTTTTCTAACTTAAAAACAATTTTTTTTAATGTTCCATCATGGTTCTTCCGGTATTTTTCCGAGTGTGCCCTTACGAACCAAAAACTAAAAAAAAGTGCTTCAAAATCAACCAAAATAATCGAAAAAATCCCTTGAAATCGAGGAAAAAAAACTTAAAAAATCTAACGAAATCAACCAAAAAACTTCAAAAATCTCTCGAAACCGCAGAGTTAGGCTAAAAGCACATCGGACAACTTTGCAGACCTTTAACCTACTTTAAAGATGCCCACTATGCAAAAATATTGAATCCGCCACTGTATGTTTGTACTTATCCTGATGAAAAATGTTGTAAAAAACTTTCTTACAATGCCCAAAAAACGTTCTATAAACTTTTTGTAACATTTTTAGATGGAACGTTTTTTTGTTTGGTCTTATAAAACACTTTATTATGACGTTTATTTATATTAGGCGTCCTATAAACTCAATTTTGTTGTAGTGACGTTTACAGATGAGCGTTTCACGAAAATTAAATCATATTATGGATATACAGATGTTTCATTATTTACAGAAGATTGTATTTATATTTTGTTCAGTCATGAATTTCAAATTTTATAATGAGATGTGAATATATGGGTTTGAAGACTTAATACTCATGCAATTATTTTTCCAAGATATATTGCTAATAAACAATATTAACTATTAATTTTTGTAAATAAATCACACAAACTAATGAAATAAAACGGAGAAACATGATTGAGGGCTAAGTTATAACTTTAAAATCGTGATTCACCCGTGTTGCATTGCGTAGGTACACAACTAATGTGTGTACGTACACACACATTATATTACTTACACTATTTTCAATATAATGTTTGTTAAATTACTTTGTATAAATCATCGATTGGGATAATTATTTCTTGTCACTCATACCAAATTAACTATTCATTTTATTTAATCCGATGATAATGGAATTTTTTTGCAATAGTATAAATATATGATTAATTTATCTACTACGTAAAATGGAAATGAATGTGATAAAATAGTAACTATTTTATATATTGTGCCAATTTAACTCAACGTATTCCTTTATACACCCATCTGGATTCACATATTAGAATAAGTATATATTGTTCATATTTACAAGGTAAACTAATTAAGTTTACATTACTTGGCTAATTACTTAATACTGCGGTCATATTGTTTAGGAATTAATCAAAGTTTTACTAAGAACGTTTTTAAAAATAATGTTTTACCAAAAAGTGTTTAAAAAAAATATGTTTTATATGTTAATATTGTGCCTATGTTTCTACTATTCATGGAATATTACTTATTTTGAATGGATGAACCAACTCTTTCTGGTTGTATATAATATAACTAGTGTTGATACCGCGCAACGGTGATCAAAATCCATGTTAAAGAGATTTGTTAAAAAAGAATTCAATTCTTATTTTAATTTAGATTTGTGAAAAATCCATTTGTTTTTACCGTGCTTTGTGCGATCGTGTTGTTGAATGATATATATGACAAACATCGATAAGGTTGAATTGGATATGAAGTGGTAAAATTATCATAATAATTATGATACACTATTAAATTGTTTTTGCTTTTGGTTGTCTTAGTATAAGAGTAAAGAGTGGTGTAATATATTGTTTGTAAAAAATAACAGTATAATCAATAATGTATAAATAACATATGTGAATTCGGTACATTATTGGGAGAGAGGAAGGGGAGCCGAATATTACTTTATATGATGAACATTCCAAATAAAATTGCGTCATGGTTGAAAATATATCGTCAGATGGCGGACTCATTTTCCTGTAAGAAGAAGTAATAAAATGAAAAGTAGTTAATGTATTGTGTTGGTGTTATAGGGAAGAATATTTGATAGTTATTATAGATTATGATGATGTTGTACATGGAGATCATATGTCGTTGAAGAAATAGTTTGGAAAACTTCCTTGAAGACAATATTTTTAATGAAGTTTCGATCTTCAACCTCATCGTCGGCATTTAGTATGACCAATCCTTCACGTGATGTAACTCGTGATACAAGTAATGGGTCTAACACAACAAATGCACCATTGATCGATAACACACCAGATTCGTCTCAAACATCAAACAAGATTTGTTTCTTTAGTTATTGGTCGGTTTATATCTATGACGGGATAAATGGTCTTGTCACTTTTCATGTACAATCAAAAGATGATGATCTTGGAAATCGTACAATTTCACTCAATGGTTATACACATTGGAGTTTCTGCTGGACTTCAAATACTCGATTCTATGCTCATTTCTACTGGAATTCAAGGTCTGCATTTTTTGATGTTTTTGATGATAACACAAGTAAAAAATATTGTGATAATGGCAAGTTGTTTAAAGAACAGAGATGCTATTGGTTAGTTAGAGATGATGGGTTTTATTTGGCACAACACCTTCAACCTTTCCCAGTTGGATGGAACAAGCTACATCATTCGTCATGAGCAATATGTTTTATTGTCTTTTATCAATATATCCAAACATATTAATCAGAGGAATTATTATCATTGTATGCATTCAACTCTTTAATATTCAAGTAAAGATTCCATTATTTTGAAGTACATGATCAAACTACTATCGAAGATCATGCATTCTATTGCATGCATGTAAGCCAAACAAACTCGACATATTTTGCCAGGTAATGATCTAGAAAGGTAAGATGTAAATAGATCTTTCGTTTACCTCATGAGCCAAAGACACTATTTCCAAAATGGTAGGGGGGGAGAGAGAGAGAATCTCCTTCTTTTACGAACCCGATAATTTGAACAAAGTTACAAGCTTGTTTTCAGGAATAACACATGTGAAAATGCAGTGCTTACACTGTTGTTTCATATATGTAACGTACATGGCTGTTTTTTTCACACAAAAAACAGTCGTGAAAGTTCAACATGTCAAACAACATTGTATAAAAAGTATATTTCCATACGCGTTGTTTCATATATGAAGCAACACATGAAAACTGGTTTTTAAGTTTTTGTATTTTATCGAGTTTGCAAATGATTATGTGTCTATATATATATATATATATATATATATATATATATATATATATATATATATATATATGTTGGATATAGTGTCCAAGGTCATTAACTATTAGTAATATTTCTAATAATAGCAGTGTCCTTTTGGGTTGCCCTTAAGACCCAAATAAACCATCAGAAGGATAAAGGGAAACAATTAGTTTATTAATTTGTCATTTGATGTTAAATTAATTGTAAGCTAAAATATAATTAATTAGATTGATTATATAAAGGGATAAATGATAATTGGTTAAAATAGTTTTAACGAGCTTATCTGTTCAAGGGGGCTAAGTGTAAAATAGAGAAGCAGGAGATGAGTATAAATAAACTGCTAGGGATCAAAACTTAATCAGTTTCTCTCTCTCTAGTAGTCGTCGATCCCCTCTCCCTCTCTCCCAAAATCGTGAACCCTAATAAGGGTTTAGGGTTTAAGCCTCTTCTTAATTGTTGATATTTGGTGTTCTTAAGTGTGAGCCACTAGAGGGGTTTATACTATTGGTTCTTAACATCCAAGAAGCGAGATCAAGGGTTTGATTTATCATTGTGGTTTTCGGCAATCACAATCAACAAATAAGTAATATTGGTTCATTATTTTATAGTTAATTATCTAGAACATATGTATCCTGAAAAGTTGTTAGTTTGTATTGTTACACATGATAATTTTAAATATGCTTGTGTTGCCTATATCATGTGGTAGTAGGTTTGTTCAAAACCTTTCAGTGGTATCAGAGTCATAGTTCTTAGATATTTGCTCTAAAGTAGTTTCAATTTTATTTGCAAAACTATTTGTGTTGGTTTAAAGTTTTCGAAAATAAGGGTTTGAGGTTAAAAAAATTTGATTTCAAATTTTTTTTTTGGCCATTGGATTGCTTAATCCCTAAGTTAGGGTTTCATGGTCATGGCCTCAAAAAACCTAACTTTTAGAAACTAAGTTTTTTTAACTTGCATAAAAGGTTTGTATTATTAGCGATTATTTTTTTTAAATCTTATCGAAATCCCTAAAGGGTATAGGGTAGCCGTTTTATGCAATGTTAAACCCTAATTGTTTTTTGGCTAGTTTCCTAACTTGCCTTAAATACACAAATTTGAGTTTTGACAAATATTGAATAGATAATCTTACATATATATTTAAGTTTGAATAATATTGTAAGATAAATATTAACATTATTTATATAGTGAATATAAATTGTATGTCAAATATTTACATTAATTATGGATAATCATAATTTTAAATGATTATATTAATTATTAAATATGTCATCACATGGTTAATTAGAATTAATTGGATAATCATAATTTTAAACGATTATATTAATTATTAAATGTGTCATTACATGTTTAAATAGAATTAATTAGATAATCATAAATTTAAATATCTACATTAATTATTAACATGTATCCTTACATGTTTAATTGGAATTAATTATGGAAACGATTATATTAATTATTAAATGTGTCAACACATGGTTAATTAGAATTAGTTAGATAATTGTTGTAAGATTATGTGTCATCATCAAAAGAAAGTGATTGATATAATATTTTCCTAGTATTAGAAATTACCATAATGAATGTTTCCTTTTCTTTGTAAACTTCTCCCTATTTAAAGGGCTTATGATTAATGAAAATTATTGACTTCTCTTTGTCTTATTGTTATTCTCTCCATATTGTTGTTCTGTTTGTTTTTTCTCCTTTAACACGTTATCAGCACGATGCTCGTCTGTGCTACTGTTTCATCAAATGAATTACAAGAATGACAAAGCTAGAAACAAACTCGAATCATGCTTTGAAGGATGAATGGAAAAAAAAAATCCATATGACGTGGTAAAAAGTCTTTCTGTATTCTTGAGTTTTTCATCTTTATCATATGCATGATTTTCTTTTGAATTTGCTTAAATATATGAGGATGAACGGGGCATGACCTTAAGTATGTGTATGAACCTAAACCATATAACTGTGTATAATTTTGAACTCGTGATATACTTACTCTATGGGTAAGATATTTGTGTTCCTTCAGTTCTCATTATAAGAGGTTAAAAAATAATAATAATAATAACCATTATTGCTATGTTAACTTGTATCTTATGCAATAAGGATTGTACATCTTTATATGTAATTATATATATATATATATATATATATATATATATATATATATATATCTCCTTATGTAATTGATATTGAAAAAAAAAGATATTTGATTCATTTATCTTTTCTTATTAATTTATATCATGACTGATTAACATATTTAGATGTGATCCAATTATTTTAATTTTGGATACTATTGATTTTAATTGTTAATGTTAATTTATTGGTTCAATGTTTATTATAGGCGTATACTTATGACATTTACATATTAAACTTGTTAATTTTTTTTAATGGAATATGTTTATAAAATGTATTGGATTATACTTAAGGCAATTATTATGCACATTTTGAAGGGTCGATGTGAGAGGAAAAAAAACTATTGAATTTAATTCAATATGTTTTAGGTCTTATAAAATTGTTATAATTGTTTGTCTTGTTTATAAAACACGTATATTGTTTTTCTAATGTAAAATATATATATATATATATATATATATATATATATATATAGGGAGAGGTTCATTTGAGAAATGATAAATATATGAGAAATAGAGAAGTAATCTTAACCATTCATCTGGTCAACATTTGCGGCTTTGACCGCGAAGCACCGGATAATTCCTTGTGTGGTCTATAGAAGGTAGAGGGGTAATTTCGTAAAATACACGGGATGAGTTCATATTTAAATCTGTATGAATCACAAAGATTCATATATGAATCTGTTAATTAGTTCAACTGATTCATATATGAATCTTTGTGATTCACAAAGGTTCATATATGAATCTTTGTGATTCATACAAATTCATATATGAATCACAAAGGTTCATATATAAATCTGTTAGTTAGTTCAACTGATTCATATATGAATCACAAAGGTTCATATATGAATCAGTTAAAAGAGTTCAGTTGTGAATTGCACTGGTTCATATATGAATTATACATGTTCATATATGAACACAGCCCGTGTGTTTTGTAAAAATTACGAAATTGTCCTTCTATTTTTGAGATAGCCGCAACTTTTGACCGGTCAAAGCCGCAACTTTTGACCGGTCAAAGCCGCAATATTTGACTAGTCAAATCCGATCTTGACCATATATTCGGCTAGGATTACTTCTCTATTTCTCATATATTTACCATTTCTCAAATGAATCAAACACTATATATATATATATATATTGCCATATATGTTTTGTTACTAAATATTGGAGTATAATTATAAGCGTATCATAGTCAGAATAAATTCCTAATAATGACGATTGTATTGCTTATTTCCAAAAACATTATTCTTATATTAGTTATAAATCATCCCCATGTTATAATTTTTTTTTTTTTGGAAGTTACACTTCCAATCTCCATATATCCAAAAATGTTAGTAAGATATTAAACATTTGAATTTGACTTTATGTCAAAACCAATATTTATTTGGCTCATAACAAAATATCCCAAAGTACCATTAAGGTATTAAAAGTACAAACAAATACCCTCATGTTTTGAAACGACATATAAATCCTAAGTTTCATAGGAATACATTTACTAGAAACCCCCAAAGAAATGTGGGATGTCCCGAAAGGGATAATCGGGAGTACTCATGAATATGTACTTCCCGAACTAATCGTACAGTGGAATGAAACTCACTTACTCGATTACAAAAAGGTAACTGATTTCAATAAAGAAATGTTATATCCAAAACGCGTATCAATCTCTGTGGCAAGGAACTCACAGAAGATGATATGACTCTTAACATTATTTCCACCTTTCATATATCAAAAATATTAATGAACTAATATAAGTTGGAAAGTAACCTTTAGACAAACTCATCAACCGGCTGCAAGTGGTTGAGAGACATAACAAGATTTTTTGGAATAATAACACCATATATATCGAGACAAATAAAATTCTCGAGATCAATAATGAAAGTATTAAAGGTGGAAACAACTCCAAAGAGCGGACAGTTAAAAACAATTTCACACATGTGACATTTATCCACTATGTGGACGAAACCCTAGAACGGGGTCAGGGTCTTGGTAAGAGTCGGGAATAATTTTTCAACATCTGGAGTAGAGATACAACTACTGCCCCATGTGATAATGGACAATCAAATAAGAAATGCACTAAAGAATTCTCTTGTCAAAAAGGAAACACGTTGAAAATGAACTATAACATACTAATTTAATATTTAATATTGATTAAGCATATGTTTATTTGAAATTAATTTTAAGCATCAAAATTAATTTCTTTACTAAAGTAAAATTGAATATGTAACAATTATAGATGTAAAGAAAGACATCTAAATAAATAACAAAACTATTAATATTCTCCGTTCCATGTAGGAATGTATCGAGGAGAATTTGAGTTTTTGTATAATATTCCACAATCTAAAATGATAGACAAATACATATTACTTTGACGATGGACTGTCACTTTCTTGTTGATACAAGATTAATAGGAACCTTGTAAGATATTCGTATCAAATGGAAATGGAAATGAGCATATATACATAAGTTCTAATGAATATGAAAGTAAACATATCATGGAAACTAATGTGTCAAACTAGTAGATTATTGGGTCATCGAAACATATTTTGTCACCAATAAAGAACTTTGGGGGAAATGACACATATATGTTTCGACATGACCATGTGGGACACCATGGTTATGACATAGTGATCCGTGTATTGTAAAATACACATAGACACATTCTCTTTCGAGTGAAAGGAGGAATGAGGCAAATTGCAACTGTTGACTTCTACAGCATAAGAAACAACATTGTCATCATAATATGCCCTCTCGAATACCTAAAACTTTTATATATACCCTAATCCTTGGCCAAGACAGGAATGAGATTATCCTAAAACTAAGGGACATAATACAAAAATATTCCATTGTTACAACGAATACAAGGTGATATTTATGGACATAAACATCCAGAATGCGGGCCATTAAAGTACTTTATGGTTTTGGTTTCGACACGATGAACGCATGTCGTATTATTGTCCACATGAAATACTGCACTCCTAGCACTAGCTATACGTTTAAGGGCTCACCACCCTGATTATCTCATCAAGTCTACATGACTTGGAATGCTGGAGAATTTACATCATAAGGATTTGATGTTAATTTCATATGTATTAGGATCAATGTAGAGTTTCCTATACCCCAAGTGTATATATAAAATGGTCTCATAGAAGTTGTTATCAAAAGAATATGATGACATCTTGGGTATTAGTAATGCGCACCAATTTACCCACATCTACCTGGGTTTATGTAATTATTATATGCAGTTTTTTTTTCCTTTTCGTTTTTAGACCCACTGTTTGCTAACTAGCCTCATGCGTACCAGTTGGTAACTGGATATAAGCCTGATAGTTTACATTTACGCATGTTTGGTTATGTAGTATATGTGCCAATTGCGCCCCCACAGCGCATCAAAATGGGTCCTTAAAGACGACTTAGTATATGTTGGATATGAATCCCCAACAATTATCCGTTAATCAGAATATTTGACTAGTGATCTCATTACCGCTAGATTTGTGGGTTGTCACTTTCATGAGACAGTCTTCCCGTCGTTAGGGGGAGATAGGAAAAAGGATTTTCCATGAGAACGACAGGAAGTGTCATTGAATATTCCCACTCTGTCTCATTTTGATCCCCAAAACTTCACAACGTAATGTTGAAGTCAAACGAATCAGACTCGATACCTGATACGTTTAATGTTATTCCAGAAGTGACAAAATCACATATAAGAGCTGCAAATATACTCGCAAGGTTAAAGTCCCCAAACAAGGGCACAACGTCGCTGGAAAGTGCGTTGCAATCACACATGGTGGATGTGTGGTTGAGGTCGTAGCTCCCAAACGAAAATGGGGGAAGCTACTTGGTTCGATAGATACTCATCTAAAGGAAGAGAAGAGTAAGGCACAACTATTTGTCATCAATACATAAACCTCTCACGAGATTGTCTCTGATTAAACTATGTATGTGAATCATTACTGGAGGACGCTCCAAAGTTAATATTGATTCCAGAGATTAAAGAAATTTCAAATGAATTATGAGAGTACATATGAGTCGATGGACAGATCATACATACTCATTGATGATATATTTCGCATATATTGTTGCTTATGAGATGATAGAGCACATTGGCATCGAACCATGCTCGGTTGAAAAATATCAACAAAGAGCAAATTGGCCTAAATAAGCAATCCAGGAGAATCATATTATTTGACAAATGAACAGGTATTTGGTTTGGTAGTGCTAACCCACCAAGTGTAAAGCCTGTAAGACATAGATAAATAATTTGTCGTAAAACGTAATGAGAATAATCAAGTCATAATGCATGAGACTCTCCTTTGGCGCAAGGTTTCTCACAACGCCCTGGATTGACCACGAGAAGACTTACTCTCCCGTGATGGACGTTATAACGTTATGCTAATTAATTAGCCTAGTAGTTTCCGAAGGACTGGAAATGCAGCTCATGGATGTGGTTAATACATATCTCTATAGGGATCTATATTTAGAGATACAAAAGTGCTTGATGACATTACATTACCAAAATCAAGTAACTCTACACCACGAAGTGCGTTTGCAATAAAATTGAAACGCTCACTTTATAGATTAAAACAATCTATGCGGATGTGGTATAACCCCCTAAGTGAACACTTGATTGGGAAAGGAGACATAAGAACTATGAATTGTGCCCTTGCGTATTTATGTAGAAAAACAAGTTCTAGATTTTCAAAGTAGCTTTATATGTCGATGTTATGAACATAATAGGCACTCTTGATGAAATAAGAGAAACCACAAGCAACTTGAAATCTAAATCTGAGATAAAAATCTTAGGAAAACTTGGGTTTGTCTAGCTATTTGAGCCAGGACACCGAGTTTGTGAAATATTAATTCCCCGATCGCATATGTCTAGAAAATAATTAGGCAATTTAATATGGACAAAGCGCATCCGGTTAGCACTCTCATGATTGGTCAAAGTGTTGGATATAAGGAATTGTCCATTTCGTCTAAAGGATGGTAACGAAAAAAAAAGTGTTGGGATTTGGAATTTCCTATCTAAGCACAATATGCGCATTATTGTATTTAGTACAATACACTTGACTGTATATTCTATTTCTCAGTGAACTTGTTAGCTAGATTTAGCTCAGCGCCAACGCAACGTCATTTGGAATGATATCAAGTAAATCTTTTAGAACCATTGACATGGGCTTATACTTTCCCTTTAGAAAGAAAAATGGGATTGATAATGGAACTTCAATACCTACTTAGAATGTAAGCAGTAAAAGTACTAGCTCTTATAGAAAAAACACTAAACAATGTCTTGGTATGTGTTTGTTGATATTAGATATATGTATGACTCATAGAAAGGTTGTTCTCAAACTGGATAAGGAATCTCCAAAGTGAACACCCAGATTGCTTGAAAGTAAGCTAATCAAACCCTTGTAACCACCTCCTTGAACTATTCCAAGAATATTACTCTCCATGAGATAATTAAAGAATGTATATGATTAAGGACTATCATTACATATATTAGAGGAGCTAGTAATTTTGGGTTCAATCAGTATCCTACTTGCATATATGGAAATAATGAATCATGTATAGAATAAATGAACATAAGATACATCAAGGGTGATAACACAAAGCATATTCTGCTTAAGTTTTTATACAATCAGAATAAAAGACTATCCTTTAGATTCAAGTGAATCAAGTAAGGTGTCAAAAGAATGTGACATATTTTACCAAGTCATTACCTAAAACCATATATTGGGAAACATGTAGAAAGTAAATAGAAATGTTTTCCAAACTCCCTTGATTAATGCACGAATCAGGGGGAGTAGTAGACAAAAGGGGGAGTCTACTATATTTGTGATATTGGTATGTTGTGCTCTTTCCTTCAACCAAGGTTTTATTTTTCCCATTAGGTTTTGTTCCTTGGTGTAAGGTTTTAGTGAGGCAATTGTTTATATACCATCATGCTTTCCTAACTCTCATGATTAATGTACTAATCTAAGAGAAAACTAGACTGAAGGAAAAGTCTATATATTGCAAAGAAGCTGGTGCGTTGTACTCTTTCCTTCGTCATATGTTTTTTAACCCACTGGGTTTTTATTTTGGCGTAAGGTTTTAACGAGGCAACAATTGTGCACATCACTCCTTTGACTCGGCACAAGGGGGAGTGTTGTAAGATTATGTGCCATCATCAAAAGGAAGTGATTGATATAATATTTTCTTAGTATTAGAAATTACATAATGAATGTTTCCTTTTCTTTGTAAACTCCTCCCTATTTAAAGGGCTTATGATTAATGAGAATTACTGACTTCTTGTCTCTGTCTTATTGTTATTCTCTCCATATTGTTGTTCTATTTGTTTTTTCTCCTTTAACAATAATCATAATTTTAAATTGTTTTAAAATTCCATTCAATTTATATATATATATATATATATATATATATATAAAAAATTAAACTATACATTGATAGTCAAATCGAGACTAGGCGTACTCACTATAAGCACTCTAAGGGGGTTTAAGGAGGTTGCCTATAATATGGTTGTCAAATGAGTCAATGGTTTTTAAAATGACATGTGTTACCATACCCACCGCCTCTTGTGTGGACTAGTTGAATTGCCGAAAAGGTTTGATAGGTCAATATGACAAGGTAAAAGTATTAACTATAAAGTATAAAACGAAAATCTCGTTTAGATATACTAAGAAATGTGAAAGTCTTATGCTACCCATGAAAAGAACACACATATTCTTATAGTTTGTTAACGGAGTGTGTGCCGTTTGTCGACACGTTAATGTGAAACTATAGTCGAAAATGATGTGGCGCTCGTGATTCTCAAGCGTACTTGAGCCGAGGGGTCCATGTGTTTTTTGCATGGTCAATTCACCATCTAGTTTGTTATCCTCGGCATCTCAGTCACAAATAGAAGATAAGCATAATCGAGATTAACATGTCATTGACATAAGTCAATGAATCTCAAAAGACCTAAGAGTTTCATAATGAATTAAATTAACAAATAGCATTTGTTTACCTAAATAACTTTGTGATGTGATTACGGCATCCCTTTTCGCATCATAGAGTAAAATATGGATCCTATCCCTTGTTAAATATTTTCGGGTAAATAAATATCAAACTAACTAAAACTATATCTACAGATGGCTGAAAATCTTCTTCTTCCTCCTCCTCCTCCTACTCACTCAACATCCAACCTTACGTTACTCTCTATCATAAGTAAATATAAGCTGATTGGGCCAAACTACTTGGATTGGATTTGTGCTTTGAGAATTGCCTTGAAGTACGAAGACAAAGAGTATTTGATCGACGAGGATCTTCCTATACTTAATGCTGATGCAAGCCCTGAAGCGGTAACTCAATATAACAAGCAATTCGCGGAATCCACAAAAGTCGCATGTCTCATGTTGGCGTCCATGTCCCCGGAACTTCAAAAGAGTTTAGAGAACATGGGGGCGTTTGAACTGAATGAGCAGCTTCGTGAAATGTTTCAGGAGCAAGCGAGGCAAGAAAGATTCCAAGTCGTAAAATCGCTTGTGGAATGTAAGCAACAGGACGGTGCCCCTGTATGTACGCATGTGCAAAAGATGAAAGCGTACATTAACAGGTTGGGCAATCTAGGTATCGATTTCCCAAGAGAACTCGCCATTGACATGGTGTTGAACTATCTTAGTGGGGCATATAAACAGTTCATAGTGAACTTCAATATGAACAATATGGACAAGACCTTGATGGAGCTCCATGGCATGTTGAGATCTGCTGAAGAAAGTATGGGTTAAGACCCAAAGTGCTCACTCAACTGCTCCCGTCCTGCCATTAGGGAAGGTGGTTGTAAGAAGAAGAAAGTTTCTCATCCCAAAGGGAAGGGAAAGGCTAAAGTTGTTCCTCGCAACCAAGGCTTTAAGAGAAAAGCTGATTCTTCTGACATACCACCCATAAGTGACCCTAAAGAGACCGTATGCTTTTACTGTCAAGAAAAGGGCCATTGGAAGAGAAGTTGTCCAAAATATATGGAGGACTTGAAAAAGAACAAGGTCAAAGGGTGTGGCACCTCAGGTATTTTTATGATTGAACTCCATAGTACTTCAATTTCTAACTCTTGGGTCCTTGATACGGGATGTGGTACTCACATTTGCTCTAATTTTCAGGGACTAAAGGGAAGTAGGACATTGAAACATGGGGAGCTAAATCTGATCATGGGAAAAGGATGACTGTCGCTGTTACCAAGATTGGAGATTTTGAGCTTGTGCTTAGTAGTGGTTTTTCAATAAAGTTATTAGATTGTTGCTACTCGCCGGAAATGGCTCAAAACATTATTTCTTTTCATGCATTGTACAAGGATGGTTTTGAATTTCAATTTGATAATGGTTGCATTTTGGTTTATAAACATGGTTGTTTTTATTTTATAGCCTCTCCTTGTAATGGTGTGTATGAAAGTGTGATCTGTGCTGGTAGAAATAATAATAACTTAACTCTAAATGTTGGTTCCTCCAATAGTGAATTGGATAAATCGTCGTTATGGCATCATCGTCTTGGCCACATAAACAAGAAAGGCATTGCCAAACTCCAATCGGACGGGATCTTGGAATCATTTGACTTAAAGTCGGATGAAGAATGTGAGTCTTGCTTACTTGGCAAGATGACAAAAGCACCTTTCAAAGGAAAAATGGAAAGGGGTAAGGATCTGTAGGACTTAATCCACACAGATGTATGTGGACCATTCAGATCTGCCACGAGAAACAGTGAGAGATACTTTGTTACCTTTACAAACGATTTCAGTAGATATGGATTTATCTATTTGATAAAAAAACAAATCGGACACCTTTGAAGTGTTCAAATGATTCAAAAACGAAGTAGAAAACCAACTGGGCAAAAAGATCAAGATGCTCCGGTCCGACAGGGGTGGAGAATACTTGAGTCATGAATTCTACGACTATCTAAGGGATTGTGGAATAGTTTCACAATTATCTCCTCCCAGAACACCACAACTCAATGGTGTAGCTGAGAGAAGAAATCGAACGCTACTTGATATGGTTCGGTCCATGATGAGTCGTGCTACACTTTCAATATCATTCTGGGGCTATGCCTTAGAAACTGCAGCTCATATCTTAAACCTCGTTCCAACTAATAAGGTTACAAAGACAGCCTCTGAAATGTGGACTGGGACTCGTCCCTCGTTAGCACATATAAAGGTTTGGGGTTGTGAAGTCTTCGTTCGACGCGAAACTAACGACAATCTAGAACCTAGAGCAGAGAAGTGTCAGTTCATTGGTTATCGCTACAAATCCTTTGGATATATATTTTACAAACCTTCTGTGAACAAAGTATTTGTAGCTAGTAGGGGAGTCTTCCAAGAAAGGGAGCTTATTTCCAAAGAGGATAGTGGGAGCAGTATTGATCTTGAGAAATTCAAGAAACAACCAATGATGAACCTATAGTTGACACTAGCCCTCAACATGAGGTTGAACCACCTGTTGAGAAAACTAACATACCTCCACCACCTCTTTGCAGAACTAGTAGAATCAGTAGAGTTAATCGACCTCCTGAGTTTTATTATGGTTTTCATATTACAAAGGAAAGAGATACACTAGTCAATGATAAAACATTTGATAGTGCGGATGAGCCATCCAACTACAAGGAAGCGATGGCAGACCCTGAGGCTGCCAAGTGGAAAGAGGCCATGGAGAGCGAGATTCAATCTATGTACGATAACCAAGTTTGGAAATTGGTTGATCATACACCAGGTCGCAAGACAGTTGGGTGTAAGTGGATCTTCAAAAAGAAGACTGGCATGGATGGGAATGTGCACACATTCAAGGCTAGACTGGTTGCAAAAGGTTACACTCAAACTCAAGGGATTGATTATGATGAAACCTTCTCACCAGTGGCAATTATTAAGTCTATCAGGATATTACTTGCCATAGCTGCGTTTCATGACTATGAAGTATGGCAAACGGATGTAAAAACAACCTTCTTTAATGGGAAACTTGACGAGGATGTGTATATGGCACAACCTGAAGGTTTTGTACATACCGAGTATCCAGATAAGGTGTGTAAGCTTGAAAGGTCCATTTATGGACTTAAACAAGCGTCTCATAGCTGGAATCTTTGCTTTCATGAAAAGGTCAAGGAGTTTGGATTTTCTCGAAGCGAAGATGAGTCCTGCGTATATGTTAAGGCTAGTGGGAGTAATGTTGTATTTCTAGTCTTGTATATTGATGACATACTACTCATAGGAAACAATATTCCGATGTTGCAAGATGTAAAGGTCTGGCTCGGGAAATGTTTCGCTATGAAAGATCTGGGAAATGCAGCATACATACTTGGAATAAGAATTTATCGAGATAGAACCAAGCGTTTAATTGGACTTAGCCTAAGTACATACTTGGATAATATATTGAAGAAATTCAATATGAGTGAATCCAAGAAAGGGTATTTGCCCATGCAACATGGCATAAGATTGAGTAAAGATCAATGTCCCAGCACTAGTGAAGAACTGGATAGGATGAGTCGAATTCCATATGCATCTGCTATAGGATCGATCATGTATGCCATGACATGTACTAGACTTGATGTTTCAATTGCTTTAAGCATGGTGAGTAGATATCAAGGGAACCCAGGCGAAAGTCATTGGACGGCTGTAAAGAACATTCTTAAGTATCTTCGGAGGACTCAAGACATGTTCTTGGTCTACGGTGGAAAGGATGAATTACGAGTAACATGTTATATTGATGCGAGTTTCCAGACAGATCGGGATGATTCCCGCTCGCAGTCAGGATGGATGTTCTTGTTGAATGGTGGGGTCGTGACATGGAAAAGTTCCAAACAGGACACGGTGGTTGATTCCACATGTGAATCAGAATATATTACAGCTAGTAAAGCAGCAAAAGAGGCTGCATGGTTGAAGAATTTCATAGGTGATCGGAGCGTTGTACCAAGCATCAATGAACCCATTGAAATCTTCTGTGATAACGAAGGTGCAGTCGCATTGGCTAAAGAACCTAAAGACCATGGGAAGTCAAAGCACATAGAGAGGAAGTATCACTTTGTGCGACACAAGGTTGCGGAAAATCAGATCGTGGTGAGTAGAGTGTCGACTGAAGAGAATCCGGCGGATCATTTCACGAAAGCATTAACTCGACCCAAACATGAGTATCATACTAAAGCCATAGGTGTTAGAATTATCAATATACCTTGAATGTTTTAATTGTTAGTTTGATGTATTGAAAACATAATAAATTGTATTTGATTTGGAGATTATTATATGGAGATTATAATATATGCTGGATTGCGTCCATTTACATTTAATTTATTATCGTGTTTCGTTTTGCATGTTTAGAACCAACTTCCTGAGTATTAATTTACTTAAACCTTCACAATCAGTCATATTCCTGAAAGTAAGTAGTGATTCAAGGTTGTCATGGAGTGTTAGAAGCATAGAGAATGCAACTAACACTCATGAGTACTTAATAGTGATTTGAGTATTGGAACAACCCACACTCAAACGTTTACTCCATGGATTAAGTCAGAGTAATTTTGAGATAATAATATTTTATGTTCTTCAAGTTTTGCTCTAGGATTCTGTTATGCTTTGGTGTGCTCCAACGTTGATCGTAACTGGCAGCTATACAGGGTATGTCCATGTATAATATGATGAGTAGAAATGAACTGTGTAGTCAAAGTTTATTTGTTCCTTCTGCCTAAACAGGAGAAGCGATATCCATGGGGCCCTCGATGATTTGGTGTTGACATTAAGTGTTTGGCCAAACCTTGACTAGAATTGATGTGTTCGATTGAGTAGTCTGATGAATTCAACTAGGGGTGTTCAAAAAAACCGTTGGACCGCTCAAACCGGTCGAACCAAGTCAAACCGGACCGTTTTTGGCGATTTGAACGGTCTGGCGGTCCGGTCTGGTCTGAAAAATTGCCAAACCGGGCGATCCGGTCCGGTCTGCGGTTTGGACCAAACCGACCGCCAAATATATATATATATATATATATATATATATATATATATATATATATTATATATACCTTTATTATAAAAAAATATGATATAAAGCCCAAATGTCCAAGTATATACAAAAAGGCCCAAGGTATTTTAAAAGATTGAAATCTTTATGGGATGTGGAATACAAAGAACAGAAAAATGAAGAAGTGAAGCCGTGGATTTTCTTGCAATTTGTATATTTCTTTTTTTAGTGTTTTTTCTTTGGATATTTTGTAAACTTTTGTGGACTTTGTTCTTTATTTCAAATGGACTCAAGCCAATGAGCCTTTAAAATTCAAAGTTTTATATGTTTTTATGTTTAAACTTTAAAGCCCACTAAAAGGCCCAAACCGCCTAAACCGGTCAACCAAACCGCCTAATCCGCGGTCCGACTTGACCAGTCTGGGCACTTGATGTTAAACCGCTCAGTTTGAAAAATCAATAAACCGTCAGTTGCGGTTTGGTTTGTGGCCTGAGGGGTTAAACCGCCCAAACCGGACCGCGAACACCCCTAAATTCAACACATATCGGAAATCGGGAAACATAATCTTGATCCATGAGATAGACATTTATCCATGTCTCAGGTTCATATGATATCTTGTAGAACAAAGGAACATTAAATCACTTATTTTAGGACCAAATCTTTATTAGAGTTCGGCTGCTGCATTGGATGGCTTGCTCTCTGTTGATTATTTGAAACTGTTGAACCAAATAGAGTTAATAACTTGTTCAAGTGGGAGTCTGTTGGATATAGTGTCCAAGGTCATTAACTATTGGTAATATTTCTAATAATAGCAGGGTCCTTTTGGGTTACCCTTAATACCCAAATAAACAATCAGAAGGATAAAGGGAAATAATTAGTTTATTAATTTGTCATTTGATGATAAATTAATTGTAAGTTAAAATATAATTAATTAGATTAATTATATAAAGGGATAAATGATAATTGGTTAAAATAGTTTTAACGAGCTTATCTGTTCAAGGGGGCTAAGGTGCCGTTTGTTTTTTAAGAGGTCTAAAATCTGAAGTCTTATTTTAGTTATGATTAATAAGAGGTGGTGTGTAAAAAGGTCTGAACGATTCAGACTTAAGAGCTATTATGAGATTTTTTTAAAAAACAAACAACCACTAAGTGTAAAATAGAGAAGCAGGAGATGGGTATAAATAAACTGCTAGGGATCAAAACCTAATCAATTTCTCTCTCTCTCTCTCTCTCTCTCTCTCTCTCTCTAGTAGTCGTCGATCCCCTCTCCCTCTATCCCAAAATCGTGAACCCTAATAAGGGTTTAGGGTTTAAGCCTCTTCTTGATTGTTGGTTGTTGCGACTTTTCGTGTTTACACCTTTTTAAAATGCAAGAAAATAGATCTCGACGCAAGTATACATCTTAATCTAATGTCGTCTGTTAACAAGTAATAATGGTACAAAGTACCGAATATCGATCCCATAGGGAAGCGTGGAAAAGTTCTCCTCAAAAGTCGGGTATGTAAAAGCGAGTCTCAGATGGCGAATTCGAAAACAATATTTTTGATTAACACTACTGAACAGTTAATTAAACAGAAATATCAGTACAATGCTTTGTTGGAATGAGATCAATAATTGGATAAGAAGACGAGATCGCATTCCTTCGTTATCTTAAAGTCTATATTTCATGAAACTCAAATGAGCCGTCGTACAATAAACCAGTTGTCAATTGATTAGTTGCAATCCACCATAAAATATAACTTTAATTTAAATAACTTCGGACAATCATGCGATACGATACACCTTTTATCTTTTGATCAGTCTTGGTCCCAACTTAACTTCATACAGATTATAAATATAAAAGAAACAGAAATGTAAATTTTAACTAAAGGTTGGAGACGGTTGGTATTTTCAAACACTCAACGATAGAAACCGTAGGAGTGTTGTGCCAACAACGTGTCCTTGGACAGAAATAATTATGTTTAACTAAAGGAGACGGTTGGCGTTTTCAAACACTCAACGATAGAAATCGTAGGAATGTTGTGCCAACAACATGTCCTTAGACAGGATATGCAATTACTTGAAATATAAGACTGAGGATAAATGACGTGAATTAAATTGCAGAATTAAATGAACAAAAAGTAATAGACTGAAATTAAAGTACATAAATTAAATTACAGAAACTAAAGTGCGTGAATTAAAGTGCGTTAAAATAAATAACGTAAAGGAAAACGTGAATTGTAAAATTAAGACACGATCGCAAATGGTGGAGGAAAATCTTGTTTCAAATGTGAGATTTGAATTTGAAGGTTTCAAGGTGTTTCAACGAGAGAATGATGTAAGGGAAAACTAACCAACGTACAATTGATTTTTATAAAATTGGAAACATAAAACGGATTTAATAAACTACTACAAACCGTGAACCAACTAAAGTTGGGAATCCGAAATTATTTTCCGGACTTCCGGTTTGTAATAGAACTAAAGCCGCAATGAGACCAAAATAAAAACCAAGAGTTACAAACAAACGAGAATCGTAATACGAGAATAACAAACGATGACTACGCAATACTTGTGATTTGAAGTAGTAAATGACATATATTACCAAAATTTGGTTTGATTTATGAGCCAAAGCTTCCAACAACTAGCTTTTGGCTCAATGCTTCAAACCAATTACAAATATGGTGGCTTAAGGAAATGATCTAATGGTTAGGAGAATACAAGTCTAGATTCGTTGAATCTAGAATGTATGAGGGAGGTAAGCAAAAACCAAGGAAACAATTAAGTTCCAAGTAATAAGTTATGTTTCTACGACTACTACTAATTCCTATTTATAGGCTACAATTACCATCATTGGGCTTTAAGGCTTTTTAGCAATTCAAGACTCTAGTGGCCCAACAAATGATTACTTGGCCCAAATCTTTAGACAAAACAAAAGACATCAATCCAAGTAGTTTGGCCCATGCAATTCGGCCCAAGTAGTTGTAGCAAAAGCCCGTTCCAAAATTCGATCCATCATCTCGTCTTGCATTCACAGCCCAAAAGGAGAAGTCATATTTTCGTTTTCGCGTCATCTCGTAAAGTTGACTTCTCATGGCCTATGCCTCGATCCTAAAATAAGAACATATATAAAATTAAGATTTTTGTGACATTTTCTTCTTAAAATAAACATAGAAACGCCAAAAACGTAAAACATTTATTTAACTAAAAATACTAAAACTAGATAATAAAAAGACTCAATTGGGAGAATGAAAATTGCTCAAAATTATAAAAAGTGAGTTAAAAAATAGGGTAAATATAATTACCCTATCATTGGTATTTGGTGTTCTTAAGTGTGAGCCACTAGAGGGATTCATACTATTGGTCCTTAACATCCAAGAAGCGAGATCAAGGTTTTGATTTATCATTGTGGTTTTCGGCAATCACAATCAACAAGTAAGTAATCTTGGTTCATTATTTTGTAGTTAATTATCTAGAACATATGTATCCTGAAAAGTTGTTAGTTTGTATTGCTGCACATGATAATTTTAAATATGTTTCTGTTGCCTATATCATGTGGTAGTAGGTTTGTTCAAAATCTTTCAATATATACACACACACACAACAAGAGAGTTAGGGTCACATAAAAAAACGTTTTATGATGGACGTAAAAAAACCTAGGGGTATTTTCGTAAATAACTAGAACTTCAACGGCTTGTAAGGGAGACGAGATTTACACATACCTTCAAATGCATTACATGAAAAACATACCAAACCTAGACATACATTCACATGAAAATGACTGAAGCTCTATGTAACTTCACTAACTTTCATATACGCACACATACCTTAATATGAAAAACAATCAGGTTGTACATATCTTCACATACATAAAAAAAAACTAAAAATTTTATGTACCGCAGATGCGGAAAACCAAATCAAAGTGTCATTAGTTTATAAAATAGTGTGTCAGGAGCTTCGATGGATCAAAAGAGATTGTCGGACACCAAAGGTGTTCTCATGAAAATGAGTAGTCACTGGTAGGGGTGTGCAAAACCCGAATTGTCCGAAATCCAAACTCGAACCCGAACCGAAAATAAGGTGTTTTTGCAAAACCCGAATTCCCCGAAATCCAAAAAACCGAAACCCGACTTTGGGGGGGGTATATAAGTTCGGGTTGGGTTTGATCTTTAGCCACCTAACCCGACCGAAAACCCGGAATAATATACATATATATTTTAAATATTCTATAAATATATTTATTTATCTTATTATCTATTGAAAATCTTAAATTCTAATTGTTCAAAATGTTTTTTAATTTCTAAACTTACTATCGATTTCATCAAGCTCTCAATCGATTAAATTCATCCTCAAAATTGATTGAATTTATATACAAATTTTGCATTGTAATAATACCCGAACCCAATCGACATCAACTCGAAAGCCGACCAACCCGATCCATAAGCAACCCGAAATCTAAAATTCGGGTCTCGATTTTCCATGTCTGAAATCCGATCGGGTTTTTGGTTTGTCCACCCGAACCCAACTGACCCCCTATCCACACCCCTAGTCACCGAAACGCATACGGTATCTCGTGTCATCGTAAACTTTTTTGGTGCAAAATAAAATACTTTATGCCCTTTTACTAGTAAAATTCAAATGAGTAACTTTAAGAAGTTGTATGTATACAATAATAAAGAGCATCTCCAACAACAACAGGTTCTCTATAATTTAATAGAAAATCAAAAGTCAAAATCTTTAAAATTAACTCCAACCGATTCTCTATTTTAAATATTTCAACACATATTATATTATTAAAATATTATATAAATTTATCATCCCAATAAATTTTTGAAAAGCAATTTATATAAAATAATAACAACTTGGAGCTTTCTCTAGTTTTCTCCGTCTTAGATAACAATATAAAGAACTTGTTTGAACAACATATAGAATAAAAACAACATTTTTTTCAAGAGTAAACTCCAATTTTAGTCCATGACGTTTGCCCCAATCCTGGCTACTAATAAAATCAGACTAGGAACCAAAAACCAGACTGAATAGTAGGTATAAAGTAAATTGCCCAATGTTTCCAAATTAGTCCAACTTCGTACCCACTCCTTATTGATTTGAAAAGGCTGACTTTGTAAACAATTCATTATCTTGCACAACGCAGTATGATCATGAATATCTATATAAAAATGATTTTCGCAGTTCCCCTCGCCGGCAAGCACCTAGTTGGCGAGGAAGGAATACTAACTAGCTCTCCCATAGGTGCAAAGTCGCTCGCCTTAATGAATAAGCGGGAGAGGGAGAGTGAAAGGAATTTCAAATAGCTCGCTTTAATTCAGAAGGCGGGAGAGGAGAGATAGCCACTCGACTGAAAGAAAGAGGTCCCTATGGTTTCATAATTCAAGTTTACGTCCCCAAGGTATGGATTTTGCTTTGAAAGAGGTCCCTGGACACTAACACCGTTAAAAAGCTCCATTAGTGTCAGGGGTATTTTCGTTCAACCATGTATTTGTCATCTTTTTGCACTTTTTTTTGTTTCTTCTTGTTTTTGTAAAAAAATAAAAAAAGTTAAGGTACCAAATTCTAAATAACATCCCTCCCTCATCTTGAAACCCCTCCCCACCACCATCCGCCAACACCATCATCTTCACAAAACCCTAATTTTGAAACCCCTCCCCACCATCATCTTCATAAAACCCTAATCTTGAAACCCCTCCCCACCACCATCTGCCACCACCATCATCTTCACAAGAAATAGCACCACCACAACACCACCACCGACGATGGAGGAGGAGAGTGGAATGGAGAGGTTAAAAAGGCATCGTGTAACACCACCACACCACCATCGACTTGCTGTTGTTGCCGCTAATCTGGACAGGGGAATCGGCGGCGACCGACCGACTTGCTGTTGTTGCCGCTAATCTGGACAGGGGTCGGACGAATATAGAAATCACAATCAACCAACATAGTTTTGGGTCAGACGAATATAGAATTCACAACTCGATGTTTTCAAGATTTTATGATGTAACACCCGCTATTTTGGGGTTGGGTGAAAAGTTGACTATTACCCAAAGTCCAAGGGGGTAAAATGTAACTTGTGTTATATAAATATAAATCAGATTTTAGATATTTTGGAAATATCACAAATATCAGTTTTTGAGAAATCAGAGAGAGAAAGAGAAAAGAAGCAGTGAAGTGGTTCTTCGGGTTTTCTCCAAATCAAGGTACGAATCTAGCCTAATGCTTTGATCTGAATGCTTTTAGCCGTGTATAATCTTGTTGTGAAGGTTTTAAACCGTTCCATTGTGAGATCTGAGTATTTCTCATTTTGGATCTGGGTTCTGCATAGATCTGTTTATGGTGTTCTTGATGAAACAAGACGATGGTCATTTGACCGATGGTCCTTCGACCGGTTGGCCGTTCGACCGATTGGTCGTTCGACCGATGTGTCCTTTGACCGGACACATGTTCGACCGAAGGTCTTGTTCGACCGAGGTCATGTTCGACCGAAGGTCTTGTTCGACCGAAGGTCTTGTTCGACCGAAGGTCTTGTTCGACCGAAGGTCTTGTTCGACCGAGGTCAGGGTTCGACCGGTTGTGTCCTTCGACCGGTACTGAGTTCTGGTAGTGTGTTGTGTTCGTATTCTGGAGTTTTAAGTCATTAAGTTGTCTTTATTTTGGCTTACCGATTATCGGTGTTGTCATAGGTAGTAATCGTCTGAAGCAGGCTATAATCAGGAAGAAATCTGAGATGAGTCCTTAAGCTAAATCGGTCTGTATTACGAATGCTATGTGACAAATGTATTATTTAAATGTGGAAAACCTGGTTTCAAAGTAACTGATTCTGTTGGGAAATACCTTCTAAAGATTTCACATTTTCAAGAATCACAATTTATAGAATTGAACCGTTGTTCATATGAATTGCCTGTATATCTGATTTAATATGAGCATGCTCTGAAATGACATGCTTTGGCTTTGAGTCTTAGTGCAATGGATCCATAGGCACTGTGTTCCTATGTCCCCTGTTTTGGGCATTTGGTTCACGTTTTAGCACGGGATAGGCATCGGGTTGCCATGATAAGTAAGGTGTGGGCCTATACGGTCGGGCAGCGTCTCATGGTGCAGTAAGGTGAAATCCCATTATGTGCTTGAGTTCCCCCTGTTTTGGGAACTCTCAAGGATAGATCCAGAGGGGTTGACTTGAATGTTTTGAGCAACAGATCTAGAGGGGTTGAGCTCGTTATGTGATATGTGGGTATTACTTATACCATGTTTAATCACTAATGGTTTATTGGATTTCTTGACTTAGCTCATGGCTATACTACCGCGTGGCACCAATTGGGTTTAGTACTCTCTTTTATTTGGCTTGTTCTCACTAGGCGTTAGCCTAACGCTTGCTCTTGGTTGTCATGTTGGCAGGTTATCTTAGCAGTGGGGCTCGTCGGGACTGAGGGAGCGACCTTGGGGTCGTGAGGGATTCTTTTGAAGATTCATTTTGGAAGTATAGCGACACCCGTCCCTAATCTAGATATTTTATAGATTAATAGGATGTTGTTTTATACTTCAGTTATCTACCTCAATATTGGCTACTCTATACCCGTTGGGTTGATTGTGTAATGAAAATTGTCACACCTTATTCCGCAACTTAGTCTATTGCCGAATTGTTTCTTCAAAATTTTATTTCCGCAGTTTCTAGGGTGTTACAAGTTGGTATCAGAGCCTTGGTTTAAGTGAACTAGGTATGACTGTGAGATGCCTAGACTTAAGCTGAGACTATTAAGTTACGACTCGTGAGATGGGGTAGATCTTGTAAGATAGGATGGTCTTAGAGTCAACGGAAAATTGCACAAGTTAAAAGTTGTAACGATGGTAATAAGCACTCTTGCGTATTATACGTTCATAATTTCACTTAGCTAACGTTATTATGAAAATGTCTTACGTGAGCATACTTAGATTACTGTTGTTATAACGATTGATAAGTGTAGAAGTACGTTCTCTGTGTTTTCCGTAATCCTTATCCCGTTCTTTTGCATGATTGCGTTCAGCAGAACCATGGTTAATACCAGGAGTCATCCGGAAGGCCAGGAGGCTGACATACCTACGGCCGACCATCCGCTGGCGACCGTAGTGGGGGAAACTGTACGTGTGAGTAATGTGCTGGGAGGAGGACCCGAGCATATTCCTCGACGAAATTTGGAGGCTAATGAGCCTATTATAGAAGAAGTGACGGCCGAATCGAGAATGATGGATCGTATGATGTTGGCCATGAATAGGGCCATGGCACAACAACAGGAAGTGTTCTTGAAACTCCTCGAGGACCGAGACACTAACAACCGTAGGCCCGAAACGGTTGGCGAGAATGCGATTGTTGCTGGATCCGGGGGTACCGGACCCGTAATTTCCCCCGTGGTGACTGCAACCCTAGGCGTCAATCGAACGACACGGACTTGCACGTTTAAGGCTTTTCTGGGTTGCCGACCACCATAATTTAAAGGCTCGGACAATCCCTTAGATTGTATGGCCTGGGTTCGAGAGATGGAGCAAGCTTTTCGCTCAAGCGAATGTGGGGAAGAACAGAGGGTGATATTTGGTTCCCGAATGCTGCGGGGAATAGCTCTTACCTGGTGGGATGTGTACTCTGCTTCGCTGGAGCCAACTGTTCTAGACCAATTGTCTTGGTCTACCTTCAAGGAGAAACTGCTAGAGGAGTACTGTAACGAGCGGTCGTTGGACCGAATCAAGGATGAATTCCAGAATTTGAAGAAGGGAGGTATGTCTGTGAGGGAATACAGCCGTCTCTTCATGGACAAGCTAGGCTTTGTGGGACATCTGGTCCCGACAGAGAAAGATAAGATCAAGGCTTACATCAAGGGTCTTCCATCGGACATGATGTCGATGGTTCGTGTGACAAAGACCTCCACCCTTCGGGAGGCAATGGAAGAAGCTCAACTCATGGAGGATGCTTACAGTCTCGGCAGGGATCAGGGTGGTCGCCAAGTCGAGAAGAGAAAGTGGGAGGGAAGTTCAATGCCCTCAAAGAAACCCTTTTATGCCAACAACAACACTCAGCGAGGAGCTGACCATAGACGTGATGCTAGGTGGTGTTCCAAGTGCCGAAGCAAGCATTTCGGTCCTTGCAACTTTGTTCCCGGGACGTGCTACAAATGTGGGAGGACGGGTCACACGTTCCGAGATTGCCCTCTCAAGGGACAGGTATGTTTTGAGTGTAGGGAACCGGGGCACGTAAGGGCGGAATGCCCGAAGCTGAAGACCGGAGGATTTAGCGGGAAGAAGATGGAACCGCCGCGGTCGACTGGAAGGGCTTTCCAGATGTCGTCAGAGGAAGCTAAAGCATCAACCGATGTAGTGTCGGGTACGTTTCTTCTAAATTCCGTACCTACACGTGTGTTATTTGATTCTGGTGCTAGCTACTCGTTCATATCCGAATTGTTCTGTCAAAGGCTTGCTATGTCTATGAGTATGTTAGAGAATGCGGTTGTGGTAGAAATAGCAAATGGAGGTCAGGTTCTAATTCGTAGTATCCTTAAGGATTGCATCTTAGAGCTTAAGGGGAAGAAATTTCCCATTAACCTATTACCAATGCAAATTGGCGGATTCGACGTGGTGGTAGGTATGGACTGGTTATCTAAGAACCAGGCCGAAATTGTATGTTCCAAGAAAATGATCCGTGCGACTATAATCTACGGCGAAGGAAGGAAAAGCGATGTGGCGATTATTTCAGTAATCAAAGCTAGGAAGTGTTTGGCGAAAGGATACGTATCTTTCTTAGCGTATGTCATCGATACCAAACTCGACCAACGGAAATTGGATGATGTTAGGGTGGTGCGCGAGTTTCCCGATGTGTTTCCGGAGGACTTGCCCGGGTTGCCGCCCGATCGTGTTGTGGACTTTCGTATTGACCTCATTCCTGGAGCGGCTCCGATTGCTCGAGCTCCTTATCGTTTGGCTCCTACCGAAATGCAAGAGATGGTGGTTCAACTTCGAGACCTTCTCGAGAAAGGTTTCATCAGACCGAGCTCGTCACCGTGGGGAGCTCCGGTTCTATTTGTCAAGAAAAAGGACGGTGCATTGAGAATGTGTATCGACTACAGGGAACTGAACAAGGTGACGGTGAAGAACAGGTATCCACTTCCAAGAATCGACGACCTGTTCGATCAGCTTCAAGGAGCGGGTTGCTTCTCAAAGATTGATCTTCGATCGGGATATCACCAAGTGAAGGTAGCAAAGAGCGACATCCCAAAGACGGCATTTAGAACTCGCTATGGGCACTACGAGTTTCTGGTGATGCCATTCGGCCTAACCAATGCACCGGCGATATTTATGGACTTGATGAACCGAGTGTGTCGACCGTTCCTCGACAAGTCGATAATTGTATTCATCGACGACATCTTAGTTTACTCCAAGAATGAAGAAGAGCATGAGCAACATCTCCGTGAAGTGTTAGAGGTGTTAAGGCGAGAAAGACTCTACGCAAAGTTTTCAAAGTGCGACTTTTGGCTTCCAGAAGTTCAATTTTTGGGACATATAGTTTCAAAGGAAGGAGTCAAAGTGGATCCCGCAAAGATCGAGGCAATGACGAATTGGGAACCTCCCAATAATCCATCTGAAATCCGAAGCTTCCTAGGTTTGGCAGGATACTACCGGAGATTTATTCAAGATTTCTCGAAGATAGCCTCGTCGTTGACTATCTTGACCCGGAAGAACGTGAAATTTGTGTGGACCGAGAAGCAAGAAGAGGCGTTCCGCACCTTACAGAAGAAGCTTTGTGAAGCTCCTATCCTATCCTTACCAGACGGGACGGAAGATTTTGTGGTGTACAGCGATGCGTCGAAGATGGGTTTGGGTTGTGTCCTGATGCAAAGAGGGAAGGTGATCGCTTACGCATCAAGACAACTTAAAGTGCATGAAGTCAACTACCCTACTCATGACTTGGAATTTGCAGCTGTGGTATTTGCACTGAAGTTGTGGCGGCACTACCTTTACGGTACGAAGTGCACTCTTTATACGGATCACAAGAGTCTGAAGCATATCTTTAATCAGAAAGAGCTAAACATGAGGCAGCGAAGATGGTTGGAGTTGTTGAAGGATTATGACTGCGAGTTGCTCTACCATCCGGGTAAGGCAAACGTGGTTGCCGACGCCTTGAGTCGGAAAGTCTGCGGAGGAAATTCTCATGCTACCTTTGCACGGATTGAAGTAACTTCAACGCTTATTGATAGAATCAAGGAATCGCAAGCCGAAGCCCTGCTAGAGGAAAACCTCAAAGGAGAAGTCATGGCGAAACAACATCTTTTGTTGACTGAAGATAGTCGAGGGGTGAAGCTTTTCAATGGGCGAGTCTGGGTGCCCAAGATTGGGGGTAATAGAGAACTTCTTCTCGAAGATGCCCACAAGTCAAAATACTCCATTCACCCGGGAAGCACGAAAATGTATAGAGATTTGAAATTGCTTTATTGGTGGCCAGTCATGAAGCTCGACGTGGCGCGCTATGTGGAACAGTGTGTGACTTGCTTGCAAGTGAAGGCTGAGCACCAAAAACCCTACGGCAGTTTGCAATCCTTGGAAATTCCGGAGTGGAAATGGGAACACATCACGATGGATTTCGTGACAAAGCTACCAAAGACCTTGAAAGGTCACGACGCCATCTGGGTTATAGTTGACCGCTTGACCAAAAGCGCTCACTTCTTGGCCATGCGGGAGACGTTACCAATGGATAAATTGGCGAAGTTGTACATCGATGAAGTAATTTCCCGGCACGGCGTGCCGCTATCTATAGTCTCTGATCGGGATAGTCGGTTCACGTCGCATTTTTGGGATGGCTTACAAAAGGAATTAGGTACACGTGTGAAGTTGGGCACGGCCTACCATCCTCAAACCGACGGACAAAGCGAGAGGACAATCCAGACGCTAGAAGATATGTTAAGATCGTGTGTAATCGACTTTGGGGGTAGTTGGGATGCGCACCTGCCTTTGGTAGAGTTCGCATACAATAATAGCTACCACTCAAGCATAGGGATGGCACCGTTTGAAGCGTTATACGGTCGCAAGTGTCGAACTCCCGTATGTTGGCTCGAGGCGGGAGAAAAGCAGTTCGCCGGACCGGAAGTTGTACAAGAAACGGCGGACAAGGTCAAAGGCATCCGCGAACGTTTGAAGGCGGCCCAAGATCGACAGAAAAGCTACGCCGATAAGAAAAGACGGCCAATGGAATTCCAAGTGGGAGAACGAGTTATGTTAAAAGTGTCCCCTTGGAAGGGAATTATTAGATTTGGGAAGCGTGGGAAGTTGAGCCCCCGTTTCCTTGGACCGTTCACTGTGACTAAACAGGTAGGACTCCAAGCTTATCAGCTGGAACTTCCTCCAGAAATGAAGGGAATTCATAACACGTTTCACGTGTGCTATCTACGGAAGTGTCTAGCAAAGGAGGAGAGTGTCATTCCACTATCCGAGATCAGAGTAGATGAAGGGAATCGTTGCGTTGAAGAACCTGAGGCGATTTTAGAAAGGAAGACGAAGAAGCTTCGTCACCGGGAAGTCACAATGATCAAGGTTCAGTGGAAGCACCATCGAGGTGCCAATGTGACTTGGGAAGCGGAAGAGGACTTGAGGCGGAGGTATCCTCACCTCTTCCCATAGCCGAGATTTCGAGGACGAAATCTTCTCCAAGTTGGGGAGGATTGTAACACCCGCTATTTTGGGGTTGGGTGAAAAGTTGACTATTACCCAAAGTCCAAGGGGGTAAAATGTAACTTGTGTTATATAAATATAAATCAGATTTTAGATATTTTGGAAATATCACAAATATCAGTTTTTGAGAAATCAGAGAGAGAAAGAGAAAAGAAGCAGTGAAGTGGTTCTTCGGGTTTTCTCCAAATCAAGGTACGAATCTAGCCTAATGCTTTGATCTGAATGCTTTTAGCCGCGTATAATCTTGTTGTGAAGGTTTTAAACCGTTCCATTGTGAGATCTGAGTATTTCTCATTTTGGATCTGGGTTCTGCATAGATCTGTTTATGGTGTTCTTGATGAAACAAGACGATGGTCATTTGACCGATGGTCGTTCGACCGATGTGTCCTTTGACCGGACACATGTTCGACCGAAGGTCTTGTTCGACCGAGGTCATGTTCGACCGAAGGTCTTGTTCGACCGAAGGTCTTGTTCGACCGAAGGTCTTGTTCGACCGAGGTCAGGGTTCGACCGGTTGTGTCCTTCGACCGGTACTGAGTTCTGGTAGTGTGTTGTGTTCGTATTCTGGAGTTTTAAGTCATTAAGTTGTCTTTATTTTGGCTTACCGATTATCGGTGTTGTCATAGGTAGTAATCGTCTGAAGCAGGCTATAATCAGGAAGAAATCTGAGGTGAGTCATTAAGCTAAATCGGTCTGTATTACGAATGCTATGTGACAAATGTATTATTTAAATGTGGAAAACCTGGTTTCAAAGTAACTGATTCTGTTGGGAAATACCTTCTAAAGATTTCACATTTTCAAGAATCACAATTTATAGAATTGAACCGTTGTTCATATGAATTGCCTGTATATCTGATTTAATATGAGCATGCTCTGAAATGACATGCTTTGGCTTTGAGTCTTAGTGCAATGGATCCATAGGCACTGTGTTCCTATGTCCCCTGTTTTGGGCATTTGGTTCACGTTTTAGCACGGGATAGGCATCGGGTTGCCATGATAAGTAAGGTGTGGGCCTATACGGTCGGGCAGCGTCTCATGGTGCAGTAAGGTGAAATCCCATTATGTGCTTGAGTTCCCCCTGTTTTGGGAACTCTCAAGGATAGATCCAGAGGGGTTGACTTGAATGTTTTGAGCAACAGATCTAGAGGGGTTGAGCTCGTTATGTGATATGTGGGTATTACTTATACCATGTTTAATCACTAATGGTTTATTGGATTTCTTGACTTAGCTCATGGCTATACTACCGCGTGGCACCAATTGGGTTTAGTACTCTCTTTTATTTGGCTTGTTCTCACTAGGCGTTAGCCTAACGCTTGCTCTTGGTTGTCATGTTGGCAGGTTATCTTAGCAGTGGGGCTCGTCGGGACTGAGGGAGCGACCTTGGGGTCGTGAGGGATTCTTTTGAAGATTCATTTTGGAAGTATAGCGACACCCGTCCCTAATCTAGATATTTTATAGATTAATAGGATGTTGTTTTATACTTCAGTTATCTACCTCAATATTGGCTACTCTATACCCGTTGGGTTGATTGTGTAATGAAAATTGTCACACCTTATTCCGCAACTTAGTCTATTGCCGAATTGTTTCTTCAAAATTTTATTTCCGCAGTTTCTAGGGTGTTACATATGATAAAAATATATACTTCGGAACTAATGTTTTCAACAATATAATTGATAAGACACTTGCAGAACAGCTCGATGTTCGAAAACTGCACATCCAGCGAGTTGAATGGTTGGACCACCTTGTGTATAATGAGATTGTTCATGAGATATTGATTTAGAGTTTTAATTTTATAAATACATTTTAAGGTTTTGACTTTTAGTTATGTATCACCACTTTCTTTTTGGTGAATTTGTACATTATTTGTTTGATGTTCTTCATCTTGGTTAATATTCTTGATGCTATTATTTGGTTTAACAGTTATGTTTTTGGAATAAATTTGTACATTATTTGAGTTTTGACTTTATATTCAAGGTTTTCTTGATACTTTTGAGTTTTGATCTATGTTCTTATCACAATTATCTCTATTAGTTCATGTTCTTCATATGTTATTGTTCTTGATTTGGGTTGGTGTTAACCGTTTCCACGAAGAAGAAGGAGGGAAGGAGGAGAAGAAGAAAGTCTTGGTTATTTAGAATTTGGTCCCTTATTTTTTTGATTTTTTTACAAAAACAAGAAGAAACAAAAAAAATGTGCAAAAAGAGGACAAATACATGGTTGGACGAAAATACCCCTGGCACTAACGGAGCTTTTTAATGGTGTTAGTGTCCAGGGACCTCTTTCAAAGCAAAATCCATACCCTGAGGACGTAAACTTGAATTATGAAACCATAGGGACATCTTTCAAAGAAATCACTAAACGTCAGGGACTAAAATTGGAGTTTACTCTTTTTTCTATTATATAGAATCCGTGGGAAGATGCTCTAACGTTGTGTTCTCGAAACTGTTTTTACGAAGGAAAGGAAAGAAATGGAAGGAAAGAGGATGAAAGTAAAAAAAAAAAAACTTGTGTTCTCGAAATTTTTTTAGGAGATAAATAAAAGAAAACGGAAGAAAAATAACGATAAGTTTTCTTCCAAAATTTTCCTCCCAAATGTGGGAGGAAAGAGAAAAAAGAAAAATAAATAAATTAAAATCATTTAAAAAAATTATTGAAATTATTAAAACAAAACTACCCAATCTTTCATTATAAAGAACTAGAAGCGTACTCGCGCAATGCAGCGAGATACATCACAATTTTAATATTTCTTTTTATTTTTTGTTTTTTTATCGATTTACAGTACGATTTTGGATGGTTTTTAGAGAGTGATAATGTTTTTTTTTATAAATTTTTTTAATTTAGGCTTAATAATATAATGTTTTATATATAAAAAAAATAAGTAGTTTGTTAAAATTCATTAATTATCTTATATATTTTAAATTTTTTAAATTTAAATTGAGATGTTTATCCTGTTTTGATTATGTTTATCAGAATTCAAAGGGTTTGGGGATTAAAGATAAGGATTTTGGGGGATAATGATGGAATTTATTAATGAGAGTTAAAAGCATTTAAAAGTAGTACATATTGCTTCATTAGTTGTTTTTTAAGAGATTTTAAATAGATTAACATTAAATAATAGTACACAATGCTTAATGGGTAATTTAGGCTTAATAATATAATGTTTTTTATATAAAAAAATTAAGTAGTTTGTTAAAATTCATTAATTATCTTATATATTTAAAAAAAAATTATATTTAAATTGAGATGTTTATTCTGTTTTTAAATTTTTTTATATTTAAATTGAGATGTTTACTCTGTTTTGATTATGTTTATTAGAATTCAAATTTAATAATTTTAGGCTTAATAATATAATTTTTTTATATAAAAAAATTAAGTAGTTTGTTAAAATTCATTAATTATCTTATATATTTAAAATTTTTTGTATTTAAATTAAGATTTTTATCCTGTTTTGATTATGTTTATCAGGATTCAAATTTCATAATTTTAGAGTTTAGGGATTAGAGATAAGAATTTTGGGGATAAAGATGGAATTTATTAATTAGGGTTAAAAGCATTTAAAAGTAGTACATATTGCTTCATTAGTTGTTTTTAAGAGATTTTAAGTAGATTATCATTAAATAATAGTACATAATGCTTAATAGGTTGTTTTTAAGAGTATTTTATGTCTCTTTTATAATATAGTATAGATATATTTTTATAAGGGTATATTTGTAAAAATAATATATTTCTTTCCTTTCTCTTGTGTTCAAAAACATAAAAAACTATTTTCTTTCCTTCCATTTCTTTACTTTTCGAGAATTTTTAGATGTTACTCATGGGTAAACAATAATTAATTCTTAATAAGTTTATTGATATATATATATATATATGTCTGTACTTATCCTATTGAAAAAAACAATTCAAAAATATAGTTTATTTATAAGATTGGGTGAGAAAATTCAACCATATAATAAAACATGATTTTAATATAATTGAGGAAAGTGACATTAAGATTTCATAAACCCAAATTGGCATATTTTAAATTTGCTTATCACAATTTCCAATTTTACCCATCAAAATTGCAACATTTAATTATGATTTCCAAATTTATATCCATCCAAATTGTCCTATAAGTAAAAAATAATCTCGTTAAATAAATACGGTGTTTATCAAATAAGTAATGCTATATTTTTGTAGACTTAAGTGACTTTTGACTATTTATCTATATCTATACTATATTATAAAGATAACATAAAAAACTCTTAGGATCTGTTTGGTTTGCGGGATTGGAATGGATTTGGAAAGATTTGGATTTCAAATTCATTCCAATTCTTTGTTTGGTTTGCAGGAAAAGAATTTGTTGACCGGATTTGAAATCCTTTGACCTCTTTAAAATCCTTAAGTTGATGAATTTGAAAATCCTTTGCAATGGAATGGGATTTCAAATCCCCCCAAATCCAAATCCCTCCAAATCCAAATCCTTACTTGAAATTCAATCCATTCCAATCCATTCCCGCAAACCAAACACACCCTTAATTACAACTCACTAAGCTTTATGTACTATCATTTAAAGATATCTACTTAAAATCTCTTAAAAATAACTACTATAGCCTAATGTACTACCTGTAAAGATTTTAACCCTAATTAATATATTTCATCCTTATCCCCCAAAATCCTTATCTCTAATCCCCAAACCCTAAAATTATGAAATTTTAATTATGATAAACATAATCAAAACAGGATAAACATGTCAATTTAAATATAAAAAATTTAAAATATATAAGATAATTAATGAATTTTAACAAACTACTTAATTTTTTTTATATAAAAAACAATATATTGTTAAGCCTAAATTAAACAAATTTATATGTAAAAAAATCATTATCACTCAATAAAAATCATCCAAAATCGTACTGTAAATCAATAAAAAACAAAAAATAAAAATAAACATTAAAATCGTGATGTATTTCGCTGCATTGCGCAAGTACGCTTCTAGTATTTAAATAATACAATTTTCGTATGACTGTCAATACAAATCGATTTTTGCAAGGAAAAAAAATTGATTTGTATATGCCATCTACATGTTTTAATAAGAAAAAGACGAACGTTGGAAAATATCAAACTTTTGTGTCCAAGTCAAATTGACTAGTTAATAAAGTTGGTACACTATTTAGGTATGTCAGAGGAAATTTCCAAGCATATTTTTAACATTTTAAGTATTGGAATTGACTTTGAAAAGTCTCTCAACAAGTATTTTTTTTTTAAATGTCACGTATTATAAATAATTTGTTCTTCTTTGATGATCTGATAATTCAGGGATCAAGCTTCCAACTCTTTTCACCATGGTATTACCATCTCCAGTTGAGATAATCGATAATGCGATATTCTGCAACACTGCGTATGCATTAGCATATACCGATCCAGATCAGAAATGGCTAATACGAAAACACTTGCTTTCTCTTCATCAAGAATTTTCGTCGTTGTATCCTACAGTGGACACGTTTATCCACAACGATGGAACCATGGTGCACCTACTGAAAGCTGAGGGTTACCTTAATGTATCTCACTTATTGCCTTTGGTCCATTTAACCATTTGGGTCCATGAATACTACCCGCATGTTGCACCTGTGGTTCAAGTAACATCGGACCCAACTATCCCAATTCGTTTGAACCACCCATTTGTAGATCCATCGGGTGTGACCACCTCGTCATATCTCCGCACGTGGGGTCCATTTGGGTATGACTTGTTAGGTCTTGCACATAATTTGGTAAAATTATTTTCGTTAGACCATCCATTTCATCTTGTTAGTTCCCCGAGTTTGTCTCACACCTCTTACGTGTCCAAAATGGAGGGCATGGATCGACTTTGGTGGATGCTTCACTATGACATGATTGCATTGAAGGAAAACACAATATATGAGGTAGAAAAGCTTACTACGCTTCAAGCTGAAATGAGGATGCGTGTCAACACCACGACCAACATGATCATTGAACTAAACCATGAAAAGACTGATCTAAAGCAGAGAGTCAAAGAAATTACTGATGAGACGGATGTGCTGATAAGCTGGTTGGCAGTCAATAAGGTTAACTTAAGTGTCGCAATGGGGGGACAAGTCGAGGATGCATTTGAATGCGTCGATGATGACTCGGAATGGGCATTGGAATTGTTAGCCGAAGACCAAGCTTTGGAGGATTTGATGTATGCACTTGAGAAGGCTCTTGACAATGGGATTGTGACCTCTGCAACTTACATTAAACAAGTTCGGAGCTTGGCAAGGGAGCAATTCTTCACGAGAGCCAAACTCGCAAAGTTAAAGGGTCCTCAAATATTCAAGTTTCGTGATTGATTGATTAGAGATGGACAAGGCCCAGTTTTTTTTCGGGCTTGGGCCATGGCCTTCTAAATATGTTTTTAGTGTGCTAACAAATTGCCCAAGTTTTTTTTGGGATGTGATCAATTTTTAGGTTTATGTGCATTTCAAATCAATATGTAGACACTTAATTTTCCAAGTAATGTAAAATTGTTGTGGGGAAATGGTCTATATAACCAACCTGCCAGAGCATCCCACCGTACTGGTCCCATAACCATCATGAACAAGGTAAAACACAATGTCCTAGGGCTGGGTAGGCGGGACCGTATTTGAACCCAATGCCATATTGTGAAATCCCCGCTTATTTCCTACTGATTAAATTTAACGAGAACAAGTACTGCTAAATTAGCTACAAATTATTATCGTGCTTGGTTATTTAGAGTTCAACAATCATTGCACTTTTGAGAAGGGGTCTTTCAGTATATTGACCTTTCTCTTCTTGCCTTAAAACTATGTTTTATGTAACAAAATTGGTTTTAGTTGACAGCAACTTGTTTTAATTAAACGTAGGATGATCAATAGTCGATTAAATTTTGAGGGATAAGATGACATGACTCCTCATGATCCATGTTACACTAAACACAATAAAACGAGAATAATAAAAAAACCGAGTGCATTACATCAGCACAAAAAAGTATCAACTCTAAATGGGTTTTCTTTTATGAAGCAAAATCTTTTGCGTTTATTTCATAATTAATTATAATGATTGCAATAACTGATAAGTAAGTTTGGCTTGTTGGTTTATTGATTTTTTTTAAAGAAACCAATACTAATTAATATAAATACATCTAATTGCATATTTGACTGATGTTTGTTTTTGTTCGAACTCGTTCACGAGGAGATAGATGACGAAACATATATCTGATATCTCAAATGGACAAGTTTGACTATCTAAATAATTCAACTTATAATTAAACAATAAAATTAAATCCAAAACTTGTAAGAAAAAAAAACATTTTTTTAAAAATATGTATATCAAGATTGACATAAATAAGAAAAACATATATAAAAGTATATTCATGGAGGAACCACATTTATAGGTTCCAAAATTTAAATTATATTTTGGAATGTTACAAGTTAGATGATGCATTTAAAATTATTGCCGAAACATTTGCGTCTACGATGACAACCTATTACCACTCAATGAAATTCAAGGATAAACAAGGTTGAGATGGGTAATGAGGTATCATGACGGGAAGCATAAATCTGTACATATGCGACGACCGGCGAGCAATTGATGAAATCGCTTGTTGTGTAGTGTTAGGTGGTGTTTGTTTTTTAAGAGGTCTGAAGTCTTATTTCACTTCTGATTAATAAGAGGTGGTGTTTTAAGAGGTTATAAGACATTAGGTTACCTATTCTAATTTCAAACTTAAGAGCCTCTGAGTCTGAGAAAAAACAAACGGTATGAATGTAAAAACGTCTGACCGATTCAGACTTCAGAGGTATTAAGAGGTTAAAAAAAAACAACCCCTTAGGCATTGTTTGGCAAAAATAAGCTAGCTTATTTTTTAGATACATGTTTGGATGACCATAAACTAACTTTTTGATAAACTACTTGGAGTAGTTTATAAAGAGTTTTTTGTGATTATTCCAATTATACTCATCATTAATATTAATATTCATAATTATATATTAACTTTTAATTATAAATAATTAATGTTTTTTTTGGTAATTTAAATGCTTATAAGTTAGTTTTTGCCAAACGTGACTTTTTCATCAGCTAACTTATCAGTCACCAGCTAACTTATAAGTCATAAGCTAGTTTATCAGCTAGTTTGCCAAACATAACCTTAGTGTGGTGACATCGAAAGTAAGGAAGAACTTTCCAAAAAACAATTATTCAGATTAACGTTAATATAAGTATATAACAATGAAGTTGTTTGCTATGACGGTTGACAATACTGGTGTAAGTAATAGTGGATTCATTTAAGATGATGCTTCCAACTCGACCCTACCATAATAACAACATTCCTTCCTTAACTAGTCATGTCAGCAACCTTGTCGCCAACGTCCAATGTGTGTCCCCGTCCCATACGGTTCTGGATCCGTCACTGGATGTAGGAATACCGAAACCAACAAATGTTTAAATATTTAAATAAACTTAGCAAAAATAATAATAAATTAAAATGATTCAAAAAATGGGGAAGAATTTGAAAATTAGGGACCAAGTTCTGTATGATAAAATTGTAGGTGCGGATTAATCTATCTGTATAGATTGAGAAATTTTTTGTTTGAAAGAATTTTATCATTAGATGGAAGGAACATGTTTTTTAATTACGAAGGTTATGTTAAAAAAATCGCCTTTTTATATAAAGTTCTATAAAAATTTACTGAATAAGTCATTTTTTATATCATTATTTCTCTATTAAATAATGATGTATAACCAAATGAATAAGTTATCAAAAATTTACATATTGTTTTGAAAAACATGAGCAGATGTTTCAGTTATGAAGGGGGTGTTTGGGATTGCTTATTTAAAACAACTTATGCTTATTTTGAAAAGTGTTTATCAACTTATACGGTGTCAAACCGGAGTTTTAAAAAAAATGTTTGGATTAGCTTATTGTGGTACCAAAACGTAAGGTAGCGTTTGGTACGCATACAAGATTGGACGGGACTGGACAGGATAGAACTGTACATGACTGGACTGGACAGGCCAAAAGGCTAGGACATGAGGGTGCGTTTGGTTTGCAGACTGGATGAGACGGGACATGACAAAAACTCACTGTCCCATGTTTGGCGTGACATGGGACAGGACAAAAATTCACTATCCCACGTTTGGCGCGACATGGGACAGGGACAAAAACTGGACAAGGTGGGACAAGATGGGACAAAAAATGGTATTTTCTTGTTCCACCAAAATAGGTGGAACAACATGGGACAAAAGTGAGACATAAACTAAAATCATTGATCAACCGCCATTTGATGTATAATCCTAACATGGTATTAGTTTTAAGGGTCACCACTACCCATCGCCACCACTACCAATCGTCGACGGCCACCAGTAGCCACCGCCAACCACCATCGGCCACCTATACCTATTTCTCCACCATAACAACCTTCTCCACCACCTCCACAACCATCGTGCATCGCCACCACCACTACCATCGTCGACCACCTCTACTAACGCCGATCACCACCACCTTTGGCCGTCACCTCCATCAATAGCCACCGGTAGCCACCACCAACCATCGTCGACCACTTCCACCTCTTCCTCTACTACTACAACAACTTCCTCTACCACATCCACAACCACCGCTTATCGCCACCTCCATCGATCACCACTACCCATTGCTGCCGCCGCCACCGACTCTCACCGCCAACCACCGTCGGTGACCCCCGCCTCTTCCTCCACAACAATAACCTCTATTACCCCTGTCCACCGCCAACCATTGTCGGCCACCTATACCTCCACCACATCAACCATAACAACCTCCTGCACCACCACCATCCACTATCTTTCACGTTCTTCACAACTACCGTCCTTCACGGACCACCCATCGCATTTATCTTTACTTATCGCTGCAACTATGCATCTGCCAATTCATTAAGATTTTCCAAATTGAATCAAATATTATATTTTCTTTATATGAATCGGATTTTTTCGAACTACCATCAGTTATTTCAGATTCTTCATTCAAATTTCCTACCATTGTTTTTGTATGTATTTATATGTATGAAAATCGTTTAAAAAAATAAAAAAAATTTTAATTAAATTATTTAAAGATATAATTTACTTGTGTTATTTTTAACTATTATATGACATATAAAATCATCAAACAACTTTTAGGGAAATTTGTCCAGCCTTGTCCTATCCGGTCCTAGCCGTACCAAACACAAGACAGACATTTGTCTTGTCCAGTCCCGTCCTGTCCAGTTCTGTCCTGTCCAGTCCCGTCCAATCATGTCTGCGTACCAAACGCTACCTGACTGGACAGGACAGGACTGGACAAGACAAATGGTTGTCTTATGTTTGGTACGACTAGGACTGGATAAGACAGGACTGGACAAGTTTCCCTAAAAGTTGTTTGATAATTTTATATGTCATGTAATAGTTATAAATAACACAAATAAAGTATATCTTTAAATAATTTAATTAAAAAAAATATTAATTTTTTTACACAATTTTCATACATATAAATACATACAAAAACAATAGTAGGAAATTTGAATGAAGAATCTGAAATAATTGATGGTAGTTCGAAAAAATCCGATTCATGTAAAAAACATAATAGTTGATTCAATTTGGAAGATCTTAATGAATTGGTGGATGCATAGTTGCAGCGACGAGTAAAGATAAAAAACGATGGGTGCCCGGTGAAAGACGATAGTTGTGAAGAAGGTGAAAGATAGTAGTAGAGGTAGTGGTGGTGGCGGTGCACAGTGGTAATAGAGGTTATTGTAGTGGAGGAAGAGACGAAGGTTACCAACGATGGTTGGCGGTGAGCGTCGGTGACGACGGCGGCAATGGGTGGTGGTGATTGGTGGAAGTGGCGATGAGCGGTTGTTGTGGAGGTGGTGGAGGAAGTTGTTGTAGTAGTGAAGGAAGAGGTGGAAGTGGTCGACGATGGTTGGTGGTAGCTACCGGTGGTCGTCGATGGTGGTGGCGACAATAGGTGGTGGTGATCGGTGTTAGTGGAGGTGGTCGACGATGGTAGTGGTGGTGGCGATGACCGATAGTTGTGGAGGAGGTTGTTATGGTGGAGAAATAGGTAGAGGTGGCCGACGGTGGTTGGCGGTGGCTACTAGTGGCCGCCGATGGTGGTAGTAGCGACGATGGGTAGTGGTGACCCTTAAGACTAACACCATATTAGGATTATATATCAAATGGCGGTAAATCAGTGATTTTTAGTTTATGTCTCATTTCTGTCCCATGTTGTTCCACCTATTTTGGTAGAACAAGAAAATACCCCTTTTTGTCCCATTTTGTCCCACCCTGTCCAGTCTTTGTCCCTGTCCCATGTCGCGTCAAACATGGGACAATTAACTTTTGTCCTGTCTCATGTCACGCCAAACATGGGACAGTGATTTTTTGTCCCGTCCTGTCCCACCATGTCTGCAAACCAAACGCACCGTAATAAGCTAATAAGTTGTTATTTAAAGGTGTTTAGGATTGCTTATACATATAAAATAATCCAAAAAATCATAAGCAATTTTCAAATAAGTTGATAAGTTAAAAGCAAACGACTTATCAAAAACAGCTTTTCAGCGGTTTGACACCGCTATAACCTCTTTTCATTTTTCTCCATCCAAAGAGTCAATAGTGCTTATCTCCGGTGTCAAATCACAATAAGCTAAAAACCACTCAAACAATCCCAAACGCCCCCGAATTATCTGTCTCTTCGTATGACATCTGTTGAAATTAGCCCTAATTTTTCTTGCAAAACCCTAATCGATAAATCTCACCAAAATTGAATTCAATCACATCTGATTGAAATTAGCCCTAATGTTCTTGCGAAACCCTAATCGATATATTCAATCAAAATTGAATTATAAATCGTCATTGCTGTACAATTGTGCGATTTGAATTTTGAACAGACATGGATGCACATTCGTCTCACTTAACGGCACCGCTCCGATCACGCAGCTCACAGTCTCCGTCGCCGTCGCACTCCGCATCCGCTTCTGCTTCCGCCACCTCTTCCATCCACAAACGGAAGCTTACTGCGCCTGAAGACCACGCGCCTCCGTTCCCTTCCTCCTTTTCCGACACTCGCGATGGCGCGCTCACCTCCAACGACGATCTCGAGAGCATCAGTGCTCGCGGCGGTGCTGATTCCGACGACTCTGAAGAGTTCGAGGACGTTGTTGACGATGATGAGGAAGAGTACGACGATTCCTCGATGAGGAACTTCACTGTGTCCCGTTTGGAGAATAATGTGGGGCCTGCGGGGCGAAACACGAAGCCGAAGACGGAAAATCCGGTGAAGGTTGAGCCTTCTGAAGTAGGGAAAGACGGTGGCGTCGGGGCGGTTGGATCAGCGGCTGCCTCAACTCCGGCTTCGGTTCCGGGGATTGTGGTGAAGGAGGACACAGTCAAAAGTATATTCACGGAGAATTTGCAGACCAGTGGAGCTTATTGTGCGAGAGAAGAGAGTTTAAAAAGAGAGGTAATTCAATTCTGAAGTTCCGATTTCTGTATTAAGTGGAATGTTACTTCTAACCACCTTGGCAGACAATGAATGAACAATACGTTTTGCTTTTGATTTATCTTATAGTTGTAGATTAAGTTAGCAAGTTTTTGATATATGCAGGAGGAAGCGGAAAAACTCAAGTTTGTATGTGTATCAAATGATGGTAACGATCAACATATGATTTGGTATACATCTCTCTCTTTCTCTCTCTCTCTCTCTCTCTCTCTCTCCACTTTGTATCAAGGGCAAATTTCTGTAATATAGCTATAGCAGGCACTCCAACATTCTGCTGCTAGTTCTTAACGATAAAGTACTAATATGATGCCTGACAGGCTTGGACCCTAATCCAAGCTTGTCACCTATGCAAGTTCAAAGCACTGACAAACTTTAGCGATCTTTCAAGATTATATTACAATAACGAAAGCTTGATGGTACGACTAAAGAAGTACAGTGCCTTGTTTTGATTCACTGATCTCCTCTGCCATCTGTCTAGATAACCAATTCACTAGACCAGCTGGTTGATATAGAGGCTGAAGAAATAGTATGAAAACTTACTCAAATCCTCAAGTGTACCCACAAGTCCTCCAGTCTTTCAGGAAGTTGATCGGTCATCTGTTGAGTCAAGAGAGAGATACTTAGTTAGCTCACATAGAAGGGGTAGCAGGGAAGGGGGATTCGTCTTGAATAAATCTTTGCATGACAAAGTGGAGCATCTTATGCTTCAGGTTCAATTGTATGTCATGAACTCAAGAAATCCTAACAACCATCTGTGACTATGTTGTGATAGGAAATCAGGAATGAGATTCCATTCTAGAAGAGGTATGCACTGGAGCATGATCACAGTGTCATACTCAATCCTGGAAATGAAATAATAGAGATATTTGTGGGATACCCAGATTGTTTGATTTGTCCTAGAGGATAAAATATACTAATTACCGAGGTTGAGATAGTGAATACGGAGTTCTATCATGCTGGTGCCTCTCTGAATCTTTAACTAGTGGTCAATGGTTCTGAAAATAATGCATATAGGAATGTACTCATTCAAATAAAAGACCTTCAAAATATGTAGTGTGTTATGTGTACCAGTAAAAGATTGAGAAATAAATATTGTTTTAATTGTACTTCTATCTGTGTTTTTGGCAGGTTAATTGGACTGAAGAATATATTTGCAAGGCAACTACCTAACATGCCTAAGGAATACATTGTTCGTCTTGTGATGGATAGGTATGCTGTAAGCAATGCATTATGTTTTCTTCTTAGGAAATAAGTGTGGTAACTCGAGTTACATTTATGGAGGGAGATAATTCCAAACCGAAAAATCATAGACTTGGGGTGGTGCTGACTGATTTTTAGAAGAAAGGCTTTTGCAAGATTACAAATTAAACAGAAAGGTCTGAGGTGTCGAATACTGTGGCTTCATTTTGCATTTAGACTTTAATACACCTGTTTTTGTTTTATTGAACATGATGGGAGTTTAAGGGAATACATATACTGATATACTGATTATCTTAATAAAACAGAAAATATTCTCCGAGGGTTTGTTTGTTATATTTTACTCATAAGCTAGATTATTCTAAGCTGCTGGATTTTGTCCGTCTGAGCTTTGTGTAGTTCTTACACGGCTGCTTTTCATCTTATTTATAGTAATATTTGAACTCAGGGGGTACCCTAGATGACAATCAAAATTATATGTGATGCAGAGGCCACAAATCCGTGATGGTCGTCAGGCGCAATACAGTTGTTGGTGGCATTACATACCGCCCTTATGTCAGGTAGAAATGCTACATGTCTGACATGATTTACTTTGTTTTCCTTGGAATGATTACATTCTGGAAAGAGATTTTGTTTGGTTAGATTCCAATCTTGGTGCTTATGTACCTAGTCTTTGTTGGTTGTATATTCTCCTGTAGTCTGTAATATAGTAATGGCCTATGAAAGGTACACTACTTGTTTCTACTGATAAGATTTTTCTTTCTTCTTTTTGAGGCCATTAGACATGCTTTTCTCGTTTTTACAACCTTGTAGGCTGATAGCATGCAGTCCAGCCAAGTTTGCAAGTTATATTATTATACTGTATCCATAGTAAAATTCCCTAATCTCTCTCTTCATTGAATTTTCTTCATAATTCAATTGATTTCCCCTCTCCTGCCATAAGTTCATGCAAACATCCCTATGTGCTTTAGTTGTGAGTGTAATATTGTACTTTGATTAGTTGTAGTGTTGTATTTTTGAGGTTTAGATATTAAGCTGGCATATCTCCCACTAGAGATCAAATGACATGCATTCATTTACTCTCATATTGCTTTAATCTCTTTGACTTTGTTCTTTATTGTCTATTTGACATGTTAGTCAAAGGTTTGGAGAGATAGCTTTTTGTGCAATCACCTCAGATGAGCAAGTAAAGGGTTATGGCACTAGACTAATGAATCATTTAAAGCAACATGCAAGAGATGTGGATGGGCTTACTCATTTTCTGACATATGCAGACAATAATGCTGTTGGTTATTTTAATAAACAGGTTAGACATTTTAGCTGCTTTGACGCATTCTTCTTTTGCAAGCAGACGTGTCTGTTCAATTAATATGTTCTTTGTGTGCCTGTTACTTTCTTCCACCAGAACCTTTTGCATTGAGTTGTTTGTTGAAGACACGAACAAATGTTGCATAATGTTCTCTTTCTGCCCTGTAGGCGGAGCATGTTAACCTCGTAGGATCTGGGTAACAGTATCTTTGATAGTCTAACTCATCAGCCAAAAATAGTAAGGATGCCAGGGGGTTCCCTTGGTGTTCAAAAAACTGTCGGTCAATCTCGTTTTTGGAGGTTCTACAAGACTTGCACCATACTACCATCCAGAGATGGGGAATCTTTTGCTTTTAATATACTTCAGTTTCACATCATGGATATTTATAGTCTTTTCCCAGGAACATCACCTTTTGGATAGTTGTATATTTATGTTGTAGACAAAGGTCTCTTCACCTAAACATCAACACTACATTAAAATAACATGGAAATTAACTTTATTTAGTGAGAAAGTGTCTTGTAGACAGGTTGTCCTATTTAGAGATTTTAAAGATTTTCATCTTTGGGCTTCCATGGAACTAATTAGTTTCTTCACTTCTGATAATTTGCATCATATGTTGCTTTCACTGCTTGACGTTTTACTCTTTCTTGACCTCTGAACTTTATGTTGTGGGTCACCTTTAATCTAGTCTGGAAATATCATTTTAGTGAACTAATTAAAAAGTCTGTTTATCCGTTTGTAGGGCTTTACAAAAGATATTTTCTTGGAGAAAGAACGGTGGCATGGGTAAGTATATGTGAAAATTTAGAAGGCTCGCCCCCTTTGTGTGGCTATGTTAAAGTTCATATGTTGTCTCTTTATCTAAAGTATGTAGTGCTTCATATCTATCTCAGATACAGAAATGGTAACAGTTTTTCACTTACAATACAGTTTATATGTGAAGCCACGTTCCCTAGGTATCGTCAACTATCTTCAATTTCTGCCTATGACTTGTATGCTAACTCAAAATTTCATAACTTACTTCTTAGGGGCTGTTTGGTTGGTTTTTCATTAAGCCTTGTATGGATTAAGTTATGTATATGAATTAAGTTGTCTGTGTGAATTTAATTAAATGGTTGTTTGTTTGTTATGCTGAATAAATGACCAATTTACCCTTTTTATTTGTTTATTTGTTTTTTCCATTAAACCCATATATAACCAACATTTTATCAAACATCTTATGTGCATTCAATGTATACTACCAACTCAACCCGGAACAAAAAGAAATCAGACAACATAACTCAAAACCAAAAAAACACTAATAACATAACCCAAAACCACAAGAACACAGGTGAATTTCTTGAACTACTAACATCAATTTGGTTTCATGTTTATGCATACTAACAACTCAAACCAGAAAACCTTACTGGAATTTTTTTGACGCATGAACATCGCCATCGGTTCCATATCCAGTGTCCAACCTCAAGTTTAGAAAAGGAGTAATAATGATATATAAGAAGATTAAAAATGCCTATGATAAACATGGGCCACAAAACCTCAAGAAGAAATCAAAAGTGAAGACCCATTATCTTATTCTTTTCTCTTCAACGGTTCAAACCAATCTCCAAACCATTTGCGTCTTCTTTACTTCACCTCTTTGATTACCAACAAACCTTTCACTTTCATCTTCTTCTCTGCTCTTCAACCCACTCTCCAGATAATTTTCATCTTCTTCACTTTATCTCTTCCGGCCTTCTTATCTTTTCAGGAAACCCATCACCGGGATGCCACTGGCAAGAATGCTTCTGATCTTTGTCAAGAATGCTTCTGGCCTGCTGGTTAATCTATACCTTGATTGAGAGGAGCAAACACATTATCGAGAGGGATGGGAGTTTGATGAAAGAGGGAGAAGGGCAAAAAGGGGAAGAAATGACTCGTTAAATGGCTGAATGCAGAGGAGTTTATTTTTTTGCTGAGCGAATAAGCTCTTTGTCAAATCATTAAGTCACTTCCCAACATTTCAAGATGGCTGACCGAATAAGCTAGAGGTGCCATTAAGCTCATTAAGTTCTTTCCAAACACCCCCTTACTTTCATTTCATTATAGTAAATTTACACATGCGGAAGCGTTCTAAAATTAGTTCAAAAGCCTAACATATATATATGACAACTATCAAAAGAACTATAGCTTTTCATGCTTGCCCCTTTCATGCCTTACTATGATATACTTGAGATACATACATGGAATATGTAAGCTTGAAGCCTAGTGAACAATTATGGTTTCATGAACAAAACATCTTTCATGAAACATCATGTAAAACATGAGTAATATCAAACATCATAGTCAGTACGAGAGTTCATATGTGCAAGTATGCCAAACATCATCAATAGGATCTTAGATCCCTGGGGTTCCGCGAAAGATCCCCCTGAGGGTTGTATGATAGCTTCCATCATTATACCCCATCGGGATTTAACATGACCACACTTCCACACGCATAATAACTTTCATAAGTCACATGTAGAACACATGCCGTTATCTTATATGCGTCAAAAACATCTTCTTTTGCTATATAAACGTATTGTTTCATTCAAGGCAAACTGTCAAAACATCATTCCAAAATATCCATCATGCATAAAACATTTATACAGCACAAATGTATCCCAATAAATCACATAACATACTCACCTTCTTTATTTAACCTCAACTTGCATACTTTCCTTTTTACGTCCTACTTGTATATCAACTTCGCACCTTCAACTAGCATCACTTACCTTCTCAATTGTAACTTCTATTTTTTAGAGGTTTTGTACTTCCGATGATGGTTATGGTTGCTAATTATGGGGAGGTAAAAGGTGCTTTGTAACTTGTAAGCTATCGGCCTGTTAGCTGTAAGCTACGTGTCTGTTATCTGTAAGCTACCTACTTGTAATTTAATTACCATGCTTAGAGTTTATCTTTAGAATACTTGTGCAAATATCAATTCTTCTCATTACTGAAATCGGGGTGTCGTTGCCTTATATCTGCCCGCAATAATTCTCTAGATCTGTTTTCTCTTCTTTACTTCATGATGTTAGTGACAATCGTCTTGTATTTTAGGTATATAAAAGATTATGATGGAGGGATCCTTATGGAATGTAAAATTGATCCAAAGCTTCCATACACTGATTTGTCAACCATGATTCACCGGCAGAGGCAGGTAAAAGTCATTGAATGTGAACTGGGCTGCTGTATGGTACCTTTATAGGAAACATCATATGGTGGCACTTTGGTTCACTGATCATTTTCTTAAATTTTTTGGGGTCCCGTGTCTGTCCAGATTCTGGGTTTACCCTGAATTTTGTTAATATCTGTAAATGTTCTTAATTAATATGGTGAATGAAGGTAGTTAAAGGAACACTAGCAACAGAAAAACATATTGAGGAGTTCATTAATGTTTGATCTTTTATTAGCTCGCCAATATGTACAATTATCTTTAAGAAACTTCTGTTGCATTTTGTCTTTCAGGCAATTGATGAGAAAATAAAAGAGCTCTCAAATTGTCACATTGTCTATCCTGGCATTGATTTCCAAAAGGTATACTTGATAGTCACTAGCCACTTTACCATCTGGAAGCCACGTTTATTTCTAGGAAGTAGGAAGCAGTCGTAACTTTCTTATGGATGTAGATGCATGTATGTATGTACAGAATTGATATCATGTTTTCTTTTGGCTTGATGGTTGACCTGGTCATATAATTGAACCCATCTTCTCTTTTGAGCACTTCGGTTTTCTTGACAAAAGTCAAATGCTAATTTCCTTAACCATTATCAAGTGATGAATGAATTGCCAGAAATCAAATATTCTGAACCCCAATGGTTCTGACTTCTGTCTGTAAGATGTTTGTGTGTGTGCATCCCTGACTTGTATGATTAAATTATATACCACTAAAAGAAGCAGCTCTTATCATGCATTACAATCTTACTTAGTTGCTGGACGGTGACTCATCCAAGAATGAATCCTTTTTTCAATATGGATTCTTATAAATGTATATGACTTGCCTATATTAGTCATTTGGCCCGTAGCCGTAGGTATGCTCCCAATGTGTCTAGTTGATATGCATTTCATGGCTTACCAACTATACCTCTGTATGATAACAGTATCCTCCATATTGATCTTATATTATAATATCCACCTCAAATTCTTCAAAAAAAGATCACTTTAGGAAAAAGTTGATGTTCATCCACATTGCAGGCTGTAGCTTCTCTTTTTCTCTGTTTAATCTGTACTACCGATGGCATTGCATTGTAAATGAAAAGAAATAAGTTATATGGTTTCAATGCATTCAATCTATTCATTGTCAAGACAAGTCTTACCACCATAAGAAGGCAAAGAGGAAATGTAAGATGCAAGGTGCCTTCAAAGTTCCACATTAAGGAGGTGCATGGCATTAGATTATTGCATGTCTTCAGATCAGAACTAAATCACACTGTATTCTTACCAATGATATAAACAAATCTATATTATTTAGCTAATTGAGTGTGCAAATCCTAGTACACCATGTCCACATAACGAACAATAAAATAGTGGCTGCAATTGTGTCAAAATGAATTTTGCTGACAGTTTAGGCAGGAATCTTCTTCATTTGATGCATATTATGGTCATGATATCCTCTCATCTGCCATACCTAATTTGCAACTTGCTTTTTAGAAAGAAGCTGGAATTCCGAAAAGGATCTTTAAACTTGAAGATATACCTGGTTTTAGTAAGTTCTTTAGCCTCTGCTGTTTTAACAGTTCAGTTAATGTGTATCACAATGTGTTGTTAGTCATGACGTTTCTGAATCTTATATATTGAATCGAGTTTAACTCTTTTGCATTTCTGGGCATCGGGTAGACATGAAGAAATATGCTTTATTAGTGAAATTTCTAATTTTTTTGTTTTCTTCTTTTTATTATAAATCTATTTACTTATTATTTTCTTTAGGGTAGGTTTTCAATTAAGGAAATATAGAGGGAAATTTGAAATATCAAATAGCAATTTTTGTGATTCTGTAACCAAAGTTCTGATATTGGCAGTCAACACATGAAAAATTATGTTTTTTGGTTTAAAGGGTTTACTCTTCATATATAAGAAATATGTGCCATTTATCTTCCTGAATTTGAATATTGTACATCTTGTAGCTCTCATGCAGTTGTAGTTTATTTGGTAATCAAATTTCTAAATGTCATTCTCAGTGGAGTAATTTTTTTCTTTTTCTTTTTGCTTACTAAGATTTCGAACTGAATTTGGATTGCAGGGGAAGCTGGGTGGACTCCTGATCAATGGGGACATTCTCGCTTTAAAATTGTGAATGCCTCTCCAGACGGTACCTCAAATCAAAAGTTGACTGGTTTCATGCGATCAATTCTAAAGGCAAGTTCTCAAATAGAAAGTTTCCTTCTCTATGTTACTTGAAAGCAATTTCCAAAATGTTACTCCATTCCGAAATAAGTGTCCCCATTTCTATTTCATCCCAAAAATAAATGTTCACTTTCAAAAGTAAGTGCTCATTTTCTATTCTTAATTATGGGATGAAGATGTTTATTACTCTCTCTATTATTAAGGGTAAAATTGTCATTTAGTTAACTAAAAAGTGTAATAATATTTCTAAAACTTTGTGCCTTTTTTTTATTGTGGACATTTATTTTGGGACGGAAGGCAAGATCTTAATCAGCCACAGGCGTCTTGAGGCTGTTGTGGTGGTGCAAGAGACCAATCCTTAACATCCCAGGATCTTGCATTCTTGCTGTGTGTTATGCACTGAGCCCAAGCCCAAAGCTCATTAGTAGGATGCATATTATAGAAGGGGTAGTTTTGGTATTGAGTCTGTTATGGCTGTTAATAAATAGGAGGGAGGTGGGAGAGTGAAGGTATGCAGAAAATTAGTGGGTTCTTTTGGGAGAGACTAGCACTCTCCCATAGACCACTCACCAAGTTTCTACATGCCTTACACCCTCTACATTATCCCTCTTTATACTAGATATATTATAAGTACCGGAAATACCCTTTCTAACCCCTTCTAGAATACCAAATATGGATGGGCTTGGGCCTAAGGTGGGTACATCAATGTGTCTCTTCATACTACTATTCATACATCAGCACCTCATATTTGTACTTCACAATGGATCGCTCATCTGCTTTCATTAAAATGAATAGGTAAGACAAACCCAAGGAATTCCCCAAGTTTGGACTTCCCATCTTTTTCAAAATTTGATGTGATTTAATGTGGAGTTTAGAGATATTGAACATCCAAATTTTTTGTCTCTATTAATTCATTCATGCGACAAGTATTTTTCTAATCTGATCAAGAGAATATGTTCCGAGCAGGCAATGCTTGACCATGGTGATGCATGGCCTTTTAAGGAACCCGTTGATGTTCGGGACGTTCCAGACTATTATGACATCATTAGAGATCCGATGGGTAATTTCTATTCTATCCAAGATTTACATTTCAACCACATATTTTATTTGTATACTCTGTTTCTGGTCCCTACATTTGTTTCTTCAGTATTTTTAACATTCTGCTTGCTACCAAAGGGTCATTGGCCCAGTGGTTCCTGGGTTACCAGCAGAGCCCAACCTCCTAGGAGGTTAAGGGTTCAAACGTCACCAAAGGCGAGGAGTGTGTGTATCATTTTAAATATTATTTACTTAAAAAAAGATATTCTGCTTGCTCTCTTTCGACACATTTACATCACTCGTGTCCAGGGTAATGCATCCACAAATTAGTATATCCCCGGGTCCCATGAAAATTACAACAATTTCCTTGTGAGCACATTTTATGAAAATTGCGACATCTCTTTCTTGGAACTTTTAATATAAAAGTTACTTATTGAACCAATATAATGGTCATCTAATTTTGATGTTATTGATGCCTGTCCACAAGATTCTAGTTTCTACTGAAGAGTATTTTAGACATTTGATTAACCAACAGTCAAACACTTAGGGCCTGTTTGTTTGCAGCTTAATGAGACTCCCAACTTATTCAGTCAGCTATATATGACTGTTTGGTAGTGGCTTAATGATATAGAAAGTGACTTAATGATATAGAAAGTGGCTTATTCAGTAAGATTTCAAGGGGGAGCTTTATGCAGAAAGCCAAGTTTTTTCCAAACCAGTCCCTCATTAAAAAACACGTTCCTTCCATCTATGAAAAAACTTTCTCAAATAAAAACCTTCTAAATCTATACAGACAGATTAATCCACACAGACAACATTATCCATACAGAACTTTAATGGAAAACCAACCAAACAGATGGATTGTGTCTAGTAGATGCTGGAGTCCAACAAGCCCCCTCAAACGGAGGATAGACACCCCTTGAGCGGAGACTCAATTGAGAGTGTTGATCCCTTGTAGATACTAGAAGTCGGCTCTGATACCATTTTAGAATATATGAAACCCCTAAAATCCTCTTTATTATAGAGAGAAGGAAATGCTCCAACATATATAGAGGTTAGATGGACCGTGTCTAGCTTATGTGGCACTTCAACAGTTGGAAAAATTGACATTTGTTAATAACTTTAATTTTCATAGAAATCAGTGATTCCAAGTGACAAGAAAATAGCAAAGATGATAGATGTCTTTGGAGGTTTTCTTTCATTTCCCATTTTGATTTTGTGGATCTCATGTCCATGATGTTGTGAGATTTTGAGGAAACCAACAAAATGGAGATACAAATGAAAAGCCATTATTCTGCTGATTTTGAAGCTTTGGCTTACTGTTTTGCAAATCAAACATTAATTAACAACCTTGGAATGACTAATGGATGTTTAACTGATCATAGATCTTAAAACCATGTCAAGACGGGTGGAGTCGGAACAATATTACGTAACACTCGAGATGTTCCTTGCTGATGCAAGGAGGATGTTTGCCAATGCTCGAACCTATAATTCCCCAGAAACTATTTACTTCAAATGTTCCACCAGGTATTCATTTCATTTCAGATCTTTTTATTTGTTGTTTGTGTTACATTTGTATGGGTCTTCACTGGTAACATCCGCTCTACTCTCTGTGATAGAGGACAGTCTGGATACATTACCCTCGGACCTAGAGTGCACAAGGCCTGTGGCTTCGAAGCCATTTTTTCAGTAATCCAAAAGCGCCCCTTTTTTTTGGAGTTGAAATAGGGCTCGATCGGGATTTTTCTGGCTAGATTTTAACCGGGGATTGGAAAAAAGTTGGCTTGGGCTTACTAGGTCCGAGCTTTTTGAGGCTGGGGCTGGACTAGCTTTTTTGTGCATCTCAACCCAGACCCCACCTCCGGGTGAGATACTGGGCTCATGTGGTTTGGTTTGTGACTGGAGATGCAAAAAACGCCTGAAGCCCAAGCCAGCCCGATCGGGCCAAGTTTTTTTTCCAAAATCCTTGGAAAACCCAATCGGGTCAATTTTCACACTCAAAGCCCAGACCCGGAAAGCCCGGGCTCTGTTTTTTTGCTTACTGCAAACGGGCTTGGAAGGCCTAGCTCAGGTCCGAAAAATTCCAGGTGCAGTCTGTGACGTGATACATGTTTATGCATGCATCTTTTCCAGCATATTGTACGTTCCAATATCGCTAAAAAAGCGTTGAACCATATTATGCAGGCTAGAAGCCTTCTTCTCGACTAGAGTTCAGTCGGGCCTGCAATCCTTTCTGAAAATTCAGCAATAACAAACGGAAATCGAAAGATTCATTGGTACAAATACAATATTGTGTTTCTGGTATGTTTCTGTTATCTTGCAATGTACTTAGATAAAGAACATGACTAGAAATGCCAGAGAGAGACTGGTCCTTGTGAGGGTAGACCAGTTTAGGTTTTAGAAATGCACAAAAAATCGGGTTTGGACCGGTAGACCCGTTGGTCCAGACCGGTTCTTTGTTAACCCGGTGTGTACGGTATGTTGGTCCTAACCGATAATTTTCTAGTAGTTAAGAATACAAGAATGAATCAGTTTTCTAATCGTTGTACTTGTAGTTTCGTTATAGGCTAAGAAAGAATTATAACCATTGTACTTGTATAATCCCCGTATCTTTGGCCGGTTTATGTGATGAGGGGAAAGTTCATTTAGTAACCGTAAATATTTTGAGAATAATGAGAACTACCCATTCATGACGAATATATTTAAAGATTCATAAATATTATTTAGAGTAAATTACAAATTTGATCCCTGTGGTTTATTGTTTATAACACTTTTGGTCCCTATACTTTTGAAATTATAGTTTCGCTATTGGAGTATGCAAAAACGACGGCATTTGGCCCCTCCCTTTAACGGAAGTTAATAAGTACTGTTAAGTGAGGGGTAGTTTAGTCTTTTTCAGCTTTCTTTTATTTTTGTTTTAATAAAAATCAATTAATAAAAAAGCCCAAGCCCGAAGCATGGTCCAACCCCGACCTGAGTAAGCCCGACTGTAAAGCCTGATCATGCCAACTTTTTTCCAAGGCCCGGTTAAAATTCACCTGAATAAGCCAAAATGCACCGCCTTAGAAAGCCCGACTGGACCCTATTTCGACCCCCAAGTTTGGCCAAGGCCCGGAAAAGCCCCGACTTTTATTTGCCGAAAACCGGGTTTGGGAGGCTCGGGCTTTGTGCATCACTAGTTAAAATATGAGATCCAAAAAAACAAAATTGACTAAGGTGCCGTTTGTTTTTTAAGAGGTCTAAAGTCTGAAGTCTTATTTTAGTTATGATTAATAAGAGGTGGTGTGTAAAAAGCAGGGGCGGAACACAACCTTTAAAACCGCAGGGGCCGAGCCTAATATATTATATAATTTTCAAAATACAAAAAAATATATTATCCAAAGTTATAACGTATTACAAACTCTAAAACTAGACACTAAATATGAAAATGTTAAACATCGTTCATCAAAGTGGAACCCGTCGATCTTTCGTGGCCTTGGAGTCTTCCACAATTTCCTCCAAGCTAATCTTTTTAGCAATTTCCCTTTCGATAAACAAGATCAACGAGTCGTTTAGAAACTCATCTTCCATTTTATTTCGTATTCTTGTTTTCACAATATTCATGGCTGAAAATGATCTCTCGGTCGTCGCAGTAGAAACTGGGAGAGTAAGTAGTAGACTGAGTAATCGTAAAATAAGATCAAAAGTGGTTTCTCTTCTAGTCCTTACCAACCATTGACACAATTCCGCAATAGATTTCAATTGCTTATAATCTTCATGTTGAACACATCAACAATATAATGTTGAAGTTGCATCTTCAGAATTGTTTTCTCATGCTCACTGAAATCTCCAGGATAGAACTGCTCTACTAGTTGACGTATATCAACACTTCTAAAAGTCTCATACGCATTTTTAGGATCCAAAGTTGAAGCAAGACGAAGCATCTCCATGGAACTATCACTGAAACGATGATCTAGTTCCATTAATTGACAATTAATCGCTTCATAAAAGATATCCACTCGGTAATGATGCTCAAGTGTATGATCACTATGCTCATTACGAGCCCGAGCCTCTCTGTTGTAGTAGGAAGAAGACAAGTCAGGAATATCTATGTTGCGTACCTAACAAGAAAACAAGTCGAAAAGAAGACAAGTTAGGAAGATTTACTTGATAACGATGTATGAATGTAGGATAACTATGTTACGTACCTGACAAAATGACTTAACAAGGCAAAGTAAATCATCCCAACTTTCATCTTTCATTTTTTGCAACAACACTTTGGTAGATGCAACTAACCTCAATGCGTTAAAAATATCTTGATTTTGTCTTTGTAAAGCCTGACAAAGTATATCAGTGATCTCCATTATTACTTTTTCGAGATGCAAGACAAATACGAAATCAAATGTTGTCATAGCCTCATATGTTGAGTCTGCATCTCCTTTGATTGAACCAGTTACTTCCTTTACAATTTTGAGCAAAACCTCACAAGTTGGACTGAACATCTTAATTAGGCTAGAAACTGATCTGAGATGAGAACTCCATCTAGTATCTCCGGCTCGTTGTAACGTACCAATCTGATTGAGACCTCTACCGGTCTCCAGTTCATCAATAGAAATCAAGTATGCAATTTGCTCGACTTGTGCATCTCGAAGTTGGTCAGTGCGTTTGGAAGAAGCACTAACAACATTGACAACAAAAGTCAAGTGCGTAAAAAACTTACGCAAGGCTATAACTCCTTGAGAGGCGGCCATCAATGCCAATTGTAACCGATGAGCAAGACAATGAACATAATATGCGTATTTACAATCTTCTAAAATCAAAGCTTGCAAACCTTTGAATTGACCTTGCATATTGCTTGCACCATCATACCCTTGTCCACGAATAGACTTGACATCAAGGTTGTAATGTGACAATAAGGAGTAGATTCCATCCTTGAGCGTTTGCGCTGTAGTATCACGTACATGAACAAGTCCAAAGAAATGCTCTATAATGAAGCCCTCTTTATTAACAAATCGCAAAACAATAGACATTTGCTCTTTATGAGACTCGTCCTGTGCTTCGTCAACAAGTAGACAAAACTTTCGACCACCAATCTCCTCACAAATCATTCGCCGCACCTTACTTGATATAAGATTCAATATTTCCTTTTGAATCACCGGTGATGTATATGATGCATATTTGGGAGCACGACAAAATAACTCTTTAAGCTCGGTGTTAAACTCACCAAGTGCCTCTAACATTTCAAGAAAATTCCCCCTGTTAATGGAATCTAGTTTTTCGTTATGGCCTCTAAATGCAACTGCTTGAAAGGCACACCAACGAACGCAATAAATAGAAGCTGTCAATCTCAATCTGTTTTTCTCTCGCTCTTCAGTTGTAAACTTCTGATACACATTTCGTATATCTTGCGCCTCATTCAACAAATCATCCCATCCCTTTTGTGTAGCATTGTGGAAAAAGGTACAGTCAGCTCCCATATGCATCAATAAGCCACATTTCTTCCCACCCACTTTTTTCCAATTACGAAACCCATCTATAGTAAATGCTGGTTGACCGTAGTATCCGAGTCCAATTGGTTTGTTAAATAGAAAACATGGGAAACAAAATGCTGCATCCAAATTCTTTGAATATTCGAGCCAAGGATATAATTTAAACCAAGAAGCTTGAAAACTACGTTTATGAGTTTCTGATCCAGATTTTGGAAACATAGAAAGTGTAGGTTGAAGAGGACCAAGATTCATATAAGCTCGTCGAATCGTATTTTGTTGATTGATAGGATAATCATAAACTTGAGTGCACAAACCAGGGTCTCGTTCTAGTGTACTAAGATCGATATCATTACTTTCCATTTGAGCTTTTTTGCAAGGTTTTTCGGTAGTTGGAACACTAGATGTAGGGGTATTATCTACATTTGTTGTTTCTTTGGGATCTTGAGGTTAAGAAGAAGAACTAACATGTTTTCTTTTAAAAAACCCATGAATAGTAGATTGGGTTTTCATCTTCATCTACATGTGAAACAAATTTGAACAATTTCAATCAAACAAGTAGAATTCATTGGCAAAAAATCTACTACTAATTTCTAATTGTCTAATGTCTATGTTCTATCAACAATTCAAACAAGTGAACAACCTAAAGACTTAAAAAGAGTAAAGTCCTAATTCCTAATCAATTAATCAAATAATTTCAAATAAAATCAAACTCAAACAAGTAATGAGATTATGAGCAAATAACAATGGTAATTTATAATTAAAACTTGAATAAAATGGAAAAAACCTGTGATTTAGGGGCTGTTGGAAAGTTGTTTGACGAAGATGAAGTTAAAAAACTAGGGATTTCATTTGGATTGGGAGGATTTTGCCCCTGATTTGGTTCCTCTTCCATTGACTACTGCACTCCGCAATTCTGCAAGATGGCAATACATACTACATAAGAGTTATAACTTAGGTTAGGGAGTAGTTTATTAAACTACAAAATTTTCCAATTGGGTGCAAAGGCAAAGGCCATCACAAGTTCACAGATAGGGCTAATTAAAGTCCTAATTGCCTAAAGCGGTAAAGCCTGCCCTTTTAAAAATAAAAAACCCTTTTAAAAATCAAAAGTCTATATAATCCCAAATTTGAAATTTCCAAACCCTAATCGACTAATCCAATAATCCATATCATGATATATCATCCATATAATCCCAAATTCCCAAATTCCTATAATCCATACATATAATATAATCCCAAATTCTTAAACCCTTTTGTTTTAAAAATAAAAAATCAAGAATCAATTTTTACTTTTTAGGAAAACTAATTGGGAAACAGGAAACTTACAGCTTACTGGAGAGTTCGATGAAATGGTGAGATGGATCGATGAATGATGAGATGAATCGATGAATGTGAGAGTCGCCGGCGCTCGACGGTCGGACTTCGCAGTCGGACTTGAGACTTCAAACTTCGATGAATGATGAATCGATGGTCGATGGAGACGTATTGGAGGGTTCCTGAGTTCGATAATTTTGATTTTTGAACAAACGTGAATAATGAGTACGTACTCGAATTGAAATATGGATGGTAATTGTCTAATTGATTTTGGGCTTCTTTCACAGGGGCCAGGACCCCATAAGCCCATGCAGCCCTCCGTCTCTAGTAAAAAGGTCTAAACGATTCAGATTTAAGAGTCATTAAGAGTTTTTTTTATTAAAAACAAACAACCCCTATAAAACACTATTTCCTTTGGTTTAAAGGATTGCAATATTTTATTTTGTTTTGTAACATGTTAAAATGTCTTTAATTGATAATTATTTAAATGTCTTTTTTCCTGAATGAAAAAAGAGAATACTTATAAAACATAATTAATCTTATCAAGATCTTATAATAATTGTTTAAAAACCAAACCTATATTTAATATTAAACAAAATTTTAAATAAAATTTATATAGAAATAGTAATATATTTAACCCCATTGGTGGAAATAATAAAAAATATTTTTCTTTTTTGAATTGTAGGGAGTACTGCATATTTAAATATTATTATCATCTTTCTCTTATTTTCTGTATATTGGGAAAGATTTAAAAGAATCTGTTGGAAAAAATAGCCTAAAAACATCAAATTCTCTATTTTCTGCATTTTAGGGAATCTGTTGGAGATGCCCTTGTAGATTTTGATTTAAATCGCTAATAGAAAAATAAACTTATAATGGAATCAGTGATAGATTTCATTCATGTTTAGTTATGTAAATAGAACTCAACCAATTTTTTTAAAGTACGAAATAATATTGTTTATACTTCTAAACATCCCTTCTAGTTTTTTTTTTGTCATTGTGATGTACAAATCAAAATCGTGAAAGGCTTGTAATATACTAGCTTTGACCGTTTTCCGGCTAAATATGCTCTGGTGTTATTCTTTGAGGGTCTATTATTATTGTCGTTGAATCTGAAATAGACCCCTTTAGTCTTTTTTAATGCACGAGCTCCAATTTGTTTGAATCTTTCAAATCCGAAAGAAAACGAAACATATGTAATCATATAAAATCTAATCATATAGGACATAACGATTTCTTTCATATGTGAATTGGAAAACAAACACCTTTGAAGACTTTTCTAACAAGTTGGATACGACTTTTGTAAAGAAAAACCATATCGTGTTTTCAAGAACAAACTTTGAAAATATGATTAAATCATGTTTGGGAATTACAGATTGGATAAGACTTGAATAGAGTTTAATTCAATTGACTACACTTGTTTAAGTTCAAGAAAAGAGCACTAAAAACAAAAGACCTGTCTTGTATTTAAATAACATCACCCTACCTTTTTGATAACTGAGCTACATGTCAAAGACACTTAAAACAAAACAAAAGTCATTTATTTATTTGAAAACAAACTATAGTTTTTATTTGTTTTCTAATATTTATAATTTATTTAAAACAAAAAAAATTAATATAATGATCCAAATTGTGGGGAGAATAAACTGAGACCTGTCTTGTATTTAAATAATATCATCCTACCACGTTAAAGGCTCTTAAAACAAAAAAAATCATTTATTTCTAAGAAATATAGTTTTTATTTGTTTTCTAATAATTATAATTTATTTAAAACAAAAATATATATATAATGATCCAAATATTTTTGTGATTAACTTTTCTTTTTTCCTTTATATGCGGAATTGTGAAATTCAATTATTGTTGGATTGCAAAAGCTGCCTTTTCTTTTTATCCAATGATTATTTGCATTGTATGTGCACATATGAATGATCAAGTATCAAATCATAAATTTATATATATATGCCAGTAATTAAATCTAAATATAATAGATGCTATAAATCAATCTAAACCATTTAATAAGTTTGATTTTAAGTTATGATTCATATTGTTTCATATGTTTTATTCTTTTGTATGTGTATGAATATGTGTGTGATTCATAGATAAACGTATTTTCTTACATGTAAAGCAATTCTGAACGTTCTATATATGAAATAACATTGTATGAACACGTCATGTTTCATGTGTTGTTCTATAAATGAAAAAAGACATGAAAATCGGTTGTAAGTGTTAATATTTATTGGGTTTGTATTTGATTTTAATACAACCATGCACAGAACCACTCCTTGGATATATATATAGAGAGAGGGAGGTTCAAGGGAAAACCTCAAAAAAATGGAAAACTGAGGAACACCTTGGTAGCCATTCATTTGAACGGTATGCACTTATGCATACAAGTAAATTAAGGTGTTTTTTGGTTTTATGCACGTGTGCATGTTACAAATTACTTGTATGCACAAGTGCATACCGTCCAAATGAATGAATATCAGGGTGTTCCTCAGTTTTTTGTTTTTTTGAGGTTTTCCCTTGAACCTGACCCTATATATATATATATATATATATATATAGGGATTGTTTTATTTGCAACCCTTAAAAAGGTTGCAAACCTTGCAACCCACATCTTAACCGTCGGATTCATGATCGGCGGTTACAATAGATATGGGGCCCAATATTTTTAATTAAAAAAAACAGAAAAATAAAAATAAAATAACCGCCGATCATGAATCCAACGGTTAAGATGTGGGTTGCAACCTTTTTCAGGGTTGCAAAATATCCTTTCACTATATATATATATATATATATATATATATATATATATATTATTTGTTATGGTGATTTTTCTTTTATTCATAATTATAATTGTTGTATATGTAATTATGTTATAATAACTTGTATTTTCTGTAACAAAAACTGATTAGATTTTACATTTTTTTACCTAGCTAAAAAATGTCCCTTATAAAGAGCATGCATGGGTCTGAGGTGTCAATTTTTATTTTACAGTTTTTTTCTTTATTTAAAGATTTATTTGAAGATCAAAGAGACTTTACCATAAGCAATATAATCGAGGGGAAGGATCTCTTGTTGTTTGTTGCTTTCGTCATTAAATCCTAGGGCATAACTCCCGATAGGTGGTGGAAGCTGCGAAGTTAGAGTACGGTAGGGGCAGAAGGAATTTTCGATGGAGCAGGTATGATGCATACAGATCTAAAGAAATACTCTATTGGATCGACACTGACAACAGGATACGAAAGCTAGGGAGCAAAGTGTATTAGATACCCTAATATTCCTAGCCATAAACGAAGGATATTGGATGTTGTATGTATCGAACCGTGCAGTTTTGTTGCTAATGTCTGAAGTATCCCGCCTGGGAAGTACGTTCACTAGCAGAACCACTTTAGATTAGTTAATACTTGGTAATTAATAAAATCTCTAAGATAATATTTTTCTCCGGTCTATGCTTTTGACCAATTGAAAAAATCACTGATTTCACATTTTATATCACAAATTAATAATTTTTTTAATTTACAAACATAATTAGGACAATCTAATGAGATTTGATTTTGAGTGTTGTTTAAATTTAAATCTACTCAGAAATTTTGTCGGTTTGTGGCGCTTGATATTCCTTCCATTTTTCTCGGTTAGGTGAAAGATAGTCGTACGACTACTGTTGATATTGTACCTTGAATTCAAGTGAAAATTGTAAGCCACATATGCAAATCTTTTTGACTAGGTGTGGAACATGCAATTTCTTTTAAACTCGCATAATGCTTTAAATATTGCAGTTGACATCGTTCATTTTATGACACATTCTTTAGATGGGAAGCCGTTGTTGGTGGGTACGATTTTAATAAGTTTTTTTTTATATGATATATAATATTTCCCATCAAATATTAAATGGTTGTGTCCTTCATGTTGTAGACCAGTGGTAAGGTAACATCCTGGGGGGTCAGTGGATGGTATCCCTGACTACCAAGGTTCGAACCCTGTGGTGAGCATCCTGTGACATCCATGATCATGGGCCTGTCACATAGTGGTACCCTTAATTGGGTTGGATTGTGATCGGTGGGGATTAGTCGGGTGGCACCCTTAAATGGGAGCCCGGATACCCCGAGAACGTGTGCGTGTGTGTTAACTTGTCGTTAAAAAAAATGGTTGTAGTAAAAATATAATGAATTACATTTGATTTTTAACATTAAAAAATGATAATATTAATTACATACTAGAAAGAAATAATTAATCAATAACATTATTATGATGAATAATACATTGTATTGTATTAACTTTTATTAATATTATGCACAATGAATTTTCAGTTTAATATACAAAAATACAATCATCTTTCTATAATCAAAATTCAAGTTTATTGAATCGTCAAAACACTCCTAAATTAATAATAATAATAATAATAATAATAATTTATTGGTAAATTAAAAAACGAAAATGCCTCTCACATGAGGGACACACAAGACTAACTTAATGGATCCTCAAGTTAATTGTGTTAACTCAAAAACCAGTCTATTGTGTGAAACATGAAATAAGAACAACTAATATACTTAATACCACAAAAACGGAGTCTGTTTAGAATCATTCACGAAAAGAATCAATGATTTTGTTGATACAATCGAGTGATTAAGCGTTTCACAAACTTTAGAGACCAAAACCAACAATTAAGGAGGCATTTGGTTCGCAGAATGGAATTTGATGGAATTGGAATTCATTGAAGGAATTATAATGAAATTTGATGGAATTTGACCACACGTTTGGTTGGTAGGAATTTGATGGAATTCAATTCTTTCACTTTAGCTAAAGAATGATGAATTCCTTGATTTGTGGAATTCAATGGAATTCAAGGGATTCCATCATAATCAATATTTTAACCAAACAAATGAATTGTAATTTGGTCAAAAGAATTTTTCATTCTAATTCTTTCAAAATACATGAACCAAACACCCCTTGTTAAAAACAAAGGGACCAAAAGTGTAATTTGCACTTTTGTTTATGGGTCTAAAGACAAAGATTCAACTACAAATGTTAGATGCATGGTTAGAAGATAAAACATTCTACCTTTTCAAACATTACAAAGGACATACTATTTAAATGATCCATCAACTATTAACAATTTCAAGATTTAGTCCTTCAAAATAATTACAATTAACAAAATGGTCTTTAACGAAAACACCGAAGCATTTCAATAAGGAGATGTTGAGAAGGAGGCTGAGGTTCCGATCCTTAAGGGGTAAAAAAGAACTTAAAACCAAAGATGACAAAAAACCAGATAAACAACGTTTTATACTTGCTTCGTCTTTTTCACGCAACAAATACTCTTGAAGCTTCATTGAAGAAAATGGCTTAAATTACACCAAACATAAACCAACTTTACATTCGTTCTTATCATAGTAAACTAACTGAAAAAGAAACTATATACAAAAAAAAGGAATGGTCATACATAATCAAGCTTACTTCCAACACCACTCTAGACCATATCAGCACACTTCTTTTTGATTTTAGGGATTCGAGTTTTTGAGTTTTGATTTTATATGAGTTTCTCAATTTCTTTTAACGAACTTGTGCACATTTGTTGTTTATGTTCATATGTTCTTGAGAGTTGAGATATTGTTTTGTGTTTGATTTAAGGTTTTGATTCTACATATTTTATATCTAGATTTGTGACGGTGGTGGTTTTCAGGGTGGTGTGTTGGATCCCTCTAATATATTATCTATTTTTCATATATTTTTACAAAATTATCGAAGATTAAACAGATTAAGTTTCACTCACGTGAGGAACACACACCTCCATTTTACATAACCTTTTTCAACAACGTTAAATCAAAGGACCAGATTGTTATAAAAAGTAAAAGGTTTAGGACCACCGGTATACTCGATGTATTTAAAAGAAGAGGCTCTTTATCTGGTTTTTCATTAAATCTTTTATGAATAAAATTGTCTGTGTGGATTAATCTGTCTATATAAATTAAGAATATTTTTGTTTGAGAATATTTTTCATAGATAAAAGAAGCGTGTTTTTTTAATTGAAATGGACATGTTTGAAAAAAAAATTGACTTTTTGTATAAAGCTCTCCCTAAAATTTTATTGAATAAGTCATATTCTATATCATTAAGCCACTACCAAATCATATATATTAAGCTCATTAAGTTGTGAGTCCCATTAAGCTCATCAACCTGCTAACAAATAGACTCTTAGGCTATGTTTGACAAACTAGCTGATAAGCTAGCTTATGACTGATAATCTAGCTGGTAGCTGATAAGTTAGCTGGTGACTGATAAGCTAGCTGGTAGCTAATAAGTTAGCCGATGAAAAAGTCACGTTTGGCAAAAACTAGATTATAAGCATTTAAATTACCAAAAAGAACATTAATTATTTATCTATACTACATTATAAAGCACATATAAAAAACTCTTAAATACAAATTATTAGGCACAAGGTATCATTATTTTATGCAAGATTTTAAAAATCTCTTAATTTACAAGTATCAAAGCACAAGATACATATTCTACTGCAGACTTCTAACACCCACCAATTTGATATGTGCAGGGTCTTCCGTTTATGCAGACATTTTCATATATCACTATTAATTAATATATTATATTACTATAAATTTATTTTAATTATATTATTAAATATGTAATTGGTTATTTTTTCTAGATGTCATTAAAATATATAAGATAATCATTGAATTCTAACAAAATACTTAATTTTTTTTATATAAAAAAATTATATTATTAAGCCTAAATTAAACAAATTTATAAAAAAAAAACCATCCAAAATCGTACTGTAAATCAACAAAAAAACAAAAAATAAAATGAAACATTAAAATCGTGATGTATCTCACTGCATTGCGCGAGTACACTTCTAGTTTATAATTAAAAGTTAATATATAATTATGAATATTAACTAGAAACGTACTCGCGCAATGCAGCGAGATACATCACGATTTTTAATGTTTCATTTTATTTTTTTATCGATTATAGTACGATTTTGGATGGTTTTGAGAAAGTGATAATGTTTTTTTTATAAATTTGTTTAATTTAGGCTTAATAATATAATTTTTTTATATAAAAAAATTAAGTATTTTATTAGAATTCAATGATTATCTTATATATTTTAATGACATCTAGAAAAAATAACCAATTACATATTTAATACTAATATAATTAAAACAAAATTATAGTAATATAATATATTAATTAAGGGGCTGTTTGTTTATCTCTTAATGGTTCCATTAAGAGGCAACATCTGAATCGTTAAGAGGTAAATCTTGTTTGACAAAAAAAAAGATGTCTCTTAATAGTTCCAAAATCCTCTTAATGGTTTAGTATCCTGACCCTCCTTTAACCATTAAGAGCCCTGATTTCATTATGAACAATTAGCAAACAACAATATTTCATTTTACACAATATCATAAAAACCTTTTAATCATTCAGACCACTTAATCATTCTGTACTAAACCATTCAACAACTGTCGTCTGCCAAACAACCCCTAATAGTGATACATGAAAATATCTGCATAAAAGGAATACCCTGTACATACCAAATTGATAGGTGTTAGAAGTCTACAGTAGTAATATGTATATTATGCTTTGATACTTGTAAATTAAGAGAGTTTTAAAATCTTGCATAAAATGATGGTAACTTGTGCTTAATAATTTGTATTTAAGAGTTTTTTATCCGTGCTTTATAATATAGTATAGATAAGAGACATAATTGAAATAATCACAAAAAACTCCTCATCCTAGCTTATGCCATCCAAACATGTAATTAATCCAAATTTCAAGGGACTAAAATTGAGATAAGATAAATAGTTCAAGGATCATTTATGTAATTCTCAGAAAAAGGGTATTATCGTAAATAACACTCAAACGAAGCACCCTTTTAAACCGCCCTCCATTATTTTTTTTCAAAGCTCAGGAGAAAAGACGAAGAAGAAACAAAAGGAAAAAAAAAAGTCTCTCTCTCACACACTAACACACAGTCACACAGTAAATGCATCATCACAAACAAAGCTTTTTTTTTTTCTTGCTCAATCTCTCTATATATATACAGCTTCTCAGCTCTAGAAACTTCGTTGTGGAATCAAATTTGTATGTAGCTTTTTGAAAATCTTCGATATCAAATTGTTTTGATTCGATGTTCTTCGAAAACCCTAGCTTATAAGTAATATCATCACACTGTTCGTCGATCTGAGTTAGGTTTAGAACTTAGAAGAAGTGAGAAATCATCGTAATCATGGCGAATAGCAATCCTTCCGACGGTTCTGCTGATGATTTCTTTGAACAAATCCTAGGGTTTCCTGCTTATCCCGCTGGTGCGAACGATTCGAATTTGGCGGGAAATGAAGGTGGTTTAGGTGGAGGTGTTGGTGCTGCTGCTGCTGCTGCGAATTCTATGATATTGCAGCTGAGTTCCGCCGGTGATGGTTCCGGTCATCATCATCATCATCATCTAGGTGGTGGTATGGTTGGTGGTGGTGGTGGTGGTGGTGGAGGTGGCGGAGGGTTTCATTTTCCACTTGGATTGAGTTTGGAGCATGGAAAAGGGGGGTTTCTGAAGATGGATGATGCTTCTGGAAGTGGTAAAAGGTTTCGTGACGACGTCGTTGATAGCAGAGTTTCATCTTCGGTAATATTTGAAATTTCAGTCATTGTTACCGTGTTGCATATGATTTCTCAGTTTTTTGAGAAAATTGAAAAGGTGTTCATGTGTGTTTTTTTTTTAAAATGAATGTTACGAATTGGCATCAAATTTTTTGAAAATTTTCCTCTTCGGTAATATTTGAAATTTCAGTCATTGTTCTACCGTGTTGCATACGATTTCTCCGTTTTTTGAGAAAATTGAAAAGGTGTTCATGTGTTTTTTTTTTAAATGGATGTTGTGAATTGGCATCGAATTTTTTGAAAGTTTTGTTGGATTAGCTGCTTCCCCTACCATTCGTATAGAATCATATGAAAAGCTGTCCTTTCGCTTACCGGAATATATGCATGTGGATCCGTCAGGTTTTGTCAGTTTGTGTCATCTTTTTCTTGGGTACAAAACAAAGAAAAGCAAGAAAATGCTAAATTTCAATTTTATAATCAAGATGTTTGACATATAATTTGACTTCATAGTTACAATTTCAATTGAAAACTTTTTCTTCCCTTGAATCAATGCTCAATTTGTATTTTATATGTTAGATTTAGGGGTAGTTTGGTTGGTTTTCCATCCCTGTACGGATAAAGTGTTATCTGTATGGGTTAATTTGTTTGTATAAATTGGGAAGATTTTTGTTTGGGTTAATCTCTTTGTATAAATTGGGTTGATTTTTGAATGGGTTAACCTGTATGTATAAATTGGGAAGATATATATATATATATTTTTTCATATATGAAAGTAACGTGTTTTTTAATTGGGAGGGACATGTTTGGAAAAAACTTGGTTTTCTGCATAAAGCTCTCCCTAGAAGCTTACTGAGTAAACCACCTTCTGTATCATTAAGTCACTACCAAACAGTCACTTATATTTGACCAAATAAGCCATGAGTCCCTTTAAGCCCATTAAGCTGCTAACAAACAGACCCTTATATATGTTGTTTCTAATACACGGGAAAGTTCAGCATTATATTCATGATTATTATTCATAATGAATATCATGCATTTTCTTCATGAATAAGTTTGGTGATGAATATCACATATTCATCTTGAATGATACATGAATAGTTGGTTCTCAAGTTCTTAAAATATTTAATGGTTCTCATTTGAATGTTCCCCTTTTAATCAATTATGCATTTCTTTATTGGGAATGGAATATATGTAGATAATTTGTGTATTTTAGTGAGACACAAGCTTCCCACTTGGTTTTACTCTAGGATGATGCTGTCTGCTAGTTCACATACATGCAATGACAAAATTGTTTGATTTGTTTAGGGGTTCCAGGGCCAGCCAATGCCTAACACGGTGCAAACGACGCCAAATCCACCTACTGTCCGTCCAACAAGGGTCAGAGCGAGGCGAGGGCAGGCCACAGACCCACACAGTATTGCTGAAAGGGTAAGTCTGATTTTTTTTTCCCTGTAATATCATGTTGGGGCAAGGATGTGAGAATATGCAGATCCCTATTAGATTTATCTCCAAAAGAGTCCTTAAAGAGATGTATTCTTTAATCCTGATTTGATCCAGCCTCTAAGAACTACTTGTATTAGGCATGTGATACACATACTTGTGGTGGATCAAAATTAGTTGGAAATTATAAATTAAAATACAACAAGAAGTCCCAACAACTAGTTGTGTTGTGATCTTAGGTTAATCAGTATTTGCTAGCTAAAATCATTGATAAAGTATTGTGGTATTTATCATATCATGAACATGAAGCATGTCATCAGTAGAACTTGTTTGTTTGACTCTTCAGGGTATTGCTTTTCCAAGTATTCACTCCGTACCAAAATAAATGTGCTTAATGAAAAAGGGGCACAATTTTATGAATGTGTAATTATTTCACTTTTTAATTAACTAGGCAATTGTACCCTTAATAATAGTAATGAATTTCTCTATCTCATAATTAATGGTAGAATTGGAAAGTAGACGCTTACTTTTGAAAATGGACATTTATTTAAGGACAAACTAAAATAGAAATGTCGACACTTAATTTGGGACAATTTATTTAATTTCAACTTCTTTCGTTACTGCTTCTTTTAAGTTCTTTTTGTGAATTTATTCCAAGTCCCATCCTTCACGCATTCAAAATATGTCATCTGAAACAGCTTCGCCGTGAAAGAATAGCTGAGAGAATCAGAGCATTACAAGAACTGGTTCCTAGTGTCAATAAGGTGAGTATTCCCTTGATCCTGTATATTATATATATTTTATATATATATATATATATTATGTATGATTTCTGTTTCTACTGTTGCAATGTCCAGTCATTCCTCTTTTTTAAGGAATATATATTTTGTAATTTTGTGCAGACAGATAGAGCTGCCATGCTTGATGAAATTGTGGACTATGTGAAGTTCCTGAGGCTTCAAGTTAAGGTAAAATGATCTCATTGATACTTATATATCCTTTTGCTTGTATGGGACCCATTATATTACCACAATTTTCTAGCCAAAAATGGTGTTAATTATGTTATTTGCCCCAACACCCATCTATTATACCAATTAATCAAGTCGAACAAAACTAACCACTCAATTGGATTGATTTAGTAGTGGAATAACTTTTAGTACCATCTACATATATAGTATGTGTGCATGTGTATATATATATATATATATATATATATATATAGAAAAAGAACTTGAATAACTTCGTTTTTCTGGAATAACTTTTAGTACCATCTACATATATAGTATGTGTGCATGTGTGTATATATATATATATATATATATATATATATATATATATATAGGGGTCGTTTTATTTGCAACCCTTAAAAAGGTTGCAAACCTTGCAACCCACATCTTAACCGTCGGATTCATGATCGGCGGTTACAATAGATATGGGGACCAATATTTTTAATTAAAAAAAACAGAAAAATAAAAATAAAATAACCGTCGATCATGAATTCAACGGTTAAGATGTGGGTTGCATGGGTTGCAACCTTTTTCAGGGTTGCAAAATATCCTTCCAATATATATATATATATATATTTATTGATGGGTTGGGGAGCATGGAGTGGCCAAATTTCAGCCACATCTTAAGAAACATTATGATTAGCTTCAATGTGCATGATCTCAATTATGCTAAAATAGATTTTGAGTTGGCCTAACTCATAAGTTCTTCATCATAGTGACGGTCCCTCTTATGATAATGTGGAATGTGGTTTTTGATGACTTGCCAAACGATTATGTATCTTGTTACTCAAAGAAATAGTCGTATATCATGCTCTTTGAGCAATATTTCATTCTTAATCGGGTCTGGAGGGGTGAAATGTATGCAAACCTGTCATCTACCTCTAAAAGTAGTGTGACGTGAAGACCCCCAACTTGTAAAATAGTAAACCATACCAAATGGACGCAGTAGATCCCACTTGAAAGTAGGATCTGGGAGGGGTGAAATGTATACAAAACTGACCTCTACTTTTTACCCTAAAAAGTAGAGTGATTGTTTCTGTGAAGACCCATGGCTTATATAGCAGGAATAAACATCAACATATGGCGAACGGAACACAAATAAAAATAGAAAAAGTAACTAATAGGTACTTTGGACACATACAAAAGGTAAGGTAAGGCGATACCTACACAGAGCAAGTAAAGCAAAAACGCATCCCCAGTCTAAACCTCCACACCCCTACCCCCCCCCCCCCCCCCCAAAACGAGGCTAGCTATCGGTCCCCACACCTAGTCATGAGCGTGATGTCTCATACTTGTATTTCTTTATTTATTTTGCCTTTTTTTACGTTGAAGGTATTGAGCATGAGTAGACTGGGTGGAGCCAGCGCTGTTGCACCGCTCGTCACTGACATCCCTATATCATCCGTCGAGGTAACATTGCCGATCCTTGATCTTTGATTACAACTTTGAGGTGATGGTCAATGTTTTCATATCATACCCCCCCATACCCCACCTGGACTTAATTCATACCGAGGGGTAAAACGGTCATTTATGTAAATTCCACCGTTGATTCAGGGAAAGAAAACAATAATAAAAATTTTATCCAAACAGACAACTTAATTCATACAGGGTTTGGTTACTTCCGAACAGGAAGAAACAGGTGAAGGGGGGAGAAACCAACCGGCATGGGAGAAATGGTCAAACGATGGCACAGAGCGACAAGTCGCAAAGCTCATGGAGGAAAACGTCGGGGCCGCCATGCAATTTCTTCAATCCAAAGCACTTTGTATCATGCCAATCTCACTTGCATCTGCTATTTATCACACACAACCGCCAGATTCAACCTCGATCGTCAAACCCGAATCCGAACCCCCTTTATAAACCTCCAAAAAGATTTGCAAAAATCATCCAATAACTTAAAAAAAAAAGAAAAAAAAAAAGTTTCATTGTAGTTTTAGCCCTAAGCCCTGAACCCTAAACTCAATCTGTTTTTTAGTTGAAAACAGCATCATATTTGCCTTTATCTTTTTCCAGCACTCATCATGTTTTATAAGAATAATGGAAAGCCCACAAGATTCACGGAGGGGTAAAAAGTTGTCAAACCTTTGCTTGATATGTTGTGCCTTTTTGTGTCAATTGGTGAGGGTAGTGGTGGATGACTAAGGAGTTTTCATAGTGGAGGGAGGCTTTAAATTATCATTTTTTTAGGGGTAGCGGATTGTCGGGACATTCATAATATATAAATATATATATATATATATTTTAAATATTATATATTATATATAAGACTTAATGAAATGAGAAACCTTGTATATTGTAATAATTGTAAAAACTTTTACCTTAAGGTATTAATTTTATAATGTGTTTGTTTCATATGTACTTGTTTAATAATTTGAAACTTATTTGTGTATACTTTTTGTTTTACGAACACATCAAAAAGTTTCAGATTGTCAAACAAATATATGTTCGTCAATACCTTAAATCATAGCCTTAGATGAAAACAAATCATATAAAATAGCTTATGATGTACTCGTTCTCAAAGTTCTTCCAATTTTATGGGTTTTCAAATGGTTAGCCTCGTCTCTCTCTCTCTCTCCCCCCCTTCTCTCTCTCTCTATAGAGAGAGAGAGGGGGGAGAGAGAGGCGGATTCATACGAGAACATCTATTTCAGAATACATGAGAACAACCGAATACATATAAAATCATATATGATTCACGCGACTTTGTGCGCGACACTAGGTCGCGCCCAAAGTCGCCTGCATCCGTTTTTTTCAGGTTGATGTAAAATCACATATGATTTTGTACATGATTTATTGTTTTTTGTTGTTTTCTTAAGTAGTTGGCGTTCTCTTTTGAACCTTTCTCTCTATATATATATACACTTGAGATCTCTTATTTTAAAGTTAAAGTTAGTAATGTTTGTTATGTGAATAATGGTTGGTTGTCTTAAAAATATATAAGATCTTGAATAGTGGTGATATGGAGTAGTATTGGTGCAAAAAGAGTGAGTGGGTTGGTATACAAAAAGTAGCATTGACTTCTTTTGGTGCATTATTGGTTCATCAAGTGGTGGCATTGGTTTGGTTTTCCCCTCTTGGTATAATTACCCCAAAAATACAATCAAACAAAGTAAAAATAGAAAAGCTTGCTTAAGGGGTTTTGCTTTAGCATCCACCACCCTTTTGAATCTTTTTCATGTATTTGACTTTGCAAAATAGATGGAGGAAGGTGTCACACCCCGCTAAAGCGGAAACACGGGGTATAACAGTTTTCGATAAACAATCCACAAGCATAAAGTTCAACCACCATACATTTAATAAAAATACATTACAAAATTTAGTAGTAGAATGTTTATCGTGAAATTACAATCCCGAGATAATTTAAGATAGCATTGTCCAAAAGTTTGTACATCCTCCAAACATATCCATGTTATATGCAAAACGACCCTTAAAGTTTACCTTCTTGATTACCTGAAAAGCATGTACAAAAATATGGTCAACTACGAGAGTTGGTGAGTTCACAGGTTTTAAATATGCACAAAACATTTTATATGCAAGATTTGATAGTTGGAGCATGTTCGTGCTCAAAAGCTTAACTTGAATACTTGGAGCATATACGTGCTCAAATACTTGGAGCATATCCGTGCTCATTAGCTTAACTTGAAAATTTCATGAGTATTGCTTTACGTATGACTTAAGTCGGTATAACTTAAACTTGGTTGAGCCACTACTAAACCGTCCCGGACCCTTGTTTTTGCCCCGTGTGCCTTGACTCAGAGGTGGTCTCAAGCACCACATGTTCAATCACTTCTCTAGTATAGTGCACTCCTAGCTCGTCAGCTGTAGGAAGTGGGGTTGGTCAAGCCCAAATAGCGCTATCCACTAATACTATAGGCCCAATTTTCTGGGTTAATAGTAGTGTCGTCTGGGGACTAACTCTTAAATACTCAACATACCAACTATTTAACGCCATACATCTTACTTTTTAAAATGCTTGAGAACAAGCCTTGGCGACTTAACAGCGCAAAACATTTCAATTAACTCATGAATCATTGTAATCGTACTTAAGCATGCTTTTCACCCCAAAATACGTAAAACGATAAAAGAGGGGCTGTGAATACTCACCTTGAGAGTGAACTTGGAAACTTAACGATAGTGCTCAAAATAGGTGCCGCTTCCTTGGTTTCCTATAGTGAAGGTTGTCATAGAGGAAATACATTAATACCCGTTCCTATGTCCAAATGACCCGTCCCAATAACTTATGAAATGCCATTAAGTAGGTGTCAATAACCAAAACCATATTTAGATCAATTATAGTCTTATTATGCCTTAACACTAGTCTAGATCTCATTATGATCACTTTTCTGAAAATTCAGCAGAAGCTGTCCAAAATTTTAGTCAACAAAACCACTATAGAAACATATCTTCCCAAAGGAATGAATTCACCAAAATTTTTGTGGTAATACTATAGTGTATAAAGAGTAAATCTGCACTTTTTCATAATTTTTGGATGAGTTTTGATACCTGAAATAATTTCCACAAAGCAGTGTGTCACTGATTTCCGGATCAGTGACATACCTCACTTGTAGCATGCTTTTGGGGTATCAATTCTTTGAATTAGCCAATAATCCTTATATGGGTGTAAACCTAACTCAAAATCCTATCATTTGGAAAAAGATTCACTTAATTTGGGATAAGAAATGAGGAAGTTATGGCCTCCACAAGATAGGTGTATGAATCTGTCTTCACTGGACAGATTGCACCATTTTCTTGTAAAATCCATTTAAGTGCTCAAATCATCTCCAAAATTAGTGTTTTCGGACTTTTTAGAAATCTAACACCCTAAATTAAAGTCTATAAACAAAAAGCCCAAATTTTGACATGTAGAACATGATTTTGCATGTTGGAAGTAAGTCCATTTTCTGGACAGCAAATCTGCAGTAAGTTAAGATTATGAAATTTTGAAATGGTGATCATTTTACAATTGGTTTAATGAAATAACCATATGTTATCACACCATAATCAATCATAACATAGTCTTGAGATGAAAACCTTTTGATTTATGGACTCATAGCAATCTTTAGATGCTCATCCAACACCCATATGAACAATCTACAAACTAAAGTGATATAAACATCACTTTTATGTTCTTAATCATTTGGATTTGAGAATTTCCATCTTAAGAACATATGTAAACTAAACTATTCTTCATGCAAACATAATCACTGTACCATTATCATCAATATTTCAAGCTTTATATGCATGCATTCTTTAAGTGAAAGAATAAGCCACTAATGTATCAAAATTCCTTATGCATGATGTCGGTCCAACAATACTACTTAACAAGTTCTAAGAAACAACAACACATTAACGATTACCAAGCTGTATTGAATATAGAAACGATTACAAGGTTGATCGATTAAGCTTTTGATGTGTTCTCTATGTTTTCTCTCAAATACACCTTTTTGTGTGTGTTTGTGTGTGATCTATTATGATCTGATGTGTTAGAGAGATTGAGATACACTTAATCTAACCAAGTGTGTCTAACACACTATCTACAACTTGCAAGAGCAAGTTGTAATATTTAAACAATAAAACTAACAACTAAATATCTAGATATACAATATCTAGATATTATATAGCTAACTAAACTAGAAACTAACTTAGCTTTTACAATACTAGAAACTAGATATTTAAACTAAGTAAACTAATACAATTACATTGACATTTATTACAAATAGACATAGACTTTTATATTGAGAGTCGACGTTCCGGCTTTAGCTTCAGATTACGATCTTCAGATTGGATGATCTTGAATCCAATGAGACTGTGGTCTAACAATCTCCCCCTTTGGATCAAGATCATTTAATAAAAAGATTTATCCAATTCAGTCTTCTTGTTCAGCTCAGAAGATGCAATCTCTTTCTCTGAAATCAACATGTCTTCAATAGAATAATCTCCCCTTTTGAAGAGTAGACGTGATTCTTGAAACATGTGATCTTTGCCATTTCTTCTGTAGTCATTCTCCCCCTTTTTGATGTTAAGTGCAACGACTTCATCAAAATTTGTTGTAAGAAATGTCAATCTTGCGGTTAGAGCCCCTGATTCGTCAATTCATAAGAGATTCATCCAGATCTTTGCAAATCCAGACAAATTAGATATGTAACACCTGAAATCAACTAATGAATCAGTTATCATGCCTGTCAGTAACACTAAGTCACTGAGTGTAACGAATACACATTGGAAATGAGCTGTTTTAATGTTGACTCCCCCAGGGCTTCCATTTAATCATCGAAACACCACAAAGGTAATTTCTATAAACGTTATGACAAAGAAACTAATTCCTTGTGTGTTCGTGCTTGTGTTTGAAAGAATTAAGCACGGATGATTGCTTATTGGCTCAAAATTGTGTAAACCACTGAGACAACAGTAAGTTAAACACAGACTCAATGTGCATGATTGAAGTGCGAAGGTAGGGCAGACTTCCTTCTTTTCAATATCTAGATTTTCCAAATGAAAATCAGATAGCAAATATGCTGCATCCCCTTTGAAAATGTGAAACACTTTCTTGTTGAGAAGAAAATGAGTAGATGGTGAGGTTTGATCAAGAGTTGGCATGGGTTAGTTGCCTGTTTCAATAATGATCACCAAAGAATTGTGAATCACTAGAATTGTGGCTACCCGGCTCAGAAAAAGTTGGTGCAGAGTTGTGATATTCTTTTAACTCTGTTCTCACACGCTCTTTCTTTTAAACTTTTTGCTTTCTCTAATCACACTCATTTCTTTTCGCTTTCACACTCAAACACTAAGGATTTAACTTCATGGGTAGAAATCACTGGTTAATGTGATTCCATTGAAGTTGTGTTAATTCCTAGCACAATGATTCTTTGTTTTCCTAGATGCACGTGATGCTCAGATTGGTTTAACTATTTCAGTTAAAGCACAATTTAGATCATGAAAACATTTAAAATACACTCCCAAAATATAAAATGTGATGAAAAATCGGGAAGTGGTTTGAACATTAAAAAAACAATGTTTTCAATGATTGAAAGTTGTCCTTCTTTCAACCATATGTGAGATGAAGATATAGAATTATACCTTAACGAGTGATCTTTCATCTCATGAAGCTAAGCTTTAAGTCATAGAAATATGAACTTGTAAGCTTCTCTCAAAAATTCTGCAAAAGTCTAATGTCAAGTCAAAGTAATAATTATTCACTTATATTGAAAAGACAAAAAGCAGTAAAAATGTTTAAAGTATGAGTCATGATCTGAAATAATCAGAAGTCATCACCTTTTTATACTCCCCCTGAAATTATGCATTTGAAACATTATCAGTTGTAAAAGATATGCATAAAATTTCAGACAAATATGTACTCCCCCTTGAAGGTTGATTTCCTCATTCGAGTATCGGAGTACAATCTCTTATCAGCTCGGAGTAAGGTCTTTTGATCATTGAAGTGCGAGTCCTAAACTGTTGTGTTTAGAAGTCAAACTTCGTTGAAGTACGGGTTCTAAGTTGATGTACTTAGAAGCCATCGTTCTCCTTACTCCCCCTTGACAGTAGGTGCCTGCAACACAGGTTTAGTTTTCTTTGGTACCCACTGGTATTTGGGTCCATATGTGTTAGTTGCAGTTCGTATGGGGGTTATGGAATAAGAACCATACCAGTAATGGTCACTTGTCTTGTGAACAGGATCATGTGTACGACAATAAGAACAATAGAATTTCTTACCTGACAGACTGATTAGTTTATCTCTTGAGTAAACAAAATCAGGTTTACCTTTCAACGCATTGTTCTTCTTGGCATTCTGCGTATGTACACATGAGCTTTTACATTTCAGCTCTTCTTTAACTGGTTTCCTGTTCCAGACCAGTTCAGCTTCTTCCTGGAAGCTTCTTCTCCTTCTTTGATGTGTACCTGAAAAATCTTTATTCCTGTCATAGAAAAGATTAGTAGAATGAATCTGATTAGAAGATTTAACTGACCTTTTGAAAAGAGCAGTTTTCTGATGTGAGCTTGCGGCTGGTTTGTTAGAACCAACTGAATTATTTCTAGGTGAGTGGATTTTTGACTCTAGAGTCGTTCGCTCAGTCACCACCACCGTCTTTGAAATAATATCTTGAAGCTCTTTGACCTTTGAAGAATAACTGTCTCGTTCTTTGATAAGGAGCTCAATCTTCTTCTCAAATGCAGACTTCCTTTTCTTCTCTGTCAGTACACTCTTAGATAATTCAGATAGCTTTGCATTAAGCTTCCTAATTGCAGCTTCAAGGATGCTTCTCTCTTTTTCAAAACCCTTCTTAGCACCCTTCAGATCATTTGCCTTCCTCTCTTTGGCAAACTGATCTCTTTCCAATATGATTACTTTCTCAAAGTCTTCAACTTTTTGAGAAAGCATTAGACATTTAAGCTCTATCACCTTCTTCTCCTCAATACCTTTCTTGGAAAGATCTGAGAACATCTTCTCAAACTCTGATAATTTATTTTGAAGATCAGTGTTTGTACTCTCCAAATCCTTAAATTTCTTCTCGTTGCTCTCAACAAGATCTAGCTTCTGTTTTTGAGTTTCGAGATCAGAAATCTTTTCTTTTAGCTCAGAGTTCTCAGCTTCCAATACCTTAACCTTTTCTATTGAAGACAATCTGGATATACCTTCAAGCTAATCCCATGATTGTTTTGCTGAAGCCCATTTGCTAAGACTGCTATTCATTTGAATAGTAATCTCTTCTGAAATTCCTTTCAAGATAAGAATTTTGGCAAATTTATCAGCTTCATGTCTCCTTCTCTGCTCATCTATGTATTCATTAAGGTATACAGGAACCTCTTTCATTTCCAACCATCCATAAGCTCCTTTAAAATGATTGAACTTGGTTGGAATTGTCATCATCCCTTCCTACAAAGATCATCTGATATAAGTATTCAATTCATGTTTGTCAATAAAGTCTAAGAAATGGATTTTCCATTGCTCATATTTTCCTCTTTCTAAAACAGGAGGTTTCATATCAGTTCCAGATGATAAAAAATCTTTCGAGATAGACAACTGGTCTAATTGATATTGGGTTTTAAGATCCGAAACTTTCTCTGTTAGACTTTTCTCTCTAGGAGGAGCAAAGAAATCATCAAGATCCATGATTCCTGTAACAAGAGAACTTGACAGATATGATCGTTAATCCAAATAAAATCAAATTCAAAATTCAGAAAATTTGATCACAATCAGAAATTTGTCCCCCTTCGCAGACTTTGCGATTCTAATGGTTTTGAGGAATGCGGGTCTGACTTGGAACGAGATGTGTGTGACTGAGCTTTGATCCGAGAAGTTTGAGGAATGCGGGTGCTTTGGGACCCGAGTTTTGAGGATTGCGGGTGCTTGAGGACCCGAGATGTTGAGGATTGCGGGTCAAGTGGGAACCGCAAAGTAAGGAATGCGGGTCAAGTGAGAACCGCAAAGTAAGTAATGCGGGTCACTTGAGACACGCAAAGTTGAGGTATGCGGGTCACTTGAGACACGCAAAGTAGAGAAATGCGTATGTAGTTGGACCCGCAAAGTTTGAGAAATGCGGGTTCTTCAACCTCTGGAATGCGGGTGTTCGTCCTGTTCTTCTGAAAATCGTATGAATCTTGTTCCTGTAACGATTTAGCAACACCAAACTCTACCAATATGTCCAGAATTACTTCTAGAACAGAATGTAAGCACTCGGTCTCTCTAAAACACTCTTTTTCGAAATAAATTTGATAGCACAGTACGTTTTTCCAGTCGACTATTTTCACTTATAATCCACAGATTGGAACTCGATAGAAGCTTTAAAGTGAAATTAAATAGCAACAACTCGATCTAGCATGTAAATCGATCACACTCTGATCGATTCTAACACCTAAAACACTTAAAATCACAAAAATCGAATTTTGTTCAAGAACACAGAGTCGTTTTTCTCATAAAACTTGTTTTGATTTTAATCAGGCTCTGATACCAATTGTCGGTCCAACAATACTACTTAACAAGTTCTAAGAAACAACAACACATTAACGATTACCAACCTGTATTGAATATAGAAACGATTACAAGGTTGATCGATTAAGCTTTTGATGTGTTCTCTATGTTTTCTCTCAAATACACCTTTTTGTGTGTGTTTGTGTGTGATCTATTATGATCTGATGTGTTAGAGAGATTGAGATACACTTAATCTAACCAAGTGTGTCTAACACACTATCTACAACTTGCAAGAGCAAGTTGTAATATTTAAACAATAAAACTAACAACTAAATATCTAGATATACAATATCTAGATATTATATAGCTAACTAAACTAGAAACTAACTTAGCTTTTACAATACTAGAAACTAGATATTTAAACTAAGTAAACTAATACAATTACATTGACATTTATTACAAATAGACATAGACTTTTATATTGAGAGTCGACGTTCCGGCTTTAGCTTCAGATTACGATCTTCAGATTTGATGATCTTGAATCCAATGAGACTGTGGTCTAACACATGAACATCAAACCAAGATTCTTGATGAAAAACCAATTTCTTTCTTTGAAATTGAAATCAAAACTTGCAACATATCATTGTATCTATCAAAAGTAATCCATTTCATGAACAAAAACCCAATTTTTATAACCACATCATGTATAATTTCAATATTTCAAGTTAAAACCGAAAATACCTAAATGTAGACAAGAAAAAGTAGGTTTTTGGATGATACCTTGTGAAATTGATGTGCAAACTTTGTTCTAATCTTCAATTTAATGTTCAATTTCTTGATTCTACTCTTGATTTAGCTTGATTTTTGAAAATGATATGAAGATGGGGCGGGGGGTGGGGTGGGGGGGGGTTCGGCCGATGTAGGGAGAGAGAGAGGGAGATAAAGAGTTTGAAATGAGGGTTTAACCCCTTTCTTACTTGGTTTTAATTAAAATTTATTTATTAAATAAATAAAAATAATAATAATAGTAATGGTGTAGTCATGACAAGTGTCCATGACTAATCAAAGTGATTATAAAAAAAAATTAATTAAAATACTTAGTCTATTTTATTAAAATATCAGATATATTCGAGAACCGAAATACCCGATTCTCAATTTTTGCTTAAAACAACTTTTATAAAAAAAAAATGAAAGTATTTCAACTAAAATAATATAACTTTATAATTTTATATATTTTGGACCTTAATCAATATTTTTGGCATTTTTGAGTTGTGACGGTCAGTTACTGGACTGTTCCGGGCATTCTACGCAACCTCCTAAATTTTTAGGAAACTTTTATCTTAAAAATTTTATACAATTTAAGGAGTGACAAATACTTAAATCTTAATTTTCATTAACTTAGAAATTAACCTGAGCATTAATCTTGACGGTTGTCATAGAAGGTGTGTTTTTTTAGTTTTCATATGTTTTATCATGACTCTTTTTCTTTTATTATTATTTTATTTGTCCTAAAATAAGTGTCTATAATATAAATGATATACAGTCTTAAATATGTATAATTATTACATTTTTTTAGTAAATTAAATGACCACTTTACCCTTAATAATATAAAGGTAAATTTCATTCATCTTATAATTAAGGGTAGAATGGGAAAATAAATATTTAATTTTAAAATTAGATACTTATTTCTGAAACAAACTAAAATAGAAATATGAACACTTATTATGAAACAATACTATTTTTGTTGTTGGCTATTTACTAGCATTAGTTTTTTTTCTTCCCCGTATTTTTTAACAAGCAAGGTGTTTCATGTGTTTTATCATTTAGGATAGATAACAAGATTTTGTACGCAGTTTTTCTTAAATCCTGTTTTAGATGGGATATACTGGTTTGGTTTATGGAAAGATAAAAGTAATGTTCTTTGATCGCCTTTTACTACAAGCTTTTATGTTTTAACCAACTAGTTCTAGGTTTTGAGTCCGAAAATTATGAATGTGTACGAGGTACATTTGACAAAAACCAAACGAGCCCAATGATCCAACTCGCATGGAAGGTCGGCAGGTGAAATACACACGAACTCTATCTCAAAAAATAGAACAGATAATTCCATTGAAAAACTTCTTATTGTATACATACAACTTTTTAAAACACCATGTTTGAACTCCATAAAACTAACTGATAAACATGTTCAAATACAATATGAGCATCAAGCCTCCTAATACTGCAAAATCAACCAAATAACAGACAACCTTAGAATTTATATATCAGCCGACTCACAATTCAAAACCGCACAAACCCATAGAAATAAAATCAAGAAGTACGGAGAACGGAATGAAGCAAAAAACACGCTATCAAGGGTTCAAGTTTTCGGTTTCAGAATCGAGATGCATTACGCTGCATCACACGAATACATAACTGGCTTCCAAGAAAGCAGTCAAAAAATTTGCTACTAACTTATGCATTACAAATGTCGATACCAACCCGAACACAAGGATGTCCGGCGAACACTCAAAGACATGGCATTATTAGGTAGAACATTTACCTGAAAGAATTCGGTTTTTCCATTTCATGTAAAAAAAACAAAAAAATTCCGCTTCAGCAGGCATCTAGGTCACGGCATGGGGGAGGCGTCGGCTCACCCAGCAACGTCGTATTCCCTCCTGCGGGCCCACAATTCACACGCTCGGGGTTTTGGGTCCCACACTATCAAAAATCAATATAAAGAAGTTAACTAGTGCTTCTTATATCAATCTTGCAAACGTGACGTAATTCATGGCTTACCGGTGGCTTTTCTCCTCGTTTTAATGCCTCGACTATTTCCACGACTCTCTTCGGGGTAACATCTTCCTGCATTTCACCACAGAAGAAGATACAGTTACAATTCCCGAGTTCATACTAGTTTTGGTGCCAAAATCACTGAAGTATGCATTTGGAACACAGACGGGTGTGAAAGAATTATGGAAGGTTTTTAGGGTTCTAATTTACCAATCTTGTCCATTTTACTGATTTTTGTTTCACCTATTTTGGTTGGACAGAAAGGAAAAAAAAACATTTTTGCCCTACTCAATTATGTTGGGTCCCAGTCTGGTTCTCGCACCAAATGCAGGACTACAAGTTTTTGTTTTGTCCTGTACTGTCAGGCATACCAAATGCAACCTAAAAAGAATATAGTTTATCATGCTCACATAGTAGTTATAGGTATATCCTTCGGATCCATTTGAATAGTCGGCCACGGTTATCATAGGAGCATTTACACAGCAACCCTGCAGAAACAAAGAGTGGATAAAAAAGCGCGCACAATTTTGGAAACGTATAATATCAAGTAACTAAATGGTGTGCGGCTTGGAGTGGCGGCAAGGCCAAGCCTCAAGGAGGCAGGAGCCCAGGCGTTTTTCAACGCGTGACTTACGGCGGCAAATCTATCATATATAATATTTTATATATAAACATGTGTTTTCTACTATTACTCAATTAGTCAAATGATATTAAACAGATAAAAATTAGGTTATATATTAAAAATTAACAAGACATTAAAAAGGTAAGAAAAAACAAATATCATGTTACAAAAACCGGACATCGTGTCATGGCGTGCCACAGACTTACGTGGCGTTAGACACAAGCCTTGAGCCACGGCGGGGCCACGACGGCTGTTGCAGCAAGCCTTTTAGAACACTGATAATCATTATACTTTTTAACTAACTAAATAAAAAATTTACAAGTAATGATAGAAAGGCAAACCTTCCTCTAATGAATTTCCCCATCTCATAAACTCTTAAAAGGGTAGAATTGTAAATATCTATATCAGAAAGTGGACACTTTCCGCAATTGCAGGAATAGGTTGACTTTCGTTCATTTTGGTTATTGTGCTGAATTGGTTAAGTCCAACTATCGACGCGGGGGAAAGGGAAGCAAGTAAGCCATAACCTCTGTTCACGCTCACGATGTTACTAGCACGGCTCAGCTTCTTTCAATGTTAGGTGAACTAAACTTAAACAGAAATGCGGACACTTATTTTAGGACAAAGGGAGCATCATACATGCCGATGAGAAAGAAATCGGGTAACCATAAATGTCTACAAGGGAAAAGAACATGTGTTTTGTGGAAAGAGTTTTTTTTTTTTTTTTGGGGGGGGGGGGGGGGGGGGGGCACGATATGCAATTATTTCTACCATTCGGACTTGTAAAGATGAAGTTAGAATTAGCAAGAATTCTATAATCTTTACTCTATTATAAAGCATGGGTCGGATTCCCGTGAGAAACGCCATTTAGTGTGAAACGTAACCTTCACATAATATATGTGAATGTACATTTACATCGTGTGAAGGCCTGTGAAGGTGACCGCCTTCACGGAAACCAATAAACGTACACATTTGACATTTAGGCCCGTCACCATCACTACCTTCACAAAATATAACATAACATTCACACAATACAATGATACCTTCACCACATCTCAAGCTTCTCACCAAAAATATTTTTTCTCACGTGATCCCAATGCTATATAGCATTTACCCTATGTTTCTTAAAATATCTTATCATTCAAGTTTACAACTTATTACTACATACATACAACTTATTGAAACTCCACGTTTATAACATACATGAAATATTAGAAACCAACTTGGATTCAGGAGGCAGAAATAAATGCTAGGATATAAGAAACTCCGGTTAAACATAACAAACTAATACAACGGTATGATCTAGTATGTATGCATACACACACACACACAGTCATGCAAATATGCATAAATTTGATACAGCAACTGTAAGGCATTTAACATGTTATTAAAATTTCAATAACAAAATTCATTTTTCAAACCATGAGATAACGTGTGCAATCCATTCTCCTATCCGGGTAAACTCTCAGATTCATATGTGAATAGAGTTTCAATTTTCCAAAAGCTACAATAGATATGTGATAAGTATAAATGTCGAACGGTAGAGCATATATATTTGAGTTAAAACAAACATGTGAGTTCATTCAAATGAGTGCCGACTTATTTTTAATTAGTAGCAGAAAAGAAAGGGTATGGATTCAAAACTGTCAAAAAAGCATTTAAATACCAGAAACACGTCCTGTGAGCGTGCACAGCCTTTTTACCAGGCATCTATCAGGTTCGAATGAGAACCGTCAATATTTTGAAAACCCGGGAACCAACTATTCATGCTTTATTCATGATGAGTGTCGTGATTGATATTCACGATGAAAACTATTCATAATGAAAATACATGATATTCATGATAAAAATGCATGATATCATATGAATAATGAAAATGCATGTTATTCATGATTATTCGGGGTCATTCATCATGAATAATACACAAAATAGTTAGTTCCCAGTTCTCAAAATATTTATGGTTCTCATTTGGACTTCCCACGTAAGGCACAAATGAAACAACGGAAAGACAAAAAACTTCCACAATGAAACAAGCGACTCACCATGCATTCCATTTCTCCAACAGAAAACAATCCATCCTTTGTCACCTCTGCATACCATAAAGAAGTATCCATAAAGTATTTTAGATGCCATTTCTACAGTCATCAATGTGTAAAAAATACCACAGAAAGATATCACTGAGTCGTGCATATATAATAAAAATACAAACCATTTCGTTTTACTCCCAAGTGCTTCAATAATGCATCTTCAATTTCCCGTGAACCACGAATCATACAAGGAGTCGTTCCACATACCAAAAGATGGTATTTGCCAACCTACAAAGCCATTGTCCCAAATCGCTTTGACCTCTTAAATTCAGATAAAAATGTGGTGTTTCATGTCAGCAAATGTACACGTGCAGCCTTACCTTTGCTCTATTAAACATGGAATAGAACGTTGCAACTTCATACACACGAATAGGAGCAACTTCTATAACTTTTGCCACCTTCAGCATACAACAGAGCGCAACATTAATGCAAATGAACAGAGAAAAGTACAATGTACAAAAAAAAAACATAGGGTAAAATGCAACGAGGTTTGTCTTGGTTCCTATTAAGTGTGACAAATTATTATTTTTCTCAAACAATGTAACAAGATACACCACTTTTGATGACGTGAATGTCAAGTTTATCATCCATTTTGCTGTAACTTTTGTGAACATTTCATAAACTTTTAGTAAACTTTTGTGAACATTTCAACCACGTCTTCAAATGTTACAAGATCCGCAGGTTAATGGTCAAAGTGGGTACAAAATAGAATATTTTGAAACTTTGTTACTTTGATTGAGGAAAAAAAATATTCGTTACACTAAATAGGAATTATACCAAACTTTGTTGTGTTCTGATACATTTTGCCCAAAAATATATGGTCAGAACTATACTTCGACCAAGAATTAAGTTGGGAACATAAAAAAGATACATGACTTTCGGGTGTAGTTACATCTAAATTTCCCCATAATATTTCAAAACTTTACCTTCCATAATGAAAAATGAAAACTAACTTTTTGACACTTGAAGTCCCCATCAATATCTATTGTGAATCATGCATGAATCAGTCTTTGAAACAGGCCCTTTTCAAGCAAATTTTTATGGAAGAGAGTTATGCTCCTGGCAAAGCTCCGAGAACATCTAAAAGATAAAAGGTGCCTTTGGCATGCAGACAGGACCAGACGGGCAAGAGTAAGGTAGGCGGGTGAAAGGATTGTGGAAGCCTTTCGGGTTTTAATTCGACATGGGTAGTTTAGTAGTTACCAATCTTGTACAATCTCCCTATTTTTTGTTCCACCTATTTTGGTGGCACAAAAAAAGTGTATTTTTTGTCCCACTCTGACTCTGTCCCCTCCTGTACCAGTCTAATATCACACCAAACAAGGGACAACAAGCTTTTGTTCTGTCATGTCTGGTCCAATTCCATGTACCAAATGCCCCCAAAAGGATCTTCTCATCAGTGGTACTGTAGCAGAAAATGTTCCAACAGGTCTCAAGCAGGATAATGAAGTGTGCGAAAAGGATTACAGGTGACCTCAATGATAGTGAACAATTGTCAAATTCAAGAAAAAATAATTTAAATTGGTTTTTGTGGACAGGGTGGGTTGTCTACTTGTCTTAAGAATCCAATGATGGAGAAACTTTCAAATGGCCTCTCAGAGTGTAGTATGTAGGGTTTTTACTTCCGGGATTTGACAGTTGAGACACATGTAGAAGTGAAGGTTAATTGGCATGCCTAGAATCACATGAACCACTTTCAGGTTCAGTATATTCTTAAAACTGAAGAAAGCAACCAACTTAAAGGGACTATAGATGAAAAAGCAAACGATCATCAAGATGGCTCTTTCAGGCGGTAGCTATAGCTTTTCTAGAGTAATTTATAAATGACTACACAACCAATTTAAATTGGTATACTTGGGTTGTATAATAGCGTTAGTTCCTACTTCCTACACAATTTGGTCAACAGTCATGCAAATTGTGCTTTAATATACACACATTGGGTGGAGTGGTGGACCCCACATCCAATGTGCATCTTACCAAACACAATTTCAAATGTCACTAGCCAAAATTATGCAAGACCACTCATGTTTTTTACTCTACAAGCGCACGCGCACGCGCACACACGTATATTTGTATCCATGTATATGTGTACGTGGAGATGTGTAGGCAAATTATTTTTGAAGCAACGCTTAAGCTCCCCACTCACTTGTAGGTCCACCCCACAGCACTACTTGTTGCGAGTGGAGAGCCCTCTTCGGTTATTCCTTAAGCACTATTCATTGGGATATCTTAAAAACTATGACCACATGTAATACATACATACATGGTTTTAAAAATCGGAAGAGGCGTACGCCTCGAGGCAAGGTGATCCAAAAACGAGTATGAGGCGACGCCTCTCAAGCCTTGAATGAGACATACACCTTGGCTGAGTGAGGACGCGATTGAGGTGCTAAAAGCAGTTGAGGTGGTTGTCAGGCGGTCGGTTTTTAATATGGTTTTTCAGGCTTCATGACACCTTTCTTTTATCCTCTCTCTCTCTCTCTCTCTCTCTCTCTCTCTCAGCAGCCATCGATCTGCACTCTGTCTCTCTCATGCAGCAATCCTTCTCCATCCACCACTTATTATCTCTTCCCTCACGGTTCTCAATGTTCCCCTCCTCTCACGATTCTCACGGAAGCAACCCTAGTAGTAGTTTTCTAATTTATATCCCTAGTTAAATTATTTCCACTCATATATTAATAAATAATAATATTATTGTATCTAAAAATTTGTATTTGTTTATGTTGTTTATTAAGTTTCTGATCATTTTTTTGTGTTTTTACTATTAATATATCATCATGTTTAATAACGTTTGTATTTGTTTTATTTAGTTTTTTGATTAAGTTTTTATAAATATTTTCCAATGAGTTGCTTAATCTAAGAAATTTGAGAAAAAAAATATTAGTGATTATAGAAATAATGGTGGATTTATGTAATTTAAGTCTTCGCTTCGAGGCCCGATTCTGTCTTTTAAAACCTTGCATACATACACACTACATAATATACATACATGTATATATATATGTGCCTAAATATGTGTAAACACTATACATGTATTCATTGCACATGCATAGATATGTATACACATGTGATTGTGCATATTTCACTTTTAATGAAATTTAAATACAGGATAATTTCTATCTAAATGGACAAATAGCCCTTAGCACGGTCACCAAGTATTGTTGTTACGCCTAATGTTGAACTAAGAGAATTATTATTATTATTATAAAAAGGGATCTACATGTATACATATGATATGCCCCCAACAACAATGATATTAGAGATATACTAAGATATTCATGCATAAGGGGGCAGCCACATATCTTTAGAAAAATTGCATATAATCATGCCAAGTTGCCAACATACCGCATCCATTGCTGAAACAGGAAGCCACCCTCCATGCTGTTGTTGTGCAAGATCTAGAAGTGGGATGACTGCAGATTGCTTGTAGTTAGATGGATAGTGAGACAAAATCTCATTTACCTGTATGTAGAAGATAACCCTCATAAATCCAAAGATTAGACAACTCGGCAACATCAACAGATATATAGCAATAGCTTCTAATGGGAGCAGTCTACATATCACACTAATTACACAACAAAAGGGAAGCAAAAACTTCAGATGGAAGACAAAGAAGGATATTAGTCCTAAAATATAAACTATGAAGCTATATGACTTCCACTAGTAACAATCAACAAATTAGAAACACTCCAGAGTCTCGACAGTGAAAACTGTAAAATATAGCATCTGGTAAGTGGCAACTCCATGGGCGAGAAAAATTAACAGAGAAAAGATCCATCTTTGTTCAGAAACACTCAGGTGCTTAAATAAAAGACAACAAGTAACCACCTGAGGACTAGGATGATAGGTGTACTTTCAATTTATAACATAAGAAGGTATTGACAACTTCAAATATGCTATGAGTTTATGTGTTAAGTGCCACCATAGTGACTTTGAAATAAAGTTGGTTGGGTTAAGGTATAGTGCTACGTTCTCATAGCCTAGATGTTGTATTGTCAATCCAAAATATCATGGTGAAGGGCCAACTGAATGACAATTGGGGATATCTGATCCATCATAAATTTCCATATGATGATACCGTAACACCTATCCACCCCCAAAGTCTCCAAGAAAGTTGACAGCCCTATTAATATTATTCCATAGTTGTCAATGTCACTAAGCACAAACTTGAATTTGAACGGAAACATGGCCATTTCATGTATACAATGAAGATGTATCTAAGTTCTTTGTTACACTCAACACATAGCATATGGGAATCACAACATGAGAAACTTACTGGCTAGTTATTTAAACTATTGAAGAACGGGGTTGAAGCCAAAAATCTCAGGGGAGGTGAAAAGAAGAATATCATAACAGTTAGATACGGTAGCAAACTTGCAATCATAAGGGGCATGGTTCTCAGATAAACATTGCCAACATTATACTTTTACATATACACCCTCTGTCTCGCGATTTAAAATTTGGCAATTTTGCTATGGAATCTTTACACTAGAAGAAAGAAAGATAATGATGAGATACAGAAAATCTTAATTAAGGTTAGCCTAGCAATGTTTTGTGTATGTCCTTATCATTTATTTTGTATTTCTTGCCATTGAATCCGATGGAACTTTAACAGTATCATAAAAGAGGCAAAAGCTGAAGCAAAGAAATTAATGGTCACATGAATATTAAATATGAAGTTGAAGGAGATGTTCTCAAAAGATCGGAAAACTGGATTTGTCGCAAAAACTGCTAAAAAAACTTCACTTCAACCTAAAACCCACAAACTTCTATGTTTCCTTAGAGTACAAAACCATCGTCACTTCGATCAAAAATTTGGAAAACTAGATTTGTTTGGTCTTTTCAGTTTGAAAATTTACTCAAAGCAAATGGACGTTGGTTGCTCTCTTTTCAAATAAGGGTACGAGTATAACATAACGTAAACGATTTCCCTTCTCATAACATGTCAAGTAGTGAAAGATAAAAGAGCTCCTTGTCTCTCACTTTCTCCTAGAAAGAGCATATAGAAACTTCTATCCATTCCTCTCATCCTTTGTCCTATCAAACAGCACCAGGATACATATGAAAACCAGTTCGAAATACCAGATATTTCCACAGATTGTACTCATTAGACATGTATCCTTAAATTAACTGAGAATTCCTACAAATTATGCCTAAAGCTCCAAAGTCCAAACTATGAAACATGTTCCAATTCCTAATTCCTATAATCCTATCCAGTGTCATAGTCCTTCCCAAGGTGCAAAACAAGCTTTACTTTACATTATAAGCTGTATCGTATAAAGTCAATACAAAAGTAGATTTCTAGAAGTATGTTCAGGCCATTTGCTAGGGAGACTTCCACTCCCCAATGTTCCTTTAGCATCAGATTTCAATCAAGAAACCTCGTTCTAGGTGGTCACAATGATCAAACAAAATTCATAGCAACTTCCAAAACATGAACATTTCAAAGCTATGTCATAAAACGTTAAACAGACATGATTAGAGCCAACCTTTGGTTTGTTCGCCTCACTGAATTCCCATGGAACCTTGGGGTTATTGTCAGGAGTATCAATATGCTACACACAAACACAAAAAAAATAACAAGCGATCAATGAAATCAAATGCACATGTACTACCAGACGAATCAAGATCAGGATTTCAAATCATACACAAATCGATGGAAACTTACATAGTTAAGAGCGGTAGATAACGATCGACTTGACTAAAGAACACGAGCGGATGAATCAGAAAAAGAGATCGAAACGATTCGACAAAAAAAACAAACTAAATTTTACAGCAAGGAAATTAGGTATAAACCTGAGGTAATTGACGGAAAGCTTGACGAATCTCGAGCAGACGTTTGGATGCGAGACGAGCTAGCATTTTCGTGCTCCGATGCTGTTAATCGAGAGAAAATGGCGAAGAAGAAAATTGGGGAAAGATTTTGGGGCAAATAAGAGTGAAGAGTGGATTCTAATGTATACGGATGTGCGATTTGCTCACTAGAGGGTTGTTTTGTACGTGTGGTAAGCACACGGATACCGGTTGCATAAAACCTTGTATTTTAAAACCGTGTAACACCCCAATTTTGGTGTAAGTATTATCAGCTTAATTGTTGCTTAAATCGTTATTTAGAAGTTGTATTTCTCTGTTCCTCAAATTCGAGTCTATTTGTGGATTAATTCTAGAAGTTGGAATTAGTGGATTTGAGGATACACAGTGCGTCGCGCGGGTTAGGAAGCGGGTTGAGTCGCGCCACTAGCCTCGCGGAACACTGCTTTTGTGCGCATCCAGTGCACGGCACGGCTTGCCGTGCAGGTCTGGTCGCGCGGGCACCCGTGCGGGTCCACCAGGTCGGCCAAATAAGGGAAAATCGGCCATAACATTTCATTTACTCCAAACATTTCCTCAAAATCACTCTCTTCCTTTCTCCCTTCATAAATGCTAACCTAGAGTTAAACTACACTCAATCTCTTCAAATCCTCAAGTTTTGGGTCTATCTTTGGGAGCTTGGAAGGCTAGGATTCAAGGATTCATCATCTAGCTTTCTCCATCTTCAACCTCAAGACTCTACCACCATTTTTAGGGTTTTCTTACAAACCCTAGTTTGTGAGTCATTCCTCCATAAATGCTCTAGTATTTGCTTGTTATCATGGATTGTCATACAATACACTTATGTGCTACTTGTTGGAATTTTATAACCTAATTTATGGGATTTTCAATTTTGTGAACCCAATAAGGGTGAGTATGTTTAGTAGGCTTCAATAATCTATATGGTAGAACCATGTGGGTTATATGTTCCAAATTTCATGCTTATATGTGAACACACGAGGAAACTACTATTGTCATGGTTTAAATTCAACTGCTGATAACTTTATGAAGGAATGAGGTAAGGATAATGTGTGGGTGCATTTACATGTATGAAATTATGAGGACCATGATATTATGAGGATTAAGGAAGTAAATGTTTTATATGTGGAAGAGAGGTGTATATAATGTGTTATTTATTTAACAAATGTGGATCACCTGATAAGAATGTGGTACTACTCCTTGTGCACGAGGAGGTAGTAGCTTAATGTATGAATTTTGCATTAATCACGGTGTGTTACTAGCGAGTAGGCAATAAGGGATCTTGTATCCTTGAGGTGTAACTCGTCTAGATATGGATAGGCAATAATGTCCGTAAGACCTTGAGGTGTAACTCAACGGAGTAGGCAATAAGGGCAGTAAATACAGTCTGAGGTTGTGATGTCGTTATGGCATGGGAACTAAGATCGGGGCATGAGGTGTAATCCATTACCATCGCGGGCGATCCCACTTTCGAGTAAACATCGCCCCGATGGAAGCGGGTCTCCCCCGTAAATCAAGAGGTATTTCTTGTATGTTTATATTCAGGTTTGAGAAACTGATGGCGGAGAATTGTTCCGCGCGAGGCAGAGGAGTTCGGTAACATGATTATGGTTTTATAATGTCATGTTTATTATCTGCATATTTATGGGATCTCACTAGGTTTCGTCCTAACACTTGTTGTGGTTGTTGTTTCCTCACAGATCCTAACCGTGGAGGAATTTAGGATGTCGGCTTGGCTACTGGGCACATAGGAGATCTTGAAGTGTCGGTCTTTTGGAGAATTTTGTGAAGAGAGTTTATATTGATTTAGCAACGCTCGTATTAATCTAGATTTAAATCAATCTTAGATTAAGTAGGTCGTTGTAGTATTGATGTCCCATTATTTTGTTGCAACCTTGTGATGCAAACTAACTCGTTTTATAGGGTTTTAGTTGTATTGATTATTGGGTGAACATCCTTTTGTTATATCTTTTAAACAGGTGTTTGGACCCTTCGTATTTTAGTCGTCATATTGCAGAATTTACAAAAAAATTTATTTGTTAAATTTTTAGAGTGTAACAAGTTGGTATCAGAGCTCTAGTTTAAGCGAACTAGGTATGAGATCTAGATGCCTAGACTTAAACTGAGACTTTTAGGCAATTAAGTGTAAGAATGGGGTAGAAATTATAAGATGGGATAAGATGGGACATTCTTAGAGTCAACGGAAACTACCTTGTTAAGAATTATAAAAGTGGTAACGAGACTTTTTATGTATTATATGTTCATAATTTTAATTAGCTACTGCTATTATGAATGTATGGCTACGTGAATATGCTTGGAATACTACGATTATGACGACTAATGAGTTGTGTTAGTACGTTTCGCGTATATAATCTTGTGTAGCCCTCTCTCACCCTCTTTTTGACTTGATGACAGACGAAAATGATAAATACTCGGAGTCATCTTCAGTCATCGCCAGAGGGTCAAGCAGTAAACGAATCCACGACCGACAGATCCAATGCAACTGTAACGGATGGACCTCCGATTCCACCTATGCTCGTCGGAAGGGTGGAACAAATTCCAAGGACTGTCATTGCCACTGTCGATCCGATTCTGACTGAAGTAACTCCTCAAACTCAAATGATGGACATGATGAGAGCCATGAACGAGACTATGGCAAAGCAACAAGAGTTGTTCGTAAAGCTTCTAGAGGACCGTGAGGGGAATCAACGTCGACACGAAACAATTGAGGAGAACGTTGTCGTAGCCGGTTCCGGGGGTATCGGGGGAGAGATTCGCACGGATGGGTTAGCAACTTTAGAAACAAGGCAACCAGAGAAAGGGTGTTCCTACAAGTCGTTCCTTTGTTGTAAACCACCGGAGTTCGCCGGGTCCGATGACCCCGCGAAATGCATGAGTTGGCTTAAAGATATTGAACAAGCTTTCCGATCTAGCGACTGTGAGGAACGCCAAAAGGTGAAGCATGGGTCTCAATTGCTCCGGGGCACGACCTTGACTTGGTGGAATGTCTTCACCTCAGCTATTGAAGAATCAGTGTTGGCCAAAATGTCATGGGCCGAGTTCAAGAAGAAAATTTTAGAGGAGTATTGTACTGAGGAGGAGTTGGATGCAATAGAAGAAGAATTCAGGTCTATTAAGAAGGGTGACTTATCGGTGAAAGAGTATACTCGACTCTTTATGGAAAAGCTCGACTTAGTAGGGCATGTAGCCCCGACTGAGAAAGAGAAAGTGAAGGCTTATCTAAAAGGCTTACCAACGGACATGATCCAAATAGTTCGCAACTCAAAGGCCTCTAATCTCCGAGAGACAATTGAGGAAGCTAAGGTGACAGGAGACTTTTTGCGAAAGACAAAGCCGAGAAGGCAAAGACTGTGGAGAAGAGGAGGTGGGAAAACCCGCCTAGTTCATACAAGAACCCGAAGTTTCAACCTCCCAATAATAGTTTTGACAATCGACGGGAAGCTAAGTGGTGTCCCAAGTGTAGGAATAGGCATTTTGGGTTTTGCAAGACCAACCCTAACCCAAATTCGGGCCCGTCCTCATGTTTCAAGTGTGGCCAGTCGGGTCACCCTAGTTTCTTGTGTCCTATTCAAGGAACAGTCTGTTTTGAATGCAAGGAGATTGGTCACGTACGAAGAGAGTGCCCCAAGCTGAGAGGTGGGGCTAGAGGAGACAATTCTGGAAGTCAAGCGAAAAGAGAGGCCATCCCTAAGGCTCAAGGGAGGGCATTTCAAATGACGAGGGAGGAAGTGAAGGAAACCGCCGAAGTGGTGTCGGGTACGTTCTTACTCAACTCCACGCCTACTAGCGTATTATTTGATTCTGGTGCAAACTTCTCTTTTGTGTCCGATGTGTTTTGCAAATCTTTAAACTTGTCGGTTAGTGCCCTTAGAGACGCCTTGGTCATAGAAGTAGCTAATGGGGAGCGGGTGGTCTTGAGTGATATTATGAGAGATTGTCGACTCGAAATCAGTGGTGAAACCTTTATGGTGGACTTGTTCCCTATGACCATCGGGAGTTTCGATGTGGTGATTGGTATGGTTTGGCTAGCAAAGCATCAGGCGGAGATCTTTTGTTCAAAGAAACTCATACGGATGGATTCCCATTCGAGATGGCGACTTCCTCATTGTTTACGGTGATAAACGAATGGGCGATGTGGCTATCATCTCATCCATCAAAGCGAATAAATATCTGTCAAAGAAGTACCCACCGTATCTAGCCTTTGTGGTAGATGTCAAGTCAGAAAAGAGGAAGATAGAAGACGTGAAGATTGTCAACGAATTTCCGGATGTGTTTCCCGACGATCTACCAGGCTTGCCTCCCGACCGACAAGTGGAATTTTGGATTGATCTTATTCCGGGAGCGGCGCCAATTGCTCGAGCACCGTATCGTCTCGCACCAACCGAAATGCAAGAGATGATGTCTTAGCTTCAAGAGTTGCTAGAGAAGGGGTTTGTGATACCGAGCTCGTCTCCGTGGGGAGCTCCAGTACTCTTTGTGAAGAAGAAGGACGGGTCGATGCGTATATGCATCGATTACCGGGGGTTGAACAAGGTGACCATCAAGAATAAATATCCACTACCCCGGATAGATGACCTCTTTGACCAACTGCAAGGGGTCGGATGTTTTTCCAAGATTGACCTTCGTTCGAGGTACCACCAAGTGAAGATTCGAGAGGAAGACGTTCCTAAGACGACATTTTAGGACTCGGTATGGGCATTACAAGTTCTTAGTTATGCCTTTCAGATTGACGAACGCGCCGACAATATTCATAGACTTGATGAACCAGGTGTGCCGACCATTTTTGGACCGGTCAGTCATAGTGTTCATCAACGACATTCTAGTATACTCTAAGGATGAAGAGGAGCACGAGCAACATTTGAGAGAAGTGTTAGAGGTGCTAAGGAAGAAGAAGTTGTATGCTAAATTCTCTAAGTGTGAATTCTGGTTACGGGAAGTGCAATTTTTAGGTCATGTGGTGACTCGAGAAGGAGTAAAAGTAGATCCCACCAAGATCGAAGCGATGATGAACTGGGAGCCTCCGAAAAACCTGACCGAGATTCGAAGCTTTTTGGGACTCGTCGGTTATTACCGAAGGTTCATTCAAGACTTCTCCAAGATCGCCTCATCGTTGACCACGTTGACTCGAAAGAACGTGAAGTTTGCTTGGACCGAGGCTCAAGAAAAAGCTTTCCGTACCTTGCAACAGAAATTGTGCGAAGCCCCAATTTTGTCCCTACCAGAGGGGACAGAAGACTTTGTCGTGTATAGTGATGCATCCAAGATGGGGTTGGGTTGCGTCCTCATACAAAGAGGAAAGGTAGTAGCTTACGCGTCAAGGCAATTGAAGGAACACGAGAAGAATTACCCAACGCATGACCTCGAGTTAGCGGCGGTAGTGGTTGCTTTGAAGTTGTGGTGACACTACTTGTATGTGTAACACCCTGGATTTTCATTATATATTATCGTTGTATTCTTGCGTTTACCTTTTGTCGTAAACGCCGAGTCTTGATATGAGAGTTAGTGTTTGGGTTTTGGTTGAAATTATGGGAAACAGAGAGTTACGCGGGCTATGCCGCGACTTGTAGGCCGCGAGGTAAGTCGCGTAACCCTCTGGAGGATTCCCGGATTGTTGACACGCGCGGGCTATGCCGCGGCTAGTAAGCCGCGAGCTAAGCCGCGTAACCAACTGGAGTATTCCAGTTTTATGGCACGCGCGACTTTTTCCGTGGCTTGAAGGTCGCGGTGTAAGCCGCGCAACCCTCTGGCCGACTTAAGAGATTTTCAGCCAAAATATCTCATTCCAGATTTTTTTCTCTCTCTCTTCAAATCTCTCTCTCTCTAAGATTCTCTTTGGTTTCTTCGATCTTTGAAGCTCCGTTGATTGCTAGTATTAAGTGCATTGCTCGGGGTTTCGGTGTAGAAAGCTTCACCTATTCGTCCTGGTCGATATCTGTTTTTTCGGGTTTTCGTATAAACCTGTTTGGTGAGTTCCTACTATCATTTAAAAAAAACTGTATACATATCAAAAGCTACCTTTTGGAACTCCTATATATCTCCATGGTTTCAGATCTACGTTTTCTGCATATTTGATATAACTTGAGTTTTGGGAGATTTTAGGGTTCCCGGTCATTTTTGACAAAAATGATGGATTCTATCTTATTTGAAGTAAAAGGATGTTTTACTTGCTGATTATGTAGCTTATGCAAAAGAATGTTTATAAACTCATTTTTATGATTCTCATACTTACCAGAAGTTGAACTTGAAAAGACATTATGTTTATAAAATGTTTTGTATACCATATGGTTATATATGGTTGGTCATGAATGATGTTGTGACCAGTCTGGACTATTACTAGTGGATCCCTAGGTTTTGAGTCGACTTATATTATTTGGAGGTTACCAAGTAAAGTAAATATAGAGCTACATGTGCATTAAATTGTGAGGCTCTGGTCGTTAATAAATGTAGAGCTACATGTGCATTAAGTTGTGAGGTTCTGGCTGTTAACAAATATCGAACTACATGTGCATTAAATTGTGAGGTTCTATATGGTTACCAAAACGAAGAACTACATGTGCATTAAATTGTGAGGTTCTGGAAAGAAGGTTTATGACCTTATTTTAATGGATTATGTTCCTATCAATGGTGAACTTGGAAATGCTTGTTTGAAAGATTTCCGTTTGGATGCAAATGTTTATATCTCTGATTTTGTATAAACTGTATGTTCTCACTAAGCTTTATAAGCCTAACACTTTTTCTCAAATGATATGTATTCAGGTTCTCGTTAGCGGCAGGTTGCCAAGGGTTTGAGTGTCGGGACTGATCCCGAGGGCTTTTGAGATGTTTAGTATTGGATTGTTGGGCATTGTTAAGTCCCACATTTTTGGATGATTCTGGATCAACAACTTATGTAATCTAGATAGTATATGTTTAGATTGGTTTGTTGTTGGGATCCTTATCCGTATTCTGATTTTTGTAAAGGTTAAGTACAGTTCCCCTTTTTGGGAGGTTTATACCTATGGTTGATGCTTAATTGTACTGTTTCCGCAGTTTTAAATTTACCCTGGTTTTTAGGGTGTTACAAGTTGGTATCGGAGCTCTAGTTTAAGTGATCTAGGCATGAATGTAAGATGTCTAGACTTAGACTGAGTATATTAAGCATTGATTCGTGAGTATTGGGTAGAACTACTAAGATGGGTTGGTCTTAGAGTTGACGGAAATTGTAGTTATCAAACGTTGTGGTGATGGTATCTAGAACCGTTATGTATTGTATGTTCATAATCTCACTTAGCTAATGTTATTATGAGAATATTTATACGTGATTGTGCCTGAATTACTGTTGCTATGACATTTGGTACTGTAATAGTACGTTCCGTCGTGTTTATTCTCTCGATCTGCCTCTTACTCTTCTCGTATTTGTGTGGCAACCATTTTAGGATGGTAAATATGCGCAGTCGACCGTTAGTCGATGGAGATATGCGTGCCGATAGTTCGCCCAAGCGAGAACCCGTGGTTAGGGCGGCGACCGTCATTCCTTCGGGCATGCCACCATTATTTACTGGGGAAGTGGAGCTAGGACTAAGAGTGGTTCTGACGCCCACCAGTCCCGTTGTTCAGTTAGCTAGCCCTCAAGCTGATATGATGGCCAACGTCATGCAAATGGTGACGACGACCATGTAGAAATAGCAAGAGGTTTTTCTGAAAATGTTGGAAGACTGGGACGCGAGCCTCAGAAGGCATAGAGCAGTGGAAGAGAATGTGTTGACTGTCTCTGGGGGCTTTGGGATCGGAGTCAGAACTGAAGAGCACAGGGTTGTTGGTGCTCCGAAAGGTGGGAAGAGTTGTTCCTACAAATCTTTTCTGGGTTGCGGACCACCAGAGTTCTCTGGTTTCGAAGACCCAGTTGCATGTGTTAAATGGATCCGAGCGGTCGAGCAGGCTTTCGGCTCTTCCGAACGTGGGGATGATCAGAGGGTGCGGTTTGGTACCCAATTGCTTAGGGATACGACCCTCACTTGGTGGAATATCGTTCAATCCACCCTGTCTCCTATTGTGTTGGCTTAGTTGTCTTGGGCCGAGTTTGAAAAGAAGTTGTTGGAAGAGTTCTGCAGTGAAAGGGCTATGGACCGAATCGAGAAAGAATTTTGGTCTCTTGTAAAAGGAAACCTGACGGTGAGGGAGTACACCCGTCAGTTCATGGAAAAGCTGGATTTGGTGGGGCACGTGGCCCCAACGGAAAAAGATAAGATGAAGGCCTATCTTAACGGCCTACCAGCGGACCTGTTATCTTTGGTCCACAATTCTAAAGCTTCCAATCTCCGAGAGATGGTTGAAGAAGCTCTGTTTATGGAGGAGTTGTTCTTGAGAAGCAAAACTGAGAAAGCGGTGGTGGTGTCTGACAAGAGAAAGTGGGAGAACAGTTATGTACCTCCCAGGAGATCCCGACCTTTTTCTGGGAACCGAAGCTTCGGCAGTCAGCCGGAAGCTAGATGGTGCCACAAGTGTCGAACCAAGCACCACGGTAACTGTAACACCGCTCCTCAACCTTGTTACAAGTGTGGTAAATCTGACCACATCCCCCGTGACTGTCCGATCAGAGGACTTATCTACTTTGAGTGCAAGGCACCGGGGCACGTGAGAAGGGATTGCCTAAAGCTTGTGACGGGTAACACGACGGCAAAGAAGGAGAACCCACCTAGGGTTCCGGGTCGAGCGTTCCAGACGACGACTGATGAAGCCAAGGCATCCACTGATGTGGTATCGGGTACTTTTCTTATAAACTCTATACCTGCTCGTGTTTTATTCGATACGGGTGCCAGTTTCTCTTTCGTATCTGAGTTATTTCGTCAAAAGATTGCTATGCCACTACTAGTCTTGAGGATGCGTTAGTGGTAGAGATAGCTGATGGTAGTAAGGTTCTAATCTGTGATGCTCTGAAGAAGTGTACTCTCGGTATCGAAGGAAGAGAATTCTCGATCGATTTACTGTCGATGATAATCGGAGGTTTTGACGTTGTGGTCGGTATGGATTGGTTGTCGAAAAATCATGTCGAGATCGTGTGTTCTAAGAAGTTGATTCGACTTCCCAATTCCTGTGGCGAAGCCGTTGTGATCTATGGTGAGAAGAGAAAAGGTGAAGTGGCAATAATCACAATGGCAAAGGCACGCAAGTGCTTGGTAAAAGGATGTTCATCTTTCCTAGCCTACGTGATCGACGCCAAGTTGGAAAAGTCAAAGATGGTTGATGTGAAGATTGTGCGCGAGTTTCCAGACATCTTTCCTGACGACTTGCCTGGGTTACCACCTGATCGTCAAGTAGAGTTTCGGATTGATCTCGTGCCGGGAACAACTCCTATTGCTAGAGCTTCTTACCGATTAGCTCCATCAGAGATGCAAGAGATGATGACACAACTCCAAGAGCTTTTGGAGAAGGGTTTCGTAAGACCGAGCTCGTCACCATGGGGAGCTCCGATCCTATTCGTCAAGAAGAAGGATGGCACAATGAGAATGTGCATTGATTATCGTGAGTTGAACAAAGCGACAGTGAAGAACAAGTATCCGCTTCTGAGAATCGACGACTTGTTTGATCAACTGCAAGGAGCAGGTTGTTTTTCCAAAATTTACTTGCGTTCGGGTTATCACCAAGTGAAGGTAAGAGAAGAAGACGTTCCGAAGACAGCCTTTAGAACGCGTTACGGCCATTATGAGTTTCTCGTGATGCCGTTTGGCCTAACGAACGCACCAGCGATATTTATGGATTTGATGAATAGGTTGTGCCGACCATTCCTCGACAAGTCGGTCATCGTATTCATTGATGACATACTCGTGTACTCTAAGAGCGAGTTGGAGCACGAGCAACACCTTCGCGAAGTTCTTGATGTGCTGAGAAAAGAAAGATTATACGCCAAATTTTCCAAGTGTGACTTTTGGCTTGAAGAGGTGCAGTCTTTGGGTCATATTGTCACTCGAGACGGAGTGAAAGTAGATCCCTCCAAAATTAAAGCTATGATGAATTGGGAGCCTCCCAAGAACCCGTCCGAGATCCGTAGTTTTTTGGGTCTGGCGGGATACTATCGGAGATTTATTCAGGATTTTTCGAAGATCGCTTCTTCCTTGACAGTTCTAACTCGGGAGAATGCGAAGTTTGAATGGACCGAAACGCAAGAGAAGGCGTTCCGGATTCTTCAAAAGAAATTATGTGAAGCTCCGATCTTGTCGTTACCTGAAGGGTCAGAAGACTTCGTGGTCTATAGCGATGCTTCGAAGATGGGTTTAGGTTGTGTGTTGATGCAGCGGGGCAAGGTAATCGCTTACGCCTCGAGACAACTTAAGATACACGAGAAGAACTATCCTACCCACGATTTGGAGTTAGAAACAGTAGTGTTCGCCTTGAAGCTTTGGCGACATTATCTCTATGGCACGAAGTGTACACTCTACACAGATCATAAGAGCCTGAAGTATGTCTTTGATTAGAAAGAGTTGAATATGAGACAACGGCGGTGGCTCGAATTGCTTAAAGATTACGACTGTGAGTTGCTTTACCATCCTGGGAAGGCAAACGTGGTAGCCGATGCGTTAAGTCGGAAAGACTATAGCGGAAGTATTCAGGCTACCTGTTCGAGAATCGAGTTAGTATCCACCCTTGTTGAAAATATCAAGGCATCACAGATCGAAGCCTTGTTGGAAGAAAATCTCAAAGAGGAAGTCATGACGAAGCAGCGTTTACTCTTAACGGAAGATAGCCGTGGGGTAAACTGTTCAGCGGTCGTGTGTGGGTACCCAAGATTGGGGGTAACAGTGATCTACTACTTGAAGATGCTCACAAGTCCAAGTATTCCATTCATCCGGGAAGTACGAAGATGTACAGGGACTTGAAGCTACACTATTGGTGGCCGGTAATGAAACTTGATGTGGTGCGGTATGTGGAGCGTTGTGTTACGTGCTCGCAAGTTAAGGCCGAACATCAACGACCATATGGGAGTCTTCAGTCTTTAGAGATTCCAGAGTGGAAGTGGGAGCATATCACCATGGATTTCCTGACTAAGTTGCCTAAAACTCTTCGAGGTCACGATACCATTTGGGTGGTAGTTGATAGATTGACAAAGAGCGCTCACTTATTGGCTATGCGCGAGACTTTACCGATGGATAAGTTAGCAAAACTTTATATCGATGAAGTGGTCTCGAGGCATGGAATACCTTTGTCGATCGTGTCAGATCGCGACAGTCGGTTCACTTCGAACTTTTGGGATGGGTTTCAGAAAGAGCTGGGTACACGAGTTAAGTTGAGTACGACTTACCATCCACAGACCGACGGGCAAAGCGAGAGAACGATCCAGACGTTAGAAGATATGTCGAGGTCTTGTGTCATTGATTTCGGGGGTAGTTGGGACTCGCACCTGCCTTTGGTGGAGTTTGCTTACAATAATAGCTACCACTCGAGTATTGGAATGGCACCTTTTGAGGCGTTGTACGGGCGAAAATGCCGAACTCCCGTGCGTTGGCTTGAAGCGGGAGAAAAGCAGTTCGCCGGACCTGAAATCGTGCAAGAGACAACCGATAAAGTCAAGAGCATTCGTGAAAGATTGAAAGCGGCTCAGGATCGGCAGAAGAGTTATGCCGATAAAAAGAGACGACCGATGGAATTCCAAGTGGGCGACCGTGTGTTGCTAAAGGTATCGTCGTGGAAGGGCATTATACGGTTCGGAAAGCATGGGAAGCTGAGTCCCTGTTTCCTCGGACCTTTCAAAGTGCTCAAGCGGGTGGTTTTGCAAGCCTATCAATTGGAACTGCCGCCAGAGTTGAGCAGAATACACAACACGTTTCATATTTGTTACCTTCGGAAGTGTTTAGCGGAAGAGGAAAGCGTCATCCCTCTCTCCGAATTAACAGTAGACGAGGGTAACCGTTGTATAGAAGAGCCTGACGTTATCTTAGAGAGAAAGTCTAAGAAGTTGCGTCGCAAAGAAGTCACTATGGTCAAGGTGCAGTGGAAGCATCATAGGGGAGCCAACATGACGTGGGAAGCTGAAGAGGATATGAAGCGAAGATATCCTCATATCTTTATATAGTTGGGACTTCGGGGACGAAATCATTCCCAAGTTGGGGAGGATTGTAACACCCTGGATTTTCATTATATATTATCGTTGTATTCTTGCGTTTACCTTTTGTCGTAAACGCCGAGTCTTGATCTGAGAGTTAGTGTTTGGGTTTTGGTTGAAATTGTGGGAAACAGAGAGTTACACGGGCTATGTCGCGGCTTGTAGGCCACGAGGAAGGTCGCGTAACCCTCTGGAGGATTCCCAGATTGTTGACACGCGCGGGCTATGCCGCGGCTAGTAAGCCGCGTAACCAACTGGAGTATTCCAGTTTTATGGCACGCGCGACTTTTCCCGCGACTTGAAGGCCGCGGTGTAAGTCGCGCAACCCTCTGGCCGACTTAAGAGATTTTCAGCCAAAATATCTCATTCCAGATTTTTTTCTCTCTCTCTTCAAATCTCTCTCTCTCTAAGATTCTCTTTGGTTTCTTCGATCTTTGAAGCTCCGTTGATTGCTAGTATTAAGTGCATTGCTCGGGTTTTGGTGTAGAAAGCTTCACCTATTCGTCGTGGTCGATATCTGGTTTTTCGGGTTTTCGTATAAACATGTTTGGTGAGTTCCTACTATCATTTAAAAAAAACTGTATACATATCAAAAGCTACCTTTTGGAACTCCTATATATCTCCATGGTTTCAGATCTACGTTTTCTGCATATTTGATATAACTTGAATTTTGGGAGATTTTAGGGTTCCCGGTCATTTTTGACTAAAATGATGGATTCTATCTTATTTGAAGTAAAAGGATGTTTTACTTGCTGATTATGTAGCTTATGCAAAAGAATGTTTATGAACTCATTTTTATGATTCTCATACTTAACCAGAAGTTGAACTTGAAAAGGCATTATGTTTATAAAATGTTTTGTATACCATATGGTTATATATGGTTGGTCACGAATGATGCCGTGACCAGTCTGGACTATTACTAGTGGATCCCTAGGTTTTGAGTCGACTGATATTATTTGGAGGTTACCAAGTAAAGTAAATATAGAGCTACATGTGCATTAAATTGTGAGGCTCTGGCCGTTAATAAATGTAGAGCTACATGTGCATTAAATTGTGAGGTTCTGGTTGTTAACAAATATCGAACTACATGTGCATTAAATTGTGAGGTTCTATATGGTTACCAAAACGAAGAACTACATGTGCATTAAATTGTGAGGTTCTGGAAAGAAGGTTTATGACCTTATTTTAATGGATTATGTTCCTATCAATGGTGAACTTGGAAATGCTTGTTTGAAAGATTTCCGTTTGGATGCAAATGTTTATATCTCTGATTTTGTATAAACTGTATGTTCTCACTAGGCTTTATAAGCCTAACACTTTTTCTCAAATGATATGTATTCAGGTTCTCGTTAACGGCAGGTTGCCAAGGGTTTGGGTGCCGGGACTGATCCCGAGGGCTTTTGAGATGTTTAGTATTGGATTGTTGGGCATTGTTAAGTCCCACATTTTTGGATGATTCTGGATCAACAACTTATGTAATCTAGATAGTATATGTTTAGATTGGTTTGTTGTTGGGATCCTTATCCGTATTCTGATTTTTGTAAAGGTTAAGTACAATTCCCCTTTTTGGGAGGTTTATACCTATGGTTGATGATTAATTGTACTGTTTCCGCAGTTTTAAATTTACCCTGGTTTTTAGGGTGTTACAGTATGGTACTAAATGTACACTCTACACCGATCACAAAAGCCTGAAATATGTGTTCGACCAAAAAGAGCTAAATATGCATCAACGAAGATGGCTAGAATTGTTGAAGGATTATGACTGTGAGCTTCAATATCACCCGGGCAAGGCAAACGTGGTGGCAAACGCGCTAAGTCGGAAGGAGTATAGTGAAATGGTGAGAACCTCTTTGGCGAGGATTGAAGTTATCTCGAATCTTATGGAAATGATAAAAGTCGCTCAAGCTGAGGCGCTACTTGTGGTGAATCTCAAAGATGAGGCAATGACGAAGCGACACCTTAGCCTGAAGGAGGATGGGAGAGGATTGAAACTCTTCCAAGGACGAGTTTGGGTACCAAGGTTGGGAGTGTGTCGGAAATTACTTTTGGAAGAGGCACATAATTTGAGATATTCTATTCACCCCGGGAGCACCAAAATGTATAGAGACCTAAAGTTGAACTTCTGGTGGCCCGTGATGAAATTGGATGTGGCAAACTATGTGGAGAAGTGCCTTACTTGCTCGTTAGTGAAGGCCGAACACCAGCGACCGTATGGGAGTTTGCAATCGTTGGAAGTACCGGAGTGGAAGTGGGATCACATTACAATGGACTTCGTGACGAAGCTACCAAAGACGTTGAAGAGCCACGACACTATTTGGGTGATAGTGGATCGGTTGACGAAGAGCGCGCATTTTCTGGCCATGAGGGAAACGTTACCATTAGACAAGCTAGCAAGACTCTACATCAACGAGGTAGTGTCAAGGCATGGGGTGCCGCTGTCCATTGTGTCTGACCGGGATAGTAGCTTCACTTCCCATTTCTGGAGCGCCTTTCAAAGAGAATTGGGAACAAAAGTAAAGTTGAGCACAGCGTATCATCCTCAAACGGATGGGCAAAGCGAGCGGATAATCCAAACGTTAGAGGACATGTTGCATGTAACACCCCGAATTTCGTTTGGTTTTGAGAAGAAGTGTTAAGGTTGAGGTTCCTGTTTCTGTCTACAGGGCGCACGGGCCGTGCGCCCTCCTTCAGGAAAAACGCACGGGTCGTGCGCATGGAACAGGGTGCGAGGCAGTGGAAAACGCACGGGCCGTGCGCCCTCCCCTTTGGAAAACGCACAGGCCGTGCGCTGTGTTGGGGTTCGTGCATTACTTGGCTGAAATATCTCATTTTGATGAGATTTTCTAAAAATCTCAGATTATATCCTCTCTCTCTCTCCTCTTTTCTCTCTTTTCTTCTCCGATCTTCAAGGCTCGTTCGGTTGCTAGTTTTCGGTGTTTCTAGCGAGGGGTCGGTGTTTTAAGCTTCACCTCTACGTCGTGGTCATTATCTGGTTTTCCGGGTTTTATTCTGAAAACCTATCGGTGAGTTCCTACTACCATTTTACAAACTTTATACATGTCAAAACTCTTATTTGCGAAATCTGAAGTATTTCTACGGTATGATTTTATGTTCTCTACATTTTGATATAAATGAAGTTTTTGGTGATTTTCGGGGTTCCCGGTCAATTTTGACTAAAATGACTGGTTCCGCCTTATTAAAAGTAAAATGATGTTTTACTTGCACATTATGTGGATATGTGAAAAGAATGTTTATGAACTTATTTTAATGAATTTCATTCTTACCAGAAGTTGAACTGGGAGTAGCATTTTGTTTATAAAATGTACTTATACCATATATTTATTTATGGTTGGTCACATATGTTGTTGTGACGAGTCCTTACCATTACTAGTGGATCCCTAGGTTTTGGAGTAGACTATTTTATTGGGAGGTAATATTCCCCATTTTGTAACTATGGATGCATATGTTCCTAGAGGGCAATTTGGTACGGTTATGTGAGGCCGGATACTAGCCATGGTTCATAGTGATCCTAGTGAAGGAGTATACATTGGTTTCCCTTGGGAGCGCGATCTCACCTCGTAGCACGGACTCTGGGTTCATTGCTGAGGACTCCAAGTGTTTAGCTCATAACTCGGATTTGTGGTCTACTTTGTGTTACACCACTATCCTTGGTAAAATGGTCATTTTATCACCGTTTAAGAGTTTTGGACCGAAGAGGCCCGGTTGTGGCGAAATGTTATCTTTACGAACTAAACCTTTATGAAAAGATTTCTTTATGATACTGATGTTTATATCTTTCGAGCTTTATAAACTGTATGTTCTCACCAGGATTTAAAGTCTGACACTTTTTCTCAAATGATGTGTATAACAGGTTTCCATTAGCGGTGGGTGCCGGGGGTTTTGGAGAGACGAGTTTTGAGTCTCGAGGTTTTTGGAGATATTTTAGTATTGATGCTGGGCATTGTTAAGTCCCATTCTTTTGATGAAATCCTTGTATAGGGTTGTATAGTCTAAAGGACTGATCCCATTTATGGAAGTTAATGGATTTACTTTCGTCTTTTGTCAGGTTTTCCATGTTTTATTTTACTCTGATTTTTAGGGTGTTACAGGTTGGTATCAGAGCTCTAGTTTAAGCGAACTAGGCATGAATGTAAGATGTCTAGACTTAGACTGAGTATGTTAAGAATTGATCTACGAGATTGGGTAGAGCTTCTAAGTTGGGTTAGTCTTGGAGTCGACGGAAAGTACGTTTATCAGGCGTTGTAGTAGTGGTGACAAGAACCGTTATGTGTTGTATGTTCATAATTTCACTTAGCTAATGTTAATATGAGGATATTGTACGTAAGAGTGCTTGATTTGCTGTTAATATGACAATTGGTAATGTGGTAGTACGTTTTCCTTTCGTGTTTTCCTATCTCTTTCTTATCTCTTCTTCTGCTTTGTGTAGCAGTTCAGAATGGTGAATACGCGTGGTAGACCGCGTACTCGTGTTGATGGTCTGGAAGCGACAGCCTCCACCGCTGATCGGCCGGAAGGAGTTGAGGTTGTCGTGCATCCGCCAGTTCAACAAATACTAGGTGGGGGCCCAGAGGTCATTCCGCGAGTAGACCTAGCTTCGTCTCACCCAGTAATCAGGGATGCTAGTTCCCCGTCTGAGTTGATGGCCAACATGATGTTGGCAATGAGGGAAGAGATGGCAAAGCAGCAAGAGTTTCTGCTAAAAGTGATTGAGGACCGAGATGTGAACAATCGTAGAAGTGAGACGGTTGTGGAAAACATCGTAGCAGGTTCTGGAGGCGCTGGTACAGGGGTCAGGGCTGAGGAGAACAGGATTGTTGGTGCTCCGGGAGGTAGGAAAAGTTGTTCCTACAAATCCTTCCTGGGTTGCGGACCGCCAGAGTTCTCTGGTTCCGACGACCCAATCTTGTGTGTGAAGTGGATCCGAGCGGTCGAGCAAGCTTTTGGCTCTTCCGAATGCGGAGATAATCAGAGGGTGTGGTTCGGTACCCAACTGCTGAGGGACACTGCACTCATTTGGTGGAATGTCATCCAATCCACCCTAACTCCTGCTGTGTTGGCTCAGTTGTCTTGGGCCGATTTCAAGAAAAAGCTGTTAGAAGAATTTTGCAACGAAAGAACAATGGATCGAATTGAGAAAGAATTTCGATCTCTGGTGAAGGGAAGCCTGACGGTGAGGGAGTACACCCGTCAGTTCATGGAGAAGCTAGATCTGGTGGGGCATGCTGCCCCAACAGAGAAGGATAAGATGAAGGCCTATCTGAATGGCCTACCTGCGGGCATGCAACCGATGGTCCACAATTCTAAAGCTTCTAACCTCCGCGAGATGATTGAAGAAGCTTAGTACATGGAAGAGATGTTCGCGAAGAGCAAATATGAGAAAGCAGTGGTGGTGCCTGATAAGAGGAAGTGGGAGAGCAGTTCAGTACCTCCCAAGCGGGCCCGACCTTTTGTCGGAAACCGCAATTTCAGCAGTTATCAGGAAGCAAAGTGGTGCCCGAAGTGTCGAACCAAACATCACGGTAACTGTTACAGCACCTCTCAAACTTGTTATAAGTGTGGGAAGCTTGGTCACACTTTCAGAGATTGCCCGGTCAGAGGACTCGTCTGTTACGAGTGCAAGGCACCGGGGCATGTGAGAAGAGATTGCCCGAAGCTTGTGTCGGGTAGCGCGCCAGCAAGGAAGGAGAACCCTCCTAAGGTTCAGGGTCGAGCATTTCAGATGACGGCCGAAGAGGCCAGAGCATTCGCTGATGTGGTATCGGGTACTTTTCTTATAAACTCTGTACCTGCCCGTATTTTGTTCGATACGGGTGCTAGTTTCTCTTTCGTATTTGGTTTGTTCCGTCAGAATATTGCTATGCCCACTACTAGTCTTGAGGATGCGTTAGTAGTAGAAATAGCTGATGGTAGACGAGTTCTGATCCGCGAGGTTCTGAAGCAGTGTACTCTTAGTATCGAAGGGAGAGAATTCCCGATCGATCTACTACCAATGTCAATCGGGGGTTTTGACGTGGTAATCGGTATGGATTGGTTGTCAAACAATCAGGTCGAGTTCGTGTGTTCCAAGAAGATGATTCGACTTCCCAACCCCTCGGGAGAGGTCGTGGTCATCTATGGTGAAAAGAGGAAGGGTGAAGTGGCAATAATCACAATGGCAAGAGCACACAAGTGTTTAGTGAAAGGATGTTCGTCTTTTCTAGCCTATGTGATCGATGCCAAGTTAGAGAAGTCAAAGCTGGAAGATGTGAAGATCGTACGTGAGTATCCAGATGTCTTTCCGGACGACTTGCCCGGGTTGCCGTCCGATCGTCAGGTAGAGTTTCGGATTGATCTTGTGCCTGGCGCTGCACCGATCGCTAAAGCACCTTATCGTTTAGCGCCATCGGAGATGCAAGAGATGGTAGCACAACTCCAAGAGCTATTGGAGAAAGGCTTTATAAGACCGAGTTCGTCACCTTGGGGAGCTCCGGTCTTATTTGTCAAGAAGAAGGATGGCACAATGAGAATGTGCATTGACTACCGTGAGTTGAACAAAGCTACAGTGAAGAACAGGTATCCGCTTCCGAGAATAGACGACTTGTTCGATCAACTTCAAGGAGCGGATTGTTTTTCCAAGATCGACTTACGTTCAGGTTATCACCAAGTGAAGGTAAGGGAATAAGATGTTCCGAAGACGGCTTTTAGAACGCGTTACGGCCATTACGAGTTCCTTGTAATGCCTTTTGGCCTGACGAACGCACCAGCAGTGTTTATGGACTTGATGAATAGAGTGTGCCGACCTTTCCTTGACAAGTCGGTCATTGTATTCATTGATGACATACTCGTGTACTCCAGGAGTGAGACAGAGCACAAACAACATCTACGTGAAGTTCTAGAAGTATTGAGAAGAGAAAGATTGTACGCCAAGTTTTCCAAGTGCGACTTTTGGCTTAAAGAAGTACAATTTCTGGGGCACGTAGTCACTCGGGACGGAGTGAGAGTAGACCCCTCAAAGATTGAAGCAATGGTGAATTGGGAGCCTCCTAAGAGTCCATCCGAGATCCGAAGTTTCTTGGGTCTGGCGGGATACTACAGGAGATTCATTCAAGACTTTTCCAAGATCGCTTCTTCCTTGACAGTTCTGACTCGGAAGAATGTGAAGTTTGAATGGACCGAAACCCAAGAGAAGGCGTTCCGGATCCTTCAAAATAAGTTGTGTGAAGCTCCGATCTTGACATTACCTGAAGGGTCGGAAGATTTTGTGGTTTACAGCGACGCTTCAAAGATGGGATTGGGTTGTGTGTTGATGCAACGAGGCAAGGTGATCACTTATGCCTCGAGGCAGCTTAAGATACACGAGCAGAATTATCCAACCCATGATCTGGAGTTAGCGGCGGTGGTGTTCGCTTTGAAACTTTGGCGACATTACCTTTACGGCACGAAATGCACTCTATACACGAATCACAAGAGCCTGAAGTATGTCTTTGATCAGAAAGAGCTTAACATGAGGCAAAGGCGGTGGCTCGAGTTGCTCAAAGATTACGACTGTGAATTGCTTTACCATCTCGGTAAGGCGAACGTGGTGGCCGATGCGTTAAGTCGGAAGGACTATAGCGGAAGTATTCGAGCTACCCATTCGAGAATCGAGCTAGTATCTAGTCTTGTTGAGAAGATCAAGACATCACAGGTGGAAACAATGTTGGAAGAGAATCTAAAGGATGAAGTCATGACTAAGCAGCGTTTGCTCTTAACGGAAGATAGCCGTGGAGTGAAACTGTTCAGCGGTCGTGTGTGGGTACCCAAGGTTGGGGGAAACCGGGAGCTGTTGCTGGAAGATGCACACAAGTCCAAGTATTCCATTCATCCAGGAAGTACAAAGATGTACAGGGACTTGAAGTTGCACTATTGGTGGCCGGTGATGAAACTTGACGAGGCACGTTACGTTGAACGTTGTGTGATGTGTTCGCAAGTCAAGGCCGAACATCAACGACCGTACGGGAGTCTCCAGTCCTTAGAGATTCCCGAGTGGAAGTAGGAGCATATCACCATGGACTTCGTGACGAAGTTGCCTAAAACTCTTCGAGGTCACGATACCATTTGGGTGATAGTTGATAGATTGACAAAGAGCGCTCACTTCTTGGCTATGTGCGAGACTCTACCGATGGATAAGTTAGCAAAGCTTTATATCGATGAGGTGGTCTCGAGGCACGGCATACCATTGTCGATCGTGTCGGATCACGACAGTCGGTTCACTTCGAACTTTTGGGATGGGTTTCAAAAAGAGCTTGGTACTCGAGTGAAGTTGAGTACGGCTTACCATCCGCAAACCGACGGGCAGAGCGAACGAACGATCCAAACATTGGAAGACATGTTAAGGTCTTGTGTCATTGATCTCGGGGGTAACTGGGACTCTCACCTGCCTTTGGTGAAGTTTGCTTACAACAATAGCTACCACTCGAGTATCGGAATGGCACCTTTTGAGGCATTGTATGGGCGAAAGTGTCGGACTCCCGTGTGCTGGCTCGAAGCGGGAGAAAAGCAGTTTGCCGGACCTGAAATCGTGCAAGAGACTGCCGATAAGGTCAAGTGCATTCGAGAAAGAATGAAAGCGGCTCAAGATCGTCAGAAGAGCTATGCCGATAAGAAGAGGCGACCGATGGAATTCCAAGTGGGCGACCGCGTTATGCTTAAGGTGTCGCCGTGGAAAGGCATTATACGGTTCGGAAGACGAGGGAAGTTGAGTCCCCGTTTCCTCGGACCTTTCAAAGTGCTTAAACGGGTGGGTTTGCAAGCCTACCAGTTGGAACTACCACCATAGTTGAGCAGAATACACAACACGTTTCATGTTTGCTACCTCCGGAAATGTTTGGCGGTAGAAGACAGCGTCATTCCCCTTTCAGAGTTAAGGGTAGACGAAGGAAACCGTTGTGTGGAAGAACCCGACGCCATCTTAGAGAGAAAGTCTAAGAAGTTGCGTCACAAAGAGGTCACTTTGGTCAAGGTACAGTGGAAGCATCACCGGGGAGCAAATGTGACGTGGGAAGCTGAGGAGGATATGAAGCGAAGATATCCTCACCTTTTTGAGTAGTTGGGATTTCGGGAACGAAATCATTCCCAAGTTGGGGAGGATTGTAACACCCCGAATTTCGTTTGGTTTTGAGAAGAAGTGTTAAGGTTGAGGTTCCTGTTTTTGTCTACAGGGCGCACGGGCCGTGCGCCCTCCTTCAGGAAAAACGCACGGGTCGTTCGCATGGAACAGGGTGCGAGGCAGTGGAAAACGCACGGGCCGTGCGCCCTCCCCTTTGGAAAACGCACAGGCCGTGCGCTGTGTTGGGGTTCGTGCATTACTTGGCTGAAATATCTCATTTTGATGAGATTTTCTAAAAATCTCAGATTATATCCTCTCTCTCTCCTTTTTTCTCTCTTTTCTTCTCCGATCTTCAAGGCTCGTTCGGTTGCTAGTTTTCGATGTTTCTAGCGAGGGGTAGGTGTTTTAAGCTTCACCTCTACGTCGTGGTCATTATCTGGTTTTCCGGGTTTTATTCTGAAAACCTATCGGTGAGTTCCTACTACCATTTTACAAACTTTATACATGTCAAAACTCTTATTTGCGAAATCTGAAGTATTTCTACGGTATGATTTTATGTTCTCTACATTTTGATATAAATGAAGTTTTTGGTGATTTTCGGGGTTCCCGATCAGTTTTGACTAAAATGACTGGTTCCGCCTTATTAAAAGTAAAATGATGTTTTACTTGCACATTATGTGGATATGTGAAAAGAATGTTTATGAACTTATTTTAATGAATTTCATTCTTACCAGAAGTTGAACTGGGAGTAGCATTTTGTTTATAAAATGTACTTATACCATATATTTATTTATGGTTGGTCACATATGTTGTTGTGACGAGTCCTTACCATTACTAGTGGATCCCTAGGTTTTGGAGTAGACTATTTTATTGGGAGGTAATATTCCCCATTTTGTAACTATGGATGCATATGTTCCTAGAGGGAAATTTGGTACGGTTATGTGAGGCCGGATACTAGCCATGGTTCATAGTGATCCTAGTGAAGGAGTATACATTGGTTTCCCTTGGGAGCGCGATCTCACCTCGTAGCACGGACTCTGGGTTCATTGCTGAGGACTCCAAGTGTTTAGCTCATAACTCGGATTTGTGGTCTACTTTGTGTTACACCACTATCCTTGGTAAAATGGTCATTTTATCACCGTTTAAGAGTTTTGGACCGAAGAGGCCCGGTTGTGGCGAAATGTTATCTTTACGAACTAAACCTTTATGAAAAGATTTCTTTATGATACTGATGTTTATATCTTTCGAGCTTTATAAACTGTATGTTCTCACCAGGCTTTAAAGTCTGACATTTTTTCTCAAATGATGTGTATAACAGGTTTCCATTAGCGGTGGGTGCCGGGGTTTTTGGAGAGACGAGTTTTGAGTCTCGAGGTTTTTGGAGATATTTTAGTATTGATGTTGGGCATTGTTAAGTCTCATTCTTTTGATGAAATCCTTGTATAGGGTTGTATAGTCTAAAGGACCGATCCCATTTATGGAAGTTAATGGATTTACTTTCGTCTTTTGTCAGGTTTTCCATGTTTTATTTTACTCTGATTTTAAGGGTGTTACAGGTTGGTATCAGAGCTCTAGTTTAAGCGAACTAGGCATGAATGTAAGATGTCTAGACTTAGACTGAGTATGTTAAGAATTGATCTGCGAGATTGGGTAGAGCTTCTAAGTTGTGTTTTAAATCCACCAGACCCCGCGGGCGATTGTGCCCGGCGATAGTGCCATGGGCACTATCGCATGTCACAATCGCGAAGGTTCCCACCCCCACGGTACAAGCTCGACGATAGTGCCTTTGGCGATAGTGCCAAGGCACAATCGCGGGGGCACAATCGCTGGCATCCCTCAGCCCACGGTACATCCTTGACGATAGTGCCTCCGGCGATAGTGCCAATGGCACAATCGCCAGGCACAATCACGCCAACCCAAAACATCCTGAAACTTAACCAAATTCGATAGCGAGTGAGAGGTTTAAACGATTAACAATGGTAATTCAATTATATGACATTTCGACATAATAATGATCGTAAAGGTGCGCACAAAGACACGTATTCACACATAAGCACAATTAATGTATTAAGAGAGACATGATACTTAACTTAAGAATTTACGGGTGTTACACGCGCAGATCTGGTCGCGCGGGCACCTGTGCGGGTCCACCAGGTCGGCCAAATAAGGGAAAATCGGCCATAACATTTCATTTACTCCAAACATTTCCCCAAAATCACTCTCTTCCTTTTTCCCTTCATAAATGCTAACCTAGAGTTGTCCTACACTCAATCTCTTCAAATCCTCAAGTTTTGGGTCTATCTTTGGGAGCTTGGAAGGTTAGGGTTCAAGGATTCATCATCTAGCTTTCTCCATCTTCAACCTCAAGACTCTACCATCATTTTTAGGGTTTTCTTACAAACCCTAGTTTGTGAGTCATTCCTCCATAAATGCTCTAGTATTTTCTTGTTATCATGGATTGTCATACAATACACTTATGTGCTACTTGTTGGAATTTTATAACCTAATTTATGGGATTTTCAATTTTGTGAACCCAATAAGGGTGAGTATGTTTAGTAGGTTTCAATAATCTATATGGTAGAACCATGTGGGTTATATGTTCCAAATTTCATGCTTATATGTGAACACATGAGGAAACTACTATTGTCATGGTTTAAATTCAACTGCTGATAACTTTATGAAGGAATGAGGTAAGGATAATGTGTGGGTGCATTTACATGTATGAAATTATGAGGACCATGATATTATGAGGATTAAGGAAGTAAATGTTTTATATGTGGAAGAGAGGTGTATATAATGTGTTATTTATTTAACAAATGTGGATCACCTGATAAGAATGTGGTACTACTACTTATGCACGAGGAGGTAGTAGCTTAATGTATGAATTTTGCATTAATCACGGTGTGTTACTAGCGAGTAGGCAATAAGGGATCTCGTATCCTTGAGGTGTAACTCGTCTAGATATGGATAGGCAATAATGTTTGTAAGACCTTGAGGTGTAACTCGACGGAGTAGGCAATAAGGGCAGTAAATACGGTCTGAGGTTGTGATGTCGTTATGGCATGGGAACTAAGATCGGGGCATGAGGTGTAATCCATCGCCCCAATGGAAGCGGGTCTCCCCCATAAATCAAGAGGTATTTCTTGTATGTTTATATTAAGGTTTGAGAAACTGATGGCGGAGAATTGTTCCGCGCGAGGCAGAGGAGTTCGGTAACATGATTATGGTTTTATAATGTCATGTTTATTATCTGCATATTTATGGGATCTCACTAGGCTTCGTCCTAACACTTGTTGTGGTTGTTGTTTCCTCACATATACTAATCGTGGAGGAATTTAGGATGTCGGCTTGGCTACCGGGCACATAGGAGATCTTGAAGTGTCGGTCTTTTGGGGAATTTTGTGAAGAGAGTTCATATTGATTCAGCAACGCTCGTATTAATCTAGATTTAAATCAATCTTAGATTAAGTAGGTCGTTGTAGTATTGATGTCCAATTATTTTGTTGCAACCTTATGATGCAAACTGTAACACCCGGCTTTTCGTAAGTAAGTTTCCACCTTTCGTTGGTAATCTCTCCGCCTTTCGCCTATCTTTTGAGTGGAAAACGTCGTGCCTTCGAATCTTAAATCGACCCATGCGTGAATCGCGATTTTTTGGACTTTTCGAGCCTCGGTACCTTTGGTGCGATTGTGCCACGCGATAGTGACAATGTCACTATCGCCAGGGCACTATCGCGGGGAGATTGTTAGCCGCGGTACACTCCGCGCGATTATGCCACGCGATAGTGACAATGTCACTATCGCCAGGCACTGTCGCGTGCGTGGTCTGACCGAATTAAAATCGGATTTTAGCCTCATTTCTCATTCAAAACTCATTCTCTTCTATTGTTATTCTCTCTCAACCTCTCCTTTTCATAAAAACCGAACCCTAACCCATTTTGGGGGGTTTTCTCTCCCCAAACCACATGATTCTCAATCATCTAGCTAGTTGGGAGCTTGAACCACAAAACCTTCATCTTCATCTTCCTCATCAAGTTCAACGGTTGGGAGCTCGGGTTGAAGTGTTGGATTGGGTGTTCTCGGAAGTCTCATCGTCTTCAAGGGTAAGTTTTCTTGTATTAAGGTTATAAATGATCCATTGGTGGTTTCTTAGTGTTTGATATCTCAAATCTCGGATCTGATGGATTTGGAGAAATTAGGGTTTTGATCTTGTTGGGATCTTGGTATTTTTATGTTTGGAGAATGTTTCCTTATGGTTGATTATGGATATTTATGGGTTGGAATGTTCGGATCTAGGTTTTGGAAGATTTCGGCTTGAGGATTCAAATGGTCTTCAAAAGAGCTCGTTGGGTGAAATCTAGATTTAGCCTAAATCTAGCAAGGTGAGTTCAAGTTGATTTGTGAAAACGATGTACATGCCAAAATGGTTATTTTAAAGTGTTTTACATGAAATGGTTAACTGCTGATAAGTTTTGAGTAATTTGAAGTAAAAATGTATTTTACTTGGTATTTGTTAAAGTGTGAGTTGTTAAGACATAGTCTCATTGGATTCAAGATAATCCAATATGAAGATCGCAATCTGAAGCTAAAGCCGAAACGTCGACTCTCAATATTAAAGTTTATGTCGTTTGTAATAAATGTCAATGTATTTGTTTATTATTGTACTAGTTAAATTAATATCTAGTTTGTTAGATATTAGTTTAACTTAGTTAGTTTCTAGTTTGATGGATATTAGTTATTTAGTTAGTTATATAATATCTATTTGTTAGATATTATGTAGGTATATAGTTTAATATTGCAAGTTTTTAGGAAGAGTGTTCAACACACTAAGTTAGATATTAGGTGATCTCTCAATCTCTCTATCATTTTATCAGATATTATACACACACACAAAAACACACTTAAAGGTGTAATAGAGAGAAAACAGAGAACACACATCTATAGCTTGAATCGATCAACCTTGTAACCATTTGTTATAATCAATAAACGTTGGTAATCTTTATGTGTTGTTAATCTAAGAACTTGATATAGTATTGTTGGACCAACAATTGGTATTAGAGCCTGATTAAGATCAAATCAAGTTTTTCAGAAAAACGACTCTGTGTTCATTTGAAAAATCGATTTCGAGTGTTAAAGTGTTTTAGGTGTTAAAATTGATCAGGTTGTGATCGATTAGCATGCTAGATCGAGTTGTTGTTGTTTGATTTCACTATAAATCATTTATCGAGTTCCATTTTGTGATTTTAGTGAGAAAACAGTCGAAAGCATAAAGTCATTGTGCTATCAAAATTTTCTTTAAAAAGTGTGTTTTATTGAGATCGAGTGCTTACATTAAGTTCTAGAAGAGTTTCTAGACATAAGGGTAGAGTTTGGTATTGCTAATCGTTACAGAAACAAGTTTTTAGACAATTTTCGAAGTACAGGACGAACAAGCGCAAAGCAGAAGACGAACAAACGCAAAGTTCAACTTTGTGTGTCCAACATCAAACGCAAACTTCACTTTGCGCTCCTCAAGAGAAACGCAAAGCTCAACTTTGCGCATCTCAAGCCAAACGCAAACCTCAGTTCTTCTCGGATCTCAAGCAAACGCAAACCTCGACCTCACTTCTCGAAACAAGTAGGAAACGCAAACCTCAGTTCACGAAAAGATCAAGTCTACTTTGCGCATCCTACGTGAAACGCAAACCTTACTTTGCGCTTCCCACGTGAAACGCAAACCTTACTTTGCGCTTCCCACTTGAAACGCAAACCTCACTTTGCGCACTGTGTTTGACACGCAAACCTTGAAACACAAACCTCTTTGCACCAATCCAGACTTAGAATTTTCTTCGAAATGACATCCAGAGAAGCTCTTGCAATAGGAACTGACACCCAGCCACCAGTTCTCTTTAGAGGAGAATACGAACAGTGGAAGGATAGGTTCCTAAACTTCATTGAAAGACATAAATTGGGTGATTTCATCAAACAATCATTAGAAGAAGGCCTTATGGAAACAAAATATAGGGAACCTGCAGAAGGTACTGAAGAAGAAAGACTTGCACTTACTTATGAGGAACTAACGGGTGATAATAAGTTAAGAGCAAAAGCAGACAGATTAGCCAAGTCATACATTCTACAAGGGATTCCGAACGAAATCTACGTAAAGATTGACAGCTATAAGGCCTCCGACAAACAAATGTGGGATCAACTAGAGAAAATGATGTTGGGTTCAAAGATTGGGAACCAGCTTAAAATCTCTAACTGCCTGCACAGTTTTGAAGAATTTAAAGGCAGAACAGGAGAGACTCTAGAAGGAACATATGATAGATTCGTGACCTTGCTAAACGAATTGAGCAAGAACAAGGTCAACAAATCTCAAATGGAGCTGAATATCAAATTCCTGAGTATTCTACAACCAGAATGGAAAAGTTTTGCCACGCAGATGAGGTAGATAAATGATCTGAATGAGATTCCACTTCATGAGGTGTATGAAACCCTCCGACAAAATGAAGAAGAGGTGGATGAAATTCTAGCAGAAAAGAAAAAAGGAAAGACAGTTGAAGACACAGTCGCTCTTGTAGTCAAGAAGAAGAACAAGACGATTGTGTATGAATCAGAAGAAGCTGAAGCTGATGCCATCTCTGACTCGGATGAAAATGAACAACTGAAGCAAGCATTGCTAATGCTGAAGAATGCTTTTCAGAAAAAGTTTTACAGAAAGCCAACTTCAAACAGTCAGAGGTACTCTTCTGGACCCAACAACTACGCTCATAAGGAAAGGGTTGAAGGTAGTAGGTATGAAGGGAAGAAGTTTGAAGGAAAGAGATTAGAGAAGAAATCAAAAGATAGAAGGTACCAGTCTGAAGGCAAAAGGATAGAGGAGAAGAAACCGGAAGAAAGAAAGTACAAGGATGAAGGATCAAGTTAGCCAGGACCACCTACGTGCTACAACTGTGGCAAAACAGGTCATTTTGCCAAGGATTGCCGAAGATCAAAAGTAAGAAACTCCGATTACTACAAGAACAAAATGCTTCTTGCAAAGCAACAGGAGGCTGGCAAGGCACTGATGGCTGAAGATGAATACTGGCTCGATCACTCAGACGAGGAAGAAGAGGATGAATAAAAAGATGAAGCCGTCAATATGTGCTTGATGGGCAAGATGGAATCAGATGTTGAAGCTGATTCAGATAATGAAGAAGATGAGGTATGTGATTTATCGTACTCAGATTTCATGAATAAAATGCATGCCATGATTTTAAAACAAGAAGAATTAGAATCTAATCTTAAGCGAGAAATTGGTGTTATAATTAACAAAAACCAATTGATATAGAAACTTAGCAATGAAATTGCTGAGAGAAGAAAGTATTAGTTGAGGTTTTACATACAAACGTTGACACCAACGCGAAAGAACAGACAATAATTCTTAAAGAGAATTCTGAACTCAAGTCTAAACTGACAAAAAGTGAGATTGATTTGTATAAGCTTACTAAAATGCATTCTTCATGTACTAAAGAAAACAAATCTTTAATTGCAAAACTAGATGATTTGGAAAAGAAGTTATACTCATTAGGTCAAAGTGAGCAAACCATTCATCTTAACAAACCGAAAAAGAATAAAGAACATTGGGGAATCGGCTATGTGAAACCTCATTGTCTTAAAAAGGGTATAAAAGAAGTGTCTGCACTTTATGATTATACCTCTATGCTAGTTTCACACCGAATCGCTAAACTTAAAGTTTTTAATACTAAACTATCAAAGGAGGATGAAGCCAATGAAATTGAAAAACGGAAGAAGTCATCTAAAGTTCACCTTCCATTTTATTATGCGAAGTTGAATAATAGTTATGACTATCCAAATAATGAAAAGAAATCGCTTTCAACTGACTACTTTCAAAGTTATTCTGTAAAAGAGATGGAGGCGAAGCCTGTTATAGGTAAACTTTATGTCCCTTCTCTCGTGTTAGAAAGTAAAAATTCTGAACTCGAGAACTCTTTATCAGATGAAAGACTTTTGATTGAGATTCAACAAAAAAAAATTCAACCGTTATGAAAAATGTTGTTTTTACAAAGGCTTCTACTTCTGATGACATGTTTGGTTCATCAAACGAAGGGTTTAATTTTCTTAACTCGGACGGTGGTTCAGATGAATGTTTTGAACAATTTGATTTTAATGCGAAACTTCCTAACCATTCATCTTTTATTAAGAAATCTTTAGGAAAGACCAGTATACCTGTAAACAGCGCAAAATCAACGAAAGTTGATAACTCAGTCTCTATGAAAGCTAAATTTGCTAAAGGTAAGAAAATATCTCAGCATTCACATAAACCAAACACTACTGGTAATCCGAAGAAGAAACATTCATTTGTTGCTCAGAAGTCTAACTCTCCAGTTTCACATGTTTCAGATCTGAGCAAGCAAAGGCCAGGAGTAAATTCTCAATGGCAACCCAAACGGAAGCTTGATAAGACCGTTAAATCATTTAGTAGTGTTAATTGTAATAAGACTTCGCTTAGTAAAGATGTTTTAATTGCCGATGTTGTGTTTTTGAACTCAAAACCTGCTGTTTCTCGTAAACAATATTCAATAAAGCAATTATTTCAGTTATCTTTATCTTCTAGAAAGTCTTCTATTTATGATAAACATGTTTCTATCTCTTGTCAAGATTCTGAAGATTGGTTTGGCAATTACCATGTGCATTCATCTCATACTAACTCTTCACATACATTTCAAAAGAAAAGAGGACCCAATTTGAAATGGGTACCAAAATCAAATGCTAACACAGTTGGACCCAAATTCCAATGGGTACCAAAGGCTAACTCTGTGTTGCAGGCAACAAAAGTTTAAGGGAGCTAATGGATATGATTTCTAGACATAACAGTTTAGGACTCGTTCTTCAATGACAAGACATTGGTTCTTGAGTAAATCAGCTCAAGACCCGAACATCAAAGTCAATTAGGCTTTTGAACAAATCAGTTCAAGACCCGCACTTCGATGATCAACGTGTTTATTCCAAAGTTGTCATATGAAAATCTAAATTTGTTATTTCTCTTATGCAGACTAGTCATACATGGTTCTTGGACAACGGATGTTCCAAGCACATGACAGGGCAAAAAGAGATATTGTCCAATTTTAAAGACAAATATTGCGGAACAGTCAAATTTAGAAACGACCAGTTTTCTCCAATCATGGGATACGATGATGTACAACATGACAATGTAACGATCAAGAAGGTGAGCTATGTAGAAGGCTTACGACACAACTTGTTCAGTATAGGCCAGTTCTGTGACAAAGACTTGGAGGTCAACTTCAAAGCCAAGAGATGTTCCGTTCGCAATGAAAAAGGCGAAGAACTCTTGGTCGGTACACGAGAATCAGACCTCTACACAATCAATTTATCAGATGTCCAGACTGACAAGCAGGTGTGTCTATTGACGAAAGCCTCGATGCAACAAAGTTGGTTATGGCATCGAACGCTCTCTCACCTCAACTTTAGGTACATTAACAATCTGGTCAGTGGAAAGCTCGTCAAAGGACTTCCAAAGCTTAAATACAAAAGAGAACATCTTTGTGCAGCTTGTGAAAAGGGCAAGATGAAGAGGGCACCTCATAAACCAAAGCCTGAACCAAGTACAAGCGCTCCGTTAGAGTTATTGCATATGGACTTATGCGGTCCAATGAGAACTCAGAGTCTAGGCGGAAAGAAGTACATACTCGTGATCGTGGACGATTACTCGCGATACACATGGGTCAAGTTTCTACGTTCAAAGGATGAGACACCAGATGTTCTCATCACATTCCTAAAGACGACCCAGGTGAATCTGCAGAAATCGGTCAAGTTTCTAAGAATAGACAACGACACAGAGTTCAAGAACCAAAAGGTTGAAGAATATCTCGAATCTGTCGGGATTTCACATCAATACTCTGCTGCTCGTACGCCTCAACAAAATGGAGTGGTTGAAAGAAGAAATCGAACGCTAGTCGAGGCTGCTCATACTATGCTAAGTCAATCAGACTTACCTCTATTTTTGTGGGCTGAAGCTGTATCGACCGCGTGTTACACACAGAATCGCTCCATGGTTCATCGAAGATTCAAGAAGACTCCTTATGCGCTAACCAACAACCGAACACCGACAATCAAATACTTCCATATATTTGGGTGTAAGGGTTTCGTTCTAAACGATAGGAAGAATCTCAACAAGTTCAGTGCCAAGGCAGACGAAGGCATCTTCATTGGCTATTCCTCGACATCAACTGCATATCGTGTCTATCTGAAGAAGTCAAAGACAGTTATAGAAAGCATCAACGTCACGTTTGATGAAGAGATGGCTTCCGAACAACACAGTTCAGAACCCGTTATAACCGGAGTACTAGCTTCTGGGCAACTGTTAGAGCATAAATCTGTTGGATACAAGATCAAGAATACTGAAGGTCAAAGTTGAGGAAGTCAAAGCTGCTAAAGTCAAATCTCATTAAAAGTCAAAGTCTATTTTGTAATAAGTCAAACTTAGTTGTATTTGTATTTGTTGTTTCCTTTGTATTAGGTGTTAGTATAAATACATTTTCTTCTTGTATTTTCAGTAGATACAAGAGTTAGAAGGTGGAAATTGAGAGAATACATATCAGATTGTAGAGAGAAAGAGAGTTCTAGAGAGAGAAAGTGTATTTGTGAATTGAAAGAGTAATCAAACAGGTAAATGTGATTGTTAAATCTTGTTTGTTTGATTGTAATTGAATAGAAATTAGAATCTGGAACATACAATTGGTATCAAAGCAGATCCAAAAGGTGAAATCGATTCAAGAAAACCAAGAAACGAGTTCGTCACTGTTCAAAATAGAATTCTGAGTTTCAGAGTGTTTTTGGAGCAGATTTGTGTTAGGAAGTGTTCGAATTGTGTAATAGATCGAGTTCTTGTATTTTAATTTTCATATTGCACTGTAATTTCACTCAAATTCGTGATTTTGGTTGAGTTTTTGTACACGAGTTCTTTTACTGTTTCATCAATCGAATTGTATTGTAAAGTGTTTAAATTGTAAAAATCTTGTATTGTAACTTGTTCTTGGGTGGATTACAAAGGTTTGTTCAGAGTTTCAGATCGTTTGGACAAGAAAAGATCGATTTCAGATGAAAAACTCAGGTTTTTGGGTCGACAGAAGGAAGAACGCGCTAGATCGCTAGAACACGCAAGTTCTTCATGAAACGCGCTAGTTCATCTTGAAACGCGCAAGGTTCATCAGGGTAGAACGCGCAAGTCGAAAGAAGGGTTTTGGTCTCAAACGCGCAAGGTTATCTGCGAGTTTCAAGAAACGCGCTAGTAGTGGCCAGCGAGTTCTACAAACTCACTAAATGAAGCTAGCGAGTTTCAGAAAGAATAGTGATTTGCGAGTTCTTCGTCTTGCGAGTTTGAGGAGAAACAGTGGTCAGCGAGTTCATCGACCTGCGACTTTGAAACTTAAGAAAATAATTCTAAGTGTTGAAACGCGCAAGAGTGGCTAGCGAGTTTAGTTCAAACGCGCAAGCTTTGATCTGCGAGTTTGATCTGCGAGTTTGATCTGCGTATTTGCTTGCGAGTTTCTCAAAACGCGCAAATATCTGCGAGTTTTCTTGCGACTTTACTTGCGAGTTTGTCTGCGCGTTTGGTTGAGAATTTTTAGAACGCGCAAGTCTTAGTCTGCGAGTTCTTCAGTCTGCGAGTTACTTAGTCAATTTTTTTCAAAACTGTTATATGGCTTCTAATAGTGAAATTTTTTTCAATTTTTTTCAAAACTGTTAGCGGGACCCCCGTGCTAAGTCAGCCTAGGGGGACATAGTTCTTTCTGTGATCAAAATATCTGAATTTATTTTCAAGATTTTTTCTTGTGATTTCACATTTTGGACTAACGATCAGTTCTAATTTCTTATTTGATATATTTTTCAAACAGGTTTAAAGAAGATGACTTCCAAAGATGCACTTTCAATCGGCACTGATGTAAAGCCTCCGGTATTGTTCAAAGGTGAATATGAACAATGGAAGGACAAATTTTTGGACTTCATAGACAGACACTCAAATGGAGAGAATATACTTCTGTCTATCACCGAAGGTCCCATGAAACCAATCATAATTCATGTACCTGCTGATGATGTTGATGGTAATGATATTGATGGTGATGATGAAGATGTGGAAAAAGAAATAAAGACAAAACCAGTTAAAGTTGACTTCTCTCAGTACTCAGAAGAACAGAAGAGTAGATTTAAAGCTGACAAACAAGCGAGATCTCTTTTACTCCAAAGCATTCCAAATGACATCTACATCAAGATAGATAGCTTCAAACATTATGCTAAACAGATGTGGAATCAATTGGAAAAGATGATGATGGGATCAAAGATAGGGCATCAAATAAAGGTGGCCAACTGCATCAATAACTCTGAGGAATTCAAGGCTAAGGAGAATGAGAGTCTTGAAGACACTTATGAAAGATTTACATTGCTTCTAAATGAGCTGACTAAGAACAAAGTCAAGAAGAAGCAGTTGGAAAACAATGTGAAATTTTTGAGCATCCTTCGTCCTGAATGGAAAAAGCACACAAGAAGGATGAAGCAAATGAAAGATTTGAATGAAATCCCTCTTCATGAAGTTTATGAGACCCTGAAACAGAATGAAGAAGAGGTTGAAGAGAAAAGAGCTGAGAAGAAGAAGTCAATACAAGTTCCTGATCCTATAGCTTTGGTTGTTGGTGAAAAGAAGAAAGAAAAGAAAGAGAAGATTAAGAAGAAGAAGAAAAAGATAGTAAGTTCAAGTTCAGAGTCTGGTTCTGTATCAGATAGTGATGATGGCGAAAGTTTGAAACAAGCTATGATATTGCTGACCCGTTCATTTCAAAAGAAATTTTATAAGAAGCCGGGATCAAATTCTCAACGCTATTCGTCATCAAGTTCAAAGAACCACGAGCACCGAGAGAGGGTAGAAGGCATGAGATTTGAAGAGAATAGGTATGGTGAGAAGAAACCGGATGAGAAGAAGAAGTTTGCAAATGACTACACTGCTGTTGAGAAGCCAGCAACTGATCCAATTAAATGCTACAATTGCGGTAAGTTGGGTCATTATGCCAAAGATTGCCGAAAGCCGAAAGTTCGCAACTCTCAGTACTATCAGAACAAGTTGCTTTTGGCAAGACAACAAGAAGCTGGTGTTGCTTTAATGGCCGAGGATGAGTTTTGGTTAGATCATTCTGAGGATGAAAGTGATGAGAAAGAAGAAAATGCTCATATCTGTCTCATGGGCAAAGAGGACAAGAATGACGAGTCAGATGATGAAGAAGTTAATGAGGTATTAAACTTAACTCCAAAAGATTTCATTACCAAGTTGGAAACCATGGTGGTTGAGCTTCAAAATTTACAAAATAATCTGAAAAATGAAAAGGAAAAGGTTGCTAAAAAGAACAAGAAGATCTTTGAACTTAATACTTCTGTTATTTCAAACAAAGATCTGATTGATTCTTTACGCAAATCTGATTCTGATTCTAAATCTAAAGTAGATGATTTTGAAAAGAAGATTTCTGAGTTTGAAGGTAAAGTAAATAAATATGAGTTTGAAAAGAATGAATCTGCACTAACTATTTATAAATTGCAGGTTGAAAACAAGAATTTGAACAAGAAGGTAAATGATCTGGAAGTTAAACTTTATAAAATAGGTCAAACAGATCAAACCATTTTTCTTAATGCTCCTAATGAAGAGGTTGATGTTAAGCAAAGATGGGGACTTGGTTTTAACAACCCCCATTATCTTAAGAAAGCCATCAGAAAACAGCCGACACTTTATAACTATGATTTTCTTGCTTGTGCTGGTAAACATACTCATTTAAAACCCAAATTTGTTACCAAATTGTCAGAAGAAGATGAGACCAAAGAAACTGAAAACAGAAAGAATAAAAAGAAAATGCAACTACCATTTAACTATGTAAAGTTAAATGATAGTTATCTTTCAGAAACACCAAAAGTTCTTTCAAATGACTATTTTGTTAGTTATTCCGCTTCAGAGATGAAGGCAAAACCTGCGATTGCAAAGATTTATGTTCCTACATCTATTCTTGAAAGCAAAATAGTCAAGCTTGAAAATGTTTTATCTGATGAAAAACTTTTGGTGGATATTCAACAAAATGTATTTTCTACCGTTTTAAAGAACACTGTTTTTCAAGTTAAATCAACAAAGTGTTCTACAGTTTCAAAGGCACCTCAAACTTTCTCTGATAATTCTGATGACTTATTTGAGTCTGCAAATGATTCTTTTAATTTTGATGATGGGTGCATGGAAGAATCTGATATGTTTGACGTCCATTCTAAACTTCCTGATCATTCTACTTGTCTTGAAAATGACAAAGTGTTACCAAGTGGTGTTAGTAATGACAAAGTTTCTGTAACTGCTGATTACTATGCTAATTATAAGAAACATAAGAAGCAGCGATTACAGAAACAGAAATACTCTGGTACACAAAAGAAACCTCAGTCACCGAAATCTGTTTTTCCTAATAAATCTACATCTTATGTTTCAGATTTAAGGAAGAAAAAGTTGAAAGCTCAATCCAAATGGAGACCAAAACAGAAGGATGCTGAGATAGCTGAATCAGTTACTGATAATTTTTGTACTGAATCTGTTAGTAGTGATTCTGATGTAGTTGATCAATGTGCTTCTCGTAAACAAAACCTTGTAACTTCTTACAAGCGTTATTCAATAAAGCAGTTGATTCAATTATCTCCTATTACTACTAAATTTCATCATAATTATCGGAAAACTGACTTTGCTTATTCTCATGATTCTTCTGATTGGTATGGATCTTATCATGTATATTCTTCTAGATCAAATGATTTTAAAGGTTTTCAAATGAATAGAGGATCCATTTTCAAGTGGATACCAAAATCTTGTGCTAATCCATTAGGGCCCGTTCTTAAATGGGTACCTAAAATTGTTATTGCCTGATTTCTCTTGCAGACCCGGCATATGTGGTACTTGGACAGTGGATGTTCCAAGTATATGACTGGGCAAAAAGCTTTATTGTCTAACTATACAGAGAAATTCAGTGAAAATGTCAGATTTGGAAACGATCAGCTTTCACCTATCTTAGGATATGGTGACATTATACAAGACAACATAACGATCAGTAAAGTGAGTTATGTCGAAGGCTTGGGGCACAACTTATTCAGCATAGGTCAATTATGCGATAAAGGATTAGAGGTCAACTTCAAGTCTAAGAGTTGCTCAGTTCGTACTGAAGACGGAACAAAACTCTTGGGTGGACATAGAAAGACAAACCTCTACACCATCAACTTGTCCAAAGTTCAGATTGACAATCAGGTATGCTTGTTGACAAAAGCTACACAGCAACAAAGTTGGCTCTAGCATAGACGGTTATCTCACTTGAACTTTTGTTACATCAACAAGCTGGTTCGTGGGAAGTTGGTAAAGGGACTTCCTGAGCTGAAATACGAACGAGAACACTTATGCGCAGCATGTGAGAAGGGTAAGATGAAGAGAGCCGCACATAAACCGAAGCCTGAACCAAGCACTAGTTCTCCGTTAGAACTGATACACATGGATTTATGTGGACCAATGAGAACTCAGAGTTTGGGTGGTAAGAAATATGTGTTGGTAATTGTGGACGATTACTCCAGATACACGTGGGTCAAATTTCTTCGTTCAAAAGATGAGACACCAGAAGTACTCATTTCATTCTTAAAGACGACCCAGGTGAAACTGCAGCGACAAGTCAAGTTCCTTCGAACTGACAATGGCACAGAATTCAAGAACAAGATTGTTGATGAATATCTCGATTCAGTTGGGATTTCACATCAGTATTCTGCTGCTAAAACCCCTCAACAAAATGGAGTAGTAGAAAGACGTAATCGAACGCTAGTCGAGGCCGCTCGGACTATGCTTAGTCAATCGGATCTACATCTATTCTTGTGGGCGGAAGCTATGTCGACTGCATGTCATACACAAAATCGATCCATAATTCACCGTCGATTTCAAAAGACTCCATATGAGCTGATCAACAATAGAACACCTACCATCAAATACTTTCATATATTTGGGTGTAAATATTTTGTGCTTAATGATAGAGAGAGTCTGAATAAATTCAGTGCTAAGGCGGACGAAGGCATTTTTATCGGTTATTCTTCAACATCTGCTGCATATCGGGTTTATCTAAAGAAGTCAAAGACAGTTGTGGAGAGCGTCAATGTCACATTTGATGAAGAGATGGCTTCTGATCAAATCAATTCAGAACCCGTTATCACTGGTGTATTAGCTTCTGGGCAGATCAGTCCAGAACCTGTGTCTACAGCGATAAATTCGGATAACGCTTCTACTTCTACTTCACATTTAACTGATTTAGATTTGTTATTTGAATTCTTTTATGATGAGTTTCTTGGAACTAATGTATCTAAATCTGCTGTGACTGACAGGTCTGAAGATACAAGTTGTCATCATCCAGTCACTTCAGAGGTCATTACTGAACAAGCATCCCCTGTTCAGACTGAAACTCATATTCCTATTGTTACTCCTACAGTTGAAGATGAACAAGCAAATGCTGAGCCAGAAGTAACTGTTTCAGTTGGGTGTATGTAACACCCCAAAAATTGGGATTAACAAAATTTCCGCTAACATGGAAATGTGGTAAATAAGTCGCCCAAAACGATGAGCTCATACACGAGGGAACCATAAATGCCAGTTAATTACAAATTGTAACGAGAAACAATAATAGATGACAACACTCTAATCTAGGCCTCTCTAGACATAAGATTACAAAAGGTTGTCAACTATGTCCAAAAGTATAGTCTTCAATATTGGCATCCCAAAAATGCTCCCGAGCTCACCACTACGGTCGATTAAACATCCTTGGCGCTCGCGCCACTAGAACCTGAGATACATACCAACAATCAAGTGTTAGACCAAACGGGTCTAGTGAGTTACATAAAAACATGGCATATTAATATAAACATAATATGAACATTCATGACACTCCAATCACCAAAGTCCTTACGGTTCAATCATGGGGGAGACCCATCACTCCAATGAGTTTTACCTCGAGTCAATGTACCTTGATATTCACTCGCATGAGCAACATCCCGAAGGCCCGGCACACTTGAAGACTACCTCCCAGGCATTACTCCAAATGGCGGAGGTCTAGGCGCATACCCTTACGATGGCACCTAAGACTACATCCTCCTAGCACTTACTCATGGTTCGTTCTGTGTACTTACAATGTCCGTCTCTATACATCATTTCATACTCATAAGATACATGTATAAGACCACAACAATCCCAAACATACTTAGGTACAAAACTCTAAAATATGCAAATACTCCATATAATCGATGACTCGCCAAAACGAGTATGTACGCATGCTCAAAACATCAAGTATGATAACTTCATCCATGTTCCTCACTTTATTCAAGTCTAGATACCAAGAATACCAAGTTTAGCAGTTAGGTCAAACTTATCAGGTGATCAGGTCTTCTTATAAAATAACACATTAGACATGAAAGCATAATAAGTAAGTATCTCATTTGAAAATAATGTAAGAAACTCACTATCTAGGGTTTGGTACAAAACCCTAGAAAACTTGGTTTGGATGGTGAGAAGGTGGAGACTTGAATGGGACTTGAATGCTTCTCTTGAGTGATCTTCTAGCTCCTTTAAACACCAATGAATGTCCTCAACTAATCTAAGGTTTCAATAAATGGTTGGTAGGTTTAGAAATAGAAGAAATTCGCCTAAACTAGTTCCAAGACGGCTCTAAAACGATTCAAGATGAGAAGTGAAGCCAAAATGGTCAAAGTGGGATTTTTATACTCTCAGACCCCGTCGGCGATAGTGCCTGGCGATTGTGCCAATGGCACTATCGCGGGGGCACTATCGCGCCACTCCACGACTCTCGGTACAACCCAGACGATAGTGCCTGGCGATTGTGCCAAGGGCACTATCGCGGTGGCACAATCGCGACCACCACCGAACCTACGGTACCACTCCAACGATAGTGACCAGCGATTGTGCCCAAGGCACTATCGCGCCACACCTCTACGGCACCAAAACTTGACTTTTCTAAGATTCACGAAGTGGAACTAAATCTGCAGATGAACATACTATTAACAGATTGGTATATCACATATTAGGCACACAAAGGGATTCTCAAGTTAACCAAAAGTCAAGGAACGAGGGAAATACTTACCTTAGATTTTCGGGTGTTACAATCCTCCCCACCTAATGGGGATTTCGCCCCCGAAATCTTATCTATGAAAATAGATGAGGATATCTTTTCTTCATGTCCTCCTCCGATTCCCAGGTCACGTTAGTGCCCCGATGGTGTTTCCATTGAACCTTCACCATCGTTACTTCTTTATGCCGCAGTTGTTTCGTCTTTGACTCTAGAATAGCTTCCGGTTCTTCTACACATCGGTTTCCGTTGTCCACCCGGATTTCCGTCAACGGAATAACACTTTCCTCTTCGGCCAAACACTTGCGAATATAGCAAACATGGAAGGTAGGATGGATTCCGTCCATCTCCGGCGGTAGATCCAACCGATAAGCTTGGAGTCCGATCTTCTCTAAAATCGTGAAGGGTCCAAGGAAACGGGGGCTAAGCTTCCCGCGCTTCCCGAAACGGATGATCCCCTTCCACGGTGATACCTTCAACATAACCCGGTCTCCAACTTGGAAGTCCACCGGTCTTCGCTTTTTGTCCGCGTAACTCTTTTGTCGGTCTTGGGCCGCCTTTAATCGCTCTCGAATGCCTTTTACTTTATCCGACGTTGCTTGCACAATATCTGGTGTCGCAAATTGCTTTTCTCCCGCCTCGAACCAACATACCGGGGTCCTACATTTTCGTCCGTAGAGCGCCTCGAACGGAGCCATTCCGATACTCGAATGGTAACTGTTATTGTAAGCGAACTCTACTAACGGTAGGTGTGAGTCCCAAGTTCCCCCAAAATCTATGACACACGATCGAAGCATGTCCTCGAGCGTTTGGATTGTCCTCTCACTTTGCCCGTCCGTTTGAGGGTGATACGCCGTGCTCAACTTAACCTTCGTGCCCAACTCCCTTTGAAATCCCTCCCAAAACTTGGAAGTAAACCTACTATCTCTATCCGAGACTATGGATAACGGAACGCCGTGCCGAGACACCACTTCGTCAATGTATAGCTTTGCGAGTCTGTCCATTGGTAGCGTTTCCCTCATTGCCAAGAAATGAGCACTCTTGGTAAGTCTATCCACTACCACCCAAATGGTATCATGTCCTCTTAGGGTCTTTGGCAATTTCGTGACGAAGTCTGTCGTGATGTGCTCCCACTTCCACTCCGGAATGGTTAACGGTTGCAAACTCCCGTAAGGTCTTTGATGCTCCACTTTAACTTGAAGGCATGTGACGCACCTTTCCACATAATTCGCCACGTCGAGCTTCATTACCGGCCACCAATAATGAAGTCTCAAATCTCTATACATCTTGGTGCTACCAGGATGTATGGAGTACTTTGACTTGTGTGCTTCCGTCAAGAGCAACTCGCGGTTTCCCCCGATTTTTGGCACCCAAATCCTCCCTTGGAATAACTTGAGACCGCGGCTATCCTCCGATAATAAATCCTTGTGCTTCACCATGATCTCGTCCTTGAGATTTTCCTCGCGAAGTGCTTCGGCTTGACTCTTCTTGATGTCTTCCATAAGACTTGATATTACCTCAATTTTAGCAAACGTCACTTTACTTTCCCCTCCGTAGCTCTTTCGGCTCAAGGCATCCGCTACCATATTGGCTTTACCGGGGTGGTAAAGCAATTCACAATCGTAGTCCTTCAAAAGTTCCAACCATCTCCTTTGCCGCATGTTGAGCTCCTTTTGGTCAAAGATGTACTTCAAACTTTTATGGTCGGTGAACAATGTACACTTCGTCCCATAAAGGTAGTGCCGCCATAACTTTAAGGCAAAAACCACCGCCGCTAACTCTAGGTCATGCGTGGGGTAATTCTTCTCGGGATCCTTGAGTTGTCGCGATGCATAAGCGATCACTTTTCCCCTTTGCATCAAAACACATCCGAGCCCAAGCTTGGAGGCGTCGCTATAAACCACAAAATCTTCAGATCCTTCGGGGAAGGATAGAACCGGTGCTTCGCATAATCTCTTCTGGAGGGTTCGGAAAGCTTGCTCTTGTGCCTCGGTCCATGAGAACTCCACATTCTTCCTTGTCAGAGACGTGAGTGGAGACGCAATCTTTGAAAAATCTTGGATGAACCGTCGGTAGTAACCGGCTAGACCCAAGAAGCTCCTTATCTCCGTTGGACTCGTCGGTGATTCCCAATTCATCATTGCCTCGATCTTAGCCGGGTCCACCTTTACTCCATCCTTTGACACCACGTGGCCCAAGAATTGCACTTCTTGTAACCAGAATTCGCACTTTGAGAATTTGGCGAATAACTTTTCTCGTCTAAGGATCTCTAAAACTTCCCGCAAATGTTGTCGATGCTCTTCCTCATCTCGCGAGTAGATCAAGATGTCGTCGATAAAGACTATGACCGACTTATCTAGGAAGGGTCGGCATACTCGATTCATTAGGTCCATGAACACGGCCGGAGCATTAGTCAACCCGAATGGCATGACTAAAAACTCGTAGTGACCGTACCTTGTCCGAAACGCCGTCTTCGGTATAGCGCTCCCTTTCACGCGCACTTGATGGTAGCCGGATCGCAAGTCTATCTTGGAGAAACACCCCGCGCCTTGAAGTTGATCGAAGAGATCGTCGATCCGGGGTAACGGATATTTATTCTTTATGGTGACTTTGTTGAGTTCACGATAGTCTATACACATACGCATAGACCCATCCTTCTTCTTCACGAATAACACCGGCGCTCCCCAAGGCGACGAGCTCGGTCGTATGAATCCTTTCTCCAATAACTCTTGGAGTTGCGTCATCATTTCTCGCATTTTTGTCGGGGCTAAGCGGTAAGGAGCACGAGCGATTGGGGCAGCCCCCGGGGTAAGGTCGATGTGGAACTCTACTTGCCGTTCCGGTGGAAGTCCGGGTAGGTCGTCCGGGAAAACATCCGGGTAGTCGCACACCACTTCCACTTCTTCCAACATATTCTTTTCCAGTTTCGCGTCGACCACGTAGGCTAAGTATGACTCACATCCTTTGGCTAGTTTCTTACGTGCTTTGAGTGACGATATAATTGTATTGGTTCTTCGGCTCTTTTCTCCGTACACCAACACTTCACCCCCTTTAGGCAAGGGTACCCGAATCAACTTTTTAGAACAAAATATGTCGGCATCGTGCTTAGCTAACCAATCCATCCCCACTATTACATCAAATCCTCCAATATCGGTCGATAACAAATCTATAGCAAAGAGCTCCCCACCTAACTCTAGGGTACACCCTACATAACAACTCCGAACAACCAAGTGGTCCCCATTTGCTACTTCTACCACTAGAGCATCATTCAACAAACTACAAGGAGTAGGGAGGTTCTTGCAAAAAGAGGTAGACACAAAAGATCGGTTCGCACCAGAATCGAATAAAACACGGGTAGGTAGAGAGTTCACTAGAAACGTACCCGACACTACGTCCGCCGCTTCTCTTGCCTCGTTAGCCGACATTTGAAAGGCCCGACTTGGCGCCTTCGGAGGAACTTCTTTCCTTGACGGAATCCCACTTGATGCCCCTTGGTTACCCCTTCCTAGCTTAGGGCAATCGCGTTTGATGTGCCCCGGCTCCCGACACTCATAACAAACTCCCCGCGAGGGGCAATCCCGACTCATGTGGTTCTTTTGTCCACACTTAAAGCATCCCGAGGCTCCCAAAAACGGCCTCGGATTACATGGCCCGTAGTGCTTACTTCTACACTTGGGGCACCACCTCGCCTCTCGTCGCTGGTCAGTGTTCCTCCCTCCGTTAAAGGGTTTGGAAGGTCGTGCGGGCCCGGTTGGCCCCTCCCATTTACGCTTCTCGCCTTGAACTTTCCGCTCCTCTCTCTCTTGAATCAGGTCATCTTCCACCAGTTGAGACTCCTCTATCACTTCTTGTAACGTAGCCTTATGAGTGTTCCGCACGCCCGTCTTCATATCTGCCGGTAGTCCCCTCACAAAGGCTTTTATTTTGGACTTCTCATCTGTTGCCAAGTGTTCGACGATGCTGAGCTTGTCTAAGAATTGTTTAGCATAATCCGCGACCGACAGGTTTCCCTTCTTCAGATTCTTGAACTCTTCCTCTATTTTGTCGAGGGCTCTCTCGTTGCAGTATTTCTCCATGATCTTCTTCTTGAATGCCGGCCAAGGAAGCTTGGCCAAGATCTCCGGTGTGAGCGCCCGTCGGGTGATGTTCCACCAGCTCAGAGCATCCCCTCTAAGCAGTTGAGAGGCAAATTTGACTCGCTGAGCGTCTGCGCACTCACTTGACTCGAAAGCCATCTCTACATCTTGGATCCATTTGATGCAGGCCAGCGGATCAGTTGTTCCCGAGAATTCTGGAGCTCGACTACACAGAAAGGTCTTGAAAGAACAACCCCTTTCCTTTCCTCTATCAGCTCTGACTGCATGCTCTTCGGTACCCACGGCATTATCCGCACCGCCCGATCCCAAAACCGCATTGTCCTCCACCGTCTCGTGCCTACGGTTACTTGTGTCTCGGTCTTCTAGAATCTTCAGGAGTTTCTCGTCCCGCTTATCCATTGCGGAGTTCATCATTTGCATTATGCTGGCTAGTAGGACCGACTGGGGGTCCGCTTCTTGAACAACTGGATCCTCGGTTTCCAAGTTCACTTGGGGGTTCGCGTCTATGATACCCTCTAGTATTGGAGGTATCGGTGGAATGACTTGGTTTATCGGCGTGTTCATCGGTCGGTTAATCTCCGGAGCGGTTACACTTGCTTCATTAGCTTCGTCGGTCGCCCCGACTCGACTTCTCGTGTTCACCATAACGAACTGTCACACCTGACCAGAGCGGTACCGGTTAATTCTTTAAAAGATAACCGATTAAATACGTACTACTACAAGGATTAATCATCATAATAATAACTTCAAACATGCTCACGTAATCATAGATTCAGAACAACACTGGCCAAGTGAGATTGTGAACATATTTTACACAAGAATCCTCGTTATCATCATCATAATTCTCAATCAATGTAATTCCGAATTCCTAGTACTCTCCCCTCCTAATAATGCTCTACCCAAGTGGACAGTGATCTTATAAGCTTTGCCAGTCTAAGTCTAGGTATGCTAAGGTCAACACCTAGTTCACTTAAACTAGAGATCTGATACCAACTTGTAACACCCCAAAAATTGGGATTAACAAAAATTTCCGCTAACATGGAAATGTGGTAAATAAGTCGCCCAGAACGATGAGCTCATACACAAGGGAACCATAAATGCCAGTTAATTACAAATTGTAACGAGAAACAATAATAGATGACAACACTCTAATCTAGGCCTCTCTAGACATAAGATTACAAAAGGTTGTCAACTATGTCCAAAAGTATAGTCTTCAATATTGGCATCCCAAAAATGCTCCCGAGCTCACCACTACGGTCGATTAAACATCCTTGGCGCTCGCGCCACTAGAACCTGAGATACATACCAACAATCAAGTGTTAGACCAAACGGGTCTAGTGAGTTACATAAAAACATGGCATATTAATATAAGCATAATATGAACATTCATGACACTCCAATCACCAAAGTCCTTACGGTTCAATCATGGGGGAGACCCATCACTCCAATGAGTTTTACCTCGAGTCAATGTACCTTGATATTCACTCGCATGAGCAACATCCCGAATGCTCGACACACTTGAAGACTACCTCCCAGGCATTACTCCAAATGGCGGAGGTCTAGGCGCATACCCTTACGATGGCACCTAAGACTACATCCTCCTAGCACTTACTCATGGTTCGTTCTGTGTACTTACAATGTCCGTCTCTATACATCATTTCATACTCATAAGATACATGTATAAGACCACAACAATCCCAAACATACTTAGGTACAAAACTCTAAAATATGCAAACACTCCATATAATCGATGACTCGCCAAAACGAGTATGTACACATGCTCAAAACATCAAGTATGATAACTTCATCCATGTTCCTCACTTTATTCAAGTCTAGATACCAAGAATACCAAGTTTAGCAGTTAGGTCAAACTTATCAGGTGATCAGGTCTTCTTATAAAATAACACATTAGACATGAAAGCATAATAAGTAAGTATCTCATTTGAAAATAATGTAAGAAACTCACTATCTAGGGTTTGGTACAAAACCCTAGAAAACTTGGTTTGGATGGTGAGAAGGTGGAGACTTGAATGGGACTTGAATGCTTCTCTTGAGTGATCTTCTAGCTCCTTTAAACACCAATGAATGTCCTCAACTAATCTAAGGTTTCAATAAATGTTTGGTAGGTTTAGAAATAGAAGAAATTCGCCTAAACTAGTTCCAAGCCGGCTCTAAAACGATTCAAGATGAGAAGTGAAGCCAAAATGGTCAAAGTGGGATTTTTATACTCTCAGACCCCGTCGGCGATAGTGCCTGGCGATTGTGCCAATGGCACTATCGCGCCACTCCACGACTCTCGGTACAACCCAGGCGATAGTGCCTGGCGATTGTGCCAAGGGCACAATCGCGGTGGCACAATCGCGACCACCACCGAACCTACGGTACCACTCCAGCGATAGTGACCAGCGATTGTGCCCAAGGCACTATCGCGTGGCACTATCGCGCCACACCTCTACGGCACCAAAACTTGACTTTTCTAAGATTCACGAAGTGGAACTAAATCTGCAGATGAACATACTATTAACAGATTGGTATATCACATATTAGGCACACAAAGGGATTCTCAAGTTAACCAAAAGTCAAGGAACGAGGGAAATACTTACCTTAGATTTTCGGGTGTTACAGTGTAATACTTTGTCTATTCAACAGCCTGAATCTGCTGTTCCAACTGATACTTCTGCATCTGAGATTTCAACTGAAAACCCCCCTCCTGTAATTCAAACTGATGATTCTGCAAGTGGATTCAAGATGATGATCATACTCAATCAGTATCTACTCCACTCCCACATGAGTATCGCTGGACCAAAGACCATCCATTACATCAAGTAATTGGAGATTTTGACAAGCCTGTTCAGACAAGGTCAGCGACTATTAATCAGTGTATGCATGACTCGTTCCTTAGCAAGATTGAGCCAACACGAGTATCCGAGGCTCTTGCTGATTCTGACTGGGTATCTGCAATGCAAGAAGAGATTAATCAGTTTGAAGCCCTAAATGTTTGGAGACTGGTTCCTAAACCAGAAGGCAAAACAGTGATAGGAACTAAGTGGGTATTTAAGAATAAAAAGGATGAAGATGGTGTCGTCATCAGAAACAAAGCTAGACTTGTTTCCAAGGGCTACCGGCAAGAGGAAGGCATCGATTATGACGAGACGTATGCTCCAGTAGCACGCATAGAGGCAATCAGAATGTTTCTCGCCTACGCCGCTCATAAGAACTTCACAGTCTTTCAGATGGATGTGAAAACAGCCTTTCTGAACGGCATTCTTAAAGAGGAAGTGTACGTGACTCAACCTGAAGGGTTCGTCAATCAAGACAAACCAGATCATGTATATATCTTGGACAAAGCCCTTTATGGATTAAAGCAAGCCCCTCGAGCCTGGTATGACGTCTTATCCAAATTCTTGGTCAAGTCTGGTTTCTCTAAAGGTAAGATCGATACCACTTTATTCATAAAGAAGGAAAAAGCTGATATTATTCTTATTCAGATTTATGTTGATGATATAATATTTGGTTCTACTAATCCAAAATATTGCAAAAACTTTTCAAACCTCATGGTGTCACGTTTTCAAATGAGTATGATGGGAGAGATGAATTTCTTTCTCGGATTACAAGTTAAACAGATTTCTACGGGGATTTTTATTAACCAATCTAAGTACATTTTGGACATTCTTCGGAAATACAAAATGGAAGATTGCAAATCTATTGGCACCCCGATGGCACCAGGAACTAAGATTCACACTGATCCTTCGGGAAAAAGTGTTGATGTTAGAACCTATAGAGGTATGATAGGATCGTTGATGTATTTAACTTCCAGTAGACCAGATATTATGTTTTCAACATGTCTATGTTCTAGATATCAAGCTGATCCCAAAGAATCCCATTTGGCCGTTGTCAAACGGATCTTTAGATATCTGAAGGGACTGCAGACCTTGGTCTGTGGTATCCTAAGGATACAGGGTTTCAACTGACTGCATATTCAGATGCAGATCATGCAGGTTGCATGTTGGACAGAAAGAGTATTTCTGGTCACGTACAATTCCTTGGAGACAAGCTCGTTAGCTGGACTTCAAAGAAATAGTTATGCGTTTCCACATCGACTGCTGAAGCAGAGTATGTAGCTGCTGCCAGTTGCTGCTCTCAAGTCTTGTGGATGCGAACACAGCTACGAGATTTTGGATTCAAATATGACAAAATTCCGATATACTGTGACTCGAAGAGCGCGATTGCCATGTCTGCTAATCCTGTCCAACACACTAAAACTAAACACATTGATGTAAGGTATCATTTTATAAAAGATAATGTAGAAAAAGGAACAATTGAACTTTATTTTGTAAAAACAGATTATCAACTTGCAGATTTATTTACCAAACCCTTAGATGAAAAGAGATTTAATTTTCTTGTCTCTAAGCTTGGTATGTTAAATCTTAAGACGTAATCGGTTGTTACCTACTAAAGTTACAAATTGTTATTTTTTATCATTTTCTTTATTTATTTATTTTCTTTATTTCTGAAAGATACCTGCACTTTAATGGTTTGCTCATGATCTCAGGGGGAGTATGAGAAGATTGTTAGATGATCTACATTAATTTGAGGGGAAGTAAAACTAATTTCTGCATTTTGCTTAACTGACAAAATTTTTGCAATGCATGATTTTAGGGGGAGCTTATAAGTAACAAGGAGTAAGACAATGATTTCTGATTATTTCTGATCAGAACTCGTTCTATAATTGTTTTACTGTTTTCCGTCATTTATTTTCGAATAAATTTTGTGAATAAATTTTGACTAGACTTTGAGACTTATACAGGATGAGAGAAGCTGACACGATCATATCTACATGACTACAACTGACTTTATGAGATTTAAGATTGAGCGACAAGGTAAATTTCTTATCTTAATCTCACATATATCTGAAAGAAGGACAACTTTTAGGTATAGAAAACATGTTCTTAAATGTTCAAACCATTTCCCAATTCTTAAACAGATTTTATAATTTGGAAGTGTGATTTTAAATGTTTTCAATTTTATTTTGTGCTTACATGTTTACAAACCGTGTGTTTCCAAAGATAAATACTTGAGTATTGTCTTTTCTATATACTTTCAAGTATTCACACACACTGGTTTGAATTTTTGTTCAACATGTTCTTACCATGTCTCTAAATTGAAACAATTTTTATTCGATGGTAAGACACTCCGCTTGTATTCAAAGAATTTTTGAGCGATATTTCATTTCAAAGCGTTTCATTCAAGAATGTATGTATATTGTTTCATATAGACAAATATCCATTATTCTTGACCATAAGCCTTAATTGTTATATCATTTATTTCTGATCATTTTCATACAATGTCAGATTTTCAAACAAGTCTTTTGCACTCATGATTATTCATTCAATATACTTGTTTGAAAATACTTCAATGTTTAAAAAAAATATGCTCATATTTTCATGATTACTTTTTGAGCATACATTCATCTGATATTTGTATATGAGCTTTAACTGTTACAGTTAAACCATTTGAGTAAATCATGCTTAATAGGAAACTTGGGTTCTTTGTGCTAGGAATTAACTAAACTTCTATGGATTCACGTTAACCAGTGTTTCCTACCCAAGAAGTTAATCCTTTAGTGATTGAGTGTGATGAGTCAAAAAGAAATGAGTGTGGGTGTGATGAGGTAAAATGGAAAAGAGAGTTTGGTTAGTAGTGAGCTTATTGATTAAAAAAGAAAGAGGGTGTGAGATCAGAGTAAAAGAATATCAAACTCTGCACCAACTACTTTCTGAGCCGGGCAGCCACATTACTAATGCTTCACAATTTTTGGTGAACATTATTGAAACATGCAAATAGCCCATGCCAACTCTTGCTTAAACTCCACCAACCACTCATTTTCTTCTCAAAAAGAAAATGTTTCACATTTTCAAGGGGACGCAGCATATAATCTATCTGATTTTCATTTGGAAAATCTGGATATTGAAAAAGAAGGAAGTCTGCCTCACCTTCGCACTTCAATCATGCACTTAGAGTCTGTGTTTATCTACTGTTGTCTCAGTGGTTTACACAATGTTGAGCCTTATTATAAAAGCAATTATTCGTGCTTAATTTTTTCTACACATGCACGAGCACACAAAGAATTCGTTTCTTTGTCATAACATTCATAGAAATTGCCTTTGTGGTATTTCGATGATTGGATGGAAGCCCTGGGGGAGTGAACATCAAAAAGCTCCTTTATATTGTGTATTCGTTACACACAGTGACTTTGTGTTACTGACAGGCATTTTAACTGATTCATTTGTTGATTCAGGAGTTACATTCTTATTTTGTCCGGATTTGAAAAGATCTGATAAATACATTGTTCGAATTGGCAAAGAATCAGAGGCTCAGATCAGAATGGTCAAAGACATTTCTTGATGAAAGTTTTGATGATGTTGATGCTCAATTCATCAAAAAGGGGGAGAAGAGTTCAAATCAAGAAATGTTGGTTGAAAAGTTTGAAGAAATGTTGAATGTTAAAGGTTTGAAGAAATGTTAAAGTTTTTGAAGTTAAAGGGAGATGATATCAAAGAAATGACAAAGATTTAAAGTTTTGAAGACGATCAAAGAATTTCTGAAGTTTTGAGGAATTTTTCTTTGAAGATTATTTGCTAAAGCATTTGAGCTGGTTCTGAAGATAATTTCTTTCCAAAAGTCTGAAAGTGTTCTATGTAAGCATTGGGGAGATTGTTAATTGTTTGAAGACAGTTTTGGAAAGAAGATCATCAATGAAAAAGGGGAGTTTGCTTTGACAGAGCTTAAAGTGAAGACTGAATTGCTAGATCTTTCAACAATGATCTTGAATCCAAAGGGGGAGATTGTTAGAGCATAAATCTGTTGGATACAAGATCAAGAATACTGAAGGTCAAATTTGAGGAAGTCAAAGCTGCTAAAGTCAAATCTCATTAAAAGTCAAAGTCTATTTTGTAATAAGTCAAACTTAGTTGTATTTGTATTTGTTGTTTCCTTTGTATTAGGTGTTAGTATAAATACATTTTCTTCTTGTATTTTCAGTAGATACAAGAGTTAGAAGGTGGAAATTGAGAGAATACATATCAGATTGTAGAGAGAGAGAGAGAGTTCTAGAGAGATAAAGTGTATTTGTGAATTGAAAGAGTAATCAAACAGGTAAATTTGATTGTTAAATCTTGTTTGTTTGATTGTAATTGAATAGAAATTAGAATCTAGAACACACAACAACTCAGTCCAGAACCTGCGTCTCAACAGAATAAATCAGATGAAGCATCAACGTCAACTAATAATATATCTGATTTAGATTTATTATTTGAATTGTTTTATGACGAATTTCTTGGATCTAATGTAAAGAAATCTGTTGTGGTTGACAGGATGGAAGACTTGACGACTACTCATCCAACCAGTTCATATGTTCCTATTGAATCAAATGCCCCGATTCAACAAGAGATTACAATTCAAATGCCGACTCCAACAGTTGAAGAAGTGACAAATGAGAAAGAGATAGAAGTAGCTGAAACAGTAGGAGATATTATCCAGATCAATATACAGCCAGATCAAGTTGTACCTACTGAGCCTTCTGAACCTACCACTTCAACTGCAATCATCAATCCTCCTGAACAATCAGAAGAAGGTACAAGTGGATTTGTAGATTATACAACCGATATACAATCATCTAATCCACTGCCTCATGAACATAAATGGACCAAAGAGCACCCGATAAGCCAGATTATTGGCGATTCATCAAAACCGGTGCAAACTAGGTCAGCATCAATGAATATGTGCATGCATGACTCCTTTCTGAGCAAGTTTGAGCCAACACGCGTATCAGAGGCACTTGCGGATCCAGAATGGGTGATATCAATGCAAGAAGAGCTGAATCAATTCGATGCACTTCAAGTCTGGAGACTCGTACCAAAACCTCAAGGTAAAACAATTATAGGTACGAAATGGGTTTTCAAGATAAAGAAAGACGAAGATGGTACCGTTATCCGAAACAAGGAAAGACTAGTAGCCAAATGATACAGACAAGAGAAAGGAATTGACTATGACGAAACATATGCTCCTGTGGCGCGATTAGAGGCAATTAGAATGTTTATAGCCTACGCAGCCCACAAGAACTTCACGGTCTTTCAAATGGACGTGAAGACAACATTCCTGAATGGAATTCTGAAGGAGGAAGTCTACGTCTCTCAGCCAGAAGGTTTTGTCAATCAAGAGAAGCCGAATCATGTTTACATTCTCGACAAAGCACTCTACGGTCTAAAACAAGTACCTCGAGCCTGGTATGATGTCCTTTCCAATTTTCTAGTCAAGTCTGGTTTTTCAAAAGGTACGGTGGATACCACTTTGTTTATCAAAAAGGAAAAAGGCGATATCATTTTAATTCAAATCTATGTAGATGATATTATCTTTGGTTCTACAAATCCGAAGTACTGTAAGAATTTTGCAAACCTTATGGTGTCTAGATTTCAGATGAACATGATGGGAGAGATGAATTTCTTTCTCGGATTGCAAGTCAAACCGTTTTCTACGGGTATTTTCATCAATCAATCAAAATACATTAGGGATATTCTTCGGAAGTTCCAAATGGAAAATTCAAAACCGATTGGTACCCCAATGGCACCAGGTACTAAGATTGGCACCGATCCTTCGGGAAAGGCTGTTGATGTTAGGACTTATCGAGGGATGATAGGTTCTTTAATGTATCTTACTTCTAGTAGGCCAGATATAATGTTTTCAACATGCTTATGTGCAAGATATCAGGCCAATCCTAAAGAAATCCATATGTCTGCTGTGAGGCGCATATTTAGGTATCTAAAGGGCACTGTAGATCTTGGTCTGTGGTATCCTAAAGATACTAGTTTTGAACTAACAGCCTACACAGATGCAGATCATACAGGTTGTATGTTAGACAGGAAGAGCACGTCGGGACACGTACAGTTCCTCTGTGACAAACTAGTAAGTTGGGCATCGAAGAAGCAACTTTGTGTTTCAACCTCCACGGCCGAAGCAGAATATGTAGTTGCTGCTAACTGCTGTTCTCAGGTCTTATGGATGAGAACTCAATTGCGCGACTACGGTTTCCACTTCAACAAGATCCCGATATACTGTGACTCCAAGAGCGCCATTGCAATATCAACAAATCCTGTTCAACACACCAAGACCAAGCACATAGATGTCAGGTATCATTTTATTAAAGATCATGTTGAAAAAGGAACAATTGAACTTTTCTTTGTAAAAACTGATTATCAACTTGCCGATTTGTTCACCAAACCCTTAGACGAAAAGAGGTTCAACTTTCTTGTCTCTAAGCTTGGTATGTTAAATCTTAAAATCTAATCAGTAGTTACCTATAAAAGTTTTCTAAATTCTTAACTCTGATTGATATTTGCACTTCTACATTCTGTTCATGATCCAAGGGGGAGAATGAGAAGAAATTGACAAGTGGTCAATATTACTTCGAGGGGGAGCTCATAAAATTTTGCATGTACCTTTTATGCCAAATTTTTTTTGTAATGCAAGAATTTAGGGGGAGCTCTTCAAGACAAAGGGGAGTACGGATATGACTTCTGATTATTTCTGATCAGAACTCGTACTTTAAAAAGTTTTACTGCTTTTTGTCTTTCAATTTAAGTGAATAAATTTTACATTGACTTGACATAAGACTTTTGCAGAATTTTTGAGAGAAGCTTACAAGTTCATATGTTTATGACTTAAAGCTTAGCTTCATGAGATGGAAGATCGTACGTAAAGGTATAATTATATATCTTCATCTCATATATGGTTGAAAGAAGGACAACTTTCAATCATAGAAAACATTGTTCTTAAATGTTCAAACCACTTCCCGATTTTTTCAACAAATTTTATATTTTGGGAGTGTATTTTAAATGTTTTCAAAGATCAATTTTGTGCTTTAATTGAAATAGTTAAACCAATGGGAACATCACGTGCATCATAGGAAAACAAAGAATCATTGTGCTAGGAACTAACACAACTTCTATGGAATCACCTTAACCAGTGATTTCTACCCAATAAGTTAAATCCTTAGTGATTGAGTGTGCAAAGCGAAAAGAAATGAGTGTGATTAGAGAAAGCACAAATGTTTAAAAGAAAGAGCGTGCGAGAATAAAGTTAAAAGAATATCACAACTCTGCACCAACTTTTTCTGAGTCGGGTAGCCACCATTCTAGTGATTCACAATTCTTTTTTGAACATTATTGCAACATGCAACTAGCCCATGCCAACTCTTGATCAAACCTCACCACCTACTCATTTTCTTCTAAAAAAGAAAGTGTTTCACATTTTCAAAGGGGATGCAACACATTTGCTATCTGATTTTCATTTGGAAAATCTGGATATTGAAAAGAAGGAAGTCTGCCCCACCTTCGCACTTCAATCATACACATTGAGTCTGTGTTTAACTTACTGTTGTCTCAGTGGTTTACACAAATTTGAGCCAATAAGCAATCATCCGTGCTTAATTCTTTCAACACAAGCACGAACACACAAGGAATTAGTTTCTTTGTCATAACATTTATAGAAATTACCTTTGTGGTGTTTCGATGATTAAATGGAAGCCCTAGGGGAATCAATATCAAACAACTCCTTTCCAATGTGTATTCGTTACACACCGTGACTTAGTGTTACTGACAGGCATGTTAACTGATTCATTAGTTGATTTAGGTGTTACATGACTATTTTGTCTGGATTTGAAAAGATCTGAATGAATATCTTTTGAATTGACGGATCAGGGGCTCTAACCACAAGATATACATTTCTTACAAATAATTTTGATGAAGTCGTTGCACTTAACATCAAAAAGGGGGAGAATGACTACACAAGAAATGGCAAAGATCACATGTTTCAAGAATCACGTCAAAGATTGAAATCTTCAAGAGCAACTATTCTGAAGACATGCTGATTTAAGAACTAGAGAAAGAGATTGCATCTTCTGAGCTGAACAAGAAGACTGAATTGCTAAAATCATTTTCGTAATGATCTTGATCCAAAGGGGGAGATTGTTAAGACACAATCTCATTGGATTCAAGATCATCCAATCTGAAGATCGCAATCTGAAACTAAAGCCGAAACGTCGACTCTCAATATTAAAGTCTATGTCATTTGTAATAAATGTCAATGTATTTGTTTATTATTGTACTAGTTAAATTAATATCTAGTTTGTTATATATTAGTTTAACTTAGTTAGTTTCTAGTTTGATAGATATTAGTTATTTAGTTAGTTATATAATATCTATTTGTTAGATATTATGTAGGTATATAGTTTAATATTGCAAGTTGTTAGGAAGAGTGTTCAACACACTAAGTTAGATATTAGGTGATCTCTCAATCTCTCTATCATTTTATCAGATATTATACACACATACAAAAACACACTTAAAGGTGTAATAGAGAGAAAACAGAGAACACACATCTATAGCTTGAATCGATCAACCTTGTAACCATTTGTTATAATCAATACAGGTTGGTAATCTTTATGTGTTGTTAATCTAAGAACTTGATATAGTATTGTTGGACCAACATGAGTATTTTAAGGAGTTTTCATATTTGATAAACTTGGCTTATTTTAGTTTCATAAAACGCTCATAAGTGGGATTTGGTCATCTTGGTAAGTAATAACATGATTTATGCATCTTGGTGAATTTGGTACAAATGAAGTCTATTTCATGTTATATGCATTTTGGTGTGTTTGCATTCATAAACCCTTTGGAAAACCTTTGGTCCCATTATATGTTGAGTTTTGGGTTAATCTCGTCTTTGAGGTATGTGTCGTTATAAACGTTGTTTAAAGTCATTTCATTTTATGGGAATTGTTATTTATCGGTCAAGCACGTTTCAACATTATACTGGTTTTCATTTGGGGGTTTACGTAAGTTGTTGGGCCTTGGGCTCGGTTTTGACTAAATTGAGTCTTGAGGATATTTGTCCGGAGTAATAACCATTGTCGAGTTGTTGAGTATAATGACGCACTTTTCGTGTCATTTGGGTGTTGCATGTTTGAGTTATAAAGTAAGGAGTTGAGATTCCTATCTTGAATGCTAGTGGGTAGACACTAAAGATCGAATGAGAACCTTGAGGTTGAAACTCTACTAGGAAACGAATGGGCACTAAGCTCGGTTAACCTTGAGGTGCAGCTCGACGGAGTGGGCACTAAAGGTACCGTGTCCTTGAGGTGACGCCCGTTAAGTGGTGTGCACTAAAGGTGTTGGGGACTTGAGGTGACACTTATGTTAGTGTGCTCTAAAGTCTTTGATCTGAGGTGCAGTTCGATAACATAGTTATGTAGCTTAACTTTGTGTTCCGCCATGCACATCACCGAAAGGTGCTAATTAGGTATGTAATTGTGTCATTTTATTATCTATGTTTCGGTGTCGTTTTATTTATGGGAATTGTTTACTCAAGATTTAGGGGTTGCGTATTATACTCCGTTTACGTTTGAAGTATTTTGAGAAGTAAAGTTTTGTTTCATATTCTTATAAATTGAGGGCTTTACTTACTATCTGCGGTTTGGATGTTTGGGGATATGAATGGTTATTCACATTTTTCACAAATGGGGTGTCGAACTATGACCTCATTTTGGGCTGCATCGTTTTATAAGAAATGTGAGTATTGGGAACATTGTCTTTAAAAGTGCATATCATGGGAAAAATGTGTCGTTTACATTTTAAAGTTAATTATTTCGAAGGATCTTGCTTTAAACTAAATTCCTTTCTTTTAAATATATATTCTTTATATTAAAACTCTTGAGCTCACTAGGCGTTAAGCCTAACCTTTTTTATTTGTCGGCATGTGCATCAGGTTTTCGTCAGGGGTTCGGTTCTAGCAGTGCTATGAAGAGTTGAGCCTTAGCCTTACAAGAGTGAGTAGTCGGTGAAGCCTTCCGCAGGTTGGGGAATAACAATTGTTTGGGTTTAGTAACACTCGTCCTTTTCATAGATTGTATGCATAGGATGATGGGAGTATTGAGGTTAATTCTCAATTTATGTTTGTAGTTCGAAGTATTTATTGATGTATTTAGAAAATTTTAATAAGTTGTTATTTCCAGATTCGAGGGTGTTACACAAACTAACCCGGTTTTATAGGGTTTTAGTTGTATTGATTATTGGGTGAACATCCTTTTGTTATATCTTTTAAACAAGTGTTTGGACCCTTCGTATTTTAGTCGTCATATTGCCGAATTTACAAAAAAAAAAATTATTTGTTAAATTTGTAGAGTGTAACACAGAGCAGCCAATATCTAGTACGATTAGTCGGGAACCGGACTGGTGTATCAGCGAGAACGTTGGGCTTCCAAGGGATGGATCGTAAGATCCCACATTGGTTGGAGAATGAAACGGATGTTGATATGATACATCATCTATCAGACGTGTTTTAAAACCGTGAGTCTTTGTAAGATCCCACATTGGTTGGGGAATGGAACGAATGTTGTCTTATAAGGGATTTAATACATCATCTATCAGACATGTTTTAAAACCGTGAGTCTAGGTTTGTGAACAAAGCGGACAAATGTGATAGAGAAACGACATGACTCAATAGGACCAAAACAGTAAGTCTTGTCTTATCTTATATCATGACAAACGAGAGACAAATATCTTTAATTTCTTTTATGCCTCTCACAAAGCTCATTGCTTAATTAATCAATCAAATGTCAAATAATGTAAATAATTAATACCAAAATGAACATGTATGATGTATCATTAAACAAATTAGAGATGGATAAAATCGGTCACTGTCACGAGTCAGACCTTTCTCAAATCAGTCCCTTCAAAATTGGGTTGGTCCGTCCCGTTTCGGTCAAAAATCTCAGGCCCAGTAACCAGTATGGTACTGGTTCTATCAGGCTGAACCCAGTCCAGGGACCGACCCAGTTCCTTTATTAAAAATAAATAAATTGTTTTTACAAGAAAATGTTAATAGTGTTTTTTTTAATTACGATTTTTGAAATATAATATTGAAATGCACTTTAAATAACCAGTCCAGGGACCGACCCAGTTCCATTATTAAAATAAATAAATTGTTTTTACAAGAAAATGTTAATAGTGTTTTTTTTTAATTACGATTTTTGAAACATAGTATTGAAATACACTTTAAATAATGCATTTATTTGAATTTTTTCTTGAAATTTTTGAAAAGGAACTTGTATAATAATTAATAAAAACTTTAAGAAAATTGAATAATCGATTTTATACATAACTGATTCAGGGACGAGCCAGGCTTTAAAATTCCAAAAAAATTGCAAACCGGATTCGTACCGTTGACCCACAACCGGTCCCTACCGGTCCCCGACCCGATCTAATTCGGCCATAATCAATTACCAAACATCAAATAATGTAATTAAAGAAAAGGCCCAACACAATTTAACTTGGGCTTATATGGGCTGAACCCAATCTATACAAGGCCCAAACCTATTAGCCGCTTGAAAGTTGAAACAATCTACAAAGTAGAGGTGCTCACGGGTTGGGTTGATCGGGTTAAAGATATTTGAACAACCCAACCTAATGTTATCGGTTTAAAAATTTTCAACCCAACCCAAACAAAAGTACAACCCAACCCAACCCAACCCGTTCGGGTTGATTGGTTTGCTCGAGTTGGTCGGTTTGTGTTTAAACAAAGTAAAAACAACATTGAAAACATAAAAATAAGGAACTCTTTCTTCGAAATACGATCAATCATTTAAGAGAATATACGAGTTCATCAAATATTTAGGTATTACATATAACTTTCCAATAATGTTCTCTAATGAGTTTCTGTGTTCGTCATTGCCGAGTTTTTTTCCGTAACTTATATATATATATATATATATATATATATATTAAAAAGAAATACAACTAATTTTAGACAAGTTGCTAAAACTTTTATCGGGTTGGTCGGGTTACTTTAGGTCTAACCCAATATCAACCAACTAGATTCGGGTTGTTATAATTTCGTATCGATTTTATGTCGGGTTACTTCGGTTTGATTTTTTTTCTTCAGGTTTTTCCGAGTTGGATTGATCGGGTTGGTTGGGTTAGTCGTTTTTTGAGTACCCCTACTACAAAGTCAACATATTCTTTGACTATCAGTGTGTTTGACTTTTGGTCAACTTATTTATATATACAAATCTTCATTATAATTATGTTTAATAAAAATGATAAATTTGATGTTGTGTATAAATTCGCTCGTTATAATGAATTTTGTGAAAGAAAATAGAAGCAGCCAAACAAATAAAATATTTGTAAACTTATACACTTATTAATTCAAGTCAGAAAGATAAAATATTTTATGACCACTGGGCTATCAAAATAATGCCGAACGCATCAAATATATTTGATCCATATTCATATGCATATCGTATTGTGTTTTGTACTATTTTTTCTCCTTTTTTTTTCTTTCTAAAAGCCTAGACTTTCTTTGACAACGACGTTGGAAATAAAATATACATAATCAAGAATGTAGAGTCTTATGACTGATAAAGCTAGCTGATGAAAAAGTCATGTTTGGTAAAAAGTAGCTTATAAATATTTAAATTATCAAAAAGAACATTAATTATATATTTATAATTAAAAGTTAATATATAATTATGAATATTAATGAGGGGCATAATTGGAATAATCATAAAAATCTTCTCATAAAGTAGCTTATCAAAAAGCTAACTTATAAGTTAGCTTATGGCCATCCAAACATGTACCAAAAAAATAAGCTAGCTTATTTTTGCCAAACAATGCCTTAGAGACTATTTGGCAGTTGTTGAATGGGTTGGTGCAAAATTATTAAGTGGTCATAATGATTAAGAGTCTTTTATAATAGAGTGTATTTTCAATTACTTCAACGAGTAAGATTCTAGTCCATCAAAATGGTTTTGTATGCAACAATTTATCCGGTAAGCGTTAATCGAGTAAAAGTCGTCAATCTCACTTACCGAATAAGACTTTTGATCCTCTTCATCACACTTACCGTGTAAGATTTTGGGTCATTGTCATGTACATTTGATAAGGTAAATAACCCAGTAAACATTTATTAGATAAATATTTAGTAAACGACCCATAAGTAATAGTATGAATTTTTGTACTATCTAAACGTGACACCTCCCATGTCAATTTTTTTATCAAGTTACTTTTGGTTGTGATATAAAAACTTCCATGTTTGTTACAAATAGATCTTTATATTAATTCATAGTTGATCACTTCATGTCAAAAATCGTACAGACTAGAAAATTCTCTACTCCAAAAACCTGACAAATATGTTAGACCAAATCAAACTAGACCGATTTTCTCTACTCCAATTTAATTAGTATGATCATTTCTTGTCAAAATCGTACAGATTAGAAAATTCTCATATTGCACTTATAATATAATTTATAAAAAAATAATGAAATTGTATAAAGAATGTTAAGAACAACCCTAAAAAACTAAAGAAATCTTTGAATTGTAGTTCACAAAACACATAACACATGTAAGAGAATCTTCAACAGCATTGCTAATTTTTTTTCTAAAATAGAGAATGAAAAGTCAAAATCTCTAAAAACATTTTCTTTCAACTCCAACAACTTTTCTATTTTAGAGAATCAATCATTATTTATATTATTATAATATTCCATAATTTATCATCCCAATACATTTTAAAAAAAAAAACTTAAAATAAAATGTTAAAAATTGAATCTTATTGGTTGGATTGAATAAAATAATATTTTCTCTCTCCAATTTAGAGATTATAGAGAATTCTCTATATTTAAAGATTTTTTAATCTTTCTCTATTTTAGCAAACCATATAACAAAATTGTTGGAGAGAAATAGTAAAGAAAAAGCCAAAATTTTATATTTTAGCAATGCTGTTGGAGATACTCTAAGGATGACTTAATAACATTATAAAATTATACAAAAAAAAATTTGGTCAAATAATGAAAAGTATTTCCCAAGATAGCCATTGTCCTTTAATGTCTCATCCAATAGATCCATCATTTATGATAAATGTTTGACTTTCAACATCTTTTATATTCCCTTTAAATTATGCTAATCCTTTTGCTTTTGGGAAATTGGCTCAAAGAGCCACATCATACATCCACATTGGTCTCCTAGCCATTTCTCGGCCGATTTGACGAAAATAGACCTAGGTCCGCAATGGCGGACCTACAGGTCCGCTACCTGCCAAAAAACGACAAAAAAATGACGGTTCGAGCCAGATCCGCGACCCAGGTCCGCCACCTTTCCACGTGTCACGTAACGATTCATCGCTAGGTCCGCCATCAGACTGCAGGTCCGCCATTGTGGACCTGCCGTTTTTCAGTTTTTTCAGGTCCGTCATCGATATGAACACCCTCCTTTTCAGTCTTTTTATACATAAAAACTAGTTTTCTTGGTCCCCACCCATACGAGATCGGTGATTATTATAAGGAAGGAAGGAAGTTTTCTTGGTCCCCCACCCACTTGTCGCATCTTTACGTGCTTCCTTACACCGACACGTGTGCAACATGTTCCGAAAGGTAAGTTCTCCAACTCCGCCATACTACCTCCGCTACCACATCTCCGCCACGACCACCTCCGCTACCACATATCTCCGCCACGACCTCCGCCACGACCACCTCCGCTACCACAGGTGGCGAACCTGGAGATTCAGGTGGTGGCGGACCTAGGTCTGCAATGACCTCCGCCACGTCCACCTCCGCTACCACAGGTGGCGAACCTGGAATTCAGGTGGTGGCGGACCTAGGTCCGCCATGGTGGACCGATGGTTTTTTAATTTTGTTTTTTATATTTTGTTTCCATATTGTTAATTAATTAGTAATTGTTATGTTAATTTATCTTTGTTATTTGACACTTTAGGTCAATTAGTTCCCGACAAACTTATATATTTGACACTATTGATTCATTTTTATTATTATTTAGACACTTTAGGTTCCTTTTTAATTTGTTTCATTTTATGTCCGTAAATTAATTAATTACACTTTAGGTCCCTTAAATTTATTAATTGACACTTTAGGTCCCTTAAAATTAATTGTAGACACTTTAGGTCCCTAAAATTTATTAATTGACACTTTAGGTCCCTTAAATTTAATTTGTTCACTTTATGTCCGTAAATTAATTAATTACAATTTAGGTCTCTTAAATTTATTAATAGACACTTTAGGTCCATTAAAATTAATTGTAGACACTTTAGGTCCCTTAAATTTAATTTGTTTCACTTTATGTCCGTAAATTAATTAATTACACTTTAGGTCCCTTAAATTTATTAATTGACACTTTAGGTCCCTTAAAATTAATTGTAGACACTTTAGGTCCCTTAAATTTAATTTGTTCACTTTATGTCCGTAAATTAATTAATTACAATTTAGGTCCCTTAAATTTTTTAATAGACACTTTAGGTCCCTTAAAATTAATTGTAGACACTTTAGGTCCCTTAAATTTAATTTGTTCACTTTATGTCCGTAAATTAATTAATTACACTTTAGGTCCCTTAAATTTATTAATTGTAGACACTTTAGGTCCCTTAAAATTAATTGTAGACACTTTAGGTCCCTTAAATTTAATTTGTTCACTTTATGTCCGTAAATTAATTAATTACAATTTAGGTCCCTTAAATTTATTAATAGACACTTTAGGTCCCTTAAAATTAATTGTAGACACTTTAGGTCCCTTAAATTTAATTTGTTCACTTTATGTCCGTAAATTAATTAATTACAATTTAATTTTAGACATTTTATGTCTTTTAACTTTTAATATTTGACAATTTAGGCCCCTAGCTTGACTTTACGATCAAAGTTGACCGTGATAGAGCAAATAAAAAGTAAGTTGAGCGGACAAAGGCTTGAGATCTTCAGGCAGACGGTTTTTGGTCCGTGGTTGTTGATGGAGGACTACTCCTATGACCCATTACTGATGTCCACATTATTAAAAATGGAGATCTTCCCGGAGGAGGACATCGAGCATAACATGTTCTTCCAGGTTGGAGGACATATTCTTCGATATGGGCGCGAGGAGTTCTGCCTGATTACAGGACTCCGGTTTGGAGAGTTTCCCTCATTGCCGGAGAGGCAGGGGCAGAGGTGCGCCCATTTTATTCGTCGGGTTTTTGGTGATCCGGATAAGCTGTTGATCCAGAATTTAGAAGCGAAATTTGCATCGCTTGGAGATGGAGATCAGCTTACGGACGATGACGCTGTCCGTGTTTGCTTGATCATGATGGTGGAGGTCTTTTTTCTTGGTAGACAGATCCACTTACCTGTTTCCTCCACCGTGCTTACTATAGCACAGGATTATCGGTTCTTTAACCGATATCCTTGGGGTTCTTTTGTATGGGAACCCACATTTCGACAGATGTCTGGTGCTATTCGGAGACGTACACCAGATCAGTCGAAGTTGACACTTACTGGGTTTTTACATGCCTTCAAGGTTAGTTGATTTAATATTACTATACGTATACATGGTTAATGCATTCCATATTTTAACAACTTGTAACTCTCAGGTTTGGATCTTGGAGACATTTCCTGCTGCTACCAGGTTTTTCACGATGCATCCCAGGCTTCCTAGGGGTGTACGTTGGACTAGGATCATTATCCTTGGCAGTAAACATGTCGGGGTACTACTTGATACGTCAGAGGTACGTATTTTTAAATACTTTAAAATATTGATTATTTTAACGTTAAAAACTAACATTATAGATTATGAATACCAGCATAGTCGGCCACCCATCGGACCTCTTGTGGCTACCCCTCAGGAGGAGGCATTTCAGTGGTATCAGATTAGCCACCGATATTTCCAGGGGATGGAGGAGCAGGAGATAAAGAGGACGAGAGTCTCCGGTGATGGTGACGATGACGACGATGATGACGACGAGGACGATGACGACGAGGGCGATGACGACGACGACGATGGTGGTTTCCACCCCGACGTTGGTGGTGACGGTGTTGGTTTCCACCATGACGCTGGTGGTGACGGTTCTGGTGTCGTCCACGACGCTGGTGTGAGTAGGGACTTCGGCCCACAGATCCATCAGGGACCCCAGCATGAGCCCCCACGTATGAGTATGCCTACCAGTGATCCCTATACTGCATATTGGGATCGTTTGACCACCCTGGAGGGCACTGTTAGCCAAGTACAAGGAACAGTTAGTGAAGTACAGGGAATAGTTAATGACATAAATGTGTGGCGGGGTGGTCAAACGGATGTGTATACTCATATACAGGCGATGTATCGTGAGATGCAGCAGTGGCATGTAAGTATTTAATTTTAGTTATGTGTTTAATTATAAACTTAAGAACGTTCATTAACAACTAATACTTGTACGTAGCTATCCTCTCATCCACCACAGCAACAACCCCCACCACAGCAAGAAACGCCGTACGACCCTTGGGTTTCATCACCCAGTATTCCGGATCCGTCGTACGCTTTTTCCCCCTCACAGATGCCCACGGTAAATATTATCAATTGGTTATTGTTTAACTTATTTTTTTTCAATGATATTGGAGAGATATTTATTTATTTCATTATGCAGGGAGTGTCAGGTATGCCAGGTTCTGGTGGCCCAGACATGACAGGGACATTTGGTATGGTTGGCCCGGACATGTCACTGTCGTTCGGTATAGGGGTGGACGACAATTCCCAGTTCGTTACTCCTAGACCACCCCCAGCATGGCTCCGAGACCACGTATACAGGAAAACCTTCAGAGGGGGGATCGTCTACGACATCCTTCCCAATTGCAAAACTCTCCATACACCGTCCTTCCTGATTCTACACCCCCAGTCGCAAGACAAAAAAAAGCGAAAGGTAAGCAGAAGGGGTCACAGAAGGGATCTGAGGTGGTGGAGAGCCTGTATCGGAATGGCACGTTGCCTGAGGCTGTGAGACTGACACTTCTACCAATCCGGCCTGTACATCGTACCTTTTGGGGAAAACTATTGGGCTTTGAAGATAGTGGATATTTTGACACGGAGGTACTTATTTGTTTTAGTTAATATAATTTTATTAATAATAGTTTGTAACTCATGCTTAACATGTTATTGTTTATTAATAGCACATCGAGGTATGGGTCCGACTTCATCTGGAGTCACGCTCAACCCTGGCTGATTGGTCCATCATGCTACCAGACTTCATGTACTACATGACTGAGCTTAAAGATCTTTCATACCTGACTCAGCAGTGCAATGGTGCACAAGGAAGTGCTGGTTTTCCAGCATGGGGCACCATCAATAAAGTATGAATAACAGTTTACATGTATATTATTTAAGAAATTTCGAATTTATATAACTGACATATAATTTTTTTATGCTTCAGGTGTTCATTCCAATGTGTATAAGTAATAAACATTGGGTAATTGGGTTGTTCAATCTAAACTCCGCGAAATTGACCATATATGACAGTTTCAGGGTTCCCACCTTGGAGGCATCCTTTAGAGAAATGATGAGCGAATTCGCTATCAGGATGCCCCAATTGTTGACGGCTTTGGGTGAACATTCGCGTACACGAGCGTTTTTTAAATCCTACACTTGGGAATACGCGAATGATGTGCCACAACAGACGGGACCGCTTGGCGATTGTGGTCCATGGGCCTGTAAATTTCTCAGTGAATTGGTGCAGGGAAGACATCCATCTAGCACAGATACATCCAATGACTGTAGGCGGTGGCGGTATGAGATGGCGGATGTTATATGGGCTTTCAGGGAGGTTGGATCGTCCGATGTTTAGTACATAGTGTTTAAAGATTATTGTACAAACTATTTTTTATTTAGTTCGTTCATGTTACATCTACTAAACCTTATTATACATCTACGAATTTAACTCATCAAAACACACCAAATACTGAACTGTTTTATTAACGAAGAAATTAGAACAACGAAAAGGTACGATAAAGTCCAGATACGAAATGGTCCAGATACGAAATGGTCAAAAACACTCGCACAATCTAAGGATAAAGTGATTTACATTGATCAATCCAATTTTGTTTCTCATTTATCTCAGTCTGCATGACTGCGAACTCTTGGATACACTTGTTCGCTCGTTCGTTGTCGATACGAATACGGTCTTCCTTATCTTTTATCTCCCGCTTCAATATTTTTATCGCTTCCTTGTCTTCCTCCATCCTTCTCAAGTACCCTTCCTTCTTGGCCAGAATTTGTTTCCACCTTTGACTGAGTTCCTCGATCCTTGCCTCAGCTTTTTCTACGGATTGTCTCATCCTTTCCGGCATTGTTTGTGAGGAGGGGGGGTTCGAAGAAGAGGCTCGGTTTCCGGCCATAAGATATTAGTTGATGAAAGTGGTGTGTGGATGGGGTGACTTATAAGTTGGAAATAAGGTGAGTATTTATAGCCAAAAAAAGTAGTTCTAGGTACGCCATTGCGGACCTAGATTCAATTGCGGACCTAGATTAGGTCAAGATAAACTTGCACCTTTTCAGGGGAATCTTGCAGGCGAATATTGCAGGTCCGCCATTGCTGATCTGGCGCACCTCCGCCATTGCGGACCTAGCGCACCTCCGCCTGAAAGGCTATAAGTACCCCATGGTTGAGTTGTTGTAAACCATAGAGTAATTTAACAATTAGTTCTTACATGGATGGAACTTCTCGTTCGCATCAACCATTGATGGATGGAAGTTCAAGGCTAGGTTGGAAACCACCCCAAACGGATGAGGAGTGGAGTAACTTTGGAAGAACTTCAGCCGATTATGCAATAACGGAGGAGGAGAAACAGGAATTTGACGACGCATATGACTGGTATGTAGAGACACATGAATACGAAGGCCCCCCTTCGCGTAACCATACACCTTCTGAAACGATGTCGGCGGGGAAGAGGGAATCCATACGACAAGCAGAGGTGGAGATTTCCAAGCTCAAAGACCTATGGCTGAAGAACAGGTCCGAGCAGATAGAGTTAGAAACTGTCGTCGAGAGAAAGAAGCAGATGGTGACGGTGTTGCAGAGAGAGATCAAGGAAGAGCAGAAAAAAATAAAGAATATCAAAGAAACCTATCTCCGCATAGAGGACATGATTAATGAAAAGGCTGATTTGATCATTAGATGTAAAGCTCTCTACCCAAAGGGACATTAGTTTACCTTTTGGTTCTATGTTTCGAGCTTTGTTTAAATTAACCTTCTCATGTAGTAGTCAATAGACTTCCGTTGCTCGGTTATATCCTTGGGTTAAGTAATAAAAATGTTTTGTTTACTATCATGATACACGAACATTATTCATTATAATTAATACGTTCATTACATACATTGTTACTCGTTCAGGTCAACATTTAAATCAAAAGTATAATGTCCATAGGTGCCTCCATAATCGTTGGTAGGCATTGGTTGAGTAGTGCGGCTACCAGATGCTCTTTGTCTTCCACGGTTCACTGGTGCAGGCGCCTGACATTGAGTCCGAGTATGTCCGATTTCTCCACATCGAGTACATCTCCTCGGTGTGGGATCCTCACCACGAGATGGGATACGATCGTGGTTACTCGGTCTTCCGGCGCGTCTCTTGTAGACCGGTGGCTCAACAGTCATAAGCGGAGTGTCTGGAACAACCCATGTTGATGGATGCCCAGGTGGATGTATGACCTCTGAGTATGTGGCTCGAAAATTATCCACTTTGAAGTAAGGCGATATCAAGTGGATGACATATGTACACCGTTCATGCCTGGCAACGGCGATTGCATGACTGCAAGGTAAACCGGAGATCTGCCATTTCCTACAAGAGCAACTCCAACGACGGTAATCCACTTTCGCGTCCCTACGAGAATCTAGAACTTCATATAGGCCATAACCTATTTCACGGACAATAAACCTTTCCGACTTCACCTGTCGCCTTCTAACAATTATTTCTATTTTTGGGGGGAGAGCAGTTTCCCATCTCGCTGCAGAAAAACGAAAGATTAAAATATTGAAGAAAATATGTTGCGATTTTTTTTGACAAACCAAAATAACAGTGGATGAGTGTGACTATGAAAACCTGCTTTGTTCCGACGAATTGAATACCAATCTTGTTGAAATTCTCGGAAGTAATCCATAAGGGAAAGGATAGGAAGTTGCCGAGCAAAACGAGACAGTGCATTGACCGACTCGGCGCTGTTTGAAGTCATTATGTTGTAACGCATTCCAGGGAAATAGGCACGTGACCATTTCTCCTTGCCAACCGCGTCCATAAGTGGCGCTCCAACAGGTATAACGCGTCGTAGAACTTCCATTTTACGTTCAAAATCCTCCTCTGTGTACGCTTTACACGTTTTCCAGAACATACCCTTCCTAAACTTGGCCCTACTGTCCCTGCTTTTTACGTTCATCAGCAAATGGCGACAACACAAACCATGATGGGCATTTGGGTACACCGTGCTAATAGCTTGGCTTATGGATAAAGCCCTGTCGGATATGAACACCAACCCTTCCGGTTCTTGGATACATACCTGGTTTAACCGTTAGAAAATTAAAGACAATATCTTTTAATGCAAAAAATATACTGCCCGAGGCAAAACATAACCAAAATACGTACCGAGCAACCAAGGGCAGCAAAACACATCTCAAAACGTCCTGTACTATCTGTCTTTATTCGGGTGAAAGTACCAGGATTATTAAGCTCCAAGTTATAGAAGAACGCAGGAAGTCGGCTAAAAGATTCCTGGGGGGGTACCCCGCTCAATGGTTAGCGCATAATCCTTCGCACGCCAAGCTTGCCAATACGAGATATTTAGGTGCATGTCCGCCTTCATGTCGTTCACAATGTCTTTTCCACGTATTTTCCGGCTTTCGTCACGCACTTTAGGCAAAATTATGTATCCCAATACTCTGCTATTGGCGTTACGGTGGTGGGGATTCATCTGGGTCCTTGAACAAGTGTGTACATCGTTCATAATTCGTATGTGGAACATAGTGCTATTCTCTATGCACACAACATAAATACGCCAATTACAGTTAGGCTGCACACATCTCACATCGTATCGGCTTTTTGAAGATCTTTCAACTCTAAACTGGAAACCCTCTTCAAGGGTCTTCCTCCCGATAGCAAGGGTCATTTCGTCTTTCGTTTGAAAAACATCCCCTAAACTCACTCTTCTACTACGGTTATAATGTACGGGTGCTTCGTTTGGTGTGATGACGGGCTCTCGGTCTTCTGGAAGGGAGGGAGGCATACCAAAGAAATCATTTATCCCACCATATGATTTAACAGGACTACGTTCAGACGTTTCTTCTTCTTCTTCTTCATCCGTATGAACATCAGAAAGACCCAGGTCATAAACATGAGATTCATCGGGGTCTTGATAAAATTCTTCATCGGCTTCGTCTTCCTCATCGGCTCGTTCGTCTACCAGTTCTTCTTCTGTCTCAGGAACAACACCGGGGTTATAGTCACTCATACCATAAGATGTTTGATTCTGCTCGGCATACACATCAGGAGCGCCTCCGGTGTTCGAACCAACGTTGCTGCTGTCCGCCATCGTGTAATCGTCGTAAACGTAAAGTGTTGGCGGAGTTGAAAAGGCCATAGCACTTTGCAAGAAACACGAAACTTCGGCATTGTCTCTTAGCTGAATCATTTGGCCAGAATTTACGTAGATAATTCTGGTGGTACCAACAATGGTGTCCATACCACATTTCTCACGAAGATAACTAACCAACCTTTGATGCGTGATAGTTGTCGGAACCATGATGCGAACCATTGGTCGATCAGTATAATAATCCCACCCTTGATCGCCCAGTTCAAATGAACCTCCACCCAAAATACGTAACTTTACTTTTTCAGAAACAGAACTCATCTTGAAACTATCAGGTGTTTTTGAAATTTTTTCACAGTAAACAAAACTGCTTACCTTCCTTTTTCAGGCTTGCTATTTTTGGGGAAAACTTCACCGGTTTCAAAAATTTTCAAAAGGCTTCAATGAATTCAACAACTAAATGCATATCTGACAATTATATAGGACCAAAATAATGCAGCTCCGCAACGAAAAGGTACGTCAAAAAACAAAAAAATCAATAAAAAATGGACACTGGCGGACCTAGCCTAGGTCCGCAATGGCGGAGTTAGGTCCGCAATGGCGGACCTGCAGTCTGATGGCGGACCTAGCGATGAATCGTTACGTGACACGTGGAAAGGTGGCGGACCTGGGTCGGGTGCCGGACCTACCGACCCGACCCGTTGCGGATCTGGCTCGAACCGTCATTTTTTTTGTCGTTTTTTGGCAGGTAGCGGACCTGCAGGTCCGCCATCTATTTTCGTCAAATCGGGCGAGAAATGGCTAGGAGACCAATGTGGGTGTGTGATGTGGCTCTTTGAGCCAATTTCCCTTTATATTCCCTTTAAATTATGCTAATCCTTTTGCTTTTCCATATACTTTAATAACTTTATTCTATAACTTTTTTTCTTTTTTTTTAATATATATATATATATATATAGAGAGAGAGAGAGAGAGAGAAGGGGGGGGGGTAATTTGTACACCAAATGCAACCTAATCTTATCTATTTATAACTTATTTAGGATTAAAATTCTATTAAGAGTGAATCACACTTATAGTCCTTATGGTTTGCTCGAATTTTATATTTGGTCCCGAAATCAAACTATCTACAATAGCCTCTGTTGGGTCATCTGAAGATTTGAAGATGACCTCCTGATCTTCCATCTTATATCATCCTACTTAGAATGTGTTTAAGGTTCTTTTAGCAGCTTGGTTACTATACAAATGTTCGGTGAAATCAAAGATCAGCCGAAGAAGACAAAGAAGGAGTACATCTCTCAAAGCGGATTGAAGATAGTCTCCTCAGCCTAAAGCCAAGCATGCCCAAGTGATCAACACCATCAGCCAGGATGGTGTCAATCACATGTCTCTCAGGAGTATGAAGGTGTCCTCACATCTTCAGGAGCCGAAGACCTCTCAGGTCTTCGGCAGCCAATGATATCATCTCTCCTTAGAGTATGAAGGTGTTCTCACATCTTCAGGAGCCGAAGATCTTTCAAGTCTTCGGCAGTCTATGCTTAAGGATTTCTTTCAAACACATTATACTTTTCTGACAAAGTATATTGTGATATCTTGCATATCGACATGGACCTCATCTGGAGATCAGATAAAGCAAGTTTTGTCTACTACACCATTTTAAGGAAAGGTCTCTACCATCCTTCTGCAGGTCAACACTTGAAGCCAAAACACCTGAAGACAAAAGGTACATCCTGTACCTTGTACCTTGCTGAAGACCTGTGTCCTTCCTTGCTGAAGACCTGTGTCCTTCCTTGCTGAAGACCTGTGTCCATCCTTTGCTCAACAGGTGTCCCATGCATTTAATGCATGAGACACTATAAATATGGAGGATGGTTCAACATGCAAGATAATCCAGTAGAACAAGCTCTCTACCTTCAAGTTCTCTAAGTGCCTGGCAACTTTCTCTCTACGAAGTTCAATTGTTTTCTAAGTGTTTTACAATTGTTCTTTATTCTCTATGTGTAAGATTGTTTGAACATATCTCATATGTTCTCTTCCGCAACAATCAAAGTTTTCTATGTGTAATTCTTGATTTCAAATCAATAAGAATTAAATTAAGTGAAAAACTGTGTGTATTGTATTCAACCCCCCCTTCTACAATACTTTGCTTATTTACTCACTGCTATTTGGGACCAACAAGTGGTATCAGAGCGGTTTAGTTTAATTCAATAAACTAGATCCGTAATGGCAGCCTCTTCTTCTTCTTCTTTAAACAATGCTTCTTCTCAAAACACCACTGCTGTTTCATACGACAATGGCTCTATAGCCAAACCACCAAAGTTTAACCCCAATAACTTCTTCTTGTGGAAAAGTCGTATGATACTCTTCTTAGAAGGAGTTGACAGCAGATATCCTTCTATCTTACATGAAGGTCCTTTTCTTCCTAGGGTTTGGGACCGGTTCAATGCCAAAAAGGCAGATAAGGGAAATGCTGATGAGGACTCTTCTGAGGAAGAAAGAACTCCAGCAAATGGGAGATACATTGTAAAGGATCCCAGCAAATATAATGATGAAGACAGACGTCTTATAGCTCTTGATACTAAAGTCAGAGCCATCATTGCCCTTTCTCTGCCTGATGAGGTCTATCACTCCCTTGTTAACCTTTCTACCGCTAAAGAAATGTGGTCCACTCTGTGTGTTCTTTATGAAGGTACGTCTGAGGTGAAAAAGAGTAGAAAGATTGCTCTCGTTAGAAAGTATGAACTCTTCTCGTATAAAGAGGGGGAATCTCTCTCAGACTACTACAACCGCTTTAACGGTCTTCTCAATGATCTAAAACTTGTGGGTCGCATTTATGATAATGAGGAAGTCTTGTGCAAGTTCATGGACTGTCTTCCTGAGTTTTGGGAAAACATTTGTACTTGCATCAAGTCTACCAAGGATCTTGACTCTATGCCACTCACTGCTCTTTATGGCACTCTCTTCAACCATGAGCAGACTAAACTGCTTAGGAAGTCTATCACAAAAGACATTAAAAGCTCTTCTCTAGCTCTTGTCAGTGATTCTTCCAAAAATACTGTGTGTATTCCTCGAATCACCTATCCCTCCGATTCTGACCGTGATAGTCAAGAGGACCCTAATGATCCTTCAGAAGCCTACCTTAGTGAGGCTGATGATGAAGGTGAGGAGACTTCCAATAACCCTCGATTCTCTTCTGGAAAATCCAAGTTTTCAAGAAAACCCTCTTCTACTTTTTCTAAAATCTCTCCCTCTGACAAATCAAATGAGGAATGTTACAGGTGTGGGAGGAAGGGACACTTTGCTTCTGAGTGCAGAAGCAGGTCTTCTGATAAATCCAGACTACCCTCCTCCAACCGTACCTCCTCTAGGTTTGTCAGAACCAAGTCTAATTCTAACCAACCTTCTTTCCAAAAGACAATTATGTCTGTCTCCTCTAAGTCTGACCGGGCTGAGAAATACAAAGCAAAATATAAGAGAGAGAAGGAGAGAAATGAAATCTTGCTCAAAAAGGTAAAAAGTCAAATGACTGAAACCCATGATTGGGCAGATGAACCCACTTCTGAAAGTGACAAAGAAATGGTCAACCTTTGTTTCATGGCTAAAATAGATGATGTTGATGAACAGTGAAGCTCAATCCTTGTCTATGGCTTTTGTGTCTGCTGAGTGCTCTACCTCATCTACCCCAGGTACATCCCTTTTCTCTTTATCTCTCTCTCTCTCATCTCTCTCTTTCGGCCTCTTAAACCTACCAAAGAACAAACCTCCCTTATACCTCCCTTCCCTATCTTTCCTCAACCTCTCTCACTTTCTTCAATCTCTCTCTCACTCTTCAAAAGCCTTCTGAGTACACCATCTTAGGAGAAACTGTATCTACTCATGTGAAGTTTGATGATCTTAAGTCATCATCTCTTCATGAGATGATGATTGGTGGATATCATCATATGTTGGTGAAGATTCTCATAATCCTTCATCTAACTCAAATCCATATGTTCCTTTCCTCTCAAGGCACATCTCCTCATAATGGTGAACTACCTATCTTCTCATCTCCAATCCCTAATCTTCAGATAGTCTTCTCTGAAGATCAAGATCTCTCATTTCTCCCATCATTACATTTCACACCTACCGATCTCATTTCTCATCATATCACCTTTCCTTTTCTCCACCTTATCATCATATCACCTCTTCTCCCCCATACATATGTCTCATACAACTCTCATCTACAACCTTCATTTTCTTCCTCATCTTCAAAAAAAAAAAAAAAAAAAAAAAAACCGGCCGAAGTACTGTTCATCGGCCGAAGTTTTCAAAAAAAAAAAATAAAAAAAAAATAAAATAAAATAAAATTTTTGCTACCGAAGTCTTCAAAAAAAAAAAAAAAAAAAAATCGGCTACCGATTTACTGTTCATCGGCTACCGACCCAAAAAAAAAATAAAAATAAAAAATAAAAAATTTTCGGCCGAAGTACTGTTCATCGGCCGAAGTTTTAAAAAAAAAAAAAAAATTGCTACCGAAGCCTTCAAAAAAAAAAAAAAAAAATTTCTCTTCTCTTCCCCCTCCCCCCCTTCGGCTCCCTCTCAACCCCCTCCCCCTCCCTCTCCCACTTCGGCTCTCTCTCTCTCTCTCGGCCCTCTCCCTCCTCCCTTCCCTCTCCCTTAGCCGAACCCACCAACCCCCTCCCTCCCCTCTCCCTTAGCCGAACCCACCCCCTCTCCACTTATTTTGTTCTTCCTCTCACACCCAACACTCTCTCTCTCTCTACCCCTCTCCCTAGCCGAAATCTCTCTTTCGGCTCCCTCTCCTTCGACCCACAACCCACCGAAAATCTCTCTCTCTCTTTCTCTCAATCCCTCGGCTATCTCTCTCTATCTCTCACCCTCTCCTTTCCTTCGGCCCCTCTCCCACCGAACCAACCGACCCACCCCCTTCTATCTCCTCCCTCTCTCCCCCCCCCCCTCCCTCACCCCTTCGGCCTCCCTCTCTCCCCCCCCCTCCCTCACCCCTTCGGCTCTCTCTCCCCCCCCCTCCCTCACCCCTTCGGCTCTCTCTCCCCACTCCCTCCCTCCCCCCTTTCGGCTCTCCCTCCCTCCCCCTCTCCTTCGGCCTCCCCTCCCTCCCCCCCCTTCGGCCTCCCCCTCTCCCCTCCCTCCCCCTCCCCTTCGGCCTCCCTCCCTCCTCTCCCCCTCCCCTTCGGCTAACACCCCCATCTCCCCCTAGCCGAATTCCTTCCCCCTCCCCTCACCCTCTAGCCGACCACCCCCCTTTCTCACTCCCATTCTTTTTCGGCCAAAGCCCACACCCCCTTTTTTTCCTTTGGTTTTCGGCCAACATCCACCCACCCCTCCACCTTTTTTTTTTGTCCTATTCCCTCCCCTAACCCAATTCCCTTTCCAATTTTTTTTTCACAATATTCTTCCTTCCCTTCCCTTCCCAACTTTTTCCCTACATATCTCATCACAAGACCCCCCCCACTCCTCATCCCATCTTTTATTCTTTTTCTTCCACCTCTTATCATCTCTCACCATAACCATCTTCTACCCTCTTTATTTCTTTCTTTTCTTAAAAAAAAAAAAAAACAAAAACAAAAAAGAGCCCCCAAAAAAAAAAAAAATAATAAAATAAAATAAAAAAAAATAAAATAAAAATGGGCCACTGAATTTATGAGTTCTTCGTGTCTTGTAATTTTTCTGTGTATCGGTATTTTTTCTATGTGTTGATGTCATCATCAAATAGGGGGAGAAAAATATAGTTGGCTCTCTGGTTGATTTGGTGATGACTCTCCAACCAACACATAGAAACTCAAGAAGACCTCTCTCAACAAGGGCTCCCTATCCACCAATCAAGCTCTCAGCCCAGGTATGTTTTCCTTCATAAACTCTCCCGATCTACAATGGGGTGATACTAAAGACACTCCGGTGTCCAAAGGTCCCTCAACTGTAGTGGACCCTTCTTCCCCCTCCTTAGTGACGCCGGCTAGCACTAAATCCTCAACTGCTACTGGCACCGCCGCACTTGCCCAAATGGCCATACCACCGAAAGAACCTTCGGCGGTTACCCAGGTCACACCTCATACCTCAAAGCGGCGGCACTCTACCTCTTCCCCTCCCTCTCCTCTCAAGAGGTTGAGGAAGGTTTCAAGGGCCAAGCCACCTACTCCACCTACCGATTCTCTACAATCAACAGGTGTTGAAATTCTCCCATCTGGGCCCCGGGACTCTGCTAAATCCAAAGCCATCTCCTTTGTATCTTCACAAAAGGATACAATTGTAAAATTGGGGACCCCTATTATTCCCTCATCAACCTTTTCCTTGGTTGATAAGGATGACTTGGACTCCTTCCCTATCCAAGGTGCCTCTTCTCCACCTCACAGCCTATCACCCAGGATTCTCAGTCCTGATGCTTCTGCACCATCCAAGGATGAATCTGCCCTTCCAGGAGCATGTTCGGAGGATCCCGAAAATCTTCTGATTTCTTTCTTTCTGACACCATTAATTAGTTGAGGGGGAGTATGAGTTGAGGGGGAGCAACTTACCACTCAAGCTTAAACTCTGCTGAAACTAATTCTGCAATGGACTATGTGATCAAAGCCACCTGACATTAGTTGAGGGGGAGTATGAATTGAGGGGGAGCAACCAACCACTCAAGTTCAAACAATCCCGGCTACTGTCTTCTGTATCTTTGTATATATTTTTTCTTTCTCATTCTTTATTCATTATATTCATTTATTCGTATGTATAGCTATACTTTTTCATTCTCTTGTAAATGTCAGATATACCAAAAAAAAAAAAAAAAAAAGTCTATGTGAAAAGAACCCAAAAAGAGTAAAGATGGGTCAAAATGTATTTATTCAGTACACTCTTTGTTCTATTCTTTAGTATGGATGTCATCCTCAAATAGGGGGAGATTGTTGGGTCATCTGAAGATTTGAAGATGACCTCCTGATCTTCCATCTTATATCATCCTACTTAGAATGTGTTTAAGGTTCTTTTAGCAGCTTGGTTACTATACAAATGTTCGGTGAAATCAAAGATCAGTCGAAGAAGACAAAGAAGGAGTACATCTCTCAAAGCGGATTGAAGATAGTCTCCTCAGCCTAAAGCCAAGCATGCCCAAGTGATCAACACCATCAGCCAGGATGGTGTCAATCACATGTCTCTCAGGAGTATGAAGGTGTCCTCACATCTTCAGGAGCCGAAGACCTCTCAGGTCTTCGGCAGCCGATGATATCATCTCTCCTTAGAGTATGAAGGTGTTCTCACATCTTCAGGAGCCGAAGATCTTTCAAGTCTTCGGCAGTCTATGCTTAAGGATTTCTTTCAAACACATTATACTTTTCTGACAAAGTATATTGTGATATCTTGCATATCGACATGGACCTCATCTGGAGATCAGATAAAGCAAGTTTTGTCTACTACACCATTTTAAGGAAAGGTCTCTACCATCCTTCTGCAGGTCAACACTTGAAGCCAAAACACCTAAAGACAAAAGGTACATCCTGTACCTTGTACCTTGCTGAAGACCTGTGTCCTTCCTTGCTGAAGACCTGTGTCCTTCCTTGCTGAAGACCTGTGTCCATCCTTTGCTCAACAGGTGTCCCATGCATTTAATGCATGAGACACTATAAATATGGAGGATGGTTCAACATGCAAGATAATCCAGTAGAACAAGCTCTCTACCTTCAAGTTCTCTAAGTGCCTGGCAACTTTCTCTCTACGAAGTTCAATTGTTTTCTAAGTGTTTTACAATTGTTCTTTATTCTCTATGTGTAAGATTGTTTGAACATATCTCATATGTTCTCTTCCGCAACAATCAAAGTTTTCTATGTGTAATTCTTGATTTCAAATCAATAAGAATTAAATTAAGTGAAAAACTGTGTGTATTGTATTCAACCCCCCCTTCTACAATACTTTGCTTATTTACTCACTGCTATTTGGGACCAACAACCTCTGACTTTTCAATTTCATAATACTCAAGGTCTCTCAAGTAAATATTGTCAGTTAACAACTGTTAGAAGAGATATTTCATTATTTGAGCTAGGGGTGTTCACGGTGCGTTTTGGTGCAGTTTAGGGCAAAACCGCAAACCGCACCACATATGTGGTTTGAACATTTTCCCAAACCGCAAACCGCACCGCATATATCTCAAACCGCACCGCGAAATGCGGTGCGGTGCGGTTTATACGGTTTGTACCTAACACACTTTACACCTACAATTCAATAATTATAAAATTAAAACTTCATTTTGAAGTCGGCAATAACTTGATCGTAGTCCAAAAAATAAAAATATTCACCACGTCCGACTCGTAAATACATATTATATAAACATTGCAATTATTCTATATATACATATATGTGTGTAATATATAAAATTAAAAATATATACATATATATAATGTGCGGTGCGGTGCGGTTTGAACCGCGGTTTGATAACTCAAAACCGCAAACCGCATCGCATAGTGCGGTTTGGAAAAAATGCAAACCGCAAACCACACCGCGGAAGTTCTAAACCGCATTTTACGGTGTGGACAATTTGTGCGGTTTGGCGGTTTAGATGAACACCCCTAATTTGAGCAAACTACAGGGACCAAAAGTGTAATTCACTCTAATATTAATTGTGATTCAGAAATTTTTATTAGAAAAAAAGTATTCACATATTTATTTAATATAATTATTAACATGTAACAATCTATTATCTGAGCTTAAAATGTTTTTATTGAAATAATTAAAAATTATTTATTGACGTATTTATTTAAAAATTATTTCCTTCAGATAAATATTTAAAAATTATTTTTTCACATATTTATTTAAAAAAACTCACATATAATAATCAAAATATTTTTTAGTTGTACTTAAAATAATTTTAATAAATAATTTTTTAAATAAAATACGTGAATCATAATTAATTTTAGAGCGAATTACATTTTTGATTCATGTAGTTTGTCCAAGTAATGAATTTGTCTCTTCTAACGGTTGTTAACAGATAATGTTAACTTGAGGGACTAGTGTTATGAAATTGAAAAAGTTAGCTTATGGCCATCCAAACATGTACCAAGAAAATAAGCTAGCTTATTTTTGCCAAACAATGCCTTAGAGACTATTTGGCAGTTGTTGAATGGGTTGGTGCAAAATTATTAAGTGCCAAGTAATGAATTTGTCTCTTCTAACGGTTGTTAACAGATAATGTTAACTTGAGGGACTAGTGTTATGAAATTGAAAAAGTTAAGGACCATCAGTGTAAATAGTTTATTTTAAAGACCCCATCCAAAATCCGAGCAAACCACAAGGATCACAAATGTATTTCACTCTTTTGTTAATGACAAAACAATTAACTATTAATATTCTAAAATATTATTTAAAAAAAACGAGAGACGTTCAAACGTAATTAGGGGGAAAATAAACGTAATATACGAGATTTGAATATACTATCTGGGAATTCAGGTTAACTATCACAAATTAGTACTCATCCAAATTTCAGGGGACTTATCTATATCTATACTATATTATAAAGCACAGATAAAAAACTTTTAAATACAAATTATTAGGTACAAGATACAATCATTTTATGCAAGATTTTAAAAATCTTTTAATTTACAATGTAACACCATAAATTCTGGAAATAACAAACTTATTTAAAATTTTCTAAATACATCGAATAAACGTATCATCTACAACCACAAGTTTAGATTTAACTTCAATACACACCTTCAATCTATACATACAGACTATAAAAGGACGGATGCTACTAAAACCCAATAAAATCGCTATCTCCAACTTGCAGAAGACTTCACCAAGTACTTACTCTTGTGTCTAGCTAAGGCTCTACTCTTCATGGCATTGCTAGAACCCAACCCCCAACTGGAACCTGATGCACATGCCGACAAATAAAAAGGGTTAGGCTTAACGCCTAGTGAGCTCAAAAAATTTCAACATATATAATTAAATCATTTAGAAAGGAATGATGCAAATAAAATCATAATCTTTCAAAATGATATGCATCACTTATGAAAACGACTCGTTTATCAATAACTATGCATTTTGTACAAAAGAGACACCGAGTTAATTGTTAACCAGACCAAACTGTTTAAAAGGCAAGACTCTCAATTTTATGAAATGTGAATAACACGTTATAACTAGAAATACCCAATACGGGTGGAACATGATACCCAATCCATAAATCGTAGATGAAAATTTACACAATTAAATGTTGCCATAAACACGACATTAGACCCAAAACTCACACGACCATAAAATGGACGAAAATAAATACCGACACGTGGAAGCGACATATCCCATTCAAACTTTAATATACTTGGGAAGAACCCCATATTAAAGTTATCATTTACCGTCGACCACTTAAAAACCCAATTTGGTAAAATACGACATTACCATATAAAATACCACGAATCAACGATGAAGAGATCCGTATACACTGAGAATAGAGTAACACGCAAGTAGGCCGTTCACGCGACTTCCTTGCATGTCATCTAAACGTTTCCATCTTGGGTGGCGAGAACACGTGAATGGGGCCACCCGCGATGTTATTGGATTTCACCAACGTGCCCCGGTTCTAGTTCCCATGCCATAACAGACATCACAATCCTCGAACCTGTTGCTGCCCCTTGCCATACTCCGTCGAGTTCCGCCCCGCGATCTTACGAGCCCGGGTGCCTATCCAATCTAGACGACTTCCAACTCTGTGGCTCAAACCACATATTCCTACTCGCTAGCAAACCCGAACGATCACTAAAAATAGCCCAAAACCTCAGGCCTTACATAACCGACATACTTACGTGCCTATGGATCCATTACGACACTATCTATCATTACATGACTCCAAAAGAATGACCAAAGCACCCAAGACATGTAATTTACTAATAACATGAATTAATGGTCCACATACTCAAAACCCACGACGGTTATAAATCCGGACAAATGCCCACACGACTCATTTAGTCAAAACCGAGCCAAGAGCCCAACACTTTACGTAACTTTCCAACGAAAGCCTTTGTAAACATTAAAACACGTTTAACCGACTGACGAAAACATAACCACCCAAAAGTATATGTAACACCCGAAATTTTCGGTAAGTAAATGTCCCCCGGACATTTCTGGAGCTTGTAAACAGTGGGGTTTTGTTGGGAATTGTATTGTTTAAAGTCCCTTATAGTATCGGGGGTGTTGTCGTTGAAAAAGTTGAGTTCCGGGACTTGGAAATGGCTCAACGACAGTGCCCGACGACTATGACAATGTCATAGTCGCACTGTCACAGTCGCAGGGAAGGTACCGCGTCCTGGGGGAGTCTGGCGACATTGCCCTGGCAATGTCAATGTTGCTGGTCAATGTCGCACCAGAGGCCCAGGGCGCTGTTAAGTGCGGGATTCCAGCCTTCTTCCTCATTTCTCTTCTCCAAACTTTTCCTATTCTCTCTCAAATCGTTTCTTCTTCACTCCCCTCAAACCCTAACTTATTTTGGGACCATTTCTTGAGTTTTTAAAGTGTTCCATCATCAAGTGGTAGTTTGGGAGCCATGGAAAAGAGTTCACCATTATCATCTTCAACCTCAAGCTTCATTTTAAGGTTTTCTAGGTTTTCACCAAAACCTAAGTGGTAAGTTCATCCTCTCCATTTCTAAACCTTAATATAAGTTATAAATGTCTTCTTGATGGTTTCCTAGCATTTGGTTTCTTAAATTTCGGATTTGATGGTTTTGGAGAAATTAGGTCAAAATTAGGGTTTTGGCCAAGTTGGAGATTTTGATGTAAAATATTTGGGGATCGATTCTAAATGGTTGATCTAGTGTACTTATGATTGGAAACTTGTAATGATAGGTTTTTGGAAGGTTTTGCTTGTGGATTCGGAGTTCTTCAAGGAAGCTCAAGTTGGGGGTAAAATCTAGATTTAGCCTAAATCTAGCAAAAGTGAGTTCAAGTTGATTTGTGAAAACGGTGTGCATGCCAAAATGATTATTTTAAAGTGTTTGTGTTTTATATTAAAATGCTAACTGCTGATAAGTTTGGTTATTTGGAAGCATTTAACCTTGTAAACATATAAAACACTCATCTTGGGGATTTTTTAGTATGTTGTTAAATGCATCGAAATGAAAATGATTTGATGACTTATTTACCTAAATGGAAAGTATTGGGTAAGAATGCATTTTTATGCTTGTTGGTATTACGTGTATTTTGTATCGTGAAATGTTTTAAAAATACCACCGGGTAAGCCATGGGCGTTTGGTCTTTCCCAACTTTGCAAACATTTCTGAACTTCTGAACCTTGGGTTTTGGGAAAAGATGTAACTCAAGTATTTTATTGAGTAAACCGGGGAAATTGGTATTTAAATGATTTATTGTATGAGTATAAACCTCTTGCGTAATTGTCATTTAAATGTGGGTCATGGAACGTTTTGGAAAGTGTAAATGAGATTATAAACTTGTTTGGAAAATGTTTTATGTTGAAGTTTATTTCATTTAGTTGAAGCATGTGTTTGTATAAATGAGGTCATTGCATTTTGCGGATTTTAGCATATGTCGCTTGATTGGTTGAGCTTAAGGCTCAGTTTTTGGTTTTGTCGGGTAATGGGGACTTTTGTCCGGTTTTAACAACTTAAAGAGGAGCTTTGGGTGTGAGTTGCATTTATTGCACTTTAATTTGGGAATGCATGTTTTGAGTGTGTATGTCATTCATTTGGAGTCATGTATTTTAGACTGTAATGCATTGGATCCATGGGCATGTAAGTCAGTCGTGTTTAATGGTGAGAACCCTTGGGATTCCCACTTCGGGAAATAATGTCGTGTTGGCATCGGTGTCGTCCCGGTTGTTAGGTGAAGAGAAACCTGTATAGGTTGTACCTCGGGACCATTGGGTCTTGTGTTTGGATGTCTATTTCTTGTGCACGAGGTTAGACATCGAGAGTTATCAAGTAAAGAGCTGAGGCTCCTATCTTGAAGGCTAGGGAGTAGGCACTAGGGGTCGAATGAGTACCCTGAGGATGAAACTCCGCTAGAGACCGAACAGGCAATAAGATCGTGTATCCTTGAGGTGTAGCTCGGCGGAGCAGGCAATGGGGGATACGGTGTTTGGGACTCAAAATAAGTCCAACTGGAGGTGTAGCTCGACGGAGCAGGCAATACAGTCAAGACTGGAGGTGTAGTTCGGTAGAGCAGGCAATACAGTCACTATCTGAGGTGTAGTTCGACAACATGGTTATGTGGCTTAACTTTGTGTTCCGCCACGTACAATGGAATCGGGTCTCCCTCGTCACCGGAAGGTGTTATTTGGGTATTGTCGGGGATTATTTTATTATCCATACTTTCGGTGACGTGTTGCGTATATGGGTTTGCTTACCCAAGATTTGAGGGTTGTGTATTATGCCCGCCCACGTTTGGGTGTTTCTCAAAGTAAAATCTTATTTCGAGTTATTATAAATTGAGAGTTTGCTCACCGTTCATTTTTTGGGTGAGTTTGGGGATAAAATGGTTTTATAAAAGAAGGGTCAAGTTGGGTCCCTTGTTTTAAAGGCGTTTTGGGAAATTATGTCGTTTGATATTTAAAGTAAATCTTTTGATCGCCCACGATTTAAATTGCATTCTTTCCCTTTAACAAATATACTTATTCCATGTTGTAAACTCTTGAACTCATTAGGCGTTAGCCTAACCTTTTTATTTGTCGGCATGTGCATCAGGTTCCGGATGGGGGAAATGGTTCTAGTTGTTGCGAAGAGTTGAACATTAGTTATATCCGCGAGGGTGAGTAGCCTGGTGAAGTCTTCCGTCTTTATCTTGGGAATAGCATCTTGTGTTTGGGTTTTAGTAACACCCGACTCGATTTAGTCTTCGTGTAAGACTTTATTTATTTGTTGATGGTTGAACTTAGATTAGTAATTCAAGTTTGGACTTGTGTAAGAGACTTTATCCTTATTTGAGGTTTTATTGAAAATTTTAAATTAGTTGCTCTTTCCAATTTTTAGGGTGTTACAGTATAATTATCTGAAACTCAACATCAGTTGAGGCAAACCATTTTCCAAATGACTCGTACCTTTATATTTCCAAAATGCCTCATAACGCGATAATATACATTTTTGAAAAGGTTTATAAGCTCAAATACACAAACGACACTTACGTCAAATGAACTCCAATTATATATGTAAAATCATCAAAGAAACATTTCAACATGATTTATTTATCAAAATTCTCAAAGACCCAAAATGGGTGTTTCACCATGTTTATAAAACTAAACATTTCAAAATAACCAAAACTTATCAGGTGATCAACAGATAAGATATTTGATGAAAAACATAAACACTTTAAAATAAACATTTTGGCATGTACATCGTTTTCATAAATCTTCTTGAACTCACCTTACTAGATTTAGGCTAAATCTAGATTTCTCCCATCTTGAGCTACTTTGGAGGTCACTTGAATCCTCAAGCCGAGAACTTCCAAAACCTAGATCCGAACATTTCCACCCAAAAATACCCATAAACAACCATAAGAAAACATTCTCCAAACATAAAAAATACCAAGATCCCAAACAAGATCAAAACCCTAATTTCTCCAAAACCATCAAATCCGAGATTTGAGATATCGAACCTTAAGAAACTACCAATGGAGCATTTATAACCTTATTACAAGAAAACTTACCCTTGAAGACAAATAGACTTCCGAGAACACCCAATCCAACACTTCAACCCGAGCTCTCAAACACGAACTTGATGAGGAAGATGAAGATGGTGGTTTTGTGGTTCGAGATCCCACAAGCTAGATGATGAAGCATCTTGAGGTTTGGGGAGGGGAAAACCTCCAAAATAGGTTAGGGTTCGTTTTTAGGATTTTGGGAGAGAAAAGGGGAAGGAGTTAGGGTTTTGGTTGAGAGAAATGAGGTTAAATGGCTGAAAATCGGGTTTTTAGCTCAACAGGGCGCTCCGCGGGTTATACCGCGACCCCAAGTCGCGGCATAAGTCGGCCGTTTCCTCCAGAACAGTGAGTTACGCGGCTTGTGCCGCAACCCCAAGTCGCGCCACAAATCGCGGCAGCCCAAAACGCCCGATTCTCACATCTTTCGCGTCTGATTCGATCTTCGATGATTCCATAGCCAAACTCCTCTAAATTCCTGATACCTTTACGTCCCCACGAGTCAAACGACTCCCGAAATTATTACTAAGGAAAATCTCCAAATTTACGGGTGTTACATACAACTATCAAAACACAAGATATATATTACTATTGCAGGCTTCTAACACCCACCAATTTGGTATGTGCAGGACCTTCCTTTTATGCAAACATTTTCATGTATCACTATTAATTAATATTATATTATTATAAATTTGTTTTAATTATATTATTAAATATGTAATTGGTTATTTTTTATATATGTCATTAAAATATATAAGATAATCATTGAATTATAACAAAATACTTAATTTTTTTATATAAAAAACATTATATTATTAAGTCTAAACTAAACAAATTTGTAAAAAAAACATTATCACTTTCTCAAAACCATCCAAAATCGTACTGTAAATCGACAAAAAAATAAAACGAAACATTAAAATCGTGATGTATTTCGCTGCTTTATGCGAGTACGTTTCTAGTAATACCAAGAAAAAACAAATCTTTAAATTTAAACAAGTATTTATATATATCTTCTTTCATAAAAACATGTAAATACCAAAAAAAATCACATGATCATATATTTACATATTTCCATGTGTTCATAATTTCATTTCTTGAAAATAAAAAACAAAACTCTCTTCATGATGATCAAATCCAACAACAACAAACTTGATCATCAATCAATTAACCCTCCATATCTTCACATCCTTTCATGATTCTAAGCCTTTTGCATGAACTAAGAAACATATCCCATGGTACATCTCCAACCAACATCCAATCTCCATCTTTATCTTCATATGTAGGTTTGTATATTTCGGATCCGTAATTGTTGTACCCTAATTCTCTATCATAGTACAACCCTATAATGCACTTAAACATCGTTTGTAAACCCTTCATTAGTTCTTCATAACTTTTGTACATTTTCAAATCGACTTTTCTCAAATATGGAGCTCCATCCATGCTTACTTTCACATATATCCCACAACCCGTCTCCGATTCGGTCTTTTTTCCGGCTTGAAGTTGGTTTTTCCGGTAAGATCTCACCGGCGGCCACCCCACGACTTGTGCTCTGAAAATCAGTTAACAGTTTTACATAAGTATATGATTATATAAATCTCAAAATTAATATGCATGTCTTGACGTCTGTGTTTTAGATATGAAATTCATTAGATTTTAACAAATTTCACACCTAAAACATACATAATTCAAAAAAATGGATTTTTTTTAATTCAAGAAATTCTAAAAAAATTAATTAATTAAAATTACCTTCGGATTTTAATTAAAAAACCGCAGGTAGCTTTTATTAATTAAAAATAATTAGATTTTTTATAAATAAATAAATAAATGCTTTCGCAAGTATCCGTCGGTGATCTGCTGGAACTTTAACCAGAATAAATTTTACTTTATTATAAATAATATGTGGTGGATTTGTGGCGGAATACAACGAAAATTGACTTTTTTTTTAATTTCCGCCAGAAAAAGTCATATTTTTAGTAGCGTATTTTTTGTAACTTACTTGGCAGGAGGGGCGGATCTTGAAGTATCGTTTGCATCGGAGATACTCGAACCCATCTCCGATGAGCTTCTTTTGTTGGTATTCGCCGGAGAATTTGTGGTTTTAATCTCCGATTGGTCGTCGATTGATCCCGGCAACCCCAATCTTAGCTCGGTTGCTTCAAAATTAAGATCCATGAGTATGTTTCTTGAAATTAATTGATCTAAAGATTGCAAAAAGGGGATTGTTGAAGAGAAGTGGGTGGTTTTCCGGCGAGTTTCTTGATTTTCCGGCGAGTGGATTTGGATAGAAAGAGAAGAGAAGAGATTGGTTTGTGGGTTTGGTTTGAGATGGAAGATGATAAGTTTTATATAAAAGATTTTAGGGGGTTGGGTTGGGACATGATTTAGTTGACTTATTCTTTTTGTGAATGGAATTCCTAACATTAGAATATTGATGCCCACGCGCATGTTCACACACGCGACTCATACGACGCCGTTTTATAAACAGCGAGTCTATAATACTCGAAGCAGAAAAAAATTAAAATGTAAAAGTGAAAATCAAAATTTTAGGGGTGTTTGGTTGGAGGTATTGAGGATTTGAGGGGTTAGGAATGAGAATGATAATGAAAAATTCTGTTTGGTTTGACATAATATAATAGACCTATTACCATAAACCCATTAATTTTCATTTCTGACTAAATTGGGGGGAAAAATTTATATTCCCGCTCGGTCACCTTTTCCCATACGTCTTTCATCTCTCGATGTTGAATGAAACATATTTTTTTCATTTTCATGTTCGACGACACATATTTGTATTAAAAATATCATATAAAACAATATTTTATTGATTATATTGATTTAACCAAACAACACCAATGCAATGCTCATTACTATTTTCATTCTACTTTATTTCCATTTTCATTTTCATTCTCATTCTTTAAAATGAACCAAACGCCCCCTTAGAAAAAAAAATTCAATTAAAAACACTTTCTTTATTATTATTTTTTTTGTTAATCGTGGGTTTCTATGCAGCTTATGCGTACCTCGACTAATCCTAAGGGTTTTGAAGAATAGCTAGGGGTGTTCAAAAAACTGATCAACCCGACCAACCCAACCCAACTTAACGCGAAATAACTTAACCCGAAACAACCCGATGTCGTATTGGTTGATATTGAGTTACTTTTATTTTAATCCAACACAACCCGATAAACTCGATATCTTTTTATTTCTTGGATTTAATATGATTGTTGAGTTTTCATTAACATGTACATTAGACAATTACACCATAACATATCATCTTTATATATGTGTATTTTCAATCTACTCTTCATCTCATTATAACCCCTTTGTATATATATATTCAATAACCATGAACACACACACAAAAACACATATAAAAAACCAATAAAATTCCTAGTGGCTTTGCATGACTCGAACTAGTGATCTTTAAAAAAGATCCCTAAAGAAGTTCCTTTATTTTAAATATTTCTAGCATTAGTTTTAGTGTTAAAATATTCACATACTTTTAATATCACAATGGTATTTTATAATAAGGTGTTTTGGTTTTCTTTTTTAGTAGAAAAAGAAGTAAATAAAATAGAAAATCAATATTTCAATTCTATATTTTAAAGATATAAATAGGAATTTGTTGTTGTTTAATTTCATTTAAATTTCTCCAATAATATTTAATTCAATCATCATAGTAAATCTGTTGGAGATGGCCTAACACGTTATGCACTAATGGGTCAGAACATATTTCGAAACCGTAAACATTGAAGAAATTTTCATTGTTTGACCATTTCAAAAGTTACATGTTAATGGGCATGTATATGTATAAAGAATAATTTAAGAACCATGTACATGTATAACGGTCATGACCATGGCAAAAAGGCATAGTTTTAAAAATATGTAACTGTTAAAATAAAGAAACTAACGTATCAAAAATTCAAAATCAAATGCTATAGATATGTTTTAATAAAATCTAATCAATAAAATAAATGAATTTGCATTAGAAATTATCAAAATATAATTACGCCTTCCATAAAAAAAACAAGTGTTTACAATAAAAATGACATGGTTTTAGATATGCATAATAATTACATTTTTAATTAACCAAATGACAAATTTACCCTTCATAAATTTCTCTCTTTTCACAAATTTTAAAAATTTGTGAATTAATTAGGAATAACTTTGAGAACTTATCTATCTATTTTTAAAACCAAACACTTATTTTAAGACAAATATAGAATATAAATATAGAATAGACCTAGGATCATACTAAACCAGTCTATTTTCGTGAGGCCCATGAGATCACATAATAACATTGAATCTTCATAGACCTTCACAATGTTTTTGTTGTGAATGTTCAATGTATTTTGAACTTTCACAATACTTTGCTGTGAATATTCAATTTATTGGTCTCACGGGTCTTACGAAAACAGACTATTTTCACAAGAACCCAACCCTTTGAAATGTAAATACTTATTTTGAGACCAATCTATACTTACTATATTATAAAGCACGGATAAAAAACTCTTAAATACAAATTATTAGGCATAAGGTACCATCATTTTATGAAAAAATTTAAAAATCTCTTAATTTACAAGTATCAAAGCACAAGATACATATTACTACTGCAGACTTCTAACACCCACCAATTTGGTATGTGTTGGATCTTCTTTTTATGCAGACATTTCCATTTATCACTATTAATTAATATATTATATTACTATAATTTTGTTTTAGTTATATTATTAAATATGTAATTGATTATTTTTTCTAGATGTCATTAAAATATATAAGATAATCATTGAATTCTAACAAAATACTTAAATTTTTTTATATAAAAAACATTATATTATTAAGCCTAAATTAAACAAATTTATAAAAAAAAAAAACATTATCACTTTCTTAAAAACATCCAAAATCGTACTGTAAATCGACAAAAAAATAAAATGAAACATTAAAATCGTGATGTATCTCGCTGTATTGCGCGAGTACTCTTCTAGTTAAACAATAGGTGAAGTATCGTGTGAGAAGTTGAGATTAACAAGAAAATCGTGAGAAGTTGATCTGAACCGTTGATCAGTTTTAATTAAATGTTCTCCCATGAACTGTGCCTTAGAAATGAATCAATCCGATACATCTCCATGCATCTTATCCTAATGTGCATTCATTTCTCATCCAACGGTTGATAACCACTTCTCACATTAACCTCAACTTATCACCGAAAATAAATGTTTAAACAATAATATTTATTTTATAAAATACGAGGTACAAAATAAAAGGTGTGAAAGTCACGCGCGTTAAGAGAAGTGGGTGGTGAGTTGTCAACGGAGGAGACAAACGGTTAGATAATACACCGAGAAATGTTGGTCAATCGCCGACATCTTTGGATCACCTATGAATAAAATAGGGAACACACAAAACAGCCTGTAAGAAAACCCGTGGTCCTCCCAACCAACGGCTGTGATTCGCTGTATGTTTTGCTTTCTAGGCATTAAATCTTGAGCGTTGGATCACGGGCCAATTCAGTGGGGAGAAAACCATGTGATTGTGGCTCCCATCGTGTCGAGGAAGATGGCGACATTGCCCATGTGTGGACTCTGATTGGTGGAGCCCAGCATCAAATACTTTTTTTTTTCTTTTTTTTTAATTATAAATATAATTTTTTAAGAATAAATTGTATTTTTGGTCCTTGTGGTATGAAAAAAATACGGATTTCGTCTAAGTGGTTCGTTAATTATATTTAGAGACATTGTAGTTTGTAAATGATTATGGATTTAGTCCTTGCCTTTAACAAATCTTAAGTTCATCTAGAAGTGTTCATAGGTTGAGTTGATCGGTTAAAGGCGTTTCAACAATCGAACTCAATGTTGGCGGTGTGAAAATATTCAATCAAACCCAACCCAAACAAAAGTGCAACCCAAAATGATCGGGTTGTGTTTTAAAAAAGTAAAAACAATATTGAGAATATAAAATAAGAAAATTTTTCTTTGAAATATGGTCTATCATTCAAAATAATATACGAGTTTATCAAATATTTAGGTTTTAACCACTTGGGTTGTGGTTCACTGGTAAAGCCTTTGGGGATGTAGTGGAAGATCTCATCTACCCAGGGTTCAAATCCAGGCGCTGCCAAAACCCTTGTGGCCATGGAGGTTCACCTGCGATGACTCCAGGCCATTCGTTGTCGCCCGAGAATTAGTCGGTGCGCGTAAGCTGACCCGGAAACCCATGGTTACCAAATATATATATATATATATATATATATATATATATATATATAGGTATTACATATAATTTTTCTAATAATGTCCTCTTATGAGTTTCATTTATCGTTATTGTCGAGTTGTTTTTGATAGCTTTTATATATTAAAGATTAATACAAATAATTTTAGAGAAGTAGTTAAAACGTTTATCGGGTTGATCGGGTTACTTTGAGCCTAACCCAATATCAACCCAATAGATTCGGGTTGTCCTAATTTTGTATCGATTATATGTCAGGTTACCTCGGTTTGATTTTTTTTTTTGGGTTTTCGAGTTGGGTTGATCGGGTTGGTCGGTTTTTTGAGCACCCATAAGTTCATCTGTTAAGTGTTCGTCAGTTGCTAGTCAGGTGAGGGTATTTTATTAATTCTATCTTTTTCAGTTATGACTTTTTTAATGTACAATCGTATAGACTTTTAAAATAGCAATAATCAAATAAACCTAACACCCCGGCTCAAGACCCTGTCCCCCCTCGTCAATAGTTATGGCGACTACACCGACATCTTCGTAGCAACCTCATCCTCATCATCCCAATCCTCTACAATAGGCGGGAATCGAATACTGGCTGGTGCACAGTGGTGGTGGTGTTCACATGAGTTTCCTTAATGTTATTATTTTTAATGTAAAACTTTCTGCAATTTAGTCTCGGTGTTTTTGTCATTCGAGAAGATTATTTGTTTTTGACATTTTCTTGAAATTCTCTTTTTGTTTTGTACCTTGATATTCTTATCTCTGGGTTTTTCACGTCAAATATGTAGAAATTAACAACATATCCAAATGATTGATTTTAGTGGAAATTTTGATATATTATGATTTAACCTTTGTATTTGGAAAAAGTTCAATCTTTTTCAAAATTTCTAAAAAAATCAAGTGGTTTTTGAAAATATGAAGTTGGACTTTAGTGGGTGCAAAATAAGTAATTGAAGTCAAGTTCAGGTAATATCTGGCAGTGATATTGGACCAATCAGGTAAATCTCTAGTACCATAGCGGTATGTCTGAAAAAGAAAATAGTTTATATTATTACCCATTGGTAATCCTCCCCCTTCAAATGACTATTACCCAACCACAAGGGTTGTGACGTACTGGTTAAGGCTCTGGGAGATTGTGGTGGAATATCCCATCTGCCCAGGGTTCGAATCCAGGCGTATACAACAATTGTGGTCACTGAGGTTTAATCATGGCTGATGTCTTACAGTTATAATTTGACAAGGGATTAGTCTAGGCATAACCTATGACACCCTTTCCCAAAAAAAATGATTATTACCCTTTTTCTTGTTTCTTGTCAAACACAATGAAGAGAAAATGGTGGTTTTAGGCAAATACGGAGGATGGAGAACGAGGATAAAAAGGGTCGAGGTGATGGTGGTTGTCGAAGGGATGTGTCAGTGATTTATTGGGGAAGAAAAATTGGGAGGGAGTATCTTAGGGGTCCATTAATGGATTCATGTTTAAGCATGTGTACATAAAAATTATTAAATAAAAACGGTACAAAGACCAAAATGCCCTTATATGTTACTTGTATGAGGGATTTAACAAGCCTCCATTAACGACCATTGGCATGAGGGACTAAATTGTAAGGAATTGTAAATTGCAATGACATATCAATATAATAAACAAAAGTTAGACAAAATTTGTAACCTTTAACATACCATAGGGACTAAAACTGTAGTTTACACTTGTTTTAATAGTTAAATTTCAATTATAAGCATTTATATTTAAGATAATCTTAAAAATACAATATTTTTGAAAATGATGCTTGAGGTGACAAGGATATTGTATTTATCTTTTATTGAGTTGTATTTTAGAAATACGTTGAATATAATTAAACAATTATCTAAACCATGCATCGTCGATAAAAGATACATATATAAGTAAAAAATCGTCAGTTGTAAGCCTTTTTCTACAGATCTAACATATAGAAACAATCAGATAATGATAGATTTTATTTCTTAAATTGTATCTATAAGTACAAATTAATATATGAGTTTAAGGTGGTCAAATAGGTAAAAAAAAATTATAAAAAAAATTAAAGAATATACATGTTTTTCAATCGCATTACTAAACAAAATTTAGATTATCTTCTAATTATATTTAATATAATATAGTTTATAAAATTAAAGAAAAAGTGTTAACAGGTCAATCCAACATATTCTAACACATATGTATTTTTATTGAACAAAATCAATCGTTTTAACCTTTTACTGATTAATTCAATTTTACTGTTTACCTGCTTTTTTATTTCATAATAAGTTACGCTTTTCGTCGTTGTAGTTTGTTAATGATTTTGATTTGGGTCCCTGTGGTTTAGAAATTGTGATTTTCGTCCCCATGATTTGCAATTTATTACTATTTTCGTCTAGACTAATTCCTACCTTTAATACTTAAAAACTAAACCAGTAAAGAATTGTAAACCACAGAGTCCGAAACAATAACAATTTATAAATCATAAAGACGAACATAACAATGAATTATAAACCATATGAGCGAAACCCGTAATTTCAAAACCACGTGGACAAAAATCACAAAATTTGACAAACCACAAGTACGAAAAACGTGATTAAACAATAATCATAACTCTATTTATGTCATATAAATATATAAACAAATGAATTTAAGGCCAAACATGCATCTAATTTTAGGGGTATAAATGGTAATACAAATGTGTGGATTGAACAAGCTAAAGTGGGCCATTATGGGCCAATTCCCAGCTCACTCATCTGCAAATGTGGGCCATATTGGGCCCATTGACACACTGAAAACACGGCCCACTACTTAATATGGGAAACTTTGGGGCTAAAAATGTCTTTTTGCATACCCCACCTCAAATAATGTTGTTGTACCTTGTGAAACATTAGTTGTACCTTCTGGTCTCACTACCATTTCATTTAATAATTCGAATTGAAATTTGAAAACATGTCCATTTGTTTGAATGTTTTCTAATGATGTAATAAATTTGGTCAAAAAAATTAGAGTAAACTATTATTTTCGTCTATGGGGTTTGTTGTTTATAACTATTTTTGTCCTTGATCTTTAAAAATTGTTTTTTTGGTCATTGTGGTATGCAACTTCTTTCGCTTTTAGTCCCTGAAAATATTAGTTTCAGGGACGAAAAGGAAAAGAAATTGCAAACCACAATGACCAAAAAAACAACTTTTAAAGTCATAGACGAAAATGGTTATAAACAACAAACCACAAAGACGAAAATCGTAGTTTACTCAAAAGATTATTAAATAAAAAATAAATATATATTTCTTTATATAGTTTGTTTGGAAATTTATACATATAGAACCTTTTGGATTCGTTTGGTTTGTTGGTGATGGTGGGATTTAAAATTGGATTCTATTTCAATCATTAGTTTGGTTTAAATGAAAGTCCAAATTCTGAAATTGGAATTGTGGGATTTCATGAAATCGCACAAACATGGTAGTTGATATTTTGCGGAATTTAATAAGATTTGTTTGTAATAATGGTTTAAAGTATCTTTTTTTAGCAAAAAAGGTTGAATACCGAAATCTCAACCGGTCCCACACGGCTCCCAATACCAAAAGAATCGTGTGTGAGTGTGCTATCTAATACTAACATGTCGGCAAGGCACATGAGGGCCTGTACTCAAACCCGAGACCATGATATTTTGAGCAAACATCTCATCATCCATAAGCCCACCGGGCTACATGTCAAGGCGTTTCAAAATATGTTAAAAACACTTGTTTTGCAATAATCAATAATAAAAAAAAGGGATTTAATTATTTTTATGATTTTGTTTTTGTAAATTATTCATAAAAAATAGTTCAAATTCATTACAAATAATATAAACCAAACACACCACATATTATGAATTCTTCAAATCCCAAATTATTCCACGAAAACCAAATCCTTAAAAACATTCCGTGAAAGAAAATGAGATACACTGACTTTGAAAGTTCAATCACTAGAAATATTTTAAACTGCTAAAATTTAAGATCAAATAAAAGAAACAATAGAACAATAATTAATACTGACCACCAACATGAAAATCAAACTTACAAGCATTGTCATAAGTATTTGAGTATAAGTACAAAATACTGATAGTTTTTTATCACAATGTTTTAGAGTTTCATTCACATAATTTTTCGATAAATTATAATTGTTTAAATTAACATATCAAAAACTTAAGCAACGAGTCAAAACCAGTTGGATTGACCCGTAAACGTTTCACAAATGGTTTTTGTTGGGTCATTAACCAGCATATTCCTAAATCGAAACGTGACACTGGCTGCTACGGTATAAGGAAATAAAGTTGCGCTTTCTCCATCAGCAATTGCTTTTGGCATAGTAGTAAACGCTTGATCCTAACATGTAGTATCAGAGCAGGTCACGGGTTCGAATCCCATGGAGTGCATTTAAATGCCAAAGGTATGTTGTGCAACCACTGAATTCTAGCGAAGATCTTGTTAGTGATGGCAGATGCTGTGATGGGGGGGGGGGGGTTGTTAGGTCATTGACCAGCATCTTCCTAAATCAAAACGTGGTGCTGGCTGCTACGATATAAAGAAATAAAGTTATGTCTTCTCTATTAACAATTGCTTTTGGCATAGTGGTAAGCGCTTGATCCTAACAGTTTTTAAAAACTATAACAATAATAATAATTTTTAAAATAATAATAATAATAACAACATAATTTGTTGTAATAAGAAAAATGTGTTTAACAAGAAGATATTGTAATTCAATTTTTAAAGATATGTTTAAAACCTATAAAAATTGTATATTTAAAAATTTTTAACTTGACATTTTTTTTCAAACCTTTACAATTAAATAGATTTCCCCCTTACTTTATAAATACTAAAACATGTTTTAAAAATTATAATTTTTTTTCTTAAGATATCTATTTTATTGTAAAGATAAATAAGACATTCAGACATATACTATCAAAAGATTATAGAGCATTATTATGAGATATGAACAAATAAATAAGTGCATTTTAAACAGATTCACCGTCTGTTACCATGATTCCCTTTAACCCGCGACACAACCCGCCCGTGTCACTGGATCAAAATAAAATTTAGCAAAAACCAAGCTTCGCGAACTTACGAAAATCTCAATCGGCACACCCCTACGTGCAGATAGGAGTTGGAGTAAAACCAATCAAAGGAGCTTATAAGCCCCTCCCATATTCATGGTTATAAACTATTGAATGTTTATTCGTTCTTTCTATGTGGGACACATTCCCACACCCACTTGATTTTTACCAATTTCATCCCAAGTACTCAACTTTGAGCATCGATATCTCATTCACACATATGCCGTTTTGGACACACGATATATCGTTTCGAAGCCCTCATATAGGAGAACACAAACCCACTAAGAGTTAGATATATACACTTCATATATATATATATATATATATATATATATATATAGGCCCATTCATTTGCTAACCACGGTATTGATGCTAACCGTGCTAACCAATCTCAACCGTAGATTAATGAGATCAATGGTCCACAATAAATTGATTTTCTATTAAAATAAAATATAAAAAACAGTTCATAAAATAAAATGCATGTATGCACAGGGGTATTTTGGTCAAAAAACAATTCATTTTAATTTGGAAACATTCGCCTGCCAAATCAAACCCCCAAATAAATAGGGATTTGATCCCCCAAAATCGCTACCCCCAAACTGTTCCTCTCTCTCTCTCTCTCTAGAACCCCCAAATTCATTTGAAAACGATTCCAATTGTGAGAGTTATCGTGAGATTTGATGTAACACCCCGAATTTCGTTTGGTTTTGCGAAGTTGTGTTAAGGAAAAGAAGCTCCTGTTTCTGTCTACAGGGCGCACGGGCCGTGCGCCTTCCTTCAGGAAAAACGCACGGGTCGTGCGCAAGGGTCAGGGGCCGACAGTGATAAACGCACGGGTCGTGCGCCCTCCCTCTTTGGAAAACACACGGGCCGTGCGCTGTGTTGGGAGTGTGAGATGCTTGCCTGAAATATCTCTTTTGGTTGAAATCTTTTGTAAATCTCAAAATTCTTTCTCTCTCTCTTCCTTTTCTCTCTTTTTCTTCTTCGATCTTCAAAGGCTCGTTTGGTTGCTAGTTTTCGGTGTTTCTAGCAAGGGGTCGGTGTTTTAAGCTTCACCTCTTCGTCGTGGTCGTTATCTGGTTTTCCGGGTTTTATTCTGAAAACCTACCGGTGAGTTCCTACTACCATTTTACAAACTTTATACATGTCAAAACTCTTATTTGCGAAATCCGAAGTATTTCTACGGTATGATTTCATGTTCTCTATATTTTGATATAAATGAAGTTTTTGGTGATTCTCGGGGTTCCCGATCAGTTTTGACCAAAATGACGGGTTCCGTCTTATTGAAGTAAAATGATGTTTTACTTGCACATTATGTGGATATGTAAAAAGAATGTTTAAGGACTCATTTTAATGATTTTCATTCTTACCAGAAGTTGAACTGGAAATGACATTTTGTTTATAAAATGTGTTTATACCATATGTTTATTTATGGTTGGTCACATATGTTGTTGTGACGAGTCTGTACCATTACTAGTGGATCCCTAGGTTTTGAGTCGACTGTTTTGTTGGGATGTTATATTCCCCAAATTTGTAGCTATGGATCATATGTTCCTCGGGGGCAACTTGGTACGGTTATGTGAGGCCGGATACTAGCCATGGTTCATAGTGATCCTAGCGAAGGAGTATACATTGGTTTTGCGCTTGGGGCTTGATCTCACGTTGAAGCACGGACTTTTGTGTTCGTATCCGCGGATTCCAAATGGTTTAGCTCACAACTCGGATTTGTGGTCTACTTAGTGTTACACCACAATCCTTGGTAAAATGGTCCTTTTGTCATCGTTTAACGAGTTTTGGACCGAAAAGGCCCGGTTGTGGCGAAATGTTATCTTTATGAATTAAACCTTTATGAAAAGATTTCCTTATGATACTGATGTTTATATCTTTTGAGCTTTATAAACTGTATGTTCTCACCAGGCTTTAAGTCTGACACATTTTCTCAAATGATGTGTATAACAGGTTTCCCTTAGCGGTGGGTTGCCGGGGTTTTGAGAGATGGGTTTGGTCTCGAGGCATTTTGAGATGACTAGTATTGTTTCAGGGCATTTGTTAAGTCCCATTCTTTTGGTACATTTATGGATCGTCAACTGATGTAATCTTGATATAGGTGTCTAGATTAGTTTGTTGACAAACTCTATATCGATACAGGTTTTTGTAAAGTCTTAAGGACTGATCCCCTTCTTGGGAGTTTATTATCAATACGAATGTCATGTTGCCAAGTTTTTCAGGTTTTAATTTACTCTGATTTTTAGGGTGTTACATTTGATCTGGGTTTTTGATGAATTTGAAAACCCAGTAAGGAATTGATCTTCTTTTGATTATTTTGGCTTTTAATTCAACTCCCATCTGCTCCTCACTCCCTTTCTCTCTCTAGTCTCTGCGATTGAATTTAGGGTATATTCATGGGATTCGAAATGGGTTTTTGATGATTTAAAAACATTATACCGAACTTGTGTTGTTTGGATTGCTTGGCGAGGTGTTATCTACAAAAATTGCCCCTGGTACTTCTCCTTTCTCAGCTTTTTTTTTGTTACTTGTTGATTTTGATTCACCAAAATCCTATCTGTTCATCACATTTTACTTAGATTGGTACAATTCAAATACAATCAAATCTGATTTCACTTGTTCTTAGAGTTTGAATTATAGTTTGAGATATTAAACAATCCCCAATTTCTGAAAAGAAAAAAAAAAGATTTTGGTGATCGAATCAAATCCTCAAGACATGGCCTGGGATTTACAAGGCTTTAAATTCCACTAAGATTTCGTTTGCTTCGGAGAACATTTTGGTTCGGAAGATGTTCTTTGATTACTTTTCGTACTTGAAAATAACATTTGTGATTGCTAATCAAGTGATAATCGAAGCGATGGAAGGGGAGAAGATTGTTCACGTGGTCGATCTAAATGCTGACGAGCCTACTCAGTGGCGTGCACTCCTTCGTGATTTTAATGCACGTCCCGAAGGCCCTCCACATTTGAGGATTACGGGTGTTCATCAACAGAAAGAGGTTTTGGACCAAATGACACACGTATTGATTGAAGAGGCCGAGAAGTTGGATATCCCGTTTCAGTTCAATCCCATTGTGAGTAAAATAGAGAATCTTGATGTCGAGAATGAGACGGTGGTGGCGGCGACAAGGCATTTCCGGTGACTCTCGATAGCTAGTATTAGTTGTAGTTTTTTTATTCGTTCAATTTTTTTGTGAAAAAATCACTTGTTTTTTTTATTAGTTTTTAGTGCATAAAAGATGAGATGCATAGAGAGGGTTTTTGTATGTAAATGGCATCTTTTTGATGATTGATGATATTGCTAATAATGTTAATTTCGCCATAGTTTTTGATGATTCAATAAATATGTTGTTTTCGATCTGAAGTAATCGATTTGGAGAAAACGATTTCAAGAAATTGTTCTACTCACCTAATGATATCTTTGATAGTGCATATGTGCACACTTGTATACAGTGCATATATACATATGTTTGCTGAAATATTATATGCATATGTGCATACTGGTATCTAATATGCATATGTGCATATTGAGTATATGCATATGTGCACATTGAACATATGCATATCTGCACACTGGTATCTAATATGCATATATACACATTGAGTATTGTGAATATGTACATGTTGTATATGTGCATATCAGCTGATATATTCTGCATTGGTTGAGATATACACTGACATCTAGATATGCATATATACACACTCGAAATATGGAAATACATTAAATATTAAATATTATATTTAAAATTTAGATAACTACCATATTAATAACTCCTTGAAATATAGAAATATATTAAATATTAAATTTTATATTTAATATTTAGATAACTACCATATTAAAACTATTTGAAATATGGAAATACATTAAATAGGCGTGATTATGAAATACCCATATTACCCTTTGAGGACATAAACTCTAGAATGATTCTGATTGGTTGAAAATCGGTTAGCACCAATGCCGTGGTTAGAAAATGAAGGGGCCCTATATATATATATATATATATATATATATATATATATATATATATATATATATATATATATTTAAATGTGTCCAAAGTTAGTAAAAAAACAAAAATCTTACTAATTTTCCCAACACTTAAAAACCCGACCAACCAAACTCAATCCAATGCGAAATAACTTAACCCGAAGCAACCGGATGTCTAATCGAGTTGTAAAATCTTCAAACCGTATGTATTGAATTGATATTGAGTTAATTTTATTTAAATTCAACCCAACCCGATGAACTCAAAATCCTTTTATTTTTTGGATTTGATATGATTGTTAAGATTCTATCAATATGTACAATAGACAATTTTTTTTACCACAAACACATGCACACACGCACGCACACCTCCCCAACGGTATCGGACATCCACGGGCAGCCCACTAATCCGCTGTTGTCCCGGCCCAGCTTACGTTGAACCTAGAGCCCAACCACAGTCTAAGACTGGGCTGGGGCAACCCAATCAACGATTGGACCGGCCCAAGGACTGGGTACTCCTCATGCCCTCAAATTGACTTCTTTTGGATTCGAACCCGGGTAGATTGGGATACCATCCACACCCCCAAAATGTTACCGCCCTTAGGGAAACCAACTGAGGTAGACATGATTTTACATGATCAGTTGATCACGTCCCCTCTTCATATGCGTATATTTTCTAGCTATTCTCCATCTCTATATAACCCATTTATATATATGTTTAATAATTATGAACACACATAGACATGTGTGTATATTAATAGGGTGTAAACGAGTCAAGCTTTTAACGAGCTACTCGAGATCGAGCTCGTTTATCTCGAGCTCGAGCATAATTATATTACCGAGCTCGAGTCGATCTTGAACAGAAAATAGAACTCGTTTAATTTATCGAGCCGAACTTTATAACACAAATGTTCGACTTGTCTCATTCGAAAACTCGATTCAATTTTTCGAGTCGAACCGAGTCATTCGAGCATATATTTTTTTTCGAGCCAAACATGCTCATATTTATTAATCATACAATAAAAATATAAAAATCATCGAGTTCAAGCCGATAAATGAGTTAAGCGATCGTGAGTTCGAACCATAAACGATCATCGAGCTCGATAACTCAAAAATATTCGAGCTCGAGTCCCCTACATTGAAAATTTAATCGAGCTCAAGCCTAGTATTAATTTTTTGAGCCCGACTCGATTAACCTACTACTCGACTCGACTCGGCTCGTTTACACCCTTATGTGTGTGTGTGTGTGTATATATATATATATACACATACGTGTGTGTGTGCAATCTGAGAACAAATTAATTGAATGTGATATATACTTAAGATTTAAGAAGAATAAATAAGTTGTAACAAATGATTGATGATGAAAAAGAAATTATGAGTAGACTAGATAAATAAGTTATGAGAATATTTTGATGTACCAAAGTATCAACCCGACCAACCCATATGGGTTGGGTTGCACTTTAATTTGGGTTGGATTAAGTTAAAAATTTTCAAACTACAAAAACTAGACTGGGGTGTTAAAATGCCTCCAACTGATTAAAAGCAACCCGTGATCACCTCTACTCCATATTATAATACTACAATTTATCAACTTAAAATACTAAAAATAGTATTTTTGTTATATTTATTTATTTTTAATGTGAATAAATAATTATGAGGTGGCACACGTGCAAGGCATTAAATGATGAATGTGAAATGTGGGCCCAGCAAGCACACGTGGGCTGGGTCTTGAAGTTGGACTTTTTTTGGGTATGTGAAGTGGGCCGACCTTATGTTCCCTATTTTGGAACCAGGTCCAATCAATGCCCCATCAAACGTACAACTATTCATGCATATGGTACAACCCAACTACAGTCAAGCATTGGTTCATCCAATTACAACATGCCACGTCAGCATCCCCCACCCCCTAACTGTTGCTGGCCTATATTTAGGATTTGTACCCTGTTCACATGCACACATGTACTTGTTTCTTCCTTATAAATTATAGTATGTGATTTTGTTATCTGATTCACAGGCTGTTTGATAATTGTTGAATGATTAGATGCTAATAGGAATGGCAACGGGTCGGTTTCGGGTTGGGGATTATGGTCCCCGTCCCTGAAACCGAAAACCATATTAGTCCCCGAAACCGTCCCGATCCCCGTCGGGGATCTTATTGGGGATCCCCATCGGGTCCCTGCGGTTTTCCCGATTCCCATTGGGAAACCCATTAAGGCTAAAAAATCACCGTTACCCGTTGGTAATACCGGAACCCAAAACCGAAACTGAAAAATTCAAATTTCTTAAACTTAATATTAAAGCAACAACTAAGTAGGAATAAAGCATACATAACTAGGATCAAATACGAGAAGTGAGAATCTGAGAAGTCGGCTAATGGCTAATCGATGTAATCTAAGAAGATTTAATTATTAATTTTTTTTCCTTTTAGGGATTTGATTGGGTTTGGATTTGGGTTTTTAAAATATTTGGTATCTAGTTATTAGTTAATACATAAAGCCTAAAATTTGAAATATATATATATATATTATACTATCGGGTCGGTAAGCACCATCCCCGTCCCCATCCCCGTTAAAATCCCCGATCCCCGTCCCCGAACCCGACCCGAAATGTTCGGTTTTCGGTTTTCCCCGCCGGGTTCGGGTTTTTTTGCCATCCCTAGATACATAATGATTAAGTGGTCAGAATAATTAAGAGACTCTAATGATATGGTGCGAAATTAAATATGATTGTTTGGTAATTGTTCAGAATGAAATCAGGGCTTTTAATGGTTAAGGCATAGTCAAGATACAAAATAAATGAGAGGGTTTTGGAACCATTAAGAGACAAACATTTTTTTTTGTCAAACAAAATTTACCTCTTAACGATTCAGATGTTGCCTCTTAATGGAACCATTAAGAGGTAAACAAACAAATCTAATTTAGGTAAAAGGTTGGTAATTGGGAATCTTAGTGGTTGTTTTTTTTAAATACTTTTTAATGACTCTTAAGTCTGAATCGTTTTGATCTTTTGACATTCAGACCGTTTGTTTTTTTCTAATTTTCAGAACCTTTTAAGGGCTTTTAAATACATCTTAAATAAGAAGTAGTGACCTAACTTTTTAAAATATCTTATCCCGCCTTATTTCATATGCTCTATTTTCTCTCAAGATGCATCTAGACGTTACAAAAAACAAACAGTCTTATTGATTTAGATTTAAGATTTCAGCACCACCTCTTATTAATCAGAAGTGAAATAAGACTTCAAATTACAAGTCTCTTAAAAAACAAACGCCACCTTAGTCGGTTATATAGAATTTGTTTTCAGGGACATCAATGTGAGGGAATATTTTTTGATTGACTTAGCGGTTGATGGTAACGAGGGGGAGGGGTCACGGGATTGAACTTGGGACCTGTCTTGTGTTTGGGATTGTCGCACACTCGCACCCTTTTGTCAACTGAACTACATGTCAGATGTTGATCCAATCTAAATTGGATATCTGATTTAATCTTATCCAAAAGACGATTGGATCAGATCGGTTCCATCAATTACTATTGGTTATCTATTAGATCAGATTAGATTCATCCACTATTTTGATAACGCAAGCTTATATATGTCCATGACACGTGCTACACAGTAATACTGTCAAGGAGTACGCAAACATATAGGGTCGTACAAAAAGAATATGTATGATTTGTTATGCTTATAGGATAACCATAAACTTGAACAACATCATGTTGATTATTAATTCTTATTCTAGCGGAATAAGAAAAGCATGTGTTAAAAATGTAATTATGATAATTACACTTTCTATGTGTAAATGCACTTACATATAATTTTATTATGATCAATAAAATTAAATAAAACATTTATTCAGGTTTAATGAGCTTTTAAATAGATGAGCCTAAGAATTATAATAGACGTGACGGAGTTGAGGTTTATCCATAACTCCAAATGTCACCCACAGATGAGGTAATAGGTCAAAGTCTAATTTAAATTAATCACTCATTGATTTTAACTGTAGTTATGAAATTTCTAGAACTTTCATCTTTTCGATTTGCTTACATGGATTGGCGCTCCCTGTAACGTCTATTTACGGGCGTCGGTTAAGTGGTCCTACGTGCTGGAATGCAAAGGCTTTGTCTTTTTAAAAAACATCCTTGTGTGCAGGAGTGAAACACGAACCTTACAACCTATTTGAAACTGATCTTTTGGATATATTGGAAATGTTGGTTAAATGCAAGTAAATGACCAAGATTCATATACGATTGCTGAATTAAATCTCACCCGTTAATAAAATTAATATTAATTTGAAGACATAAACCATGACCCCGTTTTAATGTACTGACACCAATATCATTAGACTCGTTTTGAGTCTTTTTAGGATTCTCGGTGACAGAAACACTAGATTTCATCAATTTTATTTATAATCGGGTATTAATTTCGTCACAATCTGAAATCATATAGTCTCCAAATCTACTTATTTTAGTTTCTTTAGAAAGTGGATTTTACATACGTCATTCCCATAAAAGATATGAAAATTTCATTATGTCTTGTTTAATGAGAACTAATATATCATTTTGATATTTTTAAATTGGATTTGTTATGTAAATGATTGTCCATTTACCAAAAATAATTACATTATTTTAATTGTCACATCTCATCGAGTTCATTTATGTATTTCTCGTATTTTTATCTCAATCCGTTAATACACGATCACCTAATCCATGGATTAACACATTTATAGTTTTACTAGTAAATTAATTTTATTCATAAAGGTATTAAATGAACTTAATAGTTACGATAAACATTTATGGTCCATAACTAGATATATGATCTATTTGTATAAAATTGATGTTATTGTTTGGTTTTTTTTGACCTTGTACGGTTGTAGCTATCATTGCATAGTCATTCGATGTCGATGCTGATTTGTTACTAGTGAGGCCCAATGCCATTTGGAGCAAAGTTGAATTGTACTTCAAAATAAAATTTGGTTAGAAAAATATAATTTATAAATAAAAGATATAGAGTATATATATATATATATATATATATATATATATATATATATATATATATATATATATCTACATGAAACTCTAATAATACCCTCATCTCCAGATTTTGAGGAACATGATCCTAACTCTCATATTGTATCAGAATATGAACATCGTCCAATTCCCCTATGCACCTCGTGAATAGGGACCATGATTATCAATAGGCTTATACGTTTCCTGATAACGAACATCAAACTTTATCTGCCATAGTCTTTTGCATTCGCATTAAATGCCTACAACATGATCAGAAATCTGGACCTGCCTCGACCTCTCCTCTGGTTACAAACAGATTTTTGTAAAACAAATTAGAAGATTACACGTCATCACATGTTCAATATCTTATTAAGACATAAAATTATTAGAAAATTAAATTACTGGGCTTGCAATTGCATGCTGAGAGTATCCTACATGGACCCAGAGGAGGATTACATCCGACATTTCAACCGTGGCCACTAACAACAAATGTCATATATTATTTATTGTAAACATCAAATGACAAACAACATATGTATTTTCTGAAAATTTCAAAAGCATACATCTAACGATCTCGTTGCTATACGCGTAAGTTGTGTAGGTCTCTTTTCCTGTTGTGAGTTATATGGAAAATTGTTTCTTTTATCTTTTGTTGCAGGATATTTGTATCATTAAATATTTGTTTCGATTATGTTACAAATAAAATGAAAACTATTATAAATCGTTCTACAAAAGGAACATAATAAAGCACTTAATTGAATTAAACAAAAAATCAATAACCAATAAAACATATACATAAAAAAAATACATGCTTTTTATCCCGAGATCTATATAACACTTGAAACATCTTCCAATAATTTTCCAAAATAAAGAAAATGATGATTTTGAGCAAGTTTTTGCTCCACTCAATTCTACAAAACAATTTCTCGAAAATGGGAAGGAGGAAACAACTAGATTCTCCAAAATTCAAAAAAATCTCCAAAAATGATTATTATGAGAAAAATATTTTTTAAGTTTATTTTTGTCAATAAAAAATGTTGAAATTAAAATATAGAAGAGAAAAACAGTATTTTATAAAATATATGAAATTTTTTTCTTAATATAACTAGTATTGTAATATTTAAAATGAAAAAAAATATTAAATTGAATGTAATTTATTTTTAGATTATTTAGGATAATTCGTTTAAAATATTTTTATATTAAGGCTATGTTTGTCAAAATAGCTGATAAGCTAGCTTATGATTGATAAACTAACTGGTAGCTGATAAGTTAACTGATGAAAAAGTCATGGTTGACAAAAACTAACTTATAAGCAATTAATTACCAAAAAGAACATAAAAAAATAATCAATTATAATATTTAATAATATAATTAGAACAATTTATAGTAATATAATATATTATTAATACAAATAAGATAGTAAATAATATAATATGTTAATTAAAATAATTTGAAAATTATTATTAAATATATTATAAATTTTGAATTTTAAACCAAATTTTAAAAAGAAATCTACATTAACTTTGATTTTAAATAACCGTTACATATAATAAGGAAAAAATAATCAAATAATAATTACAAAAATAATAATAATTGATAACTAAAATATATTGATCAATATTTTAAAAAATGGATATAATTATCAATAATCCTAAATAATTAAAAATGAATATCAATGTATAATTACAAATTTTCAGATAATATTAATTAATATTAATTAATTAATCATAATAATTTTTAATAATTAATATTTATTTATAATTAATAGTTAATATATAATAATGAATATTATTGAGGGCATAATTGAAATAATCATAAAAAACTCCTCATAAGTTACTCCAATTAAATTATCAAAAAGCTAGCTTATGTTCATTCAAACATATATTCAGAAAATAAGTTAGCTTATTTTTGTCAACGATGCCTAATAAGGATTTTTGTTAGTTGATTAACAATCACATATATAATCATTGGGGTGTAATGTAATCAAATAATAACTTAATATATTGTGATATCCGTAAGAACTTTCACCTTAAGGTATTGATTTACATTATTTTCTATCATCTAAAGCTAAAATTTAATGTATTGATTAACATATATTTGTTTTATAATTTGGTTGATTCATATGTATTTGGTTTATAATATAAAATTATTTAACGTGTAACTTTTATTTTACAAAAATACTAAAAAAATTCACATTAAAAATAAATATATGTCAATCAATATTCTAAATCATAATACCCATATAATTGTTAAGCACAAAAAGTATTTTATCTTTAGAATCAAATTTGAAACGATTTGAGTCACTTTTATAATCCCCAAACAAGGAGACAAACCCCTTGATACACTATTATTGTCTTTTCTACCCGAGTAAATTACGTTTTAGTCCCTGTGATTTGTTACAAATTACAAATTTTGTCTATGTGGTTTTGAAATTTCAGTTTTCGTCCTTATGATTTACAATTCATTTCTATTTTGGTCTTTGAGACCAAAACACTACTTTTTAGTACGAAGGACCAAAATATAAATGGATTGTAAACGATAGGGATGAAAAAAAAAACAATCAAATTTAAACCCTAAGGATGAAAAAGTAATGAATTATAAATCATAGGGATAAAAATCATAAATTCAAAACCATAAGAACAAAAATAAAAAATTTCAACAAACCATATAGACTAAAAATATAATTTACTCTTTCTACCCGTTCACATAAATTATCACATTCTAACTTTGTCCAACTGTTAATTACTGTTTTTCGTTTCAAATTAAGTGTCAACATTTTTATTTTTATTTGTCCTAAATTAAGCTTCTATTTTCGAAAGTAAATTTATTTTTACATTATACCCTTAATTATGAAATAAAAAAATATTAATACTATTATTAAGGGTAAAAATGTAAGAGCATCTCCAACAACTTCTCCAAAATAAAGATTTTGAGAATTTTTTGCTCCAACAGATTCTCCAAAACCTTATCCAAAATGGAGAAAGTACGAAAATCTCAAAATTTGGAGATATCTTCAAAAATGATTACACATAAGATAGAAATGATTTTTTTATTCATTCTGCAAATTAAATTGTTTTAATTAAATATTTAGGAGAAATAAATAATATTTTACGATTTGTATTGAATGTTTTAATAATATAATTAATTGTCTAATCTCCAAAATAAATAATCTGTTTGGAAATGAAAGTGATTTTTTTTTTTGGAGATTTTCAGTTTTTGGAGCATCTCCAACAAATTCTCTAAAATGAGGATTTTGGGATGTTTTGCTTCAATAGATTCTTCAAAACATTCTAAAAAATGGAGAAAGTATGAGAGAGATTGTGAAAATCTCCAAATTTAGATATATTTCCAAAAATGATTATTTATGAGAGAGAAATAGTTTTTATTCCTTCTACCAATTAAATTGTTCTAAATTAAATAGTTATAATAAAGAAATAATCTATACTATATTATAAAGATGACATAAAAAACTCTTAATTACAACTCACTAAGCTTTATGTACTATCATTTAAAACTATCTACTTAAAATCTTTTAAAAATAACTACTAAAGTCTAATGTACTACCTGTAAAGCTTTTAACCCTAATTAATATATTTCATCCTTATCTCTAATCCCCAAACCCTAAAATTATGAAATTTGAATTCTGATAAACATAATCAAAACAGGATAAACATCTCAATTTAAATATAAAATTTTTAAAATATATAAGATAATTAATGAATTTTAACAAACTATTTATTTTTTTTATATAAAAAACATTATATTGTTAAGCCTAAATTAAACAAATTTATATATAAAAAACCATTATCACTCAATAAAAACCATATAAAATCGTACTGTAAATCAATAAAAAAACAAAAAATAATAATATACATTAAAATCGTGATATATTAAGCATTATGTACTATTATTTAATGTTAATCTACTTAAAATATCTTAAAAAACAATTAAGATTTTATGGTGGGAACCTATGGCCCCGTGGTCCCCTTTTGGAAACCCTACAGACCCTAACCCCATGAATCTGCACCGGAAAAGTCACTCTGTCTCCCCCAGGATTCGAACCCTCGATCGGGAACTACTGGCAAGAGCGTTTGCGGATGGGAGCTGGCCACTAGGCCAAAGACCTAGTGGTTATTAAAAAACAATTAATGAAGCAATATGTATTACTTTTAAATGCTTTTAACCCTAATTAATAAATTTCATCTTTATCCCCCAAAATCTTTATCTCTAATCCCCAAATCCTAAAATTATGAAATTTGAATTCTGATAAACATAATCAAAACAGGATAAACATCTCAATTTAAATATAAAAAATTTAAAATACATAAAATAATTAATGAATTTAAAAAACTATTTAATTTTTTTTATATAAAAAACATTATATTGTTAAGCCTAAATTAAACAAATTTATATATAAAAAATCATTATCACTCAATAAAAATCATCCAAAATCGTATTGTAAATCAATAAAAAACAAAAAATAAAAATAAACATTAAAATCGCGATGTATCTCGCTGCATTGCACGGGTACGCTTCTAATATCTAATGAATTATAGTGAATATTTTAATAATATAATTAATTATGTAATCTTCAAAATAGAGAATCTGTTGGAGATGATAAAGATGATTTTTTTTGGAGATTTTGACTTTTTTATTTCCAGATATACTCTTACTTATCCGTTTTGGAGAAGCTTTTAGAGATATTCTAATTTAGTTATTTGAAAAGTGTAATAATTATACATTTCTAAAACCATGTGTCATTTTCATTATAAACATTTATTTTGCTACGAAAAAAGTAATATATTCAATCGTCAGAAAAATATAAATTCATATTTAGTAAAATAAAATATGGGAAAATAATTCTTTAACTTTATATCAATAGAAATGCTGAATTTCAAAAAAAAAAAAAAAATTCAAAGGGTCCCTCGAATACGTTCCAGTAAAACTTACAATATGTTATTTAATGAAATATCTGAATATATCTATACTATATTATAAAGATGACATAAAAAACTCTTAATTACAACTCAATAAGCTTTATGTACTATCATTTAAAGCTATCCACTTAAAATCTCTTAAAAATAACTACTAAAGCCTAATGTACTACCTGTAAAGCTTTTAATTAATATATTTCATCTTTATCCCCCAAAATCCTTATCTCTAATCCCCAAACCCTAAAATTATGAAAATTTGAATTATGATAAACATAATCAAAACAGGATAAACATCTCAATTTAAATATAAAAAATTTAAAATATATAAGATAATTAATGAATTTTAACAAACTACTTAATTTTTTTTATATAAAAAAAATTATATTATTAAGCCTAAATTAAACAAATTTATATATAAAAAACCATTATCACTCAACAAAAACCATCCAAAATCGTACTGTAAATCAATAAAAAACAAAAAATAAAAATAAACATTAAAATCGTGATGTATTAAGCATTATGTACTATTATTTAATGTTAATCTACTTAAAATCTCTTTAAAAACAATTAATGAAGCAATATGTACTACTTTTAAATGTTTTTAATCCTAATTAATAAATTTCATTCTTATCCCCTAAAATCCTTATCTCTAATCCTCAAATCCTAAAATTATGAAATTTGAATTTTGATAAACATAATCAAAACAGGATAAACATCTCAATTTAAATATAAAAAATTTAAAATATATAAGATAATTAATGAATTTTAACAAACTACTTAATTTTTTTTTATATAAAAAATATTATATTGTTAAACCTAAATTAAACAAATTTATATATAAAAAACCATTATCACTCAATAAAAACCATCCAAAATCGTACTGTAAATCAATAAAAAACAAAAAATAAAAATAAACATTAAAATCGTGATTTATCTCGCTGCATTGCGCGAGTACGCTTCTAGTAAAATATTTAAATGTAAATATATAATCCCTCAAGATATTATTGACATTCCGAAACTGAAATTATACTTGTACATCGTAACTCTTCAAACTGAAATATACAATAAAAAAAACATATAGTTTGTTCTGTACCAAATCAAATAATTTAACACACACATATACACACACACACATATATATATATATATATATATATATATATATATATATATATATATATATAAAGAGAAAGAAAAAGAGATAAAAATTTAAATAAAAACTCAATTTTAATTGTACACGTGAGAACAAATATCAACTAATATTTAATCAAACAAATTACATCAAAAAAACGAGAATTTCATTCTTTTCGATATGACATCCATCTCGATATAGTTTTTTTTTTTTTTGTTTTAACCATTTTTTACGTGAAATGCTATATATGTGTTATATCAATTATAAATATTTATGTACGTTCAAGTATATACAACACCTCGGCACCGTAAGTCCGTAACTCGACATCAACTTATTCAACACTTTTTTCAACGTCGTAAGGCACCACATTCATCTTTACCGTAACCCAACACCCATCGAGACGAATCGAGAACCTATCGAGTTTCGGTTGTAAATCGGGGAACAAAAAAGAGTGCGTCACGTCTCCACACCTTCACGGGTATTCATCAATGTATCATTCAGGCTGAATAATACACGATTCATTAATTTGTGTATTATTTATCCTGAATGTTGTATAATTTATTCTGAATACTAAATTATTCATAATGAATAATGAATGAACGTTTACATTTGTTATTCATACTGAATGCGGATACCCGGACATGTGCATACATATTCATAATAAATTAAACCAAATTTCAATTGTGAATCGGGAAACAAAAGAAAGTGTGTCATGTGATCACACCTTCACGGGTTGGACCTCTTATGTTCGACGTGTATTGGGTCGAGTTTGCGGTTGTGGAGTTTTCCTTTGGCAAACCATAGTTTGCTGTTGTGTTATTTTTTTTTTGGTAGTCTTTGTTTTAGTTTTGAAGCTTGTTGTCTGTTTGTTGGTGTGATCCCATGTTGGGTGGTTGATGTTGTTGCTTTTGAACTTTGGTGGTGGTGGTCTTGGTGATATATGGCTTTTCAAAAAAAAAAAAGATTCATGTATAAAAAGATGAATAATACATGAATCATGAATTAGTGTATTATTCATCTTAAATGTTGTATTATTTATCATGAATACTGTATTATTTATCATGAACAGTGAATGAATGTTTACCTTTGTTATTCATACTGAATGTGGACACTTGAGGACGTGTATACATATTTCATAATGAATATCAGGGGCAGAACACGACCTTTGTAGTTGGGGGGCCGAAATATAATATTACAAGAATTTATAGATCCAAATGATACGTACGTAACTTTTTTATTTTTTTCTATGATCTAATTATTTTTTAGAGAAAATTAAGGCTTGTTTACCAAACGTTTACCTGGTAATCGTTTACCAAGTCATATTACCTTACCGGATACCGACAATGTTACCCCAGTAAGAGTGATGGTATACCGAGAATCTTATTCGGTAAGAGCAATAATAGACCAAGAGTCTTATCTTATGAGTAAAGGTGAAGACTCTTAACCAGTTAACGTTTACCGGCTAAATTGTTGCATATTATGTCATTTTGATGGAGTAAAAATCTCTCCCGACAAAGTAAGGGGTTGTTTGTTTTAAAAAAACCCTCTTTATGGCTCTTAAGTCTGAATCGTTCAGACCTTTTTACACACCACCTCTTATTAATTATAACTAAAATAAGACTTTAGACCTCTTAAAAAACAAACGACACCTAAATAATATTGTTAAATCTTATCAGGTAAGTGTTTGGATAAACAACCCTAAAACTCAAAAACTTTAAACTATCAACCAAAAAATAACAATACAAAATTGTTATGTTTTATACTGAACTAATAAAAAAAACCCTATAGATTATTAATATAAAACTATATAACAACTCAAACATTTTTTTTAATTATTTAAAGACTACTTTTATATATAATTGATATTAAATTTTTAATAACTTGATATATGGTGAATGAAAGAAAAAATGAATTTTTTTTTTTGAAAACTTCTTCATGTGGGACTTGACACCATGACATTAAGGATAGAGCCACCAAGTGACAGCCAACTATGTGTCTTTCATAGTTAATCTAAGGTATTTGAATCATAAGGGATGATGAATATGACACATATATAACATTTCACGTAAAAAACCGTTAAAATAAAATCAAAATATATATATATATATATATATATATATATATATCGAGATGAATGTCATTAAAAAACACAAAATTCTCGTTGTTTTGATGTAATTTATTTGATTAAAATATTAGTAATTTTTAAGGTCATTTATTTTAAATTTTAATTAGGTAAAAGTTTTTTAATTAAAAAAGAAAATAAAAAGTAAAATAAGATAAATTCTGATTCAAATTTCCAGTTTTGTCCCTAACCACTTCTCAGTTAATCTTATGATGTTTTAACCATTGATTTTTTTTTAAAGTTTTGATCAATGACTAAGATTGTCCTCACGTACACAATGAAAAATGAGTTTTCATTTGAACTCAACCCTATATATATTTTTTTTGGAAGGCATAGCGGCATCGACCCAACGAACGACTACCACGAACACACGCACGCACACCTCCCCGGCGGTATCGGGCATCCACGGGTAGCCCACTAATCCGCCTGCTGTCCCGGCCCAGCTTACCCTGAACCTAGAGCCCAACCATAGTCTTAATACTGGGTTGGGGGGCAGCCCTATATATATATATATATAGGCACCTTCATTTGCAAACCTTCTAAAGGTTACAAACAATACAAACCAAGACATTTTTGTCTTTTTACAAATTTCGTAATTTTAGGAAAAAATTAACGTTCTTAATTATCTCTCCATCTCTCTCTCTCTCTCTCTCTCTCTCTCTCTCTCTCTCACACACACACACACACACACACACACACACACACTCACGATCCACCGTCACCATTCACTTTTAGTGACGTCCTCCCACTTCCGGTGACCTCCTCCCATTCCGGCGACCTCCCCATTTCCGGCGAATTTCATAATTTTTTCGACTTTCATATATAAACTGTTTTTTCGAAAGTTTCAAGTTTTTTTGGTTTCATAAAATGTTTTTTTGAAATTTTCACATCTCATCATCTGATTATTTATATTGGATAAATGTATGAAACTTAAAAATCTTATTATTCATATAGGAGAAAAATATATGAAACTTAAAAAATATATGATTATTTCGAAAAAAATCTGAATATTCATATGAGAGAAAAATAAATGAAACTTTAAAATATGATTATTCATATGGGAGAAAAATATATGAAACCGTTTATGAAAATATATGAAACCGTTTATGAAACTAGAAAATTTCAAAAAAACAGTTTATGAAACTCGAACAAACATTGTATGAACTTGAAATTTCATAAACTCGTCGGAGATTCGGGGGAGGAGGTCACGATACGTGGGGTGGCGAAGGAGGCTCTTGGCAGATGGTGGCGGCACACGACAGTCATTGGATGGAGTAGTGGAGAACCGCGGTGGTTCTCGGTCGCCGACATAGTGATGACGATGGAGATGATGGTGGTGGTGGCCGTATTTTTTTTAGATAGAAGGAGAGAGAGAGATTGAGTTAAATATGGAGAAAATTAAGGATATCTTGTAACCATAATTAGATAATTTAAATTAATTAATAAAATTTAAATTTAAAATACCTAAAACTATTCCTAAACTACCCTTTCCCTATTTTCTTAATTAATTTAAGTCCTAAAATTCTTCAACCGTTGATCAAAAATTTGGATGACCTAGATGGGTTTGTAACCTTTAGAAGGTTTCTAAATGATTATCCCCCCCCCCTATATATATATATATATATATATATATATATGTATGTATGTATGTATAGACTTGGGATCACATGAGTCCAACCTGTTTTCGTGAGATCCGTGAGACCACGTTTTTACACTTGAACTTCATAGTAAAACACTGTGAAGGTAAAAACATTCACAGCAAAACACTGTGAATGTTCGGATTTTTTTTATTTTCACAATGTTTTGTTTTGAAGTTTCAAGTGTAAAATCGAGGTCTCACGGGTCTGACGTGAACCCAACCATATATATATATATTCAAAAAACATTGCCTTGGGATTGAGTTTCCCCTTTGATGGCATATATATATATAGAGAGAGAGATAATATCGAACAATTAATAAACTTATTGAGTTTATGATTTGCATATAAAAGATACCGTAAAACATCAAATGCAAATCATAGTATATATATATAGAATAATAAAAACTCTTTGAATAACCTTTTCAAAGTAGGCTCGGGCTGGAATACTTTTTAAATTATTAAGCTCGAGCTTGATGCTTGTTTAAGGGATCGAACTTGCTATTGATTAATTCGTTTATCGGATCAAACTCGATAATATTTATAAATTGTATGATTCACGAATATATGAGCATGTTTCGTTCGAAAAAGTGTATGCTTGAATGGCTCGGTTCGACTCGAAAAACTTAATCGAGCTGTCAAACGAGCCAAGCTGAACATTGTTGTTATGAAGTTGACTCGTTAATCTAAACGAGTTTTATTTTGTGTTCGATATCTAATCGAGCTGGAGGATTATTAAACTCGAGATATATGAGTTCGAATAGCTCTTTAGAAGGTCGGATCGTTTACACCCATACGTATACATACACAGTAAAAATCTTGGGTCCACTATTGCTAAAAAAAGATAAATAGAGGGGTTAAGACATCTCCAACCCAACCATTATAAAAAGAGCACTAAAAACATTAAAAATAGTGGGTCCCTTGAACACTAAAAAAATCTAACTCCAACAACACAATAAAAACATCTTTAATGTGTTGGGTTCCAGTAAAAAGTTGAGTTTAAGGTGAGAAGAATGAAAAGTGGTTATCAACCGTTGGATGAGATGCATCGAGATAAGATGCATCGGGATGCACCAGATCAAATCCCTTCAAAGTCGTAATTAATGAGAGAACCTTTGATTTAAAGCAGTTCAAATACACTTATCACGCTCTCATATTAACCTCAACTTCTCACACGATCATTCGTCCATCTTTAATATTATAATAATAATAAAACAGTATTATCTAATGTATTAACTATTAATCTATATATAAAATGTATAAAAGTTAAATAAAATATCATTATTTAGTTTTAAAAACTCATTTTATTGGTCTTCAAATATAAAAGTCATCTTTAATGACCTCCATTTTTTTAGTGTTTTAATGTTAGATTGGAGAAAAAACTACATTTTTTTGTTTTTTTCATGTTGGATTCAGTGACGTTCCAACTTTTTTGGTGGCCCTGTTACCCCTACACTTTTGATTACAGTGCAAAACGAGTTAACAAAGCTACATATATACAAATTACAAATGTGATGATAATGCATGCTATTATTTTTGTTTTTTGATAGAAATTAGAGAGACGATAAGGTGAGCTATAGTTTTACATTCATTTATGAGAGGCCCTAAACAATGTAAAACTTGAGGACCCTATTCAAAATCATACATTTAACATGCTAAAGATTAGTTTTAAAAATGGTCTTAGCAGAATTGGAAAAAAGGGAGTGTGGGATACCCTGGAGCGGCGCACATGGAATCGGGTTTGAGGCCTAGGTGACACCTTCTTAACAGTTTCACATGCCCACTTCGTGGGACATCCTCACTCCTTCGATCTCACCACATGCTAACCAGGTCCCACTTTTATTTTTGGAATTTAATTAAAATACCCAAACATAAAAAATAAGTACTCAAAATGCCTAAAATGTTAAAGTTTTTGCCAAAATATCCAAAAACCCCGTATTTTTGGGCCATGTAAATGGGAAAATGCGGGGTTGAGATTTTGGGCCGTATATTCAAATAAAACGTGGGCTATGCACGGGGTCCTTCGATTTTGGTCCGCATATTGTGATAAAAACACGGGGTAAACCCGCGTCTCCAATTCACCCACCAAAACCTTAAATATTCTAAAATTTATAAATGTATAGTATTTACACGTGGTAAGATGACGGAGGTTGATAAAATGGAGTTATATTGCATAATTGCATATTATGAAAATGGTCAAAGTTGTACATAACCCAACCCCACGTAAAATCTATAAAACTCGGGGTAACCCCGTGTTTTTGTCACAATACGCGGACCAAAATCGAAGGATCACGTGCGTAGCCCGCGTTTTATTTGAATACACGGCCCAAAATCTCAACCCCACGTTTTCCCATTAAAATACCCAAAAACACGGGGTTGTTGGGTATTTTGACAAAAACTTCAAGATTTTGGGCATTTTGGGTACTGATTTTTGATGTTTGGGTATTTTAATTAAATTTCTTTTTTTTCAAAAATGAGATCACATGATTAATCATAAATCTTATCTTTTTTAATACATCAAATTGTATTTATAAAGTGTATTTGAAAGACCCATTTTAAGAAATACGTCATTCTTACATTTATATTTGATAAGCTAACTAATAAATTAGTTGTTGGCTTATAGGTTAATTATTTGTTGAAAAAATTATCTGTTAGCTAATTGACTAGCTGTTAGCTGATAAATTGTTCATGTTCTTTAACATAGGTTAATGAGTTAAATTACACTAAAAGATAACCTAAAATATATTATTTTTGATAATTTATGTATAATATAAGAGACATAATTAGAAAAAAAAAACTGAAAAAAATCATACAACTTATTGAAACACTGCATGAGGTCAAAGTTCTAAATGACGTGAGGTCTAATTTGCTACGAGGTCATGTATCAAGCCTTACGAGTTACAACAAAGACAATAACGTTGTTCAAGATGTGCTCTAATGCGGAATGTGTGTGTGTGAGTATTACTATTTTGAATAATCTTATACAATAATTTAAATTCATAAGGAAATAAGATTCATTTGTATCAATATATCAAGAATGAAAAACTGGATTAAATTTTAAGTCTTTAATCACTACTTTCTTCAATCTTCGAATAATTGGACCAAACATGTCCAATTTTTTGCCCTTTCTTGTTATTGACTTTTCTTTGTATGACCTTTTTATTTATTTATTTATGGTTTTATAGAAATTTAACAAGAAACGATTGTAAAAATTATTAAAATATATATTAATAATATAAATTATTTGAATTATTTTATACATATTTTTGTTTCTAGTACAACGTTTTTATAAACTATGGGTATTGAGGTTAGTTTATGCACATTGGCTAATTTCTTGGATGATCACAAATAGACGGGAGTCGTCACATGTGAACCTCTCTTGCCACAAAGGCTTTGATAGTGATTGGATTTGAATACGGATAAGGATGAAATTTCCAATTTATCTCTCTAGACCCGGCCAGTTTGCCATAATTTAAGTGGTTTCGTAGACAGTTCTAAAAAACTCGTCGCGCAACCACTATGGGGCACGCCGTAACACAAGGCTTGTGTCTCACGCCACATTAAGCCTATGTGGCACGCCATGGCCTAATGCGCGGTTTTCATAATGCGATATTTGATTTTTTTTTTACGTTTTTAATGTTTTATTTGTTAGTTTTTAATATACAACATAATTTAACTTATTATTATTGACTCGTTAAGTAAAAGTACAAAACATATGTTTCAATATATATATATATATATCCTATATTATAAAGCACGGATAAAAAACTCTTAAATACAAATTATTAGATACAAGGTACCATCATTTTATGCAAGATTTTAAAAATCTCTTAATTTACAAGTATCAAAACACAAGATACATATTACTACTGCAGGCTTTTAACACACACCAATTTGGTATGTGCAAGGTCTTCCTTTTATGCAGACATTTACATGTATCACTATTAATTAATATATTATATTACTATAATTTTGTTTTAATTATATTATTAAATATGTAATTGATTATTTTTTCTAGATGTCATTAAAATATATAAGATAATCATTGAATTCTAGCAAAATACTTAATTTTTTTATATAAAAAACATTATATTATTAAACCTAAATTAAACAAATTTATAAAAAAACATTATCACTTTCTCAAAATCATCCAAAATCGTACTGTAAATAGATAAAATAAAATTAAATGAAACATTATCGTGATGTATCTCGCTGCATTGCGCGAGTATGCTTCTAGTAATATTATATATGAATTAGAAATTTGACGCCATAAATCACAACTTGAAAACGCCATGGCTTTTAAGGCTTGAGGTTTGGTCTCGCCGTCACGCCACGTCTCACACCATTTCATTAGATGATATATATTTGGATAACCAAGATGAAATATAAATTGTCAAATTAATTAAATTGTAATGCGTTTTAGGAGGAGTTTGGATGCTCGATGATTATGTAACATTGAATAACTAGAATAAGATAATCAAATATATGCAAAAGATGAATTCTTAATATGCTTCTAATATTAATTTTCTATTATGGCGAGAAAATTATGCTTATTTAAATAATATAATACATAAAGTAAGCGTATGCAAGGGATTGTTTGGTAGTTGCTGAATGTTTTGGTACAGGATGATTAAGCGATCAGAATGATTAAGAGAGTCTTATGATATAGTACAAAATGAAATATGGTTGTTTGGTAATTGTTCATAATGAAATTAGAACGCTGAATGGTTAAGGGAGACACGTGACACAAAATCATTCAAACGATTTTAGAACCATTGAGAGGCAAGTTTTTTTTATTTTTTATTTTGTTCCCCTAAGTAATTTAATTATAGCATTTTTTTCTTAAGATGTTGTCTCTTAATGAAACTATTTAGAGGTAAACAAACAACCCCCAAGTAATTTAATTATAGCATTTGGTGAGATCAAATTCATTTTAACTAATATCGAAAATTTGAAACTGATTACCACTATACCACTACAAATGAGAAGAAATGGTGAGAAATTCGGACATTTCGCGGAGAATGTACCGCTGGTGGTACACCCCCGGCGATTGTGCCACGCGATAGTGACACATGTCACTGTCGCGAGTCACAATCGTGCCACTCGTACCGAAGCCAGAAAAAGGTCAAAACTCGAGATTCTCGCATGGGTCGACTCAGGGTTCGAAAGCGCAATATTTTCCATCCAAAAAGGTGGGCGAAAAGCGGAGAGATTACCAACGGAGGACGGAAACTTGCTTACGAAAAACTGGGTTTTTCAATCCTCCCAACCTTAGAACGATTTCGTCCTCGAAATCTAGATTCCCATGAAACCTTGCCCGCAAAAGGATTTCCCTTAACTCTTCTTCCAGCGCCACTATGATGTTCCTTGAACTGATACATGCCAACCGCCACTCGTGGGCACATTACACTCATGACCGAGCAAACACTTAACTCATTTATTTGTTTCTTTAATTTCTTATTAGAAACAAAGACAAAAACAAGTGTATAAAAACAAAAATACCCCTTGAGTTAACTGGTTTAACATATTTCGTTAGATGGAGGGACCTTCTGCGTGCACTTTTGTATACCATAGGGACGTCCAGTGTAATAAACGCGTTTTAGAGATCATATCTAAAATATCAACAAACCACATAACCAGGAATGTAATTTACTCTTTACTATAATTATAATACTATACTAGGCATATACCCGCGCGATGCAGCGGAATGTAAGTAAAGAACGAACAATTAATGTTATTTCCTTATATACATTTCATCAATAATCAACCATGACCTAAAAATCACAATTTATGAAACCTAAAGCCATAAAGATATTCAATAATTAGTTTATATTACAATTATTGACGAAAAAAATTATAATGATATTATTTATAATAAGAATGAAACGTATTTTACGATTATGTATTTTTAACGTGCTAACGGTGGAAAAAAAAATAAAACGTATGGACAGAAAAACAAATTATTTCGTAGATATTCATGATATTTAATAGTACGGTTAAATTAAAAAATATTCAATATTTGGCTCGTTTTGAAGATATTGAGGAGACGCTTATAATGATATAATTTGTAGAAAAATGAACGTATTTTTTCATTGCATTTTTGTTAATATATAATTATTTGTGTTAATATGTGTAAAATGAAAAAAATAAGGGATATAAAGTAAATTAAATAAGTAATTATAAGGATGATAAATGTAACAATGTAAGGGTGGTAAATGTAATTGTACAAAAGTTTGTACAATAACCGTTTTAGTAGTATAGATAATTCGTATATATTCTGATATTTAATAGTATGGTTAAATTAAAAAATATTCAATATTGGGCTCGTTTTGAAGGTATTGACGAGACGATTATAATGGTATAATTTGTAAAAAAATGAACGTATTTTTTCATTGCATTTTTGTTCATATACGATTATTTGTGTTAATATGATAACGGTGTAAAATGTAAAATAAAAAAGTAAGGGATACAAAATAAATTAAATAAGTAATTGTAAGGGTGATAAATGTAACATTATAAGGGTAGTAAATGTTATTGTATAAAAGATTAAGGGACGTAAATGTAATTGTACAATAGTTTATACAATAAACCGTATTAGACTTTTCATTATATAGTATAGATACCTGATTTAATATTATTAATATTTTGTAACAGTTATATAAGTGTGCACATGGTTCAATTGGTCGGATTGGAGGAGTTAAATAACTCAACCCAATTACCTTTGCCTAGATATATTTCAACCCGTTCAGAACTTATTTAGGCATTGTACATGTTTGAATTACCATAAACTAGCTTATTGAAAAGCTACTCATAGTAGCGTTTTGAAAAGCTAGCTTATCAACTACCAGCTAACTTATCAGCTAGTTTGCCAAACATAGCCTTAATGTACAACCTAATCCAACTCAATCCTTATCGAATTGTATTTGGTATGATTCATCGAGATCAACATATTTTAAAAAATCTTGAATCAAAACATTAAAAAACAATAAATCAAAGCTTAACAACTAGTATACTTAGTGCCTATTTGTTCCATCTATGAAAAAATCACACAAACAAAAACTTTCCCAATCTATACAAACAAATTAATCTTCACAAACAACTTTATTAATACATGACTTAATGAAAAACCAACCAAACATCCCCTTAGAGTCTGTTTGTTAGCAGTTTAATGAACTTAAACGGTCATCTATATATGTTTGTTTGATAGTGACTCATTAATATAAAAAGTGACTTATTGGATAAGCTTTTAATGATAAAGTTTTATGCAGAAAGTCAAAATTTTCAACCCTTCCAATTATAAAACACGTTTATTTCATCTATAAAAAAAACTTATCCCATACAAAATTATTCCAAATTTATACAAACGTATTAATCAACATAAACTGCTTTATCTATACAAAATTGAAATTAAAAGATATTTTCATTAATTTATGCGTGTTACTTCAAAAAAAATATTATTTTTATTTTATTATTATAATATTTTTAGTACGAAATGCTTTGCCCATTTTATTTTCTGAATCAAATCCTCACTTTCATTTTCTTCTCCAAAACCATATCACCAACAAAAACAATCAAGAGCGAAAGAGAGAGAGAGAGAGAGAGATGACGACGTCGTTTGACGAAACGGAGTTAACGCTAGGGTTACCGGGCGCCGCCGCGGCCGGCGGAGTTGGAGGTGGAAACAAAACCACTGAAGGCGGAGATGCGGTGGTGCACACGAACGGAAAGAGAGGATACAACGAAACAATCATGGATTTGAAGCTGAAATTATCATCAGATGATGATCAGGAAGACAAAAATAATAAAACGAATAACCTATTCGCCGGCGCCGGCCACGGAGTTGACGGTGGTTGCTCCGGCGACCCTCCCGCCAAGTAAGTTAAATTAATTTTTTAGCTCGATTTCATAATAAAATTAAAATATAACAAAATATATAGAAAGAGAGTCGGGTTCAAACGAGAACGATACTTATTTAAAAGAACACGAGAACGGCAAATCACATACAAAACCATAAATGATTTTACATTAGCGGGGAAGTCGTGGAAAATCACGGTACGCTGGCGACTTTTGCCACGACTTAAGGTCGCGGGAATCACATGTAAAATCACTTGTGATTTTGTTTTGATTTGTCGTTCTCGTGTTCTTTTAAATATGTATCGTTCTCGTTTGATCCCCTCTCTCTCTCTATATATATATATAGAAGGAGGTTATTATGTTAATCCATTAAGGGGTTGTTTGTTTTTTCTAAAAAACATCTTAATGGCTCTTAAGTCTGAATCGTTCAGACTTTTTTACACACCACTTCTTATTAATCATAACTACAATTTTAGACCTCTTAAAAAACAAACGCATCTAAATGTTGTTAACTTTGCAAACTATATAGGAATTCAATTTCCTTCAAACTTAGGCTCTAAATGTGTAAGGATATGATGAGTTACAAAACAACTTGATCCATAAATGTAGCTATAATTGTGTTTCAAATATATGTTTACTTTTTGATGTTTAATATATATATAATAACTTCAAATTATTTAATTAGGGCACAAGTGGTGGGATGGCCACCGGTGAGATCTTACCGGAAAAACATGATGTCAGTTCAAAAGAAGAGCTGTCTCCGCCGTCATGAGGATGTTAACGGTGGCGGTACGGTGGCGTTTGTGAAGGTGAGCATGGATGGAGCTCCTTACCTTCGTAAAGTTGATCTGAAAATGTACAAAAGCTATCAAGATCTCTCTGATGCATTAGGCAACATGTTCAGTTCATTCACCATTGGTAATTCTTTATTCATTCGATTAATCATTTATGAATAATGAGTTATTCATTAGTGAATAAATGAATAATTTTACTTAATCTATCTATGGTTTTGTTTGATTAATGATCACTAATGAATTAACCTTTTTCTTCTTTCTTTTTGTGAATATGTATATATATATATATATATAACTATTTAATTTAGGTAATTGTGGATCACAAGGGTTGAAGGATTTCATGAATGAAAGCAAATTAATGGATCTTTTGAACAATTCCGATTACGTTCCGACTTATGAGGACAAAGACGGGGACTGGATGCTCGTTGGCGATGTTCCTTGGGAGTAATTACTCGTTTTAATTATCGTTGTCATTATCAGTATCATTATATTATGATCAATAATGCTATAATTATCGTTGTATAAACGAATTATAACATCAATTTTTCAGTATCTCCATCTAATTTTCTTTATTTTATGTTAGGATGTTCGTTGATTCATGCAAGCGTTTACGTATCATGAAAGGAACGGAAGCTATCGGGCTCGGTTAGTTACACAACTTTAATTTTTTAAATGAGAATACCTTCATTTTACGAAAAGAACAACCTTATCTCATGGGATAATACACGAGATAACTTGGTGGTGTGCAGGCGACTTGGGCCGTGACCTAGGTTGCGAAAAACGTTGTCCGTGTCTGTGATTTAGTATCACATGTGATTGACTATAGTAAAAGGGTATTATTGCGTTTTCATAAAATGAATGTGTTCTCGTTTGAACAATTCCATGTATGTGTAGATATATAATTAGATTAGTTATATTTGTATATTAAACTCAAGGAATACCCTAATAATTACTGTTCAAATCGAAATTTCAGCACCAAGAGCTATGGAGAAATGCAAGAACCGAAGCTAAAAGTCGTGAACGATCCCGACTTCAGCATCCCGCTCTTTCGATCTTTGTGTGGCATACGGGGTCAAGAATACTCGAGATGGATTGAGCAGATCGTTGAATTTGTATGTCTGTACGTATTATTTTTACTTAAATTTTTATTTCAAGATTGAGGAATTCGAATTATTGCATTATAAATATTGTGAGAGTAATATGTAAACTTGGGTGATTTGAATTCATGAACATAAATAGGATCATAAACAACAATAAAATCTTGTATAATTAATATGTGCTACCAAAATCTAAGGTTTCTAGCCTTTGTTTTGGTGTTTTGTTCTAGTGTTATGATTAATAATCAATGTAACTTGTGTTATATATGTATTTGATTTTATTTGGTTACTTAGGGGTTGTTTGTTTTTTTTTTAAAAACCTCTTAATGACTCTTAAGTCTGAATTGTTCATACCTTTTTACACAGCACCTCTTATTAATCATAACTAAATTAAGACTTCAGACTTTAGATCTTTTAAAAAACAAACGACACCTTAATCTCTTAATAACAGGATATCAATATTGAAAATAATTTTATCAGGTGTAATCATCTTGTTATAACAGTATAACTAATAAGTTAGAATGATCTAACTTTATTTCAACACTACTAAAAATCAAAACCCTAATTAATAACCGTAACTGGAAGTCGGTCTACAACTATTTCATGTTTTACATAGGTGTAGGTTCAAACAAGAGCTAAACATTTTGCGAGAAGTGTAATATCATATATGATACACAAACTTAATCATATAATTAAACACACGTTACATTGACAATATATAGACGCTTAATCATATATGATTGAACACACCCAAAGTGTGTGTAATCATATATGATATTGAGACTTCTCGTATGATCCTTCCTCTATATGGTTGGGTTCGGGTAAGAAGCTGAGTAAATGTGAGAAGCATGAGAACTGAGAAGTGGTTATCAGCCGTTGGATGAGAAATGGATGCACATTAGGATGAGATGCACTAGATCAATTTCCTTAATGAAATTGGATTCATTGGTGGGTTTGAGATTTTAAGTGATCAAGGGTTCAGATCCATTTTTCACGCTCCTAATGTTAACTCAACCTCTCACACGATCATTCACCTATATAGGATTGGGTTCCGGTGAGAAAGAAAGTTATGGTGAGAAAGCGTAAGAAATGATCTCCATCCTTGAATGCACATTAGGATGAGATGCACCGTACATATATATATATATATATATATATATATATATATATATATATATATATATAGTTGATGTATTACAACAAAGAGACAAAATTTGGTATTATTAATTGTAGGTATGAGGTTGCTGACTGTCTTGTTTATTTGACTGTAATTAAGGTGTATTTAATGTTGTGTCACGTACAAGAGCATTAATGGCAAGATATATAAATACTATCATTCGTAGTAGTGTGCATATATATATAACAGAGGGAAATACGACATATATAAAGTTATCGAATGGGCATGCCAAATGCATATACAATAATAATTTTGAACTACTTATTTTCTAATTTTATTGAGACATCAACACGTGAATGTCAATGTAGGGGCATGCATTTATTTTGGTTGGTCGGGCTATGAATAAATGCATTTTTTGAATTTTGATTCCAATATATAGAGAGAGGGGGTTTGAACGAGAACATAATTCAAATAATAAAACACGAGAATATATATATATATAGACTTAAGTTTGCGTGAGATCAAACAGTTTCCGTGAGACCGATGAGACCAAGCTTTAAAACATGAAACTTCATACAAAAAAACTGTGAATGTAAAAAAAATCGAACTTTTCATAGAGAAAACATCGTAAATATTACGTTCACGGTGTTTTTCGCTGTGAATGTTCGTTTTTTTTTACCTTCACAGCGTCTTCACTGTGAAGGTTCGGATATACCTTCACAGTCTTTTATCTGTGAAGGTTTGATTTTTTTAAACTTGGTTTAGGTTTTTTTACCTTCATAGTGTGATTACATTATGAAGGTTCGAATGTTTTTTACCTTCACAGTGTTTCGGTGTGAAGTTTCATGTTTTAAGGCTTGGTCTCACACGGTCTCACTGAAACAGCTTGGTCTCACGTGAATCTGACCCTATATATATATATATATATATATATATATATATATATGTATGTATGTATGTATGGAAACGATCAAATGGAAACCACTCTAATTTTGAAAATCGTAGAAACCCTCGATTCATTGGTTAAGTTAATGAAAGTGTTTTATGAAATTGTTTAATTTGATGAAATTGTTTCATATAATTTTTTTATTGATGAAATTGTTACATAATTTATGTTTTTTATGTAAAAATAAAAGGTTTCATCAGATTGCGAAAATACATGAAACAATTTCATCAGAATGAGAAAAATAGGCAAAATTACATAAAAAATACAAATATATGAAACAATTTCATTAACAAAAAAATTATATAAAACAATTTGATCATATTAAACAACTTTATCAACCAATTTCATTAATTTAACCAATGAAATTGACGGTTTCTAAAGTTTATAATTAATGTGATTTCTAATTGAAACCACCTCTCAATATATATATATATATATAAAGGATATTTTGCATCCCTTAAAAAGGTTGCAACTCTTGCAACCCACATCTTAACCGTTGGATTCATGATCGACGGTTATTTTATTTTTATTTTTCTATTTTTTTTAATTAAAAATGTTGGGTCTCATATCTATTTTAACCGCCGATCATGAATCTGACGGTTAAGATGTGGGTTGCAAGGTTTGCAACCTTTTTAAGGATCATATGTGAGTTTACATTAATCACATTTGATTACAAGTGACCTAGGTTGCAACCGAGTCGCTTGCGCATCTTGTGTTGACCGTGTTCCTTAATTACATATGTTCTTGCACAGTTGCACTGAAATTATATGTGATACATAGGTGTTCTCGTTTTTTTTTACCATGTTCTTATTTGAATCCAACCTTATATATATCAAATGTGATATTACGATCAATTATATGTCATTGTATATCAAAGAGCCATGCGACTTTGTCTGCGACCTAAATCACGTTCGCCACCCACATTTAACACTGATTCTTGATTACATGTGATTTGACTATAAAATCACTTGTTCTATATGTTTTCTTGTGTTTTCATACTTTGACTATGTTCTCGTTTCAATCTCTTTCTATATATATATCCAATAATTAGGATATGTTATATACTATTGCGCCACTTTAACTTTAAATTTAGGGAAAGAAACGTATGTTTCAAGAAATATATTGCTTCTAACATTATTGCAATAATTTATACTATATTATAAAAACGGAATAAAAAACTCTTAATTACAACTTATAAAACATAAGGTACTACCATTTTATGCATAAATTTCAAAAATCTCTTAATTACAACTTAATATGCATAAGATACAACTCATTTGAAAAAAAATCAAACTTTACTTTTTCACTATCTTCCATATTCAAGTTTTTTCCTTCCATTTGGGTTTATTCAAAAGAAGAAAAGTTATTTACTTGCTCAAATTAACATATTTCTTTAATTATGATAGTACATGTATTTTCTTCATGTATACAAGTTTTTAAAGTCTTTTGAATTCTATAAAACTAACTAATAATGAACCTATATATACGTTTAGATACAAAATAATACTATCCAACATTATATTTGTTATTTTTACCTATTCTATATTTCAGTATTTTGAAAAAATATTATTATTCGTTAGATATAGTTGATTAATACATGTTTTTAAAATTTAAATATACATTTAACGATTACTTTAATATAATTTCTTAATGATTCATGATTGAAAAAACTCAAGTTATGCGTTTATCACTACTAATGCTATATAAATTATAAATATATGATTTACTCCATATATATCTTTTTTTTTCTGATAAGCTATTACATTAATTTCTTATTTCCATTTACAATTGCTCACCCCGATGCATTGCACGGATACACTGCTAGTTTATATATAAATTAGGTATAATATCACACATATAAAGTGATTTTAGAAGTTTTTCCTTATAGATATGTTATGTGTAAAATAATTTCTAACTTTTATGATGAATATATAACAAATTATATGAATCAATAAAAGAATATAAAAGTATAAAGTAAGATTTTTAGAAAAAAAAATAGTGTTGAACTAATTTTATTCAATTCTCTCAAAATATTTCTGCATTTAGAGGTGGTTGGTGGATATATTACTCCCATTTTAACGTTTAGAGTTTAGAGTAAATGGTTGGAGTTTTGGAGAAATAAATAAGATATTTATATTCAAATCTCATACATATTTTACATTATTTTGGTAAAAAGTTGATTACTGACAACCCTAACCACCTCATACGAAATCAATCTCCAATGACATCAATATGAGGAGGAATTTTTTAGCTCACTTGACATCTAAAGGCTACCATGGCAACCTAGGATCAAACATCGGACATATTTTACATCATGTTAGTTAGAATTTATCATGTTCTTTTTTAGCTTTAGATATGTTCAGTTATTTTGATATTTATAAAACATAGGTATTCAAAGTTAAAATTTCTTGGCGGTAATACTCCGCGTCTAGGGTGGTCTTGTTATGACTATGTATCGTTTTGGGTTTGTCGTTGCTTCAGTCGCTCTATTGGGGTTGTAACATATGGGCCTTGTCCCAATCTCATTGTAATCTTTTGGTTGTGGTAATGTATTGTTATTGCCGTTCAAAAAAAAGTTAAAATTTCTTGTGTGAAAAGTTATTACAATAATATTTACGAATCTTTTGAAGCTGCCCTTAATTACATTCACATGCACCAAAAATTTAACTCATATTTCTACATTTTATAATAAAGGGACATAAAAGAAAAGCATGAAATACTTGAAGCATCTCCAACAGTTTCTACAAAATAAAGAAAATAGAGATTTTAAGCAACTTTTTGCCTCATAAACCTCTACAAAATAGAGAAAATAAGAGAGCGGTGTAATTTTCTTCAAATTTGGAGATATCCCAAAAATAATTACCGAGAGAAAAAATATTTTTTATTATATCCCACCAGTGAGAAACTTTGAAATAAAATGTTTAGATGAGAAAAATAATATTTTATAATCAATAATTTATCTTCAAAATTAGGAATCTCTTGGAAATTGATGTAATTTTTTTTTGAAAATTTTAGCTATTATTTCTCTATTTTAAAGAAATTTTTTGAGAATTTGTTAAAAATGCTAATGCAGTTGATTGAGTCTTTTGAAACAAAAGAATTAGACTTTTTTTTTAAATAGGGATTGAATCCACAATTTATTGTTCCATCTATATGAAACATGATTCTAACAAACAATAATAATAAACAATAACTCTTAATTAATAAATTACTTTTAAATTTTAATAATTTATGAAAGTTTTACCTAGAGTTATTGGACTTTCAATAGTATGATATATACATGTGTGAGTTTGTTTTTGTATTTTAAGAATAACTAGAAGCATACTCGCATAATACAGTAAGATACATCACGATTTTAATGTTTCATTTTATTTTTTGTTTTTTTGTCGATTTATAGTACGATTTTGGATGGTTTTAAGAAAGTGATAATGTTTTTTTTTATAAATTTGTTTAATTTAGCCTTAATAATATAACGTTTTTTATATAAAAAAATTAAGTATTTTGTTAGGATTCAATGATTATCTTATATATTTTAATGATATCTAAAAAAAATAATCAATTACATATTTATTAATATAATTAAAACAAATTTATAGTTATATAATATATTAATTAATAGTAATATATAAAAAAATCTGCATAAAAGAAAGACTTGCACATATCAAATTGGTAGGTGTTAAAAGTCTGCAGTAGTAATATATATCTTGTGCTTTGATATTTGTAAATTAAGATATTTTAAAAATCTTGCATAAAATAATGATACATTGTTTCTAATAATTTATATTTAAGAGTTTTTTATTCGTGTTTTATAATATAGATATACATAGATGTGGCTGTAGAGTTGAATGATGGTGAGTGCAAGTTTTCTGACGGTGCTGAAATCCATGCATGCATCTTCATTAATGAGAAGAATCCAAAGAATAGATCTTCTTATGCAATCAAATTTCATATCTTCATTCCAGCCAACTTAATATTTTGTGAGATTCATATATTTTTAAAGATTAAATTAAGAAATTAATAAGTTTGATAATTTCAATTTAAAATTTAAAATAAAAAGCATTTTAGGTATTTTAAAAAAAATCTCTCCTCTCTCCTATACAACATTTTTTGTATAAGTATTTTATAATTTCTCTTTTTATATATGTGGTAACTTCTTTCTTTCTTCAAATATTTTTTTAGAGTAATTTAATGGGGTTTTATATAATTTTATATGGTGTAAGAGCTCAGTGGTGGAATTAAGATTTTTAAGGTACATCAAAGGCTGCTAAATTGTATGGATATGTTTTTAGCTGAATTCTCTTCCTTCTTTATTACATAACCTAAGCTTTATTTTTCCTTCCTTTCTAGCCTACCTCTATAGTCAGAGGCGGATTTAGTAGAAGAGGGTAGGGGTCCTGGCCCCAACCAACCCATGTCCACAAGGCTAATTTTTTGTTTTTTTACATCTATTTTATACTAAATAAAGGAATGGCCCCCAACAAGGTTTTAATTGAGCCTCTGCTTTCAAATCTGAGTTCATTCTCACTCTCAGTCTCAACTCTCCTCTCGCACTGCTATGATTAAGTGATTTTCGAGTGTGATTAAGTGATTTTCGACTATGGATTTGTGGACACAAGTCAAGTAGTCAACGCCTCCTCCAGCCTCCTGATTGGATTTGGATAAAAACCTAAATTTTTGATTTCTTGATAAATGATTTTGTTCAATTGTTGGTAACTTGGTTTTAGTTTCTTAGCATTTGGTATTGGTATTTTAGATTGATTTTGTTAGATTGATTGGATTTGGTATTTTACAAAATAGAAATGTTTGTTACTTGTTAGGTTAATTTTGCAACTTGCAATTTTGTTCATATCGAATATTTTTTGAGTTATAGAGCTCGAGCACGATGCTCGTTTATGGGTTCGAACGCGCGATTCGATTAACTCATTTATCGGCTTGAGCTCGATGGTTTTTATATTTTTATTGTACGATTAATAAATATATGAGCATGTTTGGCTCGGAAAAGGGTATGCCCGAATGGCTTGGCTCGACTCGAAAAGTTGAATCGAGTTTTCGAACGAGCCGAGACGAACATTGGTGTTATAAAGCTCGGCTCGATAAGTTAAACGAGTTCTATTTTGTGTTCGAGATCGACTTGAGTTCGAGAATAATTAAGCTCGAGCTCAAGATAAACGAGCTCGAGTAACTCGTTAAAATTTATAAACGAGCTCGAGTAGCTCGTTAAAATTTATATGGTGCCCCCATCAATAATTTTTCTGGATCCGTCACTGTCTATAGTTCTCCGCTGTCACCTAGGCTCGAGACATGCCTCCTATCGTGATTTCTTGAGGGATTTTGAAAGTTTTTTGGTTGATTTCAAGGGATTTTGAGGGACTTCATTGGTTTTTTGGTTGATTTTGAGAGACTTTTTTGGTTTTTTGGAATGATAAGAAAGCATCGATGGAGGGATAAACCATAGACCACAACATTTTAATATTCAAGAAAGGAAGTCAAGGTATTGGTGTTGTGCTTATGTGTCTAGGAAAAAAGAGGATAAAAACTTAAGGTAATTGAGATAATTTAGGGGATGTTTGTTTAACTCTTAATGTTTCTATTAAGAGACAACCTCTGAATCGTTAAGAGGTAAATCATGTTTGGCAAAAAAAAAGTTTTGCCTCTTAATGGTTCCAAAACCCTCTAAATGATTTTGTATCTTGACCATGTCTTAACCATTAAGAGCCCTGATTTCATTCTAAACAATTAGCAATCAATCATATTTCATTTCGCACTATATCATAAGAGTCTCTTAATCATCCTGACCACTTAATCATTCAGCACCAAACCATTCAACAACTGCCAAACGGCCTCTTAGGCAACAAAATTTAGGATTATTTAAAAAGTGATTTTGTATTAATTAAAATTATTGCATCACAATTAATAACATAGATGATATGAACAGAAATATTTTAGTTAGCCTATAAAATAAAAGGGTCTCAAGGGCATGAGTATATAGAAATTGTGTATAAGAAAGTGTATACATTCAAGTGATTTTTACTCCATTTGTATTTACATAATAAAATAGATTCAAGTGATTTGTAGATTCAAAACTTGATAAAATTACAATATTGACCCCGATCTAGAAAGAAACATTAAAATGTTGCATGTTTCATGCATACAGTTAATGAAAATGTATTAGATTCCATAACATTTAACCTTCCACTTGACCATGTTTATGCATGTTCTATATTTGATCCAAGTTGAAGTTGCAGTTTTTAATATCACTAGCATTAGATCTGGCTTAACTAATGATGCTAAGGATCTCTTCATTGACATTTTAATGAGCTTAATATAACTTACAACTTACCTGGTCAGTTATATATGATCATTTGGTAGTGGCTTAATGAAATCGAAATTAGCTTATTCAGTTAGCTTATAGGTGGAGCTTTATGTAGAAAACCAAGTTTTTTTTCCAAACTTGTCCCTCCCAATTAAAAAACACATTCTTTCTAATTAAAAACATGTTCCTTCCATCTATGAAAAAACTTTCTCAAACACAAACCTTCCCAATCCATAGAGACATATTAATCCACACAGACAGTTTTATCTATATAGAACTTAATGGAAAACCAACCAAACAACCCATAAATGTTTATGTGCCTACTTCATTTGCGTCTGTCCATTCTTGTTTGGTCATGTCTGCATACCGAAAGCACCCTAATGATACAAACTACATCCTTAAGCCAATGTTGTAGGAGGTCCCAGATATCCCACAACTCCAACCCATCCATGAAATTAAACAACAAATTCTTCGTAACCATATTAAGGATTCAAATCACAAACTTCAGGAACTCATCGAGATAGTTTGGGTGGAAAACCACCACAATCATCCCTCCCTCAATTTATCAAACTCCCAACACAAGATCTGGTTCAGTATCTTGTCAAATTTGAACAACAGAAAGCATAACCAGAAACAAAATCAACATCAAACGGACAGGCTAGCATCAAACCTAAATTAACATCTCTAGAATACAACCAATCGATAGCGATTATCAACAAATTCAAACGAAAAACAATGAACAGAGGTAAGAGGAACAATTCTACTTGCAATACACCGTGAAACGCCATTGATAGATAGATATCACGGAAAACAGATTGAGATATATAAATCATCATCTCTAGAATACAACCAATCGATAACGATTATCAACAAATTCAAACGAAAAACAATGAACAGAGGTAAGAGGACTTGAAGTTGAAGCAGCTAATAATTCTACTTGTAATACACCGTGAAACGCCATAGATAGATAGATAGATAGATAGATAGATAGATAGATAGATAGATAGATAGATAGATAGATAGATAGATAGATAGATAACACGAAAACGGATTGAGATAGATAAATCATCATCTCTAGAATACAACCAATCCATAACGATACGATTATCAACAAATTCAAACAAAAAACAACGAACAGAGATAAGAGGACTTGAAGCAGCAGCTAATAATTCTACTTGCAATACACCATGAAACGCCATAGATAGATAGATAGATAGATAGATAGATAGATAGATAGATAGATAGATAGATAGATAGATAGATAGATATAACTGAAAACGGATTGAGATAGAGAAACAGGCCTGGTAAGGAAGACAGCCATGGCCGTGAGATCGAAGAAACCTCCATCGCCATGATCGCGTCGCCGATACGCAATGGATTTTGAGCGGGAATGAAAGGGGTTGGTAGGTGGGCTATTTGGGCTATCAGAATTGAAAAGAGAGAAATCTGAAAATTGGGCTTTAAATAGTTCTGGTATTGGGCTGGGCCGTTGGGCTCAAGTATATCCAACTTAGGGCTCGTTTATTTGGCGAATGATCGTGTGAGAAGAATAGTTAAGATGAAAGCAACTAAGTTCCCACTCACGACCCATGTAAGAAGCTACACCAAGTAAGAAGTGTAGAACAATTAGTGAAGCATGAATATAGTTAATAAAAAAAGATAGTTAGAATAGATTCGTAGACCCGGCCGACTGGTCCGTTTTAAATTTAAAAGATTTCTTATACTGGCATCCTCGCTTTTACTACTATTTCCACTTTCACCACAAATGGAAGAAGAAAAGATTTTTTGCTTAGACGCATAGAATTGGCGTAAGAAGAGATATGGACCATTGATCACTTTTAATCTCAAACCCACCCATGAATCGCATTTGATACGTGAATTGATCAGGTGTATCTCATCTCAATGCATCTCTTCTTAGTGTGCATCCAAGGGTGGAGCTCTCTTCTTACGTTTTTCACCATAACTTTCCTTCTAACTAGAACCCTACCCATTTATTTGGTAAAAAATTGATTACTAACAATCCCAACCAGTTCCCTACAAACCTGCTTCTAAAGACACCAATATGGACACAAATCATTTTTTGCTTGTTAACCAATGGAGTAGAAGTAGATGCAATCCCAATGATGTTGATGTGAAGAATTAAAATGCAAATAATCGAAAAGCATATGCAAAAATCGGTGAAGAAGTAGATGCAGACGATGGTGCTACGACAATGTTCATCGGGGGGGTTTCATTGGGAGGAGGGGAAAGTCACCGTGGATGGACGTTGGATTGGAATGGAGATGATGGTGCTACGATGGTGATAAGATAGTGTAGATGACGGTGTTGCGATGATGGTATGATTATGCAGATGGCAGAAAAAGGGATAGGGTTTCGTCGGAGAATATGTATAATTAGTATTACTTTTAACGCTTCAAATAAATACAAATTCAACTTTTGTAAAAAACAATTTGAAAGTTTTGTTTTGGTTTTTCTAATATTGTGTCCCTTTCACCTATCTACATTGATATTGTATAATGGTATTGGCCTCCCTCATGCACTATAAGGGTAAAAGACAACCAAAGGCAAAAACTACCAACTTCATTGTTTGACTAGAGTGAATAGTTCATCAACTTCTATACCATATCACTAAATCATACCAATCAAAAGGGAATGAAATTTCCATAATAAGGTATCAAGTTCAAATCCAGCCCTATTCATCTTGTCTTAACATACTATAATTTACCTCCCATTATTGTCAATGAGAATAATACAGAAAATATGTTATGTACGGTAGCACAAACTCTCTCGTCCAAGTATAGCCGACTCTAACAGGAACAGAAAATATGTTTTGATCGGGCTTTTTCAGGCGACACTATTTTGAACCAGACCATGCCTCGAAAAATTCGGCCTTAATGGGGCTTTGAGGTCTAACTCGAACTAGACCTCGGATTCACTAGGCCCGAGTTTTTCAGGCTAGGCTCAAACCGGTCTTGGGATTTTTTGTGCATCTCTAAAATAGTGGCTAGATACACAAATAGTCTCGATGACAAGAGGGAGCTAGAGAAATGCAGATCATTCCAAAGTGTCATGTTCTTAGAGCAGCAAACATTAGCGTTCTAACAGGGACAAACCTATGTACATCCCAACAGGCTCCAGGCATCTACTCAACTTATTCCCACAAGTAGAATTTTTTTTAGCTATGAAAGATACACCCCCTAAACTTTGATGGATGTTCTACGATATTAAAAAAATATAAGGAACATCAACCAAATAATCGAAAAAGTCTTGAAATCAACAAAAAAAATTCCTAAAATTGGCCAAAAATCCTTCAGAATCAAGTGAAAACCTCAAAAAAGTCTCTTGAAATCGACCAACAAAATTAAAAATCACTCAAAAATCAACCAAAAAACTTTGAAAACTCTCGAACGATGAAATTTGGTTAAAAACACATCAGACAAGCTTAAAGGCCTTGAAGTACCTTAAAGGTGCACCCTCTCAGCAAAACTTCGCTACCATATAAATATATATAAATAAAACCCCATTAAATTACTTTCCAAAAACCTTTGAAGACAGAAGGTTACAACATAAATAAGAAATGATAACAAGACTCATACAAAATGTTGCATGGGTGACAAATGCTAAAAAGCAATTTGTGAAATCAGCTGAAACAATTCAAAAGCCTTGAGCAAGAAATGGCCCAATGCAAAACCAGGTTAAAGATTAAAAGGTTATACAAATGATACATGCAGTTTTGGAGAAACCAATAGTTGCATCTTTATTGTGATCACATGGGAAAAGCATTGTTTTGACCCATGGAAATGTGAAATAGAATTAGTTTTTTTTTGTTCATTACTGAATGCATATTTTATATCATACATTAACCCCATCTGTTTGTCTTGCCATGAATCAAATATTTTAGTATCATTCCACGAGCACGGTGCACCTCCGCTTTCGAACCTTCCAACTCATTTTCTCATCCGGTGACTGCAACAAAAACAAAAACAACACATAAGAATGCCAATTCACTCCAATAAACAAACAACCAATCGTATATGAAACCCCATTAAATTACCATTGTGTTTCATATGTTTCAGAATGAAGACATTAAGGGGCTGTTTGGTTGGTTTTTCATTAAGTCATGTGTGGATAAAGTTGTCTCTGTGGATTAATATGTCTGTATAGATTTGGAAGGTTTTTATTTGAAAGAAGTTTTTCATATATGGAAGAAACGTTTTTCTAATGGGATGGGTTGGTTTAGAAAAAACTTGGCTCCCCCTTGAAATCTTACTAAATAAGCCACTTTCTATATCATTAAGCCACTACCAAACAGTCATATATAGCTGACTGAATAAGTTGTGAGTCTCATTAAGCTCATTAAGCTACTAACAAATAGACCCTTAATGAGTTTAATGGAACTACAGGTTACTCAGTCAAAGCTTAACGATATAGAATGTGGCTTATTCAATAAGCTTTATCCAGATTGCCTCCAGATTGCTTGGTTTTTTCCAAACTTGCCCCTCACAATTAAAAAACACGGTACTTCCTAAACAAAAACCCTCCCAAACAAAAACCTACCCAATCTATATAGATTGAATAATCCACAGACAGCTTTATACATACAGGACTCGATGGAAGAAAAAAAAATGTCCCCCAAGTGATTAAACCAAACCAAACAAACCCAATATGGCCCACATGAAGGTGGGGTTAAGGGATGATGTATTGGTGTGAATTGTGATGTAAGGAAACCCAAGGAGGGCAGATATTTTTGTGAATGATAAATTTAAGACATTATGCCCATTAAATTCTTGGAGAATGCTGAAGGGTTAAACATTGATTTGCTTTGCAGCTTACCTGTTGGCTAAAGGAAAACGGAATTCCAACTCTCTTAGAACCATCAGCCATCCTTTTACAAGAATAACGGTTTTCAATAGGAGCAGATTCAATGGAGACCTGAGAAAAATACAATAGTTCAGCGTTAGCCCAAACTACTGTGATACTCTAAAAAGAAGTCCACAATATGCAGCTATAGAAAATAATCTCCAGCTTGTCAAAAGGTATCATAACAATAGAGTAAGACTGGAGCAGAGGCATTTAAAGGTGTTAAAAATTGCATTGAACATATTATCTTTGCTGGTTACAATCCTACAATCCAACTTTCTTTGGTAACGGTAGGTATCTGGGCCAGCTTGCACACACCTCGACTAATCTCATAGGCCCTAAAGATAACACGAGGAAAATCCCCAATGGCATAGAGGAGACTCAAACTGGCGACCTACGGGAAAGAGCAAAAGGCCTAGCATTTATTTGTCGGTTGAAATGGCCCTTAAGGTTTTCCTACAATCTGATTTGCGGTTCAAACAGACCAATGCTTAAATTTTTTAAAGAAAATGACACAGAAATCATTCTGGAAATATTACAAATAAGATGTTAGGGACAAAATTTGTAATCAAGCCTACATCGCTTTTGATTTGAAAAGTTGTAGCTTTCACTTTGAAAGTAAAACTGTAATTTTGTTTCATGGATGAACTATATGGAACCTGGTTTGCTAGCATAAGAAACAACAACAGACATTTGCAATAAAGAAAATGATTAAAGGGTCATCAAAAGGTAAAACAATCCATACCAATAGAAAAAAGCAGTCATAGATTTAAAAGAAAGTAATAAGGTTAGTTCACCTGAGTTTGAACTGCTTGGGTTAATCCATCTTGGCAACCAATAGCATGCACACTTTCCAGCTTAGGGCATTGCAGTACTAATTTTTCTGGGATTAGACAATTAAAAGTAAGTCAGAAGAAAAGATAAAGATACTTATTGAGTTAAATTAACATTATGATGGCCAGGCATCAGAAAAAATACCTGGAATCAGATTTTTACAAGAGTTTAGGTTCAGATCAATGAGATTTGGACAACTTAGATACAAGGACTGCAAAAATAAGATGATCATAAGTTCAGAACAAGTTTCAACTCAGATGTACAATTGGAAGAAAAAAAAACTATTTAGTATCTTACATCAAGGCTGGAACAACCCCAGAGGCTTAGCTTTTTCAACCGGGCATGTTTTATAAACAACTTCTGAAATACAAGATGCAGCTTGCTGTTTGGTGATCTTTGTAGTTCAGAATCAACATTCCCTTCATTGGTTGGACATTGTGCATCTGATTCACATATTGTCATCCCACAGTCCATAAGCTCCAAAAGAGGCAATTGGGCTGTGGCAAACTGGATACCACCTGATCATGAAGAACAGAAGCAAAGGTTATTTGGGATCAAACAGAAAATGATGATTATACAACATGAAACAAATTCTGGGCTAAGAAAATTACTTGATGTGATATTAGGACATAGAGCAACAAGGAGTCTGGTTAGAGTCTCCGGGAATACATTGCATATCATCCCAATACCACTGTCACTTATGCTGGATCTGTAATTAACAGACATCATCAGCAAATAAGGAATACAGAAACAGACTGATAGGTGTTGTCTCGTTCAAACTGATAAAGATTTCTTGGCGAAAAGGGGGACAAAAGGGTAGTCCCAAAAAATAAACATGGACAACGATGTTCAGAGACTCTTAAAATGGTATAAAATATGAATAATTATAACAAATAAAAACTAACAACAAGACTTACCCACTGAGATCAAGCAATTCTAGGTTCGAGTAGCTTTTAGAAATTGCTACAACTGATGCATCTGTTATTTCTGATCCCAGTACAAGTGATAGCATGCGCAAGCCCCTAAAATGCAAATTGATCAAGTATTAGTTCATTTTCTCTTGAATGTTCCCTTAGCTTCTTATTACAAATGCAAGTGATAATAACTCTTTATTAGTCCATATGCTTCAGTTTGGAGCCTACCAGCCATTCAGATAGCAATAAAGCACTTGGGCATACCTTAAGTTAGCAGCGGCAAGAGAAAGCACAACGGAATGGGAAAGTTGAAGAGAAGCAATGTGAATATTTTTTAATCTAGGGCAGCTTCTTCCAAGGCCATCCATTATAGCAGTAAGATCAGTGGTATCGTTCTCTTGCCGAGAAAAATCAAGGGATATCTCAGTTAATTTGGGACAATTGAAAACCTAGTTGAGAAAAAAAGGAGGTAAATAAGCATCACTACAAGATGAATGTTATTACAAGGAAACTTATTCACAGTCATGAAACATCAAGCTTGCAAGAACTAAGCACAATTTCAAATATACATACCATCTTTGAAAGTGAATGAAGATCTGAAAGCCAAAGTGTGGAGAGTGTGTTGGAACATAGAACAAAACCTCCAAGGTTAGAACACCCCTCCATCTTAAGAGTTGTGAGACATCGCTTATCAGCAACAAAACGACCCAATTCATCCCTAAAATCGTAACATATAAAAAAATCACATTTTGGGGCAGAAAAATGTCTTAATCAGGGATCCAAATGAAATGCAAAGTTGCAAAAACAGAATTGCCAAAAATATCCGATCGAAGCTTCCATACTTCAACTCAATAATGATGCACATTTGCACAATAAATATAACACCTAATAAATAGGTTTGAAGTATACCCAGTAATGCGATTGAATGATCCTTCACACGTGACGATCTCCAGGGATTCAAGATTCGGGCAGGCAAACGCAATGCAAGCCAGCATAGTTGAATCCATATCACTGCAGTATAGAAATCGCCGCACAAATAAATTAATCAAATTACCATTTTTTTTCCTTCAGATTTTCATTTCAACTGCAAAATCTAAATGTTTAATGTATCAAATTAAGAAAATGACAGAAAATATTAATTTAATTAGTTTAAGAATCGTCATTTCATATCCATTAATTGTTCCCTCTTAGTTTTGTAATATTTATTAAGAATTATTTGTTAAATATCTTTAATTCGTCTGTGAAATGCCGTATCAAGCTTAATAACGTTGTCCGGATGACAAAAACCCTAGATCTGAGATTTTCGAACCTTTCCATTGTAAGTGATAGTCTAACAAGAGCTGGACATTTCTGTAAAACCGATCCAACGAATCCGACTTGAGTCCTACTCGGAACCTTAATCCGGAGCTCTTCAGCAGCTCGCCAAATCCGCTTCGTAACATCCCTCCACCCCTTACACACCTTCGCAGCCGACAACAAAGCCGGCGGCGGCAACCTCCTCATCACCTCCCACAAACAACTCCCCGGCAACACACCAGATCCGACATCAAACTCCACATCCGGCGAGAGATCCTCCTCCCCTCCCTCATCATCCGATTCCGGCAACTCATGCACATCCACATCGTCAAACGACAACGCTCGTCGTAGATTCGAGTACGGCTGATGCCGTTGATGCGGACGGAGCGAAGATAACGGAGGTGACGCCGGGATAACGGTGGTGGTGGTGGCGGAGGAGGTTGAGGAATCGGTTGGAGTGACGGCGGCGGAGTTTGAATCGGTGATCGATGGAGGTGGTAGGTGACATACATGGCCTTTCTTCGGGAGTCCACAACGGCCACAGTTGTAGCTTCCGCGACGCTTTCCTCTTTTGGCAAGGAAGGCGTCGGAGATGGCGGTGGCGCCGCCGGGAGTGACGGGATGAGGCTGGTGGCCGTGCATTGTTGAGTTAGGGTTTTGGATTTTTAGAGAGAGAAAGTTGGAGGGATTTGAGAGAGAGAGAGCAAAGGGAAATAAGGGGGGAAGAAATAAGAGAAGAAGGAGCGGGAGATTATCGAGTGGTTCGCGCCTTGGTTTCAATTTTGGAGGAGCGTTTTTTCTCGCTCGCTTTTTAAACATTTTACAAAGAGTAAATTACGTTTTTAGTCCCTGTCGTTTGTTAAAAATCAAGGATTTCGTCCCTTTAGTTTTGAAATTTCGGTTTTTTGTCCTACAGTTAGCAATTTATTTCTATTTTCGTCTCTTAGCTAATTACTACTTTTAATGTTTGGCAAACTAGCTGAGAAGCTAGCTAATAGCTGATAATTTAGCGGATTAAAAAGTCACGTTTGACAAAAATTAACTTATAAACATATAAAATTACCAAAAATGACATCTACAAAAATAATCAATTACAATATGTTAATTAATATAAACAAATTTTAAAACCAAGTTTATATTAATATAATATATTATAAATTTTTTAAAAAAAAATCTATATTAACTTATTATTTTAAATAATCGTTATATATAATATAGAAAAAATAATCAAATAATAGTTACGAAAATAATAATAATAATAATTAATAACTAAAATATATTCATCAATATTAAAAAAATTGATATAATTATCAATAATTCTAAATAGTTAAAAATTAATATCAATGTATAATTAAAATTTATATTATAATTTTTAGATAATATTAATTAATAATAATAAATTTTAATAATTAATAGTTAATATAAAATAACGAATATTAATAAGGACATAATTGGAATAACTACAAAAATCTCCTCATATGTTACTCCAAATAGCTTATCAAAAAGTTAGCTTATGACCATCCAAACATGTACGTAGAAAATAAGCTAGCATATTTTTGCCAAACAATGCCTAAATATAAAAGACTAAAATAAAAGTGAATTGTAAATCGGGGGAGGTTAATGACACTCTTATAAATGATTTTCTCATCACACACATCAATATCAAAACCTGTTTTTTACATTCTTAATGCATGAATTGACCTGGTTTTGATATTAATAAAGGTGTCATTAGCATTGCCCTTATAAACCATAGTGACGAAAAAGCAATCGAGTTTAAATAATAAAAACGAAAATAATAATGAATTATAAACTATAAAAAAATTATAATTATAATTTCAAAATTACAGGGATGAAAATATAAATTTTCAACAAACGACAGGGACGAAAAACGTAATTTACTGTTTTTACAAATTAATGCACGTGATGTCCTTGGCTTTTTGTCGTTATTACTATTTTACCCTTGGAGCCTGCAAATAATATATACTCTAATTTATATCACTTTTAATTTGATTAATAATTTTCCGAATAATATTGTATCTAATATTAGAGTGATTTGAGTGAACTCTAATTTTTGTCCCTAATGTTTTGTAATTTTTAATGGATATCATTGTTAAAATTCAAAAATTCGGATTTGGTTACTTATGTTTATTAATTTTCAACAGTTTTGATTCCTTTGTGTAATGATCGTTAACTTTTTTTGTTAGTTACAGTTAGATGAAAGGTATTTTGGTTTTTTTCTTAATTTTATATTAAAATAACATATAATACTTTTATTTTAAATTGTAAAATGAAAAAATAAATGAGCTTTGTTAAAATTAAAAATATAATATGTTTTTTATAATTTAATATAAAATTAATAAAATAGTAAAAATGAATAATTAATAAATTTCATATCTTTAAAAAATATGAAATGATGATATATTCAACTTTTTTTGTGGAATTAATATAAAAATATTTCTTTTTCCTCGGTATTTTAATTTTGGAAAGTTCTTCATTTTTTTAGATTTTTATGTTCTCTTTCCTATTTTTTTCATTTTAAACTTTTTATCTAGATTGGAACAGATAAAAAATAGTTACAGTCCATTAGATTTGACAAAATATTTTTGAGGGATTAGTATTTCGTGGGATGCTTTAGAATCTTTGGTGTGTTTGATTTGGAATGAAATTGAATTAAAGATTTTTTTTTTGTAACCGTGTGTTTCCGGGACAGCTTACGTTCACCAACTAATCCCCAGGCTACCACGAATGGCCTGAAGTCATCGCATTTGAACCTCCATGGCCACAAGAGCTTTAGCAATGCCTGGATTTGAACCATGGATAGATGAGATATTTCACTACATCCCTCAAAACATATTGTAAATATTAATTAAAATTACCTTTTTAAATAAACCCTAATTATAGATAATTTATAAAAGCATATTGTAAAAATTAATTAAATTACCTTTTATTAATTGATTTATTACAAAACAAATGTTCTTAATATATTTTAGAACATTATTACAAACAAATCAATGAAATCTCATAAAATACCTACTTTCATGGGATTCCTAAATCCATTGTTTGTTGGATTTCACCGGGGGTTCCAATTCCAGACTTTCTTTTAAACCAAATGCGGGACTATAATTAAATCAAATTACAAATCTCACCAAATCCCGCATATCAAACAGTCCCTTTGAATTCTCATTTTGGATAATATTTTATATGTTATGAGTTTATATCCTTTAAAGTATATTAGTGTGTCGTTTATTCGACCGTTATAAATAATTAGTATACCAATTAAGGGCAAAAATGTCCATATGTTTTTACAATACGACAACAAAGACACCCACTTTTAAGGCCAAAAATGTCCATCTTGTTCGTAATGGTGATAGTAAATGTAATAACGTTTTAAAAAGATTACGGTGAAGATCAACATGCTTAAAAATTGAATGAGAGGTATCGAGCGGTGCTTTAAAGTACGATACTTTTGTTATATTTTTTTCTTAATACGTTGTATCTCTTTTTTAAGATATCCATCGACACTTTTATCCCCATGAAATATATATGTGTAGCCCACGTAGCATTTCAAAGGCATCATAACTTTTGATTCAGATATCTCATAGAACGATTATTGATGTAATTAAATGATTGTATCGTAGTTTTTGGCATCTGCCATATTTTTCTTTTGTGTTTTAACCAATGTGATGCCAGGTTTTATTTCATTATACAGTTTGTTATACTGTTATCCTTAATCTATAACTATTTATCAGCTTTCTTCTAATGGTAATATAACGAAATACATAAAATAAAACAAAACAGCCCATTGTTTTTTAAATTTATATTCCTTGTTTAACATATTTGTTGTTCACTGATTTTTCATAAAAGTATTTTATCCTTACTGACCAAGAACCAAAATGTGGTTAATCTGGACATTACTAGGTGGATGTTTGAACATGCAGATGTCGAATAATCAACATACGAGTTATGGTTGACCAACTCAGTAGGTTTCGTGAAGCTATCTATATGTTGTATTATCGATGGTATATCGGGCAATATTGTATTTAAGGCCGCTTGCATAAAATATATGTCACGGACGTTTTATAAGATATTACTTCTGGATATAGTTTTTGAATACTCGTTTTTATAAGTACAGTACTAGCCCATCTGCAATGTTTATTTCTTATTATGTTATTCTTTAAATATGATTAAGATAACTCTATAATATGAATGATTCAATTATAAGTTAAAGTGTGTTTTCCTGTCATTCTAATCCATTGAGAAGTTGGTTGTTTAACATTGTTGGATTTGCTTTTGGCCTCCATACCTTTCAACGTTTTATTAAATACCCCCCTACGCGCACGCACACACACATATGTATATATATATATATATATATATTACAACTCTCATGTCAGATCTATAAACTATAAGCGGATAATTTTACTATTCATAAGACCGTTCATAGAATGTTATAGTTTATTGTGACATGACATAAACATCTTGTGCACTCATGTATTATAATTGGTGAAAGCAAACAATTTGATCGTATAGTACTGAAGGCATTCAATTATCCTCAAATTGAACACGACAACATGGGATAAACTTTGTATAAACATGCATGTATAGAAGGCAGATAATGATATATTAAAATGTACTTGAAAGGAAATCATTGTATTTGATATATTTTATAGTATTCGATATAAGCAAATGTCTATGCGTCAAACATTTATGTATATAAAAAAAAAACACGACATCATCCTTAGCCAATATCCGCAAAGTATCTCTAGCAGATTATTTGAAACAAAGAAAACCGAGATTTTGAAGTTTTTTTTTTTACCTCACGAGGTCTTCCATAACTTTTTCCAAACTAGAGAAAGTATGTGATAGAGGGTAAAAATGAGTAAAGTTGAAGAACAGTTCAACACTAGATGTCGATCGATACATAGAGAAATATTTTGTACCATTCACACTCATTAAATGTTGTAATTTTGTTAACATATTTAATGTATTGCATACTTTAATAATAATAATAATAATAATAATAATATATATATATATATATACTAGAAATGTACCCGCGCAATGCAGCTAGATACATCACGATTTTAATGTTTCATTTTATTTTCTGTTTTTTGTCGATTTACATTACGATTTTGGATGGTTGTGAGAGAGTGATAATGATTTTTTTTATATAAATTTGTTTAATTTAGACTTAATAATATAATGTAATTTATTTTGGTTTAATAATATAATTTTTTTTATAAAATATTCTGTAACATTTTTTAATTATATTTTAGATTTTTTATATCTAAAATATGCTGAGAGTTATTTTATGGGAGTTAAAGTGGGAAATGATTTTAGGGGAGTTAAAATGGTTAGAGATAATGATTGAAAATTAATGAATAGCATTAAATGTAGTACATACAACTTTTATGACTGTTTTTTAAGTAATCAACATTAAATAGCGGTACATTAAGTTTTAATACTTGTTTTTAAGAGCTTTTTATGTCATATTTATAATATGGTATATATATATATATATATATATGTTGAAATCTAAAAAATGAAGTAAGAGATACAAGATAATAGCATCTCCAACAACTATGCTAAAATATAAAATTTTGAAGATTTAATATTTTTTTGTTCGAACAACTATATTACATGGTATGCTAAAATAGAAAAAGGAATAGAGATAAGATGAAAATCTCCAAATTTCGAGAAATTTCTAAAACTTTATAGAATGGAAAGTAATAATGTAATATTTATAATTTTTTGTCACCAATAAGAGTTATCGAAATTAACCACAAGGGCTGTGGTATGGAGGTAAAGGCTTGGGGAGTTCATAGCGCTCAATCCGGGTTTGAGCCCCACTAGCAGCACTTGTGGCCACTGAGGATAAACTCAGGGTTGCACGCTTTAGCAGCTGGTCCAAAGACCCTAATTGTCAGGGATTAGTCTGGGTCATAGGCCCAGGATACCCTTTCTAAAAAAAGAGTTACCGAAATTAAATGTGTAGGAGATAATACTAATATTTTATTAAATTGGTTGAATATTTTATTAATATAATTCATGTTTGAGCTAAACGTAAAAAATTTAAAGGTTTTAATTTTTTATATTCTATTATAGAAAAATTATAATATGACTCTTGGAGATGCTCTAAAAATATACAAATTTATATAACATTCCAAAATCAAATAATGATAGAAAGGGAAATATTATTTTATTGTTAAAATCAAAGAAATGTTGAAATTTTGTTAAAATATTAAATGTATTAATATTTGGGAATTTAATTAAAATGGGCGTATTTCAAATTCGTATTACCCAAATACCCCAAATCTCGTTCAAATCGCCGAAATACCTTTTATGTACGGGAATAGTGGCCGGGAATCCCGGGTTGGTCGTGTTCGAGGTTATGGCCGGGATTCCCGGGGTTGTCATGGCCGGGATGTGTGTATTATTCCCCCAAAAAAGAAAACTAGTTAAAAAGATTTATAAGAAACTTATACACGTGTCTAGATTTGGACATGAAAGTGATATTCTAGTAGCCACCTAATTAACTTTTGCTGCGTCGATAGAATAACGTGTCTAAAAATTGGACAATATTAGCTATTTATTTATTTCCTTTCAAGAGACAACAAAGACAATTGATCGCATCCAATACACTTTTCCCGGCCCCCAACCCCGGGATTCCCGGCCATAAACCCGGGTTTCCCGGCCACGCGACCCAACCCGGGATTCCCGGCCTCGTTTCCCGTAGATAAGGGGTATATCGGCGATTTGAAGGAGATTTAGAGCATTTTAGTAATACGGATTTGAAATACGCCCATTTTAATTAAATTCCCTTAATATTTTATTAATGATGAAAAAATTAATATGGACAAATTATTGAAACTGGATATAATTTTTTAAAATACATTGAATTTTTCTTATGCATTATAGATAATTTATGAAAACCTGTTTAATATGTTGTTAGGCAAAATTAAACTTTTTCAACGGCTTAAGAGACATCATATTACACTTGTTCATCTGTTTACATCTGATTTTTGCCTATTTTTTCCAATTTAATTTATGACACCCTTAACACAATCTTCACTACCACGATATAGATTTCATGATAAACACATTTATGAGTATTTTTACATCCAAATATTAATCCATTAGTCCAAAATAAATGTTCATAGCGAAAAAGATACGCGGATTTAAGAATGATTAATTATTATGAGTAAATTACCTTTTTCATCCATGTGGTTTGTTAAAAATTGTGGACTTCGTCCTTGTGGTTTTGAAATTTCGGTTTTCATTCTTATGGTTTGCCATTCATTTCTATTTTCGTACTTCAGCCAAAACACTATTTTTAAGTATAAAGGACTAAAATAGAAATGAATTGTAAACCATATGGATTAAAAAAAACAATAAAATTTAAATTATAAGGGTGAAAAGGGTAATGAATTACAAACTATAGGGATGGAAATCGTAATTTCAAAATCAAAAGGCTGAAAAATAAAAACTTTCAACAAACCATGGGGACTAAAAGCATAATTTACTCTGTTTTAATTAATAAAATGGCAATTTTATACTTAATTATAAAAAGAAAATGTTTTTCATCATATAGATAAAGGTATACCGGAAAAGTAAATAATTTTTTTAAAAGTGGACATTTATTTTGTGACAAATTAAAATAGTAATATACATACTTGTTTTGGGATGGATGGGGTATTAATATAAAATTCCCGAATATATTTGGAAATAGAAAAGAAATATTTGAAGAAATTAATTCGCCGTTATTAATTTGTTGATGAATTAATGGAAATTTAAAGCATTCATAATGCATAAGCCATTTAATAACTTTTTATTTTTGTCACCTTAGATTTCCACTTATCATATTTAATAAAAACTTATTTTAAAAATTCTCTCCAATGCAACCCACCTTTCCAAAAGCTTTTTATATTTAATAATTAGTCTTTATAAACATACAATTAAAGTGTTTGGGATTGCTTATTTAAAATAACTTATGTTTATTTGTAAAAGTGTTTATTAACTTATAGAAATAAGTGACAAATATGTAATTTGGTTAAATAAGTTAATAAGGAGTTTCAAATAAGTCAGTTAAAAATGACTTATCAAAAACTGCTTATTAGTGGGGTGAAAAAGTCATAAGGAGTTTCCAATCCAAATACTCAAAACAACTTATTTGTTGTTTGAAAACGCAATAAGTTAATAGACACTTTTAATAAGCAATCCCAAACACCCCCTAAAGTTAAAATTCACATTAAAATCCATTACTACAATTTGTCGTATTTAAGGTCACAATATTTTTGTTTTTTTTTCAAGAAATAAACAGTAAAATTCACTAATACGAAACTATAATTTTGAAAATATATTTAAAAAGAAAATCAACTGTGTAGTTAAAAAAAATTAAAATACCATAACAATATTGTATGATATTTATATTTTTAAATATTCGATATTTATATCATTTTAATCGTCTTCTTATAAACTTGTTAATAATATATTTTCTTATAAAATATTTAACATGTTTAATAAATTAGATTATTTAATCAATACTAACAAAGGATTAAAATGAAAATAATATTAAACATGATTGTTATTAAAAAAAATGCTTAGTTGTTTTGGAACATATAGTAAACTAGATTAATTAATCGAATTAAAGATGAAAATATGATTGAAAAGGAGACAAAAAGAAAATTTGTAAAACTAGAGGGGTTAAAATGAAAATTCATAACTATTTTGAAAGCTTACTACAAAATAACATTTCCTTTAATAAGCTTTTAAAAAATCTTTGGCGCCAATGCTATTAGGATTTAGGCAGTGTTTGGTTCATATATTGAAATTTAATGTAATTAAAAATTTAGAATTCAATTAATGTTTGACATTGAAGAAATTGAAATGTAATTTGTCAGGATTCGACAATGGATTTGGTTGGTAAGAATTTAATTCATTCACTTAAGTAAAAAAAATGATGAATGATTGAAATCTTTAAATTGTGGAATTCAAATGATTCCTACATTTTCAGTATGTGAACCAAACGTAAGGTTTAGAATTTGGACATGAATTATCCATTCCAGTTACTTCAAATTTCTTCAAAATCAATGAACTAAACACCCCCTTAGGGTCCGTTTATTAAACACTTACCCAGTAAGCGCTTATCGGGGCATTTACTTTATTGGATGGACATGACGAGAGCAGAGAATCTTACCCGATAAGAAACACATACCCAGTAAGCGCTTACGGGTGCATTTACTTTATTGGATGAACATGGCAAGAACAAAGAATCTTACCCGGTAAGAGCAATGATAAGGATGAAGAGTCTTACTCGGTAGGTGAGAGTGACAACTCTTACCCTGGTAATAGCTTACCGGATAAATTGTTGTATACGATAACATTGTGATGATTACTGATAGACGGTTTATGCAACCCTCCAAATCTACCGCAAGTGTACGGTGTCAATCAAGTAATACGTACTAAGTACGAGTATCGATCCAAGGAACTACGAGTTTAAGTACCACAAAGGCTACCACAACTACTAACTGAACTGCTGATAAAATTGGTTTGAGAATGATTAATTAACTACTTATCAAGAGACAATGAAAGCAAGCACGGAATACTATTCAACAACTGATTCAAACACCACAAAGAGAATACTTATATGACTAGGGAAAGGCTAGGGGTCGGATTTCATTTGGATTACACCAACAAATAAACAACACACATTCAATGACTCAATACACAAGGTTAAATTAGCAATTCCAAATATACACACTACTCTCTCTCGAGCAATAACAAGAATGTATCATGCAATATATATTGAAGTCTCTCAACCAATACACAAAAACATTCAACTCATTAAGCATAAGAATCACAAACACAACTAGAGTTTACTTGGTATATATCTATCCAATATCTCACCCTAGGTTTATCTAACTTTTATCAAGTTATAAAACCAACTTCTCAAGAGGAAATACAACCAAGAGATGAATAAGATGGCCAATCTTATAAACAATAAGAACAAGATAGACAAACTTCAACCAACAAGTGTATTAACTCAATAAATGCAATAATCATATATTTAACGGTATAAAACCAAAATCCATCCTTCCCCCAGCCTCAAAAGGTTTAGTTCATGTTACTAGTAGCAAATACAACCATAGAGAAGAAGATGACAACACCCAAATACATCGTTTCTCAACAAAATACAAATGTAATGATAAAACTCTGATAAGTACTCAATTTTGAGTACTTAAGCCCTTTTCTTTTAGCCTTTTTAGATAGATTTTTCATTTTCAAATCCCACTTTGAGTCATTTTCTGTCTTATTTTCCATTTATTGTATCTTGGAGCTTAAATTGTGTGATTTGCTTGTTCTATGAAGATTGTAGGCTAATTTTGGTTATCCTTTGAAAATATATTTGGAAACAGGGCATGCTGCAACATGGAAACAACATGGAGCTGGTGGTTTTGATGAAAGAATGAAAGAGGATGGAGCATAATCTGATTTTTGGCATGAAACTAATCTGATTGTAACCTCTAAACATTAGTTAATCTGGTTTGTAATATGTTGGTTAATTGGGGACAAGCTTTGGTAACTCTAGTTAGGTGTAGACTAGGTAAGTACAATTAGATTCCCCTTAAAATTGCAAGTTTGCCACTCCCTTTGGTTATAAAAGGAGGGTTTAGTTGCTCTTAAGGAGACATCTACCTCTCTCTAACTATCATCTTAACATCTTTTGGGTTATCATTTCAAATCTGCAGCAAGCTTAGGAGCCGATTGTTAATCATCTTCTTTAGTTCTTTAATTTATAATAGTAGTGTTTATGTTCTTCATCTTGCTCTTCATATTTTATGTTAAGCTTTCAATCTTGTTATGTTTATTGTAATCCTTCTACTTTCTGTTTGATTCACGAACTGGTCCCATTCCAGTCCCATGCTCGTTAATTTCCAGAATTCATCCTTATGTTCTTATGATCTTCATAGTGTTCTTCATCATCTTTATATAACCTCCATATTTAAATATGCATGCTGTAGCATCCAAACAGCACCCACCTGCACATTTCTTTTAGTTGTATTTTATTTTTCCATCTTGCATCTCTAGCCTTTCCTTTACTCTTTTGTTCTAGATTTTAGTAGTTAAAGTTTATTATAGTTATATTCAAGTTTACTTTCTTGTCATTTCCATTTCCTTGTAATTTACATTCTCGTCTTTACATTTTTAGTTACACACACATATATATATATATATATATATATATATATATTTATATACTTTCAAGTCATTTACTTTTCAAGAGCAATTTCCATTATGTTATTCGTTGTAATTCTTAGTAGTGGTTTTTATTTCTTTATTGTAATGAGTAGCTAATCCTCTTAGCTTGGGTGTGAGACAAATGGTGGTTATGTGGATCTAAAAAGAAAGTGGGTTTTTGTGACTTTGACGAAATTTTATTATTCCAACTCAAGTTTTATCAAGATAACAAAACTCTTTGACAAAATGATTATTTTGATAGTGTAATAGTGTCATAGACCTAGAGATAGGCCATTGAATAGCACGTCAATTTAGTGACATGAGAGGTAATATCGAAAGAGTTACTTGCAACGAGAGTTGTTACTTGTGTCATATAAAATGATTCATTCTTGATAAGTTGTCACTTTTTCAAAGGGTTAAAATGGAATAGACTTCGAGATAAGCTATTTGTAATACATCAACTTGGGAGGTACGGGGGTTATGTCGAAAGAGTAACTTTTAACAAAGAGAATTTGTTTTGCCGTATATTTTGAGAACTCCATTCCCTTATCTGGAATTTTGCTCAGAGATGAGATGATTCATAGCTACTGGAATAATGGGATGGTGAGAGTCCGAGAGGAACGTGTCTTAAAATCGATCATGAAACTAGTTAGAGTCAGAAGCATGCTGCAACACTCAAATAGCATCATGCTATGACAAGTGCTGTAGCATGGACCCACTGGAATTTGGATCCATATACCATCAAAAGTCTTACACCCTTGCTTCTCGTTTATTCTTGTTTAGTTAAATCTGTGTTAACCAACCTTCCAAAATATTGCTTCAAATTCGTCATCTGAAATCTCATCTTTCATTATACTTTTAACACACTTTTTAATCCAATCTCTGTGGGAAGATATCTGGTATCTTTACCATTTTATTACTTGTAAGGCGACATAGTACCAATTTGTATACTTGCTTTTTGGTATTATCTGTCTCACCCTAAGGTAAACAAAAGTGCCTGTCAAACTCCCTCGATGATTGATACACACTACCAATTTTGAGCACCAAAAGTTGTTTCCACCTTCCCAATCAATGCAAGGTCTTTTTTCAGCTCTGAAAACGGTTTAGAACAGCTCCCCTAGGGTCTAGCCTCCAACAATCCCGAGATAACCCTAAACATTAACTTTCTGCAGCTTTTTATACCCTCAGACCACGACCGCGACAGTGCCCGGCGATTGTGACATGTAGGGGTGTTCGCAGTCCGGTTTGGGCGGTTTAACCCCTCAGACCACAAACCAAACCGAAAGTGGCGGTTTATTGATTTTTCAAACCGAGCGGTTTGACATCAAGTGTCCAGACCGGTCAAGTCGGACCGCAGTTTAGACGGTTTGGTCGACCGTTTAGGCGGTTTGGGCTTTTTAGTGGGCTTTAAAGTTTAAACATAAAAACATATTAAAATTTGAATTTTAAAGACTAATTGGCTTGAGTCCACTTGAAATAAAGAACAAAGTTTACAACAAAATAACAAAGTCCACAAAAGTTAACAAAATATCCCAAGATAAAACACTATAAAAAAGTAATATGCAAAGTGCAAATAAAATTCACGACTTTACTTATTCATTTTTTCGTTCTTTGTATTCCACAATCCATAAAGATTTCAATTTGTTAAAATACCATAGGCCTTTTTGTATATACTTGGACATTTGGTTTTATATAATTTATTCTTTATAATAAAGGTATATATAAAGAAATAAAAAAAAATATTTATATATTTGACGGTCGGTTTGGTCCAAACCGCCCAAAAAAACCTCCAGACCGCAGACCGGACCGGACCGCCCGGTTTGGCAATTTTCCAGACCAGACCGGACCGCCAGACCGTTCAAACCGCAAAAAACGGTCCGGTTTAACTTGGTTCGACCGGTTTGAGCGGTCCAACGGTTTTTTTGAACACCCCTAGTGACATGGTCACAATCGCCTGGCACAATCGCCAGGCTCAACATGCTCGCGGTACATCTTGGGCGATTGTGCCAGCGATAGTGACACATGTCACAATCGCCTGGCACAATAGCTAAGGTTATGATTTTCGTTTTTTTCTTCACTCGTTCACTTGGTTCGATACCGTCTTCAACCGGGACGTCAAAATGGAGTATAAGTAAGCATTTTTCCTTCCATCTGACATCTTGTATGCTACATAACACTTGCACAAAATATTAGTCCAAAATACCAATTATTGCTTCAATACGAGCCGTAAACTTATGATATGGAGGATAAAAATCCGTCAGATAACGAAGTTATCAACAACTTCAAACCTAGCTTTTGCTTGTCCTCAAGCAACAATTGGCGTAATGAAACACAAAATGAAATAACAAGCAAGCTTACCAAGGTGATGGGTTTTCGAACGGGAACAATATGAATAATCATTTTAAACAATATAAATGGGGGAAGTCTAATACGAAGTTAATAAGAACCAACATAAGTTTCCTAGCTTCTTGGTTAATTAAGTCTGGACAAAACTAATATTGACATGAAACTATTATCAAGCACACGTTTGTCAAGATCAAATTCATCATGTACACAACTAGTAGAGGATTTCGCTTCGACCCTAACCTCACGGGATGCTCTCTTAACACTGAGTCTTAGGTTCACACTCATCACAAACACATGTGGGAGAGTTAATGTACAACAAAATAGCAAGTTCATCCGCATGTGATAATAGAGAAACACGTAATGATCAAATAAGATCTCATGAACGGAGTTGAGTAGTACAATATGAATTACACATGTATTGTTCACAAATCATGCTTTCTAAAAGATCAATCGGGGCTTAAGGGGATATAAAACGGGTTAAGAATAAGGAATATACAGAATGGTCATGGCTTCATTAGTCCTAAGTGCATCAAAACTAAGAGTAGCTTCACATTCTCTTCTTCTTTTACACAACCACATATCCAAAGCAAGACTTCCATCAATCATGGCTACAAGCCAACTTTATTCTTTTTTTTTTGGAACTCTTTCACGGCTTTTATCGATTCACCCCCAGAATTGTTTTGACGCTTTTGGCCATCTTTCTTAATCCATGATGCACTTAGACTACGGGGTAGGTAAGTGTATCCGGCTAAGTCAAAGTATTTAGGCTTAATTAACGGCTACAGAGTGGTTACGGGATCACATATCAACAAAAGGGTAGAGAAAGAGAGGCTAGAAATGATCGACCAACATAAATTGCACAAAAAGCCCGATATAGTCTCTCAAAGTCCACATAATTCACAATTAATACACATGTTACATTTTAAAGACCAATCTTTACTACTCAACGCAAAAACAAATGAGATCCAACTATCAAGTCGAAAGAATTGAAACGTGTATAAAGATGGTGAACAAACTTGCAGCATCACTCAGAAATGAAGGCATTAAAGCTCAAAATCTCACTGGGTGGTCTCTACTAATGTCCACAATTAGTGTACACAACTACACTATCTCTCTAAAAACGCAACTCAACAATAGGTATGCATGTCAAGAAAAGTTTTTCTAACTCACCTAACCAATAACTACCAACATCTGTTTTCATTCCAATTAATTAAGCATTATAAACACCCATTATATTTCAACTGATCAAAATAAAAGTTCATACAAGTTGACCCACAAAATTCAAAACAACAACGCCAAACCTTTGAGACACATTGTCCCCAATGTGCCCCATTAGTTACAAGGTCGGTTTGCAAAGTTTAACCGTCACCAAAGAAGTGTAAGAAAAACTACATACATGAACTGATAGGTATAAAAACAAAATGAAAGAGAAAACAAACCGATCAATCGATGTCGTCTTCTTGCGGCCGCGAGGATGAAGGGTCGGCGTCAGAATATCGCGATCGTCTCTGATACGTGACTCCAAAGCGTGCAGGACCCAAAACTAGACCAAGGCGCTGGTTGATCATCCTGATCTCCTCGCTATTTCTCGCTTCTCTCTCATCCAACCTCTCGAAGACCTGAGTAAGCCGCTCCAAGGATGGGTCGACACCCCGACGTCCACCAGCCGGAGGTGTTGGGATGGCACCCTGAACTGGTGCCTCTTGCTGCCGGGCTGCGGCTTGATGGCGTCCTCTGTGCTGGTAGCGTCCTTCCTTGGGGAGGTTAGGCAACCCGTGGCGAGAGCAAAAAGAGTTATATGCCTTTTTGCATATATCGGATGGTGGTGCCATGAGTGCCTCCTCCATGGAAGTTGCTCCAATCCCTGCCCTCCTACAGAAATATGTGATAAGACAAGGAAAAACAAGGAGGTATCGGGAGTCGGTACCACACTTCAGGATGCTACCGAGGATAAAGTGCCTGACATCAAAATACACACCCGTCTAGATGGCGTACAACAGTACGGCCGTCTCTATCATGACGTTGGTTCGGTGAGTGGAGGGTACGAGGTTGTGCTTCGAGAACATTGTCCAGAATGCCATGTCTGGAGTGAGCTCGCCATGGTGTAGCTCAACAGTCCCTTGCTGCCACACATAAGACCCGTTGCGGCGAATACCGACAGCCATCTCTCAAAGCTCGGGGTAGAACCCATCATCGATGGAGAATCCCTCATGGTAGGTTGCGTTAGGGTTGGTCGGGGTGAGGATAAATTCATTGATGGCGGTTGGTGATAACACCACTCTCCTCCCCCTCACCCAAACCAACCCACTATCGTTAAAAACCTCGGGTACCATCGCCGCATAGAACTCCCGCACCAGCTCCGCGTGATACTTCCCGGGGGTGCTGGTGAAATGAGCCCAGTGGCGATGGGCGATGGCACCTGGTATGGTGGTGGAATCCAACCCGGTCAAGTCGATCCCTCGCTCCACAACGAAGCCACAATTTGTCCATGCGGCGAGCCTATCGGGGTAGTGAACATTGGGAGCATTCGCCAAGGCCCTCCGATCAGCTTCATCAAGCGCATCAAATATTTGGTATCGGTCTCGCGTAAGATGGGCGATGCGTACCATGGTGATAATCTGCAGGGAAAATTGGAGAGCTAAGCCACTAACAATTGTTCATAAAAATGAGTAAAATAAGAGACACGGTAACATGTTGCAAGAAATGCACGAAGCTATGATGATTAAGTGAACTGAAAGTGCATGAAGTGTCCTAATGGTCTACCCTTGCACACCATTCAAGCCTATGAACGACATTAGGGCTTGGATAAATGTGCAAAAATCAACCAAAGGGACGCAAAAACAAAGTTTTCATAAGTTCATACGACATCCCACAATGAGTATCACAACTTAGATTACCTCTAATTAGCATTGGACCAAGTCAAAAATCCCAAAATTGAGTGCAAAAACAATTATCCAACACAAGTTGCATGATCAGACCCAAAACAAAGGATGATGCGATTAAAAGGTCTAATCATTAACTAATCAAGGTTCACGAACCACATTGAACAAGCCACTAATGAGTAATACTAGTTAAGAACATGGCAAACCTTAAATTAAACAATGTAAGTACCTTAGGTCACAAGAAGCATACATATAGAGATTTAACAATTTCAGCACAAAAGCATGAGTTTATTATCACAATTTACGCTCCAAACTTGGGTAAATAGGGCACATAGAACAAACAATAATGGGTTTTTAGGTGAACTAATATTTAGGACTTCAACAAGATCCATTATACTATCAAAACCACAAAAACCCACAAATGTACAAGTCCTAAAGCATACATGCAACAAAATAATCAAAACCATACTTTTCATCCATGGTGAAATTGTGCAAAAATTGAACAATGTGGAGTTAAATGAAGTATTAACAAGCAAATGCACAACTCCAAACCTAAATTCTTGCATAATTTCAATTATCTTGAAGAAATTGGTGACCTAACCTTGAATTTCACAATGGGGATGAAATGGAGAAGATAGAGAGTAGAGGAACACTTACATTGAGGGTGGAATAGCAGAAAACGTGGTAGGAATCGATAATTTGGAAGGAGACCTCGAGAAAATGTCAAAATCGCCAAGCAAGAGTGCAAAAATCGCAGCCCTCAATCGCCTAAATTCTGCTCTGAGCGTGTGTGGAATGAGGTGCATTCGGCCGAAGGGTTTTAACACCCCTTTCGTCGGCGGCGATAGTGCCAGGCGATTATGCCTTGGGCACTATCGTGGGCATAAACGCCTAAAATGTACCGTGGGGATGTGTTCTGAGGCGGTAGTGACATGGGCGATTGTGCCATGGCATTATCGCCGGCACAATCGCCGAAATGGTACCGAGGGTCGATTTTATAGGCGATAGTGACATGGGCGATTGTGCCAGGTCACTATAGCCGGCACAATCACTGAAAGGGTACCAAGAACAAAAATTTTGAGAGGTGTTTGCCAAACTTGCTGTCACTATGGCTTGTGACAAAAAATGGGGGTATTTTGGCTGGTTTTCATGGGAAAACACATTGCCAAACTCAAAAACGCTATTATGGACTAAAAAATACAACTAACCTTGGTGGGTTGCCTCCCACCTAGCGTCTTATTTAGGGTCGTGGCACGACCTTGACGATCTTCAAGTTGGTGTAGAGAGCAAGACGGAGTCCTTGTTTTGCATTGGTTCGCCCTCCAGATATGGTTTTAACCTTTGGCCATTTACCTTGAAAATCTCCCCATCATCACCTTTTAGCTCGATGGCCCCGTATGAATGGACTTTAACCACAACGAACGGACCGGACCATCGTGATTTCAGCTTACCGGGAAATAACTGAAGACGAGAGTTGAGCAAAAGTACTTTTTGACCTTCATGAAACGTTTGGTTCATGATGAACTTGTCATGAAAACGTTTTGTCTGCTCCTTGTAGATGCGTGCACTTTCGTACGTATCTAGACGAATTTCGTCGAGCTCATTAAGTTGCAAAGTTCGCTTCTTCCCCGCTGCATCTAACTCAAAATTAAGGGTCTTGATTGCCCGATATGCGCGGTGCTCCAGTTCCACCGGTAAGTGACATGATTTACCAAAGGCTAATCGGTATGGCGACATACCTATGGGCGTTTTGAATGCTGTACGGTACGCCCATAGTGCGTCATCAAGCTTTGTTGACCAATCCTTTCTAGATGCATTAACCGTCTTTTCCAAAATTTGCTTAAGCTCTGGGTTAGATACTTCGGCCAGCCCATTGGCTTGTGGATGATAGGGTGTGGTGACCCAGTGAGTGACATAGTACTTTTTAAGTACTACATCCAAGTATCGGTTGCAAAAGTGACTTCCACCGTCACTCACCAATGCACGCGGAACGCCAAACCGTGAAAAGATATGCTTACGCAAAAAGTTGATAACAACCTTGGAGTCGTTTCTTGGGGATGCAATTGCTTCGACCCACTTAGATACATAGTCCACCGCCACTAGAATATATTCATTTTTATAAGATGGCGGAAATGGGCATTTCGTTTCTTTTGGAGATATTCCCGACTCGTTGACATCTATCACAAGAAGCAATGAAATTCCGGGCATCTTTGAACAAATAGGGCCAGTAGAATCCGGATTGTAAGACTTTAGACGCGGTGCGATCGGTGCTGAAGTGACCGCCACACTCGAGAGAGTGACAATGCTTGAGCACATTAAGTTTTTCTTCGTTTGGCACACAACGTCTAATCATACCATCTCCGCAATGTTTGTATGGATATGGCTCCTCCCAAAAATAGTGCTTCACATCAGCAAAGAACTTACGCCTCTGATGTGAGCTTAAACCGTGAGGAGCTACACCGCTCGCCAAAAAGTTCACCACGTCCGCATACCATGGGTCGGATACCCCAATGGCATACAGACGCTCATCTGGAAAGTATTCATTTATAGGAACCACGTCTTCTCTCTCCAATCCCTCCAACCTTGACAAATGATCCGCGACAAGATTCTCCGTCCCCTTCTTGTCCACTATCTCGATGTCAAATTCATGCAAAAATAAAATCCAACGGATTAATCTTGGTTTTGCATCTTTCTTTGACATAAGATATTTTAAAGCGGAATGATCAGTGTAAATAATGATTTTAGACCCAACAAGATATGATCTAAAATTTTCACATGCAAACACTACGGCTAGTAATTCCTTTTCAGTGGTGGCATAATTGACTTGTGTTGTGTCCAAGGTTTTGCTAGCATAATATATTGCATGGAGTTTCTTATCCTTCCGTTGACCCAAAACAGCCCCCACGGCTAAGTCACTAGCATCACACATGACTTCGAAGGGTAAGGTCCAATCTGGTGCGGATGTGAGTTCTTTCTTGAGCCTATCGTAGGCTACTTCACAGCTTTCCGTGAACTCAAACTTTGCATCCTTGAAGAGTAACTCGGAGAGGGGCTTGGCAATCTTAGAAAAATCTTTGATGAAAGTTTATCAATCACTTCAATCACTATATGGAAGTTTATCAATCACTTAAATCACTATATGAATCCCTTTTACAGAAGTCGGATATGGAAGTTTATCAATCACTTCAATCTTTGCCTTATCGACTTCGATACCCATGGCGGACACTTTGTGGCCCAATATAATTCCTTCCGTCACCATGAAGTGACATTTCTCCCAATTCAAGACCAAGTCGGTGTCTTGACATCTCTTGAGGACCATCTTGAGATTTGCTAGACAAGCGTCGTAAGAGTCCCCAAAAATAGAGAAGTCATCCATGAATATCTCCATCGTCTTTTCTATCATGCCGGAGAAGATAGCCATCATGCAACGTTGAAATATGGCGGGTGCGTTGCATAATCCGAAGGGCATACGACGATAGGCAAAAGTACCGTATGGGCATGTAAACGTCGTCTTTTCTTGATCTTCGGGGGCAATCGGGATTTGGTTATAACCCGAATACCCATCAAGAAAGCAATAATAAGCGTGCCTGGACAATCTCTCCAACATTTGGTCAATAAACGGTAAAGGGAAGTGATCTTTCCTTGTGGCGTTGTTGAGTTTGTGGTAGTCAATGCAAACTCTCCAACCGGTAACCGTTCTTGTTGGGATCAATTCATTCTTCTCATTCTTTACCACAGTTACCCCACCTTTCTTTGGGACTACTTGAACGGGGCTAGTCCAAGGACTATCAGAAATTGAGTATATAATCCCCGCATCAAGAAGCTTCATCACCTCCTTCCTCACTACCTCTTTCATATTAGGGTTCAATCTTCGTTGGTGCTCAATGGATGGTCTATATCCATCCTCCATCTTTATCCAGTGCATGCAAAAGGAAGGGCTCAACCCCTTCAAATCGGTAATTGTCCACCCGATGGCGGATTGGTGCTCCCTTAAAACCCGAAACAACTTTTCTTTTTCCAACTTACTTAGTTGTGATGAAATGATCACAGGCAATGTAGAATTTGCCCCTAAGTAAGCGTACTCTAAATGAGACGGCAATGGCTTGAGCTCTAGTTGCGGAGGCACTTTCGCCGACGGTTGGGGTTTGACATTTTTAGGTCCCAACTCTTCAAACTGTTGGTGCCTTGAGAATTTTCGGAAAGGTGTGGCCTCCAATTGCATCACGCATTCCACACCTTCGTCTTCATCACTTTCTCCTTCGTAACAGCTATTCATTAACACATTTCCCATTTCATCATCAGTTGATTTTCTGTCAAATGCCTCTTGTACCACTCGGTCAACAACGTCCATGCTAAAACAAGCATTCACATCATTTTTGCTTCGGGTACAATTGAATACATTGAAAACGGCCTCTTCATCTCCCACCCGCAAGGTCAATTTTCCACCTTGAACGTCAATCAATGCGCCTCCGATTGCTAAGAAGGGCCTTCCAAGAATTAGAGGTACATCGACGTCCTCTTCCATGTCCAAAACAACAAAGTCAACGGGGAAGTATAATTTCCCGACTTTGGTTAGGACATCTTCAATGATACCATGCGGGTGTTTGATGGAACGGTCTGCCAATTGCAATGTGACCCGTGTCGACTTGATTTCACCAAGACCAAGCTTCCTGAAAATAGATAAAGGCATAAGATTAATACTTGCACCTAAATCACATAAAGCTTTACCAAACTCAATGTAATAACCAGTTTCGAAATTTTGTTAATTTTGGAAGTTGGGGGAAAAAGTGTAAAGAGAATCAAAGTTCAGGGGGTTTATTGAAACATTGGTTTTATAAACTTTAAATATCAGCTTTGAGATATTTGATCTCATACTGATAGTTTTTGAAAGAGTGAAAAGGAGAAAGAGTGAAAGAGAAAAGGTAGAGAGAAAAAAGAGAGAAAGAAGAAGAGATTTGTGAAGGAATCGTCCGGTTTGTCAAATAGAGGTATGTTTTTAGCTTCATACTTCTATCTGCATGTTATAGTCGGTAAATAGACGTGTTAATCAAGCTTTTAACCGTGTATTTGATCGATTTAATCGATCAAAATAGTTCTGGGTTTAGAACTGGGTAAACCGACTTCTGTTCTTGAGTAAAACCGGAAGATGATGCATCGGTCATATGCTTAAGACCGAAGTGCTTAAGACCGAAGTGCTTAAGACCGAATTGTAGGTAAGACCGGATGTGGTTAGACCGGACATGTGTTCGACCGGTAGAAGTGTTCGACCGGACATATGTTCGATCGGAGGTCTGCTTGACCGGAAGGTCTGTTCGACCGGAGGTCTGCTCGACCGAAGGTTTGTTCGACCTGTGGTGTGATTCGACCGATAGTTTTATAATTGGTCTAAGAGGTTTTTAATCAGTTTGGTTCTGACCGGGTTAAAAACATAGATTTCAATTGATGAGTCTTTTGAAAGAAAGAGAGTTAGTTGCAAGTTAGCTTACCTTTGTTTTAATACCATCGTAGGTGGTGTTAATTGATAGAAGTCAGAGTTTAATTCAGAGGAATTAAAGGTGAGTCTTTCAACTAAATATTTTATGATTTGAGCAGTTATTTTATAAATGTGAGTTTTTATATACTACGCATTTATAATATGAAAAGTTAGTAGAATTATTTCAAATGATTGATTTAATTAGTTGAGCATGTTTATGTTCAGGGTATATAAACTTGTTTTATATACTGGTAGGACCAAATGTATGCGTACATTTGAGTCAGAAGTTTGACCTAAGTTGGGAAGTGTGACCCGCCTGCTCGTACCGGGGAGTGTGACCCGTTTATGCCATTAGGGTGTGTCCCTAAAGAAAGGCAGTGCGAGACAGACATACCGTCTTTGACGGAAATGTTGGTCAGTAGTTTAAAGTACGCTTGTGAGCGTAGAAAGTGGTCAGTGATAGCCATTAGATTTATTTATGTATGCGAAGCATAAATGTTTTAAAGTGATCTAAAGAGCAAATTTGTATTGATATATACAGTTGTGTTTAAATGTTTTAATTAATATTTGAACTGTGTAGTAGTGATTGGAGGGGACTCACTAGACCTTTTGGTCTAACCCTCGCTGTTTCAAAACTTTAATCCTATTTCAGGTTATCGAAAGGGAGCAGATAAAGGAAAAGATAAGGTGTGAGCTTTAAGCAGGAGATAGAAGACTTCCTGCCATATCTATTCTTTTGAGAAACTCAGTTGTGTAATAGTTGATGGTAAAGACATTGTAAGCTTGGGACAGTAATTAGTAATAAATGTTATTTTATTATGTAATTAAATGTTCAGGTTGTTACAATTGGTATCAGAGCACTAGTTTAAGGGATCTAGGTGACCAGATGGGCCTAGACTTAAACTGAAATAGTAGAAGCACAACTGAGTAGTAGGAACACCATAAGAATATGACATTAAGGTAGTAAGGACTAGCATGTAAGGTAAATTTGGAATTCCATCTGGCCAGTGTAATTGTGAATTTACAAGTACATGCTTTTACTTAAACTGTCGTGATGTGTAGCGTGTTAGATTGAATAGCTTATGTTTATTCTTAACAGAAGTATTCTGAGCGAGTGACCAGGAGTAGATCTGTAGTAAATCCAGAAATGGATCCAGAGAATGAAGTTATTGCCGGAGAGCAAATAGCTAATGTCAACCCGACTGCTATCCAAGGAAAGAGTCGAGGTCGAGCTAAAGGTAAAGCAGTTCAGAAAACAGCTACTCAGATAGGAGTTTCTGATGTGGGGACTCGAGGTGGGAAGACGAGTCGTGGTATTCGTCAGAATGAAAGTGTAGAGATAAGAGATGAGCAAGAGACTTCTCATCAAGAAAGTTCGGCTTCTGTGAGGGGTCGAAAGCATACGGGAAACCGTGGTAGAGGTAGAACTCAAGGTTTTGTTACGCAAGAAACCTTTACAACAGAAATGGGAAAGTTACAAGAAACTTTGAATACTTTGTTAGCTCAGCGTGTTAATGAAGTTTCAGTAAGTAAAGAAAAGAGTGAAGATAAGGTAGGGACTGAAGTAGCAGAATCACCAGTAACTGGAATGGGAAGTCATCCTCAGTCAGGACCTATTGTGTCAGTTAAAGCTGTAACAGTAAAAGGATGTAGTTTTAAGGAGTTTGCTGCTTGCAAGCCTCCTTCGTATAAAGGGGAATGTGATCCCGTAGTAGCATTAAGATGGATAAAGAGTATGGAGTTAGCCTTCGACACAAGTAAGTGTGCGGAAGAAGATAAAGTAGTTTATGCTTTGCCAATGCTGAAGGATGAAGCAGTGATGTGGTGGGATGTAGAATCTGGAGGTCAAGGGTCGTCAGTAGCTAAAGAGATGGTTTGGAGTGAATTTGTAAAAGTATTCAAAGCATAGTTCTGTCCTCTGGCGACAGTTAAAAAGTTGGAAGAAGAATTTCTGGGTTTAGAACAGAAATGAATGTCAGTTCGAGAGTATACGACCAAGTTTATTGAAAAGTCTAGATTTGCAGGAATCTATGTTCCGAATGAAGAAAGACGAGTAGAACGTTTCGTCTTTGGATTAAGAAGTGATATTCGAAAATTTGTCTCGAATAAAGAGTCGTTGACTTTTCAAACGGCAATAAATGCAGCAGAGATGAGAGAGAAAGAAAAGAACAGGCAAGCCACAAAAAGAAGTGGAGATAAGAGAAAGTGGGAAGGAATAGTTCGTGATTCTAAACCGTTTAAGTCTGCAAAGTTTGAGCAACGTCCGGTGAGTAAGTTTGAAAATAAGCCCTGCAGTAAGTGCAATCGAATGCATAAGGGAGAATGCAAGATAAATCAAGAGGGCTGCTATAAGTGTGGGAAGGTTGGGCATTTGGCTCGGGACTGTCAGAGTTTGAGGTCTTGTTATCAGTGTGGATCTCCTGATCATATTAGGCCCAATTGTCCACAGTTGAAAAAGGGATCAGTTGGAGGAAGTGTAGAAAAGGGAAGTGAGAAAAAGGGAGAGCCAGCTAAAGCCAGAGCTAGAGTGTTCAACATGTCAGCTGAAGAAGCGGCGGAGATACCTGATGTAGTTACATGTACTTTCTTTATAGATTCAAATTATGCAAAAGTGTTGTTTGATTCAGGAGCAAATCGTTCTTTTGTGTCTCCTAATTTTGTGCATAAATTGAATGTGAAACCTAAGAAACTTAAGAGTGAATTGAAAGTAGAAGTGGTTGATAATAGTCAAATTTTGGTAGAAGAAGTATATGATGGGAGTAGTATTGTCATTGATGGACAAGCATTTCCACTTCGACTATACCCAATGGGTATGGGAGAATTTGATGTTATTGTGGGAATGGACTGGTTGGCGTCTAATGATGCTTATATAGTATGCAATAAGAAATTGATTCGTATAGCGCAACCAGGAAAAGAAGAGATAGTAGTATTTGGAGATCAAAGGGATAGAAATTCATGTTTGATTTCTATGATTAAGGCTAAGAAATGTTTGGTAAAAGGGTGTGTGGGATTATTAGCTTATGTGATAGATACTAAGAAGGAAAAGAAAGGATTGGAGTCAGTTCCGGTAGTCAGTGAGTTTCCAGAAGTATTTCCGGAAGACTTGACCACTTTGCCTCCTGATCGGCAAGTGGAGTTTCGTATTGATTTAGTTCCCGGAGCAGCGCCAATTGCAAGAGCACCGTACAGATTGGCACCGGCAGAGATGAAAGAAATGATGACTCAGTTGCAGGAGTTGTTAGACAAGGGGTTTATTCGCCCTAGTACCTCACCTTGGGGAGCGCCAATATTGTTTGTTAAGAAGAAAGACGGATCTATGAGAATGTGCATAGATTACCGTGAGCTCAATAAGCTGACTGTTAAGAATAAATATCCGCTTCCCAGGATTGACGATCTTTTTGATCAACTGCAAGGAGCGAGTTACTTTTCGAAGATAGATCTGCGCTCTGGTTATCACCAGTTGAAGGTGAGAGAGGAGGATGTGTCTAAGACTGCGTTTCGTACGAGGTACAGACATTATGAGTTTTTAGTTATGCCATTTGGTTTGACTAATGCGCCAGCAACTTTCATGGATCTGATGAATAGAGTGTGTAGTTCGTTTTTAGATAAATATGTCATTATTTTTATAGATGATATATTGATCTATTCACGTTCTAAAGAAGATCATGAAACTCATTTAAGGGCAATTTTGAAATTGCTTAAGCGTGAAAAGTTGTATGCCAAGTTTTCAAAATGTGAATTTTGGCTGAAAGAAGTGTAGTTTCTAGGGCACGTGGTGTCGAAAGATGGGATTCAGGTTGATCCAGTTAAGATTGAAGCCATAAAAGGATGGGATGCACCGAAATCGCCATCTGAAGTAAGAAGTTTTCTGGGTTTGGCTGGTTATTATAGAAAGTTCATTCAGGACTTTTCTAGAATAGCTACGCCATTAACAACTTTAACCAGAAAGAATGTTAAGTTTGTTTGGTCAGAGGCTCAGAATGAAGCGTTCGGTAAGTTGAAAGAAAGTTTAAGTAGTGCTCCTGTTTTGTCTCTACCCAATGGGTCGGAAGGATTTGTTATTTATAGCGATGCTTCAAAGTTGGGTTTGGGATGTGTGTTAATGCAAGAAGGCAAGGTGATTGCCTATGCATCTCGTCAGTTAAAAGAGCATGAAAAGAATTATCCGACGCATGATTTAGAATTGGCAGCTGTAGTATTTGCTTTGAAAATCTGGAGACATTACTTGTATGGGATCAAGTGTCAGATTTACACATATCACAAGAGTCTTCAGTATCTATTTAATCAGAAAGAGCTTAATATGAGGCAGCGTAGATGGATGGAGTTATTAAGTGATTATGACTGTGAAATTTTGTACCATCCAGGAAAGGCTAATATGGTAGCCGATGCTCTAAGTCGTAAGGAGCATGGAGAAATAGCAGAGGTTGTAGCGTTTAGAGTTGATGTTGTTTCCAATTTCTTGGAAGAAGTTATAAAGTTTCAAGAAGAAGCAGTGTCAGCAGAAAATTTGAAAAGTGAAAGGATAGTTGGGATTGTTAACTCGTTAGTAGTTGACAATCGAGGACTAAAGTGTTTTAATAATCGGTTATGGATCCCAAAAGCAGGAGGTCTGAGACAGAAAGTGTTGGAAGAAGCTCATAGATCTCGGTATTCAGTTCATCCTGGAACTAATAAGATGTATAGAGATGTGAAGCAGAGTTATTGGTGGTCAGGGTTAAAGAAAGATATTGCTCATTTTGTTGAACGATGTCTTACATGTTTAAAGGTTAAAGCTGAGCATCCGAGACCCTATGGGGAGCTTCAGCCGTTAGAAATTCCAGTGTGGAAGTGGGACGAGATTACGATGGATCTTGTTACTGGGTTACCACGATCACCAAAGGGGCATGATGCTATTTGGGTGATAGTGGATAGACTCACAAAGTCAGCTCATTTCGTATCGATCAAGGAGACATAATCACTAGAAAAGTTGGCTCGATTGTACATCGACGAAATAGTGACCAGGCATGGAGTACCGTCGTCTATTGTATCAGACAGGGATGCTCGATTTACGTCAGCGTTCTGGAGAAGTTTGCAAAGGGAATTAGGCTCTCAACTGAAATTGAGTACGTCCTATCATCCGCAAACAGATGGTCAGAGTGAGAGAACTATACAGACGTTGGAAGATATGCTACGTGTATGTGTTATAGATTTTAAAGGTTCGTGGGAGATTCATTTGCCATTGATTGAATTTTCCTACAACAATAGTTATCATGCTAGCATACAAGCAACTCTTTTTGAAGCTTTGTATGGTCGTAAGTGTAGAACACCTCTATGTTGGAATGAGGTGGGTGAACGTCAGTTAGCAGGACCAGAAATTGTACAGTTGACAGCTGATAAGGTTGATCAGATTCGGGCAAGATTGAAGATTGCTCGAGATCGTCAGAAAGTGTATGCTGACAAACGAAGGAAACCGATAGAGTTTCAGATAGGAGATAAAGTAATGTTGAAAGTTTCACCTTGGAAAGGGGTGATCAGATTTGGAAAGAAAGGAAAGTTAAGACCAAGGTTTGTTGGACCATTTATCATCACTGATCGTGTTGGTGAAGTGGCCTACGAACTTGATCTACCAGCAAGTTTGAGTGGGATTCATCCTACGTTTCATGTGTCAAACCTGAAGAAGTGTTTGGCAGAAACAGATATAGTTGTTCCTTTAGAAGATATTCAGATAGATGAGAAACTAAGTTATATTGAGGAGCCTGTAGCAATTACAGACCTCAAGATAAAGAAATTGAGGAACAAAGAGATTCACTTAGTGAAAGTTCAGTGGAAATTTCACCAAGGGCAAGAGTCTACGTGGGAAGTAGAAGCGGATATGAAAGCTCAGTATCCCCAGTTGTTTAGTGATAGAATTCTGGGGACGGAATTCTCTTAAGGGGGGAAGATTGTAATAACCAATTTCGAAATTTTGTTAATTTTGGAAGTTGGGGGAAAAAGTGTAAAGAGAATCAAAGTTCTGGGGGTTTATTGAAACATTGGTTTTATAAACCTTAAATATAAGCTTTGAGATATTTGATCTCATACTGATAGTTTTTGAAAGAGTGAAAAGGAGAAAGAGTGAAAGAGAAAAGGTAGAGAGAAAGAAGAGAGAAAGAAGAAGAGATTTGTGAAGGAATCGTCCGGTTTGTCAAATAGAGGTATGTTTTTAGCTTCATACTTCTATCTGCATGTTATAGTCGGTAAATAGACGTGTTAATCAAGCTTTTAACCGTGTTTTTGATTGATTTAATCGATCAAAATAGTTCTTGGTTTAGAACTGGGTAAACCGACTTCTGTTCTTGAGTAAAACCGGAAGATGATGCATCGGTCGTATGCTTAAGACCGAAGTGCTTAAGACCGAAGTGCTTAAGACCGAATTGTAGGTAAGACCGGATGTGGTTAGACCGGACATGTGTTCGACCGGTAGGAGTGTTCGATCGGACATATGTTCGATCGGAGGTCTGCTCGACCGAAGGTTTGTTCGACCTGTGGTGTGATTCGACCGATAGTTTTATAATTGGTCTAAGAGGTTTTTAATCAGTTTGGTTCTGACCGGGTTAAAAACATAGATTTCAATTGATGAGTCTTTTGAAAGAAAGAGAGTTAGTTGCAAGTTAGCTTACCTTTGTTTTAATACCATCGTAGGTGGTGTTAATTGATAGAAGTCAGAGTTTAATTCAGAGGAATTAAAGGTGAGTCTTTCAACTAAATATTTTATGATTTGAGCAGTTATTTTATAAATGTGAGTTTTTATATACTACGCATTTATAATATGAAAAGTTAGTAGAATTATTTCAAATGATTGATTTAATTAGTTGAGCATGTTTATGTTCAGGGTATATAAACTTGTTTTATATACTGGCAGGACCAAATGTATGCGTACATTTGAGTCAGAAGTTTGACGTAAGTCGGGAAGTGTGACCCGCCTGCTCGTACCGGGGAGTGTGACCCGTTTATGCCATTAGGGTGTGTCCCTAAATAAAGGCAGTGCGAGACAGACATACCGTCTTTGACGGAAATGTTGGTCAGTAGTTTAAAGTACGCTTGTGAGCGTAGAAAGTGGTCAGTGATAGCCATTAGATTTATTTATGTATGCGAAGCATAAATGTTTTAAAGTGATCTAAAGAGCAAATTTGTATTGATATATACAGTTGTGTTTAAATGTTTTAATTAATATTTGAACTGTGTAGTAGTGATTGGAGGGGACTCACTAGACCTTTTGGTCTAACCCTCGCTGTTTCAAAACTTTAATCCTATTTCAGGTTATCGAAAGGGAGCAGATAAAGGAAAAGATAAGGTGTGAGCTTTAAGCAGGAGATAGAAGACTTCCTGCCATAGCTATTCTTTTGAGAAACTCAGTTGTGTAATAGTTGATAGTAAAGACATTGTAAGCTTGGGACAGTAATTAGTAATAAATGTTCAGGTTGTTACACTCAAAATCACCAATATGAATAGGAATAGTAAAACTCCCTGGATCCTTAAGCTTGGGTGGAAGCTTGTTTTGGATGATGGCACTACATTCTTCCGTGAGTGCGACGGTGGCATGTTCTTCAATCTTTCTCTTGTTGGAGAAAATGTCCTTCAAGAACTTTGCATAAGAGGGCATTTGAGGTAATGCATCCGCGAAAGGAATATTGATTTGTAACTTTTTAAAGACCTCCAAGAATTTAGCGAATTGTTGTTGGTCCTTGTATTCCTTAAGTCGGTTGGGAAATGGTATTGATGGTTTGTATGCTTTCACAATCGGTTTGGATAACGATGGTGCCTCTTGTGCCTTCTTGGGTGTTTCAACAACATCTTAAACCTCAACTTCAATAAGTTCCGGCTCTTGAGTGATTGACACTTCTTTCTCCTCGGAATCCATGTCATCTCTAGTTGGATCCTTAATCAACGGCTTCCCACTTCTAAGAGTAACGACCTTGCAATGTTCTCGTGGATTTGGCTCGGTTTGACTAGGCAAATTGCCATGGTTCCTTGAAGAGTGTACATCCGCGAATTGACCAAATTGCCTTTCGAGATTCCGAATGGCAATGGTATTTTGTTCATTGCTTTGTACCACCGCTTTAATTGTGACCGCATTTTGCTCATTACCTTGTAGGACCGCCTTGATAGTTGCACCTTGTTCACCGATCACCGTATCTATCTTTGATAAATATTTCATCATCATCTCCTCCAACCCCGATTTCTTTTCGCTTGAAGATCCCTCTCCATCGTTTCTCATGTTTTGGTTTCCTTGATGATGGAAACCAGGGGGTTTGAAATTCCGGGATGAAGAAGAAAATTGATGTTAGGCTTGGGCTTGTTGTTGTTGTTGTTGTGACCGACCCATATCACCCCTAGATTGATCCCCTTGGTTTTGTTGATTTGACCAAGAGAAGTTAGGGTGATTCCTCCAACCCGGATTATATGTATTTGAGAAAGGGTTGTTGGGTTGTCGGTTGGGTTGGTTTTGCATGTAGTTCACTTGCTCAACATCGTTTGCATCCAGTGAAGTCACAATGTGGCACTCTTCGGTAGAGTGAGAATCTCCACATAGCTGACAGGTTACATTGCCAACCGCCTTCACCGCCATGTTGCTTAGTTGATTCGTTAGCCCGGAGATTTGGGCTTTCAAAGAAGAGATCTCTGATGAATCTTGTGAGCTAGATCCAATTGGCCTTCTTAGTTGGCCACTCCTTTCGGAATGCCATTGATAGTTGTTGTCGGACATTTCGCATATCAAAATTGTTAGATAGTATAGGGGTTGTTTTTGTACTTTTGTATATTTTATGTTTCCTTTAGGGTTTCTTGTCTCCTTATATATAGTTGTTGTAACCCTTTGTAATTATGATTCAATTCTAGTGAAAACCCTAGCCGTTTCTTGGCAATTCCTTTCGTCTCTTAAAAGTTATCATGGTATCAGAGCAGGATTAAACTCTTTTCTTCTCTCAAGTACTATTCATCTCAAGCACTCTTGTGCGCTGTCTTTTTCTTTGACGGCATCTTTTCGTTTTGGGTTTCTGTTCGACGGCGCCTTTCCTGATCGGCGGCGCTAGGGTTTCCTTTGTTCGGCGGTTTTCTGTTCGACGGCTTGTGGTGAGTTTTTTTTTTTCGTTCGACGCTTCTCTCTGGCATACGGTATCTCTATACTCTCTGTTCTCTTTTCCGTTCTCTATTTTTCGTTTGCAATGGCTGGGAAAGATGTTCAGTCTCATGCCATGTTTGTCTCTTCGCCCATAGGTCAGTCGATTAGTAACGAAACAGGTATGCATTCAACTACTTGGATTCTAGATTCTGGTGCTTCTTTTCATATGTCTCCGAATTCTAAATACGAAACAGGTATGCATTCAACTACCGCAAGTGTACGGTGTCAATCAAGTAATACGTACTAAGTACGAGTATCGATCCAAGGAACTACGAGTTTAAGTAACACAAAGGCTACCACAACTACTAACTGAACTGCTGATAAAATTGGTTTGAGAATGATTAATTAACTACTTATCAAGAGACAATGAAAGCAAGCACGTAATACTATTCAACAACTGATTCAAACACCACAAAGAGAATACTTATATGACTAGGGAAAGGCTAGGGGTCGGATTTCATCTGGATTACACCAACAAATAAACAACACACATTCAATGACTCAATACACAAGGTTAAATTAGCAATTCCAAATATACTCACTACTCTCTCTCGAGCAATAGCAAGAATGTATCATGCAATATATATTGAAGTCTCTCAACCAATACACAAAAACATTCAACTCATTAAGCATAAGAATCACAAACACAACTAGAGTTTACTTGGTATATCTCTATCCAATATCTCACCCTAGGTTTATCTAACTTTTATCAAGTTATAAAACCAATTTCTCAAGAGGAAATACAACCAAGAGATGAATAAGATGGCCAATCTTATAAACAATAAGAACAAGATAGACAAACTTCAACCAACAAGTGTATTAACTCAATAAATGCAATAATCATATATTTAACGGTATAAAACCAAAATCCATCCTTCCCCCAACCTCAAAAGGTTTAGTTCATGTTACTAGTAGCAAATACAACCATAGAGAAGAAGATGACAACACCCAAATACATCGTTTCTCAACAAAATACAAATGTAATGATAAAACTCCCTCAATGATTGATACACACTACCAATTTTGAGCACCAAAAGTTGTTTCCACCTTCCCAATCAATGCAAGGTCTTCTTTCAGCTCTGAAAACGGTTTAGAACAGCTCCCCTAGGGTCTAGCCTCCAACAATCCCGAGATAACCCTAAACATTAACTTTCTGCAGCTTTTTATACCCTCAGACCACGACCGCGACAGTGCCCGGCGATTGTGACATGGTCACAATCGCCAGGCTCAACATGCCCGCGGTACATCTTGGGCGATTGTGCCAGCGATAGTGACACATGTCACAATCGCCTGGCACAATAGCTAAGGTTATGATTTTCGTTTTTTTCTTCACTCGTTCACTTGGTTCGATACCGTTTTCAACCGGGACGTCAAAATGGAGTATAAGTAAGCATTTTTTCTTCCATCTGACATCTTGTATGCTACATAACACTTGCACAAAATACCAATTATTGCTTCAATACGAGCCGTAAACTTATGATTTGGAGGATAAAAATCCGTCAGATAACGAAGTTATCAATTACAATCTTACTTGGTAAAGTAAGTTAGTGTGTCGAGTTTTATCGGTAAACGCTTATCGGCAAGGATATTACTTTCACTTACCTTATTGTATAACTTTCCGGACAATTGAAATTGATTGTTGGTAAGTGTCTTAAACCCGGTAAGCGCTTATCGGGTAGAGCCATTCCCCTCACTTACCGAGTAAGACTCTCAGTCTTTGTTATAGCTCTTACCGGGTAAGATTCTAGGTATTTTCCATGCTCAATAGCTAAAGATCGTAAGGTAAGTGTTACCGGTAAGCGCTTACTCGGGTAAGTATTTTGTAAACGGCCCCTTAGTCTTTCTAAACGACTTTTTTCACATAGTGATAAGCTTTATAATAAACTTGAATTAGAGATGTTTGTAGAGCATCTCCAACATATTTTTCAAAAAATGAAGAAAATGAAGATTTTTGGGATTTTGGACATGTTTTTTTTGCCTCAACAGATTCTCAAAAACTTTTATTTAAAATGGAGAAAATGGGAGAAAAAAATATAAATTTCTAGAACTTTTAAAAAATGATTACAATGAAATTGATTTTTTTTTTAATTTAGTCCCACTAATAAGAAAACTTTGAAATTAAATTTTTAAAGAGAGAAATAATATTTTATAAGATGAACACAATATTTTAATAATATAATTAATGTTGTAATCTTCAAAATGGATAATTTATTGAAGTTGAATCCATTTTTCTTTTAGAGATTTTGAAGTTTCATTATCCACTTTGGAGAATCTGTTGGAGATGCTTTTATATGTTAGAGTTAAATGTAAATTTTGTTCATAATGGTTTACAAAAAATTAACGATTACTGCCCCTGATTTTTTATTTTAACCAAAGACAACCTTATACTTTCATTTTCTATAACGGGACAGTCACTGCTAATAACCCCGTGACAATGGATAATTTTGTATATTAATCTTTCCCTCCCTCTATTATCGTTTTTATAACCAATATGGTTTCTCTCTCTAGTTTCACTTTTATGATATATATGGTCCCTCCGAGGTCTATTCATTGGTTGACATCCATTGAATATGAAGAAAACCGAACTGATCCATTTATTCATTGGATGATGGATTTTGCTAACTGGCCCAATCCAATTACCGTTGGAGAAATGGTCCAACCCAATCGAATGGAAATGCAAGCAAATCTTGTATGAATTTTCAGCACCAGGAACCAGATATGAACGCAAGGTGGACCTATAAAGACCCGAGGGGGTCCCATGCACCCGCCAAATTGAAGTAGATTTTTTTTTGTATGAAAGTTGCATCCGCTAAACTTTGAGAGGTGCTTCGGGATATTTGAAAATACAAGGAATGTCACCCAAAAAACCTGGAAAAGTCCATCAGACAAAAACCCTCGAAAAAAATATATTTGAAATCAACCAAAAAACTTAAAGAACATCTGAAACAATGGAATTTGACTAAAACATATATGATGCTTTTGTGGGCGTCCGATCCACCCATATGTAGTATGAACATTTCAAAGCATGTGATTCCTTACAGCATCTCCAATAGCTATGTTGTTTTAGAAATTTTGGAGATTTAAGAAAACTTTGCTTTAACAATTATACTTAAACTCTCCCCAAAAATAGAGAAAATCAGAATAGAAAAAAAAAGAAGAAATCTCCAAATTTAAAAGGAGAGAGAGAGAGTGAAAAAATATGCATACCTATTGAAGATGATCTCACTATCCAATTATTTCATGCACGATTCTAATGATTTCGAAATTTGATGCCATTTCTATATACATTTTATTTGAAATTGCATAATTTGGTAGGGATTTTTTTATCATGTTAGATTCTGCCAGGCTTGATGTCTTGATGATTATACATTCGTGGTAGGTTTTCAGGAAAAAGTTTGGCATAGTAGTTACGTGTAGGGGTGTTTACGGTCCGGTTTGGACAGTTTAACCCTCCAAACCACAAATGGCGGTTTAGGAAATTTTCAAACCGAGCGGCTTGATAACAAGTGAACAAAACGGTCAAACCGGACCACAAAAAGGTGGTCTGGTCTGACCGGTTTAGACGTCTATAACATTATTAAAAAATAGTATATCGAATTATAAAAGAACGTCTATACATTAAATCCAAAAAAAAAGGAGCAAGTTGAAAAAAATTTAAACAAGTCCAACAATTGTTTAATTTTGGACAAATATTGAGCAAGTCGAAGGACGATTTGGATTTAGATTTGAATTTTTAACGGATTTTAGAACTTTGTCAATTTATATAACACAATCAATTGAGAAAATGAAAACTAAAGACATAATCCTTTGATGAACTTTTTTTAAATGAGCTATAAAATTTGAGCCTACAACATGAAAATTGAATATGATTAAAACATACGTATTTTTGGCGGTCGGTTCAGTTCAAATTGCTCAAAAAAGGGGTTAGACCGCAGACCAGACCGAGCGGTTTGACTATTTTTTAGACCAGATCGGACCGCCGAACCGCTCAAACAGCCAAAAACGGTCCGATTTGACTTGGTTCGACCGGTCCAACGTTTTTTTTAAACACCCTTACGTGGTTTGACAACTTGTTTGTCTATGATCGTTATGATTTTTTATCATGTATATGCCAAAATGTGTGGAATGTAACGAAACTTGTCTTAAGTTAAAATTTCTTTTCTTTTCTCGATTAAGGTAACAACTGTCCAATTTTTCTTATTTAATAATTAATTTTAACCGGTAATGAATAAATCTTGCAACTATATATGCATAAAATATCAAATTGTCAAATTATATTTTAATTCATGATTAATTGGAAAATATTGCATCAAAATCAATTGATGCCACTTATGTTGAGAATCTATTTACCAAGTTCGAAATAGAAATAATTGAATTTTTCTTACTTTAGTTTAGGAAAGTAATTTGTTTGTAACAATAAATATAAATAAAAACAAATTTTGTTATGTTTTGACAAATTTTATCCTAAACTAAAGTAATAAACGTTATACAAAAAGTCCATTATGTAGGCAGAAAAACTGTTATAATCACATATACCAGAGCAACTCTAATTATATGTTAAAATAGTGTTTTTGTCACTTTTTAAAATCCAACCAGCCGGCAAAGAGAACTTAATTTGCAAAATCCAAAAGAAAACTTAATTTTGCCAGTGATAGAGAGAAACAGTAAATATGTCGGCCTCTGTTCAAATAACATAAATGACATGTGCTTGGAGATGGGGCGATTTTTAGAGTCCATAGCCCTATCAATTTGCAATTCTTTTTGATGTTAGAGTTCGAGTTACTCTCACAAGTCCATTCTAAATCAAACCCTGTGTTACACTAGCATGGTAATTTTTTGGACAACGCATTGACTTAGAGGCCGTTTACCTAAAGCTTATATGGTGAGCATGACAAAGACCGAGAATCGTAGGTGTCGTTTATCAAACGCTTACCGGCAGTGGCTAATCTATGATTTTTGCCCAGTGGGGGGGACTTTTATGATAGATTAAAGATCCGCAAAGTCGTCCGATGTGTTTTTAGCTTAATTCAATAGTTTCGAGAGATTTTTGAAGTTTTTTTTGTTGATTTTAAGAGATTTTTTTAGTTTTTAGTTGATGGGGACACAAGCGAAAAAAACACTGGGGGAAGTATGATAAAGCTTTAAAAAAATTGCTTTTAAGCTTGGAAAAAATGTTGTTTTCCTCTTTAGTGGGGGCTCATCACCCCATCCGCCACTGCTTGCCAGGTGAGCATGACAAGAACCGAAAATCTTACTCAGTAAGAGACATAACAAGAACCAAGAACCTTCCCCAGTAAGTGTTGGACAAGACAAGACTCTTATCCGGTTAGTGTCTTTTTTTACGGCCAAGAATGTTAAGCATTTGGTAAAAAACTCCTTACCCGTTAGTGTTTACCAACAATTCATTTTGATTGCTGAGACAACATGAGAATATTACCCGATAAAATAAGCAAAAGTGATACCCTTACCGGTAAAGTAAAAACTTACCGGTAAACGTTTGGCAAATGGTATAGAGGGTAATCATTTACCTATTCACCTAAAGGCAGTGAGTTTAAACTTGATTCTTAGGGGACGTTTACCCAAACACTTACCCGATAAGCGCTTACCAGTTAAATTCAACGCTATCACTTACCTTATCGGGTAAGATTTTGGTCCATTAAAAAGGCATCGTGTGCAAAAATTTACCGGTAACCACTAACCGGGCAAAACTCTTGATCATTGCTTTCGCTCTTACCAGGTAAGATTATTTTGGTCATTTTGGTCATTGTCATATTCATCGGTTGAGGTAATATAATTAGTAAGCGCTTACCCGGGTAAACGTTTGGTAAACGACCCCTAACTCCGTAAGCAACATGAGCAAATACAGACGAATAGCGAGGGAAAATCACCTGTCAACTATAAATTATTGTTATAAATACATGAATATGTACCATTTTCGATCGATCGATCAATCAACGAGTCAAAAATGGAGACATTGAAGGTAAAAGTGTGCTTCTCTCAAGGCTTCTTCCATCAAAAGAGATATCAGTGTTGTGATGAATTCTTCATGTCACCAAAAAGCATAGGCCTCTCTTGAAGAATCTTGTGCCAAATCAAATACCTGTTGACAACTTACAAATGCGTTAGAGCATCTCCAACAGGTTCTTTATAATTTCTCTAAAATAAAGAACCAAAAGTTAAAATCTCTAAAAAAAAACTTACATTCAACTCCAACAGATTCTCTATTTTAGATAATTTAACACAAATTATATTATTATAATATATTCTAATTTATCATCCCAATACACTTTAAAAAAAATTTAAATAAAATGATAAAACTTCAATGTCATTGATGAGATTGAATAAAATAATCTCTCTCCCTCATCAAGTTTTAGAGAACTTTCTAAACGTGGAAAATTTTCAAGTTTTCTCTATTATAGAGAACAAGATAGCAAAACTATTGGAGAAGTTTAGAGAACAAAAACTCATTTTTTTTTCCTACTTTAGAGAAGCTGTTAGCTCATCTCCAACAACTATGCTGTTTTAGAAATTATAGGGATTTGGGTAAGGTTTTGCTTTAACAGCTATGCTGAACTCTTGTAACACCTCAAAGCCCAAAGCAACAGACAACCAATAACTTGGATTCCAACTTAAAACCTTAAGGAGGCGTTTGGTTTGCAGAATGGAATTTGATGGAATTAGAATCTATCGAAGGAATTTGACTTTGAAGGAATTGGAATGAAATTTGACCACGCGTTTGGTTGATAGGAATTGGATGGAATTCAATTCTTTCACTTTAGGCAAGGAATGATGAATTCCTTGATTTGTGGAATTCAAAGGATTCCATCATGATCAATATGTGAACCAAACAAAGGAATTGGAATTTGTTCAAAGAAATTATCCATTCCAATTCCTTCCAAATCCATGAACCAAACACCCCCTAAGATTCACAAAATACATAAAATAAAATCAAGGAAAAAAATGATTTCCATGTGGGACAAGTTGTTATAACTCTCCTGTAAAATAGAAAGGAAAAAAAAAGAGATGAAAAATTCTCTAAATTTGGAAGGGGAGAAAATATTGCATACCTGCTCTTATTGATAGGAAAAAACATATCACAAAATACAATAAGGGCCCATTTTATTTGACGGAATGTTTTACAGGGATTTGAGTTTCGTGGTAAGGATTTGAAATTGGAATTTTTAGTGTGCTTAGTTTGTAAGATTTGGAATGAAATTGAATTCCATTATCTTATAAATCTAGTTTGGTTTGAAGGATTTAGAATGTAATTTAATTTTTTTTCAAATATATTTTTTTTGTTTTCTAAATAATTTGTTTGTTTGTAGGCAATGGAAACAATTGAAATCCATGAGATTTGATTTGAAAGGATTTCTAAATCCGTCAGTTGTGGAATTTCAAATCCCTACCTTTCTTCAAACCAAACACAAGATTAAAATGAAATTCAATTACAAATCCGACCAAATCCCGTAAACCAAACGGACCCTAAAAATTCTAGGAACACTTGTGCATGTAAGCAAAAAGCACATCCAAACACCATATCCTATAATCTGTTTTACTATACTTAATTATATGATTTTAATTATCCAACATCACATAATCACTTTCAAAACGCACATGCAAGCACCTCCTCCATCTTAACAAGAACGGTACCACATCGATATTTAAATCACAAATCAGAAAAAGCAAGAAGGGAGCTTATTGAAACGCTACTTGAAGTAATTTTTTAAAAAGTTAGCTTATGACTACTAAAATGGGGCTTTTCTAATAAGCTTAAAATAAGCTAGCATGGCCTAAACGCGGTGGGGTGGTGGTCAAATCAGCAAACCTAAGTCCTAGAGTAAAATTGTCATTTAGTTAAATTAAAAAGTATAAAACTGACTTTTTTGGGACGGAGGGAGTAAATAAATAGCGCCTGAAATGCTAGCATGCTTGTGAAGAATGCCACCTTAGCTCATCAATATATTTCATGTCCAAGGAACCGAAGCATATATACATATACATATACATATACATATACATATACATATATATACATACATATATATATATATATATATATGCAACTGTTTCTCACCTTAGAAGCAAGCATTAGGATGCAATCAGTTGACTAAGTTCTTGCTAAACTCCTGCTGCAGCTTTAGCCTCAGAATCTGTCTTGCCCTGAACGAAATCATCGTAAAGATATTTACACAAAAGAAACGTGATGCGAGCAAGTGGGGATTACTGGATGCAACTCTAATCAACAATATGAGACTATACATCCAGCAGTATGTTCTCGTGGGGGAATGTTCAAATGAAAAGCATAGGTATTTTGAGAATTTGTGAACCAACTATTCATGATGAATCATGAAAATGCATGATATTCATGATGGATAATATTAATGAATTTTAGGGTTATTTATCTTGAATAATACATGAAATAATTGGTTCTTAGGTTCTCAAAATATTTATAGTTCTCATTTGCTCTTCCCATGTTCTCATGGGGGGAACACAACACGAGTTGGCTCGTAATGGCTTGTGAGCCAATTCGTCAAAAATCAGGACGGCCAAACCCAAGCAAGCTTGACGGAAGTATGCATTGGACTCTGCAGCTCCAAAGCCAAAACAAGTCCAGCTTATATAAGCCAAGCCTATACAAGTCAAAGTGTAATTATATTTATTTAGTTCGCTAGCCTTAAACCTCTTGGAGGCTTCTACTTGTAAATTTTCGATATAGTTTACTTGTAAGTAAAAGTAAAAACTGAAGGTTCTATTCTCAACTTTTTCATGAGCCCATAGGAACCAAACCTATACTAGCTGAGCCAAGCCTCAGCATAAACTGTTCAAGCTTGGCAAGCCATGACCCGAGTCCAAGCCTACATATTTTTTCATGAGCCAAGCCTCGTGCCTAGCAAGCTCAGGCATGGCTTGGCTCAAATGCATCCCTACTGAAAGCCTTTCATGGTATGAGGATACTCAAGGAGTGAGAAACACTTGGTTAGGTGAAAGAAAGAGTTCCAAATGAAATGGCTTGATAATACTCTAACAGTGATAAGAGAGAATGAATCAGAGTCTTACTCCAGATGGAGAATTTCGGATTTTCCTTGTGGGTGTTCTCATGGTGACGAATTCCTCTGCCGATGTAGGGTGAACACCAATGGTCGCGTCAAACTGTGCCTTGGTCAGCCCAGCTTTAATAGCGATAGCAAATCCCTGTATGGCAACATAAGTTAGATTAGATTAGGGATGCACAAAAAGCCCGGGCCTAGCAAGCCCGATCGCACCACATATTTTTTTTCAAAAGCCCGGCCTAAAAAGCCCAATTGGGCCTTTTTCACACCTAAAGCCCAAAAAGCCCGGCCCAAAAAGATCAGGTCAGGCCTGAAAGCCAGATTCGGCCCATTTTCACACCGAAAAGCTCGGGCCTTGGACAATGAAGAAAAACCAAGCCATGACAAACCTGAACAATTTCCGCTGAATCTTCACCACACATGTGTAATCCGAGCACTTGGTCGGTCTTAGCACACACTACAAGTTTCATGAAAACTTTATCGGGAAGCCCGGATAAAGTAGCCTTTAAGGGCCTAAAGTTTGCCGTAAACACATTGACGTCACCATATGCTTCGATTGCCTGCAATTTTGTGTGAGTCAGTAGATGTATATATGCTAACAAGTGATTGAAGTTATTGCAGGCATAACTCTCACCTGTTCCTCACTAAGCCCGACTTGCCCGATTGGTGGCTGGGAGAATACTGCAGATGGTACAGCCCTACAGAAATATCAGGAAGTAAGCAATGAGGTATGCTGTCCTAGGGTTGGGTTCCAATGAGGACTACGCTAAGAATGTGAGAAAACGTGAAGGTATTGTTACATTGTGTGAAGATTTGTCGTGAGAAGCGGGAAGATACCTTTTTATTGTGTGAAGGTTGCAACATTCACATAATATAATGTAACCTTCCAATACACATTCGAAGGTGATGCGAAAGTTACAACCTTTACACAATATAACATAACATTTATACAATATACTCCTTCCCTCCCAAAATACATATCCACAATGAAAAAGGCACAGTTTTATAAATGTGTAATTATTTTACACGTTTTAAGTAAGTGAATAACAATTTTACCCTTAATAACAGAGAGAGTAAATAATTTCTCCATCTCATAATTAAGGGTAGAATTGTAAAGTAGACACTTAATTTTGGGACAAACTAAAATAGAAATGTGGACGCTTAGTCTGGGACGGAGGGATCAAATGTATCTTTACTTGGTTTCACCTTCTTATGAAATTAAAAGTTCTCATATGATCCCGACTCTACTAATCTAAACGATAACTCTACTAATCTAAACGATCGATCACAACATTATAAGGAGATAATACCTAAAATCCGGTTTTGTAGGTTCATTTGCGAAAAGGGTTTTGGCTAATGCCCCTCCCTCCATTAAAGCAACTGGGGTGAGATTCATTCTATCGGTGACGTCTCCAACTGCCCAAATAGATGGAACCGATGTACGAGAGTATTCATCGACCTGGGTATTCATCGAACATATAAAACAATATGAGATAAGATACACAAACATGTGTAGACAAACAAACCGCTAATAAAGCTACCAGTATTGCTCCATTCTTGTCCAGTTTCACACCCACGGTGTCCAATCCCAAATTCTGCAATGTCAAATGAATATGAATCATCTACTCATATATATAAAGTATAAACAATGAAATTTAGTCACATGTTGAATCACTTGCAACTTAACTAGAGGACTTATGGTTACTTGAGAACTTACAATCAACATATTTACCAGAAGAGGAAAATGAATAACCAAGTAATATGTTAATTATTATGGTCATTCAATACATGTATATCATCCATAATCAGTATAAGGTGGGTTATACTGTTCGTTTGGGGTGGTATTCATTTCTTACTCTCTCTCTCTCTCAGTGCCACACTTTTCACAAGCCACGGGTCTTCACAGAAACATCCGCTTTCCTCTTTAGGGTAGTGGTCAGGTCTGCATACATCTTGCTATCCCTAGACCACACCTCCAGGTGGGATATATTGGGTTCGTTTGGTTTTATCCATAATCACTATCAGATTCTTTTGTACCTTTTACTATTTTGTGAGGTTTCCTATTTGGTGCCATAGAATAGGAGGATACAAAAAACATGAATGTAACTTCGAGATGCAACCTAGGAGATGTTGGTTTCTTCAAGATGATCGCAACATGGTTCATCATGAAACAAAACTAAACCTCAAAAATGATAGTAAATACTTAATAACTTTCTTTAATTCATCTTTTACTTGAGATATTTGTTTTCATTCAGTTCAGTTTTTGCACTACAATGATAAGCCAACAAACTCAAGTTAACATGACTACACAGAGATTCGTAAAAATACTTTGTATGGGACACTTACCCAGTTCACCATGCAAATCACAATTTCCAATTTCTGCAGAAGAAAAGCACAATGGTATGTGTGCTTCCTACCCTCTATTTATAGTTGAACTTAACTAAATGACACGAGCTTCCTTTTACTTTTGGCCAGCTGGCCTTATCCAAGTGGTTGGATGGGATCCTCTCATAAGGGTGCCTTTGGTACAGGAGGAAGAACCCTATTAGACAACCCGCCCCTTCTCTTTTCTTTTTCACAATAAAAAGTTTCGTGGACGGGACTGGACTGGGGCCGATCGTGACAGGCGGGTGAAAGAATTGTGGAAGGTTTTAGGGTTTTAATTTGACAAGGGTGCCTTAGTAATTTACCAATCTCGCCTCTCACATCCCTGATTTATGCATTTTTGTCCCACTCAGTTCTGTCTAGTCCTAGTCTAATTGTCGACCAAACATGGGACAGCAAATTTCGGTTCTATCCTATCCTGTACTGTCACGCGTACCAAACACGCCCTTACAGTACAAGGGTCGCAAGTTTGGGTATCATTCAGGTCTGACTAGTAACAGAAACACTGACTGAAAAAAGAGTACCTTTGTGTTGGGTTTGCGCCCTGTGGCAAACATAACATGCGAGAATCCCTCAGATGTTCCTTTATTAGTTTTTAAGGAAAACGACCCATCTGCTGATTTGATCACAGCCTGCGGTGACTCCTCTGTGTGGAACTCAATTCCCTTTAAAGACATCTGCTCTGCAATGAAGTCTCTAACCTGTTCAAGTTGAAAGATTGGGGTTTTAATAGGATAGGTCCCATAGAATATAATATAATTGTACTATTGAGAGACTAACCTTTGAACGATTGTACAGATTTTAATTGCAAACTACCACCCAAAATGAAAAGAAAAACGAACTACGCTTTGGACAAATTGTGAAAATATAAAGGGCAAAATGCATCAAAATACAACAAAGTTCGCCTTGGTTCCTATTTTATTGTAACAAATAAACTTTTCTCAATCATGTAAATTTTTTTAAATTTTCATATTTTTTTCTCGTCCACTTTGTCATAACCCTTTCGTAAAGGCACATCCACATCATCATATCTTACAAGATCAGCAGGTAAGCAGTCTAAATGGGTACAAAAATAAGAACTTTTAAAACTTTGGTACTTCAATTTAGAAAGAAAAAAAAGATCTTCGTTACAGTGAATAGAAATTAAACAAACTTTGTTGCATTTTGGCCAAAAATAAATGTGCTAAGAAGCATCATACTTGACATTTTTTCTTTAACAACCCTCGTTCTTCCAAAGTGTAATTGTATTGATGGTTTCTTTGCAATGAAAAACAAATTAAGCAGTTCGAAAAGTCAATCTCTCATATCATATAAACCTTGTTTGTGATTCCTCACCTCCTCATCAAACCCACGTAAAACCTTCTTTTGACGGATAAATACATGCACCTCGCTTTGCAACCCGTTGAAGATACCAGCAAACTCAAGTGCAATGTAACCACCACCAACAATTGCAATTTTTGTAGGTTTTGATGGCAAATCAAGGGCAGCATCCGAATCGATCACATATTCCCTTCCAGGAATGTCCGGAATGAATGGGCGCCCTCCAACTGAAACTAAAATGTTTTTTGCAGTGTATAGTTTTCCATCAACATCCACCGTGTGCGGGTCGACAATCTGCTCACCAAATAATAAGATAAATAACTGCCACTTGAAACAATAAGAGAGCCTATGTAATTTAAAGGAGCTGTGTTCAAATAACTGAATTCTTAACTTTAGTATCCACCGGGGAGGGGGGAAAAGTAAGGTCTTCTTTGGTAAACTTATAGATATTATGTTTCACCGGTTCGAAAACTCAACCTCACTAAAGTAAAATAGTTGACACGTTTATTTTCTTGTGAACCGCTTAGTAAACAATGGAAAACATAAAAACAAGCTTACAATTTATAACTGCTGGTTACAAAAAATTTGTAAACTGATTCTGGTTTTGCTAAAAACAAAACGTTTGCCTAACACTGTCTTTTGAGTTTGTCCAACTTTCACTTTCTTCAAAATACAAATGCAATAACAGAAAACAAAAGTGTTGCCAAACAAGGTCTAACCTTTCCACGGCCTTCAATCAGTTTGACACCCGCATTGTTTAAAATGTTCTTGTAGATGCCGGTAAGACGTTGCAACTCAGCATTTTTATTAGCCATCAAGGTGCTCCAATCATGTGTAGGTTCAGAGTCATATGACCATCCGAAACCAAGGCTCTCCTCAAATTCATGAGAATACTTAGATGCATAAACAAGCAACTTCTTCGGTACACATCCACGAAGCACACACCTTCATTGCAAACATCAGTAATCATAAGTGTTAACATCCCTTTCTCGAAACAGAACAGTAGGTCAAAAATAGTTCATAATACCAGCAACAAAAATAGAGAATCAATTTCATCAATGGTAAATGGTCAAATTCACCAACTACATCATACCACCAAGACAATCTTTTCAATAATAGGGGAAGTTCAAATGAGAACCATAAATATTTTGAGATCGAACCAACTATTTCATGAATTATTCATGATGAATAACCCGAAAACATTCATGAATATCATGCATTTTCACCATTCATAATATTCATCATGAATATCTATCACGATATTCATCATGAACAATTCATGAATAGTTGGTTCTCGGTTCTCAAATATGTTAGGTTCCTAATGAATAACATATCCACTCAACTACACCAATTCTATATATTCTAAACCAGCCCAAATATCAATCAAGAGAAAGTCAAAATCGGGTAGGAATCAGCAAAAACAGATTAAAAATTAAAATAAATGATTACATTCCGAACTTACGTCCATTTGAACCTCGCAATTTCCGTCTCAAATTGAACAAAACTTTACATTTGCAACTCACAAAATCATAACCTGGACTTTTGAATTTCAATCCAACACAATTCCTAAACCCTCAATTGTAACACCAACAACAAAATTCATAGGTCAAATAACAAAATCAGAAACTTACGTTCCGCCTACTCCTCCAGTAGTATCAGAAGAGATAGTAGCAAACGGAAGCTCGCAAACAGCAACCGAAGCACCAAAATTCGATGCAAAACGTGAAGCCCTAACGCCGCCACTCCCGGCGCCAATAGTAAACAAATCATAGTCGTAACGTGGCTCCGCACCGTTCGTCGAATCCGCTCTGGTGGCGAATCGACGGGACTTGACGATAGCATTCCGGCGATGATCGGAGAGAAAACCTAGGGCTTTTTTTGACAGATTGAAGGTGGATGAATAAAAGGAAGAAGATGATGATGATTGAGGGGAAATAATGAATGGAGAATGGTTTTGGATTGAGAATTTGTGTCTATAAAGTAGGGTTTGAAGAGTTGAAGAAGACAAAGTTGTACTTAGCTTTGGTGTGCTCAGCGATGTCGCCATTGTTACTCCTTACGAGTTATCACTGAGAAGATGACAAGCTTTATTTGTAGGTTATAATTTACAATATACACCCTTTGAGAATAATAATATTTTGTATATTACCCCTTTAGAATATTTCAAATACAATTCAACCCCTACACTTAAGTAGGTCGATAGTTCGGTCTCGTTGTAGTTCCGTTCTATGAAATAAACGAGACTTATGATCATGTTTGAGTAAACTACAAATTTGGTTTTCGTGATTTGTCGAAAATAACATTTTTCGTTCTTATACTTTTGAAATGACAAGATGGTCATCGTAGTTTGCAAAAACATCATAATTTGGTCTCTTTCTCTAACGACCGTTAAAAATTTCGTTAAAAGAAGAGCAGTTTCGTTATTTTATTGAATTCTTTGTTTTCTACACAATCAAAAAAGATTTCGTGATTTTGGTCCTTGTCGTTTTTTATCGTATAAGAGACAAAAAAATCAATAAGAAGACGAAAATGTTTCTTACTTAACGGAATTTTTAACAAGTCGTTAAAGTGAGGGGCTTAATCCAACGCTTTTGCAAACCACGATGGTCATCTTGTACTTTTGGAACTGCATAAACGAAAAGTGTTGTTTTCGACAAATCACATTGACCAAATTTTTAGTTTACTTGTATTCTTATAACAAAAACATTAAATTTAAGATCAAATTGCGTAAAAAAAACAAGAGTAAACTCCAACTTTGGTCCCTGAGGTTTATTGATTTCTTTGAAAGAGGTTTCTATGGTTTCATAATTCAAGTTTACATCCCCAGGGTTTGGATTTTGCTCTGGAAATGGTCCCTGGCCCCTAACGACGTCAAAATGGTCCGTTAGTGCCAGGGGTATTTTCGTCCCACCATGTATTTGTCCTCGTTTTGCACTTCTCTTTAGTTTTTTCTTATATTTGTAAAAACAATCAAAACAAAAGGACAACAATGTAATTAGAAAAATAAAACTTAAAATATAAATATAAAACAAAATATAATATCAAATGAAATGAAATGAAAATTCAAAAACCCATATTTCTTCTCCTTCTGCTTCCTGTTTACGACAGATCTTCCAAAAACTCATATTTCTTCAAAAACCCATATTTCTTCCCCAAATCTTCCATGAAACCGCAGATCTCTCTCCCTAAATCTTCCATGAAACTCCAAATCATTCAACGACAACACCAATACTCGCAGATATCTCAAAAAAATTTGATTCGTTTATCGTCGTTTGCCGGAGAAGATGAACTCGCCGGAGAAGACGAAGTCTCCGGTCAACCCATTTCGTCCTTGTCGTCCTTGTGCTTCGTCCATCACCTCCCCTCATCTGCTCCAAAACACAGCCCTAGCCCTAGCAATTGATCTTTTTTTCTCAGGTATTTGGGGTTATGATACTAGGTCAAGGTCAGTATTTGTGCCACCTAAGGATACCAGTGGGTTCATTTTTCCTGTACCAGATAAACCTGAAAATGGAGAAGTTGTGATGAATGTATTTGGCAAGCAGAAAGCAAGAAAACACGTTCAAGCTTTGGTTTACATCCATGGATTTTCAAGGTTTTGGTTTTTGTTTTTTACAGGTCGATAGATTTTCAAGGTTTTGGTTTTTGATTTCTGTAGGTCGATGGATTTGTTTAGACCAGGGTTTTGATGTATTGTTTATAATTTACATTTATGATTTTGGGTTTTGATTGAGATTCATATTTGTGAGTTAGTGTTAATTTATGGTTCTTAATTAATGGTTTTCTATGATTTATATCTTCAAATTGATTCAATACTTTTAGCATCATATACTAAGAACACCACCAATTTCATTGATAAACATCAAGAACTTGAAAGGCAGATCAATTGAAACCAAACCCACCTAGAATCATAGATTAAACCCCCTAAAAAGTTTCTCCGACGATTGAGAGTGTTGTTAATGTTGGTTCTTATCATCTGTTTCTTGGTTTTTTTGGGTTATTTGGGTTTTTAGTTTGTGAGCTTTTGTTTGAATATGAAGGGAAAACCATATCGTCAAATCGATATAATATTTGCTGCTATTTAATTTGTGTGCTTATCCATCTTCTGTGTTGGAGTTGGACTGCTAGTAATGCTATGTCTGAATGTTATCATAGGTTTCCTTACCTTGCACCTCTTGAACTCCATATATAAATGCATTGAGTTATACATCTGCTTCATTAGCAACACATATTTATGTCTCTTATTGTTGTCATTTGATTTGTGAAATACAATAAAAATAGTAAACACTTGTGTTTGAGTTTGATTTTGGCCGGTAGTGTTGTCGGAGATGTCGCCGGAGAAAATGGAGTTATCGCCAGAAAAATGGGGAAGGGGGTGATTGTATTAAATTTACAGAGTTGGTCCCTGAAAGTTTTATGGGTTTTAAAAAACAAGAAAAAAACATAGAAAGGTTGCAAAAGAGGGACAAAAATATGGTTGGACGAAAATGCCCCTGCCCCTAACGGACCATTTTGACGTCGTTAGAGGTCAGGGACCATTTTTTTAGAGCAAAATCCAAACCCTGGGGATGTAAACTTGAATTATGAAACCATAGGGACCTCTTTCAAAGAAATCAATAAACCTCAAGGACCAAAGTTGGAGTTTACTCAAAAAACAATGTGTTTTATCTTTATTTTTATTTTCTGTAGTATAATTTCAAGAACTTCTTTCGATAACTCATCTGTGACTTCATAAATATTTGGTATATAAAATAAGAATTAGACTGTTGTATTTTGATATGTAAAATGGTATCAAAATATTGAGATATCATATTTAAAGTATCAAAATATATGTTTTGAAAATACATTATACAAAGTAAATTTTTGAGAAAAATACGTTGTCTTTCCATGCAATTTGCCGAAATTTTAATGGTTATAAAAAACAACAAAGTTTGCATAAAGTTTGTTATTTCTTATGTGCATTATTCAATTGGTTTATCTAAAAACGCTTTAAAAATCTAAGTATCCAACTATAATCCATTAGTGAACAAAAGACATGATGTTCCGTGGTTATGTAGAATCCAAAACTAGTGAGCCTGCGTATAAAACCGAAAAGCAATAATTGATTTGGCTGCTTATTAACATGATTTAAGTTTGATCATAATTGTAATGTACAATGAACATTAATATTTTTGTTGAACAAATGATGTGGTTGTCTTCCAACCGTATGTTTTAAAGGCTATATATTTTTCTTGGTTTAATGCACAAGGAGGTAATTAGACCTTTCAAAAGTCTAAATAAACCATCTGATTGTAAATGTGTCAAAAAAGGTTACTTAATTTTTAACTTTATGTCATTTTATACCAAAATTACCAATAACGGTTGAAAATATCCCTACATCTACATCTCTCGAACGTGATTACTTGATCAGCCAGCTTTTAAGCTACTGACTAACTTATCAACTAATAGTTGGCTTATCGACTAGTTTATCATTCGATCCAATCCAATCAACATTGGAGATCTGATCCAATCTAATCCAATGGATGAATAGATTGGATCGGTTTCATTCGTTGGATATTACAACTGGTTATTGGTTATCCGCTTGACTAAATTGAATCTATCCAATATTTTAATCAAATTTTCAACTAATTAATCGTCTGTTTCAACCAATTAGTCACATATATATATATATATATATATATATATATTAAAACACTATGTATAAATATCAATTAAAAATAATATCATAAAATGTTAATAATCATATATGGTTGTTAATTAAACGGGTAATTGGATGGTCATTGGATTTGATCGTTCGATTTTATTGAATTTTAGAATACCATCGAAGGACCAACAAATCCAATTTGAATGCTAAATTTTTGGATTTAATATGACATTATTATAATCGGATCCATGATTTTTGCCAATTGGTTATAATTGGATATATTCGGTTTATATTGGATTGAATGATTTCTGCATGCACCTAAGAAAAAATCATATATAAAAGTATTTTTATATTGATTTTCACGAATTTATAAGATTGATTTAAGTGGTTTGTAAAAATAATTTTTAATATATTTTAAATCCCTTCAAACTAAACAGATATGGTTTACCAACAGGGGTAGGCTAAATGCATCTCAAATTACTAATTTTCTTTACATACATATTAATATCAAGATTTATTTTTTGCATTTTCAATCCATAATTTAACCTGTTTATGACTTAAACGAAGATGCAAAGCTACTATTGGGATCCAATTCCCAGATCAATTCGACAATGAAACTCTTTAAGTAAATATAACGATACTCTTACCAATATCTTAAGCACATTTTTTGTCCTATTATCCTTTGTCCAATCCCCTTTTTGATTTTAGAGTAAACTACTATTTTCGTCCATGTGGTTTGTAGTTTATAACTATTTTGATCCCTGATTATTAAAAATTGTTTTTTTGGTTATTGTGGTTTGCAACTCATTTCCTTTTTAGTTTTTGAGAATATTAGTTTCAGGGACGAAAAGGGAAAGAGATTGCAAACCATAATGACCAAATAAACAACTTTTAAAGTCAGGGACCAAAATGGTTATAAACAACAAACCAAAAGGACGAAAATCGTAGTTTACTCTTGATTTTATATTACTAATTACTTATTTCTTACTCAAATATATATATACATATCTATATCTATACCATATTATAAAGCACAGATAAAAAATCTTAAATACGAATTATTAGACACAATGTATCATCATTTTATGCAAGATTTTAAAAATCTCTTAATTTACAAGTATCAAAGCACAAGATATATATTACTACTGGAAACTTCTAACACCCACCAATTTGGATGGTCTATATTTGAAATATTTTATAATTTTGTAATCATATTTTGGGACCGTTTACTAAACCTAAAATAAATTACATTATTATTAAACTATTGAATAAATTATTAAAAACAAGTTTTTATGCATTAAGTATTGTTTATTAATACACGTTACTTAAAATTCAAGATTACAATTCATGATCCATGAGTACAAATTTTAAAGCTATGTGTTTGATTTCATAACTAACACATAAACATAATCAAAACATGATAAACATCTCAATTTAAATATAAAAATTTTAAAATATATAAGATAATCACTGAATTGTAACAAAATACTTAAATTTTTTATATAAAAAAATTATTTTATTAAACCTATATTAAACAAATTTATAAAAAAAACATCATCACTCTTTCAAACCATCTAAAATCGTACTGTAAATCAATAAAAAAAACAAAAAAAATGAAACATGTTGTAAGATTATGTGTAATCATCAAAAGAAAGTGATTGATATAATATTTTCCTAGTATTAGAATTTACCATAATGAATGTTTCCTTTTCTTTGTAAACTCTTCCCTATTTAAAGGGCTTATGATTAGTGAGAATTACAGATTTCTTCTCTCTGTCTTATTTTTATTCTCTCCATATTGTTGTTTTATTTGTTTTTCCTTTAACACGTTATCAGCACGTAGCTCGTTTGCGCTATTGCTCCCTCAAATCGTTTCCGCCACTATTAAACGGTTGTTCTATTCGCAATCTACCACCATTAGAAGGTCTGCTTTTCCAATATTGCAATTCAAGTAAGTATCTCTACAAAAACTTACAATTTTTTTGTCTATGAATTATGATTAATCGTGATTAACTCTTTTAGCCGTGATCATGCATTCATGCTTATATGCTTCAATTTTTTTATTTTTTTTTCTTATTCTTATTAGTTTGTGTAACACTCAGAGTTTTGAGAGGTATCAATTCAAGTTAATACAGAAACCGGTATATTAAGGAAAAATAAGATATTTGATTTTGGGCTTGAATCCTTGATTTTATAGTCTTGATGGATAAAGGATTCAATTACGAGTCCAACGGTCCTTTCCGGAGCGAAAACGGAGCTATAACGAAGAAGTTACGGCCGAAACAGTGTTAGCAACTTTCGGTACATCTCGCGCGACAGTGCCTCGCGACAGTGACAATGTCACTGTCGCATGTCAGGGTCGCGCCAACCCTCCAGTGCGTAAATACGGGTTTCTTCTTCATTTGGTCATAACTTTCTCATTTCAACTCCGATTTGGGTGATCAAGTTGCTACCGTTTCGTTTTTGAGAGCTTTTCAAGGATCTAACAAGAGATTGAAAGTCTATTGAAGTATACTAGAGCATTTTGTGGTGGTAAGCTCCTCACTTCTCCCATTTCATCTTCTTCACTGAGTTTTCTAGGGTTTCATCCACCCCTTTGTTCTCCCTTTCATAAATTGAAGGTTTGTGATCATTTTGGTGAACTAGAAGTGTTTTGGTTGGTGGATTCAAGCTTGGGTTAAGGTAATCTTCTATTCTCTTCGGTTATGGAAGTTAGGGTTTCGGTAGTAATGGAGGTATTCATATAGATGGTTTGGGAAACGATTCTTTGTGGTTGATTATGTTTCTTTATGGTTGAATATGTATGGATTTAGGTTTTGGAAGTTTGGTCTTGATAATCCAAGTGTTCTTCAAAGGAGTTCTAATTGGGGGAAAATCTAGATTTAGCCTAAATCTAGCGAGGTGAGTTCAAGTTGATTTGTGAAAACGGTGTAAATGCCAAAATGTTTATTTTAAAGCGTTTTACATGAAATTGTTAACTGCTGATAAGTTTTGTTAACTGCTGATAAGTTTTGTTAAATGCTAATAAGTCTTGTTAACTGCTGATGAGTTGAGTAGTTTAAAGGTGTTTAACTTTATAAACTCATTTAGCACACATCTTTGGGATTTTGGAGCATTATGATAAATAAATCATGTATTTTGGTATTTCTATAATTTATTTTATGGAAGTAGATTTTGAGTATAAATGTGTTTTGATTTGTGTTTTAGAGAAATGCATGGTTTTGTGTTATGGGACGTTTTGAAAGAATAAATGTTGTAAACTCACTTGGAAAATGAATTGTCCCAATCTAAACTACGTTGGAATTAATTATATGCTTTGGAGCATGGGTTTATATAAATATGGGTTGTTTATATTTGATTTCATTTTGTGAATTTCGACGTTGGGTCTTTGAATTTGTTGAGCTTCTGGCTCGGTTTGGATTTTGTTGGGTTTTGAGGACACTTGTCCGTTTTAATTGCTCGATGTTGAGCGTTTGGTTATGATTTGCATTTACTGCATCTTAGTTGAGCATGTCATGTTTTGAATGTTTTGGCTCATTCGTTTTGAGTCATGTAATGGTTTAGTTAGTGCAATGGATCCATAGGCACGGTGTTCCTCTGTCCCCGTTTGGGAAGTTGGTTCACCATTTGGCACGGGATATGCATCGGGCTTCATGGTAAGTAGGGTGTGGGCCTATACGGCCGGGCAGCGTCCCATGGACAGTAAGGTGTAATCCCATTGTGCCCGAGTCGCCCGGTTTTGGGGACTCTCAATAATAGACCTGGAGTGGTTGACTTGATGTTTTCGGACGATAGACTTGGAGTAATTGAGCTCGGTGGGTGTTTTATGTGTAACCCACATGTTTTGAATTACTACATAACTATGAGATTTACTTTGTGTTCCGTTATGTACAATGTAATCGTGTCTCCCCCGTCACCAATAGGTGTGGTTTGGTTATGGAGTTTTATAATCCATGTTTTCGGAGACGTTGGTGTATGGGTATTTATCTATGTTTTAAGGTTTTGGTTATTGAAACCCATTCGAGTTATTGGGATGTTTTGGGAAGATGGAGTTAACTACGTTTTCGGTGTTTGATCATTATGAGGTCAGTTATATTTTACGAGCACTTTGGGTTTCGACTTTATTTAAAGAGGTGTGTGTTTTATGATTTTAATCACAAAAAGGGGTGAACGTTGAAAGGAGATTGTTTTAAGATTTAATGTATTTCATTTTTTGTTGCTTTCAAACCAAACGTATGGGATTGTGGAAATCATGGTTTTAAATAACATTCTTAAAGTTATTGTTTTATATTTACATCCCTAATGTAAAACTCTTGAGCTCACTAGGCGTTAAGCCTAACCTTTTTATTTGTCGGCATGTGCATCAAGTTCCAGTTGGGTTTTGGTTCTAGCACTGCTTTGAGAAGTTGAGCTATAGACTTACACGAGAGTAAGTAGATTGATGAAGTCTTCCGCAGTTGGAGATAGTGACTATTATTGGGTTTTAGTAGCACCCGTCCTCATTATAGACTGTATGTAGAGAATAAATGTGTTTATTGAGGTTAAATCCTATATTGTGTTTGTAGATAAATTATTTATCGATGTATTTTAGAAAATTTTAAATTAGTTGTTTTTTCCATATTTAAGGGTGTTACAGTTTGTGGTCTCCGATCAATTTTAATAAACATAAAAATGGTTCTGACAATTTAAAAGGTTGTAACCAATTACTTTCAAAATCCTTCTATTTTTTTAATGGTGATATTTTTTTTTATATTAGTATATAATCATTATTTAATTTGATTTGAAATCAATAATTTTGTTTGGGGACTATGCAACTTTAGAATTGTTGTTTAAAAAAAAATTAGTAAAAAAAATTGTATTCTTCAATTAATTTTTCACGGATGTAGCTCATCGTATGTACTTGAAATATGGTTTGTATTTACCTTTTATTAAATTGATTTTATTTATTAAATATTTATCATATTAACTTATTGTGTTTTAATGCGGATAACTTATTATGTTTGAATGCGGAATGCTAGCTTTTATGTATATGATAGATTTATAATTTTGAATTTTGAATTTTGACTTTATTTTTATTTTTATTTATTTATGATTATTCAATTAGTTTAAACATGTTTAAATGGTCAATTTCATTATATAATGTTATATGTATTTATTTATGTCTACAATTTGATGGTATCTTTTAAATTAGACTAATATATTATTGTGAGATATGCTAATTAATTATTATTTGAATATAATAGTTAATTTATTTAACTTGGCTTGCCATTTTTAATTTAATTATATGGGGCAATAAATATTTATAAACTTGATTATGGATTTCTAATATCATTGTTATCTCTTTTGAAATCTTCTATATGTATGTCAATTTATAAATTAATTATTATTTTATTTTGGTTAATAAAAAAATTATATATTTTTTAAATATTCCTAAAATATACACTTTTATCATATATTTTTGTTTTATAACAAGTTAATTTAAGATATGATAATTTATTTAATTTAATGATATGTGTTATTTAATATTATAGTTGCTATTTTAAACCAACTATATATGGATATGTAAATACGTTCCTATTATTTATATTGTAATATTCAAATATTATATTAGTATTTAAATATATTTAAAGGCTCTTGAATTCTTAGTAGTCATATTTGTGATTGAGAATCATATAATTGTTAAAATGTTTTGTAGTTTATTCATTTTGACATTGAATGTTTTATAAAATTTAATATATAAATTTAAATGTTTATCTTGAGTTTCTACTCATAATTATCAATTCTGTAATTAAAATTTAGAAGTTACATTTCCAACCTCCATATTTTGGTATCTTACCAAAATCTCCAAAAATACTATTAAAGTATTAAAATTGGCTTTATATGTCAAACTCATAGTCATTTTGGCCTCATGCCAAGTGTTCTATAATTAATAATTTTATATTTAAATTAAATAAATCTCAAAATATCGATTGGATTTTGTCAAACGGGTGTAAATAGCTCTAAGGTTTGTAGGGACTTAAGAAATCCATGTGATTCTCCTACTACCTATAAATCCAATAGATTGAGTGATTTGTTTTTGCAAATTGAAATATTGGTGAAGTATTATCAATAAAATTAAAGCATACAAAAATCCAATATGGTTATGATAATGAAATTTCATACATAAAATAATAATTATAACCACAATCCACTGTCTTATAAAAAAAAAATCATATATTATCCCTTATATACGTAAATGGTTGAATCAACTTATCCCAAAATCAACGTCGTAAACTCAAAAGAATCTGAGTATCATAAATGAGTATATAAACCTCCTTTTGAAAAGGTACAAGAAAATATCTAAAGTCCATTAACTTCCTATTTACCCTAAAAAACCTCTTGAAAAAGCACAAGCAAATACCATCATGTTTTGAGACGATAAATAAATCATAACATTCATAATAATACCTTCACTAAAACCCCCAAAGAACAGTGGGATGCCCCGAAAGAGAGAATCGGGAGTATTCATGAACATGTACTTCTCGAACTAATCGTACAGCGAAATGAAACCCGCTTATTCGATTACAAAAAGGTAACTGATTTCAACAAAGAAATGATGTATCCCAAAATGCGTCTCAATCTTTATGACAAGGAACTCATAGAAGATGACATGATTCATAACATTATTTTCACTTTTCATACATCGGTAAATATTATTGAACCAATATAAGATGGAATGTAACCTTTAGACAAACTCATCAACCAACTGCAAGTGATTGAGAGACATAACAAAATTCTTTCAAATAACAACGCCACATATGTCGGGACAAAGAAAATTCTCGATATCAATAATGAAAGCGTTAGAGGTGGAAACAACTCCAAATGATTGTGAGTTAAAAACAATTTCACACATTTATGCACCATGTGGACGAGACCCTATAAAGGGTCAGGGTCTTGGTAAGAGTCAAGAAGGATTTTTTAACACCTGGAGTAGGGATACAACTATTATCCCAGGTGATAATGGACAATCAAATAAGAAATGCACTAAAAAATGTTTCTATCAAAAAGGGAACAAGTTGAAAATGAACTATAACATATTAATTTAATATTTAATATTGATTAAGCATATGTTTCTTTGAAAATTAATTTTAAGTATTAAAATTAATTTCTCTACTAAGTAATCGAATATGTAACCATTATAGATGTAAAGAAATACATCATAACAAATGCAAAAATTTAAATATTCTCCGTTCCGTGTAGGAATGTATCAAGGATAATTGATTTTTTTTACCTCTCACACAATCTAAAATGATAGACAAATACTTATTTTATAATTCATTCAACCGAAATACTTAGACGATGAACTGTCATTTTCTTGTTGGTACAAGATCAATAGGAACCTTGTAAAGATATTCCTATCAAATGGAAATTATAATGAGCATATATACATAAGTTTTAATGAATTTGAAAGTAAACATATATATGTGTCAAACTAGCTAGTAGATTATTGAGCCATCGAAATATTTTTGTCACCAATAAAGAACTTTAGGGAAATGACACATATATGTTTCGACATGACCACGTGGGACACCATGGTTATGACATAGTGATCCGTGTATTGCAAAATACACATAGACACGTTCTCTTTCGAGTGATAGGCAAAACGAGGCAAATTGAAACTATTGACTTTTGCAGCATAAGAAACAACATTGCCATCATAATATGCCCTCTCGAATACCTAAAACTTTTGTATATACCCTAATCCTTAGCCAAGACAGGAATGAGATCATCCTAAAGCTAAGGTCATAATACAAAAATATTTCATTGTTACAACGAATACAAGGTGATATTTATGGACATAAACATCCAGAATGCGGGTCATTAAAACTTTATGGTTCTAGTTTCGACATGATGAACGCATGTCGTATTATTGTCCACATGAAATATTGCACTCCTAGCACTAGCTATACGTTTAAGGGCTCACCACCCTGATTAATTCATCTACATGACTTGGAATGCTGGAGAATTTACATTATAAGGATTTGATGTTAATTGCATATGTATGAGGATCAATGTAGAGTTTTCCTATACCCCATGTGTATATATAAAATGGTCTCATAGAAGTTGTCATCAAAAGAATATGATGACATCTAGGGTATTAGTAATGCGCACCAATTTACCCACATCTACCTGGGTTATGCAATTATTATATACAATTTTTTTCGTTTTTAGACCCACTGCTTGCTAACCAACCTCATGCGTATCAGTTGGTAACTGGATATAAGCCTGATACTTTACATTTACGTATGTTTGATTATATGTTCCAATTGCGACCCCACAGCGCATCGAAATGGGTCCTTAAAGATGATTTGGTATATGTTGGATATGAATCCCCAACAATTATCCGATAATCAGAATATTTGGCTAGTGATATCTTAACCACTAGATTTGCGGGTTGTCACTTTCATGAGACAATTTTCTTGTCGTTAGGGGGAGATATGAAAAATGATTTTCCATGGGAACGACAGGAAGTGTCATTGAATATTCCCATTCTGTCTCATTTTTCACAACGTAATGTTGAAGTCAAACGAATCAGACTCGATACCTGATACGTTTAATGTTATTCCAGAAGTGACAAAATCACATATACGAGCTGCAAATATACTCGCAAGGTTAAAGTCCCCAAACAAGGGCACAACGTCGCTGGAAAGTGCGTTGCAATCACACATGGTGGAGGCGTGGTTGAGGTCGTAGCTCCCAAACGGAAATGGGGGAAGCTACTTGGTTCGATAGATACTCATCTAAAGGAAGAGAAGAGTAAGGCACAACTATTTGTCATCAATACATAAACCTCTCATGAGATTGTCTCTGATTAAACTATGTCTATGAATCATTATTGAAGGACGCTCCAAAGTTAATATTGATTCCAGAGATTAAAGAAATTTCAAATGAATTATGAGAGTACATATGAGTCGATGGACAGATCATACATACTCATTGATGATATATTTCGCATATATTGTTGCTTATGAGATGATAGAGCACATTGACATCGAACCATGCTCAGTTGAAAAATATCAACAAAGAGCAAATTGACCTAAATAAGCAATCCAGGAGAATCATATTATTTGACAAATGAACAGGTATTTGGTTTGGTAGTGCTAACCCACCAAGTGTAAAGCCTGTAAGACATAGATAAATCATTTGTCGTAAAGCGTAATGAGAATAATCAAGTCATAATGTATGAGACTCTCCTTTGGTGCAAGGTTTCTCACAACGGCCTGGATTGACCACGAGAAGACTTACTCTCCCGTGATGGACGTTATAACGTTATGCTAATTAATTAGCCTAGTAGTTTTCGAAGGACTGGAAATGTAGCTCATGGATGTGGTTAATACATGTCTCTATATGGATCTAGATTTAGAAATATAAAAGTGCTTGATGGCATTACATTACCAAAATCAGATAACTCTACACCACGAAGTGCGTTTGCAATAAAATTGAAACGCTCACTTTATAGATTAAAACAATCTATGTGGATGTGGTATAACCCCCTAAGTGAACACTTGATTGGGAAATGATATATAAGAACTATGAATTGTGCCCTTGCGTATTTATGTAGAAAAAAAAGTTATAGATTTTCAAAGTAGCTTTATATGTCGATGTTATGAACATAATAGGCACTCTTGATGAAATAAGAGAAACCATAAGCAACTTGAAATCTAAATTTGAGATAAAAATATTGGAAGTGTTTGTATAGCTATTTGAGCCAGGACACCGAGTTTGTGAAATATTAATTCACCGATCGCATATGTCTAGAAAATAATCAGACAATTTAATATGGACAAAGCGCATCCGGTTAGCACTCCCATGATTGGTCAAAGCGTTGGATATAAGGAATTGTCCATTTCGTCTAAAGGATGGTGACGAAAAAAGTGTTGGGAGTTGGAATTTCCTATCTAAGTACAATATAAGCATTATCGTACTTATCACAATACACTTGACTGTATATTCTATTTCTCAGTGAACTTATTAGCTAGATTTAGCTCAGCGCCAACGCAATGTCATTTGGAATGATATAAAGTAATTCTTTTAAAACCATTGACATGGGCTTATTCTTTCCCTGTAGAAATAAAAATGAGATTGATAATGAAAATTCAATTCCTACTTAGATTGTAAGCAGCAAAAGTATTAGCTCTTATAGAAAAACACCAAACAACCTCTTGGTATGTTTTTACTGATATTAGGTATCTGTCTGACCCAGGACTAGGTTTTGGCTTGCCCCTTTCTTCTTATTAGGAAGATAGGTTTGGAACCCACAAAGGTTGTTCTCAAATTGGATAAGGAATTACCACTGAGAATACGCCGATTGCTTGGAAGTAAGCTAAGCAAACCTTTGTAACAACCTCCTTGAACTAATCCAATAATATTACTCTCCATGAGATAATGTATATGATTAAGGACTATCATTACATATATTAGAGGAGTTAGTAATTTTGGGTTCAACCAATATCCTATTTGCATATATGGAAATAATGCATCATGTATCGAAGAAATGAACATAAGATATATCAAGGGTGATAACACAAAGCATATTCTGCTTAAGTCTTATACAATCAGCAATAAGAAAACTCTCATCGAAATTCAATTAAACCAAGTAAGATGTCAAGAGGACATGACATATTTTACCAAATCATTACCTAAAACCATATACTGGGAAACATGTAGAAAGTAAGTGCAAATGTTTTCCAAACTCCCTTGATTAATGCACGAATCAGGGGGAGTAATAGACAAAAGAGGAAGTCTACTATATTTGTGATATTGGTATGTTGTGCTATTTCCTTAACCAAGGTTTTATTTTTCCCATTGGGTTTTGTTCCTTGGTGTAAGGTTTTAGTGAGGCAACTGTTTATATACCATCATATTTTCCTAACTCTCTCGATTAATGTACAAATCTAAGAGAAAACTAGATTGAAGGAAAGGTCTATATATTGCAAAAAACCGGTGCGTTGTACTATTTCCTTCGTTAGACTTTTATTTTTTCCCATTGGGTTTTTATTTTGACGTAAGGTTTTAACGAGGCAACTATTGTGCACCATCACTCATTTGACTCGACACAAGGGGGAGTGTTGTATGATTATGTACCATCATCAAAAGGAAGTGATTGATATAATATTTTCTTAGTATTAGAATTTATCATAATGAATGTTTCATTTTCTTTGTAAACTTCTATCTATTTAAAGAGTTTATGATTAATGAGAATCACATATTTCTTCTCTCTGTTTTATTTTTATTTTCTTCATATTGTTGTTTTATTTGTTTTTTCTTTAACAAAACATTAAAATCGTGATGTATGTCGCTGCATTGTCCGAATACACTTATAGTAATTATTAATATAAACAATAGAATTAAAAAATTTAAAAATAAACTTCATTAATATTTATTTAAGTAACTTATCTTGTTAATTACGCGACTTTATTGGTCCACGTATTACGTGGTTATTTGAAAAGGACTGAAACCCAATAAAAGCAAGTAACGAAACAACAAATCTGTAACCTCGGACACCGATAACAGGAAAAAGATACAACTATTTATAATTTCTCTTTTTCTTAAACGGAATATTATTTTTATAATTTCTTTTTTTCTTAAAATATAAAACTATATTAAAAAAAAATCTAAACTTAACTGTAAAAACTTGATCGCAAATATAATCGAGGAAGACAAAATGTAGTATCGACAATATCATGACACAATGGGTAAGATGTTATTGGGTTTAAATTTGATATTAAAATTAGGGGTGTCAAATTTGTACCATGACAAACCAATCAATTTATTACCAACCGTATCAATTCAATTGGTACCAATCAATTAAATTGGTTGGTACTACCGTATCAACTTCACAAACTTGGTTGGTACATGGTATTGAAAATCGTTTGTCATGATAATACCGTACCGTACCGACTTATATAAAAAATCAATGAAATGAAATATATTTAATCACTAATGTACTATATGAGATGACCTGATTGTTTTTTAAAGAGATTTAACTATTTAATCAATTAACATTTTATTGTTTTATGATTGTTGGAACTTAGTGTAGAATCGAGGAACCTTGTCCTACATAGGAGCCAAAAAAAACTTAGACCACTTAATAAACTCCAATCATTGAGCATTAAATTAATCATTTAATTGTTTACGCTTTGGAGTGTGGTGTTCTTGGTGGATTCTCTTTGACATAAGTATATACATATTAAATGTCAAATATGGGGCCTTGGGTCTTGGGACTTTTGAGGCCTCGATGGAGTCGAGATTAGATTGTGGAAAGTGTGGTGCAAATCCTAATTTTGCTGTATTTAATTCATATATATATATATATACCTTCTGGTGTGTGATTGATCTTACCTAACAATAATTTATAATAAAAGACTAGAAGGTTTACTCGTCCCTCAAACTCAAAGAACTCAATTTAGGTATTTTATTGTTTTACAACTAAAAGTTTTACGGACAACATGTTTCAGACAACATGTTTGTAAACTTTTGAGATGTTGGTACAAAACCGTACGAACAGAAAAAAGTTGGGTACCAACTACACTTAGTTGGTACACGGTATAAATTTTTGCATATCAATTATAATTGGTTGGTACAAGGTATTGAGGGGGAAAAATTATGGTACCGTACCATGCCCCTAATCAAAACATCTCTAACAAACAAATTAGTTATAGATTTTTTAAAATAAATAAACAAAAATAAAAATCTTCAAAAAAAGTATACTTAACTTCAACAGATTCTCTGTTTTAGAGATTTCAACATTCATTATATTATTAAGATATTTTATAAAATTATTATCGCAATACATTTTTAAAATAATTTAAATAATAATAATTCAATCTCATTGGTGGTAATTAAAAAAAAATTAATTTATGTCTCCAAACATCAACTTTTAGAGGATTATCTATACTCGGAGTTTTTCCCTATTTTTTCTATTTTAAATAACAATATAAAAAAACTGTTGGAGGAAAATATAGAACAAAACTCAAATTTTTATATTTTAAAGAATTTGTTGGAGATGCTCTTAGTAGTTTGTAATTTATCATTTTTTTAATCTTCGTAAGTAATTTTTCTCCTTTTTTTGAGGGGGAAGAAAAATGCACTCTTGTTCTAAACGTAAAACAAGTTTTTGTCTTTACCAAACGCACAATCAGTAAGAAAAAAGAACAAGTCGATGAGTTAATCTAACGTCAAAATTTTTAATTATAAATTTTTTATTGTAAGCTAACACTGAACTTAGCTAACACTGTTAAAACGAGCTCAAGTGTTGCTCAGGTGCATACTTAGGCATGAGTCGGGGGTGCATTGCCCCCGCTTTATAGTCTTGACACAATGAAAAAAATGAGGGGTCTTAAAGGGGCAGTTGCTTTAAATTGACGTGTGACCCCTAAGTTAACAAATAGTGCTTGTAGTTTATTGATGGTGTTATTGAATTTATTATTATATGTCACATTATAGGGGTGTATGCGGGTTGAGTTGGACGTTTTTTGACATTTTTACAACTCAACCTAATTACAGCGGTTTGAAAATTCTCAACTCAATCCAACTCATTCAAAAGTATAACCCAACCCAACCCAACACTTGTGGGTTAGGACGGGTTGGGTTGGGTTGACGGGTTAGAAATATACATAAAGTTGATGAATAAAATACAATAAATAATACTAAAAATACCCAACAAAGTTATTAGTTATTACACAATATATATTAAAATCCTTAAATTTTAGAATTAAACTTTAAAAGATTGAATGATAACATCCTATTCAAATCATCAATCAAGTGCGATCGTGTTAGACCTCTCCGACTCCAATTAATTGTTGAACATATTCTTTGTTTGACATTTGTTAACTCTTTCTTCAATTTAACCATCTTATCGCAAAAAAATTGATAAATATCTCTAGCAATAGACACTCTATTAGGAACACCAAATTTCAGTGTACTCGTACGGTCGTGCTTATTGAGACGTATCGATTGACGTAGTTGAATTAATTCGAGCTTTGACCTAGTTGGATTTATTTCGGGTTTTGGGCTGTAAATTGAATTAATATATGTATATATTTTTTGGTTGATACACGGTATTTAGAAGAAAAAAATATGGTACCGTGATATACTTCTAGTCTTGTTGATTTCTTACTCGGTTTGACTTGTTTGCATGTTGTAGTCGACTAGTTAAGAAAATAGTCATTATAAATGAAAGACAACGACGTTTAACACCACATAGTGGCCAATGAAGATGATGGATTGCGATAGGTGAACCAATTGGACATGTCATTCTTGATGGTTGGACCATGTCCGTATTATTTAAGTCGACGATTACAACTAATAGTTTAAAATAATGTTATATATATATATATATATATATATATATATATATATATATATAAGAATCGTACTCGCGCAATGAAGCGAGATACATCATGATTTTAATGTTTCATTTTATTTTTTGTCGATTTACGGTACGATTTTCGATGGTTTTGAGAGGGTTATAATGATTTTTTTTATAAATTTGTTTATTTTAGGTTTAATAATATAATGTTTTTTATATATAAAAAAATTAAGGATTTTGTTAGAATTCAATGATTATCTTATATATTTTAAATTATTTATATTTAAATTGAGATGTTTATCCTATTTTGATTATGTTTATTAGTTAGTTATGAATTCAAACATATAACTTTAGAAATTTGTACTCATGTATCATTACTTATAATCTTGAATATTAGATAATGTGTATCAATAAACAATACTTAATGCATAAAAACTTGTTTTTAAAAGTTTATTTGTTAGTTTAATAATAAAGTAATTTATTTTAGATTTAATAATATAATGTTTTTTTTAAATAAACATTAAATATTTTGTTATATTTTTTTAATTGTATCTTAGATTTTTTATATTTAAAACTTGATTTTTATTCTTTATTTAATTATGCAGGGAGTGTGATAACGCCATTTTCGGCGTTATTTTAGAGCCACTTTTCGAGTAATTATGCTTGTTTCTCCAATCAAACGTAGCGTCTTTTCACATTTATTCGCGAGTTTTTCAGGTATATATCTTTCGGAAGTAAATTAAGAAAATGGGTCCAAAAGAAGCTAATTATAGACGAGAATGACACACCCGATGAGTTTAATGGCAAAGCAAAGCTCGTGCAGGTCAAATCTTGGGTCAAGGCTCGGAAAATGCATCAAAGTGAAATTTTGGAGAAAAAGTGTTCACCGAGACTTTGATCGATAGTTAAGTCTCGGTGTAACTAGCATCAAAGCCTGATTTTGGAGAAAAATTGTTCACCGAGACTTTTGCCGATAGTTAAGTCTCGGTGTAACTAGCATCAAAATCTGGTTTTAGAGAAAAGTGTCTGCCGAGACTTTGACTGAGACTTAAGTCTCGGTACAACTAGCACCAGTGCAATTTTTATGAAACAGAGCCCAATGCTACTTTCACCGCTAGTTAACTATCGGTGAAAGTAGCAATGACATGCTAAAATCGTTTTTAAGCCTTATCTCCTAGGGTTTTCAATCACTTTTCATGCTATTCTCAAAATTGGCGACGGGGGAGAAGCGAGAGCGACTTTGGGCCGATTTTTACAAGGAGAAAACATCAAATTAATGTGGGGAAATCATCCGGGAACACAAGATTAACGAAGATCAAAGCATTGTTCGTGGGTATTACGATTCAACAAAAGGAGAGTTTGTTCATATCTAGATCTTTTGTTCAGGAGACCATGTTTAGTTTGATTTTTCTTCCTATTGCTTTGAGTTTTAACACCCCCAACATGAACTAATCTTTAAATGTTGGGGGTTGGATGAACTTTGGTTTTTAAGCATATGAATATGAAATCTTGTGACTTTTATCAGTTTTTCTAATTAATGAAGCATATGAATTTGGTCTTAATGCTTTTGTGAGTCTGATCAACTTACAAATTGATTTATTTGTTATGGATTAGATTCGAGAGAACTAACTTATAACTTGAATTGGATTTGTATGCCTAAGGTGAGAATTTGGATAGAGATATACCAAGTAAACCTTAGTACCTATTTTACAATCTTGTTCGTAATGAATTTCTAAACTCATAGGTTGAGATCGAGAGATGAAACTCATCTTTTTTAGAGATAACTCTGTTGTTGCTCGAGAGAGAATAACAGTTATTTTGGTGATTGTGTATTCATTTAACTGGATTAGTCTGATAAAAATCATAAGTGGAGTGTTCTTTGTGAAAACCATTGGAATTCCAACCCTCAACTGCTTTCTTCCCGAAAAAAATTTCCAACTTTGTTCTTGCTTTTACTCTAGAGTTTATTTTTATTAATTTAGTTATTAGTTAATCATCAACAATTCATCAATTGGATCGTCCAGTAAATAGTGATTATAGTCATTGTGATACTCAATTCCTAGTTCCCTTGGTTCGATACTCGTACTTCCAAGTACATATTACTTGATTCGACCCGTACACTTGCAGTTAGATTAGGGGGGGGTGTAAACCCGCCTATCAAGTTTTTGGCGCCGTTGCCGGGGAACTAGTTTGCACTGATAGCACTACCAACTATAAGCGCTATTGCATTGGACATTTTATTTTGCTTTATTTTATTTTCCACACATTCCGTGATCCCCTCTTTTCCCTGTTTCAGATTTTAAAAAATCATATAATGGGAGAGGAAGCACCAACAAGAGTGCCGATGAGGTCGTTTGCCAACCCGTATATGGCAGCTATCAACAGAGGTATTCAAGCCCCTGTAGTAGAAGCAAACAACTTTGAGATAAAGTATGGCACGATCCAGATGTTGCAACAAAAACAGTTTGGTGGAGCACCAACAGAAGACCCTCATGCACATCTTCGTACATTCGAAAAAATCTGTAACACCTTTAAGATCAACGGAGTGTCAGACGATGCAGTTAAACTAAGGTTGTTCAACTTTTCACTGAAGGGAAGGGCGCAAATTTGGGAAGAGAGCCTACCCAATGGTCAGATTACCACTTGGGCCGACATGACTGCAACGTTCCTACAGAAATTCTTTCCACCGGGGAGGACAACTAAATTAATGGCAGAAATAACCCACTTTGCTCAATGGGACCAGGAGACACTCTATGAGGCATGGGAAAGGTATAAGGACATGCTCAAAAAGTGACCACATCACGGGTTACACGGCTGGGTTATAATTCAGACTTTCTTTGGTGGACTTCATCCGCAGTACAAGAATGATATTACTGCAGCAACGGGTGGTGCCTTGATGAATAAGACCTATGAAGAGGCAGTTGAGCGGATTGAAAACTTGGCTGAACACAGTTATGCCACTCCACGATTCGATACCATACGTGTAGCTAAGGTTCAGGAATCTGATGATCTAAAGGCGATAAAAGCTCAACTGGCCGCCATCACAAACCAGCTGAAAGGAGCTTCCATCCAACCTGCACTTAATTATGATGGAGACATTCCTGATTTGTTCCCCGATTCTCATGAACCTGAGCAGGTTCAATTCTTACAAAATCGGAACAATCACCCTCGGAATGATCCATTCTCTAATACCTACAATGAAGGATGGAAGAGGCATCCCAACCTCTCATGGAACCAACCGCAAAATCAACCAAGAGAGACTATGGGACAGCAACAACAACAGTATGGTAACAATTCTAATTTTTCTTCTTCCTCTCATGCTAATAATGTTTATCGTCCCCCAGGTTACATTCAAAGAAGGCAGGAGGAAGGACAAGCTGGAGATAAGAAGCCTGGATTAGAAGATGTTTTGATGAAGTTCATCTCGAAGATGGATAATACTATTGAAGAGATAACTTCTTCCGTGAGCACTTTGACTACCACTGTGGGCACTGTAAAAGCAGCAACTGAGCATAATACCGCTTCAATCCAGATTCTAGAGAGACAAGTGGGCCAAATAGCTGAAGCCCTACAATCTCGGGTTCAAGGTCAATTCCCTAGTCAGACTGAACCAAAACCAAGGCAACATTGCAATGCCATTCATCTGAGAAGTGGCACATAATTTATCAAAGATTCAACTTATAACACCCTTAATCTGGAAATAGCAACTTAATTAAAATTTCCTAAATACATCAATAACTGAATCATTTACAACCACAATTTAGATTCAATTTCAATACTCATACACCATCTATACAACAAACTATGGTAAAGACGGGTGCTACTAAACCCATGGATCGACACTATCTCCAACCTGCGGAAGACTTCACCAAATACTTACTCTAGCTCAAGGCTAAAGCTCAACTCCTCAAAGCACTGCTAGAACCGGACCCCCAACTGGAACCTGATGCACATGCCGACAAATAAAAAGGTTAGGCTTAACGCCTAGTGAGCTCAAGAGTTTTATCATGAGTGAATAAATCTTTTAAAAGAAAGAATGCAGTTAAAGCAAGGTCTTTCAAAATAATATACTTCAAATTGGAAACGACACATTTTCCCATGACATATGCCTTTAAAGATAATGCTCCCAAACATACACTTCATGCAAGAAGATGCAATCCGGAACTCACCCAAAATGGGGTCATAGTTCGATATTTCAATTATGAACTTGCAAATAATGCCTTATATCCCAAAACACCCAAAGTACGGGCGGGACATAATACTCGACCCTTAAACACGGAAAACAATCCATATATAAATGATACGTCGTTGAAACCTGTAACTTGGATTAATACTCACACGACCATAAAATATAATGAAATCCGTATATTAAAGCATGGACAATTAAATATCCAAAATACAGCGGGCCGACGACGGGGGATACCCGTATCCGTTGAGAGCGGAGGAACACAAAAGTATGCCACTCTAACAACGTTGGTCGCATGACACTTCACGACTATCAAGCCCAAGTGCACCTACGACCTCTTGACGAGTTTCACCCAAAGAGATAGCTGACCTTAGCGAACAACACCGGAATTACCGCCAAAGGCTCGGCCCACGAGGGATACAACGAAGGCATTGCCCCACATGGCGAAGGTTCCAACGCCCATCAGAGGACTACCCCCTAGTCATAATAGCTCAACCGGAACTCAACCACTCTTAGTGCCTACTCGTAAAGACAAAGTCATATCCCATGAGTCCCGGAGTCCAACCCCGTACCACCCAAATGACAATCAAATAAGACTGACTTACGTGCCTATGGATCCAATGCAACACAGTCTAAGATTACACGACTACTCATGAATGACTAAAGCACTCGAGCCTGTAATTACCAAGAACATGCAATATAATGCATATAACACGAAATAGACTTCATTTGTACGATCAACGGTGCATAAATCATAAGAATAACTTTTACTCGTACAAAATCACCATGAATGTGAAAAGCATGCTATTTACTCGTTAGAACATTTAAAACCCAAATATAAGCATTTTATGAGGTTAACGCAACCCAAGTTCACCAATTGTGAAAAGTTATCAAAATACTCACTCATTGACAAATAACCACGTAAAACATATTTTACTTCAAAATACTCCAAACTTACCAGCAGTTAACCATTCCGTATAAAACACTTTAAAATAACCATTTTGACATGTACACCGTTTTCACAAATCAACTTGAACTCACCTTGCTAGATTTAGGCTAAATCTAGATTTCACCCAACGAGCTCTTTTGAAGACCAGTTGAATCCTCAAGCCGAAAACTTCCAAAACCTAGATCCATACAATCCAAACCATTTAGAAACATTCCCCAAACGTTATACGCCGAAATCCCTAAACGAGATTAAAACCCTAATTTCTCCAAAATCATCAAATCCGAGATTTGAGATACCAAACACTAAGAAACCATCAATGGAGCATTTATAACCTTAATACAAGAAAACTTACCCTTGAAGACCAAGAGGCTACCGAGAACACCCAATCCAACATTTCGACCCGAGTTCCCAACCGATGAACTTGATGAGGAAGATGAAGATGGAGGTTTTGTGGTTCAAGGTTCCAACTAGTTAGATGGTGAAGAATCATGTGATTCAAGAGGGAAAAACCATTAAGATGGGTTAGGGTTCGGTTTTAGTGTTTGGGAGAGAAAAAAGAGGAAAATGGAAGTGAGAAATGAGGAGAAAGGGTGAGAATCGCGACTCTTAAAAGGCCTGGGGGCCGACCGCGATTGTGCCCGGCGATTGTGCCAGGGCACTATCGCCCAACTCGTACCGCGGGCACACCCCCGCTGGCGATTGTGCCCAGGGCACTATCGCCCAGAGTGCACTGAGGCCCGATTCTTTCCATTTTCCGCACAGCCCGCCCATGACGCGATTGGCTTTCACAGATAGAAATTTACGGGTGTTACACAACTCATGAGCCAGATATCGATAAGTCCGAGAATGAGCATGTAGAGACGAAAAGGATCAAGGCTGAAGATGTTGGGCCGAAAGATGGTAATCCTAATGATATTGTTGATCCTAAAGAGCCAAAGGATAAAGATGTGACACCTCCACCAAAGCCGATAGTCAACCCTTATGTGCCACCGCTACCTTTTCCAAATCGATTGAAGGCACACAAGGATGAGGAACAGTTCAAGAAGTTTCTTGACGTCTTCAAGAAATTAAGCATCAACATTCCTTTTGCAGAAGCCCTTGCTCAGATGCCGACATATCTCAAGTTTATGAAAGATATTATATCCAAGAAAAGAAAGATCGAGGGTAAGGCTACTGTGGCACTCACGGAGGAGTGCAGCGCGATGATTCATAATAAGCTTCATTCGAAGCTTCAAGATCCTAGGAGTTTTTCTATACCTATACAATCTATATCTATATCTATATCTATATCTATATTTATACTATACTATAAAGCAGATATAAAAAACTCTTAATTACAAATTATTAGGCACAATGTACCATCATTTTATGCAAAATTTTAATCTATACTATATTATAAAGTATCAAATCACAAAATACATATTACTACTGCATGCCTCCAACACCCACCAATTTGGTATATATTATATTACTATAAATTTGTTTTAATTATATTATTAAATATGTAATTGGTTATTTTTTCTAGATGTCATTAAAATATATAAGATAATCATTGAATTCTAACAAAATACTTAATTTTTTTATATAAAAAACATGATATTATTAAGCCTAAATTAAACAAATTTATAAAAAAAATATCACTTTCTCAAAACCATCCAAAATCGTACTGTACATCGACAAAAAAAATAAAATGAAACATTAAAATCATGATGTATCTCGCTGCATTGCGCGATTAACGCTTCTAGTGTTTATATAATTCCATTAAATGTACAAAAAAAAAAAATCTTACAGTTCAACTGTAAAGTTATAAATATGAGTGTATCTTCAACAATTTTCAATATTCGTTACAAGCTAGAAAAACTCAAAATTTCAAGAGAAAAAAATTACATTAGACTCCAACAGTTTTCTTAGTTTGGATACTATAACACTAATTATATTATTAAACTATTAGAAACGTACTCGCGCAATGCATCGAGATACATCATGATTTTAATGTTTCATTTTTTTTGTCGATTTTGGATGGTTTTGAGAAAGTGATAATGTTTTTTTATAAATTTGTTTAATTTACGCTTAATAATATAATGTTTTTTTATATAAAAAATAAGTATTTTGTTAGAATTCAATGATTATCTTATATATTTTAATGACATATAGAAAAAATAACCAATTACATATTTAATAATATAATTAAAACAAATTTATAGTAATATAATATATTAATTAATAGTGATACATGGAAATGTCTGCATAAAATGAAAACTCTGTACATACCAAATTGGTGGGTGTTAGAAGTCTGCAGTAGTAATATGTATCTTGTGTTTTAATACTTGTAAATTAAGAGATTTTTAAAATATTGCATAAAATGATGATACCTTATGCCTAATAATTTGTATTTAATAAATTTTTATTCGTGTTTTATAATATAGTAGTACATATTACATATATTTAATAAAATATTATTTATCTTTTCCACACATTTAGGGGTTGTTTGTTTACCTCTTAATGGTTCCATTAAGAGACAACATCTGAATCGCTAAGAGGTGAATACTGTTTGGCAAAAAAAATATGTCTCTTAATGGTTACAAAACCCTCTGAATGATTTTGTATTTTGGGCCTCCCTTAACCATTAAACGCACTGATTTCATTTTGAACAATTACCAAAGAGTCATATTTCATTTTATACTATATCATAAGAGTTTCTTAGGGGCTGTTTGGCAGTTGCTGAATGGTTTGGTGCAGAATGACTAAGTGGTTATAATGGTTAAGAGGCTCTTATGATATAGTGCAAAATGAAATATAGTTGTTTGCTAATTGTTCATAATGAAATCAGGGTGCTTAATGGTTAAGGGGGCACCAGGATACAAAATCATTCAGAGAGTTTTGGAACCATTAAGAGACATATTTTTTTTACCAAACAAGATTCATCTCTTAACAATTCAGAGGTTGCTTCTTAATGGAACCATTATGAGGTAAACAAACGGCCCCTTAATCATTCTGACCACTTAATCATTCTGCACCAAACCATTCAGCAACTGCCAAACAGCCACTTAGTTTCAATGGTTCTTAATGATACAAATATAATAAAACATTATTCATCTATAATAATCATTTTTTAGAAATTCACCAGGATAATTTTACATTTTTTTCTTATATCTACTTTATCTATTTTGAAGATTATGTTGCAGCAAAAGTTTTATCACAAGTAAATATAAAATCTTCATTTTCCTCTAATTTAGAGAATCTATTGGAAATGCTTATATAATTACATGGGCAGACCTATTAAGCCCCAGTTGGTGTCCATTGTACCCTCTCAATTTATTTGTGTAGATATAATTTTATTTGAGGTATGAAAGGTGCATCTGTTAAATTTTGAAAGGTGATCCACGATATTAGAAAATACAAAGAACATAAAAAAAACGGAAAGGATTTATCGAAATCAACAAAAAAAACTTTAAATCTCACAAAATCAACCAAAAACTTAAAAAAATCCACCGATACGGCGAAATTCAACCAAAACACATTGAATGACTTTTATGGGCATTTGATCCACCTTAAAAGTGTAGTCGTTCACCAAAAATTCTGCATCCACCTATTAGTCCCAAAATGTAATGGCAAGAGTAAACAAGTATTTTAGAACGAGGGGTTAAATATAATACTCAAAATTTTCACTTAATTTAATTATTTATTGATAATAAAATCATTAATTACACACATAAAACCTTTTTAAGATTGTTGCTGAAAGAACAGTTAAATCTATTATAACAATCTTTCATTGAGTAACAAGTAAACATAAATACAACTTGAAAACACAAAGATCGAAGCTATGAAGTTTTAAAGAGAACATATATGCCAACTTTTTGCTTGAATGCAATTAGGCCTCTTATCAAAAGCGTAACATTGCATGTGAGGGGTATTCACCTTTATATACTACCATGAAGATTAATTGATAAATATATTTGTCACTTTGGAATTGAATGTCAAATATGTCATTCAAAAAGACAGTGTCCTTTTTGTCTTAACAAGGGTCAGAGTTGACATTTGGGCCTTGTTGTAGACAACACTTGAAAATGATATAAATGACAAACATCATTTTTCTGATTATTTAGAGGATATCACTATCATTCCATGATTTGGTGAAGATCTTATATGCAATAGGACAAGGGATCCTACCGATTTGTCAGGAGGAAATCGGGAGGAGGAGGTCCTACCGACTTGTCAAGAGCAAATAGGCAGGAGGGGGAGGGGGTATCTTAGTTGAATATTGGAAGTTCATCTAGATCCGCATCTGAATATTCACTTCTTGCCGATTTCGGCTAATCTTCGACTTGACTGATCTTTAAAGGGAGGACTAGACTATTACAAAGAACCTAAAACCATCTAAGTACAAGATGTTCTTTAAAGATTACAAGTGGAAATCATGAGTACATTCTCAAAATTTTGATGATCCAAAAGGTAGGTTTATCTTCAAATTTTTGATGACCTAACACCACCATTTGATCTAGACCATCACTCTGTAAATATAAGAAAAGATACAATATTTATTTAGACTTTAGTTAATCAAATATTACTTTGACTTGACACGTGACATGAGTAAATGACCATTAAATTCCTCATTACCAACCAAACATAAATAATACAATTTTCTTGAAATTTTCAAGGCGGTTGACTTTAAAAGATACAAAAAAATATAAAAAAAACTGATCTCGTAGAGAAAATAAATGTTACTTAATAAATTTTAATTATAAAATAAAACATTTTGAGTATAGTTTTATAAGTTTATTTAAAATTTTGATGCTCACAAAAGATGTCATTAAAATATTTAATAGCATCTCCAACATCTTTTCTAAAATTTCTCTAAAATAGAGAATCAAAAGTTAAAATATCCAACAGTTTCCCCATTTTGGAGATAAATCATTGATTATAATATTAAAATATTATATATATTTAATAAAATATTATTTCTCTCATCTAAATATTTCATTTCAAAATTTCTCATTTATGGGATATAATAAAAAATAGTTTATCTCTCTTAGTAATCATTTTTGGGATATCTCCAAATTTAGAGAAAAATGTATTATCTCTCTTACTTTCTCTATTTTAAAGAAAGTTTTGGAGAATCTGTTGGAGCTTGTTTTACCCCCAAAATCTCCATTTTCTACAAAATGGAGAAGTTGTTTGAGATGCTCTAAGCAATTAAGAGAATCTCTAACAACTTATTTAAAATTTCTCTAAAATGAAAAACAAAAGTCAAAAACTCAAAAAAAAATTATATCTATCTCCAACAACTTTTTCATCTTAGAGATAAATAATTGATTATATTATTAAAATATTTTATATATCTAATAAAATATTATTTCTCTCACTAAACATTTTAATTTCAAAGTTTCTCGTTTATAGGATATAATAAAAAATAGTTTATCTCTTTTGGTAATCAATTTTTCGGATATCTCCAAATTTGAAAAAAAATACATTCTCTCTCTTATTTTCTACATTTTAGAAAAAGTTTTGGAGAAATTGTTAGAGCAAAAAGTTGTCCAAAATCTCTATTTTCTCCATTTTGGATAAACTGTTGGAGATGATCTAATGAATCGTATGATTAAAATAATAATATATCTTATTTTAATAAAATAATTTATGGGATTGTAAATAATATGATTATACATTAAGAAATGAAAATTTTATCCTTGTTTTTATTCTTCTACATTTCTATTTAAATTCTCATTCTTTAAAATAACCATACATCTTTTAAAAATAATAAAGTTTTTAAATTATTAAATTGACATTAATATAAGATGAAGAAAAAAAAAACTTGAATACGCAAAGTGCGGATGCTCGTTTAATAACTTAAAGTGTTTTGTGTTCTTATAAGAACTATCCCCAATGCTAGTTCCTACAAAGTATTGCACTTTTTGCTTATAAAAATCTTACATTGAATATGTTATAAGTAGGGGTGAGTATTGGAACCGGGTACCCGCTTTTGGAACCATAACCGCTCCGGAACTGCCGGTTTCGGGACCAGAACCGATGTGATTGGCTCCGGTTCCGGTTCCTAAAATACAAAACCGATTAAGACTGGTTCCGGTTCTCATTTTTTTGTAACCGTTACCCGTTGGGTACCCATCGAGACAATTTATAAAATAATGTTTTATTTGTTAGGTGTTGACGACTTGACGTGAAATGTTATAGAAGTCGTTTTGTTGTTGTCAAGACTCGAGAGTGTCTATTTTATTTATATAATAGTTAGTTTTTATCGGATTAGTTTTCAACATTTGTTGTTTGCACTAGACTTAAAAAGTTAAAATTACATTTTTATTGTATAAAATGTTAAACTTTAAATAAAAAAAATTGAAACCGGGTACCCGGAACCAGAACCGGTTTCTAGTGGTTTCGGGACCGATTCCAAAATATAGAGAACCAATGTAAGCGGTTTCGGTTCCGATTCCTTCATTTCAGGAACCGCCGGTTCCAGTTCCGATTCCATAAAATTTAGTCGGATACCCAATTATGTTCACCCCTAGTTATAAGAACCTTCATTGAAGATGCTCTTAAAATTGTTGCTTTTTATTATATAAAATATATCTCAAATTAGTTGGTTTATATCTTAAAAATAACCTAAAAAATAAAAAGGAAAAGGTGAATATAACGTCATGATTCATGGTTGGGTCACAAGTGCCAAATGGAAAGTGGTAAAAATGACACGTGCATCATCCCAAATGTAGATTTTAAACGACCCCAATGGTTTTTTTCTTTAAAAAAAAAAAAAAAAAAAAACACGACCCCAATGGTATATCATTGTAGCCATATCACTATCAACAAAATTCTATGCACCCCATCATACTCCCAACCCCAACCCTACGGTGGGTATAAAATAATCCTTTTAAGAGGATCTCTAACGGCTATGTTAAAAAAAAAAAAAGATTTTAGCATTTTTTTTGTTTCAACAGCTATGTTATATCATATGTTAAAATAGAGAAAATAAGAGAGAGAAGATACAAATCTTCACTCTAGATAATATTTAATTCTTTTCCACCAATAGGAGACATTGAAGTTGTGTGTTTAAGAGAGAAAAATAATATTCTATTAATATAATTGATGATAAAATTGCCAAAATAGAATAGCTGTTGGAGTTGGTTGTAATTTTTTTAGAGATTTCAACCTTTTATACTCTATTTTAGAAAAATTATAACATAGTTGTTGGTCATGCTCTCACAATCTACTTAAGATCAAGGCTCGTTTATCCTGAGTTTGAGTTTAATAATTTTGAGTTTGAATCGATTTCAAATATAAAATATAACTTGTTTAACTTAATGAGCCGAACTTAACAACAACAATGTTTGACTCGGTTCGTTCAAAAAATCGATTAAATATTTCGAGCATATACTTTTTCGAGGAAAACATACTCATATATTAATTAATAACACAATAAAGATATAAAAATTGTCGAATTCAAGGCATAATCATGTTAATCGATTGTGAGTTCAAACCTATAAACGAGCATCGAGCTCGAGTTTGATAATTAAAAAAAAAAGTTAATCGAGCTCAAGCCTAATATTAAGTTTCGAGCCGAACTCGAATAACCCATTACTCCACTCGACTTGACTCATTTACACTCTTTAAATAGTTGTATAAAATTCGTATAAAACGTGCTTTGTATGAATTCCATATATGGGATGGTAAAGAAATGAGATATCATGTTTTTTCTAAAGGCAAATTATTAAAAAGAAGGAATTACAGAAACAAGACAACAAGGAATTTGCGAGAAACTATAAAAACCCGAGACTTATCTTGAAATCTATAGAGCCACGTTGTTCGATTGGTGTGCTCATGGTGGGCCCACTACTTCTACCATAGCGAACAAGTAAAACAATAAAGGATCAGGAAAGAACAACTAGTACAAACCAAAACCAAAGCAAAAATCAAAGCTGGAAGGAGATAACCTAGACGACTGCAGCAAAAGGGGTGCAAAATGAAGAAGCCCAAAAAATTGATAATTCTGCACTTGCGGAAATACAGTTGAAATACTGGAATTGGATGTCACATAGGAGAACAGTGTTGATTCGACCCCTTTAAAGGCCCGAAAGTTTATAAAATTTTAAAGAAAGTAAGCAACAATACAAATTACTGCTTGCAATAATGCCTTTTTAATGAAGTCAAGAATAAAAACTTGAGTCTTTGGGGATCCTCCTTAGAAGTCACTGGTTTGAATCCTACAAATCCACTGGAGATTTTCCTTGCTGTTCTTCATGTCTCCTAGAACTAATATAAGTGCAAGCAAACTGGTCAATACATCTATGGTTAACTATTTTTTTTTAATGCCAAACACCATTTTGTCAAGTAAGATAAATATAAAACGTTTGTTATAAACTTATAATAATCTTAAAAAAATATCATTTACTTAACATTAAATATGTAAATATAAATATTTCTTTTTTGTCCCTTGTTTGTAGCTTTGTTGACGAGAAGTGAGCGACTTTACACAAATATAAGACAAGTTATGGGTTTGATTCCAGGCTCCTGACAGTCCCAACTAGGGGTGTAAATGATGCGAGTCGAGTTCAAGTATCAGTAAACTCGACTCGAACTCGAAATAAAATTCTCAAGCTCGAACTTGACTCGAAAGCTCGAATTCGACTCGATAACCAATTTCCAAGCTCGAACTCGAACTCGTTTTAAGCTTGAATCAAGCTCAAACCAATTCCCAAACTCGAACTAGGGTTCATATTCGTTCGTTAAGGAAATAGGTATGTTCGTGTTCGTTTATGTTCGTCAAGTTAAAACTAAAAACAAACATACACAAACTTAAATAAAAAGAAGATGCACCTATTTTGATAGTGTGTTCCTATAAAACTCTTTCACTAGCTCAAACCATTAGCTCAAGCAAAGAGACTCAAACCATTAGTAGAAGAATGCAAATAAAATGGTGGAGGTTTACCCATATATATATATATATATATATATATATATATATATATATATATATATATATACTAGAGTAAAGAGTAAAAACAGAGTTAAGGGACCAATGTAGGATGGACGAAAGTCTTTCTTCTCACTTCTCATCCTTCTTTTTTAGAGTTTTTTTTTAATTCAATTTTCAATTTTGATTTATTATCTTAACATTAATGTATTGTATTAAAATAATTATTTAAATTTTTTTACATTATACTTTATATATAATCTATATTTGAGTATCTCACGAGCTTATCGAGTCGAGTATCAGGTTGCTCGACTTGACTCGTTAGTATGTCGAGTCGAGTTTTGACCGATCTCGAATAACTCGCGAGTTGTCTCGTCTCATTTACACCTCTAATCTCAGTCAAAAAATTCCGTTCACAAACGGGGGTTCTTTGTGGGACCGATTGGATTATTGGTAATCAAATTTTTGTCCAAAATATAAATATTCTTATTATTATGTAATTTAAACTTAAAAAAAAAGAATAAAAAACATATTTTTATTTTCATATTTTTAATTTCTAACCACGAAAATGGCGTTCACACCTCCATCTCCATCTTCCCCGCGTCCCCCCCTTTTGTTTCTCTCTCTAAATCTCTTTACTCTCTCTCTCCTCTTTCCCCTCAAATCAGCAAAGCATCGCACGCTATTTCACTGACAACAACAACAAAAACAAGGTAAAAACCATTCTCAAAAACCCTAGTTCACGACTACACCACCATCAAATCTCGATCTTCAATCCTTTTAATTTTGAAATCCATACTCCAAATGATCAAATTTACTGGTGTAATTCTTCCCGTTTGATGAAGCAATTTCGTCGACGTACGAGGATATGCATCCTCTCTCTGCTTTTCCTCTCTGTTTTTGCCCCGATCCTGTTGCTATACGGTACGTTTTTTACTGATTTATTTGCGTTTGTTTTGGTTTTTGTTTGATTGATTATGATTTTGGAGTTCGGTTGGTCTGATTGCATCTGTTGTATCTGTGTGTTTTTTGATGCAGAATCGAAGGGATTTATTGAAGATTTAACGAGTTTTGTATGATCTCATTGCCTTTTGATGTTTAAATTATTTATAATTTATTTAGTTTGAATTAGAATGATGATTTTAGCATCTGATGTTATTCGGTTTGTAACAAGATTGCATCAAAGTGAAGTTCGTAAATCGTAAGAGATGAAATTGAATAATAGTTAAATCATGGTGGAGAACGAGAAAAAATGAAATCAGAATTGCTAAATGCTATTTGATTTGTTATTTGTTCTGCAAGAAAGCATACGAAGTAATCATCTCATAGTTATTCTTCTAAAATCTAAATTCCTTTTTTGTTGATTTCATTTGATTTGTGTTATTTGTTATGTATATTAATTTTTAATGACGATCTATTCGTTTATCTCTTTTTTCCAGAAAGGCAGGAGGGATTTGCTGAACCTGAATCTAGTAAAGCAGGTAGTTTTGAAATGCTAGGATTTGATCCCAAATTTCATGAGATCGAAAATATAATAGTTATTATTATTTTTGGGGGGGTTATAGCTAAATTACTTGTGGTTTGTATGCTGTGTATTAGGAGGAAGGTGAAGGCTTAAAAGAACCCATCTTAAAGGTGTACAAAGATGTAAATGTCGATCCACTTGTCACTTTTGGATCCCGAGATGTTGGTATTAAATCGAATGATCTCAGAAGCCGTGAAAATGACGATTTAACAGAAAGAAATGGTTGGTCTTTTGAGTGTCCTCTTAGTATCCGTATTGATTGATTATTACGCAGTTCTTGAATATTGATCGTTTTCTACTGAATCAATTTCAGAAGGAGATCTTGATACAAAAGGAAATTCTGGTCAGAGACAGGAAGAGAAAATGCTGTCAACTTCACGGAGAAAGGTTTGATCTATGCTTCGATATGTTTTGAAGAATAATAGAATATAAGGGTAATTAAAAATAGTTAGTGAAGTTGCGTATGGTGAAGGCTCGACCGTTTTAGTTTGTTTATTTAGAGGATCTAGATTGCGTCATCCAAGATGTCGTAAATTTTCTCTGGGACATAGACTTACTTTCAAGTAGAATTATATTTTTGCAAATGTATCAACTCCTAGTCTTATTCAATCAATATTTAAATTCTAGAATCAGATTAATGCATTCGGATTTAGTAAATCGTAGTCACAAACGAGAACATTCCTGATGTAAATATCTCATTATAGTCTCTATATGAATTACAACTAATTTACCTAGTTTGTTTTTCATATAATTAGAGGCACTTTTTAGCTTTTTCTCTCTGTTTATCATTTGAGCCTTCGAGGTAGGTCTGGTGTAGGCACACATAAAAATTGTTGCCTTTTTACTGATCTTTTGAACATAGTCAGCATACGTATCATGATACTCTTGCCTCGTGAGGTTGGTGGTGGACTTGAAGTATTTTTGTACCATGACCTCTTTTGGTGGCGTAACGGTGCGTTTGTTATGCGGGACAAGACGAGACAAGACAAAACGAAAACTTGTTGTCCCACGTTTGGTGCGACAACAAAGTGAGGGAGGACAGAGCGGGACAAAAATGATGATTTTTTGTTGTCCCAATGAAATAGGTGGAACAAAAATCAAGGGATAGGACAAGATTGGTAAATTACTAAACTACCCATGTCAAGTTAAAACCCTAAAACCTTCCACAATTCTTTCACCGGCCTACCTCACTCTCAACCGTTGTCTTCTCCTGTTCTGTTCAATCCCGTCTGAGTACCAAACGCACCCTAAGAGTACAGCAGGATAGTATGATAAAAAATTTGAAGTTCTGAAGAGCATTGCAATTTGTTATTCATGCCTATGTTGCATATTTTTGCCTTCACAACATGCACATCATTTTTTTTATGCTGTGGCAGGGAGAGGTTGGTCGTGCAACACTTGGACATAATCAGGATGTACCACCGCCAGCACGGAGGGTAATTGATAGGAGGATCAAAGAGATGAAAGATCAGCTGATAAGGGCCAAAGCTTATTTGAGTTTTGCAATACCAGCTAGCAATGCACATTTAATAAAGGAGTTAAGGTTACGAATTAAAGAATTAGAACGAGCCATGGGAGATGTCACCAAGGATTCCGATTTGTCCAAGAGGTTACTTTCATTTCCATTCAGTTTTATGCATGATCAATGTGGAATATGGAAGAGTTTATTTTCAACTATCTAATCAAGCACAGAGGACATTCAATTTAATGCTAAATCATTCTATCACCGGATCTGATTTTGTACAGAAGAAAAAACTAACTTCATACAATAAACCTCGAGGGCCAGCTCAACTGGCAAATAAAGGCTAGCCCTTGGGGCTCCTATGTCACTAGTTTGAGTTACCTCTGGGCCCATGGGATTAATCGAGGTGCACTTAAGTTGGCCCAGACACCTTTGGTTACAAAAAAAACTTTAAACAATAACATCAGATCAGCTAAGATGCATAGATTTCTCTTTGGACTCATATATGGTTACCAATCAGATATTTTCCGATATTACTCCTTGGAATCATGCTAACATTAACCATCTTCATGGATTTCTCATGGGATCTATTCAGTTTCTAAAAAATCCTCATCTAAAACATAGATTAATGCAAGTTCATATTGATCTTGGACCATCGATCTCTTCAGGGCTTTGCAGAGGACGAGGGCCATGGAGGTTTCCTTGCAAAAAGCCGCCCGCATTTACCCCGATTGCTCTAGCATGGTGAAGAAGCTCCGTGCTATGACTAACAATGCTGAAGAATTGGTTCGAGTACAGAAGGAACAAGAAGCGTTTCTTGTTCAGCTGGCTGGAAGAACCACCCCAAAGGGGCTTCACTGTCTTTCCATGAGGCTTACAGCTGATTATTTTGCTTTAAAACCTGAAGAGAGGAAGCTTCCTAACAACCCAGATGTGCATGGTTCAAATCTTTATCACTTCGTTGTGTTCTCTGATAATGTTCTGGCATGTGCGGTGGTGGTGGACTCTACCATTTCTGCTGCAAAGGTAAGCTGGTCTGGCCTTATCTACTCATTTCTTTGACCTATCTGTCATAAAATAAGTGTCCCCGTTTCTATTTTAGTTTCCCCCAAAATAAGTGTCCACTTTCAAAAGTAAGTTCTTATTTTCCACTTCTATCCTTAATTATGAGATAGAGAAATTCATTACGCCCTCTATTATTAAGGGTAAAATTCTCATTTAGTTTATTAAAAAGTGGAATGATTACATGTTTAAGTTCTTATTTTCCACTTCTATCCTTAATTATGAGATAGAGAAATTCATTACGCCCTCTATTATTAAGGGTAAAATTCTCATTTAGTTTATTAAAAAGTGGAATTATTACATGTTTAAGTTCTTATTTTCCACTTCTATCCTTAATTATGAGATAGAGAAATTCATTACGCCCTCTATTGAAGTAGCACTGTAGCATTTGGGAGAGTACTATCAGATGCATGATTCATGCTTCTGACTGGCAGTGCTTGCCTTAATTGCCTTTGAAGTTGAAGTAAAATTAAATATAACAAGATGCAACTTTAGATGGAATGTTAAAAAAGGCTTGCTGATGAAGCTTGAATAGGCAATGAATTACCTTTTTTTTGTCTGATTGTTTCCCAGTTTACACTAGAATTCATCTGTTCTAAAAAATTACTATATGATATGATTTAATCAAATAATTTTCTGTGGTAGAACAAAATATCTTTCATTTAGTACTCATATTTGCACAATAAGGGTGTGTTTAGTACACAGGACAAAATTGTTGTCCCGCGTTTGGTGCGATATAAGACTGGGACTGGGCGAGACTGTGTGGGACAAAAATGCATTTTGTTTTGTCCCTCCCAAATAGGTGGAACAAAAAATCAGGGAGATAAGACACGATTGTTAAATTACTAAACTACCCATGTCAAATTAAAACCCTAAAACCTTCCACAATTCTTTCACCCACCTATCTCACTCGCACCCGTCCAATCCAATCCTGTCGAATCCCATTTGCATACCAAACACACCCTAAATTTCTGTAGGATGGTAATACCGATACTTCTATAGTTGTATATTAAAGAATGATGTGATACTAATTATTTGTAAAATGAGTGGTGATTTAATTAAAGTTGTTTATTCACAGGAACCAGGGAAGATTGTGTTTCATGTGGTGACAGATTCTCTTAACTTTGTAGCAATCTCTATGTGGTTCTTGTTGCATCCTCCTGGAAAAGCTTCAGTCCAGATTCATAACATGGACAATTTTGATTGGTTCTCCACTAAATACGAGCCTGCAAATGCCGAGGGGCATGATTCTCAGGACCCTAGATATACTTCTGCTCTGAACCACCTCCGATTCTATCTACCAGATATCTTCCCTACGCTAAATAAGATCGTGCTGCTTGACCACGATGTGGTTGTACAAAGGGATCTAACACGCCTTTGGAAGGTAAACATGATGGGCAAGGTAAATGGGGCTGTGAAGACATGCCAAGGACAAGATCCTGCATTTCGTCGAATGGATTTGTTGATCAACTTCTCTGATCCAACGGTGGCTAGGAGGTTTAACCTCGAGGCATGCACATGGGCTTTTGGCGTAAATGTGTTTGATTTACGAGAGTGGAGGAGGAGGAATCTGACCGCTGTTTATAACAAATACCTGCAACTGGTATGCAATTTATGTTCCTTTTTCCTTAACTTCAATTCAAGATTTTATTGGTGGGTAGTCGATAATTATTTTGTTCTTCTTGTTTTTCTTTCTCACCATTATTATTCCCTTTGAAACGGCATGCGGATTTAGGAATTTAGTTTTTGACAACTTTTTTGCACTACATCTTGATTTCATACAACTCTTAATACATTTAGCTGGTATAATGTTACATGAAGTAGTCTATCGGGGTCCTACATATGATTCAAACCTCTTCCTAACCCCCAAACAAAGGAAACACACACACACATTGCTGATCAATAGGATGTGTTTGGTATAACTAACCCATTCTGTCTCACATTCTCTTTTGGGACAAAAACATGACCTAAGGGGTTGTTTGTTTACCTCTTAATGGTTCCATTAAGAGGCAATCTCTGAATCGCTAAGGCCTAAGAGGTAAATCTTGTTTGGCAAAAAAAAAAGTCTGCCTCTTAATGGTTCAAAAAGCCTCTGAATGATTTTGTATCATGAACCTCTCTTAACCATTAAGCGCCCTAATTTCATTCTGAACCACTACAAAACAACCATATTTCACTTTGAACTATATCATAAGTGTCTCTTAATCACTCTGACCACTTAATCATTCTGCACCAAACCATTCAGCAGTTTTTTTGTCTCACCAAAATTGGTGGAACAATCCAAATAGATCCAGGCCTTTTTTCCTTCTAATACTTCGATAAAAAGATTCAATCTCTTCATAAAAAATAGGAAGTAGAACCAATAAAACTAATACAGATGTCGTTCTCCATTCAAAATAAAAGAAAAAATGAGAATTATATTTATAATCCCTTTTCTTTAGAGAGAATCCTCAGTAAGATTGAGATGAAAACAAGAGAATTTGACAAAATAGGTAAATTACTAAACTACCCGTTACAAAATACAAATTAAACCTTAAAATCTTTCACAATTCTATCACTCCTACCTCACCCATCTAGACCTGTCTGCATACCAAATGCCCTGCCTAACAATTTATCTATCGTCTTCTCTCTCTTCTTTTTAGTGGTAGTAATTTAAACGTTAATCTGCCTGTGTCTCTTGAACAGAGGTTAAAGTATGCGTACATTTTACTAGTTTATACCGGGTCTAAACCAAGCCAAAAAAACCCTACATAGAAACTAGAAAGTCGGGTTTGGGAGGGGTGGGATGTACGAATCCTGACCTCTACCTCAAAGGGTAGCAATTTGGGATATACGGGGGTAGTTTGGTTTAATTTAAATTCTCGTTTTTTCTTTTACCACCAGGGAAAAAAGAGGCTGATGTGGAAATCTGGTAGCTTGGCGCTAGGTTGGATGACATTTTACAACGAGACGGTGGGTTTGGAGCGGAAATGGCATGTTCATGGACTGGGATATCATTCTGGTATCAAGCAGGAAGATATCGAGCAGGCAGCCGTGATACACTACGACGGAGTGATGAAACCATGGTTGGATATCGGCATCGAGAAATACAAAGCGTATTGGCGGAAACACGTGAAATACGATCACCCGTATTTGCAGCAGTGCAATATAGCTTGACATCAACAGGTTTTTTTGCAAAATTATTTTTCTCATTCTTACACACTAACAACATCCATAGCTTTTTTCTTTCTTTTCTTTTTCTTGTTACCATGGACCAATCTTCTTTGTGTATATTACAATGCAACTTTCAATCAAATGGATATGGATCACTAGCAACTTGCTCTTTTCATTACCAACACAAGTCCACAATTTAATCAAGTTTCCGCTGCAAAAAGTCATTTGATCCAATTATAACTGATCAACCAAAGTTGGACATCTGATTGAAATTGAGTCGGATCCAAAATATCGATATCTAAGTTGGATTGGTGGATGATAGTTCTAAATCCAATAACGTTTGTACAAGATTATTTTTTCTTTCTTATGATTTATGCTTATTATAATTTATGTTGGTTGATTGATTGATTGATTTATACGATTACTATAAAGTTATGAGTAGTGTTTCTAATGAAATGTACGGATAACTGATTTAAAATATTGGAAAGATCAAATATTGCGAAATCTGATATTTATTACTACAAGCCAGAATTGAACGTTTCCAAAATTAATTCAATTAGATTGTCAAAATCCAACTTCCAATAAATTATTCCATCGGATCAGTTTGGTCTTAAATTTATTGTAAATACCCTTATTTATATAATAAGGTCTAAAACAATACTCCTATATATACCCAACACAAGTGTTATTTATTTTAAACACTTGACGTATGGTTAAGAATCAAGGGATGTAATAGAAATCTAATCTTTTTCAGGTTTCAATCCAGGCATTGGCATTGGCATTGGCATTGGATGACATGAAGGTTGACATGCAATAACTGTTGCAGGCCATTCGTGATCACCAGAAAATTAGTTAGTATGTATAAATTGACCTGGATATCCACGATTACCAATATATATATATATATATATATATATATAGAGAGAGAGAGAGAGAGAGAGAGAGAGCTTAGGTTCATTTGAGAAATAGAGAAATAATCCTAGTCATTCATACGATCAAGATCGGATTTGACTGGTCAAAAGTTGCGGTTATTCCAAAAATAGGACACTTTCGTAATTTTTACAAAATACACATGTTGTGTTCGTATATGAACTATATGTTAATATGTGAATCAGTGTAATTCACATCTGAACTCTTTTAACTAATTCATATATAAACCTTTGTGATTCATATATGAACTAATTAATTGATTCACATATGAACTAATTAACTGTAAGTTCATATATGAATCAATTGAACTAATTAACTGATTCACATATGAACTATATAGGTTCATATATAAACTCATCCCGCGTATTTTACAAAACTACCCCTCTGCCCTGCTTTGCGGTCAAAGCCGCAAATATTGACCAGATGAATAACTAAGATTACTTCTCTATTTCTCATACATTTACTATTTCTCAAATAAAGCTCTCCATATATATATATATAAAGATTTTATGTATTTTTATTTGATGGATAATCTTTAATGGGAGTTGGTGGTGATGAGTGGTGGATAAAAAAAGATGGGTGCAATCCAAGTTGTGTGGTTCCATTGGGTTTCATTTCAATTTAATACAAAAATGAACACCAAATCCCCTCTTTTGCAAACCAACAAATCAAATTAGAAAAAAATGGCATCCATCTCTTCTTGCATCACCACCACTGCTCTTCTTCCCATGAAAGCTTCCACTCTTCTTGGTATGCTTTCTTATTCAATTATATATACACATCTCATCTTTCAATTCTTTTAAACAAATTATTTCAAAATAAATAAAGTTTTCATTAAAAAAAACAACCTTTCTACCTAATCAAATACTCTTCATATATGATTAAATTCAATTTTTTAATTTCATATAGTAAGAGCATCTCCTACTACAACTATGCTGTTTTAGAAATTTTAAAGATTTACGAGAAATTTACTCTAACAGTTATGCTAAACTCTTCTTTAAAGTAGAGAAAAATATGAGAGAAAAAGGAGAAATCATTGAATTTGGAAGAAAGAGAGAGAAAATATATAGCATACCTGTTGGAGATGCTCTAAGTCCCGAGCTCTTTTCTTATGTATCGAGGATCATCGAAATAAACGTAAATACTATTTATACGGAGAATACCATTTATGGGTATTTTAGTTTGAGATACCTGAAGTTTGGGTTGAGGATTGAGGCAAGATTAGTGTACTATGTATTTTGTTCCCTTAGACCTTATTTTTACATTGATTATATCGGTTTGTTTTGGTTTTCTCCAAGGATAAAATTATTCTACGTTCTTTTAAACTATGACCATAGAAGTTGCCCGTTAACAAAAGAAAAGAAAATTGACGTATCTGTAAAGTCAGGGGTAGTAATGTAATTATACATTTATTTTAAACATAACGACTTTTTACACGTTTGTCTTGTCAAAGTTGTAGTAAGATTTTCAAACACTGCAAATTTTAATAATTAATTGTAAGATCCCATATTTGTTGATGAGAGAAACAAATGTTGGATACCTTTTCAATCAGATCTGTTTCAAAACCATAAATCCAAGTATGGATAAAACATATAATATATGATATGGTTAGTCTGAAATATTACATTAATTTTGTATAAAACATTTTTTCTATTGTAAACAAGGTATGGTAAAACAAGTGTCATTGTGGGTTTTATCACCCTAACTTTGATATAATCATATATTAGACCATCTCTAACAACTATGCTATATATTTTTTTTAAAATAGAGTATAAAAAGTTGAAATCTCTAAAAAAAGTTACAACCAAGTCCAACGGCTACTCTATTTTAGCAATTCTATCATCAATTATATTAATAAAATATTATTTATCTCTCCTAAACATACAACTTCAATGTCTCCTATTGGTGGAAAAGAATTAAATATTATTTATCTATCTTCAATATGGGGTTTTAGAGATTGCTCCAAATTTGAAGATTTTTACCTTCTTTATCCTATTTTCTCTATTTTAGCATATGATATAGCATAGGCTGTATAGCTGTTGGAGCAAAAAAATTGTTAAAATATCACTTTTTTCTATTTTAGCATAGCTGTTGGAGATGCTCTTAGTTTCTTTAAGCTTATTTTTGGTTCATCGAAAATGTGTTGTTTAAATTGAACGAAAAAAATCTATACAAAAGTTCAAAATTTTAAATGAACTATACAATAAATAAAGTCATGATAAGATACTCAGAAAACCAAAGAGTTTTATTGTATCGGATCTTGTTTACCTAACGAAAGAGTTTTATTGCATTGAGCCTCGTTTACGTAACAAACGAGTTTTATTGCACCGAGCCTCATTTACCTAACAAAAGAGTTCTATTTCACCGGGTAACGTTTATTTACATGAAGTTTGTTGGGCTACCAAAAGGTCATCGACCAAGTAGTAAATTTGGGTTACTTCCAGAAGGTCAAAAGTTCACACCTCACATAATCAGATGAGTGTTCGTGAGTATTTCCTATATATTTATACTATATTATAAAACAAGGATAAAAAACTCTTAATTACAAATTATTAGGCACAATGTACTATCATTTTATGCAAGATTTTAAAAATCTCTTAATTTACAAGTATTAAAGCATAACTAACACCTACCAATTTGGTATGTGCAAGACATTTCTTTTATGCAGACCTTTCCATGTATCACTATTAATTAATATATTATATTACTATAAATTTGTTTTAATTATATTATTAAATATATAATTGGTTATTTTTTCTAGATGTCATTAAAAAATATAAGATAATCATTGAATTCTAACAAAATACTTAATTTTTTTATATATAAAACATTATATTATTAAGCCTAAATTAAACAAATTTAAAAAAAAACATTATCACGTTCTCAAAACCATCCAAAATCGTACTGTAAATCGACAAAAAAAAAAAATGAAACATTAAAATCGTGATGTATCTCGCTGCATTGTACGAGTATGCTTCTAGTAAATATTATATATTTCAGAGAAAGCTTGTGGACAAATCTTGTTATAGTTGCGATATTTTCACAAAAAAAAATCTAAAACTTTTGGTTAATTTTTAGGGACAACGTACAAAATGGGAAAAGTGAGATGCTCTGTAGATCGAGGTACGACGAAGGAGATCTCACCACGATTGGTGATGACAACTGTATCGTCGTTGCTTGCTACAACGATTGCTGCAACCATGTCGAGCCCGATGGCCATGGCTCTGGTGGATGAGAGAATGAGCACAGAAGGGACCGGATTACCCTTTGGTTTAAGCAATAACCTTCTTGGTTGGATCTTGTTTGGCGTGTTTAGTTTGATCTGGACCCTTTACTTTGTTTACACTGGAAGCCTTGATGAGGATGATGACTCTGGTTTATCACTTTAGTATTTACCATAACAAATAATTTTTTTTCACATCGAGTTAAATGAATTATCTGTAACAATTCTGACAATGCATTAATTTTGTTATCTGAATAACATATGAAAAAATTATTTTATTTTAATATGTTTAAAAAATTAATGAATTTATTTATTAATAGATCAAATAAAGGGTTGTTTGTTGGTTTTCGATTAAGTTATATATGGATAAAGTTGACTATGTGCATTAATATGTCAATAAGAGCTTTTTTTATAGATGGAAGGAGCGTATTTTTTAATCGGGAGAGACATGTTTGGTAAAAACTTGACTTTCTGCATAAAACTCATCTCCCATGTAAGCCTACCTAATGAACCATTTTCTATATCATTAAGTTACTGCGAAACAATCATATATAGCTGAACAAATAAATTGTGAGTTCTCATTAAACTTGTTAAGTTGTTAATAAACATGTCCTAAATCATGTATTTTCAAACCACCGAACTTTTATATTCAAGTATTCAACGAATAACTTTTTTTATTTATTGTATTTATAATTTCGTTTAAAAACCAATTATTATTTTACTTGTATACAAAATATATATTTATAATAGACTGCTTTATTCAATTCGATTTTAATTTATATAATAATACGAATAAAAATATCTTTACTCAAAAAGAAATATTTTTTATATTTAAAATTTATATCGGTTAATATTATTGTTTTTAGAATAAAAAAAAAAAGAGGAAAAAAAAAAAAAGAATGATAAAGTAGCGAGGACTCCAATGAATTTTGGCCTTTTGCGGCAATTCGTACCGCCTTATTTTGAAGATATCTCTGAACTGTTTTTTACCCGCCAGTTTTCATTTTATACCCCCTTAACTATTATGTATATTCAAAATTGTTCCCTCTACTTTTGAAAATTTTCAATTTCATCCTTTATATTTTAAATAATGCCATATATCTTGTAAACATAGGCTCATTTTTTTAAAATCTAATTTAAGCACAAGAGAAAACCACTTTGATTGGGTTTTAAGTGGAGTTGATTCCTCTAAGGATGCATTGTGCAAAAAGAAAATAATTAATGTTATCGGAGTTCTTTTTTCTGGGTAACCGTGGATATCTCATATATGGTTAGCTTACGTGTACAAACTAATCCCCCAGACGAACACAAATGGTCCAGATTTATCGCAAACGAACCTCCATGGCCAGAAAAAATGAGATTTTCACTATATCCAAGGCTTAACCGGTGCACCAAAACCCAAGTGGTTTAGTTACCAATAAAATGACTTCGAGAAGATATCTGCTTTTAATTTTCACCAAATGAGAAACAATATGATTGGAAAAAATAAGAATCTAACACTACAATGTATCGTACATTGGCTATAAAGTAATTTTAAAAACTCAAAATCAATTAGTCAAACTAATATATAAGTGGTTGATGCTCGTCTTTTGTTCATGAAACGGAACCTCTCAAGGTCAAGATTTCGAGTCTTAGAGGCTGTTGACCAAACGCTTACCAAAAAGATAGATTGTTGGTAAGCATCTTAAAACCCAGTAAGTGCTTACCGGGTAAGACTTTCGATCCTTGTTGATTTTTACTAGGTAAGATTATTGGTCTTTATTATGCTCAACCGACAAGGTAAATGATATTAGAGCATCTCCAACATCTATGCTATAATTTTTCTAAAATAGAATATAAAAAGTTAAAATCTCTAAAAGAAATTACATCTAACTCCAACAGCTACTATATTTTAGCAATTCTATCATCAATCATATTATTAAAATATTATTTCTCTCTTCTAAACACACAACTTCAATGTCTTCTATTGGTGGAAAAGAATTAAATATTATTTCTCTCTCTTCAATATGGAGTTTTAGGGCACGTTTGGTTTGCGAGAATGGATTGGATTTCAATTAAGAATTTGGATTTGGAGGGATTTAGATTTGGGGGGATTTGGAATCCCTTCATATGTTTGGTTCATCAGGATTTGAAATCTCAGACCATTGCAAAGGAATTCTAAATCCATCAGGTAAAGAATTTTAAAAAGGCCGAAGGATTTCAAATTCGGTCAACAAATTCCATTCATGCAATCCAAACACAGGATTGGAATAGATTTGAAATCTAAATCTCTCCAAATCCATTCCAATTCCGCAAACCAAACGCGCCCTTAGAGATTTCTCCAAATTTGGAGATTTTTACCTTCTTTTTTCTTTTCTTTATTTTAGCATATGATATATCATAGCTGTTGGAGCAAAAATTTTGCTAAAATCTCATTTTTTTCTATTTTAGCATAGTTGTTGGAGATGCTCTTAGTAAACGATTACTATTAAAATAGAATTCTACTATTAAAATGAACAAATCGCATAACACTCCGTACCATGGTCGGTAAAATTACAAGGACCATTTGGTTGTTTCACATAGTCAAAGAACCAAAACAAACTTTTAAAGAAGAACGAATTGTAAATACTAAAATTATACTTTGGCCCTCCAACTTTTTGTTGTTTTGCAATTGTAACCATCACAAAACATCACGCATTCGAGCCATTTTACCGGCCATTCACTCGACAAAGTACTGCAAGTTATCACCATCTCTACCAATGGAACCCACAAATTCCCACGATAAGAACCCTAATTTTACCCCTCAAATCCCTTATCTTCCCCTTCAGAAATCCTCATTTCACTTTTTCATCCATAAATACAACTCTACTAGCATCTATACAGCTTTTAATTTCAAAAAATTTGCACCAATTTGTTGCGATTTCAGTTAGGTTTTTTTTTTTCAGTAAAAACGATGGGCGGAGAAGCGATAGTTGTACCGTTGGATTCGTTAGCTCAACCAGCTTCTTTGATTAAGAAAACCGCTGTTTCTCGGAGCTGGATTTCGGTTGATCCGAGTGGAATGAGTACAGTTTTGGATTTGGATAAATACGGTATCATGAAACGAGTATCGATTCACGCTAGAGATCTGAGGATTCTCGATCCGTTGTTATCGTATCCGTCTGCGATTTTAGGCAGAGAAAAAGCGATTGTTCTTAATTTGGAGGTTTATATTCTTCAACTCTTAGATTTTGTTGTTAATTTGTTCAGATTTTTAGTTTTTGTTGTTGTTTTTTTGTTAACTTGTTTCGATTTTTTTGGTTTTATAGCATATCAAGGCGATCATTACAACTGAAGAGGTAACCTAAATCTCGTAAGAGTAATTTTGAATTTGAATAGTTTAATAGATTTGGTCATATTGAATGGTTTTCTATTTTTGAACAAGATGATATGATGTTAATTGTCTCGTAAAAAGTCGTTGCAGAGGTCAGGTTTATTTAAATCTTAGGGGTTGTTTGTTTAACTCTTAAATGGTTCCATTAAGAGGCAATCTCTGAATCGTAAAATCTTGTTTGACAAAAAAAAAAGGAATGCCCTTGATGGTTCCAAAATTCTCTTAATGATTTTGTATCTGACCCTCCCTTAACTATTAAGAGCCCTGATTTCATTATGAACAATTAGCAAACAATCATATTTCATTTTACACTATATCATAAAACCTCTTAATCATGCAAACCACTTAATCATTTTGCACTAAACCATTCAGCAATTGCCAAACAACCCCTTACTAGGGGTGTAAATTAGTCTTTTACAACTCGCGAGTTACTTGAGATTGACTCGGTCAACAATCGACTCGAGTAGGCTGACTCGAACTCGACTCGACATACTAACGAGTCTAGTCGAGTTACACGATACTCAGCTCGAAAAGCTCATGAGATACTCGATTTTTTATATATAATTAGTTTTATAATATAAATTGTAAAATATGTAAAAAAAGTTGTACTCCCTTCGTATCAAAATAAATGTCCACAATGAAAAAGACACACGGTTTTAGGAATGTGTAATTATTACACTTTTTAATTAACAAAAGGACAATTTTACCCTTAACTTTAGAGAGAGAAACTTTCTCCACCTTATAATTAAGGGTAACATAGGAAAGTGGACATTAACTTTTGAAAGTTTGACACTTATTTTGGGACAAACTAAAATATTAATGTAGACATAGAGTAATAAACTAACCAATAGAAGAAAAATGTAGTATATTTTTAGATATTTGAATAAATATGTACATTTTTAATCATAGCAATTAATCAATTTTTTTTTTTATTAAAATCATAATTAAAAGAGAAACAAAAAACTATAAAAGTGTTGGTAAAGTTGTCCTACATCGGATGAGAAATAGTAAAGGGTAAAGAGGTGTTATAAAAAGAGAGGGTGGTAATTGAAGTCGGTAATTTTGTAAACTTAATGAAATTTGAGGGACAACTCTTGAGTTTTATAAATTTCGAGATTACACCATTTAAGTTTTGTAATTTATAAGAGTAAGACCCTTAAATTTCATAAGTTTAAAGGGGTAAGGTTGTTTCGAGCTCGATTCGAGTTTGAGTTCGAACTTCAAACGAGTGAGTTCGAGTTCAAGTTTAGAAAATTGCTATCGAGTTCGAGTCGAATTTGAATTTTAACTACTCGCGAGTTTTCGAGTCGAGTTCGAGCTTGGAAAATGGCTTTCGAGTTCAAGTCGAGTATACCAATACTCGAGCTCGACTCGCATCATTTACACCCCTACATCTCACCCCTTTCTAGACCTGCTATCGAAAGAGATATACTGGGTTTATTTGGTTTAATATATGATATGATATTGATTGGTACATAGGTATTGCTTCGTGATCCGCTTGATGATAACGTTATCCCCATTGTTGAAGAGCTTCAAAGAAGGTTACCACCAGTTAACGTCAACTCTATAGGCCATGGAGAAGATGAAGAGGGCAATGGGGTTCAATGCGAGGCTCAAACTAGCGAATCGGATGGTATATATAGTACTCCTCTGTGTCAAAATAAGTGTTCACATTTCTATTTAAGTTTATCTCAAAATAAGTGCATCTTTCAAAATTGAGTGTCTACTTTCTGAATCTACCTAGGGTCATCCCAATCTTTTTGAAGACCCTGTTACATTCGTACTAAAACTATAGATCGTCTGAAACGAGTAATAAACAAAATAAAATATAGAGTAAATTACGGATTTGGTCCTGTGGTTCTTTGAAATTTTGGATTAGGTCCCCCCATGAATTAGTTACAGACAACATCACCATGGTTTCCGTTTTGTTGCGGATCAAGTCCCTCCATCTAACCCTGGTTAACCATGAGCTGTTAAACCCCTCACATAGTCACATGCCTCCCATGTGAGGGGCATTCCTGTCAACTTAAATAACAAAAATGATTCCAAGGACAAAGTGAGAAGCATATCGAAGAGTCATTTTTGTTTTTGATCGGCAAAATCTGAAAGTAAATTGTCGCATTTGATTTTGAAAGAAATTAGATAGGTCTTCATTGAGGTGAGTTCACATGTTGAGTTATATATATCAGGGCCCCGAGTACATGTAACTGTTCGAAAACCCATATTTAACATGCTAATAGACGACCCTAAATCTACCATTAATTATGAGATGAAAAAATTCATTACCCTCTCTGTTATTAAGGGTAAAATCGTCATTTATAAGTATAATAATCACATATTATAAAATTGTGTGCTTTTTTTAGTATGGACATATATTTGGACGGATGAAGTATATATAATGTGCATTTTATTTCCCCTAGCGAGTAAAACAGAACTGTTCTGGAGTGGTATACTTGCACAAACGTGCATATGTTCTTATTAGTGTCGTAGGTTTTGAATTGGATGCTTAATGTTTTTAAGTATCTTATTAATGTCGTAATCTAACTAAAAGAAGATTTTGGTGTAAATGAACGTAGAATTCCCATTTGAATTCCGGGCTCTCGAAGTTGCACTAGAAGGTATTTGTAGTTTTCTTGACGCGCGTACAAGAGAATTGGAAACCGCTGCTTACCCTGCTTTGGATGAGTTGACCTCGATGGTGAGTTCTTGATCTATCGGAGTATTTGTATGAGGATATTGTGATACGATACATAGAACCCCTTTGAATCTCTGTATAAAATATATAAAATTTTATGGTCCATGTCTAGCTGATGTGGGACTCCAATAAATAAATAGAAATCTTCTATCCCCAAATCCCATGTCCCTGCTTATCCACCAATCATGTGAAGACACATCATCCGAGAGAAAACGAACACATAAATTAAATAAATTTATGTTAAATGAAGTAATTATGTGTATTTATGTGATTGGTGGGACAGGGAGGGGACATAGGATTTTGGGACATAAGATCTTTTATTTCCAACAAATATATCACTATTGTGTCGAGTTTAAGATGATTAGGGTATCTCTGACAATTATGCTATAATTTTTCTATAATAGAGTATGAAAAGTCAAAACTCCAACAACTACTTTATTTTAGCAATTCTAACATTAGCTATATTAATAAAATATTCAATACATTTAATAAAATATTATTTTTCTCTCCTATAGATTTAGTTTCAGTACCTCTTATTGGTGGAAAAGAATTAGGATATTATTTCTATCTCTTGTATAAAAGTTTTAAAGAATATCCAAATTTGGAGATTTCCAACTTATTTCTCTTATTTTCTCCGTTTTAGCATACCACCTAGCATAGTTTTTTTTTTTTTTTTTTGAGAGGGTATCCCAGACCACATTGGGCCCAGACTAATCCCTGACAATATGGGCCGAAGCCCGAATGCTAAAGCATGCAGCCCGGGGTCGAAGCCCCCGTACCTCCAGGATGCGTCCCCCAGGGTTCGAACATGAGACCGCTACTAGCTAGTCCACATGCCTTACCACTAGGCTAACACCCTTTTGGTACCACCTAGCATAGTTGTTAGAGCAAAAAAAATTCCTAAATCTTCATAATCTTCTATTTTAGCCTAGTTGGTGCAGATGCTCTTACTACCCTTTTTGAGGTACATCAATTGGTTTTTGGCGTTTACAGATGTGGTAGACTCCGACTCTGATACCATTTAGGATATGTGGAATCATTGGGATTCCAACATTTGTGACTTTTTAAAGAAGTTTTTGTTTGTCTTTATTCCCTTCAAATGACAATTATAGCAACATAAAAAAGCTTCAATGTTTTCAAGATTATAACAAGGGAAGAACATAAATACTCGAATAGTCGAAAATCTGGTTAACCATGGCATTAATTATTCGTGTTGATCTTTCGTGCAGTTTATTGATGTCGTTTTTGGGGTTGTTTGATCTGTCTATCAAAGTGAATCGAGTGCATATTATGTGCAGATAAGCAGCCGTAACCTGGATAGAGTGCGTAAGCTCAAGAGTGCAATGACAAGATTGACGAATAGGGTTCAAAAAGTATGCATTTTTCTTTACTTTCTCTACCTCCTTTTGATCTCTTTAGAATAGCCCTTCATATATAGGGGCGTTAAAATAAAAAGTTTAATACCGTGAGAAAGTAAGAAGGGAAGGTACATATGTGAATCAATTGAAAAAGTCCGAAAAAAATCTATTAGAAATTCATATGTGAACCGGTGTTACAGATTAGTTCACATATTCATATCCAAATGGATTTTTTCAATTATTCACACATGAACCTAACTTTCATATTTGAACCTATATAAGGATCGTGTGAGAAGTTGAGTTAACGGTGAGAAGCGTGAGAAGTGGATCTGAATCGTTGATCTCTTTTAATCTCAAGCCCTTCCATGAATTGTGGCTTAGAAGGGAATTGATTTGGTGCATCTCATCCTAATATGCGTCCATTTCTCATCCAACGTTGACAACCACTTCTCACGCTTCTCGCCGTTAACTCAACTTCTCACCGGAACCCAACCCTATATATATATATATATATATATATATATAGGGTTAGGTTCCGGTGAGAATGAAAATTATGTGAGAACTGAGAAGGGAAGAAGAGATCTCCACCCTTGGATGCACATTAGATGCACCAGATCAATCCCGTTATAAAAAATGAGTGAGTTTGAGATTAAAAGTGATCAAGGGTCCAGATCCCTTCTTATCTTCACACCTTAACTCTTCTTCTCACACGATCATTCGTCTCTCTCTCTCTCTATATATACAAATTTGATGATATGTGTCTAGCCAACGTATAACTTCAACATTCATATCAAATGCTATTTTAGTATTGGTGCCTAAACCAAAGGTATTCACATCGAGATTTTCGATCGTTTTTAGGTACGAGATGAACTTGAACAACTATTGGACGACGACGATGACATGGCAGACCTCTATTTGTCGAGGAAATTGTCGCTTGCTTCTTCCGCCAGCAGTGATGTTGAGGGTGGTTGGTCCCCTCCATCTCCTACGATCGAGTCAAAAATATCAAGAGCAAGCCGAGCAACGCCATTTTCCAACCACGGGGAAAATGACGTTGAGGAACTAGAAATGTTACTCGAGGTCCGTCACAAAACCTTCATGTTTATTCCGTCATTTGGTTTCATGTTTTAATTGATTTCGTTTTTTTTTCGTAGGCTTACTTCATGCAAATTGAAGCAACATCAAATAAACTGACTACGGTTAGCGCCAAACTGTTTGCTAATTTATTAAAACAGTTTTATCTTCGGTAACGAATTGAATTGGATTTGTTTTCATGTTGGCAGCTTCGCGAGTACATCGATGATACAGAGGATTACATTAATATTCAGGTAACCGATATCGCCTTTTTTTAATTACCATCACCGCAAAATAGATTCGCGGGATCGATTTCGATTTAACAAAATATTCGTTATTTTGTAGTATGGTTCGAAATGTTCGATAAATAGTCGAACATTTTATATAGATTTCAAAATTACAACATTTTCTTTTTCTCTTTTCGGAAAGATTTGTTTCGAGTTCTTGGAAAAAAGTTGTTTGAAAGTTTGTTGGGATTGAATTGACAATTTATTAGAGGATGTATAACAGATTTTACAAAATTTCTCAAACATGGAGAATTAAAATAAAAAATTTATATAGTAAAATATTTTTTGTGAACGGCAGATAACACACGTTTCCGGGGTATCCGGGCTCCCACTTAAAGGTGCCACCCGACTAATCCCCGTCGAACCCATGATCTGGATATCGCCACATGCTCACCAGGGGGTTCGAACCTGGGTAGTCAAGAATACCATCCACTGACCCCCAAGGATGTTACCTTACCTAGACATGTTTTAATTATATAGTAAAATATTATTTTTTGCTCTTATTCATTTAACATCAAGGTTTCTTATCGATGAAAAGATAATAAAAAATATTTATCTCTGATATCTTTTAGTACTCCAAATTTGGAGAATTTCACACCCTATCTCCTACTTTTTCTATTTTGGAGAAAATTTTGTTAGAATATAAAATTTGTCAAACAGTTTCTCCTACTCTATCTTCTTATTTTGGGGAAATCTGTTGAAAGAGCATTTTCAACAGATTTTTTAGAATTTCTTTAAAATAGAAAATAAAATAAAAAATAAAAAACAGAAATAAACTATTGGACTTGAATATAATTCATTTAAATTTTGAATTTTGCATTTCTACCTTGAAAAAAATTAATAATGATAACCACAAGGGTTGCGGCGTACTGGTTAAGGCCCCGGGAGATGTGGTGGAATATCCCATCTGTCTAGGGTTCGAATCCAGACGTACACAACAATTGTAGTCACTGAGGTTTAATCAGGGTCTTAAAGTCAATAATTTGCCTAGGGATTAGTCTAGGACACCATTCAAAAAAAAAAAAATTAATAATGATTCTCCTAGAGCTGCTCTAAATCCCAGAAAAAAATATTAATAAAACACAATGTTAAAAAATGTTGATTTTTTGCATTTCTAATTTTCTTTTTAATGCAGTTGGATAATCATCGAAATCAGCTGATTCAGGTAAATATCATTCTGATATTATTGTTTAATTTTTTTTTAAAATAAATAATAATTTGCATTTTTTTATAATTAATTTTTGTTTATTATTGGTTGATATATAGTTAGAACTGTTCCTACTATCTGGGACAGTCTCATTGTCTGTTTACTCATTGGTGGCTGCTATATTTGGTATGAACATTCCATACCCTTGGAATAAAAACCATGGCTATGCATTCAAATGGGTATGTCTCTCTTTCTACATTTCCCTACTTGTACATAATCATTAATTCAAACAATGGTATTTACGGAAATAGTCGTTTTACTTTTTGACGGTGTGTTTGATATGTGAGATAATACAGAAAATGACAGAACAAAAACTTATTGTCCTGCGTTTCTGGCACGACAATCACACCGGGATAGAGTGAGACTTAGGTGACGTTTGTTTTTTAAGAGGTCTGAATTTTGAAGTTTTATGTCACTTCTGATTAATAAGAGCATCTCCAACAGCTTTGCTAAAATAGAAAAAAATTGGGTTTTTGTTCTCTAAACCTCTCCAACAACTTTTCTATCTTGTTTGCTATAATAGAAAAAAATTTGAAAATTTTCCAAGTTTAGAGAATTCTCTAAAACTTGATTGTAGGAGAGAGAAATGATTATTTTATTCAATCCCACTAATGAGATTTAATTTTATATTAATTTTTTTTAAAAGTGCATTGGGATGATAAATTATTGAATATTATAATAATATAAGTTGTTTTAAAATCTCTAAAATAGCAAATCTGTTGGAGTTGAATCTAATACTTTTTAGAGATTCACTTTTGATTCTCTATGTTAGAGAAATTATAGGAAAACTGTTGGAGATGCTCTAAGAAGTCTTGCTGAAGTATGAAATTTGAATCAATAAGATTATTTGTTTTTGTAACGTTTTGAGGCGTTTCGAGAGAAAAGAAAACATATGAACTGAGGCGGCGAGGTTTTAAGAAGTTAGGTCACCTTTTCTTATTTCAGATGTATTTAAGAGTTAAGAGGTTTTAAAAACTAGAAAGAAAAAAAGAACAGTCTGAATGTAAAAAAATCTGAACGATTCAGACTTAAGAGCCATTAAGAGCTTTTCTTCAAAGAAACAAACAGTCCCATAGTGGACAAAAATGTAGGGACTGTTTGGCAATTGCTGAATGGTTTGGTGCAGAATGATTAAGTGGTCAGAATGATTAAGAGGCTCTTATAATATAGTGCAAAATGAAATATGATTGTTTGGTAATTGTTCAGAATGAAATCAGGGCGCTTAATAGTTAAGGGAGACACAAGATATAAAATCATTCAGAGGGTTTTGGAACTATTAAGAGACAGATTTTTTTTTGGCCAAACAGGATTCACCTCTTAGCGATTCAGAGGTTGCCTCTTAATGGAACCATTAAGAGGTAAACAAACAGCCCCATAATTAACAAAAATCAGGATAAGATAGGTAAATTATTAAACTACACATGTCAAATTAAAACCTTCCACGTCTCTTTCATCCGCTTTCCTCTAGGGACATACTTTCGTGAGGGCTGAGGCTATATGGATCATGTGTACATTGATGGTTTATACTGGAATTGTTTGGTTTATTGCAGGTGGTGATTTTTGCTGCAATAGTGAGTGGATCAGTGTTCATGTCAATAATGACTTATTCAAGACACAAAGGTCTTGTGGGATCTTGAGATCCAAATGCATTAGGTGATTGTACTCTATGCAATGATGGGTTGTACCTTGCTATTATAAGAAGTCATGGAAATGTAGGATAACATTTACAATAGGTTCTTTAAAATGACGAAAATAGAGATTTCGAGCAAGTTTTTGTTCCAATAGATCCTCTAAAACCTTTCTGTGGAAAAAGTATTATGGCTATGTTTGGCAAACTAGCCGATAAGCTAGCTGGTAGCTGATAAACTAACTTTTGAAAACGCTACTACGAGTAGTTTTTCAATAAACTAGCTTATAAGCTAGTTTATGGTCATCCAAACACATACAAAAAAAGCTACCTTACAAGCTAACTTTTTTTTTTTGCCAAACAATGCCTATGAGAGAGTGTAAATTTTCCAATTTTGGAGACCTCATTGATAAGAAACTTTGAAATTAAATGTTTAGTAGAAATATAATATTTATTAAATATATAAAATATTTTAATGATATAATTAATGTTGTAATGAAGTTAAAGGTAATTTAGAGATTTTGCTTCTTATATTTAAAAGATGTCTGTTAGTGAAACGACAATTCCTCCTAATTAGGTTATACTGTATTAGTTTTCTGAGTTAGAAAATAACACGTGTTATAAAATATTTATAAAAAATAAAACAAAATTATGTTATTTTATTTATCAAAAATCTAAGTTAATTACGTTTTATTTTCGATTTAGAAGCATAAAATAACTAATCTCTAAGCTTATAAGTATAGATAATAATTTGTAAATCATAAAGATGGAAATAATAATAAATTGTAAACTTCATAAACAAAAACGATAATTTTGAAAATACTTGAACAAAAATAGCAATTTCCAACGAACCACATGAGCTAAAAACGTAATTTGCTCTCGAATTAACAAACCGTTTCGAAATTTCAACGACCCGATAAGTTTAAATTAAAAAGCCCGACATATCGGACGGAAAATTCTAGAAGAATAGAAATAGAGAATTTTTTAAAAAAATGTCCAAAACCCGTAAAAAAGCCAGAAAGGGTAGACAGATTGTTTTCGTGAACATCGTTGTTTATAAAGGTCTACCAATGGTGATTCCGATCGGCTTCGAAGAAACGTGGTTGAATCCAAACAGCCCTTCGCATACGCTTGCTATCGGGAATCATGTTGAATTCGTTTAGAAACACCGCAACAAGACCCCCCCAATAATTTTGATACGTAAATCCGAAAACAACAAGATCTTCGTCGTCTTCAACCCCCAACACACGGCGGAAATAATCGACGTTCTTTAGAAGCACATCCTCTACAATATAATAGGGCAACGTTACATCGATATCCTTCGACTCCACCATTCGGTAGGGTTTCCATTTGTTTTCGTTCACCGAAAACGTCAGTAATGAGTTGGCGTTATCTAGGTAGTGAAAGGTTCGTTTCTTGCCGACGAATGTTGCCCCGATAATCGGACCTTTGTTATTCGCTACCACGTGCCGAGTCCAAGACGTTTCCCCTTTTGAAATCACGTGTACCTCGACCGTCGCCTCGTCGGCCCGGTTAATGACGGAGACGATGCAGTCGGGCGAGGTGGGCACGTCGGAAAACGAGGCGACGTGGTCATCGAAGCGATCGTGCGGGAAATCCGGGAGGGAGATTTTCGCGAGGGAAAAGGGGCAAAAGAAGAAAACCGACCCGTCTTTAAATAGAAGAAGCCATCCTTGATACGATGCGAGACAATTTACGCCTTCGAGATCGGGAATGTTCCGCTTGTAGGTTTTCGACTCGAGATCGTTGTAGAAGATGCATTCGGAGCGGTCGTTTTCGTTAAACAAGAGTATCCATGGAGAAAGCGAAGATTGGATTTGAGCCGAGACTCCGGCTGAAACGGATCGGAAATCTTTGCAGGTTCCGCGGAAACTTAGGAGGTCGATTAACGGTAATCGATCGACGATGGCCGATAGAATATCGCAGGGAAGATCGATCCATGGTCGGAATTGGTTTGAAACATCATGCATTGATTGATCAATAGCCATTTCTTGCATTTTCCCCCTTTCACTTGTACTTTGCTGCATGTAACAAATCATTAATTAAATTATGGGTTACTATTAAATCTATGACCTTATAGATTCATAAAAAAAGAACATATGGAAAAACCTGAAATAAATGAAAAACCGGATAACAATTGTTAGATTAACTGATTCAAAGGATATGATTAAATGGGTTACAATTAAATTTATAATCTTATAGATTCATAAATAAACTCAACGTCTACCTTGTTTGACTTTTTATTTATAACCTCAACGTCTACCTTGTTTGACTTTTTATTTATTTTTTAATTAAATTTTATTTACCCACTTAAACTTTAAAATAAATTATTTTAAAAATTACAAATATTTTAATCAAACAAATTACATAAAAAAACGAGAATTTCGTGCTCTTCGATATCACATCCATCTCGATATAGTTTTTTTTTTCTTTTCGTTTTAACCGTTTTTTACGTGAAATTCTATATATGAGTTATATTCATTATGAATATGATGCACGTCCTCGGGTGTCCACATTCGATATGAATAATAAAGGTGAATGTTCATTCACAATTCATGATAAATAATGCAATATTCAGTATGAATAAATACACGAATCCATGATTCATGTATTATTTATTATGAAGAGAAACAAATTATGAAAAAAACAATCACTTTATTATATTTAATTTGATATCTATTTCGATATATTTTTTCATTCGTAATTATTTGATTCTTATTCTTTTAGTATTTTTTTCCAACACATTGTTACAAATCATCAACGCCTTCAATAAAACCAATGTTTCGATATTCCTACTTTGGTGCACCGGTCTCATCGGATTCATAAAGAACAAATTGTCGCATCCTTCGTACTATTTATACAAAAGAAGATCATACGAGAACTTGGACCAAATAACAAAATATAATAACAGTTAAATCACATGTGATTTTACATCAAAATTATAGATGATTATGGGTGGTTTTGCTTTGTAATCACATTTGATTTGATCATTCTCGTTTGAATCAAACCCTACATGGCTACATACACACACACCCATATACACACACATATATGTATATACACACACATATACATATACACATGAATGGATGAAAGATTAAGAAGAGAGGAGTACGTACCGTTGATGGTTCTGCAGGGAAGAAGACACAAGCGCTTCAGAACAAATGGTTATGGCGACTCATTCTTTATTTTTTCCCCTAAATATTTGTGTATATAAATTTACAGATATTCATCTGAATTAATAGTTAAATGTTTATCCTATATTTATCAATTGATTATTATTAATTACTAGAAGCGTACTCGTGCAATGCAGCGAGATACATCACGATTTTAATGTTTATTTTTATTTTTTGTTTTTTATTGATTTACAGTACGATTTTGAATGGTTTTTATTGAGTGATATGGTTTTTTTATATATAAATTTGTTTAATTTAGGCTTAACAATATAATGTTTTTTTATATAAAAAAAATTAAGTAGTTTGTTAAAATTCATTAATTATCTTATATATTTTAATTTTTTTATATTTAAATTGAGATGTTTATCCTGTTTTGATTATTTTTATCAGAATTCAAATTTCATAATTTTGGGATTTGAGGATTAGAGATAAGGATTTTGTGGATAAGAATGAAATTTATTAATTAGGGTTAAAAACATTTAAAAGTAGTACATATTGCTTCATTAATTGTTTTTAAGAGATTTTAAGTAGATTAACACTAAATAATAGTACATAATGCTTAATACATCACGATTTTAATGTTTATTTTTATTTTTTGTTTTTTATTGATTTATAGTACGATTTTGGATGTTTTTATTGAGTGATAATGGTTTTTTATATATAAACTTGTTTAATTTAGGCTTAACAATATAATGTTTTTATATAAAAAAAATTAAGTAGTTTGTTAAAATTCATTAATTATCTTATATATTTTAAATTTTTTATATTTAAATTGAGATGTTTATTATGTTTTGATTATGTTTATCAGAATTCAAATTTCATAATTTTAGGGTTTGGGAATTAGAGATAAGGATTTTGGGGGATAAAGATGAAATATATTAATTAGGGTTAAAAAACTTTACAGGTAGTATATTAGGCTTTAGTAGTTATTTTTAAAAGATTTTAAGTAGATAGCTTTAAATGATAGTACATAAAGCTTAGTGAGTTGTAATTAAGAGTTTTTTATGTTATCTTTATAATATAGTATAGATTTTATAATAATAGAATCCTCAAGTTTAAAAAAAATTGTTCACTTGAATTTTAATAGATTTAAAAAATATGTAAATAAACAAGATATTTGTTACAAAATAAGTAATAAGCTTTAGTTAATATTTTGTTAGTTAGTTAGTTCAATTGACAAAATATTGTAATAACCCGGTTTAAAAATTTAAGAAATGGAAGTTTGGGGTAAAAGATTTGAAAGACTCAAATGATGGGGACTAGAGTGAAAAAGTTGAAAAAATGGGGCTTTTAACCCCAGAAGGGGAGAAATCAGTATTGTTGACGGCGGGAGAGTTTTGGAGCAGGGAGTAAATACCTAAGGCGATTCAATCGAAGGGTGAGCAGGAAGCGGTGGTCTGGGTGTTCTTCAAATCCCATTGTAAATTTTAACTCTTCTTCCTAATAGTAGGAGTTATGTATGCTTTTCTCTCGGTCTGTTAAAGGGGGGGGGGGGGGGTCAGTTTCATCAAGCTCTGAGAAATGGAAAGTTCCTGGATGAAATTGATTGGAACCATTATAGAAGTAATCATATTATAAATGGATAGCTAGTTGGAATCGATTTCTATGCGTGATTTTGGATTATTGGGATCGAATTGTTTATGATTTTGGGGCTATCTGCGTATGAGTTTTGGGGTTCGTTCGAGACCTGTCCGAGAGACCCCGGTCACCGAATTGGTCGACCCCGGTCGATATATTAGAACACCGGGCGACTCTATCGGTCGAGATATCCTCCCGGTCGAGATACTCTATCGGTCGAGATGTCCTCTCGGTCGAAATACCCTATCGGTCGAGGTGTTCTCCCGGTCGAGATATCCTATCGGTCGAGATGTCCTATCGGTCGAGGTGTTATACCGGTCGCCCTATAATGTTTTACCGGTCGGGGAGTGAGTCCGGTCATAAGCCGACCCCGGTCGATGATTCGAGCAGGATGGGCCGAAGCCCACATGATGAGAAAATCTAAGTCGGTCCAGGTATTGTTTAGGTTTGCTGTTGGGCTGGGCTCTATTTCAATTGGCCCACATCCTTAGAAATTTAAGTATTTAATTACTTAATTAATTTATATCTGTTTAAGGAGATAAATATTTCGTCCCAAGTCAGATTTAGCGAAGTAAGTTCGATCAAAGGATAGTTGACGTTGGGATGGGGGTGTTAAGGCTAATTGTTGGATAATTAGAAAGTATCGTTAATTCATCGGGCGATGCCTCATTTTATAGGTTCAAATCAGATCATTCGAGTAGAAGAAAACTTTTAGCGGTGGAATTCAGGTGAGTTTTTCTAAACTGAACCTTTTGATGATGAAAGCATGTGAAGTTTAATTTAAACTTTGAATTAATTATGATGGCATGATTTTATTAAATTGTTCAAGTGTGTTATAAATTGTTGTTGTTAAATGTATGCATACCTTATTTGTGGGTTACGTGACCTAAGTCGGGGAGTGTGATCCGTTTATGTCGTTGGGGGCGTGTTCCAACATTAAGGTAGCGCGAGTTAGACACATCGTCATTGACGGTCGTGTGGTCCGTAGCGTGTTTTATTTATGTGCCATTATTAAATGTTGTTTATAATTCTGAAAAGTATATGTTGTTGCTTAACTGTTAGAGGGAACTCACTAGACCAATGGTCTAACCCTTGCTTTTTCAAAAACTAAAAATCTTTTCAGGCCGCCGTGAGTTAGACAGGACAACTAAGGGCAAGGAGAAGGCTTAGCGGGGCGGATAGAAGACCATTGCTTAGTTATTCTTATTGATCTTAGTTGTGTATAGGTTGTTTACAGCAAACCTTATTTTTCCTATTGTAAGATTGGGACCGTTATGGCCTGGATTATAGTTTGATTATTGGGATTTTATTTTACGAAGTGATTTGCTGGTTTATATTTTTTGGTTGGGTTGTTATACTTTATAATATAGTATCTATACTATATTATAAAAACGACATAAAAAACTCTTAATTACAACATTTTAAACACAAAGTACAAATAATTAAAGCCAATTACTTAATTTACAATTTCTTAATGCTTTGGTACAACCTTTCCAAGCACAATATCTCACATAATCATATATTTGTGGAATGGATACTCATTTATTAATATAAATATTTGTTTTTTTTGTGGAGGATTTTATAAAATAGATTTTATATTAGCATAATCTATTTTAAATGTAGATTTTACATTTAAATCTATATTAATGAGATGTAATATAAAATCTTTTTTCTTCCGTATTTTTTTATATTACATCTCATAATGATTTTTTCATATTTTATTTTATAAAATCTTTTTCCATATTTTATTTTACAAAATCTTTTTACATAATGAGATGTAATATAAACTCTTTTTTCTTCCGTATTTTTTTTGCTAATATAAAATCTATTTTATTTTATAAAATCTACACGTATTTTATATTAGCATAATATAAAATCTACACGTATTTTTTTTGCTAATATAAAATCTACACGTATTTTTTTTTCACAAGCATTAAAAGAAGAAAAAAGAAGGTTGATATGAATTAAAAATAAAAAATAACGAGATACACTAATAAATTATCGTATTCTTTAAAATAAAAATATTTCGCAATAAGAAAATAAAATAGAAACGATGTAGATATAAAAATATTCTTCCATATTTTTAATATATTTATATTTAAATGTAAAATCGAAAATGAAAATAAAAGATTTTAAAATATTCTCTACATTTTTTTTGGGAAGGAGTATCCCAGACCACATTGGGCCCAGACTAATCTCTGGAAAACAGGCCTTTGGCCCGCAAGCATTCATTCCGTGGCCACAAGGATGACACCCGTGCCAATATTTGGCACAAATGCTGCGCGTGAGGCTCGAACCCGGGCTACCGCTATGAAGTCCCTAGGCTCTTACCATCACACCACACCCTTGTGGTTTTTCTCTACATTCACTATAAATATATATAGTTTCTCTATGTATCATCCGAGTACAAGAAGAAGAAGAACGGTCGGGTGTCAATGACGGAACCTGCAACTGAACAAAAGGTATTCTACTATATTTTTGTTTTTTTGAAAAACTAATTTTTTATATTTTATTTTATTTACTGAGGATTTGTTTATATTTTTCAAAACTCACAATCATATTTTTCGAAATAGGGGAATAAGATATATATACATATCTTTATTTTTATCGACTAATGCTATGAGGTCTTGAAGTCAATAGTCAGATAAATTTTCAAGTGGTACTGAGTGAATTTGAACTATAGCAGTTGAGTTGCCGGTTACAAAAGATAAAAATCATTTATTTTCTTTGTCATATTTGATGTAGGTTGAATGTTGTTAATTAATCTGCATATTTATACGTTCAAAGTAATTGTCAAATGTTGTCGAGGAGGTTTCAGAAAAATTGCAAAATCTGTAAAAACGTATGTTCATATTTATAATTATTTCAATAATAGTGATATGTTGTGAGATATGTCGTTTGAGTTTTAAATAATATAATACAAAACTATTACCAATATTATTGCACAAACTCATAACAACAAACGATTAAGAATATATGCAAGTTAACCACTTATGAAAATACATTCGTTTTTCACATTGTATTTCATTAACCGTTAACAGAGAAATTACGTTTCATTTTAACTCGGTTCAATATTCCAACAAAAATTTTATCCTCCCGTGCAATGCACGGGCCACACTAGTAGATATCTATATCTATACTATATTATAAAGATGACATAAAAAACTCTTAATTACAACTCACTAAGCTTTATGTACTATCATTTAAAGCTATCTACTTAAAATCTCTTAAAAATAACTACTAAAGCCTAATGTACTACCTGTAAAGCTTTTAACCCTAATTAATATATTTCATCCTTATCCCCCAAAATCCTTATCTCTAATCCCCAAACCCTAAAATTATGAAATTTGAATTCTGATAAACATAATCAAAACAGGATAAACATTTCAATTTAAATATAAAAAATTTAAAATATATAAGATAATTAATGAATTTTAACAAACTACTTAATTTTTTTTATATAAAAAACATTATATTGTTAAGCCTAAATTAAACAAATTTATATATAAAAAACCATTATCACTCAATTAAAAAACAATTAATGAAGTAATATGTACTACTTTTAAATGCTTTTAACCCTAATTAATAAATTTCATTCTTATCCCCCAAAATCCTTATCTCTAATCCCCAAATCCTAAAATTATGAAATTTGAATTCTGATAAACATAATCAAAACAGGATAAACATCTCAATTTAAATATAAAAAATTTAAAATATATAAGATAATTAATGAATTTTAAGAAATTACTTAATTTTTTTTATATAAAAAACATTATATTGTTAAGCTTAAATTAAACAAATTTATATATAAAAAATTATTATCACTCAATAAAAACCATCCAAAATCGTACTGTAAATCAATAAAAAACAAAAAATAAAAATAAACATTAAAATCGTGATATATCTCGCTGCATTGCGCGAGTACGCTTCTAGTAGATATAGATATAGATATACAAATTTCTTAAAACTAGTTGAGTTCCATAAAAATAACTAACAACTAAATGATAATCATCAAGCTAACTAATTCAACAAAATATTCTATAATTAGTTTTATTTGGAAATGAATTCTTTACTTAAAATAAAATAATATAAACGTTTATTTTTGAATTTAAAATAAAAAACTAATTTATAATTTTTATCTTTTGCGGGTTTTTCTATCGAATTTTTAAATTACCAATTTATATTTTAAAACGGTTGTAACAATGAATTTATTCAAGGGGATGATGAAAACTAGTTAGTGATAAATCAATTACTTATATCAGGATTTATTTATATTCTTGAAAATTTTATCAGAAAATTACATATTTGCTTTAGGAGTTTTGATGATTTTTATTTATATAAAATTCATGTTGTTATTTTCATGGAAAATGAATAAAGTTTAGGATATTTAAATATAAGGATAAATAGTTAACTTATATTTATTATAATATTTTACTTTAAGTTTTTTTTTTAATCATAAAATCCATTTATTATAACCACGGATGACCTATTAACTTGTGTCATGTTATCTAAATTGAAGTTAAACGATTTTTTTTTTATTATAATGGATAATTTTTCAATGTATAAATATTATAATAAAAAATAATTTAAAAGTATATTGTTTTAGTGGAAATAATGAAAGTACAATCCTATAATAAATAAATTATAGTGTATATCGGTTTTCAAACGGGTGCACCTCAACCCAAATATCCCTTAAAAGTCGGATTTCATATTTTTCGAGGTGGTCGTGTTTTGCACAAACACCTCATTTTGTAATTCATTGTTGTTTTCGTCCCTGAAGGTAACTCAGGCCATGGTTTTAAAAGACGAAAACAAAAATAAATTATAAATGAGAAGAAAAAACAATAAATGGTAAACTATATGAACAAGAACTGTAATTTCGAAGATACAAGAATGAAAATAGCAATTTCCAACAAACCACATGATACGTACTTTTCTCTCAATATTAACAGCATTTCCAACAGCTTTGCTAAAATATAAAAAAATTGGTTTTTGTTCTCTAAACCTCTCCAACAACTTTGCTATCTTGTTTGCTACAATAGAAAAAACTTGAAAATTTTCCAATTTTAGAGAATTCTCTAAAACTTGATTGTAGGAGAGAGAAATGATTATTTTAGTCAATTTAACCAATGAGATTCATTTTTTATTAAGTTTTTTTTAAAGTGTATTGAGATTGTTAAATTAGAGAATATTATAATAATAGAAGTTGTTTTAAAATATATAAAATAGCAAATCTGTTAGAGTTGAATGTAATACCTTTTAGAGATTTTCACATTTGTTTCCCTATTTTAGAGAAATTATAGCAAAGCTGTTGGAGATGCTCAAACAAACTATTTCGAAATTTCAAACAACCCGATAAGTTTATTAAAAAACCCCTACAAATCTAACAAAAAATACTAGAAAACTTAAAATAGATAATTAAAAAAAATTCAAAATCCCTAAAAAAACCACAAAGGGTAGACAGATTGTTTCCGTAAACACAGGTTTACAAAGGTCTACCAATCGTGGTTTCGATCGGCTTCGAAAAACCGTGGCTGAATCCAAACAGCCCTTCGTAGACTCGTGCTATCGCAAAACCCATCTATGTATTCGTTTAGATACAACGCAGGACGATGCAACGAATGATTTGGATCCGTAAATCCGCAAAGAGCAATATCTTCATCGTCTTCAACCTCCAACGGGCCTCGCAAACGATGGCTTTTTTTTAGAAACACGTCCTCAATATAACGATAAGGCAACGGTTCCGAATTCTTCGATCCGCTTTCCACGATTTGGCACGGTTTCCACTTCTTATCGTTCACCGAAAACAACAGTAACGACTTGGCGTCATCCATGTAGTAAAACGTTCGACTCTTGCCGTCGAACATTGCCGCGGTGATCATCGTGCTCAGACCTTTGTTATGCGGTACCACGTGTTTCGTCCATGACTTTTGCCCTTTCGAGATCACGTTTACCTCGACGGCCAACACGTTGACCCGGTTAATTACGGTGACGATGCAGTCGGGCGATGTGGGAACGTCGGAAAACGAGGCGACGTGGCCGTCGAAGCGACGGTGAGGGAAATCCGGGAGACGGATTTTTACGAGGGAAACAGGGCAAAAGAAGAAAACCGATCCGTTATTGAAAAGAAGAAGCCATCCTTGATACGATGCGAGACAAATTACGCCTTCGAGATCGGGAATTTTCCGCTTGTAGGTTTTGGACTCCCGATCGTTGTACAAGATGCATTCGGAGTGATCGTTTTTGTTAAACAAGAGTATCCAAGGAGGAAGCGAAGATTGGATTTGAGCCGAGGCTCCGGATGTAGCCGAACGGAAATCTTTGCAGGTTCCTCGGAAACTTAGAAGGTCGATTAACGTTAATCGAATGATGATCTGGGATAGAATATCGCGGGGAAGATCGATCCATGGTCGGAATTGATCCGAAACATCATCCTTCGATTGATCAGTAGCCATTGCTTGTATTTTCCCCCTTCACTTGTACTTTGCTGCATGTAACAAATAAATGTGTGAGGTTCAGGAGAAAATCTTAAATAAATGAAAGACGGAAAACACTCACCTCAACCGCTAGATTAATTGATTTAATGGATGTGATCAAACGAGTGATTATAACAATATTTTTTAAATCAGAAAAACAATTTTTCTGAGTAAAGAAAAAAAACAAAATTTCCAAGTTTAAAAACAATTTTTTTAAACGTTTTATCATGGTTTCCTCCCGCGTTTTTTCGTCTATGCCTCCACCAGCTAAAAAACAAAGAAAGTACCTCAAAATCAACTAAAAAACAAAAAAAATATCTCGAAATCAATAAAAAAAGTACCTCGAAATCGACAAAAAAACTTAAAATTATCTCGAAATCACCAAAAACCTTCAAAAATCTCTCGAAGCCGTGAAATTAGACGAAAAATACACCGCCACATCAGACGACTTTACAGACCTTTCATCTACGTTAAAGGTACCCCCACTATGCAAAAATCCTAGATTCACCACTGCATGTGATTATGGGTGGTCGTCTACACACCCTTCCTTTGCTTTGTAATCACATTTGATTTCAGTGTAAAAACATATATGATTTCGTCATTCTCGTGTTCAGTGGCATATGTAGCATAGAATTAAGGGGGGATGGCCCCCCATTAAATGAAAAAAAAAGGGAATTTTCTAAGGTAAAAACACAATTTTTAATTTTCTACTTTAGTTTTCTACCAGTAATTGTGTCTAGGACCCATCAATCAAAAAAATTTCATCAAAACCAAACAAAAATCATTCTTTAAATCAACTAAAAAAATGGAGAAAAAAACTATTGAAATTGACAAAAAAAAATTAAAATTTCTTGAAATCAACCAAAAAAAAACTTTAAAAATCTCTTCAAACGGTGGATTTAGGCTAAAAATACATCAGACAATTTTACACACATTTAATCTACCTAAAAATGTGCCCCCACTAGAAAAAATCATAGATCCTCACTGCTCATGTTATCTTATTTTGACTTTATTCTCGTTTAAACCACATTATATATATATATAGATATATATATATAGGGACAAGTTCAAACGAGAAGCTAAACATTTTACGAGAAGGCGAGAATGTTTAATCATATATGATACATAAGTTTAATCATATATGATTAAACACACCCATAGGCTATGTAATCATAATATGATATCACAGTTCTCGCTTTCTCACAAAATGTTTAACTTCTCGCATAACCCTTCCTATATATATGTGTGTGTATGTATAATGTATGTATATAAACGTCCATATATACATATATATATTCATGAATGGATGAAAGATAAGAAATTGAGAAAGAAGAAAGATTAAGAGGAGAGGAGTACGTACCGTTGATGGTTCAGCGAAGAAAAGTGCTTCAGGTACAAATGGTTATGGCGACTCGTTCTTTATTTTATTCCCTTAAAGTATTTATATATAAATTTATAAAATATATATCTGTATGAACATTATCTTGTATTTAAATATGTTTATCAATTATTTTATAAAAATTCAATCGTCTAAGTTTTTAAAAAGAAAAATAGTAAATTTAAAATTTAATAGATTTTAGAAATATGTAAATACTTTTATAATATAGTATGGATATACTCAAGAGTTTCTAATGCATCTGTATAAATAATCATGATACTTGTTAACAAAATATATAAATACTTTTTAGTGAAGACGTTTGATCAAAAAATATTTATCTAATTAAAATTACTAGAAGTGTACTCGCGATACGTTACGATTTTAATGTTTCATTTTATTTTTTGTTTTTTTGTCGATTTTACAATACGATTTTGGATGATTTTGAGAAAGTGATAATGTTTTTTATTTATAAATTTGTTTAATTTAGGTTTAATAATATAATGTTTTTTTATATAAAAAATTAAGTATTTTATTAGAATTCAATGATTATCCCTAATTTATAAGATAGTATAGATATTGTGAATCATTTAAAGAAATATTTTTAAAAGATCTTAGTATAACACTAGGTATTATTTAATCACTATTATATAATCTCCTAAATTTCAAGTTTACAAGTAATTATAACATATGTATTAGTTTTCTGAGTGAATTGTGGATTTGGTCATATGTGGTTTTGTGATTTCTTTGACCATGGTCCTCATTCTATGTTTATTGTGGATTTGGTATTTGTGGTATTCAGTTTGTCTTGGTCATGGTCCTTCTGACTAACATCTTCGTTAACTTCGTTAAATCAAGGACCATTTTAGCCATTTTCCATTTTTTTTGTCCTTTTACGATAAGAAAAAAAAACAATACTTTTATACACACACATATAACGATATCAAAATAAATAAAATAGAATATTATTGTATGATTTGATTGTTTAATTTTTTTAAAATATTATATTAATACGATTTAATTTTATTATTTTATTATAATGGTAGAAAAATATATTGAGACAAAAATGGATGAGAACCGAAATTTCAAAACCATAGAAACGAAATCTGCAATTTTTAACAAATTGCAGGAACAAAAAACGTAATTTACTCTAAAAAATAAGATGACGTATTGTTTTATAATTATTTATGTGTTTTTTTTTAATATTTTGACATTTCTATTTATTGAAAACATATTGAACATTTAGGACTTTATAACTATTTTTTTGGATTTATTCTTATCTTCAAAGAAAATGAGATTTCATAGAAGGGAAAAGGCACACAAAAACTCTACGGACCTTCTAAATTTGGTTGCTCAAATTTTCTTGAACAGCTAAATTATCTACAAAAATTAGTTAAATATATTCTTTTGATTTATATAACCGGTTGATGTGAACAATAAAACAATATTTTTCCATCGTTATAATAAAATTAAATCGTATTAATATAGTTAATATTTTAAAAAAGTTAAACAATCAAATCATACAATAATATTCTATTTTATTTATTTTGATATCGTTATATGTGTGTTTATAAAAGTATTGTTTTTTTTATCGTAAAAGGACAAAAACATGGAAAATGGCTAAAATGGTTCTTGATTTAACGAAATTAACGGAGATGTTAGTCAGAAGGACCATGACCAAGACAAATTGAATACCACAAGAACCAAATCCACAATAAACATATAATAAAGACCATAGTAAAAGAAATCACAAAACCAACATAGACCAAATCCACAATTCACTCTAGTTTTCTAAAACTATTTAAACTCTGTAAAAATAATTAATAAGTAAATGATAAATACGTTCAAATAAATGATAATCATTAAGCTAACTAATTCGACAAAATATTCCATAATTTTATCGGAAAATTATATATTTGCGTTAAGATCCTTGTCAAGCTAACTAATTTGACAAACTAGGTAAGAGTTTTCTCATTCAAAGTAAGATTCTTGATTCCTGTTATATATCGCTCATACTGTGTAAGATTCTTAGGCATTGTTTGGCAAAAAAAACTAGTTTTTTTTGTATATGTTTGGATGACCATAAGCTAGCTTATTGAAAAGTTACACATAGTAGCGTTTTAAAAAACTAGTTTATCAGCTACCAACTAGCTTATAAGCTAGTTTGCCAAACATAGCCTTAGTCTTTGACATGTTTATTTGGTAACGTAAATAATCATGGTAAACATTTGCCGGTTGAAAATATGTAACGTTATGAAATTTTATTTTGGAAAGCCTTAACATACACCATTTTTTAAATAGAAATCTTGGTTTTATTAATTCAAGAATAACAAACGATTGAAATACCAAATTAGTTATCATCGATAAGAAATCTTGGAAAGCGTATAATATACTCTAGCCCGTTTATGATATTATACAGGTCTTGGTCGGTATGTTAAAAAAAGGGGCCCTCGATAAGAGTAAAAAAAAATCAATATATAGTTTTTATCATCAGAAATGACATTGAATTCAATAAATATTAATAATTCATATAAAACTGTTTTTTCAAGTATTCCTAGACGTAAAACAAATCAATAATTAATTTTAAATTAATATTATCTACCGTCATTTTTACATAACATCGTCACTTTATTGGATCGTCAAAAAAATCATCTGATATACCTTTAATATATGGATTGACATCATTTTGGGTCACAATTTTGACTATTCGAAGCGCTCTATGGAAATTAATATAGACCAGTTGAATTTCCATGTCACATAATGTTAATGTTTTTCTTCATCATTTTAAACTTTTAGGTTAAAACAAACTTTTTTGGAATCATCAATCTAATAATCAAAAACTCATGTTTGTTATAACTTGAGTATTGTTCTTGTTTCTAAAGATAAAAATGTATTTAATAGTCATGCACTCAATATTAGGTAATAAAGAGTGTGTGTGGGGGGGGTGGGGTGGGGGGGGGTGTTTGGGATTGCTTATTTAAAACAACTTATGCTTATTTTGAAAAGTATTTATTAACTTATGTGGTGTCAAATCGGAGTTTTTAAAAATGTGTTTGAATTAGCTTATTGTGGTACCAAAATGTAATAAGCTAATAAGTTGTTATTTAAAGTGTTTGTAATTGTTTATACATATAAAATAACCAAAAAAGTCATAAGCATTTTTTAAATAAGTTAATAAGTTAAAACCAAATGACTTGTCAAAAACTAATTTTCAGCGGTTTGGCACCGCTATAAGCCCTTTCAATTTTTCTCTATCCAAACACTAGAAAATGATTATTTTCAGTGTCACACCGCAATAAGCTAAAAAACACTTCAAATAAGCAATCCCAAACACCCCCTTAATATGTATGAAAAAACAAAAGTCAATTTAAAATCGTAAATATAGATATAAGTTGGACTGTCTTATATGGTTGATAATTTTTTTTAAAAGGTAGAAGCTTTCTTAGTTAATAACAATAACTCTATTATATTCTCATACAAAATGGTAGGCTAAATACAAAATACACTGTTACCTACTAATTTCCTCCTCACACACATCAACATTAAAACTTATTTTTTACATTTTTATTACATGATTTGACTTGATTCCGACATAAATAAAGACATATATTGTAATAACCGGGTTAAAAGTTTAAAAGTTAAGATGGGGTGAGTTATTTGAAAAAGAACCTTCTATAGGGGCCAAGTAGGTAAAATGGGGAAAGTGGGATTTAAACCCTAGGGAATTGGGTTTTCTGGAATGCGGCTGATGATTTTGGTATAGAAACTCTTGAGGCGATCGATAGTGAGAGAAAGAGGCAGAGGAGCTCGGTGTTCATCAAATCATCAAGGTAAATATGCTAATCCTAATCTCTGTAGTAGTAATAGCTCAGTGTTGGTAGCTAATCTGTAAATGAAAATTGTATTTAAAGATGGTCTGAAGTAGGGGTCATTGTGAGGAACTCGAGTCTGATCCTTTTGGTTTGGGTAGAAATTAAATTGATGTTTGAATTGTTGTATGATTGGAATTGTTGCTCTCGTTTAGTGAGTATCTGTTGTGGGAATTTTTGGGGTTTAATATTCAGTCTGGGTAATTGTAGCAGAGACGTGGGGATTTTTCGTTCGACAGTCTCGGTCGACCGATAAGGGAGATACCGGTCGAAGCTTATTAAATGGCCCCGGTCGTTTGATTTGAAGAGGACCTCGGTCGACCGATAAGGGGGACTCCGGTCGAGTTCCTTACCGGTCTCAAGTGTGTACCGGTCGATGCCTAAGGGCTCATACCGGTCGTCCCGGGCTGAGTACCGGTCGTTGGTCGGTGAGTGGGTCGAAGCCCATGGGTGTATAAGTAGGTTAAGCCCAAGAATTTAAATGGTACTCTGGGCTTAGTTCTTTTGATAAATCGGTCCATTTCAGTTAAATCAGGGACTTAGGTATATAGTTCAAGTAGGCAATCTTACCGGTGCATAGAGAATTAGAGGTCGTGGTATTGCGGGATAAAGTCCTTGTAAATTAGAAAGAATCGGGTACTCATTGATTAATTCTTCCCTTTATAGGTTTCGGTTCAGATCTTAAAGGTAGACGAAAAGCTGTGAGTTAAGGGACGTCAGGTGAGTTTTCTGAACTAAATCTTTTTAGTAACGAAAGCATGTGAAGTTTAAATCTTCTTAAACTTTGATTTATTTCCGATGGCATGATTATTATTATGAATTGATTTAAGTGTGCTATAAAATGTTGATGTTTAAATGTATGCATACATTATATGTGGAGAATTTGACTCGTGTCGGGGAGTGTGGCCCGTTCATGTCGTTGGGGGTGTGTCCCAACATTAAGGCAAAGCGAAATAGACACATCATCTATGACGGTCGTGTGGTCAGTAGCGTGTTATTCATGTGGATTTATTTAAATGTTAATTTAAATTCTGAAAAGTTGTGCATTGCTAACTGTAGAGGGAACCCACTAGACCTTTGCTCTAACCCTCGTTCTTTTAAAATTAAAAACCCTTTTCAGGACGTCAGGAGGTAGGCAGAGCTGATAAAGGGAAGGAGAAGGTTTAGCGGATCCAGTTAGAAGACTTCCAATTAGCTCTTATTTAAATTTCTCAGTTGTGAATAGGTTGACTTTGCAAACCTTGATTATTCTATTGTAAGATTGGGACCGTGTTGGCTTGGATTATTGTTGATATTTGAGATTTTATTATTAAGAATTATTTTGCTTGTCGTTTTCTGGTTGGGTTGTTACATATAGAAACATATACAAAAAGTAGAATTAATGTGGATGGAATAATCAAAAGAGTCACAAGATGAATAATAGAGAATATAACAATGTTTTATATGAAGTCGTTTTAGACTTTGATACTAGATAAAAAAATTAGAGAAAACAATATAAAATACTATAAATTAAATGACCAATTAACTTTTTACATATTTTTATTTTTTAGTCCTATTAGATGTTAAAGTTTTGGTGTCCTTTTTATTACCTAATTCTTTTGAACTACTACTATATGCTTAAAAATGTTGGACCCCAATTTTCTTGTGGGCCCTGGGGCATACTCCCGACCCGCCCTCCCCTAGGGACGACCCTGCACTAATCCAAAAGACTATACCTGTCATACATGGTCGTCCATAGACAATTGTGGTTGGAATCGACTTCAAAGAACCATGGTTGAAGCCAAACGACTCTATGACGACGCGTATTATCATGAGAATAATTTATGACTTCATTCAGATATATGACACGACGAGATCCGTTCATATTCTTATATGTGGTCCCGCAAACAGAAACAATCCCATCATCTTCAAGATCCAATATATTTCGAAGACGTTCTATATTATCCATAAATACATGTTGCCATTATAGATACGACAACCACTCCATATTTTTCGCAGTTTTCTTTTGTATAATTTTGCACGGTCTGGATTTCTTTTCTCTTGCTGAAAATGTGACAAGAGCAGATGCGATATTCATAAAGTAAAATGTTTCATTTATCAATCGAACGTTGCTCTTGTTATGCCCACCCGACCTACTTTTTTGTGACTAAATGTCGAGTCCACATCCTTGGACCTTTTGAAATCATATTGATTTCAAGTTGTGAATGATCTATTTGCTTGATGATGGAGACGACACAGTTACCGAAGCCTGAGATATCGGAAAACGATCCAACATGCCCATCGATATTTGGATGCAGAAATTCTGACAAAAGATTTTTGCGAGTGACATTGGGTGGAAGAAGAATATTGATGCTTCCTTAAATGCTATAATCCATCCCTCATATGATGCCAAGAAGATTGGGCCTTCTAAACCCTCAATAGTTCTCCTATAGCATTTTAACTCGTCACGATTGTAGATGATGCATTCGGAGGACTTGAATGTTAGTAACCATGGAGTACAAGATTGAAGTTCAGCTGACGCTTTAGATGATGCACATCTGAAATCTCTACATATTCCACGGAAACTTAGAAGGTCGATGATCGATTATCGGTTCGCAACAGCGGATACAATCTCAGAGGACTTGTAGATGTCTTAACCTAGTTTGATTTGTTTCATAACTTTTAAAGAGACATGAAGATAATATTGATATAAGAGTTAAATGCAAAATCCTTTCTTGTGGTTTGCTGAATTGACGGATAAAATCCCGAAAAGAATTTTTAATGGATTAACGATCCTCTAGTTTCATTTTTGTAATGAATAGGGTCCTTATAAGTTAACGTCCACTACCATTAAATTACTTCACATTCCTCTCATGTAAGGGATATTTTTGTCCTTTTTACCTCTCTTTTAATTGTTTAATTATTTTTTTTTCTTTCTATTTTTTTCCTTATTTGATAGTTTCCTATGAAATGCGAAAAATAACCCACCTCAAGAAACCCAGATCGTGACCCCCCCCCCCCCCCCTTCTAAAAATCCTTACCCTAGGGACTAGGCTTTCCGACCAACCCAACCCGAAAAACACAAAAAAACCTAAACCGAGGTAACCTGATACATAATCAATACAAATTTTGCTCAAACCGCATCTATTGGGTTGGAAACGGTTTGGACCCAAAGTAACCCGACCAACCCGTCAACCCGACCAAAACTTGTACGTTTTTACTTTTTTATGGTTTTAGACTTTTAGCGACTCTTTTTTCTATCAATTATCAAGTCTTCCTATCTTAGTCGTATTTTAGATATGTTCACGAGATCACACCGATTAAAATCGCACGAATCTAACCTTCAAGTCTTAAAAATGTTCAACATCGATATAATCAAAAGGCAAGAGATACTATTCTTCTACTCTTCTCTTATTAGCCTTATTTTTATATTTTCATTTTGATTTTAGTTTTTTAACAGAATCACATAGTTAGATTATAAAATGATGTACTAAAATTTCAACCCGACCAACCAACCAAACCCGCACGGTTTGGATTGGGTTGAGATTTTTCAAACCGCAAACATTGAGTTGGGTTGTTCAAATGTCTTCAACCTGGCCAACCCAACCATGAGCACCTCTACTAAGAACATATTCAACCCAAACACTGAAACACTAAAAATGATGGGTCCTAACACTAAAAAAACCCAACTCCAACCACACACTAAAAAATCATATTTAATATTATAATAATGATAAACATCTTAATATATTAAACTTTTAATCAATATATACATATAAAATTAAATAAATACTTAATATGATATATTGATATATATTTTTAGTGGCTTATTTTATTGATCTCCAAATATACAGACCTACTTTATTGACCTACATTTTTTTGTGTTTTAGTATTGGGTTGGAAATGAAAACAATACAATTTTTGTATTAGAGCTTTGATTTTCTTTTCTCCTTTTCGCGCTCCATCCATAATCGTGCATTTTCTATACTTCTTCCTCGAAAAGAGAAATAGATTGGAAACCATAGTGACCAAAAAAGTAAATTTAAAAACCAGGGTTGAAAATAGCAAGAAACAACAAACCACAGGGACAAAAATCGTAGTTTACTCTTCAAGTAATTTATTGTACTTAAATACATTTTTTAATAAAATAATAGTTATTAATAAATGAGTGATATATAAATTAGATAATTAATTCTATAGGGTCAAGTTTAGGAGAAAATCTCAAAAAATAGAAAACTGAAGAACACCCTGGTAGCCCTTCATCTGGACTAGAGCTGTTCATGAGCGATACGACCCGCTAGACTCGGCCCGTCCAGCCCGTTACAAGAGCGGGCTTGGATAACCATTTTAGAAAATATGAGCGGGCTTGGACGGGACCGTTCAAATTAATGGGCGGGCTCGGGCAATGAAAAAGAAAATTTGGACAGACCCGCCCAACCCGTTATATAATTATAACCAATTAAAAAAAATATTGTATTAATATTGTATTAAAAAAGTTTATAAGTGGTTTTGGGTTGGACTCCCTCTTCTAAGTACAACTACCTCCTAAATATATATGTATGTGTCATATGTCATATAGTACATTTAGGATCTCGATCTTGAATTATTAGGTGGTTACATATTTTGTTGTTTAGGAATCCGAGCTTCGAAGGTGATAATCTTTGTAGAGAAAAAAATCATACTTTTTTTCTTATGTTGTATACATTAGTATATTTACGTTTGTTTAGTTGAAAAAAATTTATGTATTTTGAATAATTTTACCCAACTTACCATTTTATATAAGTTTTTTAAATGTAAATTTCCAGGTCCGTTAGCCCGTTGGCAAGCCCGGCCCGTTTATAGGACGGGTATGGACAAGTTTTCAAGCCCGTAAAAACGGGCTTGGGTTTACTATATTAGGACCGTTAGACAAGAAAAACATGTTAGGCCCGGATCGTGGCCCGCCCAAGCCCGTAAATGATCACCTCTAATCTGGACGGTATGCACTTGTGCATACAAGTAATTTGTGACATGCACACGTGCATATGCACAAGTGCATAATGCACTTGTGCATAAAAACCATCAAAACAACATAATTTATCTGTATGCACAAGTGCATACCGTCCAGATGAAAGGCTACCAGAGTGTTTTTTAGTTTTCCGTTTTTTTGAGGTTTTCCCTTGAACCTCCGTCTAATTCTATATATATACATATATAAATAATTATATAGAGAGAGGAAGATTCAAATAATTACGCTAACTATTTAAAAAAACAGCAAAAAGCAGCAGATCATGTACAAAATTATATGTGATTTTACACTAACCTGGAAAAAAACAGACACTAGCAATGTCGCGTGAATCATATATGATTTTGTACCTGAATCATATATGATTTTGTATGTACTAGGTTGTTCTCGTGTTTTCTTAAATAGATGATATTCTCGTATAAACCAACCCCTCCCCTCTCTCTCTCTCTCTATATATATATATATATATCTATATCTATATATGTGTGTGTGTGTGTGTATTTTAAAAATTAATTGAACTTGATATACTTAAGATGTAGAGTAAACTATGATTTTCGTCCTTGTGGTTTGTTATTTATAACTATTTTGGTCTCTGAGTCTAAAAGTTGTTTTTTTGGTCATTGTGGTTTGCAATTCCTTTCCCTTTTCGTCCCTGAAACTAATATTCTCAGGGACTAAAAACAAAAGGAGTTGCAAACCACAATGACCACAAAAACAATTTTCAAATATCATGGACGAAAATAGTTATAAACTACAAACCACGGGGACGAAAATAGTAGTTTACTCTAAGATGTAAGAATTATGAATAAGTTGTATCAAATGGTTGATAATAAAAAATAAATTATGAGTAAACTAGATAAAAAAAGTTAGAAGTATATTTTCATCTACCAAAGTATCAACCTGATTAACCCGTATGGTTTTGTGTTGGATTGCAATTTGATTTGGGTTGGTTGAGTTGAGATTTTTCAAACCGTAAGCATTGAATTAAGTTGTTCAAATCTCTTTAACTCAATCAATCCAACCCATAAATACCCCTACCTGTAATATCATTGTCAGAAAATGATTGAAGATAAAATCTTTCCTGTATCTATTTTATTTGCTACAAATCAACAATACAATATATTTTGAAAAAAATTAGAAATCCTAACACAATATCAAATGAATGCTCTGGTAAAAAGTAAAGTAAACCGTAAACAACTTAAAAACCCTTGAGATACAATCTATACTAAGACTTTTCTAAACAACTTGCAGCGGTATCCTTTTAGGTTTTCTCAGTCCAGAAGGGCAGAAGAAATAGAAGTTGACACTTTAGGTTCTCCAACAATCAACAACTTTCCTATATAAAAAAATAACAAAATAAGTACAATATATATGACACGATTGATGTAAAATATTATTTAAACCAAAAGATATATATATATATATATATATATATATATATATATATATATACACACCTCTTCTTATACGTGGTCTTCTACAACCCATTGGAGGTTGGCATCGACTTCAAAGAATCTCGGTCGAATCCAAACAGTTTGACGGTTATGCATATTATTGGTTGAATTGTTAATAACCTCATTCAAGTTTATGATAGGTCGAGACCTGTTCATAAATATGTCGTTCCACAGACAAATGATTTCATCTACATCAAGATCCAACATATGCTGAAGATGCTGTATATCGTCCCTGAACGGATGCTCCCGATACAAAAACGGGAGCCTTTCCGCATTTTTCGTAGGTTTTTTCCCTACGATTTTGCACCTTCAGGATATCTTTTCTCTTGTTGAAAATGCAACAAGATCGGATGCAGAATTGAAAAAATAAAACGTTTCTTTCCTCGCGTCGAAAATTGCTCCACTCATGCCTAGCTCGCCTATTTTCTTCATAACTACATGTCGAGACCACTCTCTCTGACCTCTCGAAATAGTATGGATTTCCAGTTGGGTTTCATTGAGTTGGTTTAGGATGCATATGATGCAGTTAGGGGAGTTGGGCATGTCGGAAATCGATCCGACATGCCCCTTGTAACACCCGCTATTTTGGGGTTGGGTGAAAAGTTGACTATTACCCAAAGTCCAAGGGGGTAAAATGTAACTTGTGTTATATAAATATAAATCAGATTTTAGATATTTTGGAAATATCATAAATATCAGTTTTTGAGAAATCAGAGAGAGAAAGAGAAAAGAAGCAGTGAAGTGGTTCTTCGGGTTTTCTCCAAATCAAGGTACGAATCTAGCCTAATGCTTTGATCTGAATGCTTTTAGCCGCGTATAATCTTGTTGTGAAGGTTTTAAACCGTTCCATTGTGAGATCTGAGTATTTCTCATTTTGGATCTGGGTTCTGCATCGATCTGTTTATGGTGTTCTTGATGAAACAAGACGATGGTCATTTGACCGATGGTCCTTCGACCGGTTGGTCGTTCGACCGATTGGTCGTTCGACCGATGTGTCCTTTGACCGGACTTAGGTTCGACCGAAGGTCCCGTTCGACCGAAGGTCCCGTTCGACCGAAGGTCCTGTTCGACCGAGGTCCTGTTCGACCGAGGTCAGGGTTCGACCGGTGTCGGGTTCGACCGAGGTCAGGGTTCGACCGGTGTTGTCATTTCGACCGGACTAGTTCCTGGTAATTGTTAGGCTCTATTGTCTTTAAGTTTTATGTGAGAAAGTTATCTGTGTTTCGACTTACCGACTTATCGGTGTTGTCATAGGTAGCAATCGTAAGAAGCATTCTTTAATCAGGAAGAAATCTGAGGTGAGTCCTTAAGCTAAATCGGTCTGTATTACGAATGCTATGTGATAAATGTATTATTTGAAATGTGGAAAATCTGGTTTCAAAGTGACGTATTATCGTTGGAAATTGCATTCTAAAGATCTCACATTTTCAAGAATCATGATTTATAGAATTGAACCGTTGTTCATATGAATTGTCTGTATAACTGATTTAATGTGGGTATGCTCGGAAATGACATGCTTTGGCTTTGAGTCTTAGTGCAATGGATCCATAGGCACTGTGTTCCTATGTCCCCTGTTTTGGGCATTTGGTTCACGTTTTAGCACGGGATAGGCATCGGGTTGCCATGATAAGTAAGGTGTGGGCCTATACGGTCGGGCAGCGTCTCATGGTGCAGTAAGGTGAAATCCCATTATGTGCTTGAGTTCCCCCTGTTTTGGGAACTCTCAAGGATAGATCCAGAGGGGTTGACTTGAATGTTTTGAGCAACAGATCTAGAGGGGTTGAGCTCGTTATGTGATTTTGGGTATTACTTATACCATGTTTAATCACTAATGGTTTATTGGATTTCTTGACTTAGCTCATGGCTATACTACCGCGTGGCACCAATTGGGTTTAGTACTCTCTTTTATTTAGCTTGTTCTCACTAGGCGTTAGCCTAACGCTTGCTCTTGGTTGTCATGTTGGCAGGTTATCTTAGCAGTGGGGCTCGTCGGGACTGAGGGAGCGACCTTGGGGTCGTGAGAGATTCTTTTGAAGATTTATTTTGGAAGTGTAGCGACACCCGTCCCTAATCTAGATATTTTGTAGATTAATAGGATGTCGTCTTGTACTTCAGTTATCTACCTCAATATTGGCTACTCTATACCCGTTGGGTTAATTGTGTAATGAATATTGTCACACCTTATTCCGCAACTTAGTCTATTGCCGAATTGTTTCTTCAAAATTTTATTTCCGCAGTTACTAGGGTGTTACAGGTTGGTATCAGAGCCTTGGTTTAAGTGAACTAGGTATGACTGTAAGATGCCTAGACTTAAGCTGAGACTATTAAGTTACGACTCGTGAGATGGGGTAGATCTTGTAAGATAGGATGGTCTTAGGGTCAACGGAAAATTGCACAAGTTGAAAGTTGTAACGATAGTAATAAGCACTCTTGCGTATTATACGTTCATAATTTCACTTAGCTAACGTTATTATGAAAATGTCTTACATGAGCATACTTAAATTACTGTTGTTATAACGATTGATAAGTGTAGAAGTACGTTCTCTGTGTTTTCCGTAATCCTTATCCCGTTCTTTTGCATGATTGCGTTCAGCAGAACCATGGTTAATACCAGGAGTCATCCGGAAGGCCAGGAGGCCGATATACCTACGGCCGACCATCCGCTGGCGACCGTAGTGGGGGAAACTGTACGTGTGAGTAATGTGCTGGGAGGAGGACCCGAGCATATTCCTCGACGAAATTTGGAGGCTAATGAGCCTATTATAGAAGAAGTGACGGCCGAATCGAGAATGATGGATCGTATGATGTTGGCCATGAATAGGGCCATGGCGCAACAACAGGAAGTGTTCTTGAAACTCCTCGAGGACCGAGACACTAACAACCGTAGGCCCGAAACGGTTGGCGAGAATGTGATTGTTGCTGGATCCGGGGGTACCGGACCCGTAATTTCCCCCGTGGTGACTGCAACCCTAGGCGTCAATCGAACGACACGGACTAGCACGTTTAAGGCTTTTCTGGGTTGCCGACCACCAGAATTTAAAGGCTCGGACAATCCCTTAGATTGTATGGCCTGGGTTCGAGAGATGGAGCAAGCTTTTCGCTCAAGCGAATGTGGGGAAGAACAGAGGGTGATATTTGGTTCCCAAATGCTGCGGGGAATAGCTCTTACCTGGTGGGATGTGTACTCTGCTTCGCTGGAGCCAACTGTTCTAGACCAATTGTCTTGGTCTGCCTTCAAGGAGAAACTGCTAGAGGAGTACTGTAACGAGCGGTCGTTGGACCGAATCAAGGATGAATTCCAGAATTTGAAGAAGGGAGGTATGTCTGTGAGGGAGTACAACCGTCTCTTCATGGACAAGCTAGGCTTTGTGGGACATCTGGTCCCGACAGAGAAAGATAAGATCAAGGCTTACATCAAGGGTCTTCCATCGGACATGATGTCGATGGTTCGTGTGACAAAGACCTCCACCCTTCGGGAGGCAATGGAAGAAGCTCAACTCATGGAGGATGCTTACAGTCTCGGCAGGGATCAGGGTGGTCGCCAAGTCGAGAAGAGGAAGTGGGAGGGGAGTTCAATGCCCTCAAAGAAACCCTTTTATGCCAACAGCAGCACTCAGCGAGGAGCTGATCCTAGACGTGATGCTAGGTGGTGTTCCAAGTGCCGAAGCAAGCATTTCGGCCCTTGCAACTTTGTTCCCGGGACGTGCTACAAATGTGGGAAGACGGGTCACACGTTCCGAGATTGCCCTCTCAAGGGACAGGTATGTTTTGAGTGTAGGGAACCGGGGCACGTAAGGGCGGAATGCCCGAAGCTGAAGACCGGAGGATCTGGCGGGAGGAAGTTGGAAACTCCGCGGTCGACTGGAAGGGCTTTCCAGATGTCGTCAGAGGAAGCTAAAGCATCGACCGATGTGGTGTCGGGTACGTTCTCTCTAAATTCCGTACCTACACGCGTGTTATTTGATTCTGGTGCTAGCTACTCGTTCATATCCGAATTGTTCTGTCAAAGGCTTGCTATGTCTATGAGTATGTTAGAGAATGCGGTTGTGGTAGAAATAGCAAATGGAGGTCAGGTTCTAATTCGTAGTATCCTTAAGGATTGCATCTTAGAGCTTAAGGGGAAGAAATTTCCCATTAACCTATTACCAATGCAAATTGGCGGATTCGACGTAGTGGTAGGTATGGACTGGTTATCTAAGAACCAGGCCGAAATTGTATGTTCCAAGAAAATGATCCGCTTACCGATGGCAAACGGGGAAGCAACTATAATCTACGGCGAAGGAAGGAAAAGCGATGTGGCGATTATTTCAGTAATCAAAGCTAGGAAGTGTTTGGCGAAAGGATACGTATCTTTCTTGGCGTATGCCATCGATACCAAACTCGACCAACGGAAATTGGAATATGTTAGGGTGGTGCGCGAGTTTCCCGATGTGTTTCCGGAGGACTTGCCCGGGTTGCCGCCCGATCGTGTTGTGGACTTTCGTATTGACCTCATTCCTGGAGCGGCTCCGATTGCTCGAGCTCCTTATCGTTTGGCTCCTACCGAAATGCAAGAGATGGTGGTTCAACTTCGAGACCTTCTCGAGAAAGGTTTCATCAGACCGAGCTCGTCCCCGTGGGGAGCTCCGGTTCTATTTGTCAAGAAAAAGGACGGTGCAATGAGAATGTGTATCGACTACAGGGAACTGAATAAAGTGACGGTGAAGAACAGGTATCCACTTCCAAGAATCGACGACCTGTTCGATCAGCTTCAAGGAGCGGGCTGCTTCTCAAAGATTGATCTTCGATCGGGGTATCACCAAGTGAAGGTAGCAAAGAGCGACATTCCGAAGACGGCATTTAGAACTCGCTATGGGCACTACGAGTTTCTGGTGATGCCATTCGGCCTAACCAACGCACCGGCAATATTTATGGACTTGATGAACCGAGTGTGTCGACCGTTCCTCGACAAGTCGATAATTGTATTCATCGACGACATCTTAGTTTACTCCAAGAATGAGGAAGAGCATGAGCAGCATCTCCGTGAAGTGTTGGAGGTGTTAAGGCGAGAAAGACTCTACGCAAAGTTTTCAAAGTGCGACTTTTGGCTTCCAGAAGTTCAATTTTTGGGGCATATAGTTTCAAAGGAAGGAGTCAAGGTGGATCCCGCAAAGATCGAGGCAATGACGAATTGGGAACCTCCCAAGAATCCGTCCGAAATCCGAAGTTTCCTAGGTTTGGCAGGATACTACCGGAGATTCATTCAAGATTTCTCGAAGATAGCCTCGTCGTTGACTATCTTGACCCGGAAGAACGTGAAATTTGTGTGGACTGAGAAGCAAGAAGAGGCGTTCCGCACCTTACAGAAGAAGCTTTGTGAAGCTCCTATCCTATCCTTACCAGACGGGACGGAAGATTTTGTGGTGTACAGCGATGCGTCGAAGATGGGTTTGGGTTGTGTCCTGATGCAAAGAGGGAAAGTGATCGCTTACGCATCAAGGCAACTTAAAGTGCATGAAGTCAACTACCCTACTCATGACTTGGAATTGGCAGCTGTGGTGTTTGCACTGAAATTGTGGCGGCACTACCTTTACGGTACAAAGTGCACTCTTTATACTGATCACAAGAGTCTGAAGCATATCTTTGATCAGAAGGAGTTGAACATGAGGCAGCGAAGATGGTTGGAGTTGTTGAAGGATTATGACTGCGAATTGCTCTACCATCCGGGTAAAGCAAACGTGGTTGCCGACGCCTTGAGTCGGAAGGTCTGCGGAGGAAATTCTCGTGCTACCTTTGCACGGATTGAAGTAACTTCAACGCTTATTGATAGAATCAAGGAATCGCAAGCCGAAGCCCTGCTAGAGGAAAATCTCAAAGGAGAAGTCATGGCGAAACAACATCTTTTGTTGACCGAAGACAGTCGAGGGGTGAAGCTTTTCAATGGGCGAGTCTGGGTGCCCAAGATTGGGGGTAATAGAGAACTTCTTCTCGAAGATGCCCACAAGTCAAAATACTCCATTCACCCGGGAAGCACGAAAATGTATAGAGATTTGAAATTGCTTTATTGGTGGCCAGTCATGAAGCTCGACGTGGCGCGCTATGTGGAACAGTGTGTGACTTGCTTGCAAGTGAAGGCTGAGCACCAAAAACCCTACGGCAGTTTGCAATCCTTGGAAATTCCGGAATGGAAATGGGAACACATCACGATGGATTTCGTGACGAAGCTACCAAAGACCTTGAAAGGTCACGACGCCATCTGGGTTATAGTTGACCGCTTGACCAAAAGCGCTCACTTCTTGGCCATGCGGGAGACGTTACCAATGGATAAATTGGCGAAGTTGTACATCGATGAAGTAATTTCCCGGCACGGCGTACCGCTATCTATAGTCTCTGATCGGGATAGTCGGTTCACGTCGCATCTTTGGGATGGCTTACAAAAGGAATTGGGTACACGTGTGAAGTTGAGCACGGCCTACCATCCTCAAACCGACGGACAAAGCGAGAGGACAATCCAGACGCTAGAAGATATGTTAAGATCATGCTTGATCGACTTTGGGGGTAGTTGGGATACGCACCTGCCCTTGGTAGAGTTCGCATACAATAATAGCTACCACTCAAGTATAGGGATGGCACCGTTTGAAGCGTTATACGGTCGCAAGTGTCGAACTCCCGTATGTTGGCTCGAGGCTGGGGAAAAGCAGTTCGCCGGACCGGAAGTTGTACAAGAAACGGCGGACAAGGTCAAGGGCATCCGCGAACGTTTGAAGGCGGCCCAGGATCGACAGAAAAGCTACGCCGATAAGAAAAGACGGCCAATGGAATTCCAAGTGGGAGATCGAGTTATGTTGAAGGTGTCCCCTTGGAAGGGAATTATTAGATTTGGGAAGCGTGGGAAGTTGAGCCCCCGTTTCCTTGGACCGTTCTCTGTGACTAAGCGGGTAGGACTTCAAGCTTATCAGCTGGAACTTCCTACGGAGATGAAGGGAATTCATAACACGTTCCACGTGTGCTATCTACGAAAGTGTCTAGCAAAGGAGGAGAGTGTCATTCCACTCTCCGAGATCAGAGTAGATGAAGGGAATCGTTGCGTTGAAGAACCTGAGGCGATTTTAGAAAGGAAGACGAAGAAGCTTCGTCACCGGGAAGTCACAATGATCAAGGTTCAGTGGAAGCACCATCGAGGTGCCAATGTGACATGGGAAGCGGAAGAGGACTTGAGGCGGAGGTACCCTCACCTCTTTCCATAGCCGAGATTTCGAGGACGAAATCTTCTCCAAGTTGGGGAGGATTGTAACACCCGCTATTTTGGGGTTGGGTGAAAAGTTGACTATTACCCAAAGTCCAAGGGGGTAAAATGTAACTTGTGTTATATAAATATAAATCAGATTTTAGATATTTTGGAAATATCATAAATATCAGTTTTTGAGAAATCAGAGAGAGAAAGAGAAAAGAAGCAGTGAAGTGGTTCTTCGGGTTTTCTCCAAATCAAGGTACGAATCTAGCCTAATGCTTTGATCTGAATGCTTTTAGCCGCGTATAATATTGTTGTGAAGGTTTTAAACCGTTCCATTGTGAGATCTGAGTATTTCTCATTTTGGATCTGGGTTCTGCATCGATCTGTTTATGGTGTTCTTGATGAAACAAGACGATGGTCATTTGACCGATGGTCCTTCGACCGGTTGGTCGTTCGACCGATTGGTCGTTCGACCGATGTGTCCTTTGACCGGACTTAGGTTCGACCGAAGGTCCCGTTCGACCGAAGGTCCTGTTCGACCGAGGTCCTGTTCGACCGAGGTCAGGGTTCGACCGGTGTCGGGTTCGACCGAGGTCAGGGTTCGACCGGTGTTGTCATTTCGACCGGACTAGTTCCTGGTAATTGTTAGGCTCTATTGTCTTTAAGTTTTATGTGAGAAAGTTATCTGTGTTTCGACTTACCGACTTATCGGTGTTGTCATAGGTAGCAATCGTAAGAAGCATTCTTTAATCAGGAAGAAATCTGAGGTGAGTCCTTAAGCTAAATCGGTCTGTATTACGAATGCTATGTGATAAATGTATTATTTGAAATGTGGAAAATCTGGTTTCAAAGTGACGTATTATCGTTGGAAATTGCATTCTAAAGATCTCACATTTTCAAGAATCATGATTTATAGAATTGAACCGTTGTTCATATGAATTGTCTGTATAACTGATTTAATGTGGGTATGCTCGGAAATGACATGCTTTGGCTTTGAGTCTTAGTGCAATGGATCCATAGGCACTGTGTTCCTATGTCCCCTGTTTTGGGCATTTGGTTCACGTTTTAGCACGGGATAGGCATCGGGTTGCCATGATAAGTAAGGTGTGGGCCTATACGGTCGGGCAGCGTCTCATGGTGCAGTAAGGTGAAATCCCATTATGTGCTTGAGTTCCCCCTGTTTTGGGAACTCTCAAGGATAGATCCAGAGGGGTTGACTTGAATGTTTTGAGCAACAGATCTAGAGGGGTTGAGCTCGTTATGTGATTTTGGGTATTACTTATACCATGTTTAATCACTAATGGTTTATTGGATTTCTTGACTTAGCTCATGGCTATACTACCGCGTGGCACCAATTGGGTTTAGTACTCTCTTTTATTTAGCTTGTTCTCACTAGGCGTTAGCCTAACGCTTGCTCTTGGTTGTCATGTTGGCAGGTTATCTTAGCAGTGGGGCTCGTCGGGACTGAGGGAGCGACCTTGGGGTCGTGAGAGATTCTTTTGAAGATTTATTTTGGAAGTGTAGCGACACCCGTCCCTAATCTAGATATTTTGTAGATTAATAGGATGTCGTCTTGTACTTCAGTTATCTACCTCAATATTGGCTACTCTATACCCGTTGGGTTAATTGTGTAATGAATATTGTCACACCTTATTCCGCAACTTAGTCTATTGCCGAATTGTTTCTTCAAAATTTTATTTCCGCAGTTACTAGGGTGTTACACCCCTTGATATCCCGATGGGGAACGTCCGGTAAGGGGACTTTCGCAAGGGACATTGGACAAAAAAGAAACATTGATGTGTCCTTAAATGCTAATATCCAACCCTCATAAGAAGCAAGGAAAACTGCCCCTTCTAATTCTTCTATTATTCTCTTGTAGCATTTTAGGTTGTCACCATCGAATATGATGCACTGGGAGGACTTCATTGTTAGTAACCATGGCCGATAAGGTTTAAATTCAGCGGACGTTGTAGATGATGCACGTCGAAAATCTTTACACGTTCCCCTCAAACTGAGAAGATCGATTATTGGTAACCTAGTTGCGATGGCGGACACAATCTCCGCCGGAAGATGAACCCATGACCTCATTAACGGGGAAACCTTATCGTAATCAATACGCATCGTTTCGTTCATTTCCGACATGGTCGATCAGCTGCATCAAATCGACACTATCCCTCCATTTTTTTCGGCCACTGCTCCTCATCCCACCACCATGACATCTAATAGAATATCCTACGTTAATAGCTTTGTTGTAAAACGGAAAGGAGATAATGCTAACTTAATCCCAAATTAGAAAGCTTAACCAAAGTCAAACAAGGGATAAGCTAGTGATCCCAATGAATCTTTAGCTTGAACTATCAAGGGTGTTCTTAGTGTACAAGACAAAATTCCCAAAACATACAAATATGATGATTCTAAATATGCATCCAACACAAAGTAACGAGATAGAGTTAGAAGACAACACCAAGATTTATGTGGAAACCCAAATCGGGAGAAAACCACGGGTGAAGGAGACCACCGAGAGAAATCCACTAGTGAAAGATGAAGATTACAATGCTCTTGAAGGAGAAGAATCACAACTATAGCGAGTGTGTGTATTTGGAGATAGAAATGATAAAATGGGTGATGTCTAAACATATTCTCAGTTGGGTTTTTATGCTTGAAGCTCAACCCATTTTTGGAAAACACTCAAGTGAGATAATTTGAGTGTGATCTTGTATAACCCAATTTTGGGGAAAGTTTAAAATGGAAAAGTTGAGTCTTGCAAGCAACATTTTTCAGATTTTTGTGGCCGAAGAAAAGAGATTTCAAAGGGGACACAATCCCTTAAAATAGAGAAAAAGAAAATCTGATGAAAAAGCAACTTTTGAGAAAAGTGAACAGTGTTCGCGCCCGCGAGAAAATAGGGGAGTGGTCGCGAGCAACCCTTCTGCCTCCAAAACACATGTTTGGCGCGCCCGCGAGCAAATAGGAGAGTGGCTGCGAGCAGACCAAAAATTTGAAGCACCTTTTAACAAGCTTAGAGATAATTATGTTTGTATATATCTTCTAGTTTAGTCGATATCCATTCCTTGTATGTATATATATATATATATATATCTTTGTACCATTATTATATTGAGGTAATACAGAGACAGGGGTAGGAATTCTGGCCTCTACCATGGTATCAGAGCTTTGATTTTCTTTTCCCCTTTCTGCACTCCATCCATAATCGTGCATTTTCTATACTTATATTAAGGGCGATTTTCTGCTACCAAACCCTAACTCCATTTATTGCAAACACTTTGGGTTGGTAAATCTTGGGTGGAACATTCAAGACCTCATTTAAAGCTAGCTAGTGGAGATTATTGCCTCAACTCTTCATCTTTTCAACTTTCTAGGGTTTGATAACTTTTCTAGATTTTTGACCAAAACCTATCTAGTGAGTTTTCTAACCCTTTTATAAATGAGATACATGTCTTGATGTGCATTTTATCGTCATATTGTGGTTTATTTCATTATATTATCTATTGGTCAACAAGGGTATGATTTTCTATGTTGGGAGGTTTTGGGAAGTTGAATGCTAGTTATTTCATGGATAACTTTAATGATACTATCTTGTTGGAAATTATTGTTGGTGATAATGTTGTGCTCATTATTAATGGATGTCATATGTGGATTTTACATTATTGGGGGTTTGACCTAAATTCAGGCTTGCAGCTACATGGAACCTTTAATATGTATTTTGCTTGGAGTAAAATGTATATGATTATGATTTGGAAATTGGATGAACCTCGAGTAGGCACTAGGAGGATGTAATAGTGGGCGCCATCGTATTGGTATGTGCCTAGATCTCCACCGTTTGGAGTAATGCCTTAGAGGTAGTCTTCAGATGTGTCGGGCCTTCGGGGTGTTGCTCATGAGAGTGAACACCAAGGTACATCGACTCTTGAGGTGAAACTCGACGGTGTTTTGGGTCTCCCCTATTGATTCCTCTATGGACCCTTATGGCTATCATCCCTTTTAAAATTGTTATGTTATGCTATTGTTCAAACTCACTAGGCTCTTTTGGCCTAACACTTATTTTGGTGTTGATGTGTATCTTAGGTTCTAACGGCGTGACCGCCAAGAAGGTCTACCAGGCCTTTAGATGTGAGCTCGGGAGCACTTTTGGGACACCTTTATAGAAGATAATATTTTAGGGAATTTAGATGACAACTTATTGTAATCTTTTTTATTGATAGGAATTATATTAAGATGTTGTTATCTCTAATTGTTTTATTATTACAAACTTGTAATTATACAGGCGTATATTGTTCCCTTTTGGGAAAGCTCATGCTTTGGCATATTTATATACCACATTTCCATTTTTGGAAAATTTTGTTTGTCCCAATTTTTCAGGTGTTACACCTTCTCCACACCATTCTCGAACGTGTTGCAACTGCACAAATGGTCAAATGGTGTGGGATCATTTGAAGGAAATTTTTCAGGACAATAAGCATTCATGGGTTGTCCGTCTCGGACCAGTTCCCCCGTACCCAACAGTCTGATTTTCCAAGCATCTCCGCCTAATGTCAACGGATGCTTTCGGATCAACTTGCCAACGTTGGTACTCCAGTGACTAATCTTGCCCTTCAAATCGTCGCGGGCCTCTCCGATGCTCCAATGACCAACCAATGTCTTGTCCTTCAACTCATCGTGGGCCTCTCCCTTTTTCTATCGCGCACACAGCATGTTGACCCTTGAAGAAACTCGTAAAGCCAAGCAAGCCTTTCTTGCTTCGAACCTACTCTATATTGGGCTTCAATCTGCCCATATCGCGGCCTCACACCCTTCAGTCAAATCCCTCCAGGATGACTGTCCTCCCTCTCGTGGTCGTGGTAATCGTGGTCAAGGGGGTCGTGACTTTTCTTTGTGGCAGCGCCCGGTATGGTCATTCTCACCACAACAATGGTAGTAGCCACATCCTCCCTGCCCATTCTCACCACAACAATGGCAGTAGCCACATCCTCCCTGTCTATACCCAACAAATGGCTACTCTACACCACCTTGGACTTCTCGTGTCAATTTTCAGCATGGTGGTGCCTCACCAGCCCGCCCCTGGTTTACTCGGCACAACAAGCTCATAATACCACTGCTTATTCCACCTATGCTCTAATAGGTATCGAGACAACACTATACACTCTCTCGTTAAACCCCCGGACGATCACCGGTACATGGATACGGGAGCAACGTCTCATATGACATCAAACAAAGGTAAACTTTCCCACATTTTTTAGTTCAAGTACATCTAATCATATTATTGTCGGCAATGGAAATTCTCTCCCAGTTACGGCCTCGGGAACAACCCAATTCCTCTCTCCCTTTTCTAATCTTTCCCTACGCAATGTTTTAGTCATCTCTAACTTTGTTAAAAACCTTGTTTCTGTTCGAAAAATTACTACCGATAACTATCTCCGTCGAACTTGATCTGTACTGTTTTCTGTGAAGGATCTACAAACGGGGACCCACCTCATGCGATGCAATGGTTATGAGGATCTCTATCTGTTCCCATATTTTTGGCCTTTCCGACCTTATTCACCATTGACTTTTACTGCTTCTACATCTTCTGTTTGGCATGAAGAGAATAGCTTCTGTATGGATTATTGTTTCAGTTTGTGCCTCCATTGAGTGCCCCATCACCAGTCTCATAGGATATTACAGGTTAATTACTAGTATAATTATTTTCTTAATTTGCCTTTTTAGTTAGGGTTAAGTTTTTTAATCATTTACTTGTCTGTATCTGTTGTTGATTTTAGATAAGGAGGTATATGTACAATGATGTTTTACCCTTGAGAGATGCACAAAAGATATTATATTGCTCTCTTATTCAAGTAAGTTATATTCATTAGTCGAGCAACCCTAGATAACAATTTGCATTTCAATTCTTATCAACTCTTCCTTTTCATGTCTTAATTTTTCTTACAATCTTGTGTTTGCGACTCGTCTTCTGTAATTTTAATTAAGTTATGGTTTTCTCCCTTTCCGGTGCATAATCTTTTTTTGGAATTATTATCGAGTTTCATTGACCTTTTTATAACAATTAAACATTTTATAAAGCTATGGCAACACATTGAATGAAACTTAATTTAAAAGGCTTGGAACAAATAATATTTATGGATACACATTGATTGGTATTCCCTCACATGGAAGGAGTGCAACCTACATGCAATTTAATCTTATATGACCATACCTCCTACCAATATTTAAAGTATTAAGTGTTGAGCTAGTCTCTTAATTAGATAAATGAACTTACAAAATGAATTTGCAAGAAAAGCTATATCGTTATGGCTTATTTATTTATCTTTTATTTCCTTGGCACAGTGAATTTGCAAGAAAAGCTAGAAGGCTGACAATTCTGTTCGATGCATGCAGCCAAAATGATAAAAGGTAAAAAAAACTATATCATTATTTCAACTGTTATCTATTTGCAATTATGCTTATTTGTAGTTATTTCTACTGGTGCTTACTATAAATAGCGGATGAAATCGACTAATGTTTGCAAGTTTAGGTTCGACAACTTAGTTATCTAGTACACTCTTTGTTGCCAAAAATGGAATACAAGTCTACAAACAGCTGAATATGGACTTATGGACTCGACTCTTCGAGACAGGCCCTATGACCATATTTGCATAGCATTCGACTTTTGATTTATGTAATGAATGAAAATCGATGAACTGCTTATGTTACGTTTATTTCTGTTGGTGTAAAACACTAAACGTTGACTTGATGTCTAATATGATTTTGGTAACACCTATACGTTTATTTCGGCTATTACTAGTTGGCACTTGGCAACGTGGCTAATTTCACTCTCTTTTTAGGATGACATGTAACTTTTGATTAATATATGATCACCCTAGTATATGTTTCTCCATCTCTGCTTTTGAAAATTATGTAACACCTTAGGCATATCCCATATCGGCCGTGGACAGGAGTGATGTTGGGTGTTATAAGTAATATCTTGGCCTTCCTAACAACAACGCGTTTTGGGGCCACAAGCACGTCAGATTCTGGGAACTCTGAGGTTAAGCGTGCTTGGGTGGGAGTAGTCCCAGGATGGGTGACCCCCTGGGAAGTTTCTCACCAGGTCGCTAGAAACAAATCCGTGCGCTACACGTTGGTTAAATCCAGGGGCAAAGCGGACAATATTGTTGTCGAGACAGGCGGGATGTTACAAATTATGTAGTTAACACCCATCAATTTCTTTGCAAGTTAGCAACAAACGAGCATGCAGATGGACAAATTAATGTTTGTACATTGTTGGAACTTGTACCTCGTTTAAGTGGAGATGAAATTAGAGGCTTGGTTTTTTTGTCTAGGATTTTGAGAACAAAGGTGAATGGGGTAGATTCATAATTCAATTGAATTTATAATTTTTTTTTTGTATTTTAGAATGAAAGTTTTACCTTTCGCCACATTGCGATATATATAATTCAATGAACTTGGATTTGGGATGATATTGTATTAAATTAATGATTTTTGAACAGGAATTACCAATGTTTTTAAATAGGTTTTTATACATATTTTCTGTATTTTAATTATTTTTTTAATTAAAATAACAATTACCGACGGATAATCCGTCGGTAATGTTTAAATAATATAATCAAATATTTTAAAATTTTTAATTTTAATTTAATTTAAATAAATTTACCGACGGCATATCCGTCGGTAAAAAAGGCCATCGGTAATCCGTCGGTTAAAAAAGGCCATCGGTAAAATAAGACCGTCGGTAAAATCAAGCTGTCGCTAAGCCGTCGGTAAATAACTATCCGTTGGTAAACGTTGTCGTCACTTATTCGTCGTTAATCCGTCGCTAAATACCGTCGGTAAATCAAGTTCCTACGAGATAATTACCGACGCCGATTACCGACGGATTTTAGCGATTACCGACGGATCGGGCCGTCGGAAATTTCTGTTTTTTTTGTAGTGCGGTTATTAACTTTGTAGACTAACACAATGAGATGAAATAATTGAGTACACCAAATTCTTATTGATATCTATAATGGTTGATCAACCAGAAGATCTTATGGTTTGTGGAAACGGAAATGAAAAGGAAAATATAAAAAAACTTATTTCAAGAAGATCATTAATGTTGACAACTCCTCGTTTTCAGTGGGTTTCCTTTTTGCGGTCATCTCCTCTTCTTCCTCAAAGAATTGTCAGTAATTTGATGAATTAAGTTTGTGAGTACACTAAGGGGCCATTTACCCAAAACTTACCCGGTAAGTACTTACCGACAATAGTCAACGCGTTCACTTAACTTACGATTTAGTCCATTAAAACGGTATTGTGTGCAATATTTTTATCCGCTAAGCGCTTACCGGGTAAGATTCTAAATCTTTATCATGTTCATCCGATAGGTAAAATTAGTCGTAAGCACTTATCGGTAAGCGTTTTGTAAATAGCTCCTAAGGAGTGCTTGGATAAACATAAATTGGGATCAATTCATGATCCAACTAAAATCAAATAAGATCCAAAACCTATGTACAATGTGGAGACTCATATTGTATATATAGTAGTATAATTATCATTTCTTCTTAAAGGCTTGCTTACATTAACATTGTACGGTTGTTATTTGTTGGTGAAGGTTGACATTTTGAATCCAACATGTACGAGAGGCATCAACATTAATAGTCCATTAATTCTCTTCTTAAAGCTAAACATATGTAATAATTAGTTGATAACAAAATATTAAACTATCAAAACATTGTAAAAAACACCAACTCATCAATAATTTAGAATTCAACTAAAATAGAAACAAATAGATCGAAATTACCATCCTTCACCCCTAGAAACCCAACCACGCAAAAACAAAATATTATAAAAGCTTGGAATCTCCTGGGTTACGCACAAACAAACAAAAATACATATGGCTTTTCATCATAACCTAACAAAATACATGTAAACCTATCAAAATATTATACAAAACATTGATTTTATAAGGATGAAGATGCTTACAGGGGTTTGGCAGAAACAAAAAACACCCAATCATCATTGATATAAGATCTAACTAAAAACACAAAATCAAACAAACAAAAATGACCTTCACCTCTAAAAACATCACCAAACCATGAATCACAGTTATTCCTTTGTATCTTCTATGTACGATCTTCCCTCAACTCAATCGCTAGTTACGAACAAGATTCGGTCCGAATGACCGTCTTGAAAGCCCCAACAACCCGGCGTTAATATCCCCCAAATGGGACAATCCTAAACACCCATATTTCTTCCATGGGTTTTGTGTGAATTTGTTGATGGTAGATGAATCTAAACCATTTCTTACTTTTCCCAACTGAACTTCTTTACAACAAACTCCTTTCATATCAACACCTACGAGTATTTGGATGTTTATCTTTTCCCCATAACCCTTATCCCACTATTCATAAACTTGATCCCCGTTCCACCCCTTGCATATTTTTGGGTTTCCCACCAAATCATCAAGGATATAAATGTTTTGACATGTCCTCCAACAAGATCATTGTGTCTCGCCATGTCACGTTCGATGAATCCTCCTTCCTTTTCTCCCAATTGACCACCAAACATGAAAACTATTCCTTTCTAGATGACCCACCCCACCCTTCCACCATTTCAGTCTTCCCACTTCTCCCAACACCATTCCCTCACCCTTACCACCGTCCTGAGCTACGAGATCACCCCTATAAAAAATTTGCAAAAATAAAAAAGGATTTCTATACACTATACATATAATATAATCCCGATCTCGATCCTCTTGTGCATCTCCCTAGTCCATAGCTTTAGAAGAGCTTATCACAATTCATATATATTATCTATTGTTCGATTTCACTTCTCTTGAAATTAGTCGAGCTAGCTACGTGCTAATTGATCTGAAAATGAAAATCCACGGTTAAGAAAAATATTATTTATTTTGTAACAAAATGTCGTATCCATTTACAAAAGTGTACATAAATGATAAAACTAGTTAATTATTGAAAATGTAAATGTAAATGTAAATTTACATTTTATTTTATTTTATTTTTTTCTAGAAATAAAAATTCCATTTTGATTGGGTGGGTTAAAAGGAGGAGGATATGTAAGGAAGCAATCCGTTAATATTTGAGTTTTAAAAAAAAAAAAAAAAAGACCCTAACCCTCTGTTCCATCTATCACATCAACTTGTTCACTCTCCCGCCATAATCATTTCGTTTTCACTGAAGAACCTCTGAATTTTCTTCCATCAAAGGTACGTCGCTTCTTATAATTTCATCCTCTTGATTCTTGAAGGCTGCTAATTCTAATAATTTCATTAAAACTTCATCCTCTTGATTCTCCCCACCCCCCAATCTGGGTTTTCAATTTCTCCCCCAAATCCAATATGGGTTTTCCCTCAATCCACCCCAAAATGGGTTTTTGCATCACCAAACCCAAACCCCCTTCATTAAATCAAAATGGGAATGAGAACGAGACTTCAAGAGTTGGGGTAATTCAACGATGGAGTGAGGTCTGGACTAATGAGAATGAGAGAAAAGTAGACAAGTCAGATATGGGATATTTAGATAGGTTAGGGAAGTTTGGATATTAGGGTCGGGTCGGGTGGGGGATTTGGATACCCAACCCGATCCTACTTATCCGAAATTATTAACGGATATCGGGTGGTCGGGTGGGGCTTCTTCAACTTTGAATATCATACAGTGCACATTTTAAAACGATATGATTGCACCTTTCATTAGGTCCGTCCCTCGATCCGGCCCATGGGGTTGGAAAGCTTGTGTTCCGTCCCTGCTCTTGAAGGTTGCTAATTCTAATAATTTCATCCCCTTCAAGAATGTATATATACGTGTGTGTGTGTGTCTATCTGCAGTATATACACACACATATGCCTGTATACACAAACATATAGGGTCAGGTTCAGGGGAAAACCCTAAATAAATGGAAAACCGAAAAACCACGAAAAAATGGATGAAAAGGTATATCAATATGGATGTCAAATTAACGAGAAAAATATGATTGTTTTTTTGGTGTAATTTATTTCGCTCGAATTTTGTTTATTTTTTCTCTTTTTTCGAATAAAAAAATAGGGGACTAGAGTTTTTTAATTCAAAAAATATTGTTGTAACCGCCCATTTAATCACATCCATCAGATCATCTAATCTAACGGTTGATAAGGTGTTTTTTAGTTTTTCATTTATTTGAGAGAGAGAGAGAGAGAGAGAGAGAGAGAGAGAGAGAGAGAGAGCTTACGTTAGAAGAGCAAAAGGCCGGGGGCTAGGGTGAGCTGAGGGGGGACAGCGTAAGTGAGCGAATGACCCCACCCGGTCAAAGATCGTCGGGAGTTTTTTTTTTTTTAATAACTGGCGGGAAAAATGAATGAAAATAAAAGCGGAGGCCCGCCTCTCCACTACGAGGTTGGCGAGGACCTTTGTTACCGCGCCCGAACTAGTATATACACACACACACATACATATATATATATATATATACGGGTTATTCGGGTCATTTTCGAGTTGAAATTTTTGACCTTGACCTTACCTATTTAATTTTCGTGTCGTGTATATTACCCAAACCCGTTTATTTCGTCTCGGGTTAATATGTCTTCAAGGGCGGAGCTAGTAAGGCACTAGAGGGTGAATGGCACCCCCTGGGTTTTTCAATTTTAATTTTTTGGATATAGTAATAAGCTATTTGTTTGTAAGAAAGAAAAGATTGTAAAAAGTGAAAATGATAAAATAAGAAAGAGAGAATTGGGATTCTTGTGGTCTAAGGAGGTGGTGAGACATGCATACAAAAGTGTGGTTAGGCCCGGGGGAGAGCAAAGATTTAATCTTGAGGAAGAGAAATGCCATTTATTTCATTAAAGATTTAATTTTGAAGACGATTCTTCAGAATTATTGAGCTTCAATTCCCTCTCCTTTTGTAACACCTATAGAAAGAATGAAAGAAAGAACAGTGAGCTTCTGATACAACATATATAAGAATTGGAGCAAGAAAATGTTTAAATGATGTTTTTAAGAGTTTTTGTCTAAATGCATATTAATGTAGTAATAGATAGATATACCTCTTTTTATACATCGTTGTCGACCCATCGAAGGTTGTTGTCGATTTCAAAAAATCGAGGTCTAAACCACACCGCCTGACGTTGATTCGTATTAGTTGGATCATTAATGATTTCATTAAGGAATATGACATGTCGTGGCTTGTTCATGTTCTTATACGACGTTACACATACAAGAACGGTTTCATTAACGTCAAGGTACAAGATCTGCCGAAGATGTTGAATGTCATCCCCGAATGGATGCTCTCTATACAGGAAGGGGAGTCTTTCAGCGTTTTTTACCTACAATTTTACATCTTCGGCTTATCTTTCCCCTTGTCGAAAATCCAACAAGCTCCGATGCAGCGTTCATAAAATAAAACGATTTTTTGCCGACATCAAAAAATCCTCCCGTCATTCCCATCCCGCCTATTTTTTTTTGTAATTACATGTCTAGTCCAATCTCTCTGTCCTCTTGAAATAGTGGTTTCGTCCAGTTCGTTTAAGATGCACATCATGCACTTAGGGGAATTGGGCATGTCGGAAATTGAGTCGACATGCCCCGTGACGTCCCGATGAGGGAAGTCAGGTAAGGGGATTTTCGCTAGGGACATTGGACAAAACAGAAACATCGATGCATCCTTACATGCCAATAGCCAACCCTCATAAGAAGATAGAAATACTGCTCCTTCTAGTTCTTCTCTTGTAACATTTTTGGTTGTCTCCGTCGAAAATGATGCACTGGGAGGATTTCATTAATAGCAACCACGGCCGATAAGGCTCAAACTCAGCAGATGCCGTAGCTGATGCTCGACGAAAATCTTTACACGATCCCCTCAGACTGAGGAGATCGATTATTTGTAACCTACCGGCTATGGCGGACACAATCTCCATCGGAAGTTCAAATGTCTTCAACCTGGCCAACACAACCATGAGCACCTCTACTAAGGACATCTTCAACCCAACCACTAAAAAAACACTAGAAACACTAAAAATGATGGGTCCTAACACTAAAAAAAAACTCCAACCACACACTAAAAAATCACTAAAAATCATATTTAATATTATAATAATGATAAACATCTTAATATATTAAACTTTTAATCAATATATACATATAAAATTACAAAAACTTAATATGATATATTAATATATATTTTTAGTGGCTTATTTTATTGATCTCCAAATATACATACCTACTTTATTGACCTCCATTTTTTTGTGTTTTAGTTTGGGTTGGAAATGAAAAAAATACAATTTTTGTATGAGAGCTTTGATTTTCTTTTCCCCTTTTTGCGCTCCATCCATAATCGTGCATTTTCTATACTTCTTCCCCTATATTTCTTCTTCGAAAAGAGAAATGGATTGGAAACCATAGTGACCAAAAAAGTAAATTTAAAAGACAGGGATGAAAATAGCAAGAAACAACAAACCACGGGGACAAAAATCATAGTTTACTCTTCAAGTAATTTATTGTACTTAAATACATTTTTTAACAAAATAATAGTTATTAATAAATGAGTTATATATAAATTAGATAATTCAGGTTTAGGAGAAAACTCTAAATAAATAGAAAACCGGAAAATCACGAAAAAATGAATGAAAATGTATATCAATATGGATGTCAAATTAACGAGAAAAATATGATTGTTTTTTTTTTTGTAATTTATTTCGATCGAATTTTATTTATTTTTTCTCTTTTTTCGAATAAAAAAATAGGGGCTAGAGTTTTTTAATTCAAAAAATATTGTTGTAACCGCTCATTTAATCACATTCATCATATCATCTAATCTAACGGTTGATAAGGTGTTTTTTAGTTTTTCATTTATTTGAGGTTTTTCTTTGAACCTCTGTCTATATATATAATTATATATAGAGAGAGGAAGATTCAAATAATAACGCTAACTATTTAAAAAAACAGCAAAAAGCAGCAGATTATGTACAAAATTATATGTGATTTTACACTAACCTAGAAAAAAAATCAGACGCTAGCAATGTCGCGTGAATCATATATGATTTTGTACCTGAATCATATATGATTTTGTATGTATTAGTTGTTCTCGTGTTTTCTTAAATAGATGATGTTCTCGTATAAACCAACCCCCCCTCTCTCTCTATATATATATGTGTGTGTGTGTATTTTAAAAAATTAATTGAACGTGATATACTTAAGATGTAGAGTAAACTATGATTTTCGTCCTTGTGGTTTGTTATTTATAACTATTTTGGTCTCTGACTTTAAAAGTTGTTTTTTGGTCATTGTGGTTTGCAATTCCTTTCCCTTTTCGTCCCTGAAACTAATATTCTCATGGACTAAAAGTAAAAAGAGTTGCAAACCACAATGACCAAAAAACAATTTTCAAAGATCAGAGACGAAAATAGTTATAAACTACAAACCACAGGGACGAAAATAGTAGTTTACTCTAAGATGTAAGAATTATGAATAAATTGTATCAAATGGTTGATAAATAAAAAAGAAATTATGACTAAACGAGATAAAAAAGAGTTAGAAGAATTTTTTTTTTGTACCAAAGTATCAACCTGATTAACCCGTATAGTTTGGGTTGGATTGCAATTTGATTTGGGTTGGTTGAGTTGAGATTTTTCAAAGCGTAAGCATTGAATTAAGTTGTTCAAATGCCTTTAACTCAATCAACCCAACCCATAAATACCCCTACCTCTAATATCATTGTCAGAAAATGATTGAAGATAAAATCTTTCTTGTATCTATTTTATTTGCTAAAAATCAACAATACAATATATTTGAAAAAAAAATTAGAAATCCTAACACAATATTAAATGGATGCTCTGGTAAAAAGTAAAGTAAACAACTTAAAAACCCATGAGATACAACCAAATCTATACTAGGACTTTTCTAAACAACTTGTAGCGGCATCCTTTTAGGTTTTCTCAGTCCATAAGAAATAGAAGTTGACACTTTAGGTTCTCCAACAATCAACACTTCAACTCAACAACTTTCCTATATAAAAAAATAACAAAATAAGTACAATATATATGACACGTTTTATGGCCAACCCGGGAAATGAGCATTGGAAGGCGTTGATCGACCATGTCGGAAATGAACGAAACAATGTGTATTGATTACAATAAGGTTTCCCCGTTAATGAGGTCATGGGTTTATCTTCCGACGGAGATTGTGTCCGCCATCGCAACTAGGTTACCAATAATCGATCTTCTCAGTTTGAGGGGAATGTGTAAAGATTTTCGACTTGCATCAACTACGGCGTCCGCTAAATTTAAAACCTTATTGGCCATGGTTACTAACAATGAAGTCCTCCCAGTGCATCATATTCGATGGTGACAACCTAAAATGCTACAAGAGAAGAATAGAAGAATTAGAAGGGGCAATCTTCCTTGCTTCTTATGAGGGTTGGCTATTGACATTTAAGGACGCATCGATGTTTCTTTTTTGTCCAATATCCTTGCGAAAGTCCCCTTACCGGACGTTCCCCATCGGGATATCAAGGGGCTTGTCGGATCGACTTCCGACATGCCCAACTCTCCTAACCACATCATATGCATCCTAAACCAACTCGATGAAACCCAACTGGAAATCCATACTATTTCGAGAGGTAAGAAAGAGTGGTCTTGACATGTAGTTATGAAGAAAATAGGCCAGATAGACATGAGTGGAGCAATTTTCGACGCGAGGAAAGAGACGTTTTATTTTTTCAATTCCGCATCCGATCTTGTTGAAATTTCAACAAGAGAAAAGATATCCTGAAGGTGCAAAATCGTAGGAAAATAAACCTACGAAACATGCGGAAAGGCTCCCGTTTCTGTATCGGGAGCATCCGTCAGGGACGATATGCAGCGTCTTCAGCATATGTTGGATCTTGATGTAGATGAAATCATTTATGTCTGTGGAACGACATATAGAAGTATGAACAGGTCTCGACCTATGTAACACCCCAAATTTCGTTATGTAACCTTGGTATTCTAGTGTTAAGCTTTTGTCGTTAGCACCGCGTTTGGTTCCAAGTTTGAGTTTGGCTTTTGGTGGTTTTGGACAAACCACAGTGAACTACGCGAGTTGCACCGCGACTTGAGGTCGCGGCACAACCCGCGAAACCCTCTGGATGGGTTTGGTTTTGTGTAAGCGGGCGAGTTATGCCGCAGGTTGAGGTCGCGGCATAACCCGCGTAGTTGTCTGGCCGACTTAAGGGTTTTTAACCCAAAATATCTCTCATTTCTCAATTTCATTCTCTCTTCAAATTTCTCTCTCTCTCTCTCTCTCTAAGATTTCTCTTTGGTTTCTTCGATCTCTGAAGCTCCGTTGATTGCTAGTTTTAAGTGCATTGCTCGGGGTTTCGGTGTAGAAAGTTTCACCTCTTCGTCGTGGTCGATATCTGGTTTTCGGGTTTTCGTATAAACCTGTTTGGTGAGTTCCTATCATTTTAAACTTTATACATATCAAAAGTTACCTTTTGGAACTCCTATATATCTCAATGGTTTCAGATTTAAGTTTTCTACATATTTGATATAACTTGAGTTTTGGGAGATTTTAGGGTTCCCGGTCATTTGTGTTTACTAAAATGATGGATTTTATCTTATTGAAGTAAAATGATGTTTTACTTGCACATTATGTGGATTTGTGAAAAGAATGTTTAAGGACTCGTTTTTAATGATTTTCATTCTTATTAGAAGTTGAACTGGAAATGACATTTTGTTTATAAAATGTGTTTATACCATATGTTTATTTATGGTTGGTCACATATGTTGTTGTGACGAGTCTGTACCATTACTAGCGGATCCCTAGGTTTTGAGTCGACTGATATTATTTGGTGGTTACCAAGTAAAGAAAGTATAGAGCTACATGTGCATTAAATTGTGAGGTTCTAGCCGTTAACGACTTATTGTTGGGATGTCACATTCCCCATTTTGTAGCTATGGATGCATATGATCCTCGGGGGCAACTTGGTACGGTTATGTGAGGTCGGATACTAGCCATGGTTCATAGTGATCCTAGTGAAGGAGTATACATTGGTTTTGCTTGGGGCTAGATCTCACGTTGTAGCACGAACTTATATGTTCGTATCCTCGGATTCCAATTGTTTAGCTCATAACTCGGATTTGTGGTCTACTTTGTGTTACACCACAATCCTTGGTAAAATGGTTCTTTTGTCATCGTATGTTGAGTTTTGGACCGAAAAGGCTCGGTTGTGGCGAAATGTTATCTTTTATAAAATAAACCTTGATGAAAAGATTTCCTAATGATACTGATGTTTATATCTCTGATTTTTGAATAAATTGTATGTTCTCACTAGGCTTTAAGCGTAACACTTTTTCTCAAATGATATGTATAACAGGTTTCCCTTAGCGGTGGGTTGCTCAGGGTCTTTGAGAGTCGAGCGTGGACTCGAGGCATATTTTGAGATGTCTAGTATTTTGGTGTTGGGCATTGTTTAAGTCCCATCTTTTAGTGAATTTTGGTTCGTCAAGTGTTGTAGTCTAAACGATTATGTTTAGATTAGTATTGTTGATAAATTCTATATCCGTATGAGTTTTGTATAGTCTTAAGGACTGATCCCCTTTATGGGAACTTTATATCATTACGGATGTCTTCTTGCCATATTTCCAGGTTTTAACTTACTCTGAATTTTAGAGTGTTACAACCTATCATAAACTTGAATGAGGTTATTAACGATTCAACCAATAATACGCATAACCGTCAAGTTGTTTGGATTCGACCGAGATTCTTTGAAGTCGATGCCAACCTCCAATGGGTTGTAGAAGACCACGTATAAGAAGAGGTGTGTATATATATATATATCTTTTGGTTTAAATAATATTTTACATCAATCGTGTCATATATATTGTACTTATTTTGTTATTTTTTTATATAGGAAAGTTGTTGAGTTGAAGTGTTGATTGTTGAAGAACCTAAAGTGTCAACTTCTATTTCTTCTGGACTGAGAAAACCTAAAAGGATACCGCTACAAGTTGTTTAGAAAAGTCCTAGTATGGATTTGGTTGTATCTCATGGGTTTTTAAGTTGTTTACTTTACTTTTTACCAGAGCATCCATTTGATATTGTGTTAGGATTTCTATTTTTTTTTTCAAATATATTGTATTGTTGATTTGTAGCAAATAAAATAGATAGAAGAAAGATTTTATCTTCAATCATTTTCTGACAATGATATTAGAGGTAAGGGTATTTATGGGTTGGGTTGATTGAGTTAAAAGCATTTGAACAACATAATTCAATGCTTACGCTTTGAAAAATCTCAACTCAACCAACCCAAATCAAATTGCAATCCAACCCAAACTATACGGGTTAATCAGGTTGATATTTTGGTACAAAAAAAAATTATGTTAACTCTTTTTTATCTAGTTTAGTCATAATTTCTTTTTTATTTATCAACCATTTGATACAACTTATTCAGAACTCTTACATCTTAAGTATATCACGTTCAATTAACTTTTTAAATATATATATATATATATAGTGTTTGGTTCATTTGAGAAATGGTAAATATATAAGAAATATAGAAGTAATCCTAGTCATTAATATGGTAAAGATCGGATTTGACTAGTCAAATATTGCGGCTTTGACCGGTCAAAAGTTGCGGCTATCCAAAAAATAGAAGGACAATTTCGTAAATTTTACAAAACACACGGGCTGTGTTCATATATGAACATGTATAATTCACATATGAACTATATGTTCATATATGAACCAGTGCAATTCATAACTGAACTCTTTTAACTGATTCATATATGAACCTTTGTGATTCATATATGAATCAGTTGAACTAACTAACAGATTCATATATGAACCTTTGTGATTCATATATGAATCTGTATGAATCACAAAGATTCATATATGAATCAGTTGAACTAATTAACAGATTCATATATGAATCTTTGTGATTCATACAGATTCATATATGAACTCATCTCGTGTATTTTACGAAATTACCCCTCTACCTACTATAGACCACACAAGGAATTATCCGGTGCTTCGCGGTTAAAGCCGCAAATGTTGACCAGATGGATGGCTAAGATTACTTCTCTATTTCTCATATATTTACCATTTCTCAAATGAACCTCTCCCTATATATATATATATATATATATATATATAGAGAGAGAGAGAGAGAGAGAGAGAGAGAGAGACTTAAGTTCGCGTGAGACCAAACAGTTTCCGTGAGACCGGTGAGACCGACCTTTAAAGTATAAAACTTCACACCAAAAACTGTGAAGGTAAAAAAAATCGAACTTTTCATAGGGAAAACACCGTAAATGTTACGTTCACGGTTTTTTCGCTGTGAATGTTCGTTTTTTTACCTTCACAGCGTCTTCACTGTGAAGGTTCGGATATACCTTCACAGTCTTTTATCTGTGAAGATTTGATTTTTTTTTAACTTGGTTTAGGGTTTTTTACCTTCATAGTGTGATTACATTATGAAGGTTCGAATGTTTTTTACCTTCACAGTGTTTCGGTGTAAAGTTTCATGTTTTAAGACTTGGTCTCACGCGGTCTCACGGAAACAGTTTGGTCTCACGTGAACCTCACCCTATATATATATATATATGTGTGTGTGGAGAGAGAATTAATTATCAATTTATATATAACTCGTTTATTAATAACTATTATTTTATTAAAAACTGTATTTAAGTACAATAAATTACTTGAATTAGCCTAAATTTTTATGTAAAATTTATAAATTTGTTTTTATTTTAATGATTATTGTATAAATTAAGGCATATTCTATTTATAACTTCTCCTATAAAAAGCTTTCCTTTTTTTATACCCCTAGCCCCTCTACACTAAGATATAAATAATCCCTAAAAACGATGAAATATCATTTTCATTTTAAACCCTTTTCATAATTTTTATTTTAACCCTTATATGTTTTTTATTTATTATTTTTAACTCTTTCATATTTCTCTATTACTCTCCTTAATATTTAATTTTCTATTTTTATACCCTAATCATAATAATTAATAATATATTAACTGAAATATCTTATCGTTTACTACTATAAATTTAAAATATTGAGTGATGGACAATACTCCTAAGTCACGTAAAATCGAAAACACATACTTATTAAAATTAATAATGGCAACCCGCCAACTAGAGATGGCCAAAAATGGATCCCAAGCAAAGGCCAAATCGTCCCCGATCCCAAAATTGTTTTGCATAATGGTCCCGACAAAAAACCAAGGGTCGGTTAACCTTCATCATAACCGATTATGAGAACTTGTTCCCATTTTGGGTCAGGCCCAAATCGGTCCCAAATATTTTTTTCACAAAAATCAGTTTTTGACGTTAAAAAGTATTATTTGAAGATTTTCATTATTTTTGGACAATATTTTATTGAAATACCTCATTCAAATACGCTTTAAAAACATTTTCAAATCTTTTTTATTTTACAAAAATATTATAGACGTTATAATTACAATTTTTGAGATTAAGTATTGAAACACTTGCAAAAACTTGGAAATGGTCAAAAGAACTTGAAAAACTTAAAAGAAAAACTCGAATTGTTTAGTAAAAAATTGAAAATCTTGTAGAAATATTGAAAAACTTGATATATAATTTATAAAAATTTAATATGTATTTTTTATAATATTCATTTTGACCCTCTTTTTTTTTTTTGATTTTATTATTTTTAAAATGCTATAGGAGAACTATTGAGGATTTAGAAGGCGCAATCTTCTTGGCATCATATGAGGGAGGGTTCTAGCATTTAAGGAAGCATCCATATTCTTTTTTTGTTCAATGTCACTCGCAAAAATTTCTTTGCTGGAATTTTCCCATCAGAATATTGAGGGGCATTATTGAATCGATTTCCGACATGCCCAACTCCACTAATTGTGTCGCCTGCATCATCAACCAAATTGATCAATCCCAACTTGAAATCAATATGATTTCAAAAGGTCAAACGGTGTGGACTCGACACGTAGTCACAAAAAAAGTAGGTCTAATGGGAATAACAGAAGCAACGTTCGATGCTAGAAACGAAACATTTTACTTTATGAATTCCGCGTCTGATCTTATCACATTTTCAGCGAGAGAAAAGAAACCCAGACCGTGCAAAATCGTACAAAAGAAACCTACGAAAAAATATGGAAAGGTTTTTGGTTCTATACCGGGAGCATCCGTTTATGGATGATATACAACGCCTTTGTCGTATATTGGATCTTGAAGTCGATGAGACCATTTATGTATGCAAGACCACATATAAGAATATGAATTGATCTCGCCCTATCATATACCTGAACGAGATTATAAACGATTCAACCAATAATATGCATAACCGTAGAACAGTTTGGATTCGACCGAGATTCTTTGAAGTCGGTGCCAACCTCCAATGGGTTGTAGAAGACCATGTATGAGAGCTATATATATATATATATATATATATATAGAGAGAGAGAGAGAGAGAGAGATTATTTGAGTCATCCGTTGATCCTAAATATTTAGAGCTACATGGTTTCATAAGTAATAAAACATATTTAACCAACATTTATGCAGATACACTCTCCAAGACATGATTAACTCAAAAACTCATAGTTGGTTGGGACAAATCATTCTCAAATCAAAATCATATCATTTATATTTTCAAAATATCCCATAACACAACAATATGCATTTTCCAAACCAAATACACTAAAATTGCATTTTATCACCAAATAATCTTCATTTATAAGACCGATCATCGAAAGAAGCCACACTTATGTTGTATATATCAAAATGTCCAAAAACCCTAAATATATATAATTCTCAAGATTTTATAAAACCAAATGTGTAAAAGATGCAAATCTATCAAGTAATCAACAACATTTGATAAATCTTAAGGTAAACACTCAAGACCCCAAAATAAATTTTTTTGGCATTTACAAAGTTTTTTCAAATCAACTTGAACTCACCTTGCTAGATTTAAGTTAAATATAGGTTATTCCCCAATCTTGAGCTTCCTTTTGGTGAAGTATTTAGATCTACAAACACCCATCTCTATAAACTTTATCTGGGTCACAACCAAGCAATTCATTTTTAGAAGAAAAAAAGAACTCCAAAAACTAGGTCAACAATAACGGAAAGTTTGGTGAAGAAGATGAAGATCTTGAACCCTAACTCTCAAACTTGAATCTTAAGCTCCAACACTCTTAAATGATCAAGAAGAAATGGATTTGGTGAAATAATGGTGTTAGGAACAAAATAAATGTGATGAGAGAGAATGAGGATGAAGAGAAATGACTTTGGAATGAGGATGAAAATAAATGAGTTTGGAATGAGAAAATGGAAGAAAATGGTTTAAATCCCATTTTTTTTTTGTTGGGTAAGAAACATCATCTCCAATTTCGGCCTAAACTTCATGGGCGTGAAACTTCTCCAGAAAAGTTAATTAGCTTATTGCTAACCCAAAACATTAACCAACTCAAAGTACATAACAAAGGTTATTCTATGGTCGAAATATAAATATGGAACTCGAAATTAACATACCGAAAATCCGGGAGTTATAGAATAAATAAAAAGTAATTTCTTTATCCTCACATCAAGTTTTAGCGAGTTCTTTAAATTTATAATTTTCTATTGTTTTCTCTATTATAGATAACATCATAGATAATATATTAAAACAATTTTTTTTATTTTAAAAAACCCATTAGAAATTAATGTTATCATATGTTAGATGTTGTTTGATTGGTTTTTTTTTTTAATTAAGTCATATATGGATAAATCCATATATGTGAATTAATGTGTTTGTATAGATAATAGATTGAAAAGTTTTTTTGTATAATAGTATTTTGTTCATAGATGAAAGTAATATATTTTTAATTGAGAGAGATAAGTTTGGAAAAAACTGTCTTTCATCATTATGTTTACTAAAGGGGTGTTTGGGATTGTTTATTTTAAAACAACTTATGTTTTTTTTAAGTGTTTATCAACTTATGTGGTGACAAAATTTTTTTTATAAAAAAGTGTTTAGATTAGTTTATTGTGGTATCAAAATGTAATAAGTTAATAAGTTGTTATTTAGGTGTTTGAGATTGTTTGTACATGTAAAATAACCAAAAAAGTTTCTAACAAGTCACTATGGACTAACTTATTAAAAGCTCTTTATCATCTTTCCCAAAAAAACTATAAACACTTTTTTTTCCTAAATCCAAACACTAGAAATAGTTTATTTACAGTAACAAAACACAATAAGTCAATAACCCTTTTAAATAAGTAATCCCAAACGCCTTCTAAATAAATCATTTTCTATAATATTAAATCATTAACAAACAGTAATATATAATTGACTGAAATAAACTCATTAATTTGCTAAAATACGATAATAAGTTTTGTTTTGTTAGGAATCAAATTCATAGTTGACCAGGACTTGGTCAAAGTCAAGTGGTCGCACAATATTCGTATGTTGTTTACGCGTTGTTCGTTGCATGCTTTTCATGCTCATTTGCACAACACGTGTCAGTTTTTTATTCGGAGTAACCATAACGGCTATAAAAATTGCCAATTACTGCGATAGTGGCCCATTTGCGCCGTTACAATAGTCAATAGCAATAAGAAAGAGTAAAGTACAATTTTAGTCCCTATATTTTTCATTAACATATAATTTTAGTCCCTATATTACTCATTAACATATAGTTTTAGTTAATCAATAAATTTTTTTATATTTTTGGTATAAAATAAACAATTTTAATTTGTTTTATATAATGAATATTGAAATTGCATTGTGTACATCCAGAATAATCCTAAGAAGACATGGTTCCAAGCAAGATAAACAATTTTCTCTTGTTTTGGTTCAATAACTTAACAAGTGTTTACAATCTCTTAAATATGTTTCTTCTTCAAATGCCGTAAAAACTATGCAGAAGAAGGTAGCCTTTTATAGAGATTTTTTTTTTGTAGAGTTTTGTACTTTTGTTCAATGTTTAATATTATGGTTGAACCAAATTTATTTATTCTGATTTTTAGTTGAAGATGTATTATTAAATTTGATTTATACAAAAACGTTAAAGATAGACATAAATAACTTGATACAATGACATAAATGCCACCTAATAATACCTCGAAGCATCTCCAAAATGAATTTCTGCATCAACATATTTTTCAAAACCTCTTTCGAAAATGAAAAAAATAAGAGGGAGAGTGTGTATGAATTTCTCCAAATTTAGGAGAACCCAAAAAAAATGATCACTATGCCTAAGAAATATTTTATTATTATTATTATTATTATTATTATTATTATTATTATTATTATTATTATTATAACTAACAGAAAACTTTGAAATTAAATTATTAGAACAAAAGTAACATTTTATTTAATGTAAAAAAAGTTTAATAATATAATTGATGTTGTAATCTTTAAGATGAAATAGTTGTTGAAGTTGAATATATCTTTTTACAAATTTTATGTTTTGAACATTTTTTTAAAATATGTTGGAGATGTTATCATGTTATACCGAACCTTCATTTTAGTAAAAGTATAGGGATTAAATTTGTATTTTTACTCAAAACCTTATAAAGCAAAAAGTAAGAGCATCCACAGTGTTCGTGTTTTTCACCGAGCTTTTCATAGCTTTTTTTTTACGCATTATTGTCACATCAACAACTTAAAAACCTCCACTATGTGAAAAACCTCACCCAAGTTTTTTCATTACTTTTTTAAACTATTCAGGTGTAACACCTTAGGCATATCCCATATCGGCCGTGGACAGGAGTGATGTTGGGTGTTATAAGTAATATCTTGACCTTCCTAACAACAACGTGTTTTGGGGCCACAAGCACGTCAAGTTCTGGAAACTCTGAGGTTAAGCGTGCTTGGGTGGGAGTAGTCCCAGGATTGGTGACCCCCTGGAAAGTTTCTCACCAGGTCGCCAGAAACAAATTCGTGCGCTACTCGTTGGTTAAATCCAGGGGCAAAGCGGACAATATTATTGTCGAGGCAGGCGGGATGTTACATCAGGGTCCTACTATTTTTATATCATTTTTATTCTTATTTATAAAAATAAATACATTAAAATTCATACAAATACATATTTATTTAAATTTAAAAGTATATATAACCGAAAATAAAAATTGGGTCATTAAGAAATCTGTTAGAATTGTATAAATATGTTAAATTTGAGATATTATTTTAAAAATATAAAATATAATTACTTTCATTATGTAATTATTTATATTATTTATTTAATACTCCCTCCGTCCCAAAATAAGTGTCCACAATTGACTTGGCACGCAGTTTTAGACATGCATAATTATTACCCCTTTTTGGTATCAAATGACATCTTTACCCTTATTTAATGTTTCTTTTTCTTCACAACTCTTATGTATTTGTGCATTAATTAAGGGTAAATGTGAGAATTTAGCTATCTACTTTTTGAAAGTGGACACTTATTTGGGGACAAACATAAATAGAAATGTAGACATTTATTTTGGGACGGAGGGAGTAATTATATTTAAATAAGATTACTTTAAATATATTAATAAATAAAATTGATCAAATACGAAACTTTTATAAAATTATTTAAAGTTAAAACTGATAAAATACGAAAAAGCAGATCATGCAGTTATGAGCTATGACGAAAAACCTCTCCACTATGTGAAAAACCTCAAAAAGAGGTTTTTTCTTTTTTAAAAACCTCACGAAAAACCTCCCAACGAGCACATTGTGGATGCTCTAATGGAGACGTTTACAAAAAGAAAGTTATTTATTTTACACTTTATAATATTAGATGGATGTTCAAGGAAAAACTTTAAAAAATGGAAAATTGAGGAACATCTTGGTAACCTTTAATCTGGACGATATATACTTGTGCATACAAGTAATTTAGAACATGCACACGTGCAACCAAAAAACAAATTAATTACTTGTATGCACAAGTGCATCCCGTCCAGATTAAAGGCTATCAGGGTGTTCCTCAGTTTTCCGTTTTTTTTTAGGTTTTTCCATGAACCTGACCCTATAATATTATTACATTATTAAATATATTTCATCACTATCAATTTGATAAATTATTTTTTCTTTGTTGTCTTATATCTAGGGTACTAAAAAACCCTGACTAACCTAGCCAACCCGGCTTGAAATAACCTAACCTAACATAATGCATTTCATGTCTAATCATGTTATAAAATATTTAAATAAAAGATATTGGGTTGAAATTCGATGATTTGAATCCAACCCAACTCGATGTATTTTAATACCATGGATTTAGAGTAAATAACTATATCCGTCCCTATGGTTTGTTGTTTATAAATATTTTTGTCCTTGATCTTTAAAATTTGTTTTTTTGTCATTGTGGTTTACAACTCATTTCGTTTTTAGTCCCTGATAATATTAGTTTCAGGGACGAAAAGGGGAAGGAATTGCAAACCACAATGATCAAAAAAGCAACTTTTAAAGTCAGGGACTAAAATGGTTATAAACAACAAATCATAAGGACGAAAATCGTAGTTTACTCATGGATATAATATGATTATTAAGTCATTAATTAATATATGTAATTTTTAGCCATAATAGAAAGTATCATGCAAATATCTTTTAATATCTTTATGTAATTATCTTTATTTGTATGTTATCATTTTGATTTTACTTCGTTTAAACACAATCGTTTAGATATACTGTAAAAATTATGTACCAAGGTTTCAACTCAAACCAACCCTTGGGTTGTACTTTTGTTTGAGTTGGGTTAGGTTGAAAATTTTCAAACTGTTGACATTGGGGTTAGGCTGAGTTAGATTGCTCAAATGTCTTCAACACGATGAACCCGGTCCATGTGCAGCGTTACTTATATCAGCTAAAATCTTAAGTTTTATTAAAATTAAAACACATTACGTAATTGATACTACTGTGAAAAAATAATTAATAAAATTAACTAAAATATTTAAATGCGATAAGTGTGAATAAGTTGTTTAGGGGTGGATTTCGTATGATATCAAGATTTTTTCTCCATTAACGTGTATCAACCGATCATATTTGATAAGTAAAATTTTATATCGTGTACTAACCAACTGTTTTTTATTCCAACTTTTTTTTGTGGTACATGATAGTGTTGATTTTGTACGAAACTTCAAGATACATAAAAACTTGTTATTTTGTTCAAAATTTGAGTTTTTAGGTAACATATGTGATATTTAATGGTTTTTAATAATTTAATTGCAAATAATAAAACTTCAAACATTCAAATGTTCAAACAGAGTAGCTAAAGTTACGATATTTGATTTTCAATACATAAAAAATAGCAAAAATTAATAGATAAATAAGTCGTCACCATGGTACGCTACTTCTAATATCATATACCAACCAAATTCGCATACTATGTACCGTATTACCAACCGATTATAATTGGTACAGATTATGTTGGTATTGATTTAATTGATATATATACCGGTTAGTTTGGTTTGATACAAAATTTGTCACCCTTAGGGGGCGTTTACTAAACACTTACATTTGTAAACGTTCATCGGTTCAGTTACCTTACCGGATTAACATAATAAGAACCAAGAATCTTACCCAGAAAGAGTGAAAGTAAGGATCGAGAGTCTTACCTGGTAAGTAACGCTGATAATTTTTACCCGATAAACGCTTACCGGGTTATAAACGTTTATCATCAATCCATTTTGATGATCGAAATGTTACCTCATAAGGTAAATGATAGTAATGACTTTTACTGATAAACACTTATCCAATAAAGCATTTGTTAAACGGGCCCTTAATATTTGTCCAATTTACCATTATTTAATCCTAAATATTATTTACGACAAAGAATAACTAGTTTTATGCCCGTCCGTTGGTCGGGACACGATTTTAATCTAGATTCCGTTATTTGATATTACAATTTTAAAAGTTATGTTTCTTTATTGTATTCTATGTTTCTTTACCATTTCAATCATTTAATCTAGTGTTACACCCATCTGTTGGTCAGATATACGATATGACTTTGGCCCCTCGAAAAGTTTTCTTCGACCAAGTGTAACAGGTTTACCATCCCTTGTTGGAGTGATATGTCAACTCAAAGGAAAAATTGGATAAACATGAATAATGATGTATATTAGTCCCCCACCCCCAACATAAAAAGGGTTAATAGTGTAAGAACCATGGTTGCAAATATATCAGTGTTGATAGTCAATCTTTCAAGTATTTATGAAAATCCTTTGAGCCAATTTCCCAATTTCATGGTTGAATTCGGGCAGCAACTGATCTAATGTTTCTACAAACGTCATCTGTAGGACAATGAGAAGCCTCGTCATACACCACAAGACAAGGAATACCAACTAAGAGCCACATGCAGTGATCCAAGATTTTTGCATTGTGGGAGCACCTTTAAGGTAGATTGCCCGTAAAGTCGTCCGATGTGCTTTTAGTCAATTTCACCGTTTCAAGAGATTTAAAAAAAAAATTGATCAATTTCGATGGATTTTTAATTTTTTTTCCGTCGATTTTGAGAGACCTTTTCTTTCTTTTTTTTTGGTTGATTTTGAGACTTTTTTGGTCTTTTTGTTGATTTCGATGTATGCTTTTCGTTGGTGGGGGGGACACATATGGAAAATTACCGGGGAACTATAGTAGAAAGTTATAACAACTTGTTCTTAACCTATATAAAAGATAAATTATACTCGTCCGTTGGTCGTACACGACATGACTTTAATCTAGAGTTAGTTATTTGATATTACCATTTCAAAAATTATGTATCTTTATTGTAGTCCATGGTATACATGAATCATCCTATATATATATATATATATATATATATATATATAGATAGAGAGAGAGAGAGAGAGAGAGAGAGAGAGAGAGATGTTCAAATGCAAACTTTTTAATGGTGCAAACTCATGCAACCCACTTATCTATCACATATTTTATTTTCCCATTTTTTTATTAAAAAGGTAAAAACAAAATATGTGGTAGATAAGTGGGTTGCATGGTTTGCACCATTAAAAAGTTTGTATTTGAAGGTACCTATATATATATATATATATATATATATATATATATATATATATATATATATATAAGATAGACCTTATTTTTATCTTGCATCTTTGGTAATTGATATTTAATTTAGTATACAGCAAGATATTATTCTCAAACAAAACCACTACAAATTAACTAATATTTAGAACACAAATGGTTTTATACGTGGAATTGTTTGGTTCGCTTCTTTCCTTCTAGAGATCAATCAGTCCCTCCCTCATCTATATGGAAGAATATAGCCTTTCTTTCTAAGCGTCAGGGTCCCTTTTCAGCAAAGTTGTTTTGATATTATCTAAAATGGCCTTCCACCAATCAACTCAAATAAGCTCAAGTTAGATAGTATACTCCATCGACCAGTTCACTTTTAGCAATTTAACTCTGCCCATTCTATTAGAAGACTATACATTGAACTTTAGTATCAACCTCAATACTCTTCGAATAACACTTTGAAAAGAACTTTATTACAAATCAACAGCATAGCCCTACTTTTAGGAATAAGATGATAAACGAAAAAAACGGATCTCATAAACTAACGCATAAATTATCAATATGCGTGTCACCATCTGGAATAATAGGGGGTGTCTCATTGACACTCTCAACATATAACACCATTTGAAATAGCAGGGGATGTCCCATTGACACTCTCAACGTATAATTTCAATCCTTGATAAGAACAACATAAAAACACACTCTGAAACGGAAATCAAAGAACAAAGAAGAAATTAGATGAAAAGGGAATGAAGTACTTGATAGAAGAAATTCATGGCACCCTCTTTGACAATAAAGGTGCAGTTATAAACACCTTCTGTTTTTTGGGATTTCATCAATCATTTCTTTGCACATAAATCAAATGCATCGCGCTGATATCAGGGGGAAATCTTTTCTTGACGTTTTAATATAAATATAAATAAATCAAATATAAACGAACAGAAAAAGTTCAACGTACAAACATTCTGCTTGCTCGGTTGAACTCGTCTTCCCCTTCTTTTTGCTTTTGTGATCGCAACGATTAAATTCCGGTGAGTTTGCAGTCGCCGCAGTACAAACAGGTTGGTTATTCATAATTGTCTGTAAGTAAGTGTTTGTGCTTCAATAGTAAAGATAGGAGAGTCGCCAATGACGACGGCGTCCTTATGAAGTCGTCTATCAGGGTATTGTGGGCTCGTTCCCTCTGAGTTGCGTCCACCAGCTTTGACATGACTTATCGTTCAGAAGTATTTCTAGTATTTCTAGTAATTTTTTAATGTGGTTATCAAAGTTTCTCCCAAATGTAAGTACATTTGATAGTTTTTCTGAAGCCAACATTAGTGCATGTGACCTTGAAAGTCAAAGTATACCGGAGTCTAGCGTGGACTGATGGAATCGAGCGTAGAGTCGATGATTTGTGAAATTGATTTTTTAGCCCTAGACGCTACCTTATACAGTTATACGAAATTGATTTTTTAACCGGTTTAACCCGGGTTTTTACCGGTTCAACAGGTTCTATCAAAAAACTGGCGGTTCAATTCGGGCTGTAATTTCCCAAAAAAACGATCTTAATTGACCCGGTCTCTTCACTGGTTCCCGGTTCAACCCGGGTTTTAAAACATTGCTTTTTCATAATGGAGAGAGTAAAATCGAGCAATCTTACCTTGCAATCTTGAAATTCTGCTTTCTTAGTTCTTCTATCAGTAAAATATTTAGCCATGTAGGTCCATCTTGTCATGACGACATGCTTGTGGATTCGGTTTGCAGCGATTCCAGTGACCAAAGTGGAATATGATCAAAACAGATTGAAGCTTCAGTTAGTAAATCAGATCCGAGTAGGAAATCAATACAATGCACCATTTCAACATCAGCAATGTAATTGAATCAAATGATCGTATGGAAATAGATTTTGTAACTGGATCTGAATCATAATAGGTAAAAACGCAAATCAAGCAAAAACACTGTAAACTCACCATTGTTGAAGATTAAAAATTGGCCTTTGATTGGAAATCTGTGACTAAATCCAGAACCCTAAGACCCAAGTGAGAGACCTTGCAACACAACTCGAACATATAGCAAACTACACTGAATCTCCGCCCGAAAGGGATTTGATAGCGATAGAGTGATGATTTAGATTAAGATCGAGAGAGAGAAAAAGAGTGGAATTTGAAGGTGCCAAAGAAATATCGTCTTTAGAACTCCTCCCTATACAAAATGCAACGACCGATGCATGCTTCGATGTTACGAAAAGGTTTTCATCATTTTGTTGAGGGATTATGCATTATTCTTGCAGATATTATCATATGAAGAAGGAAAATGAATTTTAACGGCTCAGATTAAAAATTAGATGATTTTAAATGGTCCAGATCAACCCAAAAAGTGGTTGACTCGTCTCCATCCATATATAATGTCATTGAACAATGATAAAGAATTTCAATTCATCATAGATTCAAAACTGGATCTAGATTACAACACTGGAAATCAGAATCAAGTAAAAAAAAGCGAAAGCTCACCATTGTTAGAGAAGAAAATAAATAATAATTAAGGTTTAAATCGGTGATTGGCTTCTGAACCCTCATGTCGGAGTGAGAGATCCGACAATTGAAGTAGGGTCAGAATGGAAAGATTTGAGATCGAGAGGTTTCTTTCTAGTTTGTGTAACAGCACCCCCCCCCCCCGGGTGATTTCAGGGGCGTTAACGTGGATTGAATTCAAGGGTACCAATCGTCTCTTAAACGAAAACAACCGAAGAAACAATCATCGATGTTGAACATTGTGACGATGTGTAGAGCCATGGAGGTTACGATCGTAAGAAGATAAACAATGAAATAAATCTGGGTTTATTTCTCTCACTATTCTTAACACGACAGTTTATGAAAGAGAAGAAATGGTGCATAATGTGGGGGAGGGAGAGGTCGTTGTGCACAGAGATCTCATTCATTCCTAAGCCATTTTCAAATGAAAATAAGTGTAACACCCTAGAAACTGCAGAAATAAAATTTCGAAGAAACAATTCGGCAATAGACTAACTTGCGGAATAAGGTGCGACAATTTCATTACACAAACAACCCAACAGGTATAGAGTAGCCAAATTTTAGGTAGATAACTGAAGTATAAAACGACATCCTATTAATCTACAAAATATCTAGATTAGGGACGGGTGTCGCTATACTTCCAAAATGAATCTTCAAAATAATCTCTCACGACCCCAAGGTCGCTCCCTCAATCCCGACGAGCCCCACTGCTAAGATAACCTGCCAACATGACAACCAAGAGCAAGCGTTAGGCTAACGCCTAGTGAGAACAAGCTAAATAAAAGAGAGTACTAAACCCAATTGGTGCCACGCGGTAGTATAGCCATGAGCTAAGTCAAGAAATCCAATAAACCATTAGTGATTAAACATGGTATAAGTAATACCCACAAATCACATAACGAGCTCAACCCCTCTAGATCTGTTGCTCAAAACATTCAAGTCAACCCCTCTGGATCTATCCTTGAGAGTTCCCAAAACAGGGGGAACTCAAGCACATAATGGGATTACACCTTACTGCACCATGAGACGTTGCCCGACCGTATAGGACCACACCTTACTTATCATGGAAACCCGATGCCTATCCCGTGCTAAAACGTGAACCAAATGCCCAAAACAGGGTCCATAGGAACACAGTGCCTATGGATCCATTGCACTACGACTCAAAGCCAAAGCATGTCATTTCAGAGCATACTCATATTAAATCAGTTATACAGAAAATTCATATAAACAACGGTTCAATTCTATAAATCGTGATTCTTGAAAATGTGAGATCTTTAGAAGGTATTTCCCAACAAAATCAGTTGCTTTGAAACCAGGTTTCCCACATTTAAATAATGCATTTATCACATAGCATTCGAAATACAGACCGATTTAGGTTAAGGACTCACCTCAGATTTCTTCCTGATTATAGCCTGCTTCTGACGATTGCTACCTATGACAACACCGTTAAATCGGTAAGCCCAAAGATACAGACAACATGCTGACTTACAACTCTAGAATACGAATACAACAACTGCCAAACATAGCTACGGTCGAACAACCAACCCGGTCGAACAGGGTCCGGTCGAAGGGCACCCCGGTCGAAGGAACTACCCGGTCGAACAACCACCCGGTCGAACGACCCCACCGGTCGAACGACCCCACCGGTCGAACGACGGTCCGATCGAACAACGGTCCGATCGAACGACGGTCGTCTTGTTCATCAAGAACATCAAGAACAGATCGCATACAGAACCCAGATCCAAAATGAGAAAATACTCAGATCTCACAATGGAACGGTTTAAAACCTTCACAACGAGATTCTACGCGGCTAAAAGCATTCAGATCAAAGCATTAAGCTAGATTCGTACCTTGATTTGGAGAAAATCGAACAACCACTTTTCCTTGACTTCCTTCTCTCTCTCCCTGATCTTTGATAACAAGATTTGTGATATTATCAAAATATCTGAAATCTGAATTATATTTATATAACCCAAGTTACATTTTACCCCCTTGAACTTTGGGTAATAGTCAACTTTTCACCCAACCCCAAAATAGCGGGTGTTACAATCCTCCCCAACTTGGAGAAGATTTCGACCTCGAAATCTCGGCTATGGGAAGAGGTGAGGGTACCTCCGTCTCAAGTCCTCTTCCGCTTCCCAAGTCACATTGGCACCTCGATGGTGCTTCCACTGAACTTTGACCATTGTGACTTCTCGGTGACGAATCTTCTTCGTCTTCCTTTCCAAAATTGCCTCAGGTTCTTCAACGCAACGATTTCCCGCATCCACTCTGATCTCGGAGAGTGGAATAACACTCTCCTCCTTTGCTAGACACTTTCGTAGATAGCACACGTGAAACGTGTTATGGATGCCCCTCATCTCCGGAGGAAGTTCCAGCTGATAAGCTTGAAGTCCTACCCGCTTAGTCACAGTGAACGGCCCAAGGAAACGGGGGCTTAACTTCCCACGCTTCCCAAATCTAATAATTCCTTTCCAAGGGGACACCTTCAACATAACCCGGTCTCCTACTTGGAATTCCATTGGCCGTCTTTTCTTATCGGCGTAACTTTTCTGTCGATCTTGGGCCGCCTTCAAACGTTCGCGGATGCCCTTGACCTTGTCCGCCGTTTCTTGTACAACTTCTGGTCCGGCGAACTGCTTTTCCCCCGCCTCGAGCCAACATACGGGAGTTCGACACTTGCGACCGTATAATGCTTCAAACGGTGCCATCCCTATACTTGAGTGGTAGCTATTATTGTACGCGAACTCTACCAAAGGCAGGTGCGTATCCCAACTACCCCCAAAGTCGATTACGCACGATCTTAACATATCTTCTAGCGTCTGGATTGTCCTCTCGCTTTGTCCGTCGGTTTGAGGATGGTAGGTTGTGCTCAACTTCACACGTGTACCCAATTCCTTTTGTAAGCCATCCCAAAAGTGCGACGTGAACCGACTATCCCGATCAGAGACTATAGATAGCGGCACGCCGTGCCGGGAAATTACTTCATCGATGTACAACTTCGCCAATTTATCCATTGGTAACGTCTCCCGCATGGCCAAGAAGTGAGCGCTTTTGGTCAAACGGTCAACTATAACCCAAATGGCGTCGTGACCTTTCAAGGTCTTTGGTAGCTTTGTCACAAAATCTATCGTGATGTGTTCCCATTTCCATTCCGGAATTTCCAAGGATTGCAAACTTCCGTAGGGTCTTTGGTGCTCAGCCTTCACTTGCAAACAAGTCACACACTGCTCTACATAGCGCGCCACATCGAGCTTCATGACTGGCCACCAATAAAGCAATTTCAAATCTCTATACATTTTCGTGTTTCCCGGGTGAATGGAGTATTTTGACTTGTGGGCATCTTCGAGAAGAAGTTCTCTATTACCCCCAATCTTGGGCACCCAGACTCGCCCATTGAAAAGCTTCACCCCTCGACTATCTTCAGTCAACAAAAGATGTTGTTTCGCCATGACTTCTCCTTTGAGGTTTTCCTCTAGCAGGGCTTCGGCTTGCGATTCCTTGATTCTATCAATAAGCGTTGAAGTTATTTCAATCCGTGCAAAGGTAGCACGAGAATTTCCTCCGCAGACTTTCCGACTCAAGGCGTCGGCAACCACGTTTGCCTTACCCGGATGGTAGAGCAACTCGCAGTCATAATCCTTCAACAACTCCAACCATCTTCGCTGCCTCATGTTTAGCTCTTTCTGATTAAAGATATACTTCAGACTCTTGTGATCCGTATAAAGAGTGCACTTCGTACCGTAAAGGTAGTGCCGCCACAACTTCAGTGCAAACACCACAGCTGCCAATTCCAAGTCATGAGTAGGGTAGTTGACTTCATGCACTTTAAGTTGCCTTGATGCGTAAACGATCACCTTCCCTCTTTGCATCAGGATGCAACCCAAACCCATCTTCGACGCATCGCTGTACACCACAAAATCTTCCGTCCCGTCTGGTAAGGATAGGATAGGAGCTTCACAAAGCTTCTTCTGTAAGGTGCGGAACGCCTCTTCTTGCCTCTCAGTCCACACAAATTTCACGTTCTTCCGGGTCAAGATTGTCAATGACGAGGCTATCTTTGAGAAATCTTGAATGAATCTCCGATAGTACCCTGCCAAACCTAGGAAACTTCGGATTTCAGACGGGTTCTTGGGAGGTTCCCAATTCGTCATTGCCTCTATCTTCGCGGGATCCACTTTTACTCCTTCCTTTGAAACTATATGCCCCAAAAATTGAACCTTTGTAAGCCAAAAGTCGCACTTTGAAAACTTTGCGTAGAGTCTTTCTCGCCTTAATACATCCAACACTTCACGGAGATGTTGCTCGTGCCCTCCTTCATCCTTGGAGTAAACTAGGATGTCGTCGATGAACACGATTACCGATTTGTCGAGGAACGGTCGGCACACTCGATTCATCAAGTCCATAAATATTGTCGGTGTGTTGGTTAGGTCGAATGGCATTACCAGAAACTCGTAGTGTCCATAGCGAGTTCTAAATGCCGTCTTTGGGATGTCGCTCTTAGCTACCTTTACTTGATGATACCCCGATCGAAGATCGATCTTTGAAAAACAACCTGCTCCTTGAAGTTGATCGAACAGGTCGTCGATTCGTGGAAGTGGATACCTGTTCTTCACCGTCACTTTATTCAGTTCTCTGTAGTCGATACACATTCTCAATGCACCGTCCTTTTTCTTGACAAAAAGTACCGGGGCTCCCCAGGGTGACGAGTTCGGTCGAATGAAACCTTTCTCGAGAAGGTCTTGAAGTTGAACCACCATCTCTTGCATTTCGGTAGGAGCCAAACGATAAGGAGCTCGAGCAATCGGAGCCGCTCCAGGAATGAGGTCAATACGAAAGTCCACAACACGATCGGGCGGCAACCCGGGCAAGTCTTCCGGAAACACATCAGGAAACTCGCGCACCACCCTAACATCTTCCAATTTCCGTTGGTCGAGTTTGGTATCGATGGCATATGCTAAGAAAGATACGTATCCTTTCGCCAAACACTTCCTAGCTTTGATTACTGAAATAATCGCCACATCGCTTTTCCTTCCTTCGCCGTAGATTATAGTCGCTTCTCCGTTTGCCACAGGTAAACGGATCATTTTCTTGGAACATACAATTTCGGCCTGGTTCTTAGATAACCAGTCCATACCTACCACCACGCCGAATCCGCCAATTTGCATTGGTAATAGGTTTATGGGAAATTTCTTCCCCTTAAGCTCTAAGATGCAATCCTTAAGGATATTATGAATTAGAACTTGACCTCCATTTGCTATTTCTACCACAACAGCAATCTCTAGCATACTTTTAGACATAGCAAGCCTTTGACAGAACAAATCAGATATGAACGAGTAGCTAGCACCAGAATCAAATAGCACACGCGTAGGTACGGAATTTAGAAGAAACGTACCCGACACTACATCAGTCGATGCTTTAGCTTCCTCTGACGACATCTGGAAAGCCCTTCCAGTCGACCGCGGCGGTTCCATCTTCTTCCCGCTAAATCCCCCAGTCTTGAGCTTCGGGCATTCCGCCCTTACGTGCCCCGGTTCCCTACACTCAAAACATACCTGTCCCTTGAGAGGGCAATCTCGGAACGTGTGACCCGTCTTCCCACATTTGTAGCACGTCCCGGGAATAAAGTTGCAAGGACCGAAATGCTTACTTCGGCACTTGGAGCACCACTTGGCATCGCGTCTAGGATCAGCTCCTCGCTGAGCGCTGTTGTTGGTATAAAAGGGTTTCTTTGAGGGCATTGAACTTCCCTCCCACTTCCTCTTCTCGACTTGGCGACCACCCTGATCCCTGCCGAGACTGTAAGAATCCTCCATGAGTTGAGCTTCTTCCATTGCCTCCCGAAGGGTGGAGGTCTTCGTCACACGAACCATCGACATCATGTCCGATGGAAGACCCTTGATGTAAGCCTTGATCTTATCTTTCTCTGTCGGGACCAGATGTCCCACAAAGCCTAGCTTGTCCATAAAGAGACGGCTGTATTCTCTCACAGACATACCTCCCTTCTTCAAATTCTGGAATTCATCCTTGATTCGGTCCAACGACCGCTCGTTACAGTACTCCTCTAGCAGTTTCTCCTTGAAGGTAGACCAAGACAATTGGTCTAGAACAGTCGGCTCCAGCAAAGCAGAGTACACATCCCACCAGGTAAGAGCTATTCCCCGCAGCATTCGGGAACCAAATATCACCCTCTGTTCCTCCCCACATTCGCTTGAGCGAAAAGCTTGCTCCATCTCTCGGACCCAGGCCATACAATCTAAGGGATTGTCCGAGCCTTTAAATTCTGGTGGTCGGCAACCCAGAAAAGCCTTGAACATGCAAGTCCGTGTCGTTCGATTGACGCCTAGGGTTGCAGTTACCACAGGGGAAATTACAGGTCCGGTACCCCCGGATCCAGCAACAATCACATTCTCGCCAACCGTTTCGGGCCTACGGTTGTTAGTGTCTCGGTCCTCGAGGAGTTTCAAGAACACTTCCTGTTGTTGCGCCATGACCCTATTCATGGCCAACATCATACGATCCATCATTCTCGTTTCGGCCGTCACTTCTTCGATAATAGGCTCATTAGCCTCCAAATTTCGTCGAGGAATATGCTCGGGTCCTCCACCCAGCACATTACTCACACGTACAGTTTCCCCCACTACGGTCGCCAGCGGATGGTCGGCCGTAGGTATGTCGGCCTCCTGGCCTTCCGGATGACTCCTGGTATTAACCATGGTTCTGCTGAACGCAATCATGCAAAAGAACGGGATAAGGATTACGGAAAACACAGAGAACGTACTTCTACACTTATCAATCGTTATAACAACAGTAATTTAAGTATGCTCACGTAAGACATTTTCATAATAACGTTAGCTAAGTGAAATTATGAACGTATAATACGCAAGAGTGCTTATTACCATCGTTACAACTTTCAACTTTTGCAATTTTCCGTTGACCCTAAGACCATCCTATCTTACAAGATCTACCCCATCTCACGAGTCGTAACTTAATAGTCTCAGCTTAAGTCTAGGCATCTTACAGTCATACCTAGTTCACTTAAACCAAGGCTCTGATACCAACTTGTAACACCCTAGAAACTGCAGAAATAAAATTTCGAAGAAACAATTCGGCAATAGACTAACTTGCGGAATAAGGTGCGACAATTTCATTACACAAACAACCCAACGGGTATAGAGTAGCCAAAATTTAGGTAGATAACTGAAGTATAAAACGACATCCTATTAATCTACAAAATATCTAGATTAGGGACGGGTGTCGCTATACTTCCAAAATGAATCTTCAAAAGAATCTCTCACGACCCCAAGGTCGCTCCCTCAGTCCCGACGAGCCCCACTGCTAAGATAACCTGCCAACATGACAACCAAGAGCAAGCGTTAGGCTAATGCCTAGTGAGAACAAGCTAAATAAAAGAGAGTACTAAACCCAATTGGTGCCACGCGGTAGTATAGCCATGAGCTAAGTCAAGAAATCCAATAAACCATTAGTGATTAAACATGGTATAAGTAATACCCACAAATCACATAACGAGCTCAACCCCTCTAGATCTGTTGCTCAAAACATTCAAGTCAACCCCTCTGGATCTATCCTTGAGAGTTCCCAAAACAGGGGGAACTCAAGCACATAATGGGATTACACCTTACTGTACCATGAGACGCTGCCCGACCGTATAGGCCCACACCTTACTTATCATGGCAACCCGATGCCTATCCCGTGCTAAAACGTGAACCAAATGCCCAAAACAGGGTCCATAGGAACACAGTGCCTATGGATCCATTGCACTACGACTCAAAGCCAAAGCATGTCATTTCAGAGCATACTCATATTAAATCAGTTATACAGACAATTCATATAAACAACGGTTCAATTCTATAAATCGTGATTCTTGAAAATGTGAGATCTTTAGAAGGTATTTCCCAACAAAATCAGTTGCTTTGAAACCAGGTTTCCCACATTTAAATAATGCATTTATCACATAGCATTCGAAATACAGACCGATTTAGGTTAAGGACTCACCTCAGATTTCTTCCTGATTATAGCCTGCTTCTGACGATTGCTACCTATGACAACACCGTTAAATCGGTAAGCCCAAAGATACAGGCAACATGCTGACTTACAACTCTAGAATACGAATACAACAACTGCCAAACATAGCTACGGTCGAACAACCAACCCGGTCGAACAGGGTCCGGTCGAAGGGCACCCCGGTCGAAGGAACTACCCGGTCGAACAACCACCCGGTCGAACGACCCCACCGGTCGAACGACCCCACCGGTCGAACGACCCCACCGGTCGAACGACGGTCCGATCGAACAACGGTCCGATCGAACGACGGTCGTCTTGTTCATCAAGAACATCAAGAACAGATCGCATACAGAACCCAGATCCAAAATGAGAAAATACTCAGATCTCACAATGGAACGGTTTAAAACCTTCACAACGAGATTCTACGCGGCTAAAAGCATTCAGATCAAAGCATTAAGCTAGATTCGTACCTTGATTTGGAGAAAATCGAACAACCACTTTTCCTTGACTTCCTTCTCTCTCACCCTGATCTTTGATAACAAGATTTGTGATATTATCAAAATATCTGAAATCTGAATTATATTTATATAACCTAAGTTACATTTTACCCCCTTGAACTTTGGGTAATAGTCAACTTTTCACCCAACCCCAAAATAGCGGGTGTTACAATAAGCAATAAAAAAAAGTCAATAAACTAAAACTACTGTTATACAAGTAAAAAAGTCATTCATGAGTTGAATACCTTCGTAAGGAGATTGTGTTGGACCAAGGATCATGACTTGAAAATACCGCATGTTATCTTCCGATGGCGATGCGCTTATCCCCGGAGCTACGGCAACAAAATCACAAAAAAATAAACACAAACACCAAACAAATCCTTCATTACACCTCCAAATGACAACACCTAAGAAATTAATTGATCCAAATTCTCATGCAATCATTACAATTCCGCAACATATTTACAAACTCAAATGAGTTTCCTTATAATAATTCAGAAAAATAAAAGAAAAAAACTTGAGGAATAAAGTTAAACTTCACCTGGTTCACTGAGTAAGCGCTGAGTTTGTTGAATCATAACAACAAAGTCAAAATCTAAGTTAGGGTTTTCAGATGTATATTTGATCGATGAAATAATCTGAAACAATATACATACATACAAACATATACATGTTTCTAGTAACAAAATAATGAAATCGAGGAATTATATACCTAAGAAATTCATTGATCCAAATCCTCATGCAATCATTACAATTCCGCAACATATTTACATATTCAAATGAGTTTCCTTATAATAATTCAGAAAAAAAGAAAAAAAAACTTGAGGAATAAAGTTAAACTTTACCTGGTTCGCTGAGTAAGCGCTAAGTTTTCTGGATCATAACAACAAAGTCAAAATCTAAGTTAGGGTTTTCAGATGTATATTTGATCGATGAAATAATCTGAAACAATATACATACATACAAACATATACATATTTCTAGTAACAAAATAATGAAATCGAAGTAGATATGGATCAGAAGAGCAGGATCACAAGTTGTTTTGTGTTAATACCTTGATAATTTTGCGAGGGAGATGAGGTTACCTTCAATAAGAGCTTTGCAGAGAGTCAGAGACTTCATCTTGAAGAGGAGATATGAGAGATCGAAGAAAATCATGGGGAGGAATCGTGGAACGGTGAACCAGGCTTTCAAAACAACCTCCTGTGGATGATTAAGTGAGGAGCCGACTCGTTTCCTATTGAGGGGGAGAGAAATCGGGCGTGAGGGGAGAGAGGGAAACAAATGGGGGAAGTGGGCTGGATCGTGGGGGTGGGGGATTAAGAGCAGTGCCCTGCCGTGAAATGAGAAATTTGAACGAACAAGATTAAAAGTTGGTTGAATTTAAACGGTGTAGATTGAATGGAGGGGTGGTTGACTCGTCTTCATCCATATATATATAATTTAAAAAAATTGTTTTCTTTTATTTAACTTTGGCACGTGAATGGTAGTGTGTCTCAAATTTAATGAACTATTATTTTTTTTATATTAAATTGTTATAAATTTGATATAAACAGTAGTTTATTTTTAATTCTCACATTTTTGTAACATCAAATAAAATATTATAAATATATTTGTTGTTTTACTTTATATATATTTTCAATTACATCTTTATATTTATTAATTGTGTATAAAATTATAACCAAAATAAAATATTTATACATAACTAATTTCGAATAACTATTATTTTATTAAAACATTGTCCGGCAAAAATTAGATAGCTTTTACTTATTGATAAGTTATTTGGGGCAATAAAGGACTTTTGAAGCCTGTTGACTAGGGTTGGAAGCTAAATTAAGTCTTCGCTATAACATAAGAAAGTCGGGGAGTGCATAAGCCCTTTTAGAGATAGGGGCTACTTTCTTGTGGTAGTCGTTGCAAATGATCAAGTTTTTTTTGATAACCGTGAATTTCCGGACCAACTTATGTGCACCGACTAATATTAATATTAATTATTATTTTAACTATTAATTATAAACAAATATGAATTATTACAAATTAAGTATTACTAATATTAATTAATATTAGTTGAAAATTATTGATTACATTTTAATTATACATCGATGTTAATTTTTAATTATTACTGATTTTGTTGTAGCAGGCCCTAAGTCTAAGTCTATGGAATTTTTGTGTTCAATTGCTTAAGTATTTAGAGTTTTAGGTTATTCTAAATTTCTCATTGATCATTAAATTTTTTAAAGATTTGTAAATGTTTTCTTGAACTTAACTTATTCTCTTAAACATTATTTGATTCAAGTGTTTTCTTTCTATGTTTCATAAGGTACTTTGTTTAAAACCCACACCAAGACATTATGTTAGGTGATATGTTCTATTATTCGGGGTTATGGTTTATGTTCTCCGTCGGTATTGTTTTTTGTTATATTAAATAAAAAATCGACGCGGAGATAAGTCGTCCAACTTGACTGAGACTCAAAACATCTTCAAATTGTTCATTTTGTTTATATATAGGGCATTTTTTTGGCTTTCCGCCATGAGCATCCGAAACCTCATGACCGGCCTTGTGATTAATTAACGAATACTGAAGCAAATTGGATTTTTTTAATCAATATTTGTTATTTAAAGTGAGAATGTAAAAGAAGTAATATGGACCCTTAATCACTTTTAATCTCAAACTCTCTCATGAATCGTGCTTGATACGAGAATTGATCTGATGCATCTTGGTACATCTTATATGGTACATCTCATCCTAATATGCATTCAATGATGGAGATATATTTTTACCCTTCTCACCATATCCTTCATACTCACCAGAGCTCAACTCTATAATTAGCATCAAAATATTTTTTGAAAACCTGTTCCATATATCATATTGGTACACCTCTTGTGGCCATGGAGGTTCACCTGCGATGATTCTAGACCATTCTTGGTCGGCCGGGGGATTAGTCGGTGCGCGTAAGCTGATCCGAAAACCCACGGTTACAAAAAAAAAACTGAAACATGAAGAGACAATATTGTTTTAAATATATTTTAAATTAAGGATAAAAATTAATTTCAATAAAAAACAATGTTTTTTATGGTAAAATTCAATTTGAATGGGATAACCATTAAAGAATATATTTGTCTTAAAAATACTAGAAGTGTACTCGTACAATGCATCGAGATACATCACGATTTTAATGTTTCATTTTATTTTTTTGTCGATTTACAGTACGATTTTGGGTGAATTTAAGAAAATGATAATGTTTTTTTATAAATTTGTTTAATTTAGGCTTAATAATATAATGTTTTTTATATTAAAAAAATTAAGTATTTTGTTAGAATTCAATGATTATGTTATATATTTTAATGACATATAGAAAAAATAACCAATTACATATTTAATAATATAATTAAAACAAAATTATAGTAATATAATATATTAATTAATAGTGATACATGGAAATATCTGCATAAAAGGAAGACCCTGCACATACCAAATTGATGGGTGTTAGAAGTTTGCAGTAATAATATGTATCTTGTGCTTTGATACTTGTAAATTAAGAGATTTTTAAAATCTTGCATAAAATGATAGTACTTTGTGCCTAACAATTTGTATTTAAATTTTTTTATCTATGTTTTATAATATAATATAGTATAGATAATTGTGTTTGGAAACAGAGTAAATTACAATTTTAGCCCATGTGATTTGTTAATAATTTTGATTTTTACCCTTTATGTTTTTAAAAATTGCAATTCCCTGTGGTTTTTAATTTGTGACTATTTTCGTCCTTGGACAAATTCTTACATTTAAATATAAATGACTAAATCAATAAATAATTATAAACCACATAACTAAAACAACAATAAAAATTATAAACTATAAATATGAAAATAACAATGAATTATAAATTATAAGGACAAAATCTGTAATTTCTAAATCATAAGGATAAAAATCATAATTTTTAACAAGTTATGGGGACGATTTTTACATATTTGTTTATTATCAATCAATATATTTAATTGATAGTGATGATTTGGTATCTTTAACTTATAAAACTACTTTAATTTGTCCTTATTAAAATATTTATAAACTTTACAAACAATCAAATAATGTTTTCAAATAGCATATCAATAAAAGTTGTTTTAATTACTCACCAATAAATAAAAACTAATTTAATTATTTGAGAACTATAAAAAATATAACTTATACTGTTTTACATAATTTTTTTCGATCTAGATATAATATTTATTGTATTGATTAACATATATTTGTTTTACGGTATTCTTATTTCATATATTTGGTTCATAATTTGAAACTTTTTATGTGTATACTTTGTCTCACAAACTTTTCATATTGTGAATTTGAGTCAATGTGAAACAAATATATGTTAATCATTATATTAAATTCTAGCCATAAATAAAAAAAATCATATGAAATAATACATGATGCACTGGTTCTTAAAAATATTACGGTTTAGATTGTTCTCAAAACAATAACTTTAAAAACGTTCATATAAAACAAACAATAACACTATGAAACTACAACATAAATTTGAATATTTCTTTATTTCTATAGTTTTTAATAATTATATAGTTATATCATCATAAGAACATATCCAACAAAAATAAAGATTTTATTCTCTGTATTGTTACAAATATTTTCTATAACTGTTCTTTATTTACAGAGAAAACTCCAAATTTAAAGAATTCTCAAATTAGTGAGATGAAAAAAAAATATTTTAATCATTACCATAAGTGAGATTGAGTTATTATTATTTGATATAATTTTTTTTAAATCACATTTTCTTAAGCCACCAAACCAATATATAAAGTTTCTTTTTTTATATAGAAAAAAGATGTATTGGATGATAAATTTATATAGTGTTTTAATAATATGATTAAAACTAAAAAAATTAAAATAGAAAATTTGTTGAAAATGAAAATAATTTTTACAGTTTTTAAATTTTGTTTCTTTATTTTAAAGAAATTATGAAGAATTTACTGAAGTCTTAAAGACTGTTCAATCATATATATATATTATATTATTCCATTTAAATTTTAATTGGTAAATTTAAAAACATTATCTATACTATATTATAAAGCACGGATAAAAAACTCTTAAATACAAATTATTAGGCACAATGTACTATCATTTCATGCAAGATTTTAAAAATCTCTTAATTTACAAGTATCAAAGCACAATATACAAATTACTACTGCAAGATTCTAACACCCACCAATTTGGTATGTGCAGACCTTCCTTTTATGCAGACATTTTCATGTATCACTATTAATTAATATATTATATTACTATAATTTCGTTTTAATTATATTATTAAATATGTAATTGGTTATGTTTTTTAGATGTCATTAAAATATAATTAAGATAATCATTAAATTCTAACAAAATACTTAATTTTTTATATAAAAAACATTATATTATTATGCCTAAATTAAACAAATTTATTAAAAAAACATTATCACTTTCTCAAAAATATCTAAAATCGTACTGTAAATCGACAAAAAGTAAAATGAAACATTAAAATCGTGATATATCTCGCTGCATTGCGCGAGCACGCTTCTAGTTAGTTGTGAGTTAAACATATTTCATCAACAAATTGAATATATACATTTATATTATATATGTTTCTTGATTAAAAAGGAAATATAATTAATACTATTAAAAAATTTAATTAAGAATCTTGACATACAATAACAATAAAATATAATCTACATAATAATAATAATAATAATAATAAATGGTGCACTAGAACTAAAAATGTTTTAAAAAATATAATAAATTTTTTAGGAGGAAGTTTTATGTAGAGACAAGTTTTCTTTTTTCAAATTCGTCATTTCAACAAAAAAATCCTCTTAAACAAAAACGTTACCAACCAAACTGATTAATTTATACATATAACTTTATTCATACACGACTTAATAAAAACCAACAAAACATCCCCTTGGTTGTAAGTTACAATATTTCATCAACAAATTGAAATACATGTATTTTGATTAAGAGGGTGTTTGTGATTGCTCATTTAAACTTCTTATTGACTTATAACTTTTTCCTTCACCGCTAATAAGTTATTTTTAGTGTTTGTGTTGGAACAAAAAATGCTTATAGTTTTTCCATACCGTTAATAAGGAGTTTTTGATAAGTTAAATCATTCTGACTTATCAACTTATTTGAAAAAAACTTATGATTTTTTTGGTTATTTTACATGTATAAGCAATCCCAAACACCCCTTAAATAATAACTTATTAGTTTATTACGTTTTTGTACCATAATAAGCTAATATAAACACTTTTTATAAAACTTCTTTTTGTCACCACATAAGTTAATGAATATTTTTTAGAAGGAAAAAAAAACACAAGTTATTTTTAAGCAATCCCAAACACCCCATAAGTAAAGAAATACAATAACGAATACTATTACAATATTTAATTAAATAACCCAATAATCTTGACATACAATAATAAAAAAATATAAGAGCATCTCCAACAAATTTTGTAAAAAAATTCTAAAATGAAGAATCAAAGTTCAAATTTTCTAGCAAAAATTACATTCAACTCCAACAGATTCTTCATTTTGAAGATGACATCATTATTTTTATTATTAAAATATTGTATATATCTAATAAAATATTATTTCTTTCTCCTACTCATTTCATTTTCAAGATTTATTATTGATGGAACATAATAAAAAACAATTTATCTCTCATAGTAATCATTTTTAAAGAGTTCTCCAAATTTAGAGAAAGTTTCATTCTTTCTTCTACTTTCTCCATTTTGGAGAAAGATTTGGAGAATCCGTTGGAGCAAAAAAATGACCAAAATCCCTATTTTCTCCATTTTAGAGAAGCTGTTGGAGATGCTCTAATATTTTTAAATGATATATATAGCGAGAGAGGAATGTTCAAACGAGAACGCTAACTATTTAAGAAAACAAGAAAAACAGCAAATCATGTATAAAATCACATGTGATTCGGCATTAATCCGGAAAAAAGGGACACAAGCGACTTTTCCCGCGACTTCAAGTTTCATGCAAAGTCGCGGGGAATCACATATGATTTTGTACATACTCTACCCTTTTTTTGTTTTCTTAAATAGATATCGTTCTGATATGAACCTACCAATCTATCTCTATATATATAATATATTAATATTACAATAAATGTTGCACTAGAAAACAAAAGAAAGAAAACTTATTGTCAATTTCTACATTAGTAGGACCCACATTTGAAATCTGGGACACAGACGGCAGTTTTTTTTCTTCTCCCCTCTTCTGTAATCATTTTTTTCTCTACTATAAAAATCAAACCCTCATTTCACTTATTTCTCTCTCTACAAAAAATTACTTTTTTTTATAATTTAATTCCATCATTTAGTTCTTGGTGTTCTTCGTTTTGGGCGTCTGAATTCTCTGCGTGAATCAACGGAGGGGGAAAAAGTCTCCTCTAATCACATCCACAATCCCAATTGAAGATGTAAAAGAATCTTGAAATTAGGGTTCTTGTTAAACTGTAAACTTCTCGAAAAAAGGTCTGTTCTTCGTTCGATTTCGTTCTCGTTTTCTTCAATCAAGTTGTTTTTAATCGTTATATCGATCTGGGTTTCGTTTCTTGTTCTTCAATTTCGGTTCGTATTCTCTTCGAATTAAACCCTAATTTTTAATTTCTGGATACCCTTTTTATGAAATCGGAAATCCCCCTTTTGTTTTCGAGATGAAATTCCGAAATTCCATCTGGGTGTTTACATTTCTGGTGTTTTATGAGTTATAATATGTTGGAATTGTAGAAAATTTTGGGGATTTCGAGTTAATTTTGATTAATTTTTTTTTTTGGGTTGAATTAGGTTTTTTTGGGGGAGGGTTCAATTATGGAGGAAATTGAAGCAGCTAATAAAGCTGCAATTGAAAGTTGTCATAGAATTCTCAATCTTTTAGCTCAACCCCAAAATCATGTACAATCAAAGAACCTAATGGTACAAACAAATGATGCTGTTTATAGATTCAAGAAAGTTGTATCTCTTCTTGATCATGGTTTAGGTCATCCTAGAGTTAGAAAATTCAAAAAAGTTCAAAACTTGATCCCTCAAAACATCCTTCTAGACAACAACAACAACAACAACAACACAATTCAAGAACCACCACAAAAAAAACCCCTTCAACTTTTGCTAACAGCACCCCCTAATCAGACTCACCCAATTCAAGAAACTGGTTCAAATGGTGTCAAGAACAACAACACACTTTCTTTAGGGAACCATCAATCGAGCTCGATCGTGAAGAACCCGAATCCGATTTCGCAAAAGAATCCGAACCCGTCTTCGAATTACCAGTTCCTGCAAAACCAGACACAGTTGCAGCTTAAACAGCAGGCGGCTGAGATGATGTATCGAAGGAGTAATAGCGGGTTGAACTTGACGTTCGATAGCTCGGTTGGTGGGACGCCTACCATTTCGTCGAATAGGTCGTTTATGTCTTCGTTGAGTATGGAAGGGAGTGTGACGACTTTGGATGGGAGTTCTTTTCAGTTGATCGGGTCGACTTCGCGGTCGACTGATCAAGGTACATACCAACATAAACCGAGGTGTTCTGCTAGGGGAGATGATGAGAGCGGGAAATGTGGGAGTTCTGGAAGATGTCATTGCTCCAAGAAGAGGTTTACTATCTTTACTTTGTTGGCCATGATCCATTTTTCAATGTTTTAGTACAAATGAGAGTGATAAATATTGTGAGACCCTCATAACCAACTATCCATGCATTATTCATGATGTTAGACATTCATCACCACAAAATATTCATTAGTGAATATGCATCATATCATATCAGTATATAGGTTATTCATCATGAATGTATGGGGTATTCATCATGAATATATGGGGTATTCAAAATGAGAACAATAAAAATATTGTGAGAACCTCATAACCAACTATTCATGCATTATTCATGATGTAGACATTCATCACCACAAAATATTCATTAGTGAATATGCATCATATTCATATGAATATATAGGTTATTCATCATGAATATATGGGGTATTCAAAATGAGAACAATAAAAATATTGTGAGAACCTCATAACCAACTATGTCATGTATTATTCATGATGAATACCCCATATATTCATGATGAATAACCTATATATTCATATGAATATGATGCATATTCACTAGTGAATAATTTTTGGTGATGAATATCTACATCATGAATAATGCATGAATAGTTGGTTCTTAGGTTCTCAAAATATTTACGGTTCTCATTTGAACCTGCCCCTTACCTACAAATGGTTCCTTTTCTATTAGAACTCAAACGGTAATTCGTTTGTTATGTTCATCAGGAAACACAGGGTTAAGAGGTCAATCAAAGTACCGGCTGTTAGTAACAAGCTTGCAGACATCCCCCCCGATGAGTATTCTTGGAGGAAATACGGCCAAAAGCCGATTAAGGGCTCTCCTCATCCCAGGTACCTTTTAAAGACTACAATTTGTGATTGATGTTTTATTGAAAACTTTAAATGAACTCACTTTATGAAATATTATGTTCCTAATTCAATTCGATAATGAAAAATGGTTCAATGTGATGTAGAATATGATGATGGATCACCGTTTAGCTTCAATATCCATGATACATAGATTATGGGATATACTTGGTTCGTTTAGTAAATTTTTTCAACTTGTTCACGAGCAGCCCGCCCCCCGGGGGGGGGGGGGTCTTTACTTTGTTAGCCATGACACTGGGATACCGTTTAGCTTCACTTTTTCACACTTTTCATAAGTTGAGGGTCTTCACGTAAACATCTGCTTTACTCTTTGGAGTAGAGGTCAGGTCAGTCGACGTACATCTTATCCTCCCTAGACCCCACCTCCAGGATATACCGGTTCGTTTGGTTGGGTTGGGTTTATTCATGATACATAGACATTGGGACGTGTTTGTTTATGGCCATTAATACAACACACACACACGAGTTCATGGAGACAACCACTCAACTATTTGTGGTAGAGGTCAGGTTTGCGTACATTCCACTTTCAGATCCTACTTTCGAGCAGGATATACTATCCTAGGTCAGTTTGGTTTTACACAAACAAGTTTGTAACCAAACCATAACCACCACCACCACCCCGGCGCCCGGGGGGGGGGGGGGCGGGGGCCCACTAACCTCTATACAACATATTGATGACTCACGGCTTGTTTGGTTCAGGTTGGGGAATGGAAATGAAAATGACAGAGAATGAAAATGAGAATGAATTTTCATTCCCCCCGGTTTAACCCTGGATTGGAAAAAATTGGGCTTCTTGGGGATTGAACCTATTTATATTATATAAAACCATACAGTTTCTTTTATTATCATTCTCATTGATTACCGCTTAATAACTTGAGGGTTTGAATTTTTATATGTATTTATACTAATACAACCAAAATATGTTCACTATGATTCAACTAAATGATGTTCCTTTTGGTTGATTATAAATAGGGGTTACTATAAGTGCAGCAGTATGAGAGGTTGCCCGGCAAGAAAGCACGTGGAGCGATGCTTGGATGATTCAGCAATGCTTATCGTTACCTATGAAGGCGAGCACAACCACACAAGGTTACCTTCCCAATCTGCAAACACTTGATAGAAGAAAGCTCGAGCCTTTTGTTGTTCGTGTCGTGGTATATTTTTAACGCTTTTTCTTGATCGCATTGGGTTGCTTCCCGTATATGTTTTTAGTGCGATTCAAGGGAAAAATAGGGGGGGGGGGGGGGGGTTCTTTCTGAATGAACGGATATTTCATCTGGGACGGTCGGTTTTTGTTTAGTTTATGAACTTAGAGTAGAGTTTTCTTGTTGTTTGTTGTGGTACATTGTGTCTTTTTTCGTTTGGCTAAACGAACCCCGGCCTCTTTATGGGGTGGAAAGCCGGAAAACGATTGGTTATTTTGCTGCTTAGAGAAGTTAACAGTTGTGTTGTATGTCTTTTTGAGTTCTTGTGGTTTTGGTTCCTTTTGGAAAAGATGAATCTGCATTGTGGGCCGTTTATCGACTCAAAAGACGTTAAATGCTGACCGGGTAAGAGCGTGGTTTGGGTCAGAACTAATCACTAGCCGAGGAAGAGTCTATCCCTTAGCTCACCAGGTCGCATCATGACAACTGTATGGTTTGTGTTAAACAAGCTACAGTCTGGGTTTTGTGTTCCGGGCTATATAATAAGGATGTACTATCTAGCTGTTCTTATAGCGGGAAGCAGCAGTGGTCTGGTTCTTTCTTGAATGTGGAATCGTTTTAGATCGTATCCACGTCTAGTAAGGCGTGTTTGGTAGCAACTTAACATGACTTACGACTTATTCGGTCAACTATAATGACTGTTTGATAGTGACTTAATCAGTAAATTCTAGGGGAAAGTCAAGTATTTTTCAAACCCGTCTTTTTCAATAGAAAAACACCCTCCTTTTAAAAATTCTCCCAAATAAACCTTCTTAATCTATAAAGATAGATTAATCCATACAAATACTTTATCTATATATGACTTAGGGCATGTTTGTTAGCAGCTTAATGAGCTTAATGAGACTCACAACTTATTCAGTCAGCTATATATGACTGTTTGGTAGTGGCTTAATGATATAGAAAGTGGCTTATTCAGTAAGATTTCAAGGGGGAGCTTTATGCAGAAAGTCAAGTTTTTTCCAAACCAGTTCCTCATTAACTCATTAAAAAAACACGTTCCTTCCATCTATGAAAAAAATCTCTCAAATAAAAATCTTCTAAATCTATACGGACATATTAATCCACGCAGACAACTTTATCCATACAGAACTTAATGGAAAACCAACCAAAAAACCCTTAATAGAAAACCAACCAAATATCATCTTAGAAGGATTGGCTAACAACATCTATAATTGGATAAGAGCATCTTATTCAATAAGAGACCGTAAACACGTAGTAAATAGCCTTTTAGACGGTAGTGGTGGTGGTGATTGGTGGAGTCGGAATGCTAACATCTTTTTTTAATTTTAACATGTACTTTATTTTTCTAAATGTACACATGAATCTCGCCAATGTGTCGGCTCGACTTTGTACTCGTGTTGAAACGATAGTTGTTTAACCTATAAACCGAATTCGAAGGTTTATGACTTCTTATAGCATCTCCAACAGATGCATCAAAATAGAGAAAATGTAGATTTTGGAGTATTCTTTGCTCATCCAAACAGTGATGGTAACAGGATTTTTGCCGAGCCCGAACGGATGCACCTTTTAGGTAGATAAAGGCTTGCAAAGTTATCTGGTATGTTTTTAGCCGAACGGATGCACCTTTTCGGAGGGATTTTTGTAAAGTTTTTTTGGTTGAATTTGAGCGATTATTTGTTGATTTCGAGATATATTTTTTTGGTTTTTTGGTGGTTTTGAGGTATTTTTTTCGGTTTTTTGGTTGATGTTCATTATATTTTTTAATATCTTAAACACCCTTTAAAATTTAGTGGGTGCACCGTTCATAGCTAAAAAAATAACCTACTTACAAAAATAAGTTGAACAGATATACGAAAAGCGTTACATAGATTCGCCCAGCCTCCATAACATTTTTCAAAATGGTAAAAAAGACCAGTGGATGGTATCCCTGACTACCCAAGTTCGAACCCCGTGGTGAGCATCCTGTGACATCCATGATCATGGATCTGCCACATAATGGTACCCTTAATTGGGTTGGGTCGTGGTCGACGGGGATTAGTCGGGTGACACCCTTAAGTGGAAGCCCGGATACCTCGGGAACGTGTGCGTGTGTTAACTTGTCGTTCAAAAAAAAGACTAGGATAGAAAAAAAAATCCTCCATATTTGGAGAGAGAATAAATCTCCCAAAACTAAATTTTGAATGCAAGTATAAATCTATAAAATTAAATTTTAATAAATTTCCAAGAGAAGGAAAATACGTTAATTATTTTTTACTTATTTTAGAGGAGAGAACATCATATTAATATTTTATAAAAAGTTTGTTTTGGTATTAAATGTATTGAATATTTTAATAATACTAGACTAGAAGCGTAATCGTGCAATGCAGCGAGATACATCACCATTTTAATGTTTCATTTTATTTTTTGTCGATTTACAGTACGATTTTGAATGGTTTTTGAGAAAGTGATAATGTTTTTTTTATAAATATGTTTAATTTAGGCTTAATAATATAATGTTTTTTATATAAAAAAATTAAGTATTTTATTAGAATTCAATGATTATCTTATATATTTTAATGACATCTAGAAAAAATAACCAGTTACATATTTAATAATATAATTAAAACAAAATTATAGTAATATAATATATTAATTAATAGTGATATATGGAAAGGTCTGCATAAAAGGAAGGTCTTGCACATACCAAATTGGTGTTTGTTAGAAGTTTGCAGTAGTAATATATGTATCTTGTGCTTTGATACTTGTAAATTAAGAGATTTTTAAAATTTTGCATAAAATGATGGTACCTTGTGCCTAATAATTTGTATTTAAGAGTTTTTTATCCGTGCTTTATAATATAGTATAGATTTTTCAAAATGAAAAAACTGTTAGAATTGAATGAAGTTTTTCTTTTTGAAATCAAATTAATATTTTATAAAAAAGTTTGTTGAGATATTAAATGCATTGAATATTTTAATTATATTAGATTCTTCAAAATGGGAAACGGTTTGAATTGAATGTAGTTTTCCTTTTTGAAATCAGCTTATTTTTGTAAAAAGTTTGTTGAGGTACTAAATGTATTGAATATTTTAATTATATTAGATTTTTTCAAAATGGGAAAAACTATTGGAATTGAATGTAGTTTTTCTTTTTGAAGATTTTAAGTTTTCTGCTTTATTTAAGGAAATTATGGAAAAACTTTTGGAGATGCTCTTATTGTACAATATTTCAATCATCCTCAATTCTTTCTGCCCAAATAACACAATTTTGTCATTGGCTTATTGACTATCGTGTAAGTAAACCAAACTAAGCATGCCCAATATATCTCACCCAAATATGGCGTTTAGTGGGTGTCAGGGTTAGATGTACATTGACTATGCATGTAAGTAAAGCAAACTAAGACATTGTTTGGCAAAAAAAAAACTGGCTTATAAGCTAGTTTTTTTTTGTACATGTGTGGATAACCATAAGCTAATTTATTGAAAAACTACTCATAGTAGCGTTTGAAAAAGCTAGCTTATCAACTAGCAGCTAGTTTGCCAAACATAGTCTAAGTATGAATGTGGGATCTAGAAGTGTTAGGATGAGATGTACGAGATCATTCCTCTACCATGAATAGTAGAGCGAATGTTTTCATGAAAATTGAGTATACTCGTAACTTAAGTATTTCACTTATTAACATATAACTCGAAACAACTTATTGTCTTAAAACCCTATGATCGTAATACTCCAAGGCTTGGCATTGTGATGCTACACTCATAGTTGTGGCCATATGCTACCGAAATGTATCATAACTTCATCACCAGATGTCGTAAGCTATACCCTTCTTGGCAAAAAGTCACGCCGATGGACGTAATTTTGCACATTGATTCCTTCTTTTTGCAATGTAATATATGATTCGAAATCATACGTGACAGGTGTTGAATTAAACATTATATATCACGTCTCAAACTCATTTTTAACATCATTTAACTTGCTATCATCCATTTCATCTTCTGATCACAAACCAACAAACCATTTTCTGATGAACTTGACCTTAATAATGCAATCGTGGGTTCTAATTAACTTAATGCCATCAAAAACTCAGATAACTCACATATGAATAGAGTCTTTTGTCGATTTGATCATTTTGTTTTCACTATTTATGATTTACCTTTAACCTTTACTAAAACGACCATTTAACAACCCATGCGTCGTTAAGGCGACTCGAAATTGAGTTTCTAAAACATTTATACATTTATAAAATGTACAAACAATCACACCATTATATATGTTAGACTTTCTATTTGTTAATATGTTCTTGTTTTGTATTAGTTTCCATAGTATATGGACCAATTTTGCCCTTTTCTCTTTCTTAGCCTAGGTATAAAATAAGGGTGTTTGTGGTTCGGTTTAGACGGTTTAATCACTCAAACCACAAACCAAACTGCAATGAAGATTTAGAAAACTTTCTAGACTAAGCGGTTTGGCAACAGGTGACCAAACTGATTAAACCGGACCACAAAAAGACGGTCTGGTACGACTGATTTAGGCGATTTGAACCTCTTATGGGTTTTAAACTAAAAAAAAACATATATCTCCATTCTCCAATATTAAATTTTTACCAGTATAACATTAATAGAAAAAATATTATATTGAACTATAAAGAAAAACATTTATCTCCAAAAATTTTAAAAACATTGAGCAATTTGAAAATAAGATTAACAAATCCACCAACAATAGTTGGAATTGTAAACAACATTGGGCTAGTCGAAGAACAATTTAGAATTTTGATTCTTTTGACGGATTTTAGAATTTTTCCGAATTAGGGAACCAAGAGAATTGAGAAATGAAAACTAAAAACTTAGGTTATGTTTGGCAAGCTAGCTGATTAGTCACGTTTGACAAAAAAACTATCTGATAAGCATGTAAAATGACAAAAAATGACATCTTGAAAAAACAATCAATTACAATATATCATAATATAATAAAAAAAAATTATAATAATATAATATGTTAATTAATACAAATGAGATAGTAAATAAAATAAAATAATATAATATGTTAATTAAAAAGAATTTAAATTTTATTATGATATATATACTATAAATTTTGAATTTACTAAAACAAATTTTAGAAAAAATCTATATTTAACTTATGATTTTAAATAACCATTATATGATATAATATGAATAGAAGTAAATAATTGAATAATAATTAAAAATAATAGTAATTGATGACTAATATTAAAAATATATATAAAAATAATTAATGATTAACAATTGTTCTAAATAACTAAAAATTGACATAAATGTATAATTAACTTTTAATTAATATTAGTAATTATTAATTTTTAATAATTTAAATTTATTTAAAAATATTAGTTAATAGAATAGTAAATACTATTAATGAGGGTATAATTGAAAAAAAATCACAAAAATCTTCTTATAAGTTACTTCAAGTAGATTATCAATAAGTTAGCTTCTGTCCATCTAAATATGTACTCAAAAAATAAGTTTAGCTTACAAGCTAAATTATAAACTAACTTATTTTTGTCAAACGATGCGTTAATGTCTTTGATATACTCTTTTAGTTAGACCATAAAAGTTGAGCCTACAACATGTAAACTATGTATAATTAATACATATGTATTTTGCCGGACGGTTCGTTTCAAACCGGTCAAAAAACGTTCAAATCGCAAACCGGACTGAACCAAGTAATTTCACTAATTTTCAAACTAGACTGGATCGTCAGACAGTTCAAACCGCCAAAAAACGACCTGGTTTAAATTGGTTCGACCAGTTTGAGCGGTTCGATGATTTTTTGAACACCCCGAGAATTAAATATAGATAATTTTTCTCTTCATTTTTAATGTTAACCTTTTTAATGAATCAATAAACCAACATAGAAGCCTCTGGCTCCAATACTCAATATCGTCGTCTCAACAATCATCATCGATGGATTGATGATTCAATGTGGTTTTACTTGTAACTTGATATCAGAGGATTAGGTATAACACATGGTTATTATCTATTAATGGTTTGGGCTTGAACATGTTTTCGTATGCTTCAACCCCATGAACACTCGAAATTATAATCTTGTTCTCATTTTTTTTTCTTTAATTGTCATTTAATAGATCACAAAAGGCATAGATGTTGGACCCTGTTTCAAAGCGTATTTAGATTTCTCAACATGTTACCTTATGGGAACCCAAAATGTTCTCCTTTGTTTTCAAGTTATAGGCAACATCTTTTTCCACTATTACTTTATTTACGGGTGAATCTATCTCCCACGACTTATTCACTCCTGACATCACAACATCTGAATCACCGTCGTCACTTTCTGAATCTCACCCACTTAACGACATTTCTACTCCATTTCCACGTCTCTTTTTTACCGTGGAGCTCAACATGTCTGGAAGCACAGGAGAATGTTCTTTTGCTGATATTATTACTAGTATTGCTACCGGGTCATTCATAGCATTATTATACCTTCCATATTCATTGCGGGTTGGTTATTCGTCAACAATGGTTTAGCTTACGATGTGTTTGGAAGCTCTCGGCCAAACGAGTATTTCACAGAGAACAGACAAGGAATCTACCATTCCATGGATTCAGGTACTTCTCAACGACCGGAACAATGTTGGTATGATATGGTAAGACAAGCTCTCTCACATATTTGTGATTATCGCTAATATGTTGTCATCTTATCTTATCATTAAACTTATTCCTTTTCGAAAGCTTTTCTAAACTCTATTTGGTAGCAAGGGGTTGAAGAGTTTCTAGCTCTTCAAAATGCTCAGACATAGGAATTTATCTCTTCTTTGACACGAAAATCAGTTTTTGACTCCAAAAGGGGTTACAAAATCAATAATAAGTCTAGTGGTTCAGTTTAGAGGTGCGTAGATTGTAATTTGATTCAATTAGAATCGACCAAGCAAATTTCCATATAAAGTAATTTGATTGAACTGATATCGTGTACATGTGTATGTATGTATGTATGCATGTATGTGTGTGTGTGTGTATATATATATATATATATATAGAGAGAGAGAGAGAGAGAGAGAGAGAGTAGTTGAAAGCACGTATAATGAGAGAAATAGAAAAACGGGGTGAAAGGGAAAAGCATAGAAGGATGCGAAGTGCGATGAGCGGGTAAGAACTAAAGAAATTAGAAAGGTTTTAATTTTTTTTATTTAATAATCCATGTAGGTCAATTAATATTATAATCGGCATGATCTTGGTGCTTTGTCATAAATTAACATGTTTTCCAAAATTTATTGTTTTCAAACGATTAAAAGTGAAGTACTTGATTAAACTATGTTACTATTTCATGTATTTAACCCCATATAGATACCAACAAAATATGTGTATTTATGAGATATACAAATAATGGAACTTCGATTAAGAATTCTATTGAACTGGTCTAGATAATCAGCATTGCATCATCATTGGACTTCAAAACACGTGAACGTATTAAGAAATTCCTCCTTGCTGTCGTGATATGCATCTTCAATACCCCCTCAACTAACCTTTCATAAAACTTCATTAAAATCGAGTATATTTCACGTATTTTCATTATACAGATCAAATATCAACAAATATTTTATATCCACCTGTTATAACCCTCTCTACTACCTTTATCTGTCATTTGAACCCTACCATTGTCGTTACCCGCATGCCTCACCCTCGTTCCCAACCCTTTTTACCCATAATCAACATTACATGAGATGATGCATGTTCACCCATTTTGGTCCAAAACGTGAATATCTGTTACCTTTCCTTAATACCATCTATCCAGTTTTATTCCCATAAAACAGAATGCACGCGAAAGGAACGATGGGTTGTTGGAATGGTAGATGAACGATTCTTAATGCATCATCTTTTACATTTTTGCTATCATATCTTATAAGAATGCATGTTCGTTAATCATCTACATTCACTTTAAAAACCAAGTATGCTTTCAATTAATAGATACATCACAGACCATTACGTCTACAAAATTTTAACTTTTGTAGAAATTGAAGTACCTCAAGCTTTTGCAAATATCTGTTACTTACCCATTTAAGAAATTATATATATATATATATATATGTGTGTGTGTGTGTGTGTGTGTGTGTGTGTGTGTGTATCTATAAGGATTCAAATCAATTAATACTGTGTATTCTTTAATAATATTCATTAAAAGTTAACGTTATTTACATACATTACTGATGATAATATATAGTAAGTGACATCTAATTTACTTTAACTTATACATGTTCATCTTTGACAACATTTAGACCGATATAATCATACTCAATTTTTATGCGTTTTTGCCGATTCTCGAACCTATAGATTCCTCAATCAAGATAGCATCATATAAGGCAATAAGATCGTGCAATAACCTTCAAACATCTACTGAAACCGCTTGAAACTGCCATTTACTATTAAAAAACAGGTGTTTTGACTATCCTGACTTCTAAATCGATTATCTCTTAAATGACTCAACGTTAACGACAATGCAAATATGCGTCGTAAACCCAACTTAATTTCCTACAAAACCATCAAAATTTCATTAAAATCCATCAAGTGTAGCTCTAGTTATGATCAAATGAATCAACCATAGAAACACACCATGGCTACCATTTTACTCAAATCCTTCATTACAACCTTCATCTAATGCATAACCCATCTTGGATTCTCAGCCGTTAGATTAAAAATGATCCAACGGAGTCATGTTTAAATTGAGACAATCCGTGTGGTAGGTCCATCAACCAATCAGATCTCAGTATTTGGATATGCCCTCAATAAAGTCATATTATTTAAATCCCCGACACCTTCATCATCCTCACATTCATACCTGCAATTTTTCCGATCCACGATCAAAACGCTAACCCTAACCCTAGCTAATGGCGACGGAGGAACCAATCGTGGAAGTGAATCCTGCCGGAGGTGAACCGGAGGTTGCCGGAGCTGCGGCGGAGGAGAATCCTCCGGTTGAGACAGCTGCGAAGGAAACGAAAGCTAAGAAAGCTAAGAAAACATCTGCTCCGAGAAAACCTAGGAATCCGCCTCAGCATCCTCCTTACTTTGAGGTAATTTGATTGCATTTTGTTTGTTTTTTTGTGAAATTGTGCTATTGGAAGTGAATCAATTGGATGATTGATCCGATTTTGTTGTTTTGTTGATTGTGCAGATGATTAAGGACGCCATTGTTACGTTGAAGGAGAGGAACGGTTCGAGTCAATATGCGATTGCGAAGTTTGCTGAAGGGAAGCATAAGAATCTGCCGGCGAATTTTAAGAAGATGTTGTTGGTTCAATTGAAGAAATGTGTTGCCGGTGGTAAGCTTGTTAAGGTGAAGGCATCTTACAAGCTACCTTCGTCTAAAGCTCCGGCTGCATCTGCTCCGGCGAAGAAAAAACCGGCTGCAAAATCTAAGGCGGCAGCTAAGCCGAAAGCGGCAGCTAAGAAGAAAGCGCCGGCTAAGAAAAAAACAGCTACTGCTGCTGCTCCGAAGTCCAAGGCTCCAGCAAAGCCGAAAGCGAAAGCGAAGGCTCCAGCATCGAAAGCGAAAGCTCCAGCATCGAAAGCGAAGGCTACAACATCGAAAGCGAAGGCTCCAGCACCGAAAGCCAAGGCGAAGCCTGCTCCCAAGGCTAAGCCTGCAGCTAAGCCAAAAGCTGCGGCTCCTGCGAAGACAAAGGCAGTCGCGAAGCCGAAGACTCCGACGAAGCCGGCGGCTAAGGTTGCCAGGACCTCGACTAGGTCAACACCTGGAAAGAAAGCCGCAGCTCCCAAGCCGGCGCCGAAGAAAGCTCCAGCCAAGAAGACGCCAGCTAAGAAGGCAGCAACACCGGCTAAGAAAACCGCAGCACCGAAGAAAGCTGGAGCCACTACAAGGAAGTCTAGGAAGTGATAACAGAGTGGTCATCGATAATGGAATCTGTTTGTTTGTAGGAATTAGTTGTAAAGTTTTGAATGCTCAATGCGTGGGTGTACTTAGATTCTTTATTATACCCATGAAAAATTTATAGAGTTTGGATCTTATCGTCATGTTTGTTTCCATATAAACCAGTCATTAGCTATCTGATTCATCGCAAGATTTCTGGTAGCCAGATCTTCCATCTATTAGATGATGGAAAACTTAGTTGTTTTTCTTGTTCAATTGAATTGGTAAATCTTCATCTTGGATTATTGTTATTGTTATTATTATTATTATAGAGCTGCAATTAATTCGTTCACATTTTTGTGTTTTGCAATTGGATATGGAGATTATGATTTCTGTTTACAGGTTTGTTCGACGGGGGGTGTTGAGTGGTTGTCGGCGCGTGTGGGAATCTGACGTGGCTGTAGGAAAAGGGCGTGTGTTACGACAACGACTTGAAGGAAGTGACAGAATTATGGCGAGGTAAACGTAGATGGTCGGAAACGTTTTCTTTACGCGCGTGTGAATCACCGTTTAATTTATTATATTTTATTAATATCTCCTCTTACTGTATTCTTTGTATTTCATGCTTGTTTAATATCTCCTCTTATTGTTGTGGTGATTTGTATTTCATGCTTGTTTTAATTATTTGGATTTTGAGTGGGAATAATAAGTGAAATATTGTTAGATTATTTTTGAAAAGGGTTTAGAAATGAAAGTTCAACATATATTTAATATGTTTAAGGGGGAAATGGTCCAAATCTAGTTGATTTGGGACTCCAACTCGCTCGATGAACATATATGGTCTTTAAGAGTGTTGAATCCTAGAGTGGTAGACATTGGTCGGTGAAAATATGAATCTCGTTATATTACTTTTAGAAAAGGGCCTAGAAATGAAGTTATGATATATGTTTAAGAGAAATGGTCCAAGTTGCTATGATATATGAAAATGTGGGATCTCATTGAATTACTTTCTAAAAGATTCCAACATATATTTAGGAGAAATGATCTTAAGTCTGTTTGATGTGGACTCAAACACACCCCTCCAATGGGGTGTAGACGGACACCAATTGTCGAGTGTCGAGTTCCTGTAATGGTAAGCTTTTGTTATCATACCATGTGACATTAAATTACTCTCCAAAAGAGTTAAACATATATCATGGAGGAATGGTTCAAATCTAGCCGACGTGAGACTCAAACATTGAGTTTCAACTCTGAAGGGCTGTCTTTTTTGTTTTGTGTTTTCCTGTTCTTTCTCTCATGAATTCCCCAGAAATACCCTTTATTATTGAAGACGAAAGTGAATGCAAGCGTGGATGAAACATTGATGGTTAGAAATTTAATAGCTAGGATTTTTGGAGAATCTTGCACCAATTAATCAATGCCAATGAAAAATTGAAATTGAACTTCTTTGTCCTGTTACATTTAATATAAACTCTATCAAACTATCGATACTTACCTTCTGGCGGTCATAATGTTCAGCCATGTTAATCCGTGTTCGTTTGCTTATTTAACTGGTTTTCAGGGTTGTGAACTCAACGAGATTAGAGAGAATGTGAATGGCATGTAAGCACGCATGTTCTCTTTTGATCTTATAGAATAGAATTGATATAACATTTTCTCAATGTCTATATATGGATATTGTTTCGATTAGTAGTTGCTAGCATTGACTGGCTGCTAAATTCATGTTTTAAATTTTTGGTTTGGTTTTTCATTTTGCTATGTATTGTCAGACACAAGCTTTGATGAGGTCCATTTTGCTTTCTGTAAGTTTAGGGTTGGTTGATTACCTTTTGTTGCTATGGGTTGCATCCCATTTTGGTGACGGGAGGTCTAATCTTTGGCATTTCTTTGTTTATGTTACTTTGGTGTATACAACTGTAAGATGCCTAATAAATGAAGGTTGATTTGGCCATCAATCACATTAATGTTTGTTTTTTGGTAACCGTGGGTGTTTGGGCGTGCTTGTGTTGTGTGCACTTCGACTAATCCCATGGGTCCTAAAGATAACAACCAAGAAAATCCCTAGTGACTCAGAGGAGACTCAAACAAATGATCCTCTCTTGATACAAGTCCCCCATTCTAAACATTGCATTTCAAAGGTCTACGCTGGAGTTAACCAAATCCCTCAACATTTGCAACTCTACAACACTTATTTTTTGGTCTAACAGTTTTTCTTTGAAATCATGGCAAGTCTAACTACCATGCTAATATGCTATAGGAATATATATATATATATATATATATATGTGTGTGTGTGTGTGTGTGTGTGTGTGTGTTTGTATCAATGTGACTTTTGATCCTATAGAACTAAGATAGCTTGTTACCTGATCTTTGCATCCTTTTGCGATTGTACTCCTAAATAGTGAAGTATATTTCCTAACTACTTGTAGTCCACACATTCTTATTGCATATTCCTTATCTCTGCTGAATTTGCACTTCATGTATTTAAATATGTCTGGCTTAGTTTAAAACCTTTAGATTTCAATGTGTTTATATATGCTTACAAGTTTATATATGCTTACAAGTTTCATATAACGCATTCCATAATCCATATTGTTATCAAGTAGCTGTATATCATTGGCAAAAAACACACACTATGGTAATATACTAATATTATCCTATCAATCCCTTGTGAACTCTTCCATATCTAAAGCACAGAGATTATAATCAATATTTACCCTTGGCGTAACGCGTAGTAATAGAGAAAACATCTATCACCCAATGTTTTATTGTATGGACCATAAACTTTGATAATTTGATAACTCATACAATTTTGATCATCTCATTTGTTCTTGTAGGTTCGGATCATGATCTCTTCATTCATTTAACAAACATCCCTTTATCATAATGATAATATTAAACAATCTAGTGATATAGGTGAACACCCCTTCCCCAAAAAAGGGATCTCAATCTCTATATGGATGCCACCATCATACCCTAAAACTTCACCTACTTTTATCTTTGTTGGTGCTTACCGAGGGTCTGTTTGTTAGCAACTTAATGAGCTTAATTGAGACTCACAACTTATTTGTTCAGCTATACATGATTGTTTGATAGTGGCTTAATAATATAGAAAGTGGCTTATTCAGTAAGCTTCTAGGGGGAGCAAGTTTTTCCACACCTGCCCCTCCCAATTAAAAAACACCCCCTTCCATCTATGAAAGAACCCTTCTAAACAAATTTTTTCCCAAACTATACATACTGATTAAGCCACATAAACAACTTTATCTATACAGGACTTGATGGAAAACCAATTACATATGAACTTTCTATTATGCATCTTTCGGCAGGCTATGATGAAGCTGGAAAAGGAATGAAACATTACCAAAGAAGGGATAAAAACATATTTGGTTGCACTTATGAAAGGAATAGGCCATTCCTAAAAAGAATTGTATTCCTTCAAATGGCTAGCTTTTGATTCCTCAATGCATAGCTGTTCTTTTTCCATGCCTATTTGGAACAGAAAACAAATTATATTTTTAACCTTGACCCCACTTGCACAAGTGGCTCATTGGATGCTTAATCGAGCTCTTCACTAAGCCTTGTAGATGATGAATTAAGGCTTGTCGCAATTTCTTGCATCGAAATCTTGTTATAGGTCAAGCGGGCAGCACCCCTGACGGGGTCCAAGGGGCAGAGCTGACACTACCGATTTTAGTATCAAGTGGGTTTCAATGGTTATTTATCAGCATTTTAGTGACACAGGTGACAGGTGAATGTTCTTTAAGTGGCACTTATGAGGGTCAGCTTGTTCATCAGTGGCACGGATCCGTGGATGCGATGTTGATCAATATTACCCAATCATGGGTTCCCACTGATGGGTTCACCCACTGATGCAGCATGTTCACAACTGCTATGGAACGGTGCCCAATAATTGCTCATAAATTCCGGTAATCATTTACCTCTAATGAGCATTCATTCTTAGTTTTGAAGCACCATTATGATTTTCTCTAGGTTTATAGCTTCCGATTTATGCCAAAATTGGGAATGTGATATGAGATTATCCTCGGAGGAAATTTCGTGTAACCCAGGCAAGAAAAGGGTCAAAATATGGCTTAGGGTCAGTAACGATCTCAGATTTTATCCAAGTTCTTTTGTTTCTCACAAACCTCAACTGGAATTCTAACAAAGTCTTAGGACATGGGAAGCAAAATAGCGTCCCATTTGTTTGACAAAAGGAGTGGAAGGTAGGGTTGTCAATTTTGCTGACCCATGTCACATTGTAAACATTTAATCTCACCCTCAAACTGAGTTGTAATTAATGCATGGAATTGAAGAAAATTTTCATAAGCTTCAGATTTTTGTTTAAGAGGGTACACCCAAAACAAAGTGCGTAAATCATGAAGTAAAAGTGTAAAACAAGGCAGTAGTGATGGCCTTTTTTACTCAACACAGGAAATGTACAAAGATCATTCTGTATTATATAAAAGGTGCATAAGTAGGAGTTATAGATAGGGATTCTTGGAGATGTAGGACTAGAGGAAAGGTCTACCTACATTTTACCCCATAGACCCTACTTTCAAGTGGGATATACTGTGTACATTTGGTTTGGTTTGGAAGTGGCTTCAAGGACCGGATAAATGGAATGAGTTTTTGTTGGGAAGGAGGGTAGGGGAAATACTTGTCTAGAGAGGGGAAATACTTGTCTAGAGAAGGGACATGGTTAGAAGTCAACATATTCAAACCAGAGAAATGTGATTTGTTGAGATTTATAGGTTTAGGCTAAATTAACAGGTTCAATCATAGTTGTTAAAAGCGTGCCTCAGGCTCAAGGTATTGGGCTTTTTAAAATCGAGGCTAGACGTATTCACGAGACTCACTAAGGCCCTGCGCCTTGGCTGAAGCGCCTTGTGGTCCTAGGCGTGCTTCATAAAGAGTTACTAAATACCTAGTCAAACCCTAATATTAAATAAGTTTTCTCATTTCCTCATCTCCTAACTTCTTAAAAAAAGAATTATTAAATAGAATACGTAAGTCAAATCATAATATTTAATACCCGGTCATTAAAACATCAAGCTTCCTTCTCTATAAATATCCATACCTTAAAACTTCTTCCTCATAGCTCACGCTTTAAACCCTTCTACTTTCTGCCTCTATCGATGTACTGTTGGTTGTTGCATCGGAGACTTGTACTTGCTGCATATTTGAGTTGTGTGTAACCCTGTTTGTGTGTATTGATAAGATGCGCCTCGCATTCCTGAGGTCCACGCCTCACGCTTGCACCTCGCGCCTAGGCCTTGAGTCCCCTTTGCGCCTAGGTGCACCTTGAGCCTTTAACAACTTTGGGTTCAATGGCAACTCTTAGGGCCCTTTTGCTTTGACTGGATGTTTTTGAGGAATTTGGATTTCGTGAAAGAATTTGGAATCTTTGGTGTGTTTGGTTTGTAGATTTTGGAATGGAATTGAATTTCATTCATTATAAAAACAAATTATAAAAAATTATAAAAATAATTAAATTACCTTTTTATTAATTGATTACTACGACACAAGTGCTTTTAACATATTTTAATACATTATTACAAACAATTCATATGAAATCCTATGAAATACCATCAACCCCCATGGGATTTAGAAATCCCATGTTTGTGGGATTTCAATTCAGGACTTTCCTTTAAACCAAATGAAGGATTGGAATGGAATCCGATTCCAAATCCCATAAAATCCCACAAACCAAACGGGTGCTGTTACTGTATCATCTGCTGAATGGGATTGTATTGATATGTGAGCATCCAAGTAAGTGGAGGAAGTATTTTGATTGGTAAAAGCAGAGAAGGAAAATGAACTTAGAAGTGAAGAAGGTTTGTCAGTTAAAAGTGGATTAGGGGTTCAATGAAGTACTAGGTAATGCCATGAATCAGGATCAACTTAGCATCTGTGTCCAAAAGTTTCAAAATGCTAAGGATTGCAATCAAACCGAATGAAATGGCTTTAGGCATTATGAATAAACAACTTCATTGATATTAGTCCTATTGTTGATCAACTTCATCATAAGTGTTGATTATTAATGACCATATAATATCTTAACTGTTTGACTTAGTTATTGAATCATTGATGACATGGTATGCATGCTGTATTTGTTATAAAAAAGAAAATTTGGAATCAAGATAATGATTCATTGCCAAAAAGAATATAAATTATAGCATAAATGGTTTAAGAGGAACTTCATAGCTTTTTGACAAGAGGCAAGGTGTTTTCTCTGACTGCCCAAGAGCAAACATACCAGATATTGTCCGGTTTGTGTGGACTCACGGTTTTAAAACGTGTCTGATAGAGGAGGTATCCAGTCCCTTATTAGGTAACCATCGTGCCCCTCCCCAACCGATGTGGGATCTCACGTTGACCTTACAACCACAACATATTTTTGGAACTTGGAAGAATCCCTGCATTCATATGCCTACCAGGCTACCAACCTGCTCTATTAGGCTCATCGAGTTGATTTGAGTTCAGATATATTTGTCTTTTAGTTTATCAATCTGATTCATCTCAATTTTCTAGAATTTCTGGCACAGGAAGCAGTTGGATGGAACCATATGGCCTATTAGTGAATCACGACGAAAAGAAAAGTTGAAATGCAGTCAAGGTCGGTTCTTGTTTCAACTTGTTCTTTTCAAACGTTTTTCTTATGTTTTTTTTCTCAATTTTAATCTGCATCTCTTTTTTTCCACACTATGCACTAGCCGCGGTTTCCACTCAAACAATCGCTCTACTTTTTGGGTGGAGGTCAAGTTTGCGTATATCGCACCCCCCCTACCCCACCTTCAGGTGGGATACTAGGTCTGTTCGGTTTGGTTTATAAAATATAAAACGGCTATGTTGTTTTCTACCAAATGACATTCTTGACATCAATGAACTTGAACTTGGTTTTTGCTTTATCTAATTTAGTTTTACAGTTCATAAGCTTTCATCTGAATAAATATTTGATACAAAAGACATTTAATGTTCCCCAATTGGAATTTGTAGAGATCTAAAAATGTAGTCAGCATCACATCACCTGTCCACTATGCATTATTCCATCTTGCTTTCAATTTTCTGAATTGAATACTTTAGCTCTTTCTGGATACTCAATCTTGTAGGTGACATAACAATGTCATGCCAAACCGAGCCACTTTTATGGGCTGGATTTGGATACTTATAGAGTTCGTATATCGAGTCTGCTTTCTCGTTCAGCCCTTCTATCAACTTTAAGCACGCTATCTCATCTGGATCCACCAACAATGTCTTCTCTTTGTCTTTCCATCCTATCAACTTTACAGACGGTTCCTTTCATTTATTTGACATGTTTTTATTTATATAAAGCTATCGGTTAAAACTATATATATATATATATATATAGAGAGAGAGAGAGAGAGAGAGAGAGAGAAAGAGGTAGAGGTATGTTCAAATGAGAACCATAAATATTTTGAAAACCTGGGAACCAACCGTTCTCCTTTATTCATGATGGAAATTATTCATAATGAAAATGCATGATATTCATGATTATTTAGGGTTATTCATCCCAAATATAATTCATGAAATAGTTGGTTCCCGGTTCTCAAAATATTTATGGTTCTCATTTGAAGTTGAGAACCGTGAATACCATGTTTCATATAGTGTTTCACATTGTGAGACAAATGCAAGTGAAAATACAATGTTGTTTCACAATCTAATTATTTTAAATATCTATTTCTTGTATTTTTTTTGGTCTCACATTGTGAAACAACACTGTACATTCACATGCACCGTTTCACATTGTGATGTGAAACAACACATGATCAGTGGTTTTCACGGTTCTCAACCTTTTTGTGGTTCTCATTTGATTATGCCCCTGTGTGTGTATATATTATATATATGAAGCTAGATATACCTTTGGTGGTCCTTCCAGATCATTGGTTAGATATAATCTGGCATTGTCTACTAGTTGACAATATGTCACAAAGGCCTTGGCAAACCTCTTGTGTGATGTTAACTGTGACCTGACCCTCACTGCCCTTCTACACATGATTGCTCTCCTGTTAGCAATTAAGCAAAACTTGATCAACTTGATGATGTAGATTTGGTTGTTAGAAAACCATTTTCACGTAGTAAATTTTATCTAATACTCCTTTCGTCCCAAAATAAGTGACAACTTTACCCTTAATAATAGACTGAGTAATGAATTTCTCCATCTGATAATTAAGGGTAGGATTGGAAAATAGACACTTACTACTGTGCACACTTATTTTGGGACAAACTAAAATAGAAATGTGGACACTTATTTAAGTACCTTATGCCTCTTATGACAGCTAAATAAGCATCGCAAACAACCCCAACTAATTCTATCCTGTATGGTCGTCTCTTGTCATTACCGTCTAATGGTTCACTTTCTTCTTCAAGTTGTTCCCAGTAGTTTTCCGTAACACTTCCATCATTATTTACTTTGTATCCAGCTCCCATTCGATAGCGTTTGCGGTGGACGTTTCTTGCCATTGTTATTGTCTGCACAACAAAGGGAACCCAAGAGAGTGTTCCGTCCATAATCACATCTCTCCCTTCATTTAGTGCTGTTACGAGGAGGGATGATGCTGCATCCGTGGACGATTGATGCACCTGCAATCATATCTTTCTTGTAGGTAAATCCCTATAAAATCCTTTTTGCTTACAATAAAAGATGGATATGAGTTTTCTGCTTCATACATTTGATTGTTGCTGTTTGAAATAGTTGTAACTTTTAGTCGATCATTTTGCCAGTTTGAGTGTTCTCTCCTCCAATTTACAGCAACTTTAGTGAAAAACCAACTAGGATACTTTATCCCTTTGTGAATATGTGGAACCCCATATTACTCTCCAAAAGAGCCTTTGAGGAGAGAAGTGAGAAGTGAGGTTTCAATATGTATATATATATATATACACACACACACACAGAGGAGAAGGTCCAAGTCTAGCCGATGTGGGACTCTAACACGCCCCCTCCAACAAAGGCTAGACGGGCACAAATTGTCCAAGAGTGTTGAGAGGGGGCTAGACGGGTGAGAGGGCTAGACGAACACATATTGCTCTAGAGTGTCGAGTCCCTAGAGTAGGTAGACGTGGCTCTAACACCAGGCAATAATATGTGAAACTCCCATATTACTCCCCAAAAGAGACCTTGAGGGGAGAAGAGGAAGTTCCAACATATATAGAGGACATATGGTCGAAGTCTAGCCAATGTGGGACTCATAACAATATATATATATATATATATATGTATCTATATGTGTGTGTATGGAGAGAGAGAGAGAGAGTATACGAGTTCAGCTGTTTGAAGCATGTCATGATGGCCTCTGGAGCTCAGGGCTCTGTAAATGACATCAGTCTCTTTGAAGGCATCTGCCTCTATTACAACTGCATTTGCTGATGCTCCTGCCCAAAATGGTCTGTGTGCATTCATTAGAAACCTTTATTTTGTAACTTTTAAGTTATAACATTGAATAGAAATCGATATTATTAATGCTATAGTTCCTGTATTTCATTATCAAACCACTTTGCATATGTAAATATGCCACAAATACATCTGCATTTGTAACTGTATTATTATGTTTGACATTTAAAGATGATCACAATCAATTCTAGTTAAATAGCACATTCGAGATTTTGCACTTCAACACTGCCCTTGTTCTCTTTCACCCATTTTGACCCGTAACATGCTGATATTGTAGTATTTGAAGTTCATCATCCACTTCACCGTAACATATTGATAAATGGGTATCCACATCATCAAATGTTACAAAATCAGCAGGTTACTTGCCAAATTGGGTACAAAATAGGAAATTTTGGAACTTTGTTGCTAGGAACTAAGGCAAATGTTGCTGCATTTTATCCATGAAAAATACTGCAATTTCCATGGGATGGAGCAAGTAATTCATATAGCATATTCATGACTTTTGCTTACTCTTTAAGGATGTCCTTAAGAACTGTGCTTTTTCCAGCTCCCATGCCACCACCCATGAAGAGGAGGACTGGGCTTCGATCTTTGTGGGCCACCGGAACCATAACATGCGTGCACTGTGAATCATCTGCGGATACAAGGCCTATCGCTTTCATTTCCTCCACCAGAGTGTTAAACACTCTCGCCACTTTCAGGTTCTTCGTCACCCTCTCAAATCTCTGTTCTCTGTCTCATTAGAAATAAACCCCAAATGAAGATTTTGTTGTTATTTGAATCATAGCAAGCATTTACAGCATTCAATGGCTAAATCCGTCGTTATTAATTTGGCTATGTTTGACTAACTAGCTGATAAGTTAATTGTTGGCTGATAGGTTAATTGTTGGCTATAAACTCACTGTTTTCTATTGGCTAATGAGCTAACCGGTGGCTTAAAAGCTACTCCCTCCGTCCCAAAATAAGTGTCCAGAATGAAAAAGGAACACATTTATAGAAACGGTGTAATTGCTACAGTTTTAATTAACTCAATGACAATTTTACTCGTAGCAACTGAGGGAGTAATTAATTCTTCCTCTCATAATTAAGGGTAGAATGGGAAAGTATGCATTTATTTTTTAAAAGTCGACATTTATTTTGGGACAAACTAAAAAAGAAATGTGGATACTTTATTTTGAGAGACGGTGGGAGTAATTGATAAGCTTGTTGTTGGCTAATACGTTGATAGCTAATAACTAACCATGTTTGGTAAAAAAGGAAATAGTAGATAAACTAGATGACAATGTAAAACAACCAAAGATAATATGTTCAAAAATTAATTGGAATAATATGAGGGGCATAATTGAAAAAAATGGAAAAAATGTCATGGAAAGCTAATTTTTAAAAAGCTAAACTCATGACTAACCAAATAGGGTTTTTTACGCCCAAAAAATAAGTAAGATTACGGTTGCCAAATATGACCTTATAATCTGTTCTTACACATGCCATTTGCAAAATATGCCTTCAGAATTTGCATGATTGACATCTTTTAGGTGTGTTTTTAGGATATCTTTGGTTGTATATCATAAACAGACCTGGTGGCTTGCATGACTATGTCCTTGAACTTCCTTCTTGGCTCTTGAGTATCAGAACCAGCCAATACCTGAAGTTATAGGGGAAGAAATCATTTTTATTCGATCTAAAATCAAACCAAACAGACCCAGTAAATCCAACATACAGGTAAGGTCTAGGGGATAGGATGTGTGCAGATCTTGACAGTTGCCTCTACCTCCAAAGGGTAGACTATAGTAGGGGTGGTCTAAGTTTGGTACCAAGTTTTCCCGCAATACCATGTACCTACCTTGGTATGTAAAATCCTATACTCTGTAGTGTGTACCAACCAACTATATTTAGTACCAACTTTTTCGGTTGGTACATGTTGGTCTTGGCTTTGTACCAACTTCAAGTTACATTTATATGAACACTTGTCAAATTTTTGTTCAAATTTTTAGTTTCCAAGAAACACATGTGATGTGTAAGGGTTTTTAATTGCAAGGAATAAAACTTGTAAACAGTCGGATATTCAAACAAAATAACTGAAGTTACAATATTTAATATTTAATATTTAATACATAAAAAATACAAACACTAATAAATAATTAAATGAGTACCATGTACGAACCAAGTTTGCATACTTGGTACGGTACTACCAACCGAATGTACTTGATACCAATATACCAATTTAATTGGTACAATTGACACACATATTGGCAGACTGACACCCCCTCGCTCGGCTTGCCGAACAAAAATTAAAAGAAACAAGCACACAAGCTATATATGGATTTGGATAAATCTACCTGACTCATCATGAAATGAGCATTGCTCCAATGAAATGCAAAATAACTGAGAATGCATCTCTCGAGCTCCTCCACGAGCTTTATGAATAGCGAATCTGCATTAGGCTCGTTTGCGAAGAACAAATACATCTCTTCCTCACACCCTTCCGCTTTCCTGATATATTCATCGGCCAATTTGAACAGGTGCGGGCATTCTTTTCTTTCAGAGAACCCCATTTGTCGAGCTGCATGCATGAATACACATTTTATACTTTTATGTATGAGAACATACATCTTTCAGATGAAATATACTGAGTTTGTTTGATTTGGTATGCGTAACAAATGTCGATGATCTAGTTATATTGAACCAAATCAAACAAACCCGTAGGTAGGGTATGGATTTAGGGGGAAGGAGTAAGATGTATGCAGATCTTACCTACATACTGAGGGAATCTCTCGAGCTGTATTGGCTGGCCAGTGTCGGAAAGGCGTATCCGAGGGATGACTCGATATCGTCTCCTCTTGTAGCCAAAATGCATGGCGGCAGCGATGGTTAAACCGATGGAAGATGCTACAATGATGTGTGTATACGTCGCTTTTTCACCGCCAACGACATCGGAGCCTGCAAAAGAAAAGGTATTCATTTTGATTTGCCAAATATATATTCATTATATATGAATGATTGAAAAGAAATTAAAAAAGGTTAGACTTTTGTATGTTAAATAAATACCAGCTTCCTGCTGCATGAGTCTAGTTGTAAGTTTAAGATGAATGTTTGAAGAAAATGGATGAATGGTTTGTCTGAGAAATGTTTAGATCTGCAGAACTAATCGAATGGAGAGCGAGAGAGATGGAAAGGGAAATTGATTAGGAGGGGTCTCAAGTGTAATATATATATATATATATATATATATATATAATTTATATTCCTAATAATTGTTTTATATATAAAAGGAAAAAACATATTTTGATTTATTTTTAAAGTCTCTACGAATCCGACAAATGATAATGAACAAGGTTCTAAATGGCGTGATAAGTGGCTTGGTGACAAGCTCAAATCTTAAGCCTTACATGCTGCTACAGTGAGTACGCAAGTTTTTCGGGCATGACATAAGGTGAAAATTTTGTATGTTATATATATACACACATATATGTTTTATATTTATTATTCAATAATATAATTGTATTAAATTTTTTATATTCATATTGGAAGAAGAAAAACATACATAAGAACTAGTATTATATAGAGTTTCTGTCAAATATTTAACATAAACTTGGAAGGATTTTACAATAACATTTTTTAATCGTGAGATTGTGATATGTATGAATCCATGAAACTGTGAAATGGTGTAATTAGTTAAGTTTGTAAAAGTGTAAAATCTAAAGTTAAAAAAGAAATTGAATTTAAATTTTTTGAAAGGTCAGGCCTTGTAAAAAAATGCGCCCCTCAAGGCGTCATGGCGTGAGCCATGCTTACACAAATGCAATAGACTTTATTGTAAATGGCGGAGACATGTCTTTCGTCATAACACGCCTTTTTAAACACTCCCAATGAATAAGGAGAATGATGTGTAGTATATTATACGATATACTGTGAGTAATATAACTCCTCTAATTGACGTGATACGTTTGAAAACTGTGATCTTTCGTTGCAGGTTCACTAAACTTGTCAAATATTATTTTCTTTCTAGCCGAATAAGATGTTTGTAGTTTTTTCTTTCTAACCGAATAAGGTGTTCGCTTCTTAATAAAACTATAAAGAGGTAAGTAAGCAACCATAAGGCTCAAATTTATCATTTAGAGAATCTGTTAAAAATAAATTACATCCATCTCCAAGATATTCTTAATTTTGGAGATAAATAATTGATTATATTATTAAAATATTCTATGTATTTAATAAAATATTATTTTTCACCTAAATATTTCATTTCAATGTTTCTCATTGGTGGGATAAGATAAAAAAAATCATTTATCTCTTTTGGTAATCATTTTTGGGGATATTTTCAAATTTGAAGAAAATTAGAGCATCTCCAACAACTTTTCCAAAATGGAGAAAGTGGAGATTTTGAGCTAATATTTTGCTCCAACAACCTTCCTAAAACTATCTCCAAAATGGAAAAAGTAGGAGAGAAAAGTTTTTTTCTCCAAATATGAAGATCGCCCCAAAAATGATTATCAAGTGAGATGACCAATAAAAAACGTTGAAAATAAATATATATAGAGAGAAATAATATTTTAAGAAAAATGAAATATTTTAATATTATAATTAATTTTTGATTCTCCAAAATGGACAATTTATTGGAGGTGGTGTAATTTTTTTTGGAGACTTTAACTTTTGGTTCTCCATTTTAAAGAAATTTTGGAGAATCTATTAGAGATGTTGTTAACTACCAAAGCGAAATTATTAGAACGAGGGTACATTTTAGGGAAATTAGCTCAAATAGTCTAATCACATTTGTAATTTCACCTCCTACCAATTCTTCCCTGATTTTTGCAAAAATAGTCTCAGGTCCGCAATCCATAGGTCCTCAATCTGCAATACCTCCACAAAAAGACAACAACAACAAAAAAAACACGGATTGCGGCAGGTCCGCAACGGGTCTATGTGTTACCTAGGTCCGCAATTACGGTGGTGTACTTGCCAACTTGAATTTTGCTGTGTGTCATTGAGTGAATCAGAGGATGCCATGTGTCCCCTAGGTTTGCAATTGCGGAGGTGGACCTAGGTCAACAATTACGGATGTATATCTGGGGTTATTTTTGCAAAAATTAGGATATAATGACTAGGAAGGAAAATTATAATATTTGAGCCAATTTCCCTACATTTTAACTCAAGCCTTGAACAAGCCAAGCCAAGCTGATACCAAGTCTTTTTAACTCGGCGCGGCTCAGATACACCCACGACCACGAGCCAATCAGCGTCTTTTAGCCCAAAAAGAAAAAAGAAAAAAAAATAAAAAATTAAAGATTTGGAAATCGCTCTCATTTGAGATCTTCGTCTTCTTCTAGCTCCATGAGCTTCAGAAGAACAACCTCCATTTCCATGAACCCCAATTCTTCAATTAAACTCTCATCTCTCCTTCAACAATCAATCCAAAAACCCCCAATTTCAATTTCAATTTCAATCCCAAAACAATCTTTCAATCCCAAATCATCCACCATAACTCTCACCAACGCATCACACTACTTCAATTACATGATCCTCCTAAACCCATTCCCCCCAATTTCCTCCTTCAATCACTTCCTCAATTCCCTCTCCAAGATCACACATCATAAATTTGCAATCTTCTTTTACCGTAGAATGAACACCACCACCACCACCACCACCACCACCCACATTTCCCCCAATTTAATCACCCTCAACATCGTACTCAATTGCTACTGCGAAATCAATCAAATTGGTTTCGCTTTTGGGGTTTTCGGTTTGGTTCTGAAGAGGGGGTTTACTCCTGATCATGTTACTTACACTACTTTAATTAAAGGTTTGTTTATGAAAGATAAGGTTGTTGAAGGTGTTAGATTGTTTAAGAAGATGATTAGGTTAAATGTTAGGCCTCATGTTGTTAGTTATGGGACTTTGATTAATGGGTTGTGTAAAGCTCGAAAAGTTGAGGCTGCTGTTAGGTTTCATGAAGAAATTATGAATGGGGATATTGGATTAGGGTTTGTTTGTAAACCTAATGTGGTGTGTTATAGTTTGTTAATTGATAATCTTTGTAAAAATGGATTGATAAGCAAAGCGAAAGCCCTTTTCTTGGAGATGAAGAGTCGAAAAATCTCGGTGGATTTGGTTTCGTACACTTCTTTAATCCGTGGTTTGGTTTGTTCGGATGAGTTGGACGAGGCGAAATGTTTGTTTATCGAGATGATCGATGAAGGGATTAGTCCTGGTGTAACGACGTTTAATCTTTTAGTAAATGTGCTTTGCAACGAAGGGCGGTGTAATGATGCACGTCAGGTGTTTGATGAAATGCTTCAAAGAGGGGAGCGGATTGATTCTTTGTCGTACGACGCATTGATGCATGGATATTGTTTGGAGGGTAAGATTGATGATGCAAGGGAGGTTTATGTTTCGATGGTGGATAAAGGAATCGAACCCGATGTTAGAACTTATAATATGCTTATTAATGAGTATGTTAAGATTAGGAGAATAGATGAAGCTATATGGATCTTTAGGCAAATGATTCGTGGAAAAATTAAGCCTACAATCGTTACCTACAACGCCTTATTAACGGGTGTTCTTCAAAAAGGCGATGTTTTTGCTGCACAGAAACTGTTTGATGAAATGCAGCTTCATGATCTCACTCCAAGTTCTTGTACATATAACATATTATTAAACGGGCTTTGTAAGAACGATTGTGTTTTACAGGCTTTGGATTTTCTTCAAACTCTAGAAAACAACGGGGTTGATTTGTGCATAAAAGCCTACAACTCCGTGATTGACGGATTGTGTAAAGCGGGCCGGGTGGAAACCGCTTGGGATGTATACACGAAATTGTCTTCCAAAGGCTTGGAACCAACCGTGGTAACGTACACTATCATGATTCATGGTTTTTGCAAAAAGGGTCGGTTAAAAAAGGCGGATGATTTGTTTTCGGAAATGGTAGAAAAGGGTTGCGCTCCAAATGCAGTCACTTTCAATGCACTTATGCGAAATTTCTCACATCACGCGATGGCACCTAAAGTGGTTGAGCTACTTAAGAAAATGGCGGAGAATAAAGTGACCCTAGATGCATCCACGGTCTCGTTGGTCGTGGATTTGCTATCGAAAGATGAGAAATATATGAAGTATTTGGATATGCTTTCGATGTTTCCTGAAGCGGGCTAACCACCGGCGTTGCTAGAATTATATCATATCTCGTGAATTTTGTATTAGTGATTGAAGGAAGATGACTTCTTTTTAAGAAGAACCACAAACAGCAAAACGATGTGACGGGAAACTACCATCTTCAACTGTTGCCGTTATAATGGGTTTGTTACAAAGTTTGATCTGTGAAGTTGTAAGGTGGTTTACCATCCGTTCAAGCTCCACATCCCATAGGTATTACTCCTCACCACCCCTCTTAATTGACGATTATCTTTGCACTAATACATGATTATAATTTCTTGATGATTTTGTTTGCGGGTATGTGAATATATGGAACCCCATTAGATTACTCTTCAAAAGATCCCTTGAGGAGAGAAGGGAGGTTTCAACATATATAGAGGAGAAATGGTCTAAGTCTAGCAGATGTGAGACTCCAACACGCCCCCTCCAATGGAGGCTAGACCGAAACGTATCGTCCCAGAGTGTTGAGAGGGGGCTAGACGAGCAAGGGGCCTAGACGAGTATAGATTACCCTAGAGTGTCGTGTCCCTGTAATGGTAGACACTGACTCTGATACCATGTGAGAATATGTGGAACCTCATTAGATTACTCTCCAAAATAGCCTTTGAGGAGAGAAGGGAGATTCCAACGTATATAAAATGGTCTAAGTCTAGGATGTCTGGCCAATGTGGGACTACAACAACACTCCCCCCTCCAACGGAGGTTAGACAGACACATATTATCCCACAGTGTTGAGAGGGGGATAGACGAGTACATATTACCCCAGAGCGTCGATTCTCTGTAGTGGTAGACCTTGGCTCTATACCATGTGAACATATGTGGAACCCCATTAGATTACTCTCCAAAAGAGTCCGAGGACAGGGAGGTTCCAACAAATATAGAGGTGATGGTCCAAGTCTAGTCAATGTGAAACTCCAACACCAGGAAACTTATGGTGGAAATTTTCTTTTGCAGTCTACAAATGCAGGGAATGGAGATCGAGCAGCAGCAAGCTGTTTGAGAAAACTTCAGCAAGCTGGTGAAAGTGGATATCAACGGGGCAGGCGAGGTGAGAAATCCCTGTTTTTGTGTACGGGATTTCAGCTTGTGAGTTTCTTTAATAGTTATGCCACTTGATGTTCTAAAAGGCATTGATTTCAGCACTGGCTTTCTTGTTTTCAAGTTCTTCATTTGCTAATGTTCTCTTTCCGCAATTTTTTTTTCCACACTTTGCACAAGTCGGGGGGGTCTTCATGAAAACAACCGCTCTACTTTTTGGGGTGGATGTGAGTTTGTGTGCATCTCCCCCCGACACCACCTTCTATACTGGGTTTGTTTGGTTTGGTTTGGTTTGGTTTGGTTTATATTAAGCGGTCTAGTTTTTCACCTATTATTTTCATTTATAGAGAAATATATATAAACCATATGGAAATTAAAATATCATTACTAGGTTAGCAAACTAACCTCTTGCAAAAAGGGTATGACCCCACCATTTGGAGTGCCCCCACCATATTGGTCCCACGCCATCATGGGGAGGCAGACCACATGTCCGTGGGGCATACTTCCTACTTATTTTGCAAGATATCCACCTTCTTACCTGCTAAGCCAAAGCTGCGGGGACTTAACAAACTAACCTTTGTAATTGACAATTTTAATTGTCTTGTTAGGGTATGAGTAAGTTAGCAAGTTCGAACAAGTCCTGATTAGACATTTCCATAAACAATAAGAAGAATAATTTATTTAATATATTGTATTTGGGCTGAAAAACAACTAATATGCTAATTTAGTTATCTCGCTTAACGTCTACTTAGATCACTTTCATTGCCCTGACAACGGGATTCCGTCTATAAGATGTGTAATCCGATTCAAGCACCGAGATGGAAATGGAATAGTTTAGCCCCTATGGCATAGCCTCAACTCTTCGAGTCCGGATATGCCACACGTGCAAAAAAGCATTCTCGATAGGAGTCATAGACCTCCTAGAGGGCCTACAATACTCTAGGATGCTCTAGTATTCTCTATTTCTATTTATGTTTGTCCCAGAATAATGGTTTCGAAAATAGATAACTAAATTCTCAAATTTACCCTTAAATAATGCATAAATATTTAAGAGTTGTGAAGAGAGATAAATTAAATACGGATAAAGTTGTCATTTGGTTAACTGAAAAGTGTAATAATTATGCATGTCTAAAACTGCATTTCTAATGTGGACACTTATTTCGGGGTGGAGGGAGTACGACATTATTGCAATTCTATACCTTTCAAAGATAAAAGAGATCAAGTTCGAGTTTGGTATCTAATGAATTGATTCTCATCCTTGAAGCCGATATCGACTCTTGAAAGCTTCAAGAATTTGATAACCGCATTGAACTTTAATAAAAAACTCCCTTTTTGCCTCTTAAATCAAAGAAAATGTTTGTATACATCTTACCCTTCCCCCCCCCCCCCCCCCTCCCCCTCCCCCTCTCTCACCCCACACACACAGACAATACTCCCAGATGGGATATACTGAGTTTGTTTGGTTTGTTTTCCATTTAATTTTAATACAAGCGCCACATTTAGAATTCTTAAAAACTTTATTTCATTCACCTAATCTTTGCTAATATTTGTAGTGTTGCACGATGACTACCGGATATCCTTATGAAGATTTAGTCCAAATTTTTGCGCTCCAACTCAAGATATGGGTGAAATTATCAAACCATCATATGGGTATTGTTTGATACACATGACAATGTACTTTTGAGGCGATACGGTTTGACTTTTGAGGTCAAACGGATTCGGTTTTCAACTTAAGTTACAAAGATCTCAACCAGATTTTTGACCATGGTGGTGTTGTAGCAGCCAACCACCTTATATATATTTGTTATTGTAAACTTTAGAAAACCATATTCAATGTTTGAAATAGTGAAACTATCTCATACACATGTATCCATATTTGCCTTGACAATGATAGAAATATAGAATACATTCTTTCGTTTACTTGGATTTGTATATTTTATTTTCTTCATGTCAGATATGTCTGTGTGAGATTTACTGGGTTCGTGTTGTTGGCCATGATTTTGTTTGGTTTATCGTTCTATCATTGTCAATATTATCATACATATTCTAAACAATGTTTGGCATTATAGAGATGCACAAAAATCCCGAAGTCTAGGTCCAAGCCAAACCTAAAAGCCCGATCAAGCCCATTTTTAGATAAATAGCTTGGCCATGTGCCCATGTCCGAAATAACACAGGCTTATTTTGCTTACTGTACTTGATGTTTTTTTTGAAAGGCATAGCGGCATCGAACCAACGAACGACTACGACGAACTCACGCACGCACGCCTCCCCGGCGGTAGCGGGCATCCACGGGCAGCCCACTAATCCGTCGCTGTCCCGGCCCAGCTTACGCTGAACCTAGAGCCCAACCACAGTCTAAGACTGGGCTGGGGGGCAGCCCAGTCAACGACTGGACCAGCCCAAGGACCGGGTACTTCTCATGTCCTCAAATTGACTCCCCTTGGATTCGAACCCGGGTAGGTTGGGATACCATCCACAACCCCCCAGGATGTTACCGCCCTTGGGGAAACCAACTGACCTAGACATGATTTATTTACTGTACTTGATGTTTGCATACATTTCTGTAGTTTCTTTTCAAACTCTTGATAACTTTCACAAAAAGTGGACAATTTTCTATTAGGGGTGTTTGCCAGTTTGGGCAGTTTTAATCCCTTGCACCACAAACCAAACTGATGTGGCGGTTTATTTATTTGTTAGAGGCGTTCAAACCAGACCACCTCTAACCAGTTTAGGTGGTTTTGGTTTATTGTGGGCTTTAAACTAAAAAAAAACAAATATCTACAAAATGAAATTTCTACGAATACAACATTATAATAAAAATACCATACTAAATTATAAAAACATTGAACAAGTTGGAAAATTTTAAACAAGTCCACCAACGATAGTTAGAATTTTGGACAAATTAAGCAAGTTAGAATGACAAAAAAAAATCGCAACTTCGCAAGCCGAATAGCTTCACGAAACTTGAGATAAATGAAATATATGCCTACATTCTACACCTCAACCCGAGTGAGGATAATGAGATATATCATGTACATTTGGTTTCATTTTCAAGTTGAAAAGTATAGGGGGCAAAGTGGATAAAAGCAAAATTTATAGGGTCCATAGAGTAATTATTGAAAAAAATGAAATCCCCTTTTTCAAGCATCGCGAAATTTCAAATCACTCTAGTCCTCCGATTGCTTTCTAATCGCCTCTCTGTTTCGCTGAATTCGCTCTAAACCCTAGTAAGTTTGCTGCAATTTCTGATTATTATTCGTTTTCAGATTATTACTAGACTATTTGTGTTCAATTATTGTTGGAAGCTTTTGTGTGTTCATGTTGATTTTCGCTGGATCTGTTTTTATGTCATATGATTTTATGGTTTCTTAATGATTTTCAGTGGAAGTGTTTTCTGTGAGTATTTTTTGCGTTGTAGGTATAAATTTGTTAAAATTCAAGCTTTGAAGGCATTGGTTTATGTTGAATTGATAATCTGTATCGTATTCTATCTAGGGTTTTGTGCCGATACATGCACTTTTGTCAGTTTTGTGTAATGAGGAAGGTTTGAACATAAGTTTTTGTTTACGTACATTGCTTTTGAGCAATTGGTGTTTTATTGTTGAATGTCCCCTAGTTATAGCAGGGGATTTGCTGTTTTTTTGTTGTTGCTGTTATTCATTTCTGAACCTAGACCCTGATTGATGAAGGGTTGATATCAATTTTTCCGTTTTGTAGAGAGGAAGTACTTGATTTTGATTTTGTTGAACAAGCCAAAATCCAATTGAATCTGTTACTAATTTACAGTTTTGGTTGTCCAGTTTGCCAAAAAGTAGAATATGCTTAGGTTTGAACTTCGCCACCTATAAAAAATCGTTTTCAAGTTCAAACCTACAGCATATTCTACTTTTTGGAAAACTTCAATTTGGACAACCGAGATTGTAAATTAGTAACAAATTCAATTGGATTTTGGTTGGCTCAACAAAGTCAAAGTCAAGTACTTCCTTTCTACAAAACGGCGGAAGTGATATCAGCCCTTCATCAATCACGGTTTGAGTTCAGAAACGAGTAAGAGTAAAAAAAACATCAAGTTCCTCGCTATAACTAGGGCACATTCAACAAGCAAACACCAATTGCTCAAAAGCAATCTACATAAACAAAAAAAAATTGTTTGTTAAGGGTCTCTGAAACTTAGATTTTTATTTTTCTACTTTCCAGCTTCACTCCTCAAAACTTAGGTTTTCATTTAGTTACTGGTTAATTGGTTTTTCGTTGTTGGAATTTCTAGGAAATGGCAGAGGAAAACTTTGATCAACAAGAGACGGAAGTGATGCCTGAGAACTCTATTCCCGTAGAAGTTCAGGTCTCCGAGAATGAGCAAGGTGATGCGGTGGAAACTCAAATTACTGAGAAGGAACACACCAATACTTCTGTGGAAGTTGCTGCGGAAAAGAAATGGCCCGGATGGCCCGGGGAGAACGTTTTTCGGATATTGGTCCCTGTGCAAAAGGTCGGGAGCATAATTGGTCGCAAGGGAGAGTACATAAAGAAAACTTGTGAAGAAACAAAGGCTCGCATTAAGATTCTTGATGGTCCTCCTGGTACTAACGAAAGAAGCGTAAGTCCCTCAACTAGTTTATTTGGTTTTAAATTGTTTATTGATTGCTGCATTTTTTGTGGATTTGCGTTGTGACCCTAGAGAGGTCATTATGGGCCGATGCAAAGCATCATTCCATCTGTTGGAGTTGATCGATATCGTTTCGGTCTTGATGCAGGCTTGGTTCATTGGGGTGATATTATATTGTTTCGTCCAGGGTGTAAACGAGCCGATCCGAGTAGTAGGTTATTCGAGGCCGGCTCGAAAAATTTATACCAGACTCGAGCTCGAATAAGGAATAAGTTTTCAAAGTAGGGCTCGAGTTCGAATATTTTTAGAATTATCGAGCTTAAGCTCGATGCTCGTTTATTGGCTTGAACTCGATAATTTTTATATTTCTATTGTATGATTTATGAATATATGTGAATGTTTGGCTCGAAAAAGTTCATGCTCGAAAAGCTCGGCTCGAAAATTTGATCTAGTTCTCGAATGGGCCGAGTCGAACATTGATCTTATGAGGCTCGGCTCGTTAAGTTAAACGAGGTGTATTTTGTGTTCGAGATTGACTCAAGCTCGATAATTATTAAACTCGAGCTCGTGATAGAAGAGCTCGAGTAGCTCGTTAAAAGCTCGAATCGTTTACACCCCTAGTTTCGTCTTTCTCTCTCTCTCTCACACATGCACACACAAAGCGGTTACTTATTCCTTGAAACACAACACACATTTTTCTATCTACTCCATATTTATCAATTCATGAATTGAATTGAGAATCACTATGCTAACTTCATGGATCATGAATTGTAAATGTGCTTCAGCTTTTCTCTAAAATAACTTTTGTAGTGTGTAATTTGGTATGTGAAACAAAAAAGGTTAGCATCCTAGTGATGTTCGATTCAAAATATACCTAAAATCACAAGAATGTTGCCTTGCACATTAGTCATTTATCATGACTTTATCAAATACCAATAGATAGACCTTTCTATCCATGTGGCTACAAATAAATTCTGGTTCAATAAACTTTACAATCACAAGCCAAAAATAGTAAAATACCAACATATTTTGAAATAATTTGGTCAAAGTATGTATAGTTCACACACTGATACGAGGACAATTTGTCAATTGGATATCAATCTATGCAGGATTCTTGTTCATTAATTGGATTCATGCTTCTTGCTTTATCAATCGAACCAAAATTGTACGGTTCGAATAGCAGAATCTACACTTTTGGACTTTTGGTAACCGCAAACTGATCTCTTCATCAATATATTGCTTCTACAATGCCGTAAAATGTATAAAGCAACGTAAGTATATGAAACAATATAATATAAAATGTATAAAGTGTAGTGATTATAAGGTATTCGGATCTTAAGATACAATACTAAAATAAAGTTTGAAATATAATGCAACGGAAGTATATGAAACAAGTGAAAACTACAAAAATAACAACACTGAACCCCATCAGGTTAATTATATAAACAATTTTATTTTATCACAATAACTTAGATGAGTATGTGCAGGTTCTCTCAAATATAAGGCACCCCTTTCAATTTTCAAAGTGGGTTTCAATTAGAAGAGCGAAAGAAAGATCATCCAGATTGCAGTGATCGGCATTGAGCGCCACAAGTGCTGAAAAGTAAGCCAACGCTCGTACGTTATCTGGTAACTTCAGAACTGGTCGGTTGATGTCTTGTCACACATTGTTAACAGACAAGTAAAGAAGCTTAATAAATAAGGTGTTATCTACAAAATCTACAAAATAAATATGAAAAATGAAGTATCAAACATGTTTCACGTAATTGAAGAAACGAGAACACATGTAAACTAGTGTTGTTGATCTGGACAAAATATCTTTGTGTATTGAGGTTAAATATCCAAATATTTGAAATACCATTCATTATGTTTGGTTCTTCAGAAACAGGCGTTAAGAGTGGTTTTAATTTTTAAGTAGATGTTACGAAAGATTGGTGGCACTATAGTAGTGTTAGTCTCAAACAATGAGGTACATAGAGCTACAAAATGGAGATAAATAAAAGGAAATAAGTCTATGATAGTGTATCCCCTTCTGAACTATGTAAGATGGTGTTGCTTTCAAATCATCGGGTATATTCACAATACATCCGGTACTTTGAACTTTAAGGTGGCGTTTGTTTTTTAAGAGGTGTTGAGGTCTGAAGTCTTATTTCACTTCTGATTGATAAGAGGTGTTGCTGAAGTCTGAAATCTGGATCAATAAGACTATTTGTTTTTGTAAACTGATAACTGTCTGAATTTGTTTAAATTATCTATTTTACTCATTAGGATATTATAGTGTTGAATTTATATATAAACTTATACAATTTCACATATTTATTCATTATCATTATGAAATTTACATCTGAATTGTAATATTAGCATTCATTTAAACGAATAAGCTTAATTGATTGAGAGATAAATAGTATATTTAAATTATATAAATTTAAATTAGATAGTCACCTAATTATAGTAAATTGAGTTTTATTATAATCCAAGTGGATCGACTGAGAGAAAGGATCTATTAAGGTTAATCCATTGAGAACATTGAGGCAAATAAGGGGTTGATTTACCTCTTACTAGATAGGAGGACGATAAGACATAGGTGGCTCTGAAATTTTGGAAAAAACAAATAGTCTGAACGGCTCTACCTCTTACCGAATCAGAAATAAGAGGCTGATAAGAGCTTTTTTTTTCCAAAAACAAACAAGGCCTTGCTGTATTTGTATTCATAAAGTAATGGTATCTTAACGGAATCTAATAGTGTTTTTTCGTTATGACATATGGTGCATGGTTATTCGATCTGATTTCATGGTTCTACGATATTGCTCAAATGATATTTATTGGTCAAATTTTTGTTTTTAAATCTGTTGTACTAATTAGATATTCGCTCTTTCATTAGGTTTTGATCTCTGCAAAGGAAGAACCGGATGCTGCTATTTCTCCTGCAATGGATGGTTTGCTGAAGGTTCATCAACGAGTAATTGATGCCAATACTGATCCTACTCATGCACAACCTGGAGGGGGTGTCACAATTTGCACGAGGCTACTTGTGGCTGCTACGCAAGCTGGAAGCTTGATCGGGAAGCAGGGTGCCACTATTAAGATCATTCAGGATTCTTCAAATTGTATTATTCGAGTACTTGGAGAAGGTTTGTTGGAAAATACGTTTGCATTATTGACTTTAGGTTTATTGCCGATGGCACCTAAATTGTTTATCTTCAATGTCGCAACTTGGGTTTTTTACGCTCATACAGCTTAGTGCTGTGAACCATTTAGATGTTTTCTTTTGGTTTTTCCTAGTATGTATGTGTAGGATCCTACATTGGTTGGGTAGGAGAACGAAAGTTGTTTTATAAGGGACTGGATACCTCCTCTACCAAACGCGTTTTAAAACCTTAAGTCTAGGTGTGGACAAAGTGGACAATATCTGGTACGGTTATCCAGATCCGGGAACCGGATTGTGTGCCAGCGCCCAGCGAGGACGTTGGGTTCTTAAGGGGGGTGGATTGTAAGATCCCATATTGGTTGGGGAGGGGAACGAAAGTTGTTTAATAAGGGACTGGATACCTCCTCTACTAAACGTGTTTTTAAAACCGTGAGTCTAGGTGTGTGGACAAAGCGGACAATATCTGGTACGGTTAGCCTAGGACGTTACAGACGGTACTAGAGCCGGGAACCACCTAGGATGTTACAGATGGTACTAGAGCCGGGAACCACTGGGCTCCAAGGGGGTGGATTGTAAGATCCCACATTGGTTGGGGAGGGGAGCGAAAGTTGCCTTATAAAAGGGACTGGATACCTCCTCTACTAAACGCGTTTTTAAAACCGTGAGTCTAGGTGTGTGGACAAAGAGGACAATATCTAGTACGGTTAGCCTGGGATGTTACATGTTACAGTATGACATTTTAAACAACCTAACCAAGCCAAATGAATCCCACAATTTGGGGGTGGGGGGTAGAAAGTACACGGACCTTGAAACAAATCTTTTTCTCCTCTACTCATATTTTACTTGTTCTATTGCTTTGCTAATTCCGGTAGGATTGATTTATGCCGAGTGTTATTCAAGCTTTTCTTGATCGAAATTTCAATACATTAAGAGAGTGGTGTTGAAGTTTCGGTGGCATTTGATCTTTGGCTTGGTTGTATTGTTTTCTTATCTTTTTTCAGCTTATATGTCTGATGTGTTTCTGCAGAGAACCTGCCGATTTTTGCTCTCCCGGATGATAGCGTTGTCGAGGTACAAGGGGAACCTTCAGGTGTACACAAGGCTGTTGAATTGATTGCAACACATCTAAGAAAGTTTTTGGTCGATCGCAGTGTTATTGGGATTTTTGAGAAGCAAGTAAGTTTGCATGTTTAGCTTCCAACGGTATGGCTTTTTAGATATCAATTAATGTCTAAATAGATTTGGACTAACATTCGTGTGGTGAAAATGAAGTCCACGAATGACGATTTGGTTACGATGTTTGATTTTATCCATGCTTTTATGTATATAGAAATATATAATTTAATTAACGTGTTTATGCTTTTTTACCCGGACAGATGCAAATGCCGAGTGCTAGGTCAAACCAGGAGATGACCGCTCCCCAACCTTGGGCACCTCCTCCTCAAAATTTTCCTATAAATGCAGGTGGTGGGCCCGGATATCGGCCTACCCAATATATGCCCCCTCAACATCAGTATGACAGTTACTACCCACGAGTCGATATGCCTCCACCAATGGATAAACAGCCTCGTCAAGCTCCACCTTCATACGGGAGAGAGCCACCAGTGGGACCACCTCACGCTGCAAGCATGCAGCCACAACAGTCGATAGTCACAAAGGTTCACTTTTCTTGGATTTCTGTATTTTTGGAACAAATTCTGATCAATTTTAAGCTCGGTTTTCTAAGATTGACTGCCGAGATGATTATTGGAACGTGATTTTTTAACCAACTTGCTTCATGGTTCTAGCTAGCAAGTGTTATCGCTAAAATTCATCCCAAAGAGCTTATTTATTTGAGTGCAACTTCGGGAGTTAAAACTAAAACAAGATACTCCCTTTGTCCCAAAATAAATTTCCACAATGAAAAAGGCACATGGTTTTTAAAAAGGAAATTGACCCAAATAGCCATTTCTCTCCCTTAAATTGGTCTCTAGCCATTCCTCTCCCAGTTTTACCAAAATGTCACTACCTCCGCAAGTGGCAACTCGGTGAAAAAGTAAGAAAAAAAGAAGTTTCTGAACATGCTCCGCAAGTTGAGGGGCCAGATTTGTAAAAAAATTTAAGCATGTCCGCAAGTTGCGGACAAATTCTTGCTTATGTAGAAAAAAATTACAGATGTGGTCCCTGTACTTGCGGACCATGTTCAGAAACTTCATTTTTTTTCTTTTTCACCCCTTCACAAATTGCGGAGTTGCCACATATGGAGGTAGTGACATTTTGGTAAAATGAGCAGAGGCTAGGAGACCAATTGTGAAGAGAGAAATGGCTATTTGGGTCAATTTCCCTTTTTAAATGTGTAATCATTTCAGTTTTAATATATTCAGTCAACTTTATCATTTGAATGTCGAAGAGCAACTCGTTTGACACCGAAAAGTCAAATATAGACTCGCTTTTTGGGGCAAAGGGTGTGATTTCGAAGTTGGCTAGCAAAGTAATAATTGCGTTTGTTTTGCTGCTAATGTTATAGGTTTCACAGAACATGCAAGTTCCTCTTACGTATGCAGATGCTGTTATCGGCACATCGGGAACCAATATCAGCTATATCCGACGTGCCAGTGGTGCTACTATTGCGATACAGGAATCAAGGGGCAATCCAGATGAAATGACTGTCGAGATAAATGGATCGGCTTCACAAGTTCAGACTGCTCAACAGTTGATACAGGTATTTTGTCCAACCGACTCTAACTCTAAGTGTGGACTACCAACTTAATTACTCCCTCCGTCACAAAATAAGTGTCTACATTACTATTTTAGTTTTTCCCAGAATAAGTGTCCAATTTCAAAGTAAATGTCTATTTTCCCATTCTACCCTTAATTATGAGATGGAAAAAAATTTCCTCTCTGTAAAGGGTAAAATTGTCTTTTTGTTAATTAAAAGTGTAATAATTACACATTCCTAAATTGTGTGCCTTTTTCATTATGGACATTTATTTTGGTATGGAGGAAGTATCAATTGGACTTGGAATATACAGAAATTGATGCACTTGACTGTTTCGGGGAACTACATTTCTATAGAGACTAGGAGATTCCGCATTTTATAATGCACCAACGCGGTAGAAGTATTTTTGAATTCTAGCCTACCTAGGCAGCAAGGACGCTTCTAACCCTGGCCGAAACCCTTCCCCGTTCCTTGGTGTGCAGTGTTCACTACTATATTCACAAATAGTAGTAAAGCAACACATTCGTTTTCTTTTATAGTCGACTAATGCGGAGGCATTAAGCATAGTTAAAAAATAAGACCTAAAGTTAAGTATGTGTGTGCATGCATGCATGCACCAACCAGTATATCCCACTCGAAAGTAAGGTCTGTTGCAGGGTATTGAGAGACTGTTTTCCGTGAAGACCTACGACTTGCTAAAAAGTTTTGGACCTAAACTTAAGTATGTGATTATTTCTATATCTATGATGTACAAATCATGTGATGTTTTAGAACATGGTTAGCCTAGATAATACTAATAGCAATGTATTTTTGAACAACCTCACCTTTTTGTTTCTAACTGATTGGCCAACCAAGTTCGTGGGGTCCAAATCCGGTGTCATATACATTCGAACCAGAGATTGGTGGTGGTGGCACCAAGAGGCTTGGACCATAGTGTGGGCCAGTTTGTTAGCAGCTAAATGAGCTTAACGGGACTCACAACTTATTCGTTCACCTATGCATGACAGTTTGGTAGTGGCTTAATGATATAGGAGGTGGCTTATTTAGTAAGCTACTAGGGGGATCTTTGTGTAGAAAGCCAAGTCTTTTCCAATCCTGCCCCTTCCAATTAAAAAACACTCTCCTTCCATCTATAAAAAAACCCTCTCTAACAAAAATCTCAGATTAATTCACACAAACAACTTTATCCATACAAAACTTAATGAAAAACCAACCAAACCGCCTTGTGTTATAGAAATCTTGTCTTTTAGGTCTTTTGATGTTTTTGATCCGTTTGCGGTTGATTCAGAATTTCATTGCGGATGCTGCGACAACGGCAGCTGCTCAGAATCCAAGTGGTCCGCCTTCTAGCCAAGGGTATAACCCATATCCTGGTCAGGTTCCTAGTTACCCGTCTCAGCCGCCCCCACCTGGCCATGCACCTGCATCCGGAGACTATGGCGGTGCCGCCGTCTATGGAGGTAACTATGGCTACTAAAGATGTGCCTTACTTACAGGGATGAATTGCTGCTTTTCTCTAGAAAATATTTGACCACTTGATTGATATAAAACATTGAATACAAGAGAATGTGTGCTTGCCCTTTATTTTTTCTTAGATTATGTAATGTGTGCTTTAAAATGATGGGCTTTCTGTTTACTAGTATCGAAGGCTTTGCTCCATCGAGTATGTCTGTTGTTAGGGTGTGTTTGGTATGCAGACAGGACTAGACCAGTTGACAGGCGAGAGTGAGGTAGGTGGGGTGTTTCTGATCCCACCTATTTTGGAGGGTTAGAAAAAAAATTGCAATTTTGTCCTACTCAGGTTCTGGTTCTGACTTTTGAGTCTAATGTAATGCCAAACATGGGATAAGTTTTTGTATTGTTTTGTTCGCACTAGTGTAGACGGGGAAGAACTAGACAAACGAGGAGGATTCTTTTTATTGATGTAACGATGTTTTAGAACTTCCGTTTGTCATTGGAAACTTATTGATCTTGTAATATTTGATGATATGGATATTTGTTTATAAAAGATTTATGAAATGTTCAAGAAAAAGATGATCAAGTAGATGTTACAAGATGAACAAGTTTCCAATGGCAATGGGTAAAAGGTAGAAAATTTTGAAACTGAATCGAGAACAAAATCATTTGTTAAATTAAATGAGAAATAAAACAAATTTTGTTACATTTTGTCCAATTTCGAATGGATTTGGAGCGGTTTGTATTCTGGATTTCGATCAAAGAAGAGAGGGAAAGAGCGGAAAAGTGGGTTTTATGTCAGTAGTTTGAGTGCCGATCTTTGTCTAAAAGAAAAAAGATTCCAACGTATGAGGAAAAATGTTGGCGTTCCAAATAGCATGAGGCATGACGGATCAAATACAAGTCCTTGAGTTACTACAAACCATATAAACTTGGCTCAACCGTTTAGTCTAATGAATATCTGATTTCATAAATATCTTGATTGCATGCTGATCTAAAGCGTTAAATCATAATAAATAAACTCCGATCATCTTCCATAGATATATCCAGATCATAATAAATAAACATCCATTGTTGCCATAAATATCTCATTTGATTAGTTTATATAGTTTTTATTAACTTGGAGGGCTTGTCTTTGAAACTTTCATTCTCTCTCTTTCTATATAAACATATGTTTTATACTATTACTTAATGAGTCAATGGTATTAAACAATTTAAATTTAGTTATATATAAAAACTACTAAGCAAAACATTAAAAAGATAAGAAAAATTAAATATCACGCTATAAAAACCCACACATTAGACTAATGCATGTAGATGCTTAATATGGCATCGGTCTTTATTCTTTTACAAGACTCGGGGCACTACATAACACATGGTCCATAGGGTTATCGGAGGGGATGTTCGGGATTGCTTATTTATAATAACTTATGCCTTTTTGTAAAAGTGTTCATCATCTATCAACTTAGGGGGTTGTTTGTTTACCTCTTAGTACTTCCATTAAGAGACAACCTCTGAATCGCTAAGAGGTGAATCTTGTTTGGCAAAAAAAAAGGACAACCTCTTAATGGTTTCAAAACCCTCTGAATAATTTTATATTATTGACCTCCCTTAGCCATTAAGTGCCCTAATTTCATTCTGAACAATTACAAAACAACCCTATTTCACTTTGAACTATATCATAAGTTTCTCTTAATCATTCTGACCACTTATTCATTCTGCACCAAACCATTCAACAACTGCCAAACAACCCCTTATGCGATGTTGAATCAGAGTTTTATAAAAAAAATAGCGGTACCAAAACGTAATCAACTAATAAGTTGTTTTTTAGGGGCGTTTGGGATTGTGTGTACTTGTAAAATGACCAAAAGGTTGATAAATTGTTTCAACTAAGTTAATAAGTTAGAATGAAATAACTTATCAACAACCCCTTATCATCGGTGGCAAACCGGTTTAAGCATTTTCCCTTTCTTTTTTTCCCATTCAGACACTAAAAACCGCTCCATACTAGAATAAGTTAATAAGCAGCACTCCCAAACACCCACTTAACCAAATTTTAACTACAAACATATTATACAAGTGATGAGAGCTCGATTCCATGCATTGTTGCAATCTTAAACCTAAATATACACCCGATTATTTGATGAAAACATAAACAATGTTTTTGTCAAAAACTCACCTTCACCAACGTACATGACTCGAATACAATCTTTTTTTAACGACGACTTCAATACGTCGTTCATATTGGAGCCGAACACGTGGTTCGGAAATGTCCCGTCTGGTTACACCGACTACAATGCACGATTCGTTTCACCGAACTCCGATCCTCCGATCGAACCCTCCTCTTTCTCGGCCTTCCTGGAGGTCTAATCGATTTCGGAGGATTGATGATGATCTCCGTAACCATACTCGATTCACCTCCGTTCGACATTTCCTTCCACAACGTCTTGTCGGGAATCGGATGTATCGTTTGCGAGTACGCTTTCCGATACGTTGCCACTGTGAAACAACTCTCGGTAAACCGATGGACGTTTTGTCGGCAAGAGAGGAGAGCTGCCACGGCGTGGGCGCAGGGGAGGCCGTAAAGCTGCCACCCCCGACATAAGCAACGGCGGTTTCTGATGTCGACGATGTTGGTCCCTTCGTGGGATATGACTTCGAATTCGGCTTCGTTTGCTCTAAGCACCTGGTAAGTCCGTGCACGATCGATGGCCTCCGAGACGCGCCGTTCGGCGGTCGGAACGAGGATTGAAGTCCATTGCATGCTGGTTTCGCGTCGCTCGTTGAACCACATCATTAGTTGCCGACGAATACACTCCATCATTTGAATTATCGGGAGCCCGGAGGCCTCGAGGATCCAAACGTTTAAAGATTCGACGATGTTGGCCGTCAGGTGACCGAAGCGGGTCCCTTCGAAATAGGCTGTAGCCCATAAACGGGCGGGAACCCGTCGAATCCAATAAGCGGCTTCTTGAGATATCTCTTCGATTTCGAGGATTTTCGTTTCGAAGTCCATGACGGTAAGCGCATTGGCTGCATCCCAAAGGAGGTTGACGAGCATCGTGTTGTTGAACTCCTTTCGGAAGCTTTCGCTAAGATGGCGCATACAAAAGCCATGGAAAGCTGTCGGGAAGTTGGCTTCAACTCCATCGACGATATTCTTCTGCCGGTCGGATAAGATCGTAAGCATAGGCATGTTTTCCGTGTTGATTTCCAGTAAATTATGGAGCTCGGAAAGGAACCACATCCAGTTTTCTTCGTTTTCCTCATCAACCACCCCGAATGCTAACGGAAACAAAGCACCATCTCCGTCAAAACCCGTAGCAAAAAGAAGGGTTCCAAGATACTTGCTTTTCAAAACGGTTCTGTCGAGCCCGATCAGCGGTCTACATGCGTTCAGAAACCCGTGAATCGAAGCTTGAAAAGAGATAAAAAGCCGCTGGAAACAATTATCTTCAGGATTCACGTAAACTGATGCGATACTTTCTGGATTCGTGCGTCGAATTTGGTCACAATACTGAGGCAGAAGACGGTAATCTTCTTCAAACGATCCACGAAGAGCTGCCATAATCCGTTCTTTCCCTCTCCAGGCTTGTTTATACGATAATGTAATCCCATGAACACGATGAATCTCTTCTAGGATCTCTTTTGGTTTGCATTGCGGGTTTTCCTTCAAACGTTGCTCCACGGTATTTGCAACCCAATCAACCGAAGCTTGTTGATGACCAAGATGAGCGATTCCACCACAGTTGTGCTCGGCGTGGATGGTCCTAATCGTGAAGGTGGGTACACCGGGTAGCTTGGCGGCATGGATTCTCCACGGGCAGCCTTCACTTGCACATTTAGCAGTAAAACGGGTCTTATCAGACTTAACGGTTTGTATCTCAAAATGAAGAGCGATTGCGGTGTGCCTTAGTGCCCTACGACAGCTTGCAACATCTGGGAATTCTTGACCGACCATTAACTCGTAGTTTGGAGGGGGGGCTGTTCGGCTTTGGATTACTGGAGTGGTGAGCACGAGCTCATGAGGGGTGTGGAAAGATAGAGGCACCACACCCATATCGGAGCTCTGGTGCACCACAAGCTCGTGGTTCTCTACAACCGCCAAATCATGATTGTTGGATAGACCAAGATTGTGACAATGATCAGAAAGAACCAACTGAGAATCGGGATTGGTGACACCTTCTTCACCGATACCAGCATCCACATCTTCAGACCCCACATTACCATCATCGTATCTATTCTCGTGTTGATTGCTATCATCAAACTCAGTAGCATCTCCGTTACCATGATCATGTGGATGTGACATGGTTGCCATCTCATGGTCCAAAAGCAGTTCGTGATCATGGTGATGTCCCAAACTTACGTGCTGGTTACCGTTCTCTCCTAATTCGGTTTCGTGTTTGAGGGTCTGCTGTCCCAATTCGACACTATGATTCTGTCTGACCACCAAGTTCTGTCCATGCCTTAATCCTAGCTGTTGGTTCTGAACAAATGGTATATCTGGCCTTTGGCCTACGATCATCTCATGGTTTTCCATGATATGGTACCCACGACGCTCTCAGAAGAGTTCTGAATTCTGAAAGACAAGAAACATCAATTTACAAAAACAGTCAAATAAACCTGTTCCAACAAAGTCATGTTTACAAATCAAGATATGGTCTTTGCTATATCACAATCCACAATCATCAAAACTGTGTTCTTGAATTTGGGAAGAAAAGAAAAAAGAAAATGGATGGAAAAGAATGGAAAGGAGAAAAAAAGAAATGAAAGGAAAAGAAAGATTTTTGTTTGTGTTCTTGAAAGTTGAAAGGAAACAAATTTTCATGTTCAACCGGAGAGAAAGGAAAGATGTCATTTTTACAAATATACCGTTTATATTTGTTTTTCTCACTTTTCCTTATGAGGGTACTTTTGTCATAAAAGATGACAGACTCCTTTCAGATTTTCTTTCCTTTAAACGATATATTCCCTCATTCTTTTCCTTTCCCTCCTAAGAAAGTTTAAAGAATTTGTTTTCCCCTCCTTTCCCTCCCTTTCCTTCAATAAAAAGGTTCCGAGAACACAATGCAAGACTCCCACTAATCTATACATGTACTTTAGCAAAAACATAAACAATCACAAAATAACATGCGGCAATCAACTATAGAATATGTGATATATAAGAAAATAATGGACTGCTTTTGATCTATCTTCCTCGTGCATTCTTTAGAACTGGTAAGACACTCAATTTAAGGTTAGCCTGAAATGTACTACTAAATAATAGTCCCCACCAACTAAATCAAATCAACTTCTCTATCAATGTGGCCGGATAACTTAACCGCAAAAACTTAACAACAACCAAGTATTAATTTCAACTTCAAATGCCAAACATGAAACTTCGAAACGGATTGTGAATTTTTCTTAACAAATTGGAAACTGTATCGAATTATATAACAAGTACTAAAAGTAAACTACCAATAACGCCAGATTAGAGCAAAATCAATAGAAATTTGGATAGCACTAGGTTTCACAGTCAAAAAATCAAACTGTTTTTATTTATCCTAATAACTTGCTGAGTATTTGGTTTCTGTGAATCAGAAATTTACATTTTGAAGATTAAGGGGGTGCTTGGTTGGGAAGTAATAGAGGGTTGGAATGGAAAATGGAAATCTTTAATGATATCTGGTCTGATACAATGGAATGAGTCATTACTAGATACCGAGTATTAGGGGAATAACTCATTCCTATTTCCATTCCCCCAGCATCCACATTCCCAAACCAAGCACCTCCTAACTTTCATATGAAAAAACAAAAACACAAGATATGTGAACAGAGCAACACACAGTCATCAGAAAGTAGAATAAAAAAGTATAACTCAACAAGCCTCAACAGATCCAGCGTTGAACAAAAACAATTTTGCACCTAGAAATGGAGGTCCCAGGTGTTAAAATCTGCAAAATCAACACAAATTTTGAATCAACAAGAACTAGGTTTCACCATAACAAAAATCAAACTGTTTTCACTCATCCTAAGTACTTAGCTCCCCGAATCAAAAAACTTACATCTTGAAGATTAACATTCATATGAAAAAACAAAAAAATAAAACGAAAATACAGATACGTTAATAGAGCAACAAACAGTCATCTAAAAGCAGAATCAAAATCAAACTCACCGACAACGGATCCAGCAGCAAAAAAAACCCAATTCCGCCAGGTTCCAAGAGCTAAAACCTTCAAAAAACCTGCAAAATCAAAGCAAAACCAAAACAATTTTCGATTCAACAAACAATCGTTTTCACCATAACAAAAATCAGACTATTTTCACTCATCCTAAGTACTTAGCTCCAATGAATCAAAAAATTTACACCTTCAACATTAACATCCATACCAAAAAAAAAATACAGATACGTCAATAGAGCAACAAACCGTCATCCGAAAGCACAATCAAAATCAAACTCACCGACAACGGATCCACCAGCAAAAAACCCCCAATTCCACCAGGTTCCAACAGCTAAAACCTTCCAAAATCTGCAACAACGACAAAAAAAATTGAAACAAACGGTGAGAAACAAAATCAAAACCAAAATTCCTCAAAATCGAAATCAAAATCAAGGATCGATGTGATTCAAAATTCTGTTTGAATCAAGTTGAAATTGGCGGGGAGTGAAGAGTGAATGAAAAAAATACCTGAAAGAGGGCCGAGGGTAGCGATGGGGAAAACACACAGAAGAAATATAGGATTTCAAAGGGCAACAAGGGCACAAATCAAAAACGAAGAATGCAGGGGTATGGATGGTCTTTTTTTAGGGTTCCTTTTATCCACACAAAAAGGGCAATTAGGTCATCTAAGCTATTTTTCCCCCTTTGTTTTTTATTTGTTTCCTATTTTACCCCCTATCATTGGTAATTAATCATATAACAAAATGATTTTATATTAATTATATGTTTATATTTTCAGATTCCATGAAAATCATAAATATTTTGAGTTATTTTTTTTAATGTATTGTTTAATATATTCATTGAGAAAATACAAATACGTATTTATTCAATGAATAACTATTATATATTCACCGATAAAATATACTCATTGATATAAGATATATTTTGATAAAAACATATATATACATATACATATATATATATATATATATGTAAATATACTAGAAGCGTACTCGTGCAATGCAGCGAGATACATTACGATTTTAATGTTTCATTTTATTTTTTGTTTTTTTTGTCGATTTACAGTACGATTTTGGATAGTTTTGAGAAAGTGATAATGTTTTTTTTATAAATTTTTTAATTTAGGCTTAATAATATAATGTTTTTATAAATAAAAAAATAAGTATTTTGTTAAAATCCAATGATTATCTTATATATTTTAATGACATCTAGAAAAAATAACTAATTACATATTTAATAATATAATTAAAATAAATTTATAGTAATATAATATATTAATTAATAGTGATACATGGAAATGTCTGCATAAAAGGAAGACGCTGTACATACCAAATTGGTGGGTGTTAGAAGCCTGCAGTAGTAATATGTATATTGTTCTTTGATACTTGTAAATTAAGAGATTTTTAAAATCTTGCATAAAATTATGGTACCTTATGCTTAATAATTTGTATTTAAGAGTTTTTTATCCGTGTTTTATAATATAGTATATATATATATATATATATATATATATATATATATATATTGTATATTTATCAATGAATATATATTAAAAAAATTAGTTTTCCGGTTCTCAAATTATTAGCAGTTCTCACATAAACCCTACCTTATATCATATGATCGTATTAATCATATTATTTATATTTTTTTCAAATAATCTAAAATAAATTGTGAATAACTTAAGGTTCATTTCATTGAACTTTTTGTTTCGATATTTTTTTTTGGAAGATTAATGAATTCACTGAAAAAATCCGAAAAAAAAATCTAGTTGAATGTGCATATGTGAACCGAAGTTAGAGATTATTTATATGGATTCACGTTTGCATCTTCAAATGTATTCTTTTTAATGATTCACATATGAATTTTCCTTCAACCTTTCCTTATTATCTTCTTACGACATTCAGTCTTCTTATTTAAACAACTCGCTATATAGTTATGTATAGAAAACACAGTGAAAACAAACCAAATGGTATTTGGCTTAGTGGTATATAGAGCCTCAACTTCTGAGGAGGTCAGGGGACAAAGTTTGAACTTCACCAAAAGCGAGGAGAATGTGTGAATTGATTTGTTGTATATAGATATTATATACTTAAAAAAAACATAATGAAAACATATAGAAACACGGGATGCACACCTATAAGTTGCTAAATACACACCTGTTTTATTGATTTACTCCTCACACACATCATCATCACAACTTCTTTCTACATATTCAAATGTATGATTTGACCTGATATTGATATAAATAGGTATGTATATAACAACAGGGTTGGGTTCCAATGAAAAGTTGAGATTAACGTGAGAAGTGGTTATCAACCGTTGGATGAGAAATGAATGCAAATTAGGATGAGATGCACCGAGATAAGATGCATCGGATCAATTCCTTTCTAAAGCGCAATTCATGGATGACATGAGATTAAAAATGATCAACTGTTCACATCCACTTATCACGCTTCTCATGTTAACCTCAACTTCTCATACAATTCTTCGGCTACAACACCCATAAAAATAACATATATAAAGATAATACACATTCCTTTAAAATATAATTACACTTCTTTTTCTTCCAAAAGCCAAGAAAATGATAAATTTGATGATACTATTGATAAAAATCAAACAAACCCAGTATATCTCATTTAGAAATAAGGTCTAAAAAGTAAGATGTATACATACATTTGAAATAGAAAAATACTATTTCTAAGAAAACCCCAAAACCCAACTTTCAAAAACAGTAATCAACAACAGAAATAAAAAGCAAAATCTGAAACACTTTAAGATGAACACCAAAAAGAAGTGTTCTACACCAAAATAGCAGCAAGCATTAGCTTAAACCACCAAACACCATAAACACATCAAACCTCAAATTTCTAAGATTTTAAGTTCCTGCTCTAAACAATTAAAAATACAAAAAATCAATAAAAACCGCGAATATAATCGGATTAAAAAATCAGGTCGAAACTCTTCAAGAAGAGAATATCCCATCTGCTAATCGAACCTCAAGCTTATGCAGAACCTCGCTAACGACCTTTTGGAGGGTTTCGTGTTTGAAAAATCCGTTCTTGATCCTGTTTGCTGTTGTTTTCGCGAGGAACGTGATGTCATCTTTGCTTGAGTTTTCGTCGAGTAACGTGTTCCAAAAGTGGTCGTCTTCATTGAGGTTCGATTCCTTCATCAATTCCACGACTTTTTGCAAATTCGCAACGTTCCTTCCGGCCCCACAGCCTGTGGCGGTGGCTGCACCAACTGCATTGGCGATCGTTAACGTGTGAACCAATGGCATATTGTGTATGTAGCCGAATGCAATTGCAGCCACGAAGCTGTCTCCACATCCAACGGTGTCCATCACATTTACCTGTTGAAAAATGATTGGTCAAGTATCGCTATCATAGACTACCGAGGCAAATAATAGAGTTAATGGATATCCGACAAAGGGGGAAGTTCAAATGAGAACCGTAAATATTTTGAGAACCTAAAAACCAAAAGGTATTTACGATGAATAACCCTAAAATATCCATGAATATTGTTCTTCATGATTTTTATTATTTTATTAATGAACTTTGGACTTTCCATTTACCAACACAATGGGTAATCGCTAACCAAGCAAGGGTTGCTTGGTTAGCAGCTTAACGAGCTTAATGTGACTCAGCTTATTAGGTCAGTGTTTGGTAGTGGCTTAATGATATAGAAAGTGACTTATTTAGTAGGCTTCTAGGAGGAAGTTTTATGCAGAAAACCAAGTTTTTTTTTCCAAACCTACCCCTACCAATTAAAAAAACATGCTCCTTCCATCTATGAAAAAACTCTCCCGAAAAAAACCTTCACAATCTATACAGACAGATTAATCCACACAGACAACTTTATTTTATTGATCTTATTTCAACCAACGAACCGAACCAAATCAAAATTGATCTGTTTGGCATGGTAGACAAGTTTTATGGTTTGATTCGGTTTGAAATTTTTGAACCCAATTAAAGGGGGTTTGATTCACGATTCCAGCCGAAACTAAATTGGATGGAACCATTCACACCGCTAGTTATATTACTATTTTGTTTTCCTTCGACAACTAGGCCAACCCTTTTCTTGAATATTATAAGCACATATATTACTCCCTCCGTCCCAAAATAAGTGTCCACTTTCTAATTTTACCCTTAATTATGAAATAATGAAATGCATTACTCCCTCTGTTATTAAGGGTAAAATTGTCATTTAGTTAATTAAAAAGTGCAATGATTACACATTTTTAAAACCGTGTGCCTTTTTTCATTGTGGAAATTTATTTCAAGGGAGATAAACATCTTACCATGCATAAAATTTGGTTAGCAGTGGCCAAATTATGTTTTAAGACATGCACTTTAATGTGGGCACCACCTAAAATACATGTTTTAAAACACAATTTGTATAATTGCTCGCCAAATAATATGCGAGGACTTGGTAATAGTATGCAAACACTCTCTATATGCAAAACAAAATTGAATGGAACCATTTACACCCCTAGTTTTTTTCCTGCAACAACTAGGCCAACCCATTTCTTGAATATTACCAGCACCTATATTAACTGATATTATCATAGAGGAGCTTTCATTTTCAGTTCAATCAACATTGGCTTCTATCCTTGTTGATTGTTACTTCAAATGTTGATGCAACTAGTTGTTTACAAAGAATTGTTTATTTAGCTACAACAGATATATACATATACTATATATATATATATATATATATATATATATATATAGAGAGAGAGAGAGAGAGAGAGAGTGACCCTTTCTTTTACAACCCAATAATTCTTACAAACTTACAAACTGGTTTTCATGTGTTGTTTCATATATGTGGAACATTCATGACTGTGACAAAACAGTAATGAATGTTCCACATATGAAACAAAAATGCATAAGACTACATTTTCACACGTGATGTTTCATATGTGAAACAACACATGAACACATGAAAACTGGTTTATAAGTTTGTATGCTTTATTGGGTTTGTAAATGATTGTGCGTATATATATGGAATAGCAACCATAGCCAACATGATTGTGGTTTTTTGTCCTAAAAACCACATCCATTTTTTAGAAAATATGCACAATAGCTAGCATGGAGTTATGGTTTGTGAAAACCATCTTCCCTTATATGCGTGTTTACATATACAAAAACATTTTGCACATAATTTGGTTTGTAGTTGCCAAATTATGCTTTAAGACATGCACTTTAAAGTAGGTGTCACCTAAAGTGCATGTTTTAAAGCAAAATTTGCGTAAATGTTGACCAAACTTTATACCAGAACTGCTAATAGTATGCAAGCTCCCTTCCCCTTCCCCCACTATATATATATATATATATATATATAGAGCAAGGATCATTTGTTAACCACACAATTCTTGTTAACTTTATGAACCTTGCTTAACCAATAGAAATGCAAGATTTTTTATTGTTTAATTTGTTTATTTATTTAATACAAAAGGGTAGAAACATCATTTAGTAATTAATTAATATTTCATTTATCTTCATGGGGGTTACACAAATAAATCATCCATAATTATAGTGGAGGTTACAATTTCATAATTTTTTTCCATTTTCAACATAATTTTGAAATCATATGAATATCATCAAAGTCATCCAACAACATAATCCAATCCTTGCTAATTCTTTGATTTCAAAATATTTTCTATAATCAATTGCTAAAATCGTATGAACATCACATGAAGTCTAGTAGCTAGTTGTTTCAATTCAAATCTTTTGTCCACCGATTAAAGATGATGATTTCTGCAAATCCAAGTATGATTGTCCATTTAAACCACTCCGAAGAAACTATGTGAATATAAAATCATAAAGCATCGTGTTTTTGTCAAAATTTCAACTTTTAAAAGAAATAATGTTCATGTTTGTTCCTTACTTCACCATTGGGCATATGAACAAAAACTTGTTAACGAGTCACATGAACAGTAAGGTGGTGGTTCATTCATGTTCATATTTCTTCATATGAATATGATATTTGAAATTAATATTGTTCATATTTCTTCATATGAATATGATATTTGAAATTAATATTGTTCATATTTCTTCATATGAATATGATATTTAAAAGTAATATTATTCATATTTGTTCATATGAATATGATATTTAAAAGTAATAATGTTTATATTTCTTCATATAAACATGCTTGAACCGACGATTACGATTCTTTTGGAAGAATAATGTTCAAATACATGAAGATTCATGAACACTAATGAACTGGGGGTTACAATTCTTTTGAAAGAAACATTAATTAATAGAGAATAAAGACATAATGTTTCATTTATTTGTTTTCCCAAAATACCCTTATCACTATAGTTCACTCCTAATTTTTCATTAATTGTGCAATTATTAAGTTTTTTAAAAAGATATTCAATCTCAACCATTGATTTCCATGATCAAGGGCTTATAATAGTTCATAGAGTTAACACAAAAAATATGGTTAACAAATGAACTTGACCCTATATATATATATATATATATAGAGAGAGAGAGAGAGAGAGAGAGACTATGTGTGTGTGAGAGGTTCAGGGGAAAACCCCCAAATAATGAAAAAATGAGGAACACCCTACTCCCTAATGACCATTCATCTCTACGGTATGCACATGTGCATACAAATAACTGAAGATGATGTGCATACAATACAAGTAACTGAAGATGTTTCTTGGTTTCTATGCACATGTGCATACCATACAGATGAACGGTTATTAGGATGTTCCTCAGTTTTTCATTTTTGTGCGGTTTTCCCCTCAACCTGACCCTATATATATATATATATATTGGAAGGATATTTTGCAACCCTTAAAAAGGTTGCAACCTTTGCAAACCACATCTTAACCGTCGGATTCATGATCGGCGGTTATTTTATTTTTATTTTTCTGTTTTTTTTAATTAAAAATATTGGGTCCCATATCTATTGTAACCGTCGATCATTAATCCGACGGTTAAGATGTGGGTTGCAAGGGTTGCAACTTTTTTAAGGGTTGCAAATTAAACAACCCCTATATATATATATATATATATATATATATATATATAGTGGAAGGATATTTTGCAACCCTGAAAAAGGTTGCAACCCTTGTAACCCACATCTTAACCGTTGGATTCATGATCGACGGTTATTCTATTTTTATTTTTTTGTTTTTTTTAATTAAAAATATTGGGCCCCATATCTATTGTAACCACCGATCATGAATCCGACGGTTAAGATGTGGGTTGCAAGGGTTGCAACCTTTTACTAGGGTTGCAAAATATCCGACCCCTATATATATATATATATATACTTATTAGGCAGCTAATTGGAGCCAAACCTCAAAGTGAGATGAACATATGCTCGTCAAACAGCTTAAATGATGGAGAAGCATTACAACCTTAACTAAAGCATATTCCATATACGCCTAAAAAGCAGCACGAGGCCATAAACGTTACCTTGAACGAAGGTGCACAGGATATCCCCGATCTGGTGATTAGAATAGAGCCCTTAGATCCCATTTTAATGATCACCCATTTTGTGCGGAGCCCGTTACTTAGCAACTCCTTTCCGGCTGCTATAGGGTTCCCCAAGCCCGTCAATGATTCAGCCTGGTACAACATAAGCTAATAACTGAGAATTTAAACAAGAAATCAGATCGATAATGCAAAATCTAAGGAGTAAGAAAACCAAGATATGCATCCACAAAGGTTATATAGCAAATAAAGGCCAGGCCTTGGGACTCCTCCCCATAGGTCCTTAGTTCGAGTCTCCTCAGGGCCACTGGGATTTTCCTGATTGTTATCTTCAGGGTCTCAAGGGATTAGTACAGATGCCTACAAGCTGGCCCGGACACCCATGGTTACCAAAAAAAAATTGTTTGGATTTCACATGTGCAACATTGACTTTTAAAAAAATGCAACCTTTTGTTCCTGTTGTTTTTTCTTAAGCAACCAAACTGAGAAATATAAATAAGTAAAACGTCCACCCGTGAATGGTTGAAAAGTTCACAATGAATTAAAACTTAAATACACTTGTAACAGTTTGGCATTAACGAAAAAGACGTACAGTTTATAAGAAATTGGAATAGGAGATAAGGGTTTGATAATGATTTATAGATGTGGCTAGGGGCGGATTCAGTAATGGCCTAGGGCGTGCCTGCGCCGCTCTATCGTCCCGATGCAATGGAAAAAAATATAAGGGTCTTAAAGAAGAACCCGCTTTAATTTGTTGGGTGTACCCCTAGGTTAACAAAAAGTGGCTGTAGACTGATATTTTCATTGCATGTGTCATTACAGGCTGCAAGTTCTAATCCTTTTTGGCTCCTTTTATTTTTTTGAAGAAAACAAAAAGGAGAAAAAACCACTTGGGTGTTAAAAAACCCACTTGTATGTCATTTTTAATTAAACCATACTTTATATAATTAATTTTCTTTTAGTTTATATTACGTTAATTATTTTGTGCCCCCTCATAAATTTTTCTTGATTCGCCTCTTTATGTGGTTGATAGGAGTTGATGACTCTGAGCAAGAATAAATTTCTTGGATTCATATTTTATCGCAAACAATATGACGAATACGATACCGAAGCTTAAAGATTCTCATTAAGAGGGAAAAGTATAAAACTTCAATTGAAACAAGATCCGAAGCTAACCTCCTCCGAAGTTAGAAGAAGAACATCACTCAACCTCAACAACTTGGCAAGTGCTTCTTGTTCTTCAGGTGTACCAACAGCAAGAGACTTCCCCTTTGGTCCAGGGTCGAAAAAGATAGACGTTCCAACTTCAACCGCATACTCCAGGACAGATGCAATCAGATTCGCAGGAAGCTCATCGAATCCATATCCGTTACAGAAAAGGACTTTCGAGTTTTGGATGTTCATTTTCACTTCATCAGATAATTTACTCATCCAAGCAAATGCAGGCTCCTTGCTAAAATCTGCTCGACTAGTAAACACATCATTGTCAAAGACTGATGAATTAAACCAAACCAAACCAAATGAGCCCAATATATCCCAGGAAAAAAAAAACTAAGTGTTGGCTCAATTTGACTATAAAAAATCTATAGAAAAATTTCACAATATTAGTACAGAACTACAGATGTGTTGGTTGGTTCCTTGTCCCTGCACAAAAGGAACCCATGTTTGAGTCCTGTCTACAAATCTTTTTAAAAACATAAGTATAACAAAAGCACCAAAATTTAAGCTAAAAAGTAAGAAATTTGCCAAAAATGGAACTCGGACCCGGGCCTTTTGTACAAAGGCAGCAACATTTACCAACTCCACCATTAAAGACTTGTGCCAAGAGTTCAGTTTCAAAAAATATAAGGGCACCGAACAAAACAATACGGTGGCACCCTTCACAAAAAATAATATTTTTCCATTAAGACGAACCATAAAGTGGTGCTCCTATGTAGGTCCACCCCTGCCTGTAGGTGGGGTCGGGGGTAAGATGTAAGCACCTGACCTCTACCTACCCGAAACAGGTGGGGGTCAAAGATTGATGAATTCTAATTCCCAAAGTTGGTACTCCCAAAAATAATCCAACTTAAACTCGAACGAACCTTTAATTAATCACTTGTACCTGCAAAACCCGTGTCTTTGCAACGGATCGACCAATACCCAACATAAAAGGGTCTCATATGCACTACTCGAACGATTCATAATATCCTCCTCATCTCTCATCTTTATCACATTAATCCCCTCATCATGAAGCACATCCAAGAGAAATTGTCCATAAATTTCATCACCAACATGACCAATCACAATGCAACGAAGTCCCAATCTAGCTGCTGCTATAGCCATGTTGCAGTTACCACCAGCTTCCCAATATTTCTATAATCAAAAACAAATAATTGAATCCCTAAAATGTTGATATATGAACATGTTATAAAATGTAGAACTCCATAACAACAATTTGGCACTCAATAATAGAAATGAGTCCCATTGCCTGTTTGGTTGGTTTTCCATCAAGTCCTGAAAGTTGTCTGTGTCGTGTCTAAAGGTTTTTGATTGAGAGGGTTTTTTCATAGATGGAAGAAGCAAGGTTTTTTTTAACTGGAAGTGGCATGTTTAGGAAAAAAAAACTTGGCTTTATGCATAAAGCTACCTCCTAGAAGTCTCTATATCATTAAGCCACTACCAAACAGTCATGTAGATGACCGTATAAACTTGGTTTTTTTCATAAAGCAAAAAACTTGGCTTTATGCATAAAGCTACCTCCTAGAAGTCACTTTCTATATCATTAAGCCACTACCAAACAGTCATGTATAGTTGACCGTATAGCTTACCGAATAAGCTTAGAGTCCGAATAAGCTTTGACCGAATAAACTTGGCTTTATGCCCCTCCTAGAAGTCACTTTTTATGTCATTAAGTCATTACCAAACACTCATGTATAGCTGACCATATAGCTGACCGAATAAGCTTGGCTTTTTGTATAAAGCTCCATCCTAGAAGTCACTTCCTATGTCATTAAGCCACTACAAAAAAAAACTGACCGAATAAACTTTGAGTCCCATTAAGCTCAAAACCAATACCCGAATCAGAAAACCAAATTGCGAAAGTAATTAAATCGGAAAAAAAATCTAAAAAAAAAAAGACCTTATCAGGAGGCGATTTCGAAAGCTGTTCCATGTAATCTTTACGTTCATCGAATGAAGAAGGTGGCAAATTGGGAACGTTAAGCACGACGTCAACGCATAGGTTCCCAAGGGTTGCGACATCGAACTCTTTCTCGCCGGAGAATTTGTAGGAAGAACGACGGCGATGCTCGGAAACGGAAACCTCAACTCCATAACTTTTGCAATTCACCGGAACACAAGTCCTAATGGTATGATTAAGGCGAGTGTAGCAGTTGGTGTTGAGGTGAGAAATTCTTAATCTAGGGTTTTGGAAGAACAATGGGGAAGAATTACAGAGTCCATAATTGGGCGTGGGACTTTGGGGATTGAGAATTAAGGTTTGCTGATGCATTAATGGAGGATTAGAGTGAAAGATTATGGAGGATGATTAGTAGTGATTGTGATTATTTGTTTGTTTGTGAAGCGAAACCATGAAAGGGATAAACAGAGAAGATTTAATTTGCTGTTTTGGGATGAATTGAGAGAGGTTGGAAGAAATTGGGACGTTCGATTAATGATTGATTGATGAATCTTTCCCCAAAATCTTCGTTGGAAAATTTGTGGGGATTTATTCGTCCACCACTTTTGGTTGAAAATTTTAGGGTTCTTTGAAATCCAAAGGGGCTGCTTCTTGTAGAATATAACGGTTTATTTATTTGTGTTACATGTAATGTAAAATTTATATATGTTAGTTTACTTTTTATTAAATCAACTACCTTATCTATACTATATTATAGAATTTAAGATGGGTGTTTTTTTTTTTTTTTTAAAGGGTGTCTCATGTTATGTCTGGACTAATCCTTGGTAAATTATGACCGTAAGACATCAGTTCTGATTAAACCTCAGTGGCCACAATTGTTGTGGACGTCTGGATTCGAACCCTGAACAAATAGGATATTCCACCACATTCTCCAAAGCATTAATCAGTATGCCACAACCCTTGTGGTTTTAAAGTGGTGTTTGAGAGTGCTTATTTAAAACAACTTATGTGGTGAAATAAAAGGAGTTTTATAAAAATTGTTTGAATTAGTTTATTGTGATACAAAAACGTAATAAGTTGTTATTTAGAGGTCTTTGAGATTGCTTATACATGTAAAATAACCAAAAAAGTAATAAGTTGTTTCAAATAAGTTGATAAGTCAATATGGACAAAAACAACTTATCCGCGGTGACAAAAAGTCCTAATCAGTTTTTCCCCTAATTCAAACACTAGAAATAACTTATATGTGGTGACAAAATGAAATAAGCAGATAAGTCATTTAAAAATCCTAAACACCCTCTAAAAACTAGCTTTTATACTTCAAGTATTGTTTATTAATGCATGTTATTTAAAATTCAGTACTACAAGTTGATGGATATGATTGAAGGTTCGAGTTCCAGATTTCAAAACCATGTTGTATTATACGGATAGCAAGAACTCCGTAAGGGAACAAACTTCTGGTTGTTGCCTCTTGGCCTGACGAGCGGTCCACGGAGTTGCATCCCTACTCACCTGGTCCAAGCATATCGCTTTCTCCGGGAGGTACTTGACTCCTACCCATATCGTGTTCAATTGTATAGTTCCCATACCGTCCAACCAAGATCGGATATCGCTGTTTTTTGTTAAACTTTACTCCTCTTTTTTTTGGTGCTCCCGCCTTCCTATCCTTATGGACAGGAGTCCTCTCGCCTAGTTCTAAAACTCAATTGCCTTACGACATTCTTGCTTATATATAGGTTGTTGTTGATGTTAAGAACATGGATGTTCCATATCATACGCTTTTAACAGATGCCTTTTCAAGTTGACCTACTAACCCCATGCATAATGACATACTCATTGGACCTACTTATTCGCTAGACTTAAATGCATAAGTATACTTTAGGAGTTCCTATGCAAAGACAATAAGGCGTCAACAGTGTCGTCTAGCGTAAACATGGTAATTATACCCGACCCATTGGGGAATTCGGTTTACCCACCCCGATCAGGGCCGAGGATTCCCAGTAAAACCGGGTACCGGGGTCGAGGATCCCCGATTGTCTAAAACCGGGGTCGGGGCCGGGGGCGGGTAATGCATTCCCCGCCCCGCCCCGTCCCCGTATATATTTAATATATATAATTTTCTAATATTTTTGTTAATTTACATAATCCTAATCTTTTTTTAATATTATTTTTTATATGTTTCCTTAATTTATTTACAACAAGTGTGCTTTAATTTTTTTTAACTTATTCACTTAATACAATCACGATTTACGAAATTATTTTAAAAAGAAAACTCGATTTAAGTCTTAAATGTAACTGGCCCAGGGATGGGTCGGGGAAAGGACCAAGAAAAAAACAGAGGGGATTCCAATCCCCGTACCCACCGGGGACCAGGCCCGGGCTCGGGGGTAAGATACATAAACTGGGGCCGGGGTCGAGGATTGCATTCCCCGCCTCATCCCCGCCCCGTTGCCATCCCTAGTTTAGCGCCAAGATGGCTCCTCTCGATCTTGTGATGCCTTCGGCCCAAAATTCTCCAGATACCTTTGTTGGTCCCAAATAGCAGTAAGTAAATAAGAAAAGTATTGTAGAAGGGGGGGTTGAATACAATACACACAGTTTTTCACTTAATTTAATTCTTATTGATTTGAAATCAAGAATTACACATAGAAAACTTTGATTGTTGCGGAAGAGAACATATGAGATATGTTCAAACAATCTTACACATAGAGAATGAAGAACAATTGTAAAACACTTAGAAAACAATAAGATCTTCGTAGAGAGAAAGTTGCCAGACACTTAGAGAACTTGAAGGTAGTAGAGCTGGTTGATCTTGCATGTTGAAACATCCATCATATTTATAGTGCCTCATGCATTTAATGCATGAGACACCTGTTGAGCAAGGGATGGACACAGGTCTTCAGCATGGTACATGATGTACCTTTTGTCTTGGAGTGACTTTGTCTTGAAGTGTTGACCTGCAGGGATGGTGTGGACCTTTCCTTAAACTGGTGTAGGAGACAAAACTTACTTTGTCTGATCTTCAGATGAGGTCCACGTCAATGCAAGATATCACAATATACTTTGTCAGAAAAGTACAATGTGTTTGAAAGAAATCCTCAAGCATCGGTTGCCGAAGACTTGAGAGATCTTCGGCTGTCGAAGACTTGAGAGATCTTCGGTTGCCGAAGACTTGAGAGATCTTCGGCTCCTAAAGATGTGAGAACATCTTCAGCTTCTAAGGAGAGATCATCGGCTGCCGAAGACTTGAGAGATATTCGGCTCCTGAATATGTGAGAACACCTTCATACTCCTGAAGATATGAGATTGACACCATCCTGGCCGATGGTGTTGATCACTGGGGTATGCTTGGCTTTAGGCTGAGGAGACTATCTTCAATCCGCTTTGAGAGATGTACTCCTTCTTTGTTTTCTTCGGTTGATCTTTGACTTCACTGAACATTTGTATAGAGACCAAGCTGCTAAAAGAACCTCAAACATATTCTAAGTAGGATGATATAAGATGGAAGATCAGGAGGTCATCTTCAAATCTTCAGATGACCCAACAATCTCCCCCTATTTGAGGATGACATCCATACTAAAGAATAGAACAAAGAGTGTACTGAATAAATTCATTTTGACCCATCTTTACTCTTTTTGGGTTCTTTTCACATAGACCATTTTTTTTTGGTATACTGACATTTACAAGAGAATGAAAAATATAGCTATACATACAAATAAATGAATACAATGAATAAAGAATGAGAAAGAAAAAATATATACAAAGATACAGAAGACAGTAGTCGGGATTGTTTGAACTTGAGTGGTTGGTTGCTCCCCCTCAACTAATGTCAGGTGGCTTTGATCACATAGTCCATTGCAAAATTAGTTTCAGCAGAGTTTAAGCTTGAGTGGTAAGATGCTCCCCCTCAACTCATACTCCCTCTTAACTAAGAAGTCAGAAGATTTTTGGGATCCTCCGAACCTGCTCCTGGAAGGACAGATTCATCCTTGGATCGTGCAGAAGCATCAGGACTGAGAATCCTGGGTGATAGGCTGTGAGGTGGAGAAGAGGCACCTTGGATAGGGAAGGAGTCCAAGTCATCCTTATCAACCAAGGAAAAGGTTGATGAGGGAATAATAGGGGTCCCCAATTTTACAATTGTATCCTTTTGTGAGGATACAAAGGAGGTGGTTTTGGGTTTAGCAGAGTCCCCAGGCCCGGATGGGAAAATTTCAACACCTGCCGATTATGGAGAATCGGTGGGTGGAGTTTGTGGCTTGGCCCTTGAAACCTTCCTCAGCCTCTTGAGAGGAGAGGGAGGGGAAGAGGTAGAGTGCCGCCGCTGAGGTATGAGGTGTGACCTGGGTAACCGCCGAAGGTTCTTTCGGTGGTATGGCCATTTGGGCAAGTGCAGCGGTGCCAGTAGCGGTTGAGGATTTATTGCTAGCCGGCGTCACTAAGGAGGGGGAAGAAGGGTCCACTACAGTTGAGGGACCTTTGGACACCGGAGTGTACTTAGTATCACCCCATTGTAGATCGGGAGAGTTTATGAAGGAGAACATACCTGGCAGTAGAGAGCGATCGGTGTAGAGAGAGACATTGTTCAAAGGGTCTTCATTACTTTCTAAATGTTGGTCGAAGAGTCATCACCAAATCAATTAGAGACCAAACAATTTTTCTCCCCCTATTTGATGATGACACCAACACATAGAGAAAAAATGGGACTGACACACGAAGAAACTCATAAATTCAGTGGCCCATTTTTTTTTTTTGGGGGGGGGGGCTCTTTTCTGTTTTTTTTTAATAACAGGAATTAAAAGAAAAGAAAAAGAGAAGGGGGTAGAAAAAGGTAGGTAATCATGGTGAGATTAGAAGTGGAAAAAAAATGAGGATGGTTAATAAGGAGGAGAAGAGATGGGAGGAAGGTATGTAGGAGGGAATTGATTGATGGAGGATATCTAGTAATTGGGGAAAGAAGAGAAGAGTGGAAAAGATTATGGAAGGAAAAGGTGAGATTTGGTAGGATGGGATAGATGGAAGGAAAGAAAAAAATAGGGAAGGAAAAGGTATGGAAGAAAAAGGTTAAAGGGAGGATGGTAGGATGGGAAGGGAAGTAGGAGGTGTAAGAAAAGGAGGGATGGGATGGGTAGGTAAGTCTTGGGAAAGGAAAAAGAATGGGGAGGGGGGTTCGGCTAGAGGGTGAAGGGAGGGGGAAGGGGTGTTAGCCGAAAAAAAATTGGAGTGGGGGTGGGGGTGGGTGGGTTTCGGCTAGAGGGTGAGGGGAGGGGGAAGGGGTGTTATGTAACACCCCAAAAATGGGATTAACAAAAATTTCCGCAAACATGGGAATATGGTAAATAAGTTGCCAAGGCAATAAACTCATACACAAGGGAACCATAAATGCCTGTTAATTACAATTTGTAACGAGAAGCAATAATAGATGACAACACTCTAATCTAGGCCTCACTAGACACGAGATTACAAAAGGTTGTCAACTACGTCCAAAGGAATAGTCTTCGATATTGGCATCCCAAAAATACTCCCGAGCTCACCACTACGGTCGATTAAACATCCTTGGCGCTCGCGCCACTAGAACCTGAGATACATACCAACAATCAAGTGTTAGACCAAACGGGTCTAGTGAGTTACATAAAAACATGGCATATTAGTATAAGCATAATATGAACAATCATGACACTTCAATCACCAAAGTCCTTACGGTCAATCATGGGGGAGACCCATCGCTCCAATGAGTTTTACCTCGAGTCAATGTACCTTGATGTTCACTCGCTTGAGCAACATCCCGAAGGCCCGGCACACTTGAAGACTACCTCTCAGGCATTACTCCAAATGGCGGAGGTCTAGGCGCATACCCTTACGGTGGCACCTAAGACTACATCCTCCTAGCACTTACTCATGGTTCGTTCTGTGTACTTACAATGTTCGTATCTATACATCATTTCATACTCATAAGATACATGTATAAGACTACAACAATCCCAAACATACTTAGGTACAAAACTCTAAGATATGCAAATACCCAATATAATCCATGACTCACCAATACGAATATGTAAACATGCTCAAAACATCAAGTATGATAACCTCATCCATATCCTTAACTTTATTCAAGTCTATATACCAATAATACCAAGTTTAGCAGTTAGGTCAAACTTATCAGGTGATCAGATCTTCTCATAAAATAACACATTAGACATGAAAGCATATTAAGTAAGTATCTCATTTGAAAATAATGTAAGAAACTCACTATCTAGGGTTTGGTACAAAACCCTAGAAAACTTAGTTTGGATGGTGAGAAGGTGGAGACTTGAATGGGACTTGAATGCTTCTCTTGAGTGATCTTCTAGCTCCTTTAAACACCAATAAATGTCCCCAACTAAACTAGGGTTTCAATAAATGTTTGGTAGGTTTAGAAGTAGAAGAAAATCGCCTAATCTAGTTCCAAGCCGGCCCCAAAACGATTCAAGATGAGAAGTGAAGTCAAAATAGTCAAAATGGGGTTTTTATACTCTCAGACCCCGCCGGCGATAGTGCCTGGCGATTGTGCCAATGGCACTATCGCGGGGGCACAATCGCGCCACTCCACGACTCTCGGTACAACTCGGGCGATAGTGCCTGGCGATTGTGCCAAGGGCACTATCGCGGTGGCACAATCGCGACCACCACCGACCCTACGGTACCATTCCCGCGATAGTGACCAGCGATTGTGCCCAGGGCACTATCGCGTGGCACTATCGCACCACACCCCCTTGGCACCAAAACTTGACTTTTCTAAAGATTCATGAAGTGAAGTCAAATCTGCAGATGGACATACTGTTAACAGATTGATATACCACATATTTAGCACACAAAGGGATTCTCAAGTTAACCAAAAGTCAAGGAACGAGGGAAATACTTACCTTAGATTTTCGGGTGTTATAATCCTCCCCACCTAATAGGGATTTCGTCCCCGAAATCTTATCTACTCAAATAGATGCGGATATTTTTTCTTCATGTCCTCCTCCGATTCCCAAGTCACGTTAGTGCCCCGATGATGTTTCCATTGAACCTTCACCATCGTTACTTCTTTATGCCGTAATTGCTTCGTCTTTGACTCTAGAATGGCTTCCGGTTCTTCTACGCATCGGTTTCCGTTATCCACTCGGATTTCCGTCAACGGAATAACACTTTCCTCTTCGGCCAAACACTTGCGAAGATAGCAAACATGGAAGGTAGGATGGATCCCGTCCATCTCCGGCGGTAGATCCAATCGATACGCTTGAAGTCCGATCTTCTCTAAAATCGTGAAGGGTCCAAGGAAACGGGGGCTAAGCTTCCCGCGCTTCCCGAAACGGATGATCCCCTTCCATGGCGATACCTTCAACATAACCCGGTCTCCCACTTGGAAGTCCATCGGTCTTCGCTTTTTGTTCGCGTAACTCTTTTGTCGGTCTTGGGTCGCCTTCAAGCGTTCTCGAATGCCCTTTACTTTATCCGACGTTGCTTGCACAATCTCCGGTCCCGCAAATTGCTTTTCTCCCGCCTCGAGCCAACATATCGGGGTCCTACATTTCCGCCCGTAGAGCGCCTCGAATGGAGCCATTTCGATACTCGAATGGTAACTGTTATTGTAAGCGAACTCTACTAACGGTAGGTGTGAGTCCCAAGTTCCCCCGAAATCTATGACACACGATCGAAGCATGTCCTCGAGCGTTTGGATCGTTCTCTCACTTTGCCCGTCCGTTTGGGGGTGATACGCCGTACTCAACTTAACCTTCGTGCCCAACTCCCTTTGAAATCCCTCCCAAAACTTGGAAGTAAACCGACTATCTCTATCCGAGACTATGGATAATGGAACGCCGTGTCGAGACACCACTTCGTCAATGTATAGCTTTGCGAGTTTGTCCATTGGTAGCGTTTCCCTCATTGCCAAGAAATGAGCACTCTTGGTAAGTCTATCCACTACCACCCAAATGGTATCATGTCCTCTTAAGGTCTTCGGCAATTTCGTGACGAAATCCATCGTGATGTGCTCCCACTTCCACTCCGGAATTGCTAACGGTTGCAAACTTTCGTAAGGTCTTTAATGCTCCGCTTTAACTTGAAGGCATGTAATGCACCTCTCCACATAATTCGCTACGTCGAACTTCATTATCGGCCACCAATAATGAAGTTTCAAATATCTATACATCTTGGTGCTACCAGGATGTATGGAGTACTTTGACTTGTGTGTCTCCGTCAAGAGTAACTCGCGGTTTCCCCCGATCTTCGGCACCCAAATCCTTCCTTGAAATAACTTGAGACCGCGGCTATCCTCCGTTAGTAAATCCTTTTGCTTCACCATGACCTCGTCTTTGAGATTCTCCTCGTGAAGTGCCTCGACTTGACTCCTCTTGATATCCTCCATAAGACTTGATATTACTTCAATATTAGCGATCGTCACTTTACTCTCCCCTCTATAGTTCTTTCGGCTCAAGGCGTCCGCTACCATATTGGCTTTACCGGGGTGGTAAAGCAATTCACAATCGTAATCCTTCAAAAGTTCCAACCATCTCCTTTGCCGCATGTTGAGCTCTTTTTGGTCAAAGATGTACTTCAAACTTTTATGGTCGGTGAACAATGTACACTTCGTCCCATAAAGATAATGCCGCCATAACTTTAAGGCAAAAACCACTTCCGCTAACTCTAAGTCATGCGTGGGGTAGTTCTTCTCGGGATCCTTGAGTTGTCGCGATGCATACGCGATCACTTTTCCCCTTTGCATCAAAACACATCCGAGTCCAAGCTTGGAGGCGTCACTATAAACCATAAAATCTTCGGATCCTTCGGGCAAGGATAGAACCGGTGCTTCACATAATCTCTTTTGGAGGGTTCGGAAGGCCTGCTCTTGAGCCTCGGTCCACGAGAACTTTACATTCTTCCTTGTTAGAGACGTGAGTGGAGACGCAATCTTTGAAAAGTCTTGGATGAACCGTCGGTAGTAACCGGCTAGACCCAAGAAGCTCCTTATCTCCGTTGGTCTCGTCGGTGATTCCCAATTCATCATTGCCTCGATCTTAGCCGGGTCCACCTTTACCCCATCCTTTGACACCACGTGGCCCAAGAATTGCACTTCTTGTAACCAGAATTCGCACTTTGAGAATTTCGCGAATAACTTCTCTCGTCTAAGGATCTCTAAAACTTCCCGCAAATGTTGTCGATGCTCCCCCTTATCTCACGAGTAGATCAAGATGTTGTCGATAAAGACTATGACCGACTTATCTAGAAAAGGTCGGCATACTTGATTCATTAGGTCCATGAACACGGCCGGAGCATTAGTCAACCCGAATGGCATGACTAAAAACTCGTAGTGACCGTACCTCGTCCGAAACGCCGTCTTCGGTATATCGCTCCCTTTCACGCGCACTTGATGGTAGCCGGATCGCAAGTCTATCTTGGAGAAACACCCCGCTCCTTGAAGTTGATCGAAGAGATCGTCGATCCGGGGTAGCGGATATTTATTCTTTACGGTGACTTTGTTGAGTTCGCGATAGTCTATACACATCCGCATAGACCCATCCTTCTTCTTCACGAATAACACCGGCACTCCCCAAGGCGACGAGCTCGGTCGTATGAATCCTTTATCCATTAGCTCTTGGAGTTGCGTCATCATCTCTTGCATTTCTGTCGGGGCTAAGCGGTAGGGAGCATGAGCGATTGGGGCAGCTCCCGGGGTAAGGTCGATGTGGAACTCCACTTGCCGTTCCGGTGGGAGTCCGGGTAGATCGTCCGGGAAGACATCCGGGTAGTCGCACACCACTTCCACTTCTTCCAACTTCTTCTTTTCCAGTTTCGCGTCGATCACGTAGGCTAAGTATGACTCACATCCTTTGGCTAGTTTCTTACGTGCTTTGAGTGACGATATAATCGTATTGGTTCTTTGGCTCTTTTCTCCGTACACCAACACCTCACCCCCTTTAGGCAAAGGCACCCGAATCAACTTTTTAGAACAAAATATGCCGGCATCGTGCTTAGCTAACCAATCCATTCCCACTATTACATCAAATCCTCCAATATCGGTCGGTAATAAATCTATAACAAAGAGCTCTCCACTTAACTCTAAAGTACACCCTACGTAACAATTTCGAACAACCAATTCTTCCCCATTGGCTACCTCTACCACTAGAGCATCATTCAACAAACTACAAGGAGTGGAGAAGTTCTTGCAAAAAGAGGTAGACACAAAAGATCGGTTCGCACCCGAATCGAATAAAACACGGGTAGGTAGAGAGTTCACTAGAAACGTACCCGACACTACGTCCGCCGCTTCTCTTGCTTCGTTAGTCGACATTTGAAAGGCCCGACTTGGCGCCTTCGGTGGAACTTCTTTCCTTGGCGGAGCCCCACTTGATGCCCCTTGATTACCCCTTGCTAGCTTAGGGCAATAGCGTCTGATGTGCCCCGGTTCCCGACACTCATAACAAACTCCCCGCGAGGGGCAATCCCTACTCATGTGGTCCTTTTGTCCACACTTGAAGCATTCCAAGGCTCCCGAAAACGGCCTCGGATTACATGGCCCGAAGTGCTTACTTTTACACTTGGGGCACCACCTCGCCTCTCGTCGCTGGTCAGTGTTCCTCCCCCCATTAAAGGGTTTGGAAGGTCGTGCGGGCCCGGTTGGCCCCTCCCATTTCCGCTTCTCGCCTTGAACTTTCTTCTCCTCTTTCTCTTGAATCAAGTCATCTTCCACCAGTTGGGACTCCTCTATCACTTCTTGTAACGTAGCCTTGTGAGCGTTCCGCACGCCCGTCTTCATATCCGCGGGTAGTCCCTTCACAAAGGCTTTTATTTTGGACCTCTCATCTGTTGCCAAATGTTCGACGATGCTGAGCTTGTCCAAAAACTGTTTGGCATAATCTGCGACCGACAGATTTCCCTTCTTCAGATTCTTGAACTCTTCCTCTATTTTGTCGAGGGCTCTCTCGTTGCAGTATTTCTCCATGATCTTCTTTTTGAATGTCGGCCAAGGAAGCTTGGCCAAGATCTCCGGTGTGAGCTCCCGTCGGGTGATGTTCCACCAGCTCAGAGCATCCCCTCTACATCCCCTCTAAGCAGTTGAGAGGCAAATTTGACTCTCTGAGAGTCTGCGCACTCACTTGACTCGAAAGCCATCTCTACATCTTGAATCCACTTGATGCAGGCCAGCGGATCGGTTGTTCCCGAGAATTCCGGAGCCCGACTACAAAGAAAGGTCTTAAAAGAACAACCCCTTTCCTTCCCTTTATCAACTCTGACTGCATGCTCTTCGGTACCCACGGCATTATCCGCACCGCCCGATCCCAAAACCGCATTGTCCTCCACCGTCTCGTGCCTACGGTTACTTGTGTCTCGGTCTTCTAGAATCTTCAGGAGTTTCTCGTCCCGCTTGTCCATTGCGGAGTTCATCATTTGCATTATGCTGGCTAGTAGGACCGACTGGGGGTCCGCTTCTTGAATAACTGGGTCCTCGGTTTCCATGTTCGCTTGGGGGTTCACGTCTATGATACCCTCTAGCATTGGAGGTATCGGTGGAATGACTTGGTCTATCGGCGTGCTCACCGGTTGGTTAATCTCTGGAGCGGTTACACTTGCTTCATTAGCTTCGTCGGTCGCCCCGACCCGACTCCTCGTGTTTACCATAACGAACTGTCACACATGACCAGAGCGGTAACGGTTAATTCTTTAAAAGATAACCGATTAAATACGTACTACTACAAGGATTAATCATCATAATAATAACTTCAAACATGCTCACGTAATCATAGATTCAGAACAACACTGGCCAAGTGAGATTGTGAACATATTTTACACAAGGATCCTCGTTATCATCATCATAATTCTCAATCAATGTAATTCCGAATTCCTAGTACTCTCCCCACCTAATACTGCTCTACCCAAGTGGACAGTGATCTTATAAGCCTCGCCAGTCTAAGTCTAGGTATGCTAAGGTCAACACCTAGTTCACTTAAACTAGAGCTCTGATACCAACTTGTAACACCCCAAAAATGGGATTAACAAAAATTTCCGCAAACATGGGAATATGGTAAATAAGTTGCCAAGGCAATAAGCTCATACACAAGGGAACCATAAATGCCTGTTAATTACAATTTGTAACGAGAAGCAATAATAGATGACAACACTCTAATCTAGGCCTCACTAGACACGAGATTACAAAAGGGTGTCAACTACGTCCAAAGGAATAGTCTTCGATATTGGCATCCCAAAAATACTCCCGAGCTCACCACTACGGTCGATTAAACATCCTTGGCGCTCGCGCCACTAGAACCTGAGATACATACCAACAATCAAGTGTTAGACCAAACGGGTCTAGTGAGTTACATAAAAACATGGCATATTAGTATAAGCATAATATGAACAATCATGACACTTCAATCACCAAAGTCCTTACGGTCAATCATGGGGGAGACCTATCACTCCAATGAGTTTTACCTCGAGTCAATGTACCTTGATGTTCACTCGCTTGAGCAACATCCCGAAGGCCCGGCACACTTGAAGACTACCTCTCAGGCATTACTCCAAATGGCGGAGGTCTAGGCGCATACCCTTACGGTGGCACCTAAGACTACATCCTCCTAGCACTTACTCATGGTTCGTTCTGTGTACTTACAATGTTCGTATCTATACATCATTTCATACTCATAAGATACATGTATAAGACTACAACAATCCCAAACATACTTAGGTACAAAACTCTAAGATATGCAAATACCCAATATAATCCATGACTCACCAATACGAATATGTAAACATGCTCAAAACATCAAGTATGATAACCTCATCCATATCCTTAACTTTATTCAAGTCTATATACCAATAATACCAAGTTTAGCAGTTAGGTCAAACTTATCAGGTGATCAGATCTTCTCATAAAATAACACATTAGACATGAAAGCATATTAAGTAAGTATCTCATTTGAAAATAATGTAAGAAACTCACTATCTAGGGTTTGGTACAAAACCCTAGAAAACTTAGTTTGGATGGTGAGAAGGTGGAGACTTGAATGGGACTTGAATGCTTCTCTTGAGTGATCTTCTAGCTCCTTTAAACACCAATAAATGTCCCCAACTAAACTAGGGTTTCAATAAATGTTTGGTAGGTTTAGAAGTAGAAGAAAATCGCCTAATCTAGTTCCAAGCCGGCCCCAAAACGATTCAAGATGAGAAGTGAAGTCAAAATAGTCAAAATGGGGTTTTTATACTCTCAGACCCCGCCGGCGATAGTGCCTGGCGATTGTGCCAATGGCACTATCGCGGGGGCACAATCGCGCCACTCCACGACTCTCGGTACAACTCGGGCGATAGTGCCTGGCGATTGTGCCAAGGGCACTATCGCGGTGGCACAATCGCGACCACCACCGACCCTACGGTACCATTCCCGCGATAGTGACCAGCGATTGTGCCCAGGGCACTATCGCGTGGCACTATCACACCACACCCCCTTGGCACCAAAACTTGACTTTTCTAAAGATTCATGAAGTGGAGTCAAATCTGCAGATGGACATACTGTTAACAGATTGATATACCACATATTTAGCACACAAAGGGATTCTCAAGTTAACCAAAAGTCAAGGAACGAGGGAAATACTTACCTTAGATTTTCGGGTGTTACATGTTAGCTGAAGAAGAGGGGAGGGGGGGGAAGTGGGTTTCGGCTAGAGGGTGTTAGGTGGAGGGGGGTCTTCAGCTAAGGGGATGTTGGGGTGGGAGGGTGTGAGCCGAGAGATAAAAAAAATGGTGAGGGTGTTTGGTTCGATTATCGAAAAAAAGAGGGGGGTGATTTCGGTGGCTAGGTGAGGGGGAGGGGAGTTCGGCCAAAGGGAGAGGGGAGGGAAGAGAGAGAGCCGAAGGGAGAGGGGAGGGAAGAGAGATAGAGCCGAAGGGAGAGGGGGAAAGGGGGTTCGACCAAGGGAGGGAGGGAGGGAAGAGAGAGAGCCGAAGGGAGAGGGGAGGGAAGAGAGATAGAGCCGAAGGGAGAGGGGGAAAGGGGGTTCGGCCAAGGGAGGGAGGGAGGGAAGAGAGATAGAGTCGAAAGGAGAGGGGAGGGAAGAGAGAGAGAGAGCCGAATGGAGAGGGGAGGGAAGAGAGATAGAGATATGGTAGAGAGAGAGCTACCGAAAAAAAGGGGGGGTTGGGGGTGGTGTTCGACTAGAAGGGGGGACGAGAAAAAAATTGGCAAAGGGGGTTGTTGGTTTTCAGCTTGGGCCGAAGAAAAATAGGAAAGAAGAAAGGGGGTTCGGCTAGAGGATTGGGCCGAAGGAAAAAAAATGAGCAGGGGATGATGGGATTTTCGGTGGTGAGGTGAAATAAGGAGATGGTTGGGATTTGGAGTCAAAGAAAAGGAGGCCGAATGGGTTGTTTTCGGTGGATTAAGGGGGTTTTTGAAAAAAAAAATAAAAAATATATTTTTTTAACTTATTCGGCTGGTGTGGAGGTGTGGGGTTCGGCTAGGGGAGAGGGCCGAAGGGAGAGAGATGAGAGCAAATTTTTTTTTTAAACAAGAACAGTAAACGTTGGTAGACGATTTTTTTTTTAATGAACAGTACTTCGGCCGATTTTTTTTTTAAAGTTCGGTAGATGAGGAAGAAAGGAATGTTGTAGGTGAGAATTGGATGGAACATCTTTGAGAGAGAAAGATGGAAGATCGACAGGAATAGGTAAAGAAGGAATATATGGTTGAGAAAGTGGGATGAATTGTGGTGAAGTTTGAGGTTGAGACGAGAATGAAATATCAAATATGGATGATGGAGGAAGGAGAGGTGATATGATGAGAAATGAGATCGGTAGGTGTGAAATGTAATGATGGGAGAAAGGAGAGATCTTGATCTTCAGAGAAGACTATCTGAAGATTAGGGATTGGAGATGAGAAGATAGGTAGTTCACCATTATGATGAGATGTGCTTTGAGAAGAAAGGAACATATGGATTTGAGTTAGATGAAGGATTATGAGAATCTTCACCAACACATGATGATATCCACCAATCATCATCTCATGAAGAGATGATGACTTAAGATCATCAAACTTCACATGAGTAGATGCAGTTTCTCCGAAGATGGTGGACTCTGTAGGCTTTTGAAGAGTGAGAGAGAGGGGTCGAAGATAGTGAGAGAGGTTGAGGGTCGAAGGTGAGGTGAGGGCCAAAGAAAGGGAAGGGAGGTATAAGGGAGGTTTGTTCTTTGGTGGGTTTAAGAGGCCGAAAGAGAGAGATGATAAGAGAGAGAGAGAGAGAGAGAGATGTACATGGGTAGATGAGGTAGAGCACTCAGCAGACACAAGGGCCATAGAGAAGGATTGAGCTTCACTGTTCATCAACATCATCTATTTTAGCCATGAAACAAAGGTTGACCATTTCTTTGTCACTTTCAGAAGTGGGTTCATCTGCCCAATCATGGGTTTCAGTCATTTGACCTTTTCCCTTTTTGAGCAAGGTTTCATTTCTCTCCTTCTCTCTCTTATATTTTGCCTTGTATTTCTCAGCCTGATCAGACTTTGAGGAAACAAACATATTTGTCTTTTGGAAAGAAGGTTGATTAGAATTAGACTTGGTTCTGACAAACCTAGAGGAGGTACGGTTAGAGGAGGGTAGTCTGGATTTATCAGAAGACCTGCTTCTGCACTCAGAAGCAAAGCGTCCCTTCCTCCCACACCTGTAACATTCCTCATTTGATTTGTCAGAGGGAGTGGTTTTAGAAAAAGTTGAAAATGATTTTCTTGAGAACTTAGATTTTCCAGAAGAGAAATGAGGGTTATTGGAGTTTTCCTCACCTTCATCATCAGCCTCACTAAGATAGGCTTCTGAAGGATCATTAGGGTCCTCTTGACTATCACGGTCAGAATCGGAGGGATAGGTGATTCTAGGAACACACACAGAGTTTTTGGAAGAATCACTAACAAGAGCTAGAGAAGAGCTTTTAATGTCATTTGTGATAGACTTCCTAAGCAATTTAGTTTGCTCATAGTTAAAGAGAGTACCATACAAGGCAGTGAGAGGCATGGAGTCAAGATCCTTGGTAGACTTGATGCAAGTACAAATGTTTTCCCAAAACTCAGGAAGACAGTCCATGAACTTGCACAAGACTTCCTCATTATCATAAATGCGACCCACAAGTTTTAGATCATTGAGAAGACTGTTAAAGCGATTGTAGTAGTCTGAGAGAGACTCACTCTTCTCATGAGAGAAGAGTTCATACTTTCTTACAAGAGCAATCTTTTTGCTCTTTTTCACCTCAGATGTACCTTCATAAAGAACACACAGAGTGGACCACATTTCTTTTGCAGTAGAATGGTTAACGAGAGAATGATAGACCTCATCAGGCAGAGAGAGGCCAATGATGGCTCTGACTTTAGTATCAAGAGCTATAAGACGTCTGTCTTCATCATTGTATTTACTGGGGTCCTTTACAATGTATCTCCCAGTAGCTGGAGTTCTTTCTTCTTCAGAAGAGTCCTCATCAGTTTTTCCCTTGTCTGCATTATATCGGTCCCAAACTCTAGGAATAAAAGGACCTTCATGTAAGATAGTTGGATATCTACTGTCAACTCCTTCTAGAAAGAGTATCATACGACTTTTCCACAAGAAGAAGTTATTGGGGTTAAACCTTGGTGGTTTGGCTATAGAGCCATTATCATATGAAACAGCAGTGAAGTTTTGAGAAGAATCATTTTTCAAAGAGGAAGAAGAAGAGGCTGCCATCACGGATCTAGTTTATTGAGTTAAACTAAACCGCTCTGATACCACTTGTTGGTCCCAAATAGCAGTAAGTAAATAAGAAAAGTATTATAGAAGGGGGGGTTGAATACAATACACACAGTTTTTCACTTAATTTAATTCTTATTGATTTGAAATCAAGAATTACACATAGAAAACTTTGATTGTTGCAGAAGAGAACATATGAGATATGTTCAAACAATCTTACACATAGAGAATGAAGAACAATTGTAAAACACTTAGAAAACAATAAGATCTTCGTAGAGAGAAAGTTGCCAGACACTTAGAGAACTTGAAGGTAGTAGAGCTGGTTGATCTTGCATGTTGAAACATCCATCATATTTATAGTGCCTCATGCATTTAATGCATGAGACACCTGTTGAGCAAGGGATGGACACAGGTCTTCAGCATGGTACATGATGTACCTTTTGTCTTGGAGTGACTTTGTCTTGAAGTGTTGACCTGCAGGGATGGTGTGGACCTTTCCTTAAACTGGTGTAGGAGACAAAACTTACTTTGTCTGATCTTCAGATGAGGTCCACGTCAATGCAAGATATCACAATATACTTTGTCAGAAAAGTACAATGTGTTTGAAAGAAATCCTCAAGCATCGGCTGCCGAAGACTTGAGAGATCTTCGGCTCCTGAAGATGTGAGAACATCTTCAGCTTCTAAGGAGAGATCATCGGTTGCCGAAGACTTGAGAGATCTTCGGTTCCTGAAGATGTGAGAACACCTTCATACTCCTGAAGATATGAGATTGACACCATCCTGGCCGATGGTGTTGATCACTTGGGCATGCTTGGCTTTAGGCTGAGGAGACTATCTTCAATCCGCTTTGAGAGATGTACTCCTTCTTTGTTTTCTTCGGTTGATCTTTGACTTCCTGAACATTTGTATAGAGACCAAGCTGCTAAAAGAACCTCAAACATATTCTAAGTAGGATGATATAAGATGGAAGATCAGGAGGTCATCTTCAAATCTTCAGATGACCCAACAACCTTTACCTAACATTTTATAGAAAGGGGACTTAAGACAAAATGAACTACAATCTGAGGTTGGAAACTTACCCCTTACAGTTGTCGAGAAATCTCAATCTATTGTTTGTCGGCGAGGGGAATTGCAAAAAGTGTTATTCTCTCCTGGTTCTATTAGGTTAGTGTTAAGCAGGGTGATTTCGTGTTGGGAAACTCGGCCAAGGCACGAGAAACCCAAGCTGCGTGCGAGGATACTTAGCAAGCGATTTAGAAAAGTTAGAGAAAATCCAATCGTTTACCTATTGTTGTCAGTGAGAAGATCTATCCGGCAAAGAAAAACAAGATCAGATAGTTGGACAGGCGCTCCCCTTTGGGTGTGGTTTTGTATGGATAGGCTAAGGCATCTTAGTGTGCAAATCTCATCCTCTAAAAAGGTTATTAAATCGCCCTCCTTCCATAGGTCGAACAAATCGTAGCACTTCTAGTAAATAATAAAATAAAACAATTTTATATGAAATGTGATTTTGTTATTAGTATATGTTAGAGATAACATACAACATTTGAAGTTTATAAATTATTGAGTAAAGCACAATTGGTCCTTGTGGTTTGTCAAAAATTAATATTTTTTGTTCTTTACAATTTTGAAATAACAAGATGGTCATCGTGGTTTTAAAAAACGTCCAGATTTCAGGATTTGGTCTCTTTCTCTAACGACCGAAAACAAATTCCGTTAAATGAAAGATATTTTCGTTTTTTTATTGATTTTTTGGTCTTTTACCCGATCAAAATTGATTTTATGATTTTGGTTTAAACAAAAACAAAAAACCGATAGAATGACAAAAATACTCTTAATTTAACATTAAATTTTTAACAACTATTAAAAAGAGGGGCCATATCCTAAAGTTTTTACAAACCACAATGACTACCTTGTAATTTCAAAACCACATAGAAAAAACATGTCATTTTAAACAAACCACATGAACCAAATTTGTATTTTACACTAAATTGTTTTAAATAAGAAATCAAACTACAAAATGTAAAAGAAGACGATTTAACTTTCAATTTAATATTACTAGAAACGTACTCGTACAATACAGCGAGATACATCACGATTTTAATGTTTCATTTTATTTTTTTGTCGATTTACAGTACGATTTTGGATGGTTTTGAAAAAGTGATAATGTTTTTTTTATAAATTTGTTTAATTTAGACTTAATAATATAATGTTTTTATATAAAAAATTAAGTATTTTGTTAGAATTCAATGATTATCTTATATATTTTAATGACATCTAGAAAAAATAACCAATTACATATTTAATAATATAATTAAAACAAAATTATAGTAATATAATATATTAATTAATAGTGATACATGAAAATGTCTGCATAAAAGGAATGTTTTACACATACCAAATTGGTGGGTGTTAGAAGTCTGCAGTAGTAATATGTATCTTGTGCTTTGATACTTGTAAATTAAGAGATTTTTAAAATCTTGCATAAAATGATGGTACATTATGCCTAATAATTTGTATTTAAAAGTTTTTTATTCGTGCTTTATAATATAACTAGAAGTGTACTCGCGCAATGCAGCTAGATACATCACGATTTTAATGTTTCATTTTATTTTCTGTTTTTTGTCGATTTACATTACGATTTTGGATGGTTGTGAGAGAGTGATAATAATTTTTTTATATAAATTTGTTTAATTTAGACTTAATAATATAATGTAATTTATTTTGGTTTAATAATATAATTTTTTTTTATAAAATATTCTGTAAGATTTTTTAATTATATTTTAGATTTTTTATATCTAAAATATGCTGAGAGTTATTTTAGAGAAGTTAAAGTGGAAAATGATTTTAGGGGAGTTAAAATGGTTAGAGATAATGATTAAAAATTAATGAATATCATTAAATGTAGTACATACAGCTTTTATGGCTGTTTTTTAAGTAATTAGCATTAAATGGCGGTACATTAAACTTTAAGACTTGTTTTTAAGAGTTTTTATGTCATCTTTATAATATAGTATAGATATAGATTTATATTAATTTACAAGTAAACTCATTGTACCCTCTGGCTTTAATTTCGGATTTAAAAAGTATTCAATGAAAATTAATAGAAAAGCATGGGGCATATTTTACTAAATTACAAAATATTACCTTGCCATAATGTAATTGCTACCAATGCTAATAAAAAGTAACATGTCCAATCTATCTATCTATACTATATTATAAAAGAGACATAAAAATCTCTTAATTACAACATGTTAAGCACAAAATACAACTAATTAAAGTCAATTACTTAATTTACAACTTCATAATGTTTTGGTACAACTTAACGAAACATAGTATCTCAAATTCGTACAAATCCTTCTTTGGTACAACTTTTATCGCTTCCAAACCCTAACCCTACCATCATCGTCGTTGCTCTCGATCGGTTCAATGGTTTTGCAATTTGCATTGAACTGCTACTGGAACTGCAATTGGAAACTTGAATTGCGGATTTTGCAAAATTGGATGAAGGGATATGGATGGGTTCGGCGGTAGCAAGAATAGAAGAATAACGATGGCTAGCAACACGGGTAGTGACGGGAATAGGCGGCCACCGCTGTGCGGTGGTCGGAGGAGGGTTGTCGCTACAAAAAAGCGTGGTTGGACCAACCCACTGGCGGTCAACAACAGCGTCAAGAAGCTTCAAAGACGTGAGATTTGTTCCAAACCCCACCGTTCCTCTTCGATCACCAAATCTCTGCATCGATTTTGCAACTTTCGATTGACGGTAGTTCCCCTCCCACCTCACCTATTTTGTTCTTGAATTTTCTCCTGTTCAGCTACTCCACTATTATGCAACTAAATTCTTTGAGAATTCAGTGACAGGTAGCGACATAATTTGGGATACAGTACAGATACGTATTATAGGGTTCCCTTGTTATGCGCTTTCCCTTGTTCAATGCAAATTGCACGCAAATTCGCACAAATTGATTTTTGGTCGTATCAGGTTTGAATTCATTCTTTGTTTCTTGTTGAATTCTTGGGTTTTTACCTATGATTTTGGCGATAAAGATTGGGGTTTTCCGCCATATTGAATTTAGAATCCAAGTTTTTTTTTTGTTCTGGGATTTTGTTAATATTTGAAGAAATTGTATTTTCTTGTCTCAGTGAAATTTTTGTCAATTCAAGATTTTGATCATGGGTGTTGTTTAGATCTCATTTGAAACCATTTTTCTGTGTGTTTAGTGATGGAATTGATGTAATGTAGGGTGCTGGAGGACCTGATGAAGAAGATAACAAGTGGCCGCCATGGTTGAAGCCATTGCTATGTGAAAGCTTTTTTGTTCAATGCAAATTGCACGCAGATTCACACAAATTGATTTTTGGTCGTATCAGGTTAGAATTCATTCTTTGTTTCTTGTTGAATTCTTGGGTTTTTACCTATGATTTTGGCGATAAAGATTGGGGTTTTCCGACATACTGAATTTAGAATCCAAGTTTTTTTGTTCTGGGATTTTGTTAATATTTGAAGAAACTGTATTTTCTTGTCTCAGTTTTAAAGTGAAATTTTGGTCAATTCAATATTTTGATCATGGGTGTTGTTCAGATCCCATTTGAAACCATTTTTCTGTGTGTTTAGTGAAGGAATTGATGTAATGTAGGGTGCTGGAGGACCTGATGAAGAAGATAACAAGTGGCCGCCATGGTTGAAGCCATTGCTATGTGAAAGCTTTTTTGTTCAATGCAAATTGCACGAAGATTCACACAAATTGATTTTTGGTCGTATCAGGTTAGAATTCATTCTTTGTTTCTTGTTGAATTCTTGGGTTTTTACCTATGATTTTGGCGATAAAGATTAGGGTTTTCCGCCATATTGAATTTAGAATCCAAGTTTTTTTTGTTCTGGGATTTTGTTAATATTTGAAGAAATTGTATTTTCTTGTCTCAAATTTAAAGTGAAATTTTGGTCAATTCAAGATTTTGATCATGGGTGTTGTTTAGATCCCATTTGAAACCATTTTGCACAAAAGAAAATGAATAATGCTTTCTTTAAATTTCTTCTTGGAGTACTCAATGTTGAGATCCATTTGGATTTTTTGGTTTAATGTGGTTTGTGTTTTTGTGCTAAAAGATTCATAATGAATAAATTGTGTTGATAAATGGGATTGCCTTGACCTGTTGGATAAATAGGAATATCTTATTTACTTATTTGTTAAAATGTTTCCCAAGTCTGTAATATTATGGATGGAGAAGCAGATTAAAATTTTCTATTGTATCAGGTGTGGGCACTGCAAAAAGCTAGCTCCCATTTTTGATTTACTTGGTACTAGCGTCAAGAAGACAAAATATGTTTTTGTTGGAAAGGTAATTTCTTGGATGAGTTGTAGGATATATATATATATTATGGTTTTCAAGTTTTAAATTAATTTGCGTGCTCACCTTGGGCCTTCAATACCTATTCCTGTTGGACAAAATAGTTGAGATTGTTAAATACTTCATTGACTTTGGGTAATACACAAATTTAGCTATCTAAAACATTCACATTTTGTAGGTTCTTGTTTAACTCATACCATGATTAATATGGTTATGAATTCACTGAGAAAGAACGTACAGATCTTTTTAAAGATAGCAATGATCAATCCTCCACTCTGATTCTAATGATATATTATATATTTACTTGTCTTTGTGATGTCTTCATAGGTGGGTTGTGATGAGAATAAGGAACTTTGCACCAAATATGGAGTTCATGGTTACCCCTCCATCAAGTGGTTTCCCAAAGGATCTTTGGAGCCCAAAAGATTATGGGTTTTAGTTGTCAACCTCGAAATCAAGATGTATCCCGCCGCTTTGCGCGGGTACACAACTAGTATTTATTTAAAAAAAACGCCAAATAAAATGCATCCATGAGCCCTTTGTATGGGATAAAATCTTATGTCCCAGTTTTTCATGTCTCATTCATGTCCACCAATCACATAAATATACATTGTTAGAAAGAGAATATAAAATTAAATTAAATATATAAATATATAATATGTTGTAATTTCAATATTGTATGTTTGTTTTCCAGCCGACTCAAGTCCAAGCCATTTGGACCCCCTTCAGCTTAAAGGTTCTAACCAAGGAGCATGCAAATCCCAAAAAATACATAGTTTCTCCTAAAAAAATGACTTATCCGGTCGAGAAAAGCTTCAAATATTTCTAAACTGGTAGGGCATAGAGCGGATGTAAGATCCCACATTGATTGGGGAAGGGAATTAAGGTTATCTTATAAGAGTCTGGATATCTTATCCATAAGACGCGTTTTCAAAAAACCCTGAGCCCATGTGTGGAAAAAGGGGATAATACCTGATACGATTGACATGAGATGTTACAAATGGTATTAGAGTCGGGAACTGGGCTGACATGCTAACGAGGACTAGATACCCTCTATATCAGAAGGGACTAGATCGGTTGGGGAGGAGAACTAATGTTGTCTTATAAGAGACTGGATACCTTACATATCAGATGCATTAAAAAAAATGAGTCTAGATGTTTAAAAAAAATGAACAATATCTAATATGACTTGTTTATAGTGTTCCAACCGATTCCACATTAGCTCAAAGACGTTGTATCTAACTAGAAAATTACCTTGCCCTTCCCCTCTCATAGGGTTTTTCTTAAGTATTTTTTTAATACTTTTAGGTCGCGTTTGGTTTGCGGGATTAGAATGGATTTGGAGGGATTTTGATTTCAAATCAATTCCAATCCTGCGTTTGGTTTGCAGGAATGGATTTCATTGACCGGATTTGAAATCCGTTGTCCATCTAAAAATCCCTTACCTGATGAATTTCAAAATCCTTTGCAATGAGCCTGAATTTGAAATCCAAATCCTGATGGATTCTAAAGCCTTATGGATTTCAAATTCTTATCCAAACATATGAAGGGATTTCAAAAACCCCCAAATCCAAATCCCTCCAAATCCAAATCCTTACTTGAAATCCAATCCATTCCAATCCATTCCTGCAAACCAAACGCACCCTTAGGTGTCGTTTGTTTTTTAAGAGGTCTGAAATCTTATTTTACTTCTGATTAATAAGAGGTGGAGTCGAAATATGAAATTTGAATCAACAAGACTGTATGTTTCTGTAACGTCCAGAGGCGTCTTGAGAGAAAGAAGAACATATGAACTGATGTGGCGATAAGATGTTTTAAGAAGTTAGGTCACCACTTCTTATTTCGGACGTATTTAAGAGTTAAGAGGTTCTGAAAACTAGAAAAAAATCAAACAGTTTAAATCTAAAAAAGTCTGAACGATTCAGACTTAAGAATTATTAATAAGTTAAAAAAAAAAAAAAAACACCTTAACCTCCATACTTTATATTTTTATGTCTTGATCATGAAACAATAACTTAACGGTTATTTTTTTTATCCATTTTTAATTTTTTGGGTATAAATAACACCAACTTAAACTAGTCATTTAAATTTTAAGTAATTGAGTTTTTTCTAGCATAAAATCGACATTTTAAACAAAACTAAATAATCGTTAGAAATTCTAAAATTAAATAAAATCTCAAAGTTAAAGATAAAATGTTTAAAAAAAATTAAACTATTCATGGTTACTATATCTATATACTATATTATAAAGCACGGATAAAAAACTCTTAAATATAAATTATTAGGCATAATGTACCATCATTTTATGTAAGATTTTAAAAATCTCTTAATTTACAAATATCAAAACACAAGATACATATTACTACTGTAGACTTCTAACACCCACCAATTTGATATGTGCAAAACCTTCCTTTTATGCAGCCATTTTCATGTATTACTATTAATTAATATATTATATTACTATAAATTTGTTTTAATTATATTATTAAATATGTAATTGGTTATTTTTTCTATATTTCATTAAAATATATAAGATAATCATTGAATTCTAACAAAATACTTAATTTTTTTGTATAAAAAACATTATATTATTAAGCCTAAATTAAACAAATTTATAAAAAAAACATTATCACTTTCTCAAAACCATCCAAAGTCGTACTGTAAATCGACAAAAAAATAAAATGAAACATTAAAATCGTGATTTATCTCGCTGCATTGCGCGAGTACGCTTCTAGTAAACTCTAAAACACAAATATTTAAAATATGAACAAAAACAATTGATGCTATAAGAATACGTCTATTTATAAGTCAACTTTATCATTTGATCAAAAACTTAATGATCGGCAACACCAACCAACCCCACACTGAACTCGTATTCAAAGACAGTGGACATTTTTTGGTTTAATCGATGACTAAGGCTAATAGAAAAGCCATGATCGAATATGTGACATGTCTTATATTTGGATAAAATCATTTCACGTATTCCTAATCAATCAAATCATATTTAGCAAAACATCAATAAAAAATTCCAAAGTTCCATGTTTATTTACTTTTTACAACAGAAAAAAAAAGTTACATAAAATACATCCAAAGAAAATAAAATACCAAGTAAATTACGTTTTTGGCCCCTATAGTTTATTGAAACTTGCGATTTTAGTCCCTGTGGTTTTGAAATTATAACTATTGAGAATAACGAACTTGTTTCAACGGTTGAATGATTTTTGCAGCCAAAAACACAATGGCCCTTCGTTATATTTCCAATTTTCTAATTTTGGATTTAATTCATATAAATCATCCCTAATTTAGCTCCGATTTTCCATACGATGGATCTCCGGTAACCTTCTCCAACTCCTTCAATCCTCCATCAACCTTCAATTATCCAGGTACAATCACAAACACATTTCAATTTCACTTCACAATCTTCAATTGGTTCATAATTTTTATGGTTAATAATGATCATGTGTAATGATTCATCTTGCAATTCGAGCTAGGGTTTCGTTTATTGATTCGTAAGTTTCAATTTCGTTTGCAAATTGTTCGGTATTGTTGGTTAATATGATCATGTGTGATGATTCATTTTGCAATTCGAGCTACGGTTTCTGTTGTTTGATTTGTAAGTTTCAATTTCGTTTGCAAATTGTTCTGTATTGTTGTTTAAGAATAATGTTTGTAAATTTATTTATTTTTTGCATTTTTGCAGCCTTTGACTCCTGGATATGGATTTCGATTGTCTCATTTGGGGCAATTTTGCCTCTTGAGATACACAAGCAAATTAAGGAACTCTTGGTGTGCTCAATTAAGTATATGCCATCTTAGGGGTAAGGGTTTGGCTTTGTTAGCAATGGATGCCACCAAGGGGTTGATGGATCATTTGTTTATGGCCGCCTGCGAATGGTTTTTGATGTTTTGGGTGTTTATCGATGCGACATTGGCTTCTTCTCTTACCAAATTTGCTCAGTACTGCGAATTACAGATTCCGTGCTTGTTGTGCTCGAGGTTTGATCACTTTTTTGGGAATGAAGAACCTGGAACGAATTTGAATTTGTTCTGTAATAAGCACCAAGTGGATATCTCGTATTTGATATATTGTGATCTTCATAATAAGCTTGTGGATGTTCGAGAAATGTGTGAAGATTGTTTGAGGTCGGTAACGTTGCAAAGCCAATCTAATTTGGAACCTTTCAGGTTTATGGTGGGTGCAATTGGGAGAGAAAAAGAAGGCTATCGAAGATCGAATAAGAACTTTGTTTGTGTGTCTTCTGGTATAAGGACATGTTCTTGTTGTAAAGGACAATGGAAAGCAAAATCCAGTGGTCGGGCCATGGTTCAGCCGAATGTGGTTGGTTCAGGGGTGGCTAAAGCCACTACGAAACCTCCTTTGCCTCGTGTTTCTAGAAGGAATAGGTCTAGGCGCCCGGATAGTTTCAAGAAGATGAGGAATAAGATAAAACATCGTCGTGTGGATCCTATGCTTCCTGTAGGATTTCCACAATTCAAGTTTACTTCCGATTCAGAGTTTGAATTTCTTTTCTCTGATGATGATGATGGAAGTTTCAAAGCGGTGGGCATTGGTGAAGGAAATCTGAAAGACGATTCCATCATGGGAGGTAGCAAAAACGATGAGATTCAAAGCGGGATTCGAAGGCGTGCTTATAGTACTTCTGATCTAGGATCTGCACTTCTAGAGGCACAACTTAATGAAAGTCGAAGAATTCGTTCTGCATCTTTGACTCCCAATTGTTCAATTGGGCATGGTTTGACAGAATTGTACAAGAAACCAAATATTATGCATTTCCCTCATGGAAAAACCGAAGAATTTGATCTTTCAAGAGCTCGGAGAGACAAGAAGCTATTATCATCAGATAGGCATGGATCATTGGATGGTAGTCAGGACCCATATAAGATTTTCACTAGGCATTCCTTCAATGCTTCGGATTTGAGGTCTGCACTTCTTCTAGAGATGCTTCTTGGTAATAATATTTTACCACGTCGCTCTGCATCTTTGACACCAAGTAGTTCATATGGTCATGGTTTGGGAGAAGCTAATTTCCCGAAATCCCAAAGCAGGCCTACTCCAAAAGTCAAGAGATATAAGAAGTCACGTAACCCGACTAATGGGCAAGGATCTTTGGATGATTCTGCTGTCTCACGTAGGACGGGTAGTCATAGTCATAATCAAAACCATATTCCTCGAAGGCATTCATGTAGTGTTTTCCATATGGGGTGTGGAAAAATTCTTCTAAATATGCCTGTTGATGAAAGTTTAATGAGTTATTCTGCATCTTTGGCACCAAATGGTTCTATTAGTCGTGGTTTGGAAGAACCAAAGAAGTCAAAATTCCAAAAAGGTGGGAAAGAAAATAATCCATTACCACCGACGGGCTCTACTAAAAGGTTTGGTTCATCATCTGACGTTAGAAGTTATTTGGATGATTCTGTTGTCTCAACTAGAACGGGCGGTCAGTATCAAAACACAATTCCTCGAAGGCATTCTTATAGTGCATTCGATTCGGGGGGTGCAGTTCTTGTAGAGATGCATATAGGCCAAAGTTCAAGAAATCGTTCTGCATCTTTGACACCAAATGCTTCTGTTGGTTATGGTTTTGGAGAACCGAAGAGGTCAAAAAACCAAATTAGGCCTAGTCCATCTCATCCACAAGAGCTCGGACATCATACTCATGGAAAAACTAAGAGAGATAAGAAGCCATTGCCATCAATGAACTCCATTAACAGGTTAAGTTCACCACCTAATGTTAGAAGTGAGTTCTTGGCCACTTCTTTAGATGATTCTGTTATCTCACGTAATGCAAATAATCGATATACAAACGTTAATCCTCGAAGGCATTCATACAGTGCGTTCGAGCTGGGGTGTGCCCTTCTTCTAAATATGAATCTTGATGAAAGTTTAAGACGTCATTCTGCATCTTTGGCACCAAATGGTTCTATTGATCGTGGTTTGGTAGAACCAAACATGTCGAAATCCCAGAAAGATAACCCGTTACCACCACATAGCTCGAATAAAAGGTTGAGTTCATCATCTGGTGTTAAAAGTGATTCATCTACCACTTTTTCAGATAAGACTAAACGGCGTGGATCTTTGGATGATTCTGTTGTATCGCGTAGAACGGGTAGTCAGAATCAAAACGAGACCCCTCGAAGGCATTCGATAAGTGCTTTTGATTTGGGTCGTGCCCTTCTTGTAGAGATGCATCTTGATGAAAGTTTAAAAAATCCTTCATCTAGTCTTCATTCGTCAGAGCCCAATTCTCTGCAATCCCATCATCGAAAAGCCAAGAAAGATAAGAACCCATTGCCATTACCACCAAACTCCATATCTTTGGATGATTCTTTTGTTTCAAAGAACAGTGGTAGTCATAATCATCATACGAATCCTCGAAGGCATTCATATAGTGTTCTTGAGCTGGGTTGTGCAATTCTTCTGAATATGAAGACCGATGAATCTCCAAATTATTCTGCATCCTTGGATCCGAATGGTTCCATTGGTCATGGTTCGACGCTACAAAAAGGTGCGGAAGATAAGAAATCATTACCACCAATTAGCTCTGTTAAAGGGTTCAGTTCATCACCTGATGTTAGAAGTGATTTATCAACAGACAAGACTAAACGACATGGATCTTTGGACGATTCCGTTGTCTCACGTAGCACGGGTAGTCAGAATCAAAACGAGACTCCTCGAAGGCATTCGATAAGTGCTTTTGATTTGGGTCGTGCGCTTCTAGTAGAAATGTATCTTGACGAAAGTTTAAAAAGATGTTATGCATCTTCTGTACCAAGTTGTTCAGCCGGAATTGTTTCCAGTGAACTTAACCGATCAAAACACCAAAACCAACCTAGTTCTCATTCATCAGAGTACAGTTCTGCGAATGGTGTCCAGTTCCCTCATCAGAAAGCCAAGAGTGATAAGGTGGCATTGCCACCACCAAACACCATTAACAAGTTGGGTTCGTCGTCTGATGTTAGAAGTGATCAATTAACCATTTCATTCAAGAAAACTAACGGGTATGGATCTTTGGATGATTCTGTTGTTGTCTCCCGTAGCCCGAGTGATCATAATCAATACAATAGTCCTCGAAGACATTCTTATAGTACTTATGAGATGGGGTTGACACCAAATTGTTCAATGGGGCATAATTTGGAGAAATCGAAGAAGTCGAAAACCGAAACTAGGCCTAGTTCTCTCAATGCTCATCAAAAAGCTGAAGGAAGTCGTCATAAAAGGTCCAGAAAAGATGTGGGTTCATCCGTTGATGTTAGAAATGATTTATCGAGCGCTTCTTTATATAAACCGGATGGGAATGTATCTTTTGATGACTCTTTCGTTTCATATAATAGAGATAATCAAAACCGACACACAAATCTTCCAAGAAATTCCTACAGTACTTCTGATTTGCGGTCTCTACATCTTCAACAAATGAATCTTGATGAAAGTTTAACAAGCAAGTCTGCATCTTTGAAACCAAATTGTTCAATTGGGCAAGGTTCAGGAGAATTGAATTGGTTAACATTCCAAACTGGGACAAATTCTTGTTCACTAGAGTTTGGTTATCTTAATTCTACGCAATTATCTCATCGAAAACGCAAAAAACACGGTTATCCAAAAGCCAAGAAAGCTAAGAAATCATTACCATCAACAAACTATGTTAAACTGGTGAGTTCATCAACTAATGCCGATAGTGATTTAGATAAAGCCGATGGGTACGTATCTTTTGATGATGTTGTCTCAAACAATAATGATCGTCAAAACCGATATAATATTTTTTCAAGGAATTCGCAAAGTGCTACTGATCTATCATCTGCATATCTCCTCGAGATGCATCTCGAAGACAGTTTAAGAAGACGATCTGCATCTGTGACACCAGATTGTGCAACTGAATATGGCTTGGAAGAATCAAAGTGGCCGAAATCCCCAAATGGGCCGAGTCGTTATCATTCACCGGAGCTTGGTTCTCCCAATCATGAGCAATTCCCTGTTGAAGAAGCCAAAAAAGCTGATCTTCAAGAATTCGAGAAAGATAAGAAACCCCCATTACCCTCAATGCACCCCACAAAAGAGATGGATTTTTCGACTAATACGAGAAGTGATTTGTGCACCGCTTGTTTAGATAAGATCGATGGGCGGTCTATGGATGGACGTAGCGTTTGTGAAAGCGAGATTGATGCTGGTGCAGACAAGCAGAAACTGCAGGCAGAAGATGATCTTAGATGCATGAGATTGTTGCAATCAGAATTAGAGGCAGAAAGAAATGCTGCAACAGTAGCTGCACATCATGCAATGAACATGATCACAAGATTGCAGCAAGAAAAAGCTGCTCTTCAAATGGAGGCTTTGCAGTATTTGAGAATGATGGAAGAGCAAGCAGAATACGATATGGAAGCTTTACAGAAGGCTAACGAGCTTGTAGAAGAAAAAGAGAACGAAATTCAAGATTTGGTGGACGAATTGGAGCAATATAGAAGAAAATACGGTGATGAATCAACAAGACACGTGCATGCTCCTATTAAAAGTCTCGAAGAAGAAAAAAAGTACGTTTTACAATGGTTATCGACACTAGAGCAACAACTTCATCAAATCTCTAGTCTTCAGACCTCCAATGGCATGTCTAATGGTGATATAAAGAGCAACGAAAACAGTTTGTCAACACAGAAAGATTCATCGATATCTAAAGGGGTTAACGATAAATCCCAAGAAAACAAAATCCATGTCGATTCTGCCCAGAAAATGGTTTCTAAAGATGGTGAAGTTGATTTAGCCACCATACAACATGAAATTGCATACCTGAAAGAAAAGATGGAAACTTTTGAGGCCGATCTTGAATTTCTTAGGCACACTTGTAACACGCTCCATAGCGATGAAGGCCTTGAATTTATTCAAGATATCACCCTTCAACTCCAAGATTTGAGAAGTTTCATGTTTGATAGAAAATACAGTTCTAGCAGTTGAGGATTCATCCTTCTACAATTCAGAACTAAAGAGAGGCTAACAGGTGCGGTTCTTCTTCCAATTTAGAAAATTTGCTCGTTTTTCATAGATTTTCCGGATCTGTTACTGGTCTATGTACTCATTAGTCGAGTCTAATATGGTTTTCGCATCTTGATCCAGTTGCGGTTTTGATTGCTTGCATACTAAGAGTGCAAAAGGACGTTTTGTCGTCTCGCCCGTCTCTCGAAAATTAGATATCATTCATGTGTTACATATTTTCCAGCTCTTTTTTTCATCATTGTGTAGTTAAATATGATTTATTATTCATTTGTGTTATTGTAGTTTGGATGGAGTTATATTCAAAGTGTAAATTTTATAGTGGTGGCGTGTGTTTTAATCCAACACTGTATCTATGTATGATATGTTGGTTCACACTTTCTATTTTTCTTGTTAGTTTAAACTCTTTCTTTTAGCAGAGGTTTTTACTGCACTTAAGGTAAGGGCAGTTTACTAAACGCTTACTCAGTAAGTGCTTAATAGCTCACTTTATCTTATCGGATGAACATGACAAGGATTGAGAATCTTAACTGGTAAGAGCGTTGTCATGGATCGAGTGTCTTACCCGGTAAGTGAAAATGCTGCTGACTCATACCCGATAAGCGTTTACCGGATAAAAATGTTGCATACGATGTCGTTTTAATGGACTAAAATCTTACCCGGTAAGTAAAGTGAAAGTGTTACTATTACCGGTAAGCACTTATCGGGTAACGTTGGGTAAATGGCCCCTTATTCGTTACTTATTCTTATTTATTTACGTAGTATTTATTTTTCGTGCTTCTTTGACCATATGTTAGTCTTTATTCCTTCCACCTGTTTATTCACACTCTTGCATAAGCCGGGATCTTCACGGAAACAACCGCTTTACCCTTTTCAGGTAGAGGTCGGGTTTGCATTGCATACATCTCACCCTCCGTAGACCCTACTTTCGAGTGTGATTTACAAGGTCAGTTTGGTTTCGTTGATTTTTTAGCCTGATTTTCACGAAAACATCTCTACTTGTCTGATAGAGGTTGTTAGATTTTGGATGCTACACAATCCCTGCACTAGCTCCCTACGACCCGTGTGTCGTGTGGCCAAGTCGCGTAGAGCCTTAGCCACCGAGCATGCAAGCTTCAGCTTGTGTAACTCTGTTGCGGATTGTCCATGGCCCCCAGTTGCGTGGTTAAGTCACATGATTTGGTTTGGAGCAATTCAAATGTATGGTACACAATTCGCGTCTTGCAAAATCGTATTAGGGGTGGTATTGGCTAAGTTGTGTGGAATGGGCTTCGAGTTGTAGTACGAGTTCTACAACCTAGCCACTCAAGGTCATTATGTGTTCCAGCGGCTTGTGTAATAGGAACCATGCGACCTTAGCGCATAGTAAAACTTCGTTAAATCTTGGTGTCTCGATTTTCATGTCATTACATTACTTATGAGTTTATTTTCATTGTTATGGGTTAATTATTGTTTACATATCGTTATTTACACCTAGCTAGGCTTGTGTTTCCACATTTTATGATTTCGGTCCCTTTGGTTTTTGATTGGATAAAAGACAAAAAAAATCGAAAAAAGGCCAAAAATGTACTTTATTCAATGGAATCTTTTAGCGGCCTTTAAAGGGAGAAACCAAATCCGGACGATTTTTGCAAACCACGATAGTCATCTTGTAATTTTGAAACTGCATTTGACAAACCACACGGACCAAATTTGTAACTATTATATATTTACATAAATTATTTTGGTTTTTTACCGGTAAAAATTCTGACTGTAACTGGTTTATCTGGAAATATATGGACATATTATTAGGCTTACTTCATCTTAGCATCCGTCCGCCCCAACATATATGATAATTTAAAAATAAATTATTATTTGCCCTAAAACGTTAACACATGGAGACAAAAAAAAAAAAAAAAACAAGATATTCTCAAATAAATAAATTATAATAAATTATTTTGATGCTAGGAATGTGGGATTTTTCTTTAAAAGCCGAAAGTGGTTTGGAAATTATCACGTGGTTAATGTATTTGAATTGATTTTTGTTTTTTAAATTGAATTGTTAAATAAAATTCTTAAATAATTAGTATCAATTTCTTTCACTTTGGTTAAATAATCTCGTGTGTTTCATTTAATATTTAAAACGTTTTCTAGTGATAACAAAATACTTATTTTTTGTATAAACATTATTAACAATTTCTTTTTGAAATCATTATTAATATTTATATTTTCGTTAATTCGAAAATACGATATTTAATTTGATATATAAATTGAAAAAATATATATCCATTTTGGATTTGGTTCAAGTAAAAACATTTAATTTCTAGTTTAACATTAAAAATAATTTATTTAAAATAGAAAATCACAAATCAAAATTTATAAAAGAAAATTATATTCAATTTGAACAAATTTTTTATTTTAGAGATTTTACATCAATTATATTACTAAAATATTTTATCATCTAAATACATTTTTCTAAAAGAATTTCATATAAGATAACAATAATTCAATATAATCTTTGGGAATGAATAATAATATTTCATTTTTCTCACATCAAGTTTTAGATAACTTTCTCAATTTAAAGTTTTCCAAATTTTAAAAAATAATATAAAATATTTACTCGAGCAAAATAGAGAACAAAATTTTTATTTTCACTATATTTAAGTATATGTTAGTGATGCTCTTTTTATAAGGCTATGTTTGGCAAAAATAAGCTAGCTTATAAGCTAGTGTACATGTTTGGATGACCATAAGTTATCTTAGCTTTTTTTTGGCAAACATAGCCTAAGTGGCCTCTATGGTAGAATTAATCGTGGGACCTGAGAGTCGGTGTGACATTTTCAATAAATTCTTTAAAATGAATATTTTTGCTCTAAAAAATCCTCTAAAACATTATCTTAAATGGAGAAAGTAGGTGAAATTCTTCAAATTTAGAGAATTCTCTAAAAATGATTACTTATGAAAGATAAATTATTATTTTTGTTCTTCCTATCAATAGAATCCTTGAAAATAAATGTAAACAAGAGACATTTTATGAAAGATATTAACTATTTGAGTAAACTACTATTTTCGTCCTTGTGGTTTGTTGTTTATAACTATTTTTGTCTTTGATCTTTAAAAATTGTTTTTTGGTTCTTGTGGTTTGCAACTCCTTTCATTTTTAGTTCTTGAGAATATTAGTTTTAGGGACGAAAATGAAAAGGAATTGCAAACCACAATGGCGAAAAAACAACTTTTAAAGTCAGAGACGAAATTGGTTATAAACAACAAACCACAAGAACGAAAATCGTAGTTTACTCTAACTATTTTAATAATATAATTCATATTGTAATCTCAAAATAAATAATCTATAGGAGATGAACATAAGTTTTTTTTTTCCTGAAAATTTTGATTTTTGATTATCCTTTTCAAAGAATTTACAAGATATGCTTTGACAAGTCAAGAGCTGCTTGGTTAATTTTTATTAAATCTTATATGTATAAAATTATCTGTATGAATTAACTTATCTATATAGAAGGTTTTTGATTGGGAGATTTTTTTCATATATGAAAGGACCATACTTTTTAACTAGAAGAGAAGTTTTAGAATTTTTTTTTTTCTGCATAAAACTTTCTCTAGAAGTTTACTGAATAAGTTAATTTCTATTGTTATTCATCATGGAACTATAATCACATATAATTGACTAAATGAGCTATGAATCTCATTAAATTGTTAACAAACATACTCTTAATCGCACATATACCGTTTGTTTAAAAAAAAAAAACGTGGAGTAAAAATATAAAATTCCTTCTACTCTTTTATATAAATTTTATCCATGGGGTTTCTCACGTTAAATTAAAGTCCTTTCAGATCTAAATTACACCACGCCAAACCGCCATTGATGCAATCACATGCTCCACCACCATCTATCACACCATAAACACAACTCTTTTCGTATTTCTCCACCACTAATCGGATTCGGATCTTCACAATTCTTCTTCAGGTAATCATAATTTCTTCAATCCCCACTCAAAACCCTAACTTTTTTCATATCAAAATCACTTTCTATTTCCAAGATCCAGGGCTTATTTTGAATAGTTTCTAGAGAAATTCACGAATTCACACTAAATTTCACCGGAAAACCAATCTTTCCAGGAGTTTGTTTCCTCTGTTTTCTGTAATTCAAGTTTGCCCTAACTGTAAGAAGTTTGTTTCCTCTGTTTTCGTTCGATTACATGAAAAAAGGGGTTTTCGAGTTTTCCGTAGGATTTAGAACGGAAAAAACCTAATTCCCCCAAAATTTATTGATTTTGTTGCTGTAATTCAAGAGATTGAAGCTTATAGAATCGTTGTTTTTTTGTAGTGAAAAGTCAAAAGTCAAAACCCTAGGCGAATTCGTAATTTACAGAAATGGGAGAGAAGATTGGATTAGAGGAAGAAGATAAGGCGATTTTAGAAGGTGTTTTAGGTCGTGAAGCTTGTGATTTCTTCATTTGGTCAGCTTCGAATAAGATTCCTGATGAATTTAGGTCAAAAGCAGTTGATTTAGGGGTTCAAGAGGGTCTTAGTAAGATTCTCGATAAATCCGACTGGAATTACGCGATTTTCTGGCAAGTTTCGAATTCGAAATCGGGGAAATCGGCTTTGATTTGGGGGGATGGTCATCGTAGAGGATCGAAAGAAGGCGAAACTGGGCTTAGGAAACGGGACGAATTCGTTAGGAAAAAGAGGGTTCTTCAGAAGCTTCATTCGTGTTTTAAGGGATCGGAGGAAAACGTTGCAGCGAAAATGGATTCGGTGTCGGATTTGGAGATGTATTATTTGGTGTCGATGTATTATCTGTTTCCGTTCGATAAACCTTCGAGCCCGTCTCAGTCGTTTAACACGAGTCGATCGGTTTGGGTCTCCGATAGCAGGAGCTGCGAAGAGCATTATCAATCGAGAGCGTTTTTAGCGAAATTGGCTCGATTTCAGACGCTGGTTTTAGTTCCGGTTAAAAGGGGTGTTTTGGAGATTGGTTCTTTTAAATCGATACCGGAAGAACAGAGTTTAGTTGCAATGGTGAAAACTTTGTTTAATGGATGCCATCCGAAAGTATTACCGAAAATCTTCGGGCAAGAACTGAGTCTGGGCGGCGGTGGTGCGAAATCGGGTTCGATCAGTATCAACTTTTCGCCAAAAGTCGAAGAAGATTTGGATTTCGGGGGTGAATCCTACGAATCGAATCATGCTTTTGGTGGGAATTCTTCAAACGGGCATAGACACGATGATAACAACGAAGGGAAATTGTTTCCTCAAATGAATCATGTGATCGGTGGAGTATTGAATTCACAATCGATAGTATCGGCTCTCGATCAATCGAATCAAGATTCGTCGATGATGGATCGAAAGCCGAGAAAAAGGGGGCGAAAGCCCGCCAACGGACGGGAAGAACCGTTGAACCACGTGGAAGCCGAACGGCAACGGCGCGAGAAGTTGAACCAGCGGTTCTACGCGTTACGAGCCGTGGTCCCCAACATCTCAAAGATGGACAAAGCATCGCTTCTCGGTGACGCGATTTCGTACATAACCGATCTCCAATCGAAAATCCGAATCTTGGAAGCCGAGAAGGACGTCGTGGGTACACCCGAGGTCGATTTCATGGCCCGAAAAGACGATGCGGTCGTACGAGTTAGCTGCGCGTTGGACGACCACCCCGTTTCACGGGTTATAAAAACGTTTCGGGAACACCAGATGGTGATGCAGGATACGAACGTTTCAACAACGGAAGACGGGAAAGTTATACATACGTTTTCGTTTCAGGCTCGTGGTGGTGCCGCCGCTGAACAGCTGAAGGAGAAGCTGGATGCCGCCTTCTCCGATTGAATTCGGGCCGAATCGGTGGTGAAACTTGTATGTAAGATGAAATTTGGCTTAGGTCTTGATGGGTATCTGTTTTCTTTCTTTCTAAATAAACTAAAAGGTTGTTAGATTTGACTGATTACTATATATAGATTGATCCATCATATCATATTTTTGTAGAAATCTGGTGGTAAACAATCTACTAGAGTAGAGACCTTAAAGAACAGGAATTCTGGTAATTTTTATGTTGAATTTAGGGAAGAATATATGCATTTTATGTTGATGATGTCATTGGTTGATTTGAATTGGGGATTTGGGTGATCTCATTTGTATAATGATTCTGATGAAGAATCTTGAAACCATGATACAATATGAACAGGACAATAGCACAGTAGCTGGTCTGTCTATTGAGCTGATAAGTTGTCTCTAATGGAAGTGGAGGTGGCGGAGGTGGTGGTGATAAGGGTTGTGGCGTACTGGTTAAGCCTGGGTGATGTGGTGGAATATCCCATCCACCCAGGGTTCGAATCCAGGCGTGCACAACAATTATGGCCACTGAGATTTAATTAGGGCTGATGTCTTACGGTCATAATTTGTCAACGGATTAGTCTAGGCATAGCTTAGGACACCCTTTCCGAAAAAAAAAAAAAAATGATGGAGGTAGAGGCGGTGGTTGTGGATAGGGGTGAGCAAAGGCGGGTATCCGCCTAAAATTTCCGGAACCGGAACCGGCGGTTCCTGAAATGAAGGAACCGGAACCGGTTACACCGGTTCTTTATATTTGGGAACCGGGTATCCACTGTCTAATTTTTAATTTTTTTTTTATAATTCATATTATAAAAAGGTAAATATTAATTATATTGCAAATTCCAAACGTAAAGAAATAAATACCACAAACGTGAAAACTAATAAGATAAAAACTAAAAACTAATAAATATTACAAACGATGCTTACAAAACAAATAAATACTATAAACGGTGTTTCCAAAACACTTTGCGTATAATTAAAATTAGTTGATGTTAATAAATACTACAAACGATGTTTCACTAAAAGATAGTTTATTAAAATTTTATAAATAAATAAAATATATTTTATTAAAAAAATAACGGGTACCCGCCGATTCCTGTTCTGGGTACCCAACAGGACCCGGTACCTGGTCCTGGCGGGTACTCAGTAGGTAATGGTTCCAAAAAAATGAGAACCGAAACCGGTCCCGATCAATTCCATATTTTAGGAACCGGAACCGTTAGTTCCGAAGCGGTTCCGGTTTCAAAGACGGGTACCCACTTCCGATGTTCACCCCAAGTTGTGGATGACAAGGAAATGGTGGCGGAGGATATGGGCGTGGAAGTGATGGTTGTACAGGAGGTAGAGGTGGACCGGTGGTGGTGGGCTGTACTCGATATGGGTGGTGGTTGTGGAGGATCCATCATCAAACTTGGGCCTTTGGAGGTCAAAATATTGGCCTCTATATTTTAAATTTAATTATTTTCATATTGATTATACATGTCGACCAATATTTAATATATTAATAATTAATATTTTATATTCATTTTAGTAATTTATTTATTTTGTGTTTCAAATTGTAAATTACATTTAAATAATTTACTTTTTATTAAAAATGAAAAACAACATAAATAAAAAAGTGAATAATTTTATTATAATTTTGATCAATGAAACTTACATATGCACATATAAAATATTTGTATAATATGAAATATTTAAATAAAAAATAATACTTGGTAACCAAAAAATTTAAAAACATATGATATTGGTTATTTTTAACGTCATATTTATCAATTAACATCTGTCACTTTAAGTAAAAAATACTTTACTAAATAAATTATTTTAAAAATCCAGTAATACTATTTATTAATTATAGAAAAAAATTATATTTATAATTATTGAATTTTAATAATAAACAAATATGTTTATATGTAACTAAAAGATGTTTTTTACTGGTTTTTGTAATGTGTGGTTTGTTCAAACGGTTACCATTTTTAGTGAATTTTAAGTGGTTTGGTTTGAGATGGTTTTAAGATTTCTTTTATATTAATGAGATAATAATTATTTTATATTTAAATGTGTTTATCAGCTTTTGTTATTAATTATTTTATGGAGTCGAGAATAGGTATAAATAGTTATTTAGAACTTTGAAATTTAAAAGATTAATTAAACGTTAATATTTAATAAATCGTTTATAATTTTTTATTTAAATGTTATGTCATTATGAAATGAACAATTAACGTGGTCTTGGCTAAAAATCGTCTTGATGTGTTAATCTAATCATAATTGACTAATTGGGTAATAATTCTACCGCATTTTACACATTTTCAATTAATTATATTAAATTTTAGAGTGAATTACGGGTTTTGTTTCTATGGTATGTAAAAAATTATGGATAATATCCCTAAACTCGATTAAAGACATTTGCATAAAGATTTTTTTTTTTAATCTAAAAATCGAGCTTATGCAAATGTGTATGATGTTTGCATAAACTCTAGCTAAAATATAAATTCAAATAAAAAAATGGATTTGGTTGGAGAAAGTGACTATTTTAATCAATTTCTCGTTTTTTATCTTAAGAAATTCAAGAAAACTTTTCTCCAAAATGAAGAAAGTAAGAGAGATAGTGTAAATCCTCCAAATCTGAAAACTTCCAAAATTGATTATCATTAGAGAAAAATGATTTTATTTTATTTTATTCTCATCAATAAAATCTTAAAATTAAATTTTTAGAAAAGAAAAATAATATTTTATTAAATTTATGTAATATTTTAATAAAATAATAAATATCGCAATCTCCAAATGAAAAAGTTGTTGAAGTTGATGTAATTTTTTGCGAATTTTGAATTTTGATTCTCCAATTCGGAGAATTTGTTGGAAATGATCTAATAGTATAGGTAAAAGGTTCAAACTAAAATACATTCAATTTATGAAAATGTGAGAACTGATTTCAACCATAAGATGAAATTATCCAACAAATCTAATTAAAAAGATGGTTATAACTACTACTATTTTAAAATAAAAAGTCACCCCCTATTTTTTAAATCGAAAATAATCGAAATGGGCTAACAAAAAAAATTTGTGCCAACAAATTATACTAAAAACTAACATTTTATTATCTTTAACTTGACATCCAAAACGTAATCGTACTTTTATAATTTTCAGAGTGTTTTTATTTGAACCTACTACACAGCCAAGTATATGATAATAAAATATATAATACTTAGAGCAAACTACAAGTTTAGTCACCGGGTTGTCAAAAATAACACTTTTTGTCCATGTAGTTTTGAAATTATAAGATTCCCATCGTGGTTTTTAAAAATGTATGATTTTGATCGATTCTTTTAACGGTCGTTAAAAAATTCTATTATTTTTTTGAAGGGCAAAAAATTCAATTATTTGAGGGAAATTTTCGTCATTTAATCAATTTTTTTGTCTTTTACCCAATCAAAAGCCACATGTATCAAAATCATAGAATCGATTTTGATTGGGTAAAAAAGAAAAAGAAAACTGATAAAATGACGAAGACTTCCCTTATTTAACGAAATCTTTTAACAATTGTTAGAGAGAAGGACCAAATTCAAACGTTTTTGCAAATTACTATGACCATCTTGTATTTTGAGACTACAAGGACAACATGGACGGACCTGGTATGGTGGTCATGATGACACGTGCCATTGCATTATTTCTCCGACGAATGTTAAAAAAAATTTAGGTTTATGAAAGGTGCAACCGTATTATTTTGGAAGGTGCCACCGTATTATTTTAGAAGTTTCGAGAAGGTGCAATCATACCTCGTTATCAACCAAAAAACCAAAAAAAAACTCTTGAAATCAACCAAGAAAATTAATAAAAAAAACTTAAAAAATCCCTCGAAATCAAGCAAAAAACATTAAATATCCCTCAAAATGGTGGAAATAGGCTAAAAATACATGAGACAATATTGAATGTCAGTAAAAAGACTAAGACACTGAGAGTCCAAGAATCACTAGAACTTCTAGAGAGAGAAAGTAGAGAGAGAGAAACTTGGAGCGCAAAGTGTAAAATCACATTAAAGAGCGTGTCAAACTTCCAACCAACAAAGACCAAAGGGACTTAAATACCCTTGGTCAAATACAATACTGATAAGCTATAAACACAGTATTGACCAAGTCCTATAAATACAATGATTACTATAAAATCAGACCTAACAATCTCCCCCTTAGTAATCATTGGCGCTTTAGTCTTAAAAAAATATCTTCTAAATCAGCACGGACCAACAAAGCGACTTTCAGAAGCTTTCTGACTTTTAAGAAAAAATTTCTTCTCAGCATCTTGAATAATGAAATTTTCTTTGCTGCTTAAGCTCAAAACGATACACCTCTTTTGAATGATCTTGAATGAACTGTAGTGTTCGGAGCAGGAACAACAAAAGATTTTGTTGTAGCTGAGAGAATATAATCTTTGAGCGAATCTTGATCAACAGATAAACATTTAAGCTCTTTGTCTCTTTAACTTCTCCTTGACTTCTCCCCCTCATGACCTTGATGATCTTGATCAACTTGGTCATGCGAATGTTGGAGACGAGACAACAAAAGATCTGCAAAATCAAAGAAACAGAAAAAACAGGGGTGGTTTGCGTTCCATGCAGGAAGCGCAAACTAAGGTTTGCGTTCCACATGGGAGACGCAAAGCAAGGTTTGCGTGCCATGCTTGATACGCAAAGCAAGGTTTGCGTGTCATGCTTGATGCGCAAAACAAGCTTTGCGGGCCATGTGTGAAGCGCAAAGCTGCCTTATAAAATTTTTACCTTTGAAAGCTCTTTGACTCCCCCTACACAAATGCATTAGATAAGACAATTCGAGATAACATTCATGTAAAGAAAATCAGACACTCCCCCTCAAAAACAGATAAAATCTTTGAAATACATCTCTTTGTTCACTCCCCCTTGAATAATGCATAAACCCATTAAAATATATTTATGAGAACACAATGATCAGAAATTAATGTAGAAAGAAAAATATACTGAATGTAAATTTTGAAACAACTAAAATATAAAATTTTAAATACTAAACAAATTAAATTCTACAGAGTAAAATATTACAAATTTATCAATTATTTGGAATCAAACATATTTTGTAAGATAAAAGAACGAGTTTAATTGCATATCAAGTTAAAACATGTTCAGTTTCAATACATCCAGCAATCTATTCAGTGTGCTCACATGCGAATCTTCGATTAGCTTCAAGAAAATGTAATTCTAAAAATATTATAGAGAACTTTGCATGTACTAACACTAAGCCATCAAGAATTAAGATATTCATAAATTTACAGATTTATCGCAACTCAAACATATCACCAAGTATCATGAGATGTGTGCTCATTGGCATCTTTTAGCATTGTGCTCATTGGCATCTTAACACGAGTGTGCTCTTTGGCATCTTTTAAGCGCGTGCACTTTGGCATCTTTTGATCAAAAAGTTTATTAAGTAAAGAGCATGCCGTAAACGTAACTTTCTATCTGACCCTATTGCAGGATTTGGGTCAGCCACTCCCAGACCAGTTGGCCTTAGGGGACTAGGTGTCAAGCACCCCTTGGAACTTACTCTCCCAGATCAGAAAGGCTACATCGACATATCCTAAACCCATTCATACCAGTAGAACATGACTTTCGATCTGATTCTATAGAAGGATTTCTGTTCGATCACTCCCAGACCAAATGACCTTAGGGGACCAGATGGCAAGCATCCCGAGAAACTTACTTTCCCAAACCAGAACGGTCACAGGTACAAACTTTTAAACTTAGAGATTTCTGTATTTTAAGAATTTAATATTCATCTCAATCACTCAGATCAACGTCTAAATGCTTAACCCATATTTTCATTCCAATCTAAAATTTTGATCGTTTAGGTAGTCTAAGCAAAGTAAACTATAAAAATTCCGACTCACATATCTTTAAAACAGAAATAAAAGTTTCAAACATGTTGCTGACTTTTCGACTTTTGTAAGACTTGAAATTTGACCATATAAAAACTTTAATATAAGCAAAAGAACTTGAAAATTTATCCTAGACACATATTTTATTCAAAGGAAAGAAAAAATGTAAAACTTTACTTTATAGAATAAAATTTGTAAAGATTTAAACTTTTAATTAATATTTAGTTGGAACAAAATAAAATTCAACTATTTCATCTTTCATATTATAAAAATAATTTGTGTCTCATATTAAAAGAAAATTTTGGGTAATACAAATTCATGAGATAGATAAACAAACTCAGATTCTTGAAACATTGAGAAAAACTGGAACACATCATAATCAGAGATATATGCAGCGGAAATAAAATTGATGTACTCACAATATCTCATTAGTCAGAAGCTTAACTATGAAGAACGAGTTCTAAACTGTATGTGTTTAGAAGTCAATGTCGTTGAAGCACGGGTTCTAAGCTGAAATACTTAGAAGCCAAAATCCTATTACTCCCCCTTAACATGTGATGCCTGCAACTTTGAATCAGATAAAGATTTGGGTACCCACTTGAATTTGGGCCCTTGTTTGTTAGTTGCAGTTCTTACAGGGAAATAATGAGCAGATTTATCAGATAAAGCACGAGGAATATGATTAGAAAAATAATCACAACCATCAGAAGAGAAAGCATGATCATCTGAACTAGAATCAGAAGACGAATGTGAGACATTTGTGGAAATTTGAAACATTTGCTTTATAGAATATTTTGAAACTTTATTACAAACAACAAATGAATCACTATTATAAAATTTGTCTACACATCGATCTCCATCAAACATATAATCAGTTGATGTCTGCCTAGCTCTCCAGATCTGCTTCTTTGACTGGCTCACAATCCTATCTGAAATAATAGTATCGGAAGAATTAGAATTGCCAATAAAAACTGTATCTCGTTTCTTCGACTTCTTTGACCGTCTTCTTTTACGCTTGGGTTTATAATATTGATCATTGAGCGTAAAAGAATTATCAAGAATTTTAGAAGAAATATTTAAATCAGAAGAAATAAATTTATCCAAGCAACCAATCTGATCAACTAATAAATTTGAATTCACCTCGGAGTCTGAATTATTTTGAGAAAGGATTTCAAAATTTGAAACTTCCTTTTTATTTTCCTTAGAATCAGAAGATAGGCTAGAAATAGAATCTGATTTTTGAGAAAATAATTTTTCTTCAAGACTAGAAGTCATAAAAGAAAGAATAATGTCAGATTCAATTTTCTTCAAAATATTTTGATCTTCTATCTGATCTTCAAGATCTATGATTTTTCCTTCTAATATTAACGTAGAAGTATATTTCTTTGAATCATAAATGATTGGAGAAATATTTTCCTTATCAGAATCAGGGGCATAAGAAGGAATAAAATCATTAGACACTGAAGATTTAACAGAAGATATATCATTTAAAACTCTTCTTCCTCTTCTTGATTTTTCCGGAAAATATTTGGCATTTTCGGACGTATAAACAAAAGGAATTTCATTTTTCTTTTTATATATCATTTTCTCATTTTCGAGATCTAACACTTCCTTTTCACTTGTCCAATGAAATTTGAACTGAGGAGCATAATGAGCAAGTGTCAGATAATCGTATTTATATAAGGTGGGAACTTTGTCTATTACTTTGTTTAAAAATTGAGGATTATCAAAACCAAGTCCCCATCTCTGTTTTAAAGCCTCTTCACTCCTCGGCTTGTTCATATAGATTGTTTGTTCAGATTGGTCTCTTCGATAAAGCTTTTCTTCTAACTTAATTATTTTATCAAAAAATTCATCTTTTAAAGTAGTCATCGATGTCAAAGATTCAAGATAAGTTTTGTTTAAATTTTCCAAAGCATCCAATTTCTTTTGAAAGATGTCTTTAGTATTTTCTAAAATAGATTTTTCATCCTTCAAAGAAATTTTCAGCTTTTCAATTAAATCTGACTTTTCAGAATTTAAAACTCTTTCAGATAAAAATTTAGAGCGCAAATCAGACAAAACATTAATCATGATATCAAACTGAGAGGTAATAAAGTTGTAGTCAAATTCAGAATATACCTCATCCTCATCAGTGTCAGAGTCATCTGACTGGTCATCTCCGACTAAGCACAAATGGGCGATCTCGACGTTCGATGCTTCATCATCGGAATAATCCAGCCAGAATTCTTCTTCTGCCAGCAAAGCTGTTCCATTCTCTCTTTTCTCAGCCAGCTCCAATTTCATTCTGTAATAAGCTGAGTCCTTAACTTTCTTTGCTCTACACTCCTTTGAGATGTGACCCGACTTTCCGCAGTTGTAGCAAGCAGCAGTCTTTGGCTCGGGTACTTTTACTTTAAGACCGGAAGTGAAGCGAGAAGAGTTAGAACCCGATCTAGGTTGGAACTTCTTCTGATAGTGTTGGGAGAGAAGGATCATAGCTTTCTGTAAGGCCTCTCCATCGTCATCAATTGATCCGGTGTAAGCGTTATCAGACAACGCTTGTTCATTCAGTTGCTTCGTGAGAAGAGCAACCGGATCAACTGTCTTCTTGTTCTTTTTGTCTAACTTGGCCTTTTTTTCTATCACCAAGCTCTCATCAGTTAGCATAATCTCATACAACTCTTGAATCTGCATCGTGGAAATTCTGACATCGTTCCTCAGTCTATGACATGATGTTAGGGCTATTTTAAATGTTAAATAGAAGTTCAGGGTAGTTTATGACAAGTTGTAATAGTTGTAAGCTTGTTGGGCCTTAAAGCCCATAAGCCCATTAGGCCTGCGAGCCTGCGTATTTAAAGTTATTTCTATTTCTTTTTGAAGTTTAGAAATCATTATTCAGTTTACTAGTTCTTAAGGTTTACTTATCATTATCAGAAATTCTCTCTGTAAACCTTAACCTTTTGAAGTAATATCAATCATATGACTAGTTGCTGTGATCTATAATTTGTTCATCGTTGTTCTTATATCTGTTGATTGCACTGAAACTGGGATCTACAATTGGTATCAGAGCATATAGGCAAAAGGTTTGATCCAGAAAAAGGTTTGTCTAAAACCCTAATTTTTTTTGTTTTGTGTGATAATCGCTTATATGTGCTTATCTGATTATCTTGTTATGTGTTTCATCGATCGAAGTGTATTTTCTGGACTGTTTGGTTTCGATCGAATCTGATAGTTTTCTGGAAAGTAAGTATTCGGTCTTAGTGTTTCTGGATTTGTTCATATCCGATCTTTGTTTCCCTCGGTCTTAGTGAATTTGTTTTTTTTTGTTTTGTTTGATTTTGTTGAATTCCTTCGATCAAAGGATCGAAGGATCTGAGTTTGGGTTCGATCGAATCCCAAAAATTCTTCGGGTTCTTCGATCGGATTCATCGTGTTCTTCGGTGTTATTTGATATTATCGTTTGGTTTGTGGTTATCTGCTTTTAGGCTTTCGACCTGAGCATTAGACCGGATACGTGTTCCCCGGTCGTTTCATTAGACCGGACACGTGTTCCCCGGTCGTTTAATTAGACCGGATACGTGTTCCCCGGTCGTTTCATTAGACCGGACACGTGTTCCCCGGTCGTTTAATTAGACCGGATACTTGTTCCCCGGTCGTTTCATTTGACCGGATACGTGTTCCTCGGTCGTATCATTCGACCGGATTCGTGTGCCCCGGTCGGTTCATTCGACCGGATAAGTGTATGACCGGACGTGTCCTTCGACCGGATACTTGCTACCTCCGGGCATACCTTCGACCGAATATTGTTTGACCTGATTTTCTATTTAGACCAAGTGTCTGTGTGTTTCTTCTATTTTATTGTATTTGGATCATTCTGTTTGCCTAACGATCATTACAGTGCTCTTAAGTTAAAAAGTAAAGATGAACTCAAGGGATGCTCTAGCCATCGGTTCTGACCAAAAGCCCCCGGTGCTCTTTCGGGGAGAGTACCCTCAGTGGCATGACCGATTTATGAACTTCATAGAAGCAAAATTCAACTATGAAGATATATACAAATGCCTGACTGAGGGTCCACAAGATTGGCCAATGAAAGTGGTACCGGCAAACCCAGCTGAAGGTTGGCCAGAGCGACAGATTCGGAAATCTATTGGTGATTTTACTACGAAGGAAAAGGAAATGTACGAGGCAGAAAAGCTAGCAAAATCTTATCTTCTTCAAAGTCTACCTAATGACATCTATGCTTGTATAGATAGCTTCAAGGACTCATCGAAAAAAATGTGGGACCAAATAGAGAAGATGATGATGGGAAGCCACATCAATAATCAGCTGAAGGTGACCAACTGTATCACCAGATATGATGGGTTTAAAGCACGAAAGGGTGAAACGCTGACGGAAACCTACGAAAGGTTTAATATGCTTCTAAATGATCATCAGAAAAATAAGATCACAAAGACGAACACGGAAAACAACATAAAGTTCATGAATAACTTACAGCCTGAGTGGAAACCGTTCGTCTCCCATATTCGCCACACTCAAACCTTGGAGAAGCTGTATCTTCACGAACTCTATGAAATGTTGCTCCAAGATGAAGAAGAAGTGATGGAACTTATTGGGAAAGCTGAGGAAAAGCCAGCAACAGATCAAATAGCTCTAGTATCTAAGAGAAGAGGCAAGTCCGTCAGCCGATCATTTGGAAAAGAGCCCGTACTGAGTGAGTCTGAACCTGAAGATCCCGATAGTGACTCGGATCCAGATCTTGCCAAGATGAAAGAAGCAATGGTGTTTCTCACTCAAGCATTTCAAAAGAGGAAGTTTTTCTCCAAGACTTCCAACAAGCAAAGAGTCTCTACTCGTCATGATCATCGAGAAAAGTCTGAAGGTAACAGTCGCTTTGAAGCTGGTAAGAAGCCTGACAAGAGACATGAAGAAAAGCCGAAAGACGAACCGATCAAATGTTACAATTGTGGTCGGTTAGGTCATTTCGCCAAAGATTGTCGCAAGCCAATTGTGCGCAACGCCGACTACTACCGAGCCAAGCTGCTTCTTGCCAAAGAAAAGGAAGCCGGTAAAGCTCTAATGGCTGAAGACGATTACTGGTTACAAGTGTCGGATGAAGAACCTGAGGATGCTGAAGCTCATTTGTGTTTCATGGGCAATCATTCATCACCATCCGATACTGATGAAGAAGATCACAATGCTCCTTGCCAGGACGGTCATGTGTGGTATCTAGATTCAGGTTGCTCCAAGCACATGACCGGAAGAAGGGAGCTTCTCACAAACTTCACCGAGAGGTTTTGTGGAAATGTATGGTTCGGGAATGATCACTCATCTCCTATCAGGGGTTACGGCGATATTGTCAAAGATAATATCACGATCAAGAAAGTCTCCTATGTCGAAGGTCTCGGTCACAATCTTTTCAGTAACGGTCAATTCTGCGACAAGAATCTCGAGGTTACTTTCAAGGCTAACAGGTGTAGCGTTCGAACTGAGGATGGTAAAGAAATACTTGCTGGAACGCGACGCACCAACCTCTATACGATCGACCTCTCATCCTTGAAACCCGATAAGGAAGTATGTTTGTTGTCCAAAGCATCTGCTGAACAAAGCTGGCTATGGCATCGTCGTCTCTCGCACTTGAACTTCAAGAACATCAACAAGTTGGTGCTCGGGGGACATGTCAAAGGTATGCCAGATCTCAAGTTTGCAAAAGATCATCTGTGCGCTGCCTGCGAAAAGGGCAAGATGAAAAAGGCGTCTCACAAGCCTAAAGCCGTTCCGAGTACTTCTCGGTCCCTTGAGCTAATCCACATGGACTTATGTGGACCGATGCGCGTTCAAAGCATAAATCACAAGAAGTATGTCCTGGTGATGGTTGACGATTTCTCTCGTTACACTTGGGTCCGATTTCTCCGTTCCAAGGATGAAACTCCCGAGTTGATAATCTCTCTTCTGAAAAGCATTCAAGTCAGTCTCAACCAAGTAGTTCAGACCATCAGGACGGACAACGGCACTGAGTTCAAGAATCAGTTACTCACCACTTATCTCACTTCAGTGGGTATCTCGCACACTTTCTCAGCTGCTCGTACTCCTCATCAGAATGGAGTGGTAGAACGTCGAAACAGAACTCTAGTCGAAGCAGCACGCACGATGTTATCTCATTCCAAGCTACCACTATTTCTTTGGGCAGAAGCTGTTGCTACCGCTTGCTATACTCAAAATCGGTCTATCATCAACAAGCGGTTCAACAAGACTCCGTACGAGATCATCAACAAACGTATTCCGAACATCAACTACTTTCATGCTTTCGGATGCACCTGCTTTGTCTTAAATGATAAGGATGATCTTGGCAAATTCAGTCCCAAAGCGGATGAAGGAGTGTTCATCGGCTACTCTCAGCACGCAAAAGCCTATCGTGTCTACAACAAACGGACGAAGACCGTCGTTGAAAGCGTAAACGTGACTTTTGACGAGGCCCCTGAAATGGTTTCTGAACATCTCAGTTCAGAACCCGCGCTTACTGGTGTGTTAGCTTCTGGACAATTCCGTTCGGAAGCTACACAATCTCCAGTGGATCCACATCATGCGTCTACGTCAAGAGCACATCTTTCTGATTTGGATTTACTGTTTGAATTCTTTTATAATGACTTATTTAATGTTCAATCTAATTCTAAATCATGTGACAGGAATACTGCTCAAGCACCAGAAGTGACGCAAGTCACTGGCCCTACCGACTCCGGAGGTCCATCCTCGCCTGGTGCTCCATCCTCTACTGCCAATGTTCACGCTTCCCCAAAATCAAGTGATAGACATCCTCTTACTCAGGTTCTTGATGACGGTGCTCCTGAACCGACTCCTGTTTCCGTTCAACTTCCTGCACCGACTCCTGTTGAAGGTGCTCTCGAAGCTTCCTCTCCGGCAATCCCGGAACCTCCCATAGTTTCCTCTCCAGCTGAGTCGTCCTCTACTCCTTGTTCGACTCCCACTAAGAAGCTTCCACCTCACAGGCCATCATCCCTCGAGGCAGTTCAGGATTTACCCCCAGGTGGTCATGTGGATTCCGATACCTCCCATCAGACATATCAACCTCATCCACACACCACCAAGTGGACTCGAGCACACCCCCTTCATCAGATCATCGGTGATCCCTCCACACCAGTTCAAACTAGATCCACCACCGCGAATGACTGTTTATTTTCCTCGTTCCTCAGCTGTATCGAACCTTCCACTGTCTCTGAAGCGCTGAATGATCCGGACTGGGTAATTGCTATGCAAGAGGAACTCAACCAATTTGAGACCCTCAAAGTATGGCGCCTAGTTCCCCGACCTAAGAACAAGACGGTAATAGGGACTAAATGGATTTTTAAGAACAAGAAGGACGAAAACGGCATCATTGTTCGGAACAAAGCGCGTCTAGTGGCTAAAGGATATCGCCAGCAAGAAGGAATTGATTACGATGAGACGTTTGCACCGGTTGCCCGCATTGAAGCAATCCGCATGTTCCTCGCCTACGCCGCTCACAAGAATTTCATCGTCTTTCAAATGGACGTGAAATCCGCGTTTCTCAACGACGTGCTCAAGGAGGAAGTATATGTCTCGCAACCCGAAGGTTTCGTGTGTACTGAAAATCCGCATTACGTCTACTTTCTTGACAAGGCCCTCTACGGTCTTAAGCAAGCGCCACGAGCCTGGTATGATGCACTCTCATCCTTCTTAGTCAAGTCTGGCTTCTCTAAAGGTAAAATTGATACTACTTTATTTATTAAAAGAGAGAAGAACGATATCATTCTTGTACAAATTTATGTTGATGATATAATCTTTGGCTCCACGAACCCCAAGTATTGTCAGAACTTTTCTGCCTTAATGAGTAAACATTTTCAAATGAGCATGATGGGGCAAATGAATTTTTTCCTGGGTCTTCAAGTAAAACAATTACAAACAGGAATTTTCATTAATCAATCTAAGTACATCTCGGATATTCTTCGGAAATACCAGATGGAACATTCTTCATCTATGAAAACCCCCATGTCCACTACTCTAAAGCTTCACTCCGATCCTGACGGTAAGGATGTGAATGCTACTATTTATAGAGGTATGATTGGGTCTCTGATGTACTTGACGGCTAGTCGGCCTGACATTATGTTTTCGACATTCTTGTGTGCAAGATTTCAGTCGAAACCTAAAGAGTCTCACTTAGCTGCGGTTAAGCGAATTTTTCGATATTTAAAAGGTACTGCTGATCTTGGTTTGTGGTACCCAAAAGAGACAGGTTTTGAATTGACAGCCTACTCGGACGCTGACCATGCTGGGAACATGCTGGACCGGAAGAGCACATCGGGTCATGTTCAGTTCTTAGGCGATCGTCTTGTCAGTTGGGCTTCCAAGAAGCAAAACTGCGTGTCCACTTCCACCGCCGAGGCGGAGTATGTAGCAGTCGCCAGTTGCTGCTCGCAAGTCATCTGGATGCGCACACAGCTCAAAGATTATGGCTTTAATTACTCCGGGAACAATGTATGGAGTTGGTGCTATTAGACATTCCAAGGGTTGAAAAGCCTGAGGAGCTAGATGAAGGTTATCCGATAGTCCCTGAAGACTGGGCATTGATACTTGATCCGTATGAAGTTAATGAACCGACGGAAGAATGTGCTAACACTGAACGAGCGCTGGTAGTCATGCAAGCCGAGATAGATGAGATCATTCATTCGGACTATCAGCCAGACGATCAGACTTCTGTAGCGGTTCCTCTTTTGACCTATTCTGTTGCTAATCCTGAACTTCCTGGAACAGATTTTCCCTTCAGATCTCCTCCAGCATCTCCAGTTATGGGAACAGAAAGTACTACTCCAGTGCGTCCATCCAAGTGGGAAAGAGTCCGAATAAAAGTTCCTTTCCTTGAAGAAAACCAAAAGAAAATCTTTGCCCACTGGATCCGTAAGTATGATGAAGTTGTATTGCATGGTCTACAGTCAATGAAAAGCAAGGAACAGCAGCGTGAATTAATATTTGTGTACAAGAAGTTTCAAGTCAACAACAAAAAGACAAAGCTGAAGATTACATCGGTTGATCAGATATTATCTAGTTTCTTCATGAAAGTAAAGTATTCAGATTTCATGGTGACTAGAGAAGATGGTCAGAAGTATTGTTTCTCTGAAGCTGATTTTCCGTTTCTTGAACCACAAGATCTGCTGTTCATTCTTCGAGACTTAAAGACCAGAACTAACAGACCCGAGGAAGTCATTGATGCACTTGAGACAGTAAAGAGATATATGAAGTGTGCAATGAAGCTTGCCTCGGTGGAAGATTTTCAGATCGGGTTAGAAAGCAACCAGCCAAAGATTAATCTGCTCAAGCCTGATTTGAAGATTCCGTCTGATACCCAGAATGTACCTGAGTTTACTGTGATAAAGCTTCCAGAGTTTGGTATGACCTATGTGAATGACAAAGGAATTATGCGGTTCATTCGTTTTAATCAGATTGCCAGATTCTGTGATGGTACGTTGATGTTGCTGAAAGAAAAGTTGAAGCGTGTACTTGATAAAGATGAAAAAGGGGTTCAGCCTTTGGATCCTAAATACAAGCCACTTGTTCTTGAAGCACTGGGTGTAATTGAAGAGCGACTGGAGTACAGGACTCAGATTAGATATTTCGAGATCAGCTTTGGTTTCCGAAAAATCTATGTTCCTAACTGGCGTGACTATCAACTTCTATTTAAAGGGGGAGATTGTTAGGGCTATTTTAAATGTTAAATAGAAGTTCAGGGTAGTTTATGACAAGTTGTAATAGTTGTAAGCTTGTTGGGCCTTAAAGCCCATAAGCCCATTAGGCCTGCGAGCCTGCGTATTTAAAGTTATTTCTATTTCTTTTTGAAGTTTAGAAATCATTATTCAGTTTACTAGTTCTTAAGGTTTACTTATCATTATCAGAAATTCTCTCTGTAAACCTTAACCTTTTGAAGTAATATCAATCATATGACTAGTTGCTGTGATCTATAATTTGTTCATCGTTGTTCTTATATCTGTTGATTGCACTGAAACTGGGATCTACACATGATTTATTCCATTCAGGCTGAAGAGAATTAAGGAACTTCAGATTCGTCTCCAGAGCAGTCTTTTCCACTTTAATCTTTCTAAGATCATTAATCACAGCGCAAAACCGGTCAAAGATAGCCTTCAGAGATTCATTGTCCTTCGCCTTAAATTCCTCAAAGTTGTTCATGAAGCGTGTCTGGCGAATCTGAGTAGCAACTGATGACCCAAGCATGATCTTTTCTAACTGAGTCCACATCATATTCGGATTATGTTTGAAACAGTCAATTCGATTGTAGATCGTGTTAGGTAGAGCTAGCATCAAATTGGACTTTGCTTCTCTATCGGCTTTTTCACGTTTGATTTCATCATCTGTCAAAGGAATGTCACCTTTTGGCTTGACAAATGGTCCTTCAGACAAAGATTTCATCATGTACTCTCCGTTACTCTGACGCTCAATGAAATTTATGAACCTGTCTTGCCACTGTGTAAACTCATCTTCGTTGATTAAGACTGGTGGACGAGTATCTGTTCCCAATTGCATCATTAGATCATTTGAGTAGAACCTAGCTTGGAAAGCAAACTTGGCAGAATCCATTGCTGATGTATCTGCAAAACAAAATCAAATTAAATTGAAAATTTTCGAAAGAAAAAAATATTAAAAATTGACAATTTGAAAAACACTTGAAATGACACAAAGATTAAAAAGGAAAAAAAATTAGATAACACACTAAAAAAAATTCCAGACTCTTTAGACAGGGAGACCCGCAAAGTGGATCTTTGCGGGTGAAGATAGAAACACAAACTGAGTCTTTCCGGTGTAGAAGGAAACGCAAGACAGACTTTGCGGGTGAAGGAGGAAACGCAAAGTGGAGGTTTTCGGGTGAAGTGGGAAACGCAAACTGAGGTTTGCGGGTGTAACTGGAAATGCAAGATGATGTTCGCGGGTGCCTTGAGGAACGCAAAGTGAAGTTTGCGGATGCAATGGGAAACGCAAAGTTGAGCTTTGCGGGTTAGGCTAGAAACGCAAACTGAGACTTTGCGTTTGAGGTTTCAAGCGAAAACCTGAAAAACAAGATGATGAATGACCCGCAAACTATATGAATGAAACGCAAAGTGTGGATCTTGAATAAACCGAACGCAAAACACAAAAAAACTTCTAAAAACTCGATTTCAACACCAAATTTGATGAACTTTCCTTTTACAAACTTGATCGAAAACACCTTTTCCACTCAAATCAACCAACAATTTCAATTAAAATCACCAAAATCTTAAAAATCGACAATGAACAGAACAAGAACGACGTTTTTCCAGAAAATTCGTTTTTCTCAAAATCGATGAACTAAATCCGTTTTTCTTGAAAAACAACCTGAAACAAAAGTGATCGAATATTAAAAACGAAACTAATAAGTCCAAAAACAACCAAATTCGATCAAAAACCAATCCAAATTTGATGAGAAATCAAGAAAACGAGATTTTCTTGAAAAATTCAAGAAAATCGATCAAATTTTCGATTTCAATCAACAATTCAGACTATGAAAAAGCAATCTCTCAATCCTCTCAAGATCTAGTAAGCTCTGATACCAATTGAGAGTCCAAGAATCACTAGAACTTCTAGAGAGAGAAAGTAGAGAGAGAGAAACTTGGAGCGCAACGTGTAAAATCACATTAAAGAGCGTGTCAAACTTCCAACCAACAAAGACCAAAGGGACTTAAATACCCTTGGTCAAATACACTACTGATAAGCTATAAACACAGTATTGACCAAGTCCTATAAATACAATGATTACTATAAAATCAGACCTAACAGACACGTTGATAAAAATCGTGTTTTTTGTAATTATTTTTTTGTCTATATTATATGATGTCACGATATGAAAAAAAAAGTTATGGGTCCATCCTTGAAGGACAAAAAGTATTATTTTCGACAAACCACATGGACCAAATTTGTAGTTTACTCTAATATTTAGAGGTTGTTTGGTAGTTGCTGACTAGTTTAATGCAGAACGATTAAGTGGTCTGAATGCTTAAGAGGTTTTTATAATATAGTGTAAAACGAAATATGATTGTTTGCTAATTATTCATAATGAAATCAGGGCGTTTAATGGTTACGGTAGGATCAATATACAAAATCATTCAGAGGATTTTGGAACCATTATGAGGCAACCCATTTTTTTTGTCAAACAAGATTTATCTCTTAGATTCAGAAATTGTCTCTTAATGAAACCATTAAGAGGTAAACAAACAGCCCCTATTCATTTTAAACAATATTCTAAAAGTCAAATTTAGGTTGTAGAAAACATTACATTTTGTAAAACCAAACATATATATTCCAACATTGTCATGTACGATGTTGTCTTGATTTGAAACTGAAGCAGTCAATTTCAAACATATAGAATATATACATCCTCCATTCTTGTTACCATATTTTCTATACACGACTTAATTTAGAGATATATTTAGGAATTTTTTAGAGCAAATGTACCAAATAAATATAAAAAAAGTTAATTATAAAAAGTATGAATTCGGGTTTTCTTTTAAAAATCATAAATTTAGGTCATAAAAAAATTGAGTTTAGACAAATATCTAAAAAGAAAATTTTCCCCAAAACTAATTATTACCCCTAAAAAACCAACTTTTATTCTTTCAACTTTTCGTATATTGAATATTTTAATAATATAATTAAATAAATGAAATATTTTAATAAGATAATTAATACTAGAATTGCTAAAATAGCATACCTGTTGGAGTTGGATGCAATTTTTTTTAGAGATTTTGATCTTTTTTATTCTATTTTAGAAAAAAACTTTAGCATAACTGTTGGAGATGCACTAAGTTTTATCTTAATAGGTCCTATGCGGTACTGACCCGTCCAACTTGCTATGGACAACCCTTCCTTAAAAAAATTTGCTGGGTTTGGACTGAAAACTTAAAATTAATGGGCGGGCGTGGGTGATGCAAAAAGTTGGCCAGCCCCGCCTGACCTTTTAATATTTTTTTATAATTAATTTAATTTTATAAATAAATTTAAAGTTTATGGGCTTTTTCGAATACCTACTAAAATTAAGTTGGGATGGCTTTTTGATAGCCTAAAAACCAGGGCCGGTCCTGAGATTTTGGATGTCCATGGCGACAAACAAAAAAAATGCTCCTTTATTACGCAAACGAAAAAACAATATAAAGGGGTTTGGAACCTAGTCAAGCTAGCTAGGCGGCTCATTCCCACGCCGGATCTTTATTAACTAAAACAAAAATGATACAACCGGGGGGGGGGGGCATAAACCAAAAGCATTCACATCACAAGCATTCGCATCAAAAGCATTCACATCACAAACATTTTCATCAACTATGTTCTCGTTATGATCACAAGCATTTGGTTGTCTAACTATAAACTTATTTAAAGAACCCCGCATAGATTGAACAATTTCTTCTTGTCTTTTTTTTTTGTTTTCTATTTTGAGCACCCGAGGGTTGTAATCGAGGATACATATCTTAAACAGTTAAACAATATTAATAGAGATTAAAAGGATAACACCTGATTTAGTCGTTGAAATTGCCAAACTTGTTGAAACTTAGAAGTTGAATAATGAATACTTGAAGTCTTGAATTAATATAATTTCTGCAAGACTGCAACCATTATCAAATAACAAGTTAACATAATAACATTCAATCATTCATCACAAAATAACAACAAAACAAGTAAATAACAACTAAACGAATAACCCATTAAAGTATTAAACTGTAAAATAACCCATTAAACTGATCTTAAAAAAACCCATTAAACTGATTTATGATTATTTATTGCCTAACCATGATTTAACCTTAAATAGAGACAAATCAGTGAATCACAAATTCACAATTCACAAATATTAAACACTAAACAGAATGTAAATACCTTAAACTGATCTTAAAAAAACATTAAACTGATTTATGATTTTTTATTGCCTAACCATGATTTAACCCTAAATAGAGACAAATCAGTGAATCACAATTCACAAATAGACAAATAGTAAACACTATTACACTAAACATAAATACATAATGTAATTGTAAATACCTTAAACGATGGGTGTTGGCTGTTGCGGACTGCGGTGATGCACCCAGATGAAAGACTCTGTTTTGCGTCGATTTCTTGAGTCGTGAGTGACCAAGAAATCGAAAGTATTCGCGGTGCTTCCCCCCAGTCGAGAATCGATCGTGAAAGGCTAAGAGCGTGGATTGAGAGAGAGAGAGAGAGAGCGACAGAGCGTGAGCGACTGTGTGATTTGATGATGTCGATTAGAATTAGGCGAGGTCTGAGCGTGCGTCGATTGGATATCCGTTCGACTTAGGCTTGTTTCAGCCTTTGGGCTTGTAACGGTAATTTTTAAGGCCCAAAAATATACCTATATATAATGGATTAGGCTAAAAAACTGATGCCCCTATGATTTATGATGCCCTGGGTCGTCGCCCCACTGGCCTAGGCCCAGGGCCGGCCCTGCTAAAAACATAAGAGCATCTCCAACAACTTCTTCATTTTAGAGAAAATGAAGAAAATAGAGATTTTGGGTGTAAAATGAGTTGCAACAGCTTTCCAAAAACTTTCTTCAAAATGGAGAAAGTATGAGTGGTAATACATTTTTCTCCAAATTTAGAGATATTTCTAAAAATGATTACCAAGAGAGAGAATTTTTTTTTTATTACATTCACTACACCAAATATCACTTAGGCAACAAATGAAAAATGTTGCTTAAGAGGGGTTTATATGTTGCCTAAGGCTTAGGCAACATGCCTATGTTGCCTAAGCAATGTTGCCTTATCAATGTTGCATAAGAACTTAGGCAACATAGGCAAACATCATATGTTGCATAAGCAGACTCCTTAAGCAACACACAACAGGTTATGTTGCCTATGAAAAAAACATATGTTGCACCAAACAAACACTAAGACAACATTAGATTTATGCATGTGTTGCCTAAGGTATCAACTTAGACAACATACTATATTTGCATATGTTGCCGTACACATTTTTTTTAAAAAAAAAATTTTTTTCTTATTAATTAGAATTTTATCAAATAACAAATAATATTACAAATTACATACGTTCAAAAAAACTAATATACTACTTCAAATGACCAAATACAAGCTCTTCAAATGTCATCCCATCATAACAAGCTCATTGGTTTGAATCACAAAAACGACAACTTTCTTTTTGAACTAGTCCCTTCATGCATCCCTGGAAATCGCAACTGCCCACCACCACCGTTGATCATCATTAAGTCGTTTCGAAAGTTGAGATGTGGTGTACTTGACATCATCGGAAACGAAGTCATTCTTGAATTTTCTTCGGTTAAAGCATCACAAAACGCTCTATGCGTTATGAAGCTGTCTTCCTATTTGTATATATATATATATATGTGTGTGTGTGTGTGTGTGTGTATGTATCTTGGGGATGTATTTAACGCAATAAACTTTAATTATATCGAAACTTAAATGGATTGAAACAAATATTTACCTAGAAAAGAGTGTTCCACAATCACACTTGTATTCTCTGATACCACAGATTTTGCTATGAGCTTTCCAATCCGACTGAACTGCATACTTCTTTGAACACTTTTCACATTTCCATTTCTTCTCACCATGTTTCCGGCTGAAATGCTTCTTAACTCCGGTCAGATCTCCGAGAGCTCGAGACGGATCATGATGAACACAATATCAAAACCCAAATGCATATCAACAGAAATAATTGCAACCTGAATGCCATAGAGAATAAGCCGCGTGTAAAATCTGCAAAACAATAAATGGGACGATTTTGTCAATGGAGATCGTAATGCAGCAGAAAAAAAACGAAAAGAACCAAAGTAACACGTGAATATATACGAGCCCAAGTGTTGCAGATTGATGATACTTTTAGTTTACACTTACAGAGCCAACAATTGTGCATCCTATAGAAAAGGCGTTATTAGAAGTTGATAAAACGAAGTTACACAGCCTAACAAGTTATATACCTCAAATGCACCACTAAAACTCCACCGTAGTTGATTAATCTTAAGCCTGGGAATGAGAACCGAAGGACAGGGCATTGTTGGCTGATACTGTGCAATTAACCTGCATTTGACATGACTACCTTTAGATTACAAAAATTCATCTTGTGAAGAAAAGCAAACAACAAGCAGGTCTTTCTATTTACTAAAGCAAAATACAAACTGCAGGTGAATTTCTTTGAACTTTTACGCTTGGCAGTAGCAACAAATCATACATAACTTGCAACTCTTCCGGAAGAAGCGAAGCAAATAATAACAGATGGCTTCACCTTAATAGCAGCACATACCTAACAAATGCATCAAATCAAGAAAAAAAAGTTTGAAACAGAAGACAAGAAAGCGAAACAGTTTGGTTCTTTACTTCAGATTTGGTTCTGCAGTTTAGTAATCGGGCTTAATTAAGAATTTGATATAAATCAAGATCGTGAACTGTACTTCTCTGTCCAAAAGTAACAAATAGCATTATAGTTTCTATTATATCACAATAAAATCGAACCTGCAGAAACGTGGTGGCGATGGTGGTTGCTCGTGGTGGCGATGGTGGTTTAGACCTGTAGAATCGAACCTGTAGATGGCGATGGTGGCTGGTGGTGTCATGTATTGAGGAAGAAGATGGAGACTTTTTTTAACCTAAATTTTTAGGGAGGGAATCAGGGAAGAGGGAACCCAAAAAAAAGGGGGAACCCAAAAAAAAGGGGGGAGGAAACAAGGGAAAGAGAGAGAACAAATTTTTGGTTCATAAATTTAAGTTTTTGTTAAAAACTTTTGATTTGTGTTTTTAATTTTAAAGAAATAATTTTTTAGATAATAAATACTTTTAATTTAATTTGTTTTTTAATATAAAATAAATAAATTTAGTTAATAAATGTTGTTTTGTTAAAAAAAAGATAATAAATTTAGTAATCAATATATAGGGTTGGGTTTCGATGATAAATTGAGTTAACGGTGAGAAACGTGAGAATTGGTTATCAATCGTTTGATGAGAAATAGAGGTACATAAGGCCCAATGAAACCCTTTAAAACCCAATAGAACCATTTAAAGCCCGAAAGATCAGTTAAGGCCCAACGAAAACCTTTAAAGGCCAATAGAACCGATTAAAGTTCGGTAGAATTAATTAAACCTTAATAGATCCATTAATACCCAATGAAACCCTTTAAATCCCGATAGATCCATTAAGGCCCAATGAAACCCTTTACAAGCCAATAGAACCCTTTAAAGTCTGATAGATCAATTAAGGCCCAATGAAACCCTTTAAAGCCCGAATGATCAGTTAAGGCCCAATGAAAACTTTTAAAACCCAATAGAACCCCCTTAAAGCCCGATAGATCCATTAAGGCCCAATAAAAACCTTTAAAGGCCAATAGAACCAATTAAAGTTCGGGAGAACTAATTAAACCCCAATATATTCATTAAGACCCAATGAAATCCTTTAAAGTATAGATCCATTGAGGCCCAATGAAACCCTTTAAAGCCCGAAAGATCAGTTAAGGCCCAATGAAAACCTTTAAAACCCAATAGAACCCCTTAAAGCCCGATAGATCCATTAAGTCCCAATAAAACCTTTAAAGGACAATAGAACCAATTAAAGTTCGGGAGAACTAATTAAACCCCAATATATTCATTAAGACCCAATGAAACCCTTTAAAGTCCGAAAGATCAGTTAAGGCCCAATGAAAACCTTTAAAACCCAATAGAACCCCTTAAAGCCCGATAGATCCATTAAGGCCAAATAAAAACCTTTAAAGGCCAATAGAACCAATTAAAGTTCCGGAGAACTAATTAAATCCCAATATATTCATTAAGACCCAATGAAACCCTTTAAAGTCCGAAAGACCAGTTAAGGCCCAATGAAAACCTTTAAAACCCAATAGATGCCCTTAAAGCCCGATAGATCCATTAAGGCCCAATGAAAACCTTTACAACCCAATAGAACTCTTTAAATCCCGATAGATCCATTAGACCCAATGAAACTTTTTACAACCCAATAGAACCCTTTAAAGTCTGATAGATCCATTAAGGCCCAATGAAACCTTTTAAAGCCCGAAAGATTTGTACGATCGATATTATTCGGCGTGGTCTCGTAGACAGATTTGAACTATGACTAAGATAGAAGGACTTGAGAACTGATAGAAAAGACGAGCCGCTAAAAGTTTAAAATCATAAAAAAATAAAAACTTAAAAGTTTTGGCCGGGTTGACGGCTTGGTCGGGTTACTTTGGGCCAAACTCGTTTCCAACCCAATAGATCCATTAAGGCCCAATGAAACCCTTTACAAGCCAATAGAACCCTTTAAAGTCTGATAGATCAATTAAGGCCCAATGAAACCCTTTAAAGCCCGAATGATCAGTTAAGGCCCAATGAAAACTTTTAAAACCCAATAGAACCACTTAAAGCCCGATAGATCCATTAAGGCCCAATAAAAACCTTTAAAGGCCAATAGAACCAATTAAAGTTCGGGAGAACTAATTAAACCCCAATATATTCATTAAAACCCAATGAAATCCTTTAAAGTATAGATCCGTTGAGGCCCAATGAAACCCTTTAAAGCCCGATAGATCCATTAAAGCCCAATAGAACCCTTTAAATCCCAATAGAACCCTTTAAAGCCCGATAGATTCGTTAAAGCCCAATGAAAACCTTTAAAGGCCAATAGAACCGATTAAAGTCCGGTAGAATTAGTTAAAACCCTAATGGATCCATTAAGACCCAATGAAACCTTTTAAATCCCGATAGATCCATTAAGGCTCAATGAAACCCTTTAAATCCCAATAGAACCCTTTAGAGTCCGATAGATCCATAAAGACTCAATGAAACCCTTTAAAAGCCAACATGACCGATTAAAGTCTAGTATAATTAATTAAAGCCCAATAGATCCATTAAGATAATGAGAACTTTTAAAGCCTAAATAGAACCCTTTAAATCCCGATAGATCCATTAAGACCTAATTAAACCCTTTTAAACCCAATAGAACCTTTTAATGCCCGATAGATCCATTAATGTCCAATGAAATCATTTAAAGCACAATATAACCCTTTAAAGCCCGATAAAACCAATTAAGATCTATTATAGTCCAATAAGGCCCACTATAGCCTACTAAGAACCATTAAAGCCTAGTAAGAACCAATATAGACCAACAAAACCTTTCATGACTTGTTAAGGCCCAATAACACCAATGGTGACTTAATATGTGTTTGTATGTAGATATGTACTACATCTATGCATGTGATGTGTACTGGGATCAATAAGGCCACTAAGGCCCACTATAGCTTACTAAGAACCATTAAAGCCTAGTAAGAACCAATATAGACCAACAAAACCTTTCATGACTTATTAAGGCTCAATAACACCAATGGTGACTTAATATGTGTTTGTATGTAGATATGTACTACATCTATGCATGTGATGTGTACTGGGATCAATAAGGCCACTAAGGCCCACTGTAGCTTACTAAGAACCATTAAAGCCTAGTAAGAACCAATATATACCAACAAAACCTTTCATGACTTATTGAGGTCCAATAACACTAATGGTGACTTAATACGTGTTTGTCTGCAAATATAATATGTACTACATATGCATGTGATGTGTATTGGGATCAAATGGATCCTTTAAAGCTTAATCGATCCATATGGATCCGTTAAAAGCCCAACCGATCCGTTAAAAGCCCAAATGAATCCAGTAAAACCGAAATGGAACCATTAAAGCCCAAGTGGATCCATTAAAGACTAAATGGATCCATTAAATCCCAATCGATCCATTAAAGACCAATTAGATCAATTAAATCCTAATTGGGTCTATTAAAGTCCAAGTGGATCCATTAAATCCTAACTGATACATTAAAGCCCAAATTGATGTTGAATATTTTTGAAGACTTGAAGGTTAGATTTGTACGATCGATATTATTCGGTGTGGTCTCGTAGACAGATTTGAACTATGACTAAGATAGAAGGACTTGAGAACTGATAGAAAAGACGAGCCGCTAAAAGTTTAAAATCATAAAAAAAACGTAAAAGTTTTGGCCGGGTTGACGGCTTGGTCGGGTTACTTTGGGCCAAACTCGTTTCCAACCCAATAGATGCTTATACAAGTTATTACATTTTTAACTACTTATATACATTTATATGTTTAACCTTAGGCAACATAGAAACAAGAAAATATGTTGCCTAAGATAACTTTCATTGATTTAAAAAAAACATTATACAAGTTATTAAATTTTCGACTACCTATATTTAGTTATATTTTTTTACCTTAGGCAACATAGAAACAAGAAAATATGTTGTCTAAGATAACTTTCATTAATTTTAAAAAAACATTATACAAGTTATTACATTTTTAACTACCTATATTTATTTATATTTTTGACCTTAGGCAACATAGAAACAAGAAAATATGTTGCCTAAGATAACTTTCATTGATTAAAAAAAACATTATACAAGTTATTAAATTTTCGATTACCTATATTTATTTATATTTTTGACCTTAGGCAACATAGAAACAAGAAAATATGTTGCCTAAGATAACTTTCATTGATTAAAAAAACATTATACAAGTTATTAAATTTTCAATTACCTATATTTATTTATATTTTTGACCTTAGGCAACATAGAAACAAGAAAATATGTTGCCTAAGATAACTTTCATTTATTAAAAAAAACATTATAAAACTAAGGCAACATAAGGGAAAATGTTGTTTAAGATAGTTGAAGCAACATATAATTATTCATATGTTGCATAAGGTCTGACTTAGGAAACATAGAACTACATGTTGCCTAAGAGCAAACTTAGGCAACATATATTAGCCTTTGTTGGCTAAGCTTATCTTAAGCAACATATACAATTAGCATATGTTGCCTAAGACAACATTTGGTGTAGTGTTCCACTAATGAGAAACTTTGAAATGAATTGTTTAGGTGAAAGAAATAATATTTTATTAAATATATATAATATTTTAATAATATAATCGATGATTAATCTCTAAAATGGGGAAACTGTTGGAAATGGTTGTATTTTTTTTTGGAGATTTTGACTTTTGGTTCTCAATTTTGGAGAAACTGTTGGAGATGCTTTAATTAACTCAATTGATTAATCTGTACGAAACTGCCCCTGCATTTGTACATGCCCATACACATATTACGTATATTTGAGCAAAATGTTGATTATCGACAACCTTGATCGGCTCTATACGGAACTCGCTGCTTTCTAGGAAGCACATGCGAGGAGGCATTTCATAGCTGATTCAACGGCTGTTCAAGCCTGTCTTTCGCATGACTCGAACTTGAACTTGTAATGTTGTGTACATACTTTAAAGTTGCTCCACCCCTATACCAACCGAGCTACACGTCTGAGGACATTGATACACTTGTATTAATATGATCTCCGTCTCTCTCTCTCTCAAACACACACACACACACACATATACACACATATAGAGGGGGTGAGTCCATACGAGAAAAACATCTATATAAGAAAACATGAGAACAACTGAGTACGTACAAAATCATATATGATTCACACGACTGTGTGCGTGACTTTAAAGTCGTCCGCGTTCGTTTTTTCGGGTTAATATAAAATCACATATGATTTTGTATATGATTTGTTGTTTTCTTAAATAGTTAGCGTTCTCGTTTGAACAATCTTTTCTCTCTCTATATATAATATTTTTTTTTGTATAATACACCATCATATATGTAATTAATAAAAACAAACATACTGTTATTTAAATGCATAATTTTTCTAACCATATCTTATACATTAATCGTTATAAATAAAATAAAAAATATATATGCAGGTATTTGTGGATCAATCCAACCTGATTACAGAATATATAAAAAATTACTTGTTATTTAATCAGGCAAAGGATCGTGTGAGAAGTTAAGTTAACATGATAAGTGGATATGAACCCTTGATCACTTGCAATATTCTCAAACTCACCCATTAATCGTGGTTCATAAAGAAATTGATCTGATGCATCTTGGTGCATGCATCTCATCCTATTGTGCATCCAACGATTGATAATCATTTTTTCGCGTTTCTAATGTTAACTAAACTTCTCATCGGATCCCAGCCTTATTTAACCAACCCGTATATTTTGTCACCTTCGATCCACATATATTTGATTCATTAATATATATAGGGGTTGTTTCATTTGCAACCCTTAAAAATGTTGCAAACTTTGCAACCCACAGTAACCGTCGGATTCATGATCGACGGTTAAAATATATATTGGGCCCAATATTTTTAATTAAAAAAAACAGAAAAATAAAAATAAAATAACCGTCGATCATGAATCCAACGGTTAAGATGTGGGTTGCAAGAGTTGCAACCTTTTTCAGGGTTGCAAAATATCCTTCCACAATATATATATATATATATATATATATATATATATATATGAGCAGGTTCAAACGAGAAGCTAAACATTTTGCGAGAAAGCGAAAAGTGTGATATCATATATGATAGACAAGCTTAATCATATATGATTAAACACATGTTACATTGGCAACACATAAACATTTAATCATATATGATTAAACATACCCACAGGCCATGTAATCATATATGATATCACACTTCTTGCCTTCTCGCAAAATGTTTAACTTCTCGTATGATCCTTTCCCCCCCCCCTCTCTCTCTCTCTCTCTCTCTCTCTATATATATATATATATATATATATATATATATATCACTACTGGAAAATTGCTTATTTCCGACCACATTTACCGACGGATCACCGACGGAAAAGAAAAGTTTGCGACGGACACACTATCCGTCGGTAACTTATATAAATTACCGACGGATTACCGACGGATATTAATTAATTTTATTTTATTTTATTTTTATTTTTAAATCCGTCGGTAATCCGTCGGTACTTTATATAATTTAATAAATATTTATTTTTTCCTGACGGCCGTCGATAATCCGTCGGTAATTACCGACGGATTACCGACGGCCGTTAAGAGTCCGTCGGTAATCCATCGGTAAATTTAATAATTTAATAAATATTTATTTTTTCTTTGATCATGTATGTGTGTATATATATGTATGTATATACACATTTACGTATATGATCATGAATTGAATTAATGTATATGTACATGTATAATATACATGTATATATGTGATCATGTATGTATATATATACAAGTACGTATGTGATCATGTATATATAGTATGTATGTGATCATGTATGTGTGTATATATATGTATGTATGTACATGTACATAAGTGTTCATGTATGTATATACACATTTACGTATGTGATCATGAATATTAATGTATATGTACACCATGTATATATAGTATATATGTATGTACATCATGTACATGTATAGTACGTGTATGTGATCGTGTATGTGTATATACAAGTACGTATGTGATCATGTATGTATATACAAATACGTATGTGATCATGTATAGTATGTATGTGATCATGAATGTATGTACATATGTGTTCATGTATGTATATACAAATGTATGTATGTGATCATGAATGTATGTACAACATGTATAGTATGTATGTACATCATGTACATGTATAGTACGTACATATGTGATCATGTATGTATGTACATGTACATATGTGTTCATGTATGTACACATGTATGTATGTACACCATGTATAGTATGTATGTGATCATGTATGTAATATGTATGTGTGTACATATGTGATCATCTGGATTCGTTTAATTAAAGGCCAACTTAATCCATTAAAGCCCAACCGGATTCGTTTAAAGGCCAACTGAGTACGTTAAAGCCTAACTGGGTACGTTAAAGCCCAACTGGATTCATTAAAGCCCAACTGTGCACGTTGAAGCCCAATTGGATACGTTAAAGGCCAACTAGGAACGTTAAAGCCCCACTGAATCCATTAAAGTCCAACTGGTAACGTTAAAGGTCAACTAAATCCATTAAAGCCCAACCAGATCCATTAACGCCCAACCGGATTCGTTTAAAGCCCAACCGGGTACGTTAAAACCTAAATGATCACATTTGGTCCCTGATCTAACCGGATTCGTTTAAAGCCCAGTTACTTCAGGGGTATTTTAGTCAATTTATATACAATTTGATAAATTAATTAATAATTTTAAATATAATTTGATAAACTAATTAATTAATAATTTATTTATTAATTTTAATATTAAATAATATATTAATTAATAATTTATTTAATAATTATAGTTTTAAATAATATATTAATTAATAATTTATTTAATAATTATAGTTTTAAATATAATTTTAATTTAAAAATAATTTATTTAATAAAAAACAATTATCCGTCGGTAATCACCGACGGAATAATCCGTCGGTAAATACCGACGGAAATTCCGTTGGAAATTCCGTCGGTGAATGTCCGAAAATTCTTAAAAAAATAGCGGGCTGAAAGCCCTAATTTCTGCAGTTTCCTCCCTCTCCCTCTCGTCTCTGTCTCCCTCTCGTCTCCCTCTCACTTTCGATCACTCTCACTCTCGTCTCCCTCTCACTCTCGATCACTCTCACTCTCACTCTCACTCTCGTCTCCCTCTCAATCTCGATCCCTCTCACTCTCCACCGGCGACCCCCACCTCCACCGGCGACGGCCATCCCCTCCGGCGACCTCCTGCTTCAATCCCTGTTCACCATCTTCACCTTTGTTGAATAGATTCACATTTGCAATCAAATCTAACTTGAGAATTGAGCAATAGGTAAATTTTATTATCATTGTTTTTAATTGAATATTTGTCGTTTAATTTGTGCCTTAACAGAACCGCATCTCTTCAGTCCCTTAATACCAAATATATGTATTGCTTACATTGATCATTATTGCCGGAAAAATCATCGGACATGAAAACCCACAAAAATCAGCACCAAATTCTCGATTCATATATAAAACATTAAAAGTAAAATATTAATGTTTCTCATAAACACAATTTTTTTCCTTTTAACTTGTCATAATTTTTTTTTGCTAGACTTTTAACAAAATCTTAATTTGAGTGTCACCGTCACAACTAAATAACAGTTGTCTCAACATGGTGAAACTTATTACCATAATGAAGGGCATCAAGACGTGGGTCAATCTTCTACTCCGGTAGTAGATCATAATGAAGGTTATGTTGAAATGGTGAACGATCACATGATACATGATGGCATGACATGGGAAGAAGAAACCCCTAATCCTTCTGCCCAAGGATTTTATGACATGTTACAAGCTGCTGACGAGCCACTATGGGACGGGTGTCCAAATTACTCGAAATTAGGAGCTGCAACGAGATTGTTGAATTGGAAGGCAGAATGTAATGTACCCGAGACGACTTATAACCGCAATGTTGCTATAATTAAAGATATGTTACCCGAGGGTGATACACTACCCGGTAACTTCTATGAGACGAAAAAGAGTTTGAAAAGGCTTGCTCTGCCAAAACAAAAGATCGACGCTTGCAAAAACCATTGCATGTTATTTTATAAGGATGATTCTGAGTTGACCCACTGCCGAGTGTGCAATGAATATCGTTTCAAGACAAGTAGTCGAAGCAAGGTCCCTAACTTAGTGATGACGTACTTGCTGATTGTTCCTAGACTTCAAAGATTGTTTATGTCAAAGAAGACGTCTAAAGAGATGACTTGGCACAAGGATCATTAGACAGAACCGGGTGTGATGGTACATCCAAGTGATGGTGCGGCTTGGAAGCATTTCGACATAGTACATCCTGACTTCGCTTTTGAGGTCCGGAATGTGCGTCTTGGCTTATGCACCGACGGTTTCAACCCGAATAATTCAAATTCGAATCCGTATTCACTTTGGCTAGTGTTTCTTACCATCTACAATTTACCTCCTTGGTTGAGTTTGAAAGATTCATACGTGAAACTTGCATTGGTCATTCCAGGTAGAAAGAGCCCCGGTCAGAATTTGGATGTCTTTCTTAGGCCGCTAATAGATGATCTCAAGATGTTGTATACAGTGGGCGCTCTTACGTATGATGCTTATCGTAAAAATAATTTTGAGATGAGGGCTATACTTCTATGGACCGTCAGCGACTTCCCTGTCTACGCAATGTTGTCGGGTTGGAGCACACACGGCAAGCTAGCCTGCCCGTACTGCATGGGTACAGTCGATTCGTTTCAGTTAAGAAATGGAGGTAAATCTTGTTGGTTTGACTGTCATCGGAGATGGTTACCTAGTGCACACCCCTTCCGACGTGATCGAACAGGGTTTCTGGATGGATCTAGGGTGTTAGCCGGTCCACCACCCGAGTTAACCGGCGAAGAAATATGGGAACAGGTCCGTCATCTTCCAACTGTTTACGATGGCTCCCCGTTTCGACGGACCAATAGAAAAATTACCGGTTTCGGAATCACTCATAATTGGGTGAAGAGAAACATCTTTTGGGAGCTGCCATATTGGAAGACGTTGTTAATCCGACACAACCTGGATGTCATGCACATTGAGAAGAACGTCTTTGAGAATCTCTTTAACACTGTCATGGACACATCAAAGATGAAAAACAATATAAAAGCAAGGAGGGATGTAGAGATGTATTGCAACCGACCGCAGTTGCACATTGCCACGTCAGGCAATAAAGTAGTGAAGCCGAAGTCGTCGTACACTTTGACAAAACAACAAGTAAAACAAGTATGTGAATGGTTGAAGAGACTGAAGTTTCCGGACGGGTATGCTTCGAATATTGGGGGTTGTGTAAACATGGCAGATTACAGCTTTTATAGCTTCAAGAGTCATGATTGTCATGTGTTTATGCAACGATTGCTTCCTATTGCGTTACGAGGGATGATACCGACTCCCATATGGGATGCGATAACGGAGTTATGCACATTCTTTCGTGTAATCTGCTCAAGGGTGTTACACTTAGTAGACTTGATTCCATTGCAAACAAGTATCGTTCAAATAATTTGTAAGTTGGAAAAAGTCTTCCCGCCCGGATTCTTTGATTCTATGGAACACTTAGTGATACATTTGACACGAGAAGCCATAAATGGTGGGCCGGTCCAATATACGTGGATGTATCTCTATGAGAGGTAAATGAAATTCAAATACTTACATTCAAATACTTACCCATTTATTTTCTAACACGTATTTCAATCGTTGTTTAGGAAACTTGGGTCGTTGAAGAGGACCGTTAGAAACAAAGCAAGAGTGGAGGGGTCTATCGTTGAGGCATATCTAGTAAATGAACTCTCCACCTATTGCTCCCTGTATTTTGATCCACAGATAGAAACTCGACATAATCGCGAGTCAAGAAACTTTGCCCTAGATATTCCTAGTTCTTCAGGAATAGACGATCGCTTGAGCATATTCAAGGTTCCATCTCGTAGATTATTCGAGAGGGGGGGGGGGAAAGACCATCTTGACTCAAGTCGAAATTCACAAGATCCACACATATGTGTTGTTGAATTGTGAAGAAGTTCGACCTTTTCAATGGACCTTCGATGAGTGGATACGACAAAGAGAACCTCATCTTGATGCAGTTGCACGAGATAAAGCTCGGGATGAAAGGTTTTCTACTTGGTTCGAACAACACGTGAGTACAAACATATGAAATTTACGTATGTAATGTTACACATATGTAATTTATTTCTTATTTGCGGTTTTATAGGTCATGCTCGGATCAGGCGATTTCTCCGATCATTTGAAATCCCTAGCACGTGGACCAGGCCGATATGCTTGGTCGCATAAGGGATATTTTGTCAATGGTTACAAGTTTCATACGGTAACACATGCTGCTGGGCGTGTCACACATAATAGTGGCGCATGTGTGAGAGGATCTTGTTATGACGACTCCGAGTTTGACTATTACGGATTGTTGGACGACGTGTTAGAGGTGGAGTACTACGGTGTGGGCTATTGTGCTGTAGTTTTGTTCAAGTGTACATGGTTTGATAGTCCAGATGGAGTTAGAGTCGACCCTAAACATGGGTTGGTTGATATCAAATACAAGTCTAGACTCAGAGGTGAGGACTATTACGTCCTAGCATCACAAGCGGAACAAGTGTATTACACACCCTATCCTTCAGAAAGTAAGGATTTAAAGGACTGGTGGGCAGTTGTGAAGACCAAAGCCCGTGGAATATATGAAGTTGCAGAAAGGGCTATCGATGTGTTGGATGATGATAACGTGGATGGAGAACCGTTCTTTCAAACCAACGAACGGGTAACTCATCATACAAGCAACTGGGTAAATGAGGACCTCGATCCCGTCCCTCTTTGTAACACCCCGAATTTTCGTTTAGCCGTTTAGTGAAGTTGTATTGAGGAAATAGAGGTTTTTGGGGCTGTCTACAGGACGCACGGGTCGTGCGTCCTCCTTCAGAGAAAACGCACGGGTCGTGTGTAGGATCCAGGGCCGAGGTACAGTGCATGCGCACGGGTCGTGCGCATTTCCTTCTTTGAGGGCGCACGGGTCGTGCGCCCTGTCAGGTTGCTTTTTGAGGATGTCTTAAATATCTAAGATTTGAGATAATTTCATAATATCTCAAATCTCAAATCTCTCTCTCTCCTTTTCCTCTCTTTTCTCTTTCGATCTTCAAGGTCTTGTTTGGTTGCTAGTTTTCGGTGTTTCTAGCAAGGGGTCGGTGTTTTAAGCTTCACCTCCACGTCGTGATCGTTATCTGGTTTTCCGGGTTTTATTCTGAAAACCTACCGGTGAGTTCCTACTATCATTTTACAAACTTTATACATGTCAAAACTCTTATTTGCAAAATCTGAAGTATTTCTACGGTATGATTTTATGATCTCTACATTTTGTTATAAATGAAGTTTTGGTGAATCTCGGGGTTCCCGGTCAGTTTTGACCAAAATGACGGGTTCCGCCTTATTGAAGTAAAATGATATTTTACTTGCACATTATGTGTGGTCGTTTGAAAAGGATGATTATGAACTCATTTTAATGATTTTCATTCTTACCAGAAGTTGAACTGGGAGTAGCATTTTGCTTATAAAATGTACTTGTAACCATATATTTATTTATGGTTGGTCACATATGTTGTTGTGACGAGTCCGTACCATTTCTAGTGGATCCCTAGGTTTTGGAGTAGACTGTTTTGTTGGGATGTTACATTCCCCAAATTTGTAGCTATGGATCACATGTTCCTCGGGGGCAACTTGGTACGGTTATGTGAGGCCGGATACTAGCCATGGTTCATGGTGATCCTAGCGAAGGAGTATACCTTGGTTTTTCGCTTGGGGCTTGATCTCACGTTGAAGCACGGACTTTGTGATTCGTATCCGCGGATTCCAATTGGTTTAGCTCGTAACTCGGGTTGTTGGCCTAACTTTGTGTTTCGTCACTCTCCTTGGTAAAATGGTCCTTTTATCACCATTTAAGAGTTTTGGACCGAAGAGGCCCGGTAGTGGCGAAATGTTATCTTTACGAACTAAACCTTTATGAAAAAGATTTCTTTATGATACTGATGTTTATATCTTTTGAGCTTATAAACTGTATGTTCTCACCAGACTTTAAAGTCTGACACTTTTCTCAAATGATATGTATAACATGTTTCCCTTAGCGGTGGGTTGCACAGGGTCTTTGAGAGTCGAGCGTGGACTCGAGGCATATTTTGAGATGTCTAGTATTTTGGTGTTGGGCATTGTTTAAGTCCCATCTTTTAGTGAATTCCGGTTCGTCAAGTGTTGTAGTCTAGACGATTATGTTTAGATTAGTATTGTTGATAAATTCTATATCCGTATGAGTTTTGTATAGTCTTAAGGACTGATCCCCTTTATGGGAAGTTAATATCATCACGGATGTCTCGTTGCCTTATTTCCAGGTTTTATTTTACTCTGATTTTTGAGGTGTTACACTCTTGTCACTGGGGAGCTCAACTTAGTCGCCACAAATGACGAAGCTAGCGAGGAAGATGCATCAGATCACGAAGCTAGCGACGAGGAAGAAGAATTTGAAGATATGGATGATGATGAAGATAACGAAGACGAACTTATGTTATCTGATCACTCGTCTGATAACTAGTGTGTCTTTCATATGTAGATATTTTCGTGTTAAACATTCTCTATTTTCGTGTTAAACATTCTCTATTTTTGGGTCTTATGATTTATGTACACTTATATCATTTTGTGTTAACCATTCTCTATTTTTAGATGTCTGGACACCCTTTTAGGGGTAGTAGGAGTGGTAGGGGTAGGGGCAGTAGCAGCTCCGCTGGGTGTGGTGACCCCCAGGCCGATGAGTTCACCGGCGACGGCCTAGATCAGATCCAGTCTGATGACAGAGCAGCGGGCTCGAGGGTTAGAGGCCCAAATGTGGCATCACAGACGCCCCAACCTAGTCAGCGACCGCCACTTTTGTTGTCTGATGCGGGCGGGTAAGTAGATGTGATCTATTATTTATTCTAGTACATAATAAACCGATTCTAATATTTTTTATGTTGTATATTTTACAATTGTGAAGGTTTAAGGACAAGTCGGCAGTCCGAAGGGCCATTGCCGTCTTTAAGTCCATGTTTGGTGGTCCTTGGGCTCATTTTAAGGATGTCCCTAATGAGCACTATCCACGGTTGCTGTATCGATTTCGGGTAGGTATTTTACTCTATTTAACTTATTGAGTGGATTTATGTTTACTTAATCCAAACAATGTGTTTGCAGTTGTATTATAGTTGGCCTCCTGAGATGGACGCCGATGTATTAGCTGCATATCGGTGTCACCTACATAATAGGTACTCCGACATGATGAGAGATGCACGTGTCTTCGCCGAGGAAAGGTCTTTAGCCATTGATGGTGTCCAGTTCGACGGGCAAGACTACAAGATTCTTGCGCCACACCCTTCAGAGTGGATCCGGAGTGAGTTTTGGGTCGAGATGATTGAGCAGGTTTGTTTTGTTTTGAATACTTGTATCTGGTTGTACTAGGATTTATATTGATTTATGTCTTCTTTTTAACAGGTATGGAACACCGACGCGTTCCGGCGTGTAGTTTTGGCCAATAAGGGCAATCGGGCCACCGAGTATGAGGGGATGACATCCAGACACTGTACTGGATCTATTAGTATCCCTATGCATCGGGACCGCTTGGTAATTTATCATACACTAGACTAAATGTATATAATTGATGAATATATGTACTATATACATGATTTTATTACCTACTAACAATTTAAGTTGTGTATTGTAGAGAGATGCATGGGGTCGTGAGCCTACCAGCGACGAGGTTTGGGAGGCTACACACTGCACCAACAGGAAGCTTGTTCCAGGTGCGACTGGTCCGAGAACGGATCCTCCGATCTACGTTTATCCAAAGGCGGCTCATATGATGGTAAGTTCAATTATGCATGACTAGATATTTGTTTGTTTTATAAGATAGATAAAAATTATAGCAAACTTAGTTTGGGCTGCCAATTGTTGGGCAGACGATACGATTGTTTTGATAAAAACAGGTCATGGATATATGTTCAAATCACAGTTGAAATGCTGCCGAATTTTTTATAGGTTAGTTGACTTGACAATGTCTAATTTGGTAAACTGTAGGATGCCTACCATCAGAATAGGGAGGAGGAGTACCCGGACTTACCTCCCGGCACTGTACCTCCCAATGACGCCGAGTTGTGGGAGCGTAGTGTCGGAGGACGGCGTAAGGGCCGTCTTTTTGGATGGGGGACCAGTCAGGATCCCTATTATGCTATGACCGGTGATTCAGGTGCCAGTTCGAGCGGGAGCACGCGCGACCGTCGCGATGAGGAGGTATGCTTGTCAAATGCTGTTTAACATTGTTAATCATATGTTTGTTAAATGTTGAATTTCAGTTTGTCATTGTTCTATATATGTTTGCCAAATGTTGAATTTCAGTTGGAGGAGCTGAGGCAGAGGTTACAGAGAGAGGAAGCAGAGAGGATCCAGTTGCAGGAGCGACTACAGAGAGAAGAAGCAGAGAGGATCCAGTTGCAGGAGCGAATGGATAGAGATGAAGTAGAGAAGAGACAGATGCGGGAACGAATGGCTCAGTTTGACGCGTTCATGATCAAGTTTAACAGTCAACAACCCTTTCCCCCTCCGTAGGATTATGTTTATGTATTTATAGATATTTTGTACACTTTAAGAATTAGTAATATTTAAAAATTGGCAGGTTTTGTATGGGATAAAAAACTGGAAAATTTTAATTTTTAATTATTTAAAAAAAAAAAATTTAAATTATCGACGGATTATCCGTCGGTAATCCATCGGAAAGTTATTTTTAATTTAATTTTTATTTAATAAATAGCCGTCGGAAATCCGTCGGAAATAATCCGTCGGTAATCCGTCCCTAAAGGAAGACCGTCGGTGATCCGTCGGAAATAACCTCGCCGTCGGTAACCGTCGGAGATCCGTCGGAAAACATAACCGTCGGTGATCCGTCGGTGATCCGTCGGTGATCCGTCGGTAATTTGATCGCCGACCACCTCTATTCCGACGGCCATTTACCGACGGATCACCGACGGATTTACATTTTACCGACGGATCACCGACGGATTCATCCGTCGGTGATAAGCCTCTATTTTGTAGTGTATATATATATATATATATATATATATATATATATATATATATATATATAGTGGTTATCGACTGTTGGATGATAAGTCGACGCACATTAGAATGAGATGCACCGAGATAAGATGCACCAGATTAATTTCCTTCTAAGACGCAATTCATGGGAGGACTTGAGATTAAAAGAAGTCAACGGTTGAGATCCACTTCTCACGTTTCTCACCGTTAACTTAACTTCTCACACGATTATTTGCATATATATATATATATATATATATATAATTGTTCGATTGTATTAATTAATTAATTAATTAATTGCAAATTAAATTAAATTCATAAATCATATATGAAAAAATAACATGGAAAAAATACATTACGACTAAGACCATTAATTTCAATTCCACCGGTCAACGTTCAAAGTCATGATCAACTTCAATTTCATGGAACCCTAACCCTCACCTCCAATCCACCACCTTATAAATAACTCATCCTCTTTCACCCTAATTAATTCTCATCATATCCTCAAAAAAAATCATTAAAAGAAAAAAACATTGCATGCAAATTGCTTGCTGAACAAGAAACAAATTTAAGCATGCAAAAACAAAGCTTTGTAGCAATGGCGTCACTGGTTTTATTTTTGATGATGATGATGAAAATGAATGAAGCTTCAAATATGGAGCTCATGATTTTGCCATCGCTTGATCACACACCAACTCCGACTCCTGGAAATCGATGCAATCACACCGGTGATGGCGGAAACGGCTGCCACATCAACGGAAAAGCCTTTGCAGGTCGCCGTGGTGCCGCCACTACGGCCGCTTCTTCGCCGCCAATGATGGTGGTTTCGGTTGGAGCCAGCGTGAACCGGAAATTGATGATGGGGTCTAACGGAGTTTAAAACAATTAGCTGCCTATACATACATACACACACACATATATATATATATATATATATATATATATTCACATATATGTATATGTATATATACTACCTCATGCATGGCTAAAGTGAATGCATGGTATTAATTAGTATTATATCAATAATGTGGTTTTATTAAATTTTAATTAGGCTTGGGTCGTATTTGGCCAGGGTCTGATGTAATTAATTATGTATTATTTACGAAAGAAATAAAATGATTCTTTGTTATATACACACATATATATATAGATGAAGATTCAAAAAAGAACGTTAATTATGTAAGAAAACAAGAAAATAACAAGTCATGTATAAAATCATATGTGATTTACATTAACCTGAAAAAAATGGACATGCATGGGAGGGCTGCGACCTAAAGTCGCGGGAAAAGTCGCTTGAATCATATATGATTTTGTATAATTACCATAATAAAATATATAAATTTCTTATATATATATATATATATAATAAAATATGCATGAATGGATGAAGGATCATGTGAGATAAAGAGTTAAGGTAAGAAGGTAGGAAGAGATTTAGACACTTGATCACTTTTAATCTCAAACTCACCCCATGATTTGTGTTTGATAAGAGAATTGATCAGATGTATCTCAGTGCATTTCATCGTAATGTGCATCCAAGAGTGGGGATGTCTTCTTACTTTTCTCATTATAACTTTCATTCCCACCGGAACCCAACTCTGCATGCATGTGTATATGTGTGTGTATATATATATATACAGTAAAAAGATATACAAAAAGATTGAAAACCGTGAAAGTCAACAATCATGTGTTGTTTCACATTATGAATCAATAAATATTAAAGTGCAATATTGTTTTACAATATAAAACAAAAGAACACACATTAAAAATAATCACATGTGAAATGACAACGTAATTTATATATCTATACTATATAATGAAAATTCTAAAACGATTATTGTACAAACTATTGTATAATTATATTTACCACCCTTAATCTTTTATACAATAACATTTACTACCCTTATAATGTTATATTTATCACATTTACAATTACTTATTTAATTTATTTTGTATCCCTTACTTTTTCATTTTACATTTTACACCGTTATCATATTAACACAAATAATCGTATATGAACAAAAATGCAATGAAAAAATACGTTCATTTTTTTACAAATTATACCATTATAATCGTCTCGTCAATACCTTCAAAACGAGCCCAATATTGAATATTTTTTAATTTAACCATACTATTAAATATCAGAATATATACGAATTATCTATACTACTAAAACGGTTATTGTACAAACGGTTATTGTACAAACTTTTGTACAATTACATTTACCACCCTTACATTGTTACATTTATCACCCTTATAATTACTTATTTAATTTACTTTATATCCCTTATTTTTTTCATTTTACACATATTAACACAAATAATTATATATTAACAAAAATGCAATGAAAAAATACGTTTATTTTTCTACAAATTATATCATTATAAGCGTCTCCTCAATATCTTCAAAACGAGCCAAATATTGAATATTTTTTAATTTAACCGTACTATTAAATATCATGAATATCTACGAAATAATTTGTTTTTCTGTCCATACGTTTTATTTTTTTTTCCACCGTTAGCACGTTAAAAATACATAATCGTAAAATACGTTTCATTCTTATTATAAATAATATCATTATAATTTTTTTCGTCAATAATTGTAATATAAACTAATTATTGAATATCTTTATGGCTTTAGGTTTCATAAGTTGTGATTTTTAGGTCATGGTTGATTATTGATGAAATGTATATAAGGAAATAGCATTAATTGTTCGTTCTTTACTTACATTCCGCTGCATCGCACGGGTATATGCCTAGTATATATATATATATATATATATATATTGTTTCACAAACACAAGTGAAACAATATATATATATATATATATATATATATATATATATATATATATATTGTTTCACAAACACAAGATTAATTAAGTAATTAATAGTTCTTACGGTTCTAAACATTTTTCTAATTCTCATCATATTATTTATGCATGGTGGTATACGGAGGTGGAGGACTTCCGGCGGCCGACCAACGTGGGCCAATGAAGATAAGATGATATAAATATAGATATAGGGAGTTGTTTGATTAGTTTTCACTAAATCATTTATGGATAAAGTTGTCTATGCGGATTCATCTTTATGTAGTTTTTGTTTGGAAGAGTTTTTTCATAGATGGAATTTGGGAGGGACATGTTTGGAAAAAAAAACTTGACTTTCTATATAAAGCCCTATCCTAAAACCTTACTGAATAAGTTGTCTTCTATATATATAATTAAACTATTACGTAACAAACAATTATCTATATATAATGTACCGATTAAACTGTGAATTCTATTAACTGCTATTAAAGAGGTCTTTTCAGAGTTCGAATAACGTTGTTGGCAGCTCCAAATGTGGATGTTGTGTAGAACGTGTAGAGAATGATGGAGTTTGACTTTGAAGAAGTCGTCTTCTTCTCTTAAATTTAATTGGTCAGAATGTTGACCAACGTCTTCTTTAGGAAACATCAATTAATTCAATGCATGGCGTGTTGTATTAAATGAATTATTAATTAATTAATTAGTTAATTAATTCAGACGCTGGTTAAAAGGGGTGTTTTGGAGATTGGTTCGATCAGTATCAACTTTTCACCAAAAGTCGAAGAAGATTTGGATTTTGGTGGGAATTCTTCAAACGGGCATAGACACGATGATAATAACGAAGGGAAATTGTTTCCTCAAATGAATCATGTGATCGGTGGAGTATTGAATTCACAATTGATTGTCGATCAATCGATGATGGATCGAAAGCCGAGAAAACGGGGCCGAAAGCCCGCCAACGGACGAGAAGAACCGTTGAACCAGCGGTTCTACGCGTTACGAGCTGTGGTCCCCAACATCTTGAAGATGGACAAAGCGTCGCTTCTCGGTGACGCGATTTCGTACATAACCGATCTCCAATAAAAAATTCGAATATTGGAAGCCGAGAAGGACGTCGTGGGTACACCCAAGGTCGATTTCATGGCCCGAAAAGACGATGCGGTCGTACGAGTTAGCTGCGCGTTGGACGACCATCCCGGGTTATAAAAACGTTTCGGGAACACCAGATGGTGATGCAGGATACGAACGTTTCAACGACGGAAGACAGGAAAGTTATACATACGTTTTCTTTTCAGGATCGTGGTGGTGCCGCCGCGGAACAGCTGAAGGAGAAGCTGGATGCCGCCTTCTCCGATTGAACTCCGGCCGATCGGCGGTGAAACTTGTATGTAAGATGAAGTTTGGCTTAGGTCTTGATGGGTATCTGTTTTCTTTCTTTCTAAATAAACTAAAAGGTTGTTAGATTTGACTGATTGCTATATAAATTGATCCATCATATCATATTTTTGTAGAAATTGTTGGATTTCTGGTGGTAAACAATCTACTAGAGACTTTAAACAAGAGTAATTTTTATGTTGAATTTAGGGAAGAATATATGCATTTTATGTTGATGTTTTGTGTTGATTTGAATTGGGGATTTTTGTGATTTCATTTTAGAATGATTCTAATGAAGAATCTTGAAACCATGATGCATACTTTCAGGACAATACAACAATACTAGAGAATACAAGTTTGTTTGTTTGATATTTGGCACGACTAGGATCGGATAGACTTGGCCGGACAAGTTGTCCAAAAACGTTGTTTGATGATTTTAAATTGTGGTTATCGGTAGTAGTGACTCTAAATGGCATGAGTCGTGGCGTGACAGTGAGGTCAAACCTCAAGCCTTACGAGTTATGACGAGACCATGGCGTTTTCCGACAAATCTGTATACAATTTATATGTATATGTGTATGTAATAGTCTATATTAGTGTCTTGATCAATTAATAAATTCAAGTAAAACGATAAACAAAAGTATTTTTATATTATAATTGATACTAATGGGTAAATTGACTAAATTCCAATCAAATTTCGAAGTACACAAATTCAAAGAATCGCAAGTACACAGATTTGAAACACTATATCGTGCCATGACAACGTCAAGACGCGTTTTTTAGAACCTTGAGTGGAAGAGGAGGTGGTGATTGTAACCGAGGCAGTTGTGGTGGTGGCAGAGGAGGTGGTGGTTACAACCATTTTTCTGGTATGAATAATTTATGACAAAATAATCATCTCTTTTATAACCATTTTTTGTTCACAATTTACACAATCCAATACCCAAGTTTGTATAAAGTGTAACATCAATACATTTAGCTATGAAAAAAAAAATCATGACAACAACAACACTAATCAGTGCTTTAATTAATTATTTGAATACAAGTACAATGACAAACTTAAGTAAGAATGAAAATAATAATGACAAAAGATTACTGGATTTTGTAAGAAAAGCTTAAGTTCTTGTGGCTTGAAGAGATTCTTTGAACCATATGTTGAGTGATAGACATCCCCTAGAAGATCATATTGAAGCCTAGCATATAAAATGACTGGTATGGAAGCAAATATGGTGATAACAATTGGTACCCAAATGAAGTTGTCTCGATAAAGAACGAAGAAGCTGACACTGAAAGCGACCATCATGGTCGCGATTGAGAAGAAAAGCGTTGTTAGACCTCTCATCAGTCGTTTGGGTAACTTCTCCAAGAATTCTTGTTCGGCATAGCAAGATGTGAGGATGGATAAGAAGAATATGAGGATAGAAATGGAAGCAAATGTCAAAGCGATGGCATCAGATATTACAAAGAGGATGAACGATTTTCTATGAAGAAACATAGGAAGACCGCTCGTTTGATCATATCCACCAGGAATTGTAAAAGCTGCTGCGAATACAATGGTAGCTATAAGAGCGGCAACCACCATACACTGGCTAGCCGTGTCTTTCATCCACTTCTCGCCTGCGGATACTAGATCTTTGTGCTCTATGGTGAACAATTCATGTGGTGTTAGGCCATCTTTGTTCTTCCTTTCGCGATAACTAGGAGGCAACATTGCTTCTACTTCCTACATACATATATAAAAGAGGTTAGATCATTTTTGTGAGGTTCTTTTTCAAAATGCAAATCAAAGATCATCAGATTATAGGATTAAAGAGTAATAATTACTGTAATAACTAAGTAGTTGGATGAAAGTAAAATAAGGAAGAAACTGGCTGCCAAAAAGAGATCCTAACAATATCTCCAACAACTTCTCCAAAATGGAGATTTTGGAAATTTTTTGTTTCAACGGATTCCTCCAAAACCTTCTCGAGAGAGATGATAAAACCCTCCAAATCTGGAGATATCTCCAAAAATGATCACATACGAGAGAGAAATGATTTTTTTATTAATTCTACCAATAAAATTACTTTAAATTAAATGGGTAGAAGAGAGAAACAATATTTTATGAGTTGTATTAAATAATTTAATAATATAATTAATTGTCTAATCTCAAAAATAGAGAATTCCAGAGATGATTTTTTTAGAGATTTTCACTTTTTACTTCTTCATTTTGGAGAAGTTATTGGAGATGCTCTCCAATAGTTAATTCTTTTTTCCATTTATTTCTTTAACAAAAACCTATTTTTGTAAAAAACCATCTTCAATGCAAAACCTTTTCAAAAGCTCTTGTATCAATTACATTTAATAACCTATCATAGTCTATTTAAAATAATTTATAAAAGGCCACGTGATAATTTTTTGAAAACCATAACATTAAAATTCAAATATTTAAAAACATTATGAGAAATAGGGGGTTATGTAGAGATGATATATTTTCTTATAAAATGTTTACTTCTATTTACTAAATTTAATTAATTAATATATACATAAACAAAGGTTTAAATTGAAAATAAAATTGAATGAAGGGGAGTTGAAAAGGGGGATAAAATGAAAATTGGTTATGAAAAAATCATCTCAATGACCGGTTGGACACATAAAACTTTTTCCTCGAATGACATTTACTTTTTACAATAAATAATCATCATAGTAAGGGGTGTATGTTTACCTCTTAATAGTTCCATTAAGAGGCAACCTCTTAATCGTTAGGAGATAATTCTTGTTTGACAGAAAAATTGTCTGTCTCTTAATGGTTCCAAAACCCTCTGAATGATTTTGTATTCTGACCCTCCCTTAACCATTAAACCATTAAAAGTCCTGATTTCATTTTGAACAATTAAAAAGCAACCGTATTTCATTTTGCACTATATCATAAGAGTCTCTTAATCATTCTGCACTAAACCATTCAGCAACTGCCAAACAACCACAAAGTCGGTAAAAACTGTACAAAGCTTATATGCATATCCCAGATTCTTGGAGTTAAAGAAGTACCTTGAACCATAACAATTCGCGTTGCATTTGCAGAGCGTACCCTGAAACGTCCCCAAGTCGCTTCTTTGCATTCTTCCCAACTAGATGTAACATATTATTGCCATCCTTGTCCCTTAGAGCCGTTACAGTATCTTTCATTGAGCCTATCTCGTGTAGAAGATTGTAGATACCCTCGTGACGGTGTGTGACAGCAACATGAAATATAGTTTGGTAATCATCATTGATCTGCCATATCAAATCTGGATATTGACTAACGAGCTCAACTACAAATTCAGTATTTCCCATTTCGGTAGCAACAAATAGTACTCGGGCAGAGTACTTTTGCACCCCATCCTGCTTTTCACCCGGTGGCCCCCTCATAATCATAGCGATTTCAGCCTTCGGCAATTTCAAAATCTTTGCCCACACGATTCTTAGTAATTTCATGGCATCACTTGGCTATCTCCAGGAGGACCAATCTTCACATGAAGGAGTGCAAAAACTGAAACAAGCAAACAAATTAATAAGAAACAAAGTAGAGGGCACCAAGTACTTTGTGTACAAAGAGATGGATGAATGAAGCTCGCAAAAAATTAGTCGGATAAGTAAATAAGGGCAGGTTTAAACGAGAAGCTAAACATTTTGTAAGAAAACAAGAAGTATGATATCATATATGATTAAACACATGTTACATTGTCAATACATAGACGTTTAATCATGTATGATTAAAATTTAAAAACACCCACAGGCCGTCCTTCTCGCATTATTTTTTCTCTAAGTAAATAAATATGGTTGAGTTCCAGTGAGAAGTTGAGTTAATGGTGAGAAGCGTGATAAGTGGTTATCGACCGTTGGATGAGAAATGGACGCACATTCGGATGAGATGAACCGAGATGCATAGATCAATTTTCTTCTAAGTCGCAATTCATGAGAGTGATTGAGATTAAAAGAGATCAAAGGGTCATATCCATTTCTCACACTTTTCATCGTTAACTCAACTTCTCATACAATCTTTCGCCTATATATATGTATATGTATATGTAGAGAGAGGTTCATTTGAGAAATGGTAAATGTATGAGAAATAGATGAATGATTCTAGCCCTTTATCTGGTCAATATTTGCGGCTTTGACTGTGAAACACCGGATAATTCCTTATGTGGTTTGTAGAAGATAGAGGGGTAGTTTCATAAAATACGTGGGACGAGTTCATATGTGATTCAAATATGAACTATCAGTTAATTAGTTCATATGAGAATCACAAAGGTTCATATGTGAATCTATTAATTAGTTCAACTGATTCATATATGAACCTACGGTTAATTAGTTCATATATGAATCAGTTAAAAGAGTTCATATATGAACTCAACCCGTGTATTCATAAAAGTTATGAAACTATCATTCTATTTTTGGAATAGTTGTAACTTTTGACCGGTCAAAGACACAATATTTGACCAGTCAAATCCGATCTTGACCGTATGAAATGTTAGGACTACTTATCTATTTCTCATACATTTACCATTCTTAAATGAACCTTAGGCTATATATATATATATATATATATATATATATATATATATATATATATATATATATATATATAGACAGAGGTTCAAGGGAAAACCTCAAATAAATGAAAAACTAAAAAACACCTTATCAACCGTTAGATTAGATGATCTAATGGATGTGATTAAATGAGCGGTTACAACAATATTTTTTGAATTAAAAAACTCTAGCCCCCTATTTTTTTATTCGAAAAAAGAGAAAAAATAAACAAAATTCGAGCGAAATAAATTACACCAAAAAAAACAATCATATTTTTCTCGTAATTTGACATCCATATTGATATACCTTTTCATCCATTTTTTCGTGGTTTTTCGGTTTTCTAGGGCGATAATCAAATGAAAACCAAAAATATGTTACAAACCCTTGAGAACCGATATAAAAATAGTTTTTTACATGATTTTTTTCAATCAAAACCTATGATTTAAGATATTGTTTTACCTATATTTTTGTTCACCTTGTGAAAAGATTGGACATGAAATTTAATTTTTTTTTTCACCTAGTGAAATGAAAAATACAGGTAAAAAATATTCATTTGGTGAAACAAATACATGTGAAACTATCATATTATGAAACAAATATATATGAAACAATATCTTAAATTCAAACATTTGGTGAAAATGTATAATGTGAAAAAATATTTTTATATCGGTTCTCAAGGGTTTGTAACATATTTTTGGTTTTCATTTGATTTAACCCACATATATATATATATATATATATATATATATATATATATATATAAATCAAATGAAAACCAAAAATATGTTACAAACCCTTGAGAACCGATATAAAAATATATAGGGTTTGTTTAATTTGCAACCCTTAAAAAAGTTGCAAACCTTGCAACCCACATCTTAACCGTTGGAGTCATGATCGACGGTTATAAAAGATATGAGGCCTAATATTTTTAATTAAAAAAAGAGAAAAATAAAAATAAAATAACCGTCGATCATGAATCCAACGGTTAAGATGTGGGTTGCAAGGGTTGCAACCTTTTTAAGGGTTGTAAAATATCCTTCCACTATATATATATATATATATATATATATATATATATATAGGGAGAGATTCATTTGAGAAATGGTAAATATATGAGAAATAGAGAAGTAATTTTAGCCATTCATCTGGTCAACATTTGCGGCTTTGACCGCGAAGCACCAGATTTGTGTGGTCTATAGAAGGTAGAAGGGTAATTTCGTAAAATACACGGGATGAGTTCATATATGAACTTTTATGAATCACAAAGGTTCATATATGAATCTGTTAATTAGTTCAACTGATTCATATATGAACCTACAATTAATTAGTTCATTATGTGAATCAGTTAATTGGTTCATATATGAATCACAAAGATTCATATATGAATCTGTTAGTTAGTTCAACTGATTCATATATGAACATACAATTAATTAGTTCATATATGAATCAGTTAATTGGTTCATATATGAATCACAAAGCTCATATATGAATCAGTTAAAAGAGTTCAGATGTGAATTGCACTGGTTCATATATAAATATATAATTCATATGTGAATTATACATGTTCATATATGAACAAAGCCCTTGTATTTTGTAAAAATTACGAAAGCGTCCTTCTATTTTTGGAAGAGCAAAAACTTTTGACCAGTCAAATCCGCAACTTTTGACTAGTCTAAGCCGAAATATTTGAGCAGTCAAATCCGATCTTTACCGTGTGAATGACTAGGATTACTTCTCTATTTCTCATATATTTACCATTTCTCAAATGAACCTAAGGCTATATATATATATATATATATATATATATATATATATATATATACTATATTATAAAGACGGAATAAAAAACTCTTAATTACTACTTATAAAACATAAGGTACTACCATATTATGCATATATTTCAAAAATATCTTAATCACAACTTAGTATGCATAAGGTACAACTCATTTGAAAAAAAATCAAACTTTTACTTTTTCACTACCTTCCATATTCAAGTTTTTCCCTTCCATTTGGGGTTTCTCCAAAAGAAGAAAAATTATTTACTTGCTCAAATTAACATATTTCTTTAATTATGATGGTACATGTATTTTCTTCATTTATACAAGTTTTTAAAGATTTTTGAATTCTATAAAACTAACTAATATAATGAACCTATATATACATTTAGATACAAAATAATATTATCCAACATTATATTTGTTATTTTTACCTATTATATATTTCAGTATTTTGAAAAAATATTATCATTCGTTAGATATCGCTGATTAATACATGTTTTTAAAATTCAAATATACATTTAACGATTACTTTAATATAATTTCTTAATGATTCATGATTGACAAAACTCAAGTTATGCGTTTATCACTACTAATGCTACATAAATTATAAATTGAGAAATATATATATAATTTTTTTTTTCTGATAAGCTATTACATTAATTTTTTATTTTCATTTACAATTGCTCACCCGATGCATTGCACGGGTACACTGTTAGTATATATATAAAAAAGAGAAGTAGAGATGCTCACTTTGATTGATTATTCTCCAGCCAAAATGTGGTTTTATTACTCTAAATGAATCCGTCTTTCGTGCCAAAATCCCAAGTACAATCCGACTTGCTGCAAGTTGTCGATAGTAGTCTGCTATTTTCAAGGCAATATCTACAAAATGCTGAATGATCACATACAAGAACATTGACTATGACGAATTTTGGAGTACAAAATGGCAAAATGTTCAGTCCTTGGGCTGAGCTTAGTCGGATCCTGGACGGGTCCAGTCCAAAGGGTTGGGTCGGGTCGCTGCGGATTAGTCGGTGCTGCCCTCGGATGCCCGGATACCGCGGAAACGTGTGTGTTAACTGTCGTTCAAAAAAAAAATGGAAAAAGGTGTCGTCCAAAGAGTACGATAATCTTGAAATATACATAAGATTTATCTTTCGTAGCATCTCTAACAATTATATTAAAATAGAAAAAAAGAGGGGGATTTTAAGAATTTTTTGCTCCAAGGGCTATGATATCTTGTATGTTATTTTATAGAAATTTTAACTTTTGATATTCTATTTTATAGAAAATATAGTATACTTGCGAAAATCAAATTATGACTAATTAAGAAATGCATATTAGGATGTTTATAAATGCATATATAATAGCTACTTAATTACCAAAGAGATCAGCTTCGACACATGTTTGAAAAGCCCAACCACGATTCGTATGTGTCCATGAATCACTACTATCCAACATCTTAGAATTATCGAAAAGATATTTAACCATGTCACGATGTCCGAATAATGAAGCCATGTTGAGTGGCATCATTCCTTGATAACCCTGGATATCGAGTAGGGCCCGATGCCTATTAACCATAATCATCGCAATTTTGACATTTCCGGCTGCTGCTGCTAGACACAACGCGGTGTTGTGCTTTTTGTTTTGAAGTTCTAAGTCTTGGTTCGTCATAAGATCCACTAGATTTTCGACAAACTTTTCCACCGATTTGTTGCTTTTCGCAGATGCCGCAATGTGAAGTGCGGTATCGTAATTTTCAGTGATACCATACCGTACAAGCTGCAGTTCTGGCCGGGTGTCAAGGATATATCTAGCAGCCTTCCAATCACCTCTCGTTGATGCATTATGGAGAGGAACACAAATGTTGATGAAGTCAAATGTAGGTCCTTAATTTAAAGTAATTCCAAAACCATGGTTAATTAATTATTGACAATATGAGATCTCTTTTCTACAAATGAACATTATATATATATATATATATATATATATATATATATATATATATATATATATATATATATATATATTGGAAGGATATTTTGCAACCCTGAAAAAGTTTACAACCCTTGCAACCCACATTTTAACCGTCAGATTCATGATCGACGTTAATTTTATTTTTATTTTTCTGTTTTTTTTAATTAAAAATATTGGGCCTCATATCTATTGTAACCGCCGATCATGAATCCGACGGTTAAGATGTGGGTTGCATGGTTTGCAACCTTTTTAAGGGTTGCAAATGAAACAACCCCTATATATATATATATATATATATATATATATATATATATATATATATATATATATATATATATAGAGTGCGTTTTCTTTGCAAACCAAGTAATTCGTAGAAACTTTGCAAAAAAAAAAAAGTTGGTCTGTAAAATCGCGGTTTGACCTACGGGTAATCAATACGGTTTGATCATAGAAGAGTTAATTGTGTCGATTTTGGGAATAAAGTGCATTTTTTTTTTCAAATGGAATCGAACTTGATCTTTAAAATAAATATTGTTTTTTTTAAAGAGATGAAAATGGATGATTTTTAAGACGATTTGGTGTTAAAAAAATAAATCATGAAAAAAATAATAGAATCGAAGTGGGAGAAAAATTAACAAAAAATTTACGGTATAAGTTAATGCTTTGGGCCGGCCCAAAAGGCTAAAATTAAAAGATAAAAAAGGTTAAAATTTTACTTCAAATAAGATTTGAACCCATGACTTCTTGCATGCAAAGTGCTAATACAACCATTCCACCAAAGTTTAATTTCAATCATAGATTTTATTCTAGAGTATTTAAGAGCCCTTATCAAAATCACGCGGATGCACCTTTCAAACTTCTAATTTTTTTCTTTTGTAATAATCAAGTGAGCGGGTGCACTTACTAAGTCCGCCCCTGCCTTAGGGTATGAATTTGTGCATACAAGTAATTTGTAACATGCACGCGTGCATAAAAACCAAAAAAACAACTTAATATATTTATATGCACAAATGCAATCCAGACCAAAGGCTATCAGAGTGTTCCTCAGTTTTTCATTTTTTTTAGGTTTTTCCATGAATCTTTCTCTCTCTCTCTCTCTCTCTATAGGGTTTTATTGCTCTAAATCATTATTAATCCGACTTCTTATTCAGTTTGTAACTATCTCATTTTAAGCCCTATAATCCAATAACTATAAGTTTAAAAATACATTATAAAAATACATTTTACAGTTTATGCAATTATTATTCCTAGATGTCTAGGCTCAAGCTAGCAGTATATCCAGATAACAATTAGAGTCATTGTTCGATATAAGAGTTTACCAATTAGATCTCCACAAGGTAGGTTCGGTGGTGGCCATCGTGCCATTGTAGTCTCGCTTATTATTTCTTCTTCTTGCGGAAGCTTCCCACCAGTTGAACTTGAAGGTATGCTTGCAGTAGTCCCCGTTATTATTTCTTCTTCTTCTTGCGGAAGCTTCATGTTAACAACCCCACCAGTTGAACTTGAAGGTATGTTTGCAGGATCCATTTATGGGACAGTTACTAAACCTATATATATAAGAGAAATCCTCACTTACAATTTCTTTATGAATTTGTAAAGAGAATGAACAACTGGAGACATATAAATGAATCTATATCTATCTATATATTGTTGGAAATTTAGTGTGAGGTTGGAATTTTCCATCCCACATTGGTAGAGACACCAAAGAAATTGTAGTTTATAAGTCTATCATTTCAAGTGGGTCTTGAGTAAATTGGTAGGCTTATGGTGGGGGTCTCAAAGAAGTGCAACGCACGCGCGCGCGCGCGTGGTTGTGGCCGTGGCCGAGGGCGCGGGCGCGGTTCTCGCGAAGAGTCGCGCACTTTGCACTTAAGTTTTCTGTCTCTACCTTGAGTTTTCTGTCTCAAGTTTGCATTTAATTCAAATACTAGTGCTGTTAGTATTTGAATAATCTGCATCAAATCCTGGGGGTTTTGCATCTGTAAGTCTCACAACAACAAAGAGATCGGCAAAAACCTTTAAGATTGTTGAATTCTTAAAGGTTTTTTCGATTTCCGCAAAAAATGGATACCGGCAACGTTCGTTTGATGCAACAAGAATTGGTAAAACTGGATAGCTTTGACGGGTCAAACTATACCCGTTGGGCTGAAAAGGTCAAATTCATGCTTATGGTTTTAAAGTTGTTTTTTGTCTTGGACCCGACTCTGCCACCCATTCCTGATAACCCTGTTCCCGAAGCCGGGAGAGAACCTGATTTCGCCAGAATAGCTGATCTGGATAAGCAGCGGCTACTCCGTAAGGAGTCTGAAACACTGGCATGTGGGTACATAAAAAGTGCCTTATCTGATAGACTGTATGATCTTTATGCCCCGATAACATGTCCTAGAGAACTCTGGACTGCTTTGGAATTTAAGTACAAGGCACAAGAAGAAGGAACCAATAAATATCTTCTGTCTCGATACTTAAGATTTCAAATGATAGATGATAAGCCAATACTTGAACAAATACATGAACTTCAAGTATTGGAAAATAAAATGAGAGTTCTCAATATTCCTCTTCCTGAAATCTTCCTTGTGGGGGCTGTTGTTGATAAATTGCCCCCATCATGGAAGGATTTTCAAAAACGTATGATGCACAAGTCCGAAGACTATTCTTTGGACGATTTGATAAAACACATCAGGATTGAGGAAGAGGTGAGAAATCGGGACAAAAAGGGCAAGGCCATTATGAGTGCCAACAGCGTGCAGGCTGGTGGCAAAGGAAAGGGGAAGTCTTCTGGACCCGCTAAAAAGTGGAATTTGGGTCCACAAAAGAAGAACTTCAAAAGTCCTGGTCAGTCAACAAGTCAGGGACCAAAGAGAACTGGGAAGTGTCACGTCTGCGGAGAGACGGGGCATTATGCAAGGGAATGTAGGCAGCGAAAGTCTGGCCCACCGGCCGCAGCTAATGCGGTCATAGACTTAGAACATCTAGTGGCAAATCTGAGCATGGATGAGATCGACATGATAGCTGAAGATTCAACCAGGGTGATGGCTGGAAGAGGTGGTTGGTACTTGGATTCTGGAGCCACGATTCATGTATGTGACTCCAGATCCAAATTTTCGGAGTACAATCCGATTGATGACGGAAGGCATATTGTGACTGCAAACCGCGGTAGAGCAGTTATCGCGGGTATTGGGACTGTTCATCTAAGGTTTTCTTCGGGAAAAACCTTAACTTTGAGAAACGTGTTACACGTGCCTACTGTATGCAAGTGTCTGGTATCCCTAAGCAAGCTTGATGAAAATGGGATTGGAATTGCTATGGAGGCTGGGAAGATAGTGTTTCACAAGCGACAACGTTTCTTTGGCAAGGCATACCGTCAACTTGGTATGTATCGCCTTAGTTTGTTTGGGGAGGGTGATGACAGTTCTGATGCTAGTACTAGTGAATCAGTTGGTAGTAATGTTTCGAATTTGTCTGAGAATAGTATAGGTCATTCTGTTTCCATGATTGATGTAATTGCTTCCGATTTTAATGAAATTAATTCTTTTGAGTATTTTGCGTGTTCAATATCATTATGGCATAATCGTTTAGCACACACAAATGTTAAAAATATTGAAAAAATGCAAAATAAAGGATTAATAAAAATTGATAACAAAGATTTCGGAAAATGTGAAACTTGTGTAAAATCAAAGTTTACTAAGAAACCTTTTCCATCAGTCAAAAGGGATACAACTATTTTAGAGTTGATTCACTCTGATATCTGTGAATTGAATGGAATACTTACCCGTGGTGGTAAACGGTATTTCATTACATTCTGTGATGACTTCAGTCGGTTTTTATACGTTTATTTATTACATTCAAAAGACGAAGCTTTTGATGCTTTTAAACTTTATAAAGCTGAAGTAGAAAATCAACTAGAAAAACAAATAAAAATACTACGCTCAGACAGAGGAGGTGAATACTTCAATCGAGAGTTTGATACATTCTGCGAAGAGAATGGCATCAAACATGAACGCACCTCACCATTTACTCCCCAACAGAATGGTTTGGCGGAACGTAAGAACCGAACCCTTGTTGAGATGGTTAACCGTATGTTGAACCAAGCGGGTTTACCAAACAATCTTTGGGGAGAAGCATTACTAACTGCTTGCCACATTCACAATCGAATCACTAGTCGTGTGATTCCAACCAACCCATATGAGCTATGGAAAGGTAGAAAGCCAAACTTGAACTATTTTAGAGTTTGGGGTTGTATCGCTTACTATCGTACGCCTGATCCAAAACGATCTAAATTGGGAGCCCGTGCCATTAAAAGCATATTCGTAGGATATGCTAGAAATAGCAAGGCTTATAGATTATTGGATAAAGAAACAGGAGTGATAGTGGAATCCAGAGATGTGGAATTTTTTGAAGACAAGTTTTCAAAAGATACTGAAAACTCGGAAAGAATATTGGCTCCAAATCTTCCTAGCACATCTCGTGACAGTTCGAAAACCTCAAACAAGGTTGACGAACCACGAAGAAGTACTAGAGTAAGAAAAGAGAAAAGTCTATGAGATGATTTCGTCTCCTATCTAGTGGAAGGAACTCATAAGAAAGTGACTAGAGAAGTCATTCTTTCGATTAACATCGAAGATGATCCTAAGACTTATAAATAGGCCATGTCTTCAAGAGATGCTCCACTATGGAAAGAAGCAATAAACGATGAAATGGACTCTATTATGGGAAATGGAACTTGGGAATTAACTGACTTACCCAAGGGAGCAAAACCCATAGGTTCCAAATGGGTATTCAAAAGAAAGCTACACCCAGATGGTTCAATCTCAGCTTTTAAAGCTAGATTGGTAGCTAAAGGATATAGACAGAAGGAAGGTATCGATTATTTCGACACCTATGCTCCAGTTGCTAGAATTAGTTCAATCCGAACTCTCATAGCAATCTCAGCCATAAAAGGACTGTATATTCATCAAATGGATGTAAAAACAGCCTTTTTGAATGGATACTTAAATGAGGAGGTTTATATGGAGCAACCTGAAGGGTTTGTAGTACAGGGACAAGAAAACAAAGTGTGTAGGCTTATTAAGTCTCTGTACGGTCTAAAGCAAGCCCCAAAACAGTGGCATGAAATATTTGACACTACTGTCACATCTTTCGGGTTCCGACACAATGGAGCTGATCGGTGTATTTACTCGAAATGTACTAAAGAGTCCACTGTAATTATCTGTCTTTACGTCGATGATATGCTGATCATCGGAACCAATCTAGAAGGCATCCATGAGACGAAAAACTACTTATCCTCGAACTTTAAGATGAAAGATCTTGGAGAAGTAGACACAATTCTTGGAATTAAAATTAAAAGGTCAGGATCTCAAATATCTCTTAGTCAATCTCACTATATAGAGAAGATCCTGACTAAGTTTCAACATTTGAATATAAAGGAGTTCAATACTCCTTTTGATTCATGTGTGAAACTTGACAAGAACCCTGGAAGAGCAGTGGCTCAACTAGAGTATGCTAGTGCAATAGGATGCATGATGTATGCAATGCATTGCACTAGACCGGATATTGCGTTTGCTGTGAGTAGGCTAAGTCAATATACAAGCAATCCGGGACCAGATCACTGGAAGGCAATAAGTAGAGTGTTGGGATACTTGAAAAGAACCAGTGATCTAGAGTTGACATACACGACGCATCCTGGAATCTTAGAAGGATATTCTGATGCTAGTTGGATAGATCATTCAAGTGATTCTAAATCCACAAGTGGGTGGATTTACACACTTGGTGGTGGAGCGATTTATTGGGCAAGCAAGAAACAAACATGTATTGCTCATTCGACTATGGAAGCCGAATTCATAGCCTTAGCTGCTGCGGACAAAGAAGCCGAATGGATTAGATATCTGTTGACAGATATCCATTTATGGCCACATCCAACTCCTTCGATTCCTATGTACTGTGACAGTGAGGCCACACTGTCAAAAGTATATAATGCTGTGTATAATGGGAAGTCGCGACACATAGGTCTCCGACATAATTATGCGAGACAACTTATAGAAAATGGTACCATTAGTATTGTGCATGTCAAGTCGCGTGGAAACTTGGCAGATCCATTGACTAAGCCTCCGACGAGAGACTTAGTGGGATCAACTACCAGAGACATGGGTCTGAAACCACTCAGAATTGGTTAGTAATGGAAACCCAACTTGAATTTAGAGCTCCTATCTCTCAAGTTTAAAGGGTAATAACAAGTTACTTAACTGATAGAAGGTACTATCGAATGATAGACACATGTAAGGTATGAGATAGTACGTCGTTGCCAAGAACAAGGATGAGTTAGTTCTCTTAACAAAGTTTAGAGACATCTTAGCAACGAAGATATTATAGAACTTTGCCTATACGACTGAGAGGTGGTGCCGCCTCAAATGAAGAGTTGTGGTTCCTCTTCTAAAAGGTCATGAAACAGGATTTTAGCGCATGGCCATATTCGCGCTCAGTGAGAATGCAAAGACAAAAGATGGTGTGTGTGAATTAGCCGAAGAGATCACAAGATTCAAAGTTTAAATCCTAAGGATACTTCTGAATTGATTTCTTCTTGCATATTCACATTAAACGGGGTTTAATCTTAGTGACACCACTGTGACATCATTTTTTATTGAATGTCAGAAAACTTTCCAACCTGGTGGGGGATTGTTGGAAATTTAGTGTGAGGTTGGAATTTTCCATCCCACATTGGTAGAGACACCAAAGAACTTGTAGTATATAAGTCTATCATTTCAAGTGGGTCTTGAGTAAATTGGTAGGCTTATGGTGGGGGTCTCAAAGAAGTGCAACGCACGCGCGCGCGCGCGTGGCCGTGGCCGAGGCCGAGGGCGCGGGCGCGGTTCTCGCGAAGAGTCGCGCACTTTGCACTTAAATAAGTTTTTGATATTTTTAGATAATTATCGAATCCTTTTGCATTTAAAAAACGTGGGTAATTGAGATAGAAATCAGTTGGAGACTTAGTCTCCAACTCTATCTCCAATTTCCGTTTCTTGGGGAGGATTCTTAGGAAGTTTATCAGTTTGTTTATCTGATTTTCGAGTATAAATAGAGGCTTTCAATTGTTGTTTCAACACACCGAAAACTGCATACATTATCTCTGCTTTCTACTCACTCGATCTCTCTGCTCTCTACCTTGAGTTTTCTGTCTCAAGTTTGCATTTAATTCAAATACTAGTGCTGTTAGTATTTGAATAATCTGCATCAAATCCTGGGGGTTTTGCATATGTAAGTCTCACAGCAACAAAGAGATCGGCAAAAACCTTTAAGGACAGGTTCAAGTAAACCGTGCAGTTTGATTACTCGTTGTTCATCATCTTCTACACAGTTCGGTTCGTGGTTGCTGCTGTTTTTATACAAAGGTTCGTGTTTTATTTTCTGCATTGTTTTAATTTCGTTCACTAGAGTGAACATTCTTTCTTCTACCCCTTCTTCTAAACGTATCTATCGAGAAGGATTGATTCGTTGTTAGGTTCACCTAATAATCGTTAAAACAGTTTTGTCTTATTTAATTATTAACTTTATAAATAAAGTTAGTATCTTTAATTATAAAGTTTGGGACTTTATAATTAGATTACTAGTTTTTTTTTTATAAATAAAACTTGTTGCTTTATTTATAATTGAATTTTACTAACAAGAAGAATTCAACATATATGTTATACTATAAGGTAGAAACATGCAGTGTTGACGTGGCGTCTTCTCCAACAAGCATTCCAGCCTTCCTTTTTCCTTGATTTATCTTTTTTTTTCCTTTTTTAGGCCGCAAACTATTCATCTCCCCCAAATTCTACACCTCCCCGTCTCCAACGTTTTTTAACCTTTCATTTTCTTCATCTACATCTCTTTTCACTTCTAAATTCTGTAATCGGAAACGCCGACGATGGTAGATGGTCCAGGTTGTTGGATATAGTGTTCAAGGTCATTAACTATTAGTAATATTTCTAATAATAGCAGGGTCGTTTTGGGTTGCCCTTAAGACCCAAATAAACAAATCAGAAAGATAAAGGGAAACAATTAGTTTATTAATTTGTTATTGGATGATAAATTAATTGTAAGCTAAAATATAATTAATTAGATTAATTATATAAAGGGATAAATGATAATTGATTAAAATAGTTTTAACGAACTTATCTGTTCAATTGGGCTAAGTGTAAAATAGAGAAGCAGGAGAGGGGTATAAATAAACTGCTAGGGATCAAAACCTAATAAGTTTTTCTCTCTCTCTAGTAGTCGTCGATCCCCTCTCCCTCTCTCCCAAAATTGTGAACCCTAATAAGGGTTTAAGCCTCTTCTTGATTGTTGGTATTTGGTGTTCTTAAGTGTGAGCCACTAGAGGGATTCATATTATTGGTCCTTAATATCCAAGAAGCGAGATCAAATGTTTGATTTATCATTGTGGTTTTCGGCAATCACAATCAACAAGTAAGTAATCTTGGTTCATTCTTCTGTAGTTAATTATCTAGAACATATGTATCCTGAAAAGTTGTTAGTTTGTATTGCTACACATAATAATTTTGAATATGCTTCTGTTGCCTATATGATGTGGTAGTAGGTTTGTTCAAAGCCTTTCAATGGTATCAGAGCCATAGTTCTTAGATATTTGCTCAAAAGTAGTTTCAATTTTATTAGCAAAACTATTTGTGTTGGTTTAAAGTTTTCGAAAAATAGGGTTTGAGGTTAAAATTTTCGATTTCAAATTTTTTTTTGGCCATTGGATTGCATAATCCCTAAGTTAGGGTTTCATGGTCATGACCTCAAAACCTAATTTTTAGAAACTAAGTTTTTTTTTAACTTGCATAAAAGGTTTGTATTATTAGCGATTATATATATATATTTTAAATCCTATATGTTTATCGAAATCCCTAAAAGGTATAGGGTAGCCGTTTTTATGCAATGTTAAACCCTAATTGTTTTTTGGCTAGTTTCCTAACTTGCCTTAAATACACAAATTTGAGTTTTGACAAATATTGAATAGATAATCTTACATATATATTTAAGTTTGAATAATATTGTAAGATAAATATTAACATTATTTATATAGTGAATATAAATTGTATGTCAAATATTTACATTAATTATGGATAATCATAATTTTAAACGATTATATTAATTATTAAATGTGTCATCACATGGTTAATTAGAATTAATTGAATAATCATAATTTTAAACGATTATATTAATTATTAAATATGTCATCACATGTTTAACTAGAATTAATTAAATAATCATAATTTTAAATATCTACATTAATTATTAACATGTATCCTTACATGTTTAATTGGAATTAATTATGGAAACGATTATATTAATTATTAAATGTACCATCACATGGTTAATTAGAATTAATTAGATAATCATAATTTTAAATTGTTTTAAAATTCCATTCAATATATCTATATATATATATATATATATATATATATAATAGACCTTAATTATATATATAAAATTAAACTATACATTGATAGTCAAACCGAGACTAGGCGTACTCACTATAAGCACTCTAAAGTGGCTTAAGGAGGTTGCCTATAATATGATTGCCGAATGAGTCAATGGTTTTTAAAACGTCATGCGTTACCATACTCACCGCCTCTTGTGTGGACTAGTGGAATTACCGAAAAGGTTTGATAGGTCAATGTGACAAGTTAAAAGTATTAACTATAAAGTATAAAACGAAAATCCCGTTTAGATATACTAAGAAATGTGAAAGTCTTTTGCTACCCATGGAAGAACATACATATTCTTATAGTTTGTTAACGGAGCGTGTGCGGTTTGCCGGCACGTTAATGTGAAACTATAGTCGAAAATGATGTGGTGCTCGTGATTCTCAAGCGTACTTGAGCCGAGGGGTCCATGTGTTTTTTGCATGGTCGATTCACCATCTAGTTTGTGATCCTCGGCATCCCAGTCACAAATAGATGATAAGCATAATCGAGATTAACATGCCATTGACATAAGTCAATGAATCTCAAAAGACCTAAGAGTTTCATAGTGAATGAAATTAACAAATAGCATTTGTTTACCTAAATAACTTTGTGATGTGATTACGACATCCCTTTTCGCATCATAGATTAAAATATGGATCCTAGCCCTTGTTAAATATTTTCGGGTAAATAAATATCAAACTAACTAAAACTATATCTACAGATGGCTAAAAATCTTCCTCCTCCTCCTACTCACTCAACATCCAACCTTACGTTACTCTCTATCCTAAGTAAAGATAAGCTGACTGGGCCAAACTACTTGGATTGGATTCGTGCCTTGAGAATTTCCTTGAGGTACAAAGACAAAGAGTATTTGCTCGACGAGGATCTTCCTATACTTAATGATGATGCAAGCCCTGAAGCGGTAACTCAATATAACAAGCAATTCGCGGAATCCACAAAAGTCGCATGTCTCATATTGGCGTCCATGTCCCCGAAACTTCAAAAGAGTTTCAAGAACATGGGGGCGTTTGAACTGAATGAGCAGCTTCGTGAAATGCTTCAGGAGCAAGCGAGGCAAGAAAGGTTCAAAGTCGTAAAATCGCTTGTGGAATGAAAGCAACAAGACGATGCCCCTGTATGTGCACATGTGCAAAATATGAAAGCGTACATTGACATGTTGGGCAATCTAGGTGTTGATTTTCCAAGAGAACTCGCCATTGACATGGTGCTGAACTTTCTTAGTGGGGCATATAAACAATTCATAGTGAACTTCAATATGAACAATATGGACAAGACCTTGATAGAGCTCCATGGCATGTTGAGATCTGCTGAAGCAAGTATGAGTAAGACCCAAAGTGCTCACTCAACTGCTGTAACACCCCGATTTTCGAAAGGTATCATTTCGAGTTATTACAGAAACCGATATATTAAGGAAAAATAAGATATTTGATTTTGGACTTGAATCCTAGATTTTGTAGTCTTGATAGACGAAGGATTCAATTACGAGTCCAACGGTCCTTTTTGGAGCGAAAACGGAGCTATAATGAAGAAGTTAGGGCAAAAACAGTGAACGAGAAGAAAACCGGGCGAATAGTGCATCTCACGACTTACGCCGCGACTTAGGAATTATTCCGTGACTTAGGGAAGCGGGTGACTTACTCCACGACTTGCAGTCTCGTGGTAAGTCGCGAAACACCCTGTAAACCCGATTTTCAGCCCTAGAACTTCATTTCTTCATATCTCCTTCATCCCAACTCCAATTTCAGTGATTCAAGTTGCCATGGTTTCGTTTTTGAGAGATCTTCAAGGATATGGCAAGATATTTTAAGTCTATTGGAAGATCCAAGGGTATTTTGTGGTGGTAAGTTCCTCATCTCTCTCAATGTTAAGCTAGGGTTTGATGGTTTCACTCTTTTTCCTTTCATCCTTTAACTTGGGTGTGATTTTGGTGACTTGTATGTTGAAGGAAACCTTGTTGATGTGTGGGATCTAAGATCTAGATAAGTTTCTTGGTGGTTCAAGCCTTCATCTGTGGTGATTCAAGTTTTAGGGGTAAAACCTAGATTTAGCCTAAATCTAGCAAGATGAGTTCAAGTTGATTTGTGAAAATGGTGTACATACCAAAATGTTTGTTTTAAAGTGTATTGTATCTTACAGAAAATTTCTAACTGTTGATAAGTTTGGTTGTTTTGAAAGTGTTTAACTTTATAAACTTATATAGTACATATCTTTGGGATATTTGGGCATTTTGTTAAAGGTGTCATAAATGAAAGGGGTTTTGATGAATTATTGTATAACTGGGTATTTGGTCAAAAATGCACTTTTAAGTGTTTATCGGGTTTTATGCATCATTCATGAAATGAGATGTTTCTAAAAGTACGAATGTGTGAGTCTTTTAGTTTCGGGTCATTCACGACTTGGGGAAACATTTTGGAAAATGGAACACCTTTTGGGTTTTGGGCCGAAGGCCAATGATAATTTGAGAATCAAAGATTTTGGGAAGAGGTGTATTTTGGTCTATGTAAACATATTGGCTCTCGTGTTTTAGCCAAACGACGGTTAAGCCTCTTGGGGCTTGATTTGTACTAAGTGGAGGCTTTGGAACATTACTTCAGTATTGGTAGCTCGTTGAGGAGCCTCAGACGTATGGTATACTTAGTTTCATCTTATTTGAGAGTTACATGTTTTGAACGCGTTAGTTCATTCTTTTGAGTCATGTAACGTTTTAGACTGCATTGCATTGGATCCATAGGCATATGAGTTAGTCGGTTGGTTAGTTGGGGACTTTATCCCCGTTTGGGGACTGAACATTATTTATGGCTAGCGGGAGCTCGAGGTATAGATCGTGGTGGTTGAACTCGATAACCATGTAACCTTTATTGAAGGGCTCGAGGTAGAGATCGTGGGTGGTTGAACTCGATGCCCGTTTGTCGTCTAGTCTGGTTACTCATCGTGGAATTTAGTATCCGCGTTTGAATTCTAGTGAGTGGTCCCCAAGTCATGTTGTTGTTTTAATAATATCCATAAATGACTTGTTTTTGGTAAGAGATGGATATTACCATATGTAAATTCAGGTGCATGGTACACATTGGTATTCCAGTGCATTTCGCCCTCTGAGTCAGAATAAATATGTTTTCGAACCTTCTCTTTATATAAGCTTGCGGTGGTGCTCTGTAGAGCCGTATACGGAGCTAAGTCTTGCGGTGGTGCCTAGTGTGAGCCGGATACGGAGACTTGTGGCTTTGGTTGTGACACTCATTTAGTGGTCGAGTAGACACTAGGGTCATTTGGGTATCTTGCGGTGGTAGCTCGGTTGGGAGCCGAATACGGGGATCCATGGCCTATGCGAAGCTTGAGAACATTGATAAGTGACTTAACTTTGTGTGCTCGTCACTTTCAATGGAATTCGGGTATCCCCCATTACCCATAGATGTTGTTTTTGGGTATTGAGTTTTATTATCCAAGTTTTCGGTGGAGTTGTGTATATTTGGATTTTATCCTTGATTTATGGGTTGAAATATTATGCCCCACCCGTGTTTTAGGTGTTTCGGGATATAAAGTTTTAACCGTATTTTCATAAATGGAGAGTTCAATTTCTATTCACGTTTCGAGTGAGTTTTGTTTAAACCTAATTTATGAATGGGCGGTTTATGTTGGTTTCTTCATCCTTGAAATAGTTTGATTTGGAAAACGTAAATTGGTGTTCTTTGTCTAAAATGCATATTATGGGAAAATGAGTCGTTTTCATATGTAAGACATAACAAATTGAAAGATTATGATTTTAACCGCATTCTTTCTTTTTAAACGATTAATTTATATATGTCGAAAACTCTTGAGCTCACTAGGCGTTAAGCCTAACTTTTTTATTTGTCGGCATGTGCATCATGTTCCAGATGGGGGTTGGTTCTATCAGTACTATGAAGAGATGTGCTTAGTTTCTCTCAAGAGTAAGTATTGGGTAAAGTCTTCCGCAGTTTGGAGATAGTAACTTTTATTGGGTTTTAGTAGCACCCGTCCTTATCATAGACTGTATGTATAGAATGAATGTGTGTATTGAGGTTAAATATTAAATTGTTATTGTAGATGAATCATTTAACGGTGTATTTAGAAAATTTTAAATTAGTTGCTATTTCCAGGTTTGAGAGTGTTACAAGTTGGTATCAGAGCTTAAGTTTGAGAGAATTAAGTATTGATCTTTAGATGTCTAGACTCAAACTAGCGTTCTTATAAGTAATTGTATGTGAAGTTGCAGATTAGGTATCTTAAGATAAGATATTTTGGGGTTGATCGAATCGCTAGAAATGGGAAACTTGTCGAGGTTCGTGTAACGTCCCAAATTTTTTTTTAATATTAAACATCCATAAAAGTAAATCCATAAAGTCTACATAGTTCAACACAACGGAATATTTCAAGATTATAATAAACTTAAAGAAAAAGAGTCTAAAACATAATCTCTTAAAATCTCGAACGACATCCTTCATCATGCCTTTATTCAAATGATAATCCGACTCTAGACCTTCTCCTTCCCTTTGCTACTACCTCCGATTAGGTGACGACCTAGTTGCATAATATTTTGAAAAGGAGTTGGGTGAGCCTAGGGCCCAGTGATTACACGGTTTTTATGCATAAACAATATCAATAATGAATTTCACAAAGCATCAAAATCTTGCATGCGATAAAACAATTTTAATCACAAAGTTATTGGCATTTTGAGAGGTATTTAATTCACACAGCATTACTTGGCGAACTCACACAGCATGTTCGCAGTTACGGTTTAGACAAGCTCACACAACATGCTCGTCTTACGGACTTACACCGTAATACACCCCCATTGCCACACAAATCTCAAAACACATAGCATGGAAATATTTCACTTTTGATGCAATAAACGACATTTAAAATATCAATAAACTTGTAAATAACTTTCAATAAAACATGCAACCACTTTAATAAAACACACGTATAACTCACCGTATTAATCGTTGTCCAATTCGTTCCTTGAAGTTTCTCACGCCTTACCTACAATTTACGTTCACGTTTAACTCTAAAGTACAATATCCAAACTAAACACTTCAAGTTAACCACTTTCATTTCTAGGCTACTATTTTCCTAACGTTTCTAGAAGTCCTCACGTCCATTTTGGTTTGTGACTCCATAAATGTATATATATATACACATGTATATGTATATATATATATATATATGCATACTTTCATGAAACACCCATGTGGACTTATACCCAACGAGATGACATATAAATGAAGCTTCCATTTTCCAATTATCATTTCCTATCATGCTCTCTCTCTCTCTCTCTATATATATATACATATGTATATATATGTTACATGTGTAATATGTGTTTGCATTGGTCCAAAGATAAAACACATCTTCAACCACTTACTGGATTATCCCATGCAATCATATTCACACACATATATCCATACACACACTCTCTCTCTCTCTCTCACACACACACACATATATATATATATATATATATATATATATATATATACATACATGTTCTTATCTTGTACAAAGCATTCATCGAAGCCTCTTTTTTTCCAGTTTCTCTTCTTTTTTTTTTAAACAACTTAACGAAACAGAATGTTCGTTGAGTGTCCCGAGGCTCGAACGAGAGCTTTGTACCGAAAACATATAACGGCAATATCGATAATACCGGTTGGAACGTCAACCATGACCGGTGGTACCGATCACCTTACCGAGACACCAACCATCTCGTCGAGGGTCTGAAACTACTATACGTAATTAACTATGACAGATCGAGGAAAGAAAACACTACCGGTAAGTACCGAGACTGTTGCGATTAACCAAACCGTCACCATCTTCCGCTTCCCTTATACGAGTTCCTTCTCTCGAATGTTTTTTTTTGCACATAGGATTGCAGGTCTAACCCCCTATTTATACATAATTGGGTTCGTCGGTTTCGGCTATGTGAATAGCCAAGGTCTTTAGCACTAAATGTCCATGGTCGTTCAAGGCCTTTCACTTGCAACATAAATCACATTTCAATATATATATATATATATATATATATTTTAAAACTAGAGTTATTACAAACTTCCCCCCTTAACAAAATTTCGTCCTCGAAATTTGCTCTATAAAAATAAATGGGGGTATTTCAATCTCATCTCCTTCTCAGGTTCCCAAGTTGCTTCTGGCCCTCTATGATGTCTCCATTGAACCTTCACAAGAACAAACTCTTTGTTTCTTAGTCTCCTCACTTTTCTATCAATGATAGCTTCTGGTTCTTCAATATAGCTCAAAGTTTTGTCCACCTTTACATCCTTAAGAGTTACCTCAGTGCTTTCATCAGCCAAACACTTCCTTAGATTAGATACATGGAACGTGTTATGGATGCCTTGAAGTTCTTCAGGAAGCTCCAACTTATAGGCAACCTCACCTACTCTTTTAGTTACCTTGTAAGGACCAATGTAACGAGGACTTAGCTTCCCTCGTTTTCCAAAACGAACTACACCTTTCCACGGTGAGATCTTAAGCATAACTTTGTCCCCAACTTGAAATTCTATCGGCTTCCGTCTTTTATCAGCATAACTTTTCTGTCTGTCTTGAGCTATCTTCAATCTTTCCCTTATCTGGTTTATCTTATTGGTAGTCTGTTGAACTATTTCAGGGCCAACCAATTGTTTTTCGCCTACCTCATTCCAACACAATGGTGTTCGACACTTCCTTCCATACAAAGCTTCATACGGCGCGACTTGGATGCTAGCGTGATAACTATTGTTATAGGCGAATTCGATCAATGGAAGATGACCCTCCCATGACCCTGAAAAATCGATAGCACAGGCTCGCAACATATCTTCTAGAGTTTGAATGGTCCTCTCGCTCTGACCATCCGTTTGCGGGTGATAGGCTGTACTTAGCTTTACCCGAGACCCCAATTCCCTTTGAAAGCTTTGCCAAAATGTAGAGGTAAACCGACTGTCTCTATCAGATACTATCGATAATGGAACACCATGTCTAGTCACGATCTCGTCTATATAGAGCTTAGCTAGTCTTTCCATCGAATATGTTTTCTTAATTGGCAGAAAATGCGCAGACTTGGTGAGTCTGTCAACAATTACCCATATAGCATCATAACCCTTTGGTGTTCTTGGCAATTTTGTCACAAAATCCATTGTGATGTGGTCCCACTTCCACATCGGAATTTCTAAGGGTTGCAACTTACCATACGGTCGCTGATGTTCAACTTTAACTTGCAGACACGTCAAACACCTTTCGACATAATGGGCTATGTCTTTCTTCAACCCTGGCCACCAATAAGATTGACGAAGATCTCGATACATCTTATTGTTTCCCGGGTGGATAGAGTAACGAGATTTATGAGCTTCATCTAATACTTGGTTACGAAAGTTGCCTAAACGAGGGATCCAAATTCTACCCTTGTAGCATTTTAACCCTTGATTGTTATCCTCAAGAAGCGAAACAACCCCTACCATTCTCTCAGCCTTCAAGTTTTCTTCTGTTAAAGCTTCTTCCTGAACTTTCTAGAGTTCATCAGTCCAACTAGGAGTCACCTCTATCCGCATTGCTTTAATCCTTACCCGGTCACTCCTTTCTTTGTGACTTAGTGCGTCAGCCACCACATTTGCCTTCCCGGGATGATACAAAACTTCACAGTCATAATCTTTCAGCAATTCCATCCACCTTTGTTGTCTTATATTCAATTCCTTCTGATCAAACAAGTACTTTAAACTCTTGTGATCAGTATAAATTTGACACTTCACCCCATATAAGTAGTGTCTCCAGATCTTCAATGCAAACACCACAGCTGCCAATTCCAAATCATGAGTTGGATATCGCTTCTCGTGATCCTTCAACTGACGAGAGGCATATGCAACAACTTTTCCTTGCTGCATCAATACACAACCAAGTCCTAGCTTGGAAGCATCACTGTAAACCACAAATCCTTCGGTTCCTTCTGGTAAAGTCAATATCGGTGCAGTGCTCAACTTTTCCTTCAAGACTTCAAACGCCTCTTCTTGAGCTGGTTTCCATTCAAACTTTACACCCTTCTTTGTTAGCGATGTCAATGGCGTCGCAATCCGTGAAAAGTCTTGAATAAACCTTCTGTAATAACCGGCTAATCCCAAGAAACTCCGTACCTCGGACAGGGTTCTTAGTGGTTCCCACCTCTTTATAGCATCCACCTTGGTCGGATCTACCTTTATTCCTTCTTGTGTCACCACATGCCCTAGAAATTGAACTTCACGAAGCCATAACTCACACTTAGAAAACTTTGCATACAGTTTTTCTCATTTAAGCAAACTCAAAACCGCCCGAAGGTGTTGCTCATGCTCCTTTTCGGTGCGTGAATAGATCAAAATATCGTCAATAAAAACAATGATGAACTTGTCTAAGTAGGGTTTGCATACCCTATTCATCAGATCCATAAATGCTGCAGGTGCATTTGTCATTCCAAATGGCATTACTAGGAATTCGTAATGCCCATACCTAGTCCTAAAAGCGGTCTTAGGCATGTCTTCCTCTCGAACCTTCAGTTGGTGATAACCCGATCGTAGATCGATATTCGAGAAATAACAGGCTCCCTGGAGTTGATCAAAGAGATCATCGATCCTTGGAAGAGGGTACCTATTCTTTATCGTTACTTTGTTAAGTTCGTGATAGTCGATGCACATTCGCATCGTACCATCCTTTTTCTTAACAAATAACACCGGCGCTCCCCAAGGAGAGGTGCTAGGGCGTATAAAACCCTTGTCTAACAACTCTTGTAGTTGAGACATCAACTCCTTCATTTCTGACGGTGCAAGATGGTAGGGTGCCCGAGCGATGGGTGCGGCTCCAGGTACGAGATCAATCTGAAATTCTACCTGTCTCTCAGGTGGTAGACTTGTTAGATCATCCGGGAAGACTTCAGGAAACTCTCTTACAATGGCAATGTCTTCCATACTTTTTTTCTCTTTCTTAGCATCTATCACATATGCTAAATAACTCTGACACCCCTTCCGCACACATCGTCTTGCTTTTGCCATAGAGATCATGCTGGATTTCCTATTTCTTCTGTCTCCATAAATAACTATGGTTCCACTATCAGGTAATTCAATTTGAATTATCTTTTTGTTGCACATAATTCTGGCCTGATTTTCAGCTAACCAATCCATGCCAACTATTATATCAAATTCCCCAAGAGTCATAGGGAGTAGTCTCAATGGAATCGAACGGACATCTATCTGAATATCGCAGTCATCATACTCCTCTTTAATAGTCACCCGATTATCATCGGCAGTTTCTACTTCTAAGGCCGAGCTTAAAGGCTTGGGCACTCTATTCAAGTAATCACAGAATGTAGTAGATACACAAGAGCGATTTTCTCCAGAATCAAACAGTACTCTAGCATGCACAGAGTTGACCAGAAAGGTACCTGTCACCACGTCTGGTGTTTCCTCGGCCTCTGTTGCCGTCATCTGGAAGACTCTCCCCTTTGGCTTTGATGCTTCAGATCGTTTTTCTTCCCATTTACCATTTCTATTTCCACCCTGACCAGAGGCATACTCATTCTTTTGCTGAGGACAATTTGCTTGTATATGGTTCGGTGACTTACAGATGAAACATAGTCGTTCTCTCCTCTCAACCTTGCAATCCTGAGACTGGTGTCCTGGCCTCCCACATCGGTAACACACCCTTGGTTTGATCAGACATTCTCCCTTGTGCACACGGTTGCATCTAGAACATGGTTTGACAGCTTGTCCTTGCCATGTCTTCCTCTCTGGACCCGAGAACTTTGACTTTTTGATTTCGTTGCTTGGACCTTCCCATTTCCTTTTTATATTGCCTCGTTCAGCCTCTTGGCGATTCTTTTCTTTTTCTCTTGCCTCTGCCGCGTTTACTGCAGCCTGAAATGTGGTTGGCTCCATAGCAAGAACAAATTCTCGGATAGATGCTTTTAATCCTCCGATGTACCGCTCTGCTCGTCTTTCCTCCGTCGAAACATAATACTCGGCAAACCTGGCCTTTTCGGTAAAACTTGTTGTATACTCCCTCACAGTCATTGTTCCCTGCTCCAGCCTTAAAAACTCCTCTTCCAGTTGTTTTACTGCAATTCGTGGACATAATTTATCGTTAAACAGTACTTTAAACTCTTCCCATGTCATTCTTGCCACTTCCTCGTCGCCTTTTAAGTTGCAGACTACTTCCCACCAAGAAAGGGCTTCTGATTTAAGCATCGCCGTCCCATATGTCACCTTATCTTCTTCTGCACCTTTGCTGATTCTGAATACGACTTCTGTCTCTCTTATCCACCTCATTGACATCACTGGGTCACAATCACCTTTAAAAGGTTGGGGATTACAAGCCATAAAGTTCTTAAAGCTACAACCCTTTTGTCCTGTACTCATGCTGATAGGACTCGGTGCTCTCGACCGCACATGCTGGTCTTCCCTGTTGCTTGAATTGTTATTATCCTCCCTTCTGCTACTTATCACCCTATCCTCTTGATTTTTCAATTCCGCCTCCCGCACCTGTGCTATAACCATGGGCAAGGCAGCTTGCAAAGCTTTTGTTACCTCCTGAGCAATGATGTCTACAGGGGTTTCCGTGGTTGCTTGGGCACGCCCTCGTCCCCTACCTCGACCTCGACCTCTTCCAGATGCAGAACTTGCTTGCACAGAGGGCTCAGGTTCATTGGGTGCTGCTTGACTTCTACCTCGTCCTCTTCCTCTTCCCCTTCCACGACCTCGTCCTCGCGTGCTAGCGGTCCTTGCAGCCGCGACAGATGTTGGTCGGGTTTCGTGTACATTTGGGGTAACTCCTATTAGTGGCGGGTCTACCGCATCAGGTGTAACTGATGCCGTCCTTCCTGACCGACGTGACATATTTGCTATGCGCGATGAAAACTTATATTTATAAGCATAACTTAATCCATACATAACCTAATTATCCATTAAGTTCAACAGTTGCATAATAAAATTAAACACCAAGATATTATTAAACACCAAAATATTATTATTTCAAAAGACGATTCAGAACATGAGTGTTTTGCATAAAGCGCCAAACCGGCTAATACATACTCCAAAATAAAACTCAAGATAGACCAAGTTCAAAACCACTAAACATTCAAAACATTTTATTAAGATACAAGTACTTAAGATAAACTATCTCCCTCCTCACTCTCTCTCTCTCATGGCATGTCCGTAGGGTAGTAGGTCATCTTCACGAATTCTTCATAGGTGTTATCTGGGCGGTATTTCCAGATAAATCCCAAGCTTGGACCCTGACGGAATTGATGTGCCCAGTCGGAGAAATACCCTTTGATCAAACCTACATACTCCGAGGTCGCTCCCTGATAGTAGCGAGCTCGATCTCCCACTCGCATCTTTCAAGTACGGGCAACGATTCTTCTCTCCCATTCTAATGCCACACACTTCCATGCCATGTTGTGGTTGTTTTCCCATAGCTCCTCATTTTCTTTCAATACCTGGTTCAACTCTCTTCCTAACTTGACATGCTCTCCTTGCAAGTTGCTCAGCCACCCTCCCACTTGGTCCTTCTCAGCTTGAACCTTAGACAATTCATTTCTTAGTTCAGTATTCTCTTCACTCAGGTTTGCAACATCCTCTTCCAAATCCTCACGGGTCGGCGTACGTGGGGTGTATTCCACGTAAGGTTCCTCCGTTGGATCATAGGAAGAATCATCGACCGGGTTGGGTTGAGATGACTCGACCCTCGGAACACTCGCACTACCCCTGGAACTGCTCCTCGCACCTATAGGGCGTCGGCTAGAGCGGCTGGAACTCGCACGGTCGTGTTGCCCTACTCCACCTCTTGGACCTAGGCCAGCAGCTACCGCACGACTTCCGCCCCTGCCCCTTCCGCGACCAATACGCCTAGTCGTCTTTGTGTAAACCATTTTTTCCTACAAAACCACAATGATAAACCTATCACTTTTAGGCATGATATCAAAACTTAAACGCTAACTAACACATTTCCCTTATTTTTAATATTTACACTTCCTCTCAGTTTAAGCTTAGGCTAAAATTAATAACCTATTTCTCTTAAACTAAGGCTCTGATACCACTTGTAACGTCCCAATTTTTTTTTAATATTAAACATCCATAAAAGTAAATCCATAAAGTCTACATAGTTTAACACAGCGGAATATTTCAAGATTATAATTAACTTAAAGAAAAAGAGTCTAAAACATAATCTCTTAAAATCTCGAACGACATCCTTCATCATGCCTTTATTCAAATGATAATCCGACTCTAGACCTTCTCCTTCCCTTTTCTACTACCTCCGATTGGGTGACGACCTAGTTGCATAATATTTTGAAAAGGAGTTGGGTGAGCCTAGGGCCCAGTGATTACACGGTTTTTATGCATAAACAATATCAATAATGAATTTCACAAAGCATCAAAATCTTGCATGCGATAAAACAATTTTAATCACAAAGTTATTGGCATTTTGAGAGGTATTTAATTCACACAACATTACCTGGCGAACTCACACAGCATGTTCGCACTTACGGTTTAGACAAGCTCACACAGCATGCTCGTCTTACGGACTTACACCGTAATACACCCCCATTGCCACACAAATCTCAAAACACATAGCATGGAAATATTTCACTTTTGATGCAATAAACAACATTTAAAATATCAATAAACTTGTAAATAACTTTCAATAAAACATGCAACCACTTTAATAAAACACACGTATAACTCACCGTATTAATCGTTGTCCAATTCGTTCCTTGAAGTTTCTCACGCCTTACCTACAATTTACGTTCACGTTTAACTCTAAAGTACAATATCCAAACTAAACACTTCAAGTTAACCACTTTCATTTCTAGGCTACTATTTTCCTAACGTTTTTAGAAGTCCTCACGTCCATTTTGGTTTGTGACTCCATAAATGTATATATATACACATGTATATGTATATATATATATATATATATATGCATACTTTCATGAAACACCCATGTGGACTTATACCCAACGAGATGACATATAAATGAAGCTTCCATTTTCCAATTATCATTTCCAATCATGCTCTCTCTCTCTCTCTCTCTCTCTCTATATATATATATATATATATATACATATGTATATATATGTTACATGTGTAATATGTGTTTGCATTGGTCCAAAGATAAAACACATCTTCAACCACTTACTGGATTATCCCATGCAATCATATTCACACACATATATCCATACACACACACTCACACACACACACACACACACACACACATATATATATATATATATATATATATATACATGTTCTTATCTTGTACAAAGCATTCATTGAAGCCTCTTTTTTTTCCAGTTTCTCTTTTTTTTTCTGTCCTAGCAGCCTTCGACTTACCCCATGACTCAAATGAGAAACCAAAATTTTCTTCTTTTTTTTTTAAAACAACTTAACGAAACAGAATGTTCGTTGAGTGTCCCGAGGCTCGAACGAGAGCTTTGTACCGAAAACATATAACGGCAATATCGATAATACCGGTTGGAACGTCAACCATGACCGGTGGTACCGATCACCTTACCGAGACACCAACCATCTCGTCGAGGGTCTGAAACTACTATACGCAATTAACTATGACAGATCGAGGAAAGAAAACACTACCGGTAAGTACCGAGACTGTTGCGATTAACCAAATCGTTACCGTCTTCCGCTTCCCTTATACGAGTTCCTTCTCTCGAATGTTTTTTTTGCACATAGGATTGCAGGTCTAACCCCCTATTTATACATAATTGGGTTCGTCGGTTTCGGCTATGTGAATAGCCAAGGTCTTTAGCACTAAATGTCCATGGTCGTTCAAGGCCTTTCACTTGCAACATAAATCACATTTCAATATATATATATATATATATATATATATATATATATATATATATATTTTAAAACTAGAGTTATTACAGTTCGCAAGGATTATCATGTATGGTACGTTCATAATAGCACATGACTAGTGTTATAGTGAACCTACACGCTACATGTGCATACTTGAACTACCTTGGTATGATGACCGTTGGGGTAGTGAGAAAGTTTCTAAGCGAGTCATCTAAGGAAGGGTCGATGTTTATAGCAATGTCACATTGGAGTGACAGTTGAGTGCGAGGAATGTATTAAGTGATCATCTTGAGTCAGACTTATTGGTTGGATTAGAACTATCAATTTGATAGACTGATTCTGTTTCGAGGAAATTGTAAGTTAACCAAATTAATGAAATTGTGACTCTAAGGTGTTTGATGCACCCGGATGACAATAGTAGGACGGAAAGTGGAGGAGTATAGTCCTAAGATGCCGAGTGCCGACCCAACTCATGCACGAAATTTATTTCTGAAATAAGTTTACATCAATTATTTCTCATGTTTTCGAAGCATAAAGTGTGTTATACTATGAAGTCTTGGTAAAACATTTAGCTCTCATCAGATTTTAAACCGTGAGTTTAAGCATGCATGAAATTATTTTGTTGCATGTGATTGCAAATTATATTGAAAATCTCTCCATTCCTGTTTTGTGCCTAACACTATTTTTGGGATATTATAAAGACCTGTGTTTTAATGCCATTTGGTGTATCGGGCAAGTAACTGTAGAATTTTTAATCTTGACATTGGATCTCCTCCACGTATGTTAAGGTTTTAAAGGAAGAGTTGTTCCCTTGTTTTTGGGTCAGAATTTTCTTGGGAATTTTAGTATGTACGAGTCGTGTCGAATTTTATAGAATATTTTTTTGCGCCGTTTTTGGGGCGAGTGAGTATACTTTGAGATGTGTGAGTTTTAATTTATTGCGTGTAAATTTACGAGCTTTTTGGGCGTCGTGTCTCATGAAAGTTGTGTTGAAAAGAGTCACTTTATCGTACGTATGGTGTTGGAATTTTAACATTGTTAGACTTATCGTCGTCTTATGCTTTTTATGTTGAGAAATGAAAATTTTGATACCGCTTGATTTTAGCTTAATGGGCTTCATGAAAATCTAGTTGAGTTCCATGGTGTCTTGTCTTACGACATTTTGCGTCGCGTAGAAGAATTTTGGAACGTGTATTCATGCATTATTGTGTGCGTTAATTTATAAGTTTGATTATCAGAGGTCATCCCACGTGTTGTATTTGGGTTAAATCATACTGTTGGTGTGAGTGAACATATAAAAGATTTATGTTGTTTCAGATAGAGCTGTTGATCTAAACGTACCTCAACTGTTGACTTTGCTGTCACAAGTTTTCCGCAATGCATGAAATGAATTTTCGGTTTGCATGTCGTTGTAGTTACTATTTTGGTCAAATGTGTCTTATCGGTGTGGCTCAAAGCTTTAAACTCAATTTAAAATTTTATTTGCGTTCCCATCGTTCTACAAAGTTTTGGGGAATAAACTGTTGCATGAGAGGCTTGTTGAAAATTTTATGCCACGACGTCTTGCGGTTAAGGAGGAAGATTTTTTTTAAAGTTAAAATTGTGAAGTTCTTTTTTGGAGTTGTACAAACATTTATTACACATGTTGTGGTGCAAGAATTTATTTTCATGTTTATAGTGTAACTATTGCTACACATATTTTGTTACCGTTTTATCAACGTAAATACTGACCAAACGAATTTTGGAAATGGTTTTATATGTGTAGCGTCGGTGATCAACTTTCAAACCTATCGGGTGAACGGTAGTGGATTTTTACCGCACGAATTATTGCTATAAGACTTTTTGTGTTTGAAAATTGTATAAATTTCAAATTGACATACTGGTTGAAAAATCTTGAACTCATTAGGGCTATAGATTTAATATCCATATTGTGAAAGGAGTTATAATTAATGAACTAGAGGAGTCCTTGGGGATTTGAAGCGTCGGATGAGACGACCTGTGGTCAGTCCGAATTTTGGGATTTTGGTTTCTTGGATTGGCTCACGCAAAAGTAATGGAGACGTTAGGCTTGTGCCTTCTCCTAGTTAATTAGGTGATGATCTTCCCATTTTGATAAGTCTTTGGGTTAAAACCTTATGTGGTTGCTTATATGTGTTTGGGTTTTGAATTTGTGGGTTAATGGTACGACAACATGCTATGTGTCTATGGTGTATCACCTTAGTGGATATCTGTGAATATTGATGATGTTATATGGGCTAGTGAGGATGTTTGATTTGGGTAATTAATTCCATGAATAGGTGTCAACTTTATTCGACATTGCAACTCGGGAGCGAAATGTTTGGTGGTATACCCACGTTGCAAAATGGCCATTCTGAGGATAGGTGTCGACACTCTATTTTGAGGACAATAACCGTTAGTGTGCTTCAGTGCACGTCCGTTGAATCTGGAGTGTTTGTAAGTTAAGTGGTAACATTAAGAGAAGTAGATATTGATACTTAGAGATCCATCAGTGGTAATCCAACAATCTACAAGGCTTTGCCGATCAATCAATCGATGCTTGAATGCATTATGGGAATGGTGTAACCGTGGTGTTGAAGTAATTCGCTATCTATAGGTATTGTGCCTGTGGCAACTTGAGGATCGAATCAACGGTTGTGTTGGGTCAGACCCATGTGTGTTAGGAATTTCGTCAAGAAAGGGACGAACAAAGCCTTTACGGTATTGTTCATTGAAGAAATTTGGTGAGGATGCCGAAGTAGACTTTAAGTACAAATTGATTATTGAGTATACCTTGATGCGTCGTAAGCAGAAATATCTAAGGGAAAAGTTTGCTTTGGGGTATTATTGGTGGAAATGACTGATTAAGGTCGAAAGTTACTCTTGAGGTAATACGAGCAACATAAGGTTGGGAGACAACCGAGATTTAATGATTAAGAAAATGATTAAGCAAAGACTCAACGTTCATCCCGACGTCGGTGAAATATATCGAACGTTGAGATTGAGTTTGTAACAACACGTTAGGAGAAACGTGTAACACCCTAAAAAATAGGGATAACAAAAATCCGAAAAACGGATATGCGGTATTTAAAATTGCCAAAGCAAGAGCCTCCCAACAATGGGGAAAATACACAAACCTGTTTAAATACAGTCGTAATTAAACGGACAATAAATAACAACCAACTAATCTAATTTCCATAACTAGAAAAGAGATTACAAATAAGGGTGTCATTTATAAACCCAAAGGTTCTCCTACCAAAAGTAAGTCCAAATGCAATATTCTCAAATCTCTCACCCAAGCACTACGCCAGCTTAGAACCGACGCCGCTAGAACCTGAGATACACATCGACACCAAACAAATGTTAGGCCAAAAAGCCTAGTGAGTTGAACAAGTAATAGCATGGTAGAACATATATGACTCTTATCCGCAGTTAACCAATTTTCAACATGTATGGAGTCAACGGGGGAGACCCATAGCACCAATCAATTCCACCCCAAGAGACGATATACCTTGATGCCCTTAACAAGGAACACCCCAAAGGTCCGGCACACCCGAAGACTACACCTCCCCCGAGTGGCGGAGGTCTAGGCACATACCATTACGGTGGTGCCCAAGACTACATCCTCCTAGTGTCCTTGACTTGGTTCGTCCAACATAATGCATATAGGAGGTCCTTAGGTATATTTGAACCAAGTATAATGCAATACCAGCCATGGTACAATATCACCCTCCTCATAGCATGAGTCCAACATAAGACGTAAAAATCCACATAGCCACGTTGTAGATACAATATCACCAAGAGAGTATTCCAAATGGAAATCATCATATTATACCAAACATGTATTCCTTAATCATGTCAAATACCCATTGTGGGCATACATAATGTAAATCCCAAATAATTACACAAAAGAGAGTAAATCATGGGATGATACTTCTAATACATATATCTCACATAATCTCATGAAAATACCATCAATTACTTAAACCCGTAAAGATGAACAATTTGAGGAAATATGTGATAATAGCAATAATTAAGCAAACATGATGTGTATCCAGTTTTAACAAAAGTTTAGTAAACTCACCTTGCTAGATTTAGACTAAATCTAGATTTTACCCACTTAGAACTTTCCTTGATGAACTTGATTCTTCACACCAAATCTTCCAAAACCTAGATCCACAAGGTTCCAACCATAATTATACATAATCACCCACAAAGAATCGTTTCCCAACCTTATACATGAATACCTCAATTGATACCGAAATCCTAACTTCCATAAATGAAGAGAATAGAAGATTACCTTAATCCAAACTTGAATCCACCAATCAAAACACCTCTAGTTCACCAAAATTATTACAAACCTTCAATCTATGAAAGGGAGAACAAAGGGTGGATGAAACCCTAGAAAACTTTGGTGAAGAAGATGAAATGGGAGAGATGAGGAGATTACCACCACAAAATACTCTTGTATACTCCAATAGACTTCCAATCTCTTGCTAGATCCTTGAAAATCTCTCAAAAACGAAACCGTAGCAAAAAGAATCGTCCAAAACGGAGTTGAAATGAGAAAGTTATGACCAAATGAAGAAAATCCTGATTTTAATCGTCCAGACCTCTGCTGGCGAGAGTGCCAACAAAAGTGACAAGGTGTCACTTCCGCGGAAAATGTACCGTGAGTTTTAAGCTCCACCGATCACTGTTTTGGCCATAACTTCTTCGTTATAGCTCTGTTTTCGCTCCAGAAAGAACCGTTGGACTCGTAATTGAATCCTTCATCCATCAAGACTTTAAAATCTAGGATTAAAGTCCAAAATAAAATATTTTATTTTTCCTTAATATATCGGTTTCTGTATAAACTTGAAATGATACCTTTCGAAAATCGGGGTGTTACAAAACGCAGCGACAACCTCAACCGAAATGTAATCGGGCCCGTATATGAGGTGAGGTTTCATGAAGGCATTCCTTTTGGATAGGAAATCAATCGATTTTTCCAAGTGCGATGTTGGGTGGTTGGTGGTGAACGAAATCTCTTTTAAGGTTGGGAGGATTGTAACACCTCGATTTTCGAAAGGTATCATTTCGAGTTATTACAGAAACCGATATATTAAGGAAAAATAAGATATTTGATTGTATTGCTATCTGAGCTCTCTTATTGAATTGCTCATTCAATGAGCATTCTCAATATTATGCCTTCTTGATATATGAATGATTCAATTACGATTCCAACGGTCCTTTCCGGAGCGAAAACGGAGCTATAACGAAGAAGTTATGGCCAAAACAGTGAACGAGAAGAAAACTGGGCGAACAGTGCATCTCGCGACTTACGCCACGACTTAGGAATTATGCCGAGACTTGCAGTCGCGTGGTAAGTCGTGAAACATCCTGTCGAGCTTAAAACCCGATTTTCAGCCCCAGAACTTCATTTCTTCATATCTCATTCATCCCAACTCTGATTTCAGTGATTCAAGTTGCCATGGTTTCGTTTTTGAGAGATATTGAAGGATATGACAAGAGATTTGAAGTCTATTGGTAGATACAAGGGTATTTTCTGGTGGTAAGTTCCTCATCTCTCTCAATGTTAAGCTAGGGTTTGATGGTTTCACCCCTTTTTCTTTCATCCTTCAACTTGGGTGTGATTTTGGTGACTTGTATGCTGAAGGAAACCTTGTAGATGTGTGGTATATATTAGCTAGAGAAGTTTCTTGGTGGTTCAAGCCTTCATCTGTGGTGATTCAATTTTTGGGGGTAAAACCTAGATTTAACTTAAATCTAGCAAGGTGAGTTCAAGTTGATTTGTGAAAACGGTGTGCATGCCAAAATATTTGTTTTAAAGTTTATTGCATCTTGCATGAAATTGCTAACTGTTGATAAGTTTGGTTGTTTTAAAAGTGTTTAACTTTATAAACTTATATAGTACATATCTTAGGGATATTTGGGAATTTTGTTAAAGGTGTCATAAATGAATGGAGTTTTGATGAATTATTGCATAACTGGGTATTTGGTCAAAAATGCACTTTTAAGTGTTTATCGGGTTTTATGCATCATTCATGAAATGAGATGTTTTGAAAAGTACGAATGTGTGAGTCATTTAGTTTCAGGTCATTCCCGACTTGGGGAAACATTTTGGAAAATGGAACACCTTTTGGGTTTTGGGCCGAAGGCCAATGATAATTTGAGAATCAAAGATTTTGGGAAGAGGTGTATTTTGGTCTATGTAAACATATTGGCTCTTGTGTTTTAGCCAAACGACGGTTAAGCCTCTTGGGGCTTGATTTGTACTCAGTGGAGTCTTTGGAACATTAGTTTGGTATTGGTAGCTCGTTGAGGAGCCTCAGACGTATGGTGTACTTACTTGCATCTTATTTGAGAGTTACATGTTTTGAACACGTTAGTTCATTTTTTTAAGTCATGTAACATTTTAGACTGCATTACATTGGATCCATAGGCATATGAGTCAGTCGGTTGGTTAGTTGGGGACTTTATCCCCGTTTGGGGACTGAACATTATTTATGGCTACCGGGAGTTCGAGGAATAGATCGTGGGTGGTTGAACTCAATAACCGTGTAACCTTTATTGAAGGGCTCGAGGTAGAGATCGTGGGTGGTTGAACTCGAGGCCCGTTTGTCGCCCAGTCTGGTTATTCATCGTGGAATTTAGTGTCCGCGTTTGAATTATAGTGAGTGGTCCCCAAGTCATGTTTTTGTTGTGTAAGCTTGCGGTGGTGCTCTGTAGAGCTGTATACGGAGCTAAGTCTTGCGGTGGTGCCGAGTGTGAGCCGGATACGGAGACTTGTGGCTTTGGTTGTGACACTCATTTAAAGGTCGAGTAGACACTAGGGTCATTTGGGTATCTTGAGGTGGTAGCTCGGTTGGGAGCCGGATACGGGGATCCATGGCCTATGTGAAGCTCGAGAACATTGATAAGTGACTTAACTTTGTGTGCCCGTCACTTTCGATGGAATTCGGATATCCCCCATCACCGAAAGGTATTGTTTTTGGGTATTGAGTTTTATTATCCAAGTTTTCGGTGGCGTTGTGTATATTTGGATTTTATCCTTGATTTATGGGTTGAGTATTATGCCCCACCCGTGTTTTGGGTGTTTCGGGATATAAAGTTTTAACCGTATTTTCATAAATGGAGAGTTCAATTTCTATTCACGTTTCGAGTGAGTTTTGTGTTAAACCTAATTTATGAATGGGCGGTTTATGTTGGTTTCTTCATCCTTGAAGTAGTTTGATTTGGAAAACGTAAATTGGTGTTCTTTGTCTAAAATGCATATTATGGGAAAATGAGTCGTTTTCATATGTAAGACATAACAAATTGAAAGATTATGATTTTATCCGCATTCTTTCTTTTTAAACGATTAATTTATATATGTCGAAAACTCTTGAGCTCACTAGGCGTTAAGCCTAACTTTTTTATTTGTCGGCATGTGCATCATGTTCCAGATGGGGGTTGGTTCTAGCAGTACTATGAAGAGATGTGCTTAGTTTCTCTCAAGAGTAAGTATTGGGTAAAGTCTTCCGCAGTTTGGAGATAGTAACTTTTATTGGGTTTTAGTAGCACCCGTCCTTATCATAGACTGTATGTATAGAATGAATGTGTGTATGGAGATTTTAATCTTAAATTGTGATTGTAGATGAATCATTTAATGGTGTATTTAGAAAATTTTAAATTAGTTGCTATTTCCAGGTTTGAGGGTGTTACAACTGCTCCCGTCCTGGCCATTAGGGAAGGTGGCTGTAAGAAGAAGAAAGTTTTTCATCCCAAAGGGAAGGGAAAGGCTAAAGTTGTTCCTCGCAACCAAGGCCTTAAAAGAAAAGTTGATTCTTCTGACATACCACCCATAAGTGACCCTAAAGAGGTCGTATGCTTTTACTGTCAAGAAAAGAGCCATTGGAAGAGAAGCTGCCCAAAATATCTGGAGGACTTGAAAAAGAACAAAGTCAAAGGGTGTGGCACCTCAGGTATTTTATGATTGAACTCCAAAGTACTTCAATTTCTAACTTTTGGGTCCTTGATACGGGATGTGGTACTCACATTTGCTCTAATTTTCAGGGACTAAAGGGAAGTAGGACATTGAAACATGGGGAACTAAATCTGATCATGGGAAACAGGATGACTGCTGCTGTTACCAAGATTGGAGATTTTGAGCTCGTGCTTAGTAGTGGTTTTTCAATAAAGTTATAGGATTGTTGCTACTCGTCGGAAATGGCTCAAAACATTATTTCTTTTCATTCATTGTACAAGGATGGTTTTGAATTTCAATTTGATAATGGTTGCATTTTGGTTTATAAACATGGTTGTTTTTATTTTAAAGCTTCTCCTTGTAATGGTGTGTATGAAAGCGTGATCTGTGCTGGTAGAAATAATAATAACTTAACTCTAAATGTTGGTTCCTCCAATTGTGAATTGGATAAATCGTCGTTATGGCATCATCGTCTTGGCCACATAAACAAGAAACGCATCGCCAAGCTCCAATCGGACGGGATCTTGGAATCATTTGACTTAAAGGTCGGATGAAGAATGCGACTCTTGCTTGCTTGGCAAGATGACAAAATCACCTTTCAAAGGAAAAATGAAAAGGGGTAAGGATCTGCTGGACTTAATCCACACAGATATATGTGGATCGTTCAGATCTGCCACGAGAAACGGTGAGTGACACTTTGTTACCTTTACTGACGATTTCAGTAGATATGGATTTATCTATTTGATGGAAAACAAATCGGACACCTTTGAAGTGTTCAAAGGATTCAAAAACGAAGTAGAAAACCAACTGGGCAAGAAGATCAATATCCTCCGGTCCGACAGGGGTGGAGAATACTTGAGTCATGAATTCTACGACTATCTAAGGGATTGTGGAATAGTTTCACAATTATCTCCTCCCAGAACACCACAACTCAATGGTGTATCTGAGAGAAGAAATCGAACGCTACTTGATATGGTTTGGTCCATGATGAGTCGTGCTACACTTCCAATATGATTTTGGGGCTATGCCTTAGAAACTGCAGCTCGTATCTTAAATCTCGTTCCAACTAAGAAGGTTTCAAAGACACCCTCTGAAATGTGGACTGGGACTCGTCCCTCGTTAGCACATATAAAGGTCTGGGGTTGTGAAGTCTTCGTTTGGCGCAAAACTAAGCCAAGCTAGAACCTAGAGCAGAGAAGTGTCGGTTCATTGGTTATCCCTACAAATCCTTTGGATATATATATATTACAAACCTTCTGAGAACAAAGTATTTGTAGCTAGAAGGGGAGTCTTCCAAGAAAGGGAGCTCATTTCCAAAGAGGATAGTGGGAGCAGTATTGATCTTGAAGAAATTCAAGAAACAACCAATGATGAACCTATAGTTGACACTAGCCCTCAACATGAGGTTGAACCACCTGTTGAGGAAACTAACATACCTCCACCACCTCTTCGCAGAACTAGTAGAGTCAGTAGAGTTAATCGACCTCCTGAGTTTTATTATGGTTTTCATATTACAAAGGAAGGAGATACACTAGTCAATGATAAAACATTTGATAGTGCGGATGAGCCATCCAACTACAAGGAAGCGATGGCAGACCTTGAGTCTGCCAAGTGGAAAGAGGCCATGGAGAGCGAGATTCAATCTATGTACGATAACCAAGTTTGGAAATTGGTTGATCATACACCAGGTCGCAAGAAATTGGGTGTAAGTGTGTAACACCCTAAAAATAGGGATAACAAAAATCCGAAAAACGGACGTGCGGTATATAAGATTGCCAAAGCAAGAGCCTCCCAAAAATGAGGAAATATACAAACCTGTTTAATCACAGTTGTAATTTGACGGACAATAAATTAACAACCAACTAATCTAATTTCTACAACTAGAAAAGAGATTACAAAAGGGTTGTCATCTATAATTCCAAAGTTCTTCTATCAAATGAATGTCTTTTTTGCATGTATTCCCCAAGCTCTCACCCAGGCACTATGCCAGCTTAGAACCGGCACCGCTAGAACTTGAGATACACATCGACACCAAACAAGTGTTAGGCCAAAAATCCTAGTGAGTTGAACAATAATAAGCATGCATGAACAGTTACAATTCTTATCAGCAGTTAACCAGAGTTTAACATATGTGGAGTCAATAGGGGAGACCCATAGCACTAATCAAGTTCCACCCAAAGAGACAATGTACCTTAGTGCCAACTACTAAGAGTGACACCCAAAGGCCCGACACACCCGAGGACTACAACCATAGCATTACCCCGAATGGCGGAGGTCTAGGAACATACCCACACGGTGGCGCCCAAGACTATATCCTCCTAGTGTCTACTGACTTTGTTCGTCCAACATAACGCATATGGGAGGTCCTTGAGGTATATTCCAACCTAACATATTTCGATACAAATCACAGGTACAATATTACCATCCCATTCACATGGAGTCCAACAAGAGACCCAAATGACCATCATGCTCATCATGCATATACATATATCACCAAAAAGGTGTTCCAACAAGAAATCATCTTAATACCGAGGCATGTATACATTTGTCACATCAGAATACACATGGTATGTATCTAAGAGAAAAGCCCCAATACTTGCACATTGAGAATAAAACATGGTATTTCACATATAACCACATTTCCAACATTTCTTCATAAGAAAACCCCAAACACTTGAACATATAGAGGTAGATAACCATAAATAGGAGAATATGATGTGTATTTAGTTTTAACAAAGGTTTAGTAAACTCACAATCTAGGTTTTGAACCAAATCCTAGAAAAGATGAAACCCTAAAAGTTAAAGATGAGACTTGGAGATGAGAGGTTGAACTTGAGAAACCCTAGTGAATGCTTCCTTGAAGATAATAAATGCAAGAACCAAAGATCCAACCACCAATGGATGTTGCATTTATGAGGGTTAGGGTTTGGTGAGGAAAGGGAACTGATTTGAGAGCTCTTAAAATCTCCAAGGAAGAGAGGGACATGAAAATAGTGAAATAAAATAGGATGGAAAGGGGTTTTGGGGACTGCAGGTCGCCCCACGACTTGCACCCGCGGCATAAGTCACCCGTTTCCTCAGAGGGTTGCATTCCAGTGGATTACGCAGCTTGTGCCGCGGCTTCCAGCCGCGACGTAAGTCGCATAACTCTCTTTTTACAAAGAGTGGTTAACAACTTCCCAATTAAAGCCCATAACAACATTTCAATATAACAACGATTATTAAATGCATACAAAGGCTCATGTTTCCAAATACACACAATTAACGTATTAAGGGAACAAATACTTACCTTCTGAATTTCCGGGTGTTACAATCCTCCCCACCTAATTGGGATTTCGTCCCCAAAATCTCATTCCGAAATAAACAAGTGAGGATATCGCTTTTTCATATCATCTTCGGATTCCCACGTAATGTTAGCACCACGATGGTGCTTCCATTGGACTTTAACCATAACCACGTCCTTATGCCTCAACTTCTTTATTTTCGATTCTAAAATCGACTCCGGTTCTTCCACACAACGATTCCCATTGTCTACCCCAATTTCCGACAAAGGAATCACGCTTTCCTCCTCGACTAGACACTTCCGAAGGTAACATACGTAAAACATAGGATGTATTCCATCCATTTCCGGTGGTAAATCCAACTGGTAGACTTGTAAACCAATCTTATCCAAGATGACGAATGGTCTAAGGAAACGAGGACTAAGTTTTCCACGCTTCCCAAACCGGATAATTCCCTTCCATGGAGATACTTTCAACATGAAACGGTCGCCCACTTGAAACTCAACCGGTCTTCTTTTCTTGTCCGCATAACTTTTCTGTCGGTCTTACGCCGCCTTTAGCCTCTCTCGGATTTCTTTCACCTTATCCGCCGTCTCTTGAACTATTTTCGGCCCGGCGAATTGCTTCTCGCCCGCTTCTAGCCAAGAAACCGGGGTTCTGCACTTTCGTCCATACAATGCCTCGAACGGTTCCATTTCGATACTAGAATGGTAACTGTTGTTGTACGCGAACTCTACCAAAGGTAGATGTGAATCCCAGCTTCCCCCGAAGTCTATTACACATGAACTCAACATATCCTCTAGTGTCTGAATTGTCCTCTCGCTTTGACCATCCGTTTGAGGATGATACGCCGTGATCAAATTCAGTCTAGTACCCAACTCCTTTTGCAAGCTAGCCCAAAAGTTCGAAGTAAACCAACTGTCTCGATCCGACACGATAGATTGCGGAACTCCGTGCCTCGATACCACCTCATCGATATAAAGTTTGGCTAATTTCTCCATTGGTAAAGTCTCTCGCATTGCAAGGAAATGCGCACTCTTGGTCAATCGGTCAACGATTACCCAAATGGTGTCGTGCCCACACAAGGTCTTCGGTAACTTCGTTACGAAATCCATAGTGATGTTGTCCCATTTTCACTCGGGAATGGACGATGGTTGTAAACTTCCATACGGTCTTTGATGTTCCGCCTTGACTTGGAGGCACGTGACACACTTCTCCACATAGCTAGCCACATCTAGCTTCATCACCTGTAACACCCTCAAATCTGGAAATAGCAACTTATTTAAAATTTTCTAAATACATCAATAAAGGAATTATCTACAACCACAAATTAAGATTTAACCTCAATACAAACATTCATTCTATACAAAAGCCTGTGATGATAATGGATGCTACTAAAACCCCATAATAGTCACTATCCCCAAAATTGCGGAAGACTTCACCAACTACTTACATTTGCACAAAGCTAAGGCTCAACTCTTCATGGCTGCTAGAACCAAAACCCAACTGGAACCTGATGCACATGTCGACAAATAAAAAGGTTAGACTTAACGCCTAGTGAGCTCAAGAGTTTTCAACATATATAAAGATGTCTGTGAAAATAGATAATGCAGTTTAATTCATAATCTTTTAAAAGGTATGCTTTGAATATGTAAACGACTCGTTTTTCAATAATATGCATTTTAGACGGAGAACACCAATTTGGACATTTTCCAAATCAAACTACTACAAAATGATGATACCAATGTAAACCGCCCCTTCATAAACTAGCTTTAACCCAAAACTCACTCAAAGCGTAAATATAAATTTGACTCTCCATTTAAGAAGGTACGGTTAAACCTTATATTTCAAAACACTCAAAACACGGGTGGGGCATAATACTCAACCCATAAATCAAGGGTAAAACCCAAATATACAAAACGTCACCGAAAACTTGGATAATAAAACTCAATACCCAAAGCAACACCTTTCGGTGACGGGGGATTCCAAATTCCATAAAATGTGACGGTCCACAAAGTAAGCCCATTTTATGTTGTTATGACCAGTCATATAAACAAAAGTACACGCAAGGGATGTCAGGCTCAGTAGCTTTAAACGTACACCCACGGAAACTCGAGTTCAACCCCGTCGGGTTCCTATGTCGAGCCCCTCATCCAATATCGTAATACTTGAGCACGAAGGACTTATACCGCACCCGGTACCTTAACGTGCATCACGAAGGACTTACATCGCACCCGATACCTAACGTGCTTCATCCAAAAACATAAAACTTGAGCACGAAGGACTTATACCGCACCCGGTACCTTAACGTGCAACACGAAGGACTTACATCGCACCCGATACCTAACGTGCTTTATCCCAAAAACGCCAACAAGGCTCGAAGTCGAGCTACCAAAACTGGACAATTGTCCTAAAACCCCATCAAAATAACAATGCCAAGCCGTAGGCTTAGCAACCCAATGACTCATTGATAAATGAAATTAAGAATACGATAAAACGCACTCGACCAATGGATATGCAAACACCACGACTAAAAGTAAGATTAGTTCGAAACTCAACATTTGTTGAGGCAACCCATTTTCCAAATGAACTTATACTCTTATATCTTCCAAATGCCTCATAACACAAAATATGCATTTTCCAAATTTAACTGCTGATAAGAATGAAAATCATAAAATGAGACTATAAACATTCTTTCAAGTATCTCACATAAAAGTGCAAGTAATACTTTATAAAACATTCTATTTGATGAATGATGCATAAAATCCGACAAACATTTAAAAGCGTATTTCTTTGATCAAAGATCTATTTATGCAATAAGACCTCAAAACACATTCATTTGTAACACATTTATCAAAATGCCCAAAAATCCCAAATGTGGGTATTATACAAAGTTTGTAAAGTTAAATACTTCCAATAATCAAAGATTAGCAAATAACCCAACATTTGATAATTTCATGTAGAACACATAAACACTTTTAAAATAAACATTTTGGCATGTACAACGTTTTCACAAATCAACTTGAGCTCACCTTGCTAGATTTAATGCTAAATCTAGATTTCACCCAACGAGCTCTTTTGAAAACCACCTGAATCCTCAAGCCGAAATCCTCCAAAAACCTAGATCCACACAAATTCAACCGTAAATAACCACATCCAACCATTTAGAAACATTCCCCAAACATAATACACCAAAAACCCCAACGAAATCCAAACCCTAGTTTCTCCCAAAACTATCAAGTCCAAGATTTGATAAGCCAAATACTAGGAAAACATCAATGGAGCATTCATAACTTATTACAAGGTTTGGAAATGGAAAGAATGTACTTACCACTTAGGTTTTGACGAAAAACCTAGAAAACCCGAAATGAACTTGAGGTTGAAGATGAAGATGAAGTTCCTTGACCAATAACTTCCAATCTTTGATGGGTGGGAGGAGGAACACTTGGAACATAAAAGATTTGGTGCCCTTGATGCATAAAACTGATTTTAGGGTTTGGGGTTCGGTTTCTAGAGAGAGAAAGGGTGAAAGGGGTTGAGAATAATGAGGTGGGGCTGCTCAAAATCGATTTTAAAACAACCAGAGGCCGTAGGCGATTGTGCCCAAGGCACTTTCGCCAGGGAACTATCGCCCAAACTGTACCACAGGCACCACTTTGTTGGCGATTGTGCCCGGAAATTGTGCCCAGGGCACTATCGCTCAGAGTGTCTCGAGCCCCGATTTCTTCCATTTTCATCCGGAGCACCCACGATGCGATAAGGCTTAAAAAGGTAAGGCGTAAGGGATGAAATTCTATGATCCGAATCAAGGATTTCTCAAGGTATTGGCTTTCACATACAGGAATTTACGGGTGTTACATTACTGGCCACCAATAATTTAACTTTAGGTCTCTATACATCTTGGTGCTACCGGGATGTATAGAATATTTCGACTTATGCGCTTCTTCAAGAAGTAACTCCCGATTTCCTCCCAACTTCGGCACCCAAATCCGTCCTTGAAAGAGCTTGAGTCCATGACCGTCTTCCGTCAAAAGTCCGCTTTGCTTCACCATGATCTCGGACTTTAGATGTTCCTCCTTGAGTGCTTCCACTTGACACGACTTGATGCTTTCCAACAAACTTGATACCACATCGATCCTTGTAAGGGATATTTTGACGCCACCATCATAACTCCTCCGGCTCAATGCATCCGCCACCACATTGGCCTTATCGGGATGATAGAGTAGGTCACAATCGTAATCCTTCAAAAGTTTGAGCCATCTCCTTTGTCGCATGTTGAGTTACTTCTGATCGAAGATGTACTTGAGACTCCTGTGATCTGTGAAAAGAGTACACTTCGTCCCATACAAGTAGTGTCGCCACAACTTTAAAGCGAAAACTACAGCCGCCAACTCCAAGTCATGAGTCGGATAATTCTTCTCATGATCTTTTTATTGCCGCGACGCGTAGGCTATTAGTTTACCCCTTTGCATTAGGACACACCCAAGACCCATCTTGGAAGCGTCACTATACACCACAAAGTCTTCCGATCCCTCGGGTAAGGAAAAGATCGGAGCTTCACACAACTTCTTCTTGAGCGTCTGAAAGGCTTGTTCTTGTGCATCGGTCCAAAGGAACTTGACGTTCTTCCTTGTAAGAGAAGTGAGCGGTGAAGCTATATTGGAAAAATCTTGAATGAATCGCCGGTAGTATCCCGCCAAACCCAAGAAGCTTCTGATCTCTGTTGGACTAGTTGGAGGCTCCCAACTCATCATTGCCTCGATCTTTGCCGGGTCCACCTTTACTCCGTCCTTTGATACCACATGCCCCAAGAATTTCACCTCTTGGAGCCAGAATTCGCACTTCGAGAATTTCGCAAACAGTTTCTCCCTTCTTAGAACCTCTAGTACTTCCCGTAAGTGTTTCCCATGCTCGGACTCGTCCTTTGAATATATTAGAATATCGTCGATGAAGACGATCACCGATTTATCTAAGAATGGGCGACACACACGGTTCATCAAATCCATGAATACGGTCGGAGCGTTGGTTAAGCCGAAAGGCATCACCAAAAACTCATAATGACCATACCTCGTTCGAAAGGCCGTCTTCGGAATATCTTCTTTCTTCACTCTCACTTGATGGTACCCGGACTGAAGATCAATCTTCGAGAAACATCCCGCGCCTTGAAGTTGATTAAAAAGATCATCGATGCGAGGTAAAGGATACTTATTCTTCACCGTGACTTTGTTTAGCTATCAGTAGTCGATACACATCCGCATGGATCCATCCTTCTTCTTCACGAACAAAACCGGTGCTCCCCAAGGTGACGAACTCGGTCGAATGAAGCCCTTCACAAACAACTCTTGCAGTTGTGACATCATCTCTTTCATCTCCGTCGGTTCCAAGCGTTATGGAGCACGGGCTATCGGAGTCGCTCCCGGAGTGAGGTCGATTTGAAAGTCCACTTGCCGCTCCGGCGGCAAACCAGGTAAGTCTTCCGGAAAGACGTCCGGATAATCTTGCACCACTTCTACATCTTCTACCGACTTCTTTTCTTTCTTCGCGTCCACTACATAGGCCAAGTACGAAGGGTAACCCTTCGCTAGAAACTTGCAAGCCTTAATAGATGAAATAATAGAATTATTCCTCTTTCCTTTCTCCCCATAAATGGTAGCCACACCATTTTCCGGCAATGGTACTTGGATCATCTTTTTGGAGCAAAAGATGTCCGCCTTATGCCTCAATAACCAATCCATACCTATAACCACATCGAACCCTCCTATAGTCATAGGTAATAAATCCACTCCGAAAGAATTCCCATCAATCTCTAGGGCGCAATCACAAAAACGGTCTCGGATGATCACTTGATCCCCATTAGCTATTTCTACCACTAACGCATCGTGAAGGACACTAATAGGAGTGACAAATTGCTTACAGAAAACGTCCGATACAAAAGAACATGAAGCACCCGAATCAAACAAAACACGAGCTGGCAAGGAGTTTACTAGGAACGTACCCGAAACAACATCAACGGTCTCCTTGTCTTCCTCGGTAGACATCCGGAAAGCTCGACTTGGCGCCTTTGGTGGTTGCTCGACTCTAGCCGTCGAGCCCACAAAATTTCCACCACTTCTTCCTACTAGCTTTGGGCAATCCCTCTTCATGTCCCCCAATTATCTACACTCAAAGCACACCGGCCCCCGGATGGGACACTCTCTTGTTGTGTGGTTCTTCTTACCATACTTGGCACACCTTGATAGACCGGAGAAAGTTCTTGGTGCACATGGCCCCGAGTGCTTTGACTTGCACTTGTGGCACCACCGATCCTCATGACGATGATCACTCGATCTCCCGCTTACAAAGGGTCTTGATTGACGAACGGACCCAAATGGCCCTTCCCACCTTCGTTTCTCCCCAACCTGACTTCTTTCTTCCTTCCCCGCATTGATGTCATCCTCAATTAGCAAGGATTCTTCGATGACTTCTTGCAAAGTCAATCCCCTAGAATTTCTCACTGCCGTTTGCATCTCGGCCGGTAAACCTTGTTGATAGGCCTTGATCTTCGACTTTTCATCGGGGACCAGATGTCCCACCAAATTCAGTTTCTCCAAGAAGAGTCTGGAGTATTCGACAATTGACAGTCCCTTTCTTCAGATTTCGGAACTCCCGTTCCAACTTGTCCAACGAACGCTCACTAGAATATTTATCCATGATCTTCTCCTTGAACATCGGCCAAGTTAGCTTAGCCAGAACTTCCAGAGTGAGGGCGGATCGAGTGAGATTCCACCAAATTAGAGCCTCTCCCTGAAGTAGCTGAGAAGCAAACTTGACCCGTTGAGAGGGGTCACATTCACTGGACTCTAAGGCCATCTCCACCTCCTTGAGCCAATACATACAAGCAACCGGGTTGTCCGAACCCGCAAACTCTTTAGGGTGGCACCCCAGAAACGCCTTGTAGGTGCACCCCTTAGCCTTCGCCTTATTCCCATTATCCGTTGGGTCTTCAACAGATACTATAACCGGTCCACCCGACCCCATGACAATGTTTTCCGCCATTGTCTCCGGTTTTCGGTTACTGGCGTCCCGATCTTCTAAGAGCTTCATGAAGAACTCTTGCTGTTGGGCCATGGCGGAGTTCATGGCTAACATCATACTATCCCGAATCCGGATCTCCATGGTCACTTCCCCCATGACGGCATTATCCGCATTGAGGTTCCGGTGCGGAATATGCTCAGGTCCTCCTGCCAAGATTGTGGGTATGGGAGGTCCCTCGGCGGTTACGCCCACAGGAGGCCGATCAGCGGTAGACTCCACTTCCAAATGGCCCTCCGGTGTGTTTGATAACCTGCTCCGAGTGTTTACCATTTTTATTTGGCATACATGTACGAGAGATAGATTGAGAAAAGACTAAACGAGTTGAACTCATTGTACGTACTAATACCTTCATCATTTATCATAATAATAGTAAACCAAGTATGCTCACGTAACAATGCCTTCATAATAGCAGTAGCTAAGTGAAATTATGAACGAATCATACACAAGAATTCTTGTCACCATCATCATAACTTTCAATTAAAGTAATTCTGAATTCCTAACGCTCTCCCCGCCTAGGATTCCTACCCCAAGTGGACAGTGAATCTATAAAGTCTAAAGCTTAAGTCTAGATATGCTAAAACAATACCTAGTTCACTTAAACTAAAGCTCTGATACCAACTTGTAACACCCTAAAAATAGGGATAACAAAAATCCGAAAAACGGACGTGCGGTATATAAGATTGCCAAAGCAAGAGCCTTCCAAAAATGGGGAAATATACAAACCTGTTTAATCACAGTTGTAATTTGACGGACAATAAATTACCAACCAACTAATCTCTTTTCTACAACTAGAAAAAAGATTACAAAAGGGTTGTCATCTATAATTCCAAAGTTCTTCTATCAAATGAATGTCCTTTTTGCAAGTATTCCCTAAGCTCTCACCCAGGTACTATGCTAGCTTAGAACTGGCGCCGCTAGAACCTGAGATACACATCGACACTAAACAAGTGTTAGGCCAAAAAGCCTAGTGAGTTGAACAATAATAAGCATGCATGAACAGTTACAATTCTTATCAGCATTTAACCAGAGTTCAACATATGTAGAGTCAATAGGGGAGACCCATAACACCGATCAAGTTCCACCCAAAGAGACAATGTACCTTAGTGCCAACTACTAAGAGTGACACCCAAAGGCCCGTCACACCCGAGGACTATAACCATGGCATTGCCCCGAATGACGGAGGTCTAGGCACATACCCACATGGTGGCGCCCAAGATTACATCCTCCTAGTGTCTACTGACTTGGTTCATCTAACATAACACATATGGGAGGTCCTTGAGGTATATTCCAACCTAACATATTTCGATACCAATCATAGGTACAATATTACCATCCCATTCACACGGAGTCCAACAAGAGACCCAAATGACCATCATGCTCATCATGCATATACATATATCACCAAAAAGGTGTTCCAACAAGAAATCATCTTAATACCGAGGCATGTATACATTTGTCACATCAGAATACACATGGTATGTATCTAAGAGAAAAGCCCCAATACTTGCACATTGAGGATAACACATGGTATTTCACATATAACCACAATTCCAACATTTCTTCATAAGAAAATCCCAAGCACTTGAACATATAGAGGTAGATAACAATAAATAGGAGAATATGATGTGTATCTAGTTTTAACAAAGGTTTAGTAAACTCACAATCTAGGTTTTGAACCAAAACCTAGAAAATATGAAACCCTAGAAGTTGAAGATGAGACTTGGAGATGATATAACACCCTAAAAATTGGTGCGATTTAAAACTTAAAATTTTGGCAATATGACGACTGTAAATTGGTGAAACCTGTAGTACAAGATCCGTCAAGGCATCCCAAAGTATCAACCCAAAGAGGGGAATAAAACATCAGAAATACAAGTTCACTAATGCGAGGCATAAAGTTACGACAACCTAAATAATCTAGATTTCCCTATCAGATTACAATCGGGTGTCGCTATCCTCCACAAACTAGTGACTATACACCAAAAATGCCGGTCTCTAGATCTTTCAAAATGACCGCTCTCGATCGCTCGATCGACCACTCATTCCCGTAGATGGCCGCCACTAGAGTTTCCTGTCATACATGACAACCAGAGAAACAAGTGTTAGGCTAAGGCCTAGTGAGAACACATAAAGGAAATTAAATCATGAAAAGAGATCACAATACAAGATCATTATAATTTTCACGGCGCTCTACCAATGTGCTTCACCTGACATTAATCAATATGCCACAATCAATATCATCAACGCAATTTATAATGTTTTCCCAAGTCATTGGATCTTGACTAGCATCAACCCAAACAAGATCTTTAGCTATTTGGCACTCAATCCAAACCGGATCTTTAGCCTACTTATGACCTCAACCCAAACCGGATCTTTAGTCTATTACTGACCTCAACTCAAACCGAGTCTTTAGTCTATCCATGACCTCAACTCAAACCGAGTCTTTAGTCTATCCATGACCTCAACTCAAACCGAGTCTTTAGTCTATCCATGACCTCAACTCAAACCGAGTCTTTAGTCTATACTTGACCTCAACTCAAACCGAGTCTTTAGTCTATACTTGACCTCAACTCAAACCGAGTATTTATTCTATTCATGACCTCAACTCAAACCGAGTCTTTAGTCTATCCATAAATGGAAACTCAAGTCGAGACTTAAAATCAATATCAATTCCCATTTAATGACCAAACATACAACTCAATACTCTTACTTGGCCATTACTACATAGCTTAGCCAAATGGCCTATTTAATACTCTCCATTTGCATTTTACCCCCAAAATAGGGTTTGAGGTTAACTCCACATGAACAAGTAAGCAATAACTAGAATACACGTAATTACCAACACATTATCAGACATGTATGAGAATGGAAGAGTCAAGAAACACTCACCTTGGTGATCTCTCACAAGAAATCAAACCCTAAGGTGGTAGGTGGGAAGTTGGAGACTTGAGAAGTGGTTGCAAGCTAAAATCCTTCCAAAATCACACCTAAGGAAGCATTTATTCTACCATTAAAACCACCATAAGATCATTAATTGATATGGTTGAAGTTGGGGTAGAAACCTTACCAAAATCGCTGGAGAGAAACCCTCTATCAGCTCCCAAAATCAACCCTAAATGAAGAAACCCCGTAAATGAGGTATTAATACCCCTGCTGCCCGACGGCGATTGTGCCACGGCGATTGTGACATCCGTCACTATCGCTGGCAATGTCGCGAGGGTTCTCCACCCCGCGGTACAGATGGGGCGATTGTGACCTATGTCACTATCGCTGGCATAGTCGTGAGGACTCCCCACCCCGCGGTACAAGTTGGGCGATTGTGCCCTCGCGATTGTGACCACGTCACTATCGCGGGAACTATCGCCGAGAAGGCCCCGACTGACCCAAATTTACCAGTTCTGATTTTTAACTCGCGAGGACCAAAACTGATCGAGACCCCCGATACGTTTAAATCCCAAAACATGATAATTCATAACATGATAATTTCAAATACCAAGTTCTAAAATTCGGGGTGTTACAATCCTCCCCAACTTGGAAACGATTTCGTCCTCGAAATCTATACTATACGAACATGCGAGGATATCTACGCTTCATGTCCTCTTCCGACTCCCATGTCACGTTCGTGCCTCGGTGGTGTCTCCATTGTACCTTGATCATCACGACTTCCTTATGGCGAAGTCTCTTAGTTTCCCTTTCCAAAATAGCCTCGGGTTCCTCCACGCATCGGTTGTCCTCCACACGAATCTCGGATAGTGGTATGACGCTCTCTTCCTCCGCTAGGCACTTCCGCAAATAACACACATGAAACGTTGGGTGGATTCCGTCCATCTCAGGTGGCAAGTCTAGCTTATAAGCTTGAAGTCCAATACGCTCTAGGATAGTGAATGGCCCAAGGAAACGGGGACTTAGCTTCCCACGCTTCCCAAAACGGATCAAACCCTTCCAAGGAGATACTTTCAACATTACACGATCTCCCACTTGGAACTCCACCGGTCTTCTTTTCTTGTCGGCGTAAACTTTCTGACGATCTTGCGCCGCTTTCAACCGCTCTCGAATCGACTTAACCTTGTCACCCGTCTCTTGTACTAACTTTGGTCCAGCAAACTGCTTCTCCCCCGTTTCTAACCAGCATACGGGGGTTCTACACTTTCGCCCATACAAAGCTTCAAAAGGTGCCATTCCCAGACTGGAATGATAACTGTTGTTGTACGCAAATTCCACCAAAGGTAGGTGGGTATCCCAATTTCCGCCGAAATCGATCACACATGATCTAAGCATGTCTTCAAGCATTTGAATGGTCCTTTCACTTTGTCCGTCCGTTTGTGGGTGATATGTCGTGCTTAAATTTACTCGCGTACCCAACTCTTGATGCAAAGCTTCCCAAAACCTCGATGTGAACCGACTATCACGATCGGAAACTATCGACAATGGTATACCGTGCCTAGAGACTACCTCGTCTATATAGAGCTTTGCCAACTTATCCATCGGCAAGGTTTCCCGCATCGCTAGAAAGTGAGCACTCTTAGTCAAACGGTCGACAATAACCCAAATGGTGTCGTTCCCCCTCAAGGTCTTTGGTAGTTTGGTCACGAAGTCCATGGTAACCTTGTCCCATTTCCACTCGGGTATTTCAAGCGATTGGAGGCTTCCGTAGGGTCGTTGATGCTCGGCCTTCACTTGTGAACAAGTTACACATCGTTCTACGAAATGAGCTACATCCAATTTCATAATCGGCCACCAATAGTGCAACTTTAAATCCCGATACATCTTGGTGCTTCCCGGGTGGATAGAATACTTAGATTTATGCGCGTCCTCCAAAAGAAGCTCCCGGCAACCCCCAAACTTCGGTACCCAAACTCGCCCATTTAAGCACTTGATCCCTCGACTATCTTCGGTCAAAAGTAACCGTTGCTTGGTCATCACCTCTTCCTTGAGATTTTCTTCCTTTAAGGCTTCGGCTTGCGCCCCTTTAATCCTTTCTATAAGGCTCGAGATTAACTCAATCCGAGTGAGTTTGGCTTGAAGCTTCCCGCTGTACTCTTTCCGACTTAAGGCGTCGGCCACCACGTTTGCTTTACCCGGGTGGTAGAGTAATTCACAATCGTAATCCTTAAGTAGTTCTAGCCACCGGCGTTGCCTCATGTTGAGTTCTTTCTGATCGAAGACATACTTCAAGCTCTTGTGATCCGTATACAAGGTACACTTCGTACCATACAGATAATGTCGCCATAACTTTAATGCGAACACTACCGCCGCCAACTCCAAGTCATGAGTGGGGTAGTTTTTCTCGTGCACCTTCAATTGCCTAGATGCGTACGCGATCACCTTCCCCCTTTGCATTAGTACACATCCAGGCCCCAACTTGGATGCATCGCTAAAGACCACAAAATCCTCCGATCCTTCCGGCAAGGACAAGATCGGAGCTTCACATAATTTCCTTTGCAAGGTCCGAAATGCTTTCTCTTGATCTTCGGTCCACACAAACTTTACATTCTTCTTGGTCAACATAGTCAACGAAGAAGCAATCTTGGAGAAATCTTGTATGAATCTTCGGTAATACCCCGCCAAGCCTAGGAAACTTCGAATTTCGGAGGGGCTTTTTGGAGATTCCCAATTCATCATAGCCTCAATCTTGGCCGGGTCCACCTTCACTCCATCTTTTGAAACTACGTGCCCCAAGAACTGCACTTCCTTCAACCAAAACTCACATTTGGAAAACTTGGCATAAAGTTTCTCCTTTCTTAAGATTTCCAACACCTCTCGAAGGTGACGCGCATGCTCGGCCTCACCCTTCGAGTAGATAAGGATGTCGTCGATGAACACAATGACCGACTTGTCAAGAAATGGTCGGCACACGCGATTCATCAAATCCATGAACACCGCTGGAGCGTTCGTCAAACCGAATGGCATTACTAGAAACTCGTAGTGGCCATAACGCGTCCTAAAAGCAGTTTTAGGAATGTCTTCTTCCTTGACTTTCACTTGATGATAACCCGAACGGAGATCGATCTTCGAAAAGCAACCCGCTCCTTGCAGTTGGTCAAAAAGATCATCGATCCTAGGGAGTGGGTATTTGTTCTTCACTGTTACCTTATTCAGTTCCCTATAATCGATGCACATCCGCATGGTGCCGTCCTTCTTCTTTACAAATAAGACCGGTGCTCCCCATGGCGAGGAACTCGGTCTTACGAATCCCTTTTCTAAAAGGTCTTGCAATTGACTCATCATTTCCTTCATCTCTGATGGGGCCAAACGATATGGAGCTCGGGCTATAGGAGCCACTCCTGGTGCTAGGTCGATCTTGAACTCCACTTGACGGTCAGGCGGTAAACTAGGCAAGTCGTCCGGGAATACATCGAAAAACTCCTTTAACACTGCGACATCCTCTAGCTTCTTCTTCTCGAGTTTGGCATTTATCACATATGCCAGAAAGGATGGGCATCCCTTCGCTAAGCACCTTCGCGCCTTTACCAAGTTAATGATTGCCACTTCTCCCTTCCGTCTTTCACCGTACACAGTTACCGAATCTTCATTCGAGATCGGAATCCGAATTAGTTTCTTTGCACAAAGGATTTCGGCCTGGTTATCCGCTAACCAATCCATCCCAATTACCACGTCAAATCCCTCAATAACCATCGGCATTAGGTTGACCGGAAACTCCTTCCCTTCAATCTCCAACTTACAACCTTTCAGAACCTCCCGGACCACTACTTGACCGCCGTCCGCTAATTCTACCACTATAGCATTTTCTAAACTACTAGCGGACACATATAACTTTTGGCAAAACGAAAACGATACAAACAAAAAGCTCGCGCCGGAATCAAACAATATACGCGTAGGTACGGAGTTTAGAAGAAACGTACCCGACACTACATCTGTCGAAGCCCTTGCTTCCTCGGTGGTCATTTGAAATGCTCTTCCCGTCGCTCTTGGAGGATCCGCCTTCTTCATATCCTTTCCCCCTGTCTTCGTCTTCGGACACTAGCTCCGAAAGTGACCTGGTTCCTTGCACTCAAAGCATGTAATCCCTCGGACCGGGCAATCACGACGCTCATGACCCGTCTTTCCACACTTGAAACAAATTGACCCTCCCGGATTGCACGGGCCAACATGTTTGCTCCGAAACCTAGAGCACCACCTAGCTTCGCGTCCCAATTCGCTCCCACGGTAGTTGTTGGTGAAAGGCCTTGTCCTTCTTGAAGGTGCGGAGTTTCCTTCCCACCTCCTCTTCTCAGTTGGTCCACTCCTTTCTACTTTGCTTGGGCCATAGGAGTCCTCCACTAATTGAGCCTCTTCGATAGCTTCGCGGAGGGTAGAGACTTTAGACACTCGAACAAGATTCTTCATCTCACTCGACAACCCTTTGGTGTAGGCCTTGATCTTTTCCTTTTCGGTTGGGATCAGATGTCCCACCAAACCGAGCTTATCCATGAACTGACGGTTATATTCTCTCAATGACAGGTTCCCTTTCCTTAGATTTCGGAACTCTTCCTCCAATCGATCTAAGGCACGTTCGTTGCAAAACTCTTCCATCAGTTTCTTCTTAAAGGTTGACCAACTCAGTTTGGCCAACACCATGGCCTCCACCGACGAGGAGTAAACGTTCCACCACGTTAGGGTTGTTCCCCTAAACATTTGAGAACCAAAAATTGCTTTCTGACCCTCCCCGCATTCACTTGATCTGAAGGCCTGCTCCATCTCTCTTACCCAGTTCATACACACTAATGAATCATCGGTACCTTTGAACTCTGGGGGTCGGCATCCAAGGAATGTCTTAAAAGTGCAAGCCTTAGGCGGACCGGGAGGAGGAATTTCATTAGAAGGGACAACGGGCTCCGAACCCCCGGATCCCGCCACAATCACATTCTCTGCAACCGTTTCAGGTCTACGGTTACTGGCGTCCCGATCTTCTAGTAACTTCATGAACATCTCTTGCTGTTGTGCCATGGCTGCGTTCATGGCTTGCATCATTCTGTCCATCATTCTTGTCTCCGGTGTCACTTCTTCCATGATCGGGTGAGTTGCAGCTATGTTACGACGAGGTATGAATTCCGGTCCTCCACCCAATGCGTTTACCAGAGGTGGGGGTAATTCATTAGTCGTTATCCTCGGTTGGTCTGCCGTAGATGCTGTCGCCTCCTGCCCTTCTGGACGATTACGCGTATTGACCATAGTCTGCCACACACGCGAGAATAAAGCTAAGATAAGACTATACAACTTATGAGTAAGAAACATACTACCACATTCATTAATTATCATAACAATGGAAACAAGCATAATCACGTAAAACATCTTCATAATAGCGTTAGCTAGGCGAAATTATGAACATGCAATACACAAGAATTTTCATCTCCATCACCATAACTTTTAATTCGTGTAGTCGTCGACAACTTTAAGACTATTCCATCTTAGGAGTTCTACCCATCTCACAATCGTTGCCTAATATACTCAGTCTAAGTCTAGACATCTTACATTCATGCCTAGTTCACTTAAACTAGAGCTCTGATACCAACTTATAACACCCTAAAAATTGGTGCGATTTAAAACTTAAAATTTTGGCAATATGACGACTGTAAATTGGTGAAACCTGTAGTACAAGATCCGTCAAGGCATCCCAAAGTATCAACCCAAAGAGGGGAATAAAACATCAGAAATACAAGTTCACTAATGCGAGGCATAAAGTTACGACAACCTAAATAATCTAGATTTCCCTATCAGATTACAATCGGGTGTCGCTATCCTCCACAAACTAGTGACTATACACCAAAAATGCCGGTCTCTAGATCTTTCAAAATGACCGCTCTCGATCGCTCGATCGACCACTCATTCCCGTAGATGCCCGACACTAGAGTTTCCTGTCATACATGACAACCAGAGAAACAAGTGTTAGGCTAAGGCCTAGTGAGAACACATAAAGGAAATTAAATCATGAAAAGAGATCACAATACAAGATCATTATAATTTTCACGGCGCTCTACCAATGTGCTTCACCTGACATTAATCAATATGCCACAATCAATATCATCAACGCAATTTATAATGTTTTCCCAAGTCATTGGATCTTGACTAGCATCAACCCAAACAAGATCTTTAGCTATTTGGCACTCAATCCAAACCGGATCTTTAGCCTACTTATGACCTCAACCCAAACCGGATCTTTAGTCTATTACTGACCTCAACTCAAACCGAGTCTTTAGTCTATCCATGACCTCAACTCAAACCGAGTCTTTAGTCTATCCATGACCTCAACTCAAACCGAGTCTTTAGTCTATACTTGACCTCAACTCAAACCGAGTCTTTAGTCTATACTTGAACTCAACTCAAACCGAGTATTTAGTCTATTCATGACCTCAACTCAAACCGAGTCTTTAGTCTATCCATAAATGGCAACTCAAGTCGAGACTTAAAATCAATATCAATTCCCATTTAATGACCAAACATACAACTCAATACTCTTACTTAGCCATTACTACATAGCTTGGCCAAATGGCCTATTTAATACTCTCCATTTGCATTTTACCCCCAAAATAGGGTTTGAGGTTAACTCCACATGAACAAGTAAGCAATAACTAGAATACACGTAATTACCAACACATTATCAGACATGTATGAGAATGGAAGAGTCAAGAAACACTCACCTTGGTGATCTCTCACAAGAAATCAAACCCTAAGGTGGTAGGTGGGAAGTTGGAGACTTGAGAAGTGGTTGCAAGCTAAAATCCTTCCAAAATCACACCTAAGGAAACATTTATTCCACCATTAAAACCACCATAAGATCATTAATTGATATGGTTGAAGTTGGGGTAGAAACCTTACCAAAATCGCTGGAGAGAAACCCTCTATCAGCTCCCAAAATCAACCCTAAATGAAGAAATCCCGTAAATGAGGTATTTATACCCCTGTTGCCCGACGGCGATTGTGACATCCGTCACTATCGCTGGCAATGTCGCGAGGGTTCTCCACCCCGCGGTACAGATGGTGCGATTGTGCCCCGGCGATTGTGACCTATGTCACTATCGCTGGCATAGTCGCGAGGACTCCCGACCCCGCGGTACAAGTTGGGCGATTGTGCCCTCGCGATTGTGACCACGTCACTATCGCGGGCACTATCGCCGAGAAGGCCTCGACTGACCCAAATTTACCAATTCTGATTTTTAACTCGCGAGGACCAAAACTGATCGAGACCCCCGATACGTTTAAATCCCAAAACATGATAATTCATAACATGATAATTTCAAATACCAAGTTCTAAAATTCGGGGTGTTACAGATGAGAGGTTGAACTTGAGAAACCCTAGTGAATGCTTTCTTGAAGATAATAAATGCAAGAACCAAAGATCCAACCAACAATGGATGTTGTATTTATGAGGGTTAGGGTTTGGTGAGGAAAGGGAACTGATTTGAGAGCTCTTAAAATCGCCAAGGAAGAGAGGGACATGAAAATAGTGAAATAAAATAGGATGGAAAGGGGTTTTGGAGACTGCAGGTCGCCCCGCGACTTGCACCCATGGCATAAGTCGCCCGTTTCCTCAGAGGGTTGCGTTCAAGTGGATTACGCGACTTGTGCCGCGACTTCCACCCGCGACATAAGTCGCGTAACTCTCTGTTTTACAAAAAGTGGTTCACAACTTCCCAATTAAAGCTCATAACAACATTTCAATATAACAACGATCATTAAATGCATACAAAGGCTCATGTTTCCAAATAAACACAATTAACGTATTAAGGGAACAAATACTTACCTTATGAATTTCCGGGTGTTACAAAGTGGATCTTCAAAAAGAAGACCGACATGGATGGGAATGTGCACACATTCAAGGCTAGGCTGGTTGCGAAAGGTTACACTCAAACTCAAGGGATTGATTATGATGAAATATTAGTGGCAAATATTAAGTCTATCAGGATATTACTTGTCATAGCTGCGTTTCATGACTATGAAGTATGGCAAATGGATGCAAAAACTGCCTTCCTTAATGGGAAACTTGACGAGGATGTTTATATGGCACAACCTGAAGGTTTTGTACATACCGAGTATCCAGATAAGGTGTGTAAGCTTGAAAGATCCATTTATGGACTTAAACAAGTGTCTCATAGCGGGAATCTTTGTTTTCATGAAAAGGTCAAGGAGTTTGGATTTTCTCAAAGAGAAGATGATTCTTGCGTATATGTTAAGGCTAGTGGGAGTAATGTTGTATTTCTAGTCTTGTATGTTGATGACATACTACTCATAGGAAGCAATATTCCGATATTGCAAGATGTAAAGGTCTGGCTCGGGAAATGTTTCGCTATGAAAGATCTGGGAAATGCAGCATACATATTTGGAATAAGAATTTATAGAGATAGAACCAAGAGTTTAATTGGACTTAGCCAAAGTACATACTTGGATAAGATATTGAAGAAATTCAATATGAGTGAATCCAAGAAAGGGTATTTGCCCATGCAACATGGCATAAGATTGAGTAAAGATCAATGTCCCAGCACTAGTGAAGAATTGGACAGGATGAGTCGAATTCCATATACATCTGCTATAGGATCGATCATGTATGCCATGACATGTACTAGACCTGATGTATCATTTGCTTTAAGCATGGTGAGTAGATATCAAGGGAACCCAGGCGAAAGTCATTGGACGGCTATAAAGAACATTCTTAAGTATCTTCGGAGGACTAAAGACATGTTCTTGGTCTACGGTGGAAAGGATGAATTACGAGTAACAGGTTATACTGATGCGAGTTTCCAGACAAATCAGGATGATTCCCGCTCACAGTCAAGATGGGTGTTCTTGTTGAATGGTGGGGCCGTGACATGGAAAAGTTCCAAACAGGACACGATGGCTGACTCCACGTGTGAATCAGAATATATTGCAGCTAGTGAAGCAGCAAAAGAGGATGCATGGTTGAAGAATTTCATAGGTGATCTGGGCGTTGTACCAAGCATCAATGAATCCATTGAAATCTTCTGTGATAACGAAGGTGCAGTCGCATTGACTAAAGAACCTAAAGACCATGGGAAGTCAAAGCACATAGAAAGGAAGTATCACTTTGTGCGACACAAGGTTGCGGAAAATCAGATCGTGGTGAGTAGAGTGTCGACTGAAGAGAATCTGGCGGATCCTTTCACGAAAGCATTAATTCGACCCAAACATGAGTATCATACTGAAGCCATAGGTGTTAGAATTATCAATATACCTTGAATGTTTTAGTTGTTAGTTTGATGTATTGAAAACATAATAAATTGTATTTGATTTGGAGATTATAATATATGCTGGATTGCGTCCATTTACATTTAATTTATTATCGTGTTTCGTTTTGTATGTTTAGAACCAACTTTCTGAGTAATAATTTACTTAAACCTCCACAGTCAGTCATACTCCTGGAAGTAAGTAGTGATTCAAGACTGTCATGGAGTGTTAGAAGCATAGAGAATGCAACTAACACTCATGAGTACTTAATAGTGATTTGAGTATTGGAATAACCCGCACTCAAACGTTTACTCCATGGATTAAGTCAGAGTAATTTTGAGATAATAATATTTTATGTTTTCAAACGGAGATACATAGAGCTTTGCTCTAGGATTCTATTATGTTTTGTGTGCTCCAACGTTGACCGTAACTGGCAGCTATACAGGGTATGTCCATGTATATTATGATGAATAGAAACGAATTGTGTAGTCAAAGTCTATTTGTTCCTTCTTCCTAAACAGGAGAAGCGATATCCATGGGCCCCTCGAAGATTTGGTGTTGACATTATGTGTTTGGCCAAACCCTGACTAGAACTGATGTGTTCGATTGAGTAGTCTGATGAATTCAACACATATCGGAAATCGGGAAACATAATCTTAATCCATGAGATAGACATTTATCCATGTCTCAGGTTCATATGATATCTTGTTGAACAAAGGAACATTAAATCACTTATTTTAGGACCGAATCTTTATTAGAGTTCGGCAGCTGCATTGGATGGCTTGCTCTCTGCTGATTATTTGAAAGTGTTGAACCAAATAGAGTTAATAATTTGTCCAAGTGGCAGACTGTTGGATATAGTGTCCAAGGTCATTAACTATTGGTAATATTTCTAATAATAGCAGGGTCCTTTTGGGTTGCCCTTAAGATCCAAATAAACAATCAGAAGGATAAAGGGAAACAATTAGTTTATTAATTTGTCATTTGATGATAAATTAATTGTAAGCTAAAATATAATTAATTAGATTAATTATATAAAGGGATAAATGATAATTGGTTAAAATAATTTTAACGAGCTTATTTGTTCAAGGGGGCTAAGTGTAAAATAGAGAAGCAGGAGAGGGGTATAAATAAACTGCTAGGGATCAAACCCTAATCAGTCTCTCTCTCTCTCTCTCTCTCTTAGCTGTCGATCCCCTCTCCCAAAATCGTGAACCCTAATAAGGGTTTAGGGTTTAAGCCTCTTCTTGATGGTATTTGGTGTTCTTAAGTGTGAGCCACTAGAGGGATTCATACTATTTGTCCTTAACATCCAAGAAGCGAGATCAAGGGTTTGATTTATCATTGTGGTTTTCGGCAATCACAATCAACAAGTAAGTAATCTTGGTTCATTCTTTTGTAGTTAATTATCTAGAACATGTGTATCCTGAAAAGTTGTTAGTTTGTATTACTACACATGATAATTTTAAGTATGCTTCTGTTGCCTATATCATGTGGTAGTAGGTTTGTTCAAAACCTTTCACCAGGTGGCTCCGCTCTCTTTTCAGCGCCGAAAAGTCTTCATATCGAAGACACCGCCCGAAAACCAAGCTTCATCTATGGCTTTATTTTTCGTACCCGAAATCATCTGATGAAAACAACCACGCCGTAGCGGTAGCAGCAACGGCGGCTGAGGTTGACAAGTGGTGGTGGTGGTGGTGGTAGTGTGTATTACGACGGTGAGTGATTGCAGGGACTGGCGGCAGTGAGCTTATCAAAAACTCTTTATTAGTGGTGTGGAAAAGCTATAAACCCTTTTTTCTTTTTTCCAAACCAAACATTCAAAACTCCTTATTAGCGATCTAGAAAAGCTATAAGTACATTTTCTTTTTTCCAACCTAAACACTCAAAACTCCTAATTAGCGGTGTAGAAAAGCTATAAGCACTTTTTCCTTTTCTTTTTTCAACCCAAACACTCAAAACTCCTTATTAGCGGTGTAAAAAAACTATAAATCTATAAAGAGTTTTAATAAGCAATCCCAAACACCCCATTGGGTTGTGGTTCAACAACTTTCATTTATTAATATGCTCAAATCTTCATTGATTTTACAAACTGGGTTCGTCACTTACTTATATACACACAAAACAATGACTTTCATCTTGTTATTGTTCACGGAAATAACCACTTATGTATACTTCTGCTTTAATATGCTAGATTTTAAATTTTACTTACGATTATTAAAATAATAAAATTCATCAAGTAATTCTAGTGATAAAAAGAAATTGTAAAATGCTAGATTTTAAAGGATGCACCAAAGCAGTATGGCCATTTTCTTGGTCTGAATTTTGTTTAATCTTGAGTTTTTTGGGCTGGAATTTGTTAGGTATAATCAATCCCACACCAAAAGGTGTATATATATTTATGAATCAAAATAACAAAAATAAGATTCTTTTACAAATTTATGTAGGAAACATAAAACAACAACACAATCGTAAAACTTACTTTAATTCGAATATTCTTCGTTGATATGAAAACGATCGAGGCCAGAGAAGAACGTAGTCGCTTAAGAACACCAATCTTTGACATTTAATATGTATATATTAGTGTCAAATAGAGTCCATCAAGAACACCACAATCCAAGCCCAAACAATTAAATTATTTATTTAATACTCATTGATCATAGTTTATTAAGTGGTGTAAACTTTCTCTTGGCTCCTATGTGGGACAAGGTTCCTCTTATCGACAGTAAGTGGTTGTTTGTTTTTTTTAAACCTTTTAATGGTTGTTAAGTCTGAATCGTTCAGACTTTTTTACACACCACGTTTTATTAATCATAACTAAAATAAGACTTCAGACTTTAGATCTCTTAGGGTGCGTTTGGTATGCAGACTGGATGAGACGGGACGGGACAAAAAAAAATAGTCCCATGTTTGGCATGCCATGGGACAAAAATCACATAGGACAAGATGGGACAAAATGTTAATTTCATGGGACAAAACTTGATTTTTTTTGTTCCACCAAAATAGGTGGAACAACATAGTACTAAACTGAAAGATTACTAAACTACCCTTTTTTTTCTTCTACACCATCGATCTGATACCTAAACCTAATTTTTTCAATATCGCCTTCATCATATGATACGTGAAACCAGAGACCATCGCCTCCATCTTCATCGGACTCCACAGGTATTTCCATGTTCTTCATCGATTTCTTCTTCAATCGATTTCTGTTGAACTTGTTCTTCGATTTCTTGTTGAACCTGTTGAACCAGAGACCATCGTCTCCACCATGGCTACTGTTGAACTTGTGTTTCAATTTTTGTTGAACTTGTTCTTCAATTCTCTGTTGTGTTTATGTTTTCGATTTCTGTTGAAATTCAGTTTATGTTTTCGATTTGTGGTTTCAATTTTTGTTGAACTTGTGTCTTCACCATGGCTACTGTATATGTGGTTCCGATTTGTGGCTTCGATTTTTGATAAATATATATGTGGTTTTCTGTTGAACTTGTGTCTTCACCATGGCTACTGAATATGTGGTTTCGATTTATGATAAATATATATGTGGTTTTCTGTTGAACTTATAAAACAGCATATAAGGACAATCTGGTCATTTTAACAGTTTTGTCCTGTCCTGTCCAGCTTACCAAACGTGGGACAGACAATTAGTCCTGTCCTGTTCTAGTCGTACCAAACGTAGGATAGACAATTAGTCCTGTCCCATCCTGTCGTGTCCCATCCAGTCTGCGTACCAAACGCTACCTTAAAAAACAAACGACACCTAAGTTTCAACAGGTCTGAATAATCTCCAATCGAAAATCCGAATCTTGGAAGTCGAAAAGGACGTCGTGGGTGCATCTGAGGTCGATTTCATGGCCCGAAAAGACGATGCGGTCATACGAGTTAGTTGCGCGTTGGACGACCATCCCGTTTCACGAGTTATAAAAATGTTTCGGGAACACCAGATGGTGATGCAGGATACGAACGTTTCAACGACGGAAGACGGGAAAGTTATACATACGTTTTCGTTTCAGTCGTGGTGGTGCCGCCGCGAAACAGCTGAAGGAGAAGCTGGATGCCGCCTTCTCCGATTGAATTCCAGCCGATCGGCCGGCGGTGAAACTTGTATGTAAGATGAAATTTGGCTTAGATCTTGATGGGTATCTGTTTTCTTTCTTTCTAAATAAACTAAAAGGTTGTTAGATTTGACTGATTGCTATATAGATTGATCCATCAGATCATATTTTTGTAGAAATTGTTGGATTTCTGGTGGTAAAAATCTACTAGAGACTTTAAACAAGAGTAATTATGGTAATTTTTATGTTGAATTTAAGGAAGAATATATGCATTTTGGCATCTTTTGGCAAAATTAAGTTAGCTTATTTTTTGAGTACATGTTTGGATGGACATAAGCTAGCTTTTTGACAAGTTATTAGGAGTAGCTTATGAGGAGCTTTTTGTGATTATTCCAATTATGTCCTCGTTAATATCCATTATTTTAATTGATTATTTTTTCTATATATCTTTTTTGGTAATTTTACATGCTTATAAGCTAGTTTTTACCAAACGTGACTTTTTTTATCAGCTAACTTATCAACTAGTTTGCCAAACATAGCCTTTATGTTGATGTATTGGTTGATTTGAATTGGGGATTTGGGTGATTTCATTGTAGAATGATTCTTATGAAGAATCTTGAAACCATGATGAGTACCGGATAGGGCAAGTTGTCTGTCTATGTTTGACAAAACTAGGACCAGATATAATTGGGTTGGATAAGTTATCTCGTTTGTTTAATTATTTTATATGGTGGTTATCGATGGTAATGGAAGAGGAGGTGGCGGAGGTGGTCGACGGTGGTGATAGTGATGTAGGTAGAGGCGGTGGTGGTGGCTGACATGGAAATGGTTGATGGTGGCGGAGGATGTGGACGTTAAAGTGGTGGTTGTACAGGAGGTAGAGGTGGTGGTGGGCGGTACCCGATGGTGGCAATGGGTGGTGGTTGCTATGGTTGTGGAGGATCCATGCCCGTTCCTGACATTTTATAGGCCCTGGGCGAGATATAAAAATGGGCCCTCGATAAATATGGTTTTTTTCAATATATTATTTTTATCATTAAAAATAACATTGAATTCAAAAATACTACTATTTCATATAAAAACGTTTTTTCCAATATTCTTAGACACAAAATCAATCAATAATTATTTATATATTAACATTATCTACCATATCATTTTTATATAGCATTGTAGATTCGTTCAACTATCAAACACATCCTATGATATAGCTTTAATATATGACTATTTGGAGTAACACTGTATATAAATATAAATCAATTCGGTTTCCATGTCACCTCTTGTTAATTGTTTCATCACCATTTTAAATTGTTAGAATTAAAACAAACTTTTTAGGAATCATCAATCTTAGAATCAAATGTTTATGTGCTTATAGCTTGAAATCTTATTCTTGTTTTAGAGATAAAAAAAGTACTTAAATTCACGCACTCGATATTAGGTATTAAGTAATAAAGAGTAAATAATGTATGAAAAAATAAGGGTACTTTGAAATCCTAAATATTGATAAGTTGGTTCGTCTCATATGGTAGGTAATTTTTTCCAAAAGTTAGGAGTTTTCTTAGTTAATAACGATAAATCTACTATATTCTAATATAAAAATAAAATTCATGCGGATTAAATAATCAAAAGAGTTAGTGGGAGATGAATGATAGAGAATATATCAAGGTTTTCTAGGCAAAGTAACTTTAGATTTTGGTACTAGATAAAAAACTTAGAGAAACAATAAGTAATGCTATAAAATGCACCACCAATTGATTTTTACATATTTTATTCTCTAATGTAATTAATTAATACATGTTTGAGCCTTTACTAAATTCTTTTTGGGTCTTAATATAATATTAGACACTAAAAAATTGTATCTCATTTATTTACTAATTTTTTGAACTACTATATATAGTTATATATTATATAGTATATATTAAAAGAAAATGGGCCCCTATTTCTTGTGGGCCTTGGGTGTACGTCCGGACCGCCCTCCCCAGGCACGGCCCTGGGAGGTTCCATCATCAAACTTGGCCATTTGGAGGTCAAAATATTGGCCTCTATATTTTAAATTTAATTATTACAACAATCCAACCAGAAATAACAAGATAACAATTGAATCTTTATATTAATAATACTAATAATGAAAATCCATGCCAAAACGGCCCCAATCGTACAATAGATAAACCAAGGTTTGCAAAGGCAACCTATTCACAACTGGGAATTTTTATAAAGGAAACTATTTGACAGTCTTCTAGCTGGGTCCGCTATATCTTCTCTTTCCCTTTTTCCGCCCTTCCTATATCACGCCTGCCTGAAAAGATTTTTAGTTTTAAAAGAGCGAGGGTTAGACCGAAGGTCTAGTGAGTCCCCTCAAACAATTAAACAACAAAATAGCTTTCCAGAATTAAATCAACAAATTTATAAACACACAAGGATAAACACGCTACTGACCACACGACCGTCAAAGACGATGTGTCTAACTCGCACTGCCTTAATGTTGGGACACACCCCCAACGGCATAAACGGACCACACTCCCCGGCACGAGTAGGCGGGCCACACTCCCCGACTTAAGTCAAAATCTCCACAAATAATGTATGCATACATTTAACATCAACGAATTGAACACACTTAAATAATTTAATAAAATCATGCCATCGTAAGTAAATCAAAGTTTAAGAAATTAAAATTTACATGCTTTCATTACCAAAAGGTTTAGTACAGAAAACTCACCTGACGTCCTTAGCTTAAATCTTGCGCTCACTTTTATACTCCAAACTGGAACCTATAAAACAAGGTATTTCCCGATAAATATCCGATACTTCTTATTTAACCAAGCTGACCTTAACCCAAAATCTCATCGGTCTCTCATTAATAAGAAACCCCGACTCGCTACAATCCAAATCAAGCTCACATTAGAGACATCCTAGTATACCACACCGGAGAAGGACCAATTCACGAGATGAAAGCCAACTCTAAATTAATTAACTAATCTTAAACATAAATTATGCTTCCTTAAAAATTCGGGCCACAATTAAATAGATTGGGCTTCGGCCCATAATTTCAGTCGGGGACCGGGCTGGCCGAGCGGTGTGGCTTGGGCCGAGCGGTGTGGCTTGGCCGACCGGGGTGGCTTTAGCGACCGGGGCCACCCCTTTTCTTGCCGACCGGGTTCATCCCCCCTTGCACCGACCGGTGCCACATTTTCGCTCATTCGACCGGTGCCTATTACTTCGACCGGGGTCAACGAAATCCGGTGACCGGAGTCACTCGAACAGATTTCGAACAAAACCCCAGAACCCAATCACACATCGCAGGTAACCCAGAAATCGACACCAACAACCCAAAACTCACAAATAGATACAGAAACTCTACTTCATTGAACAATTCATTAACCACATAGCCAATCTTATATCGATCTCTCAAAGAAATTTCAAACCTAGAAGACAACTTTCAGATTCAAAACCTCAACCCCAACCATAACTATAAAGATTAAATCAATAATAAATTGAAGGGTTCCAGTCATGAGGAAATTTACCTTCAACAAGGAATGATCCAATCTGAAATTTCTTGCAATCTCCCTTCTTCCTCGGTCTCTCCCTCTAAAATCGCTCCAAAACTCCTTCTCAAGAATGAGCCGCCACCCACACACGCTAAATTTCCTAGGGTTAAAACCCCTTTTTCGAACTTTACACTATAGACCCCTCCCTAATGAGTCTTTTCAACTTTCTTACCCGACTTCTAATATTGCTCATTTTAAACCCGGTTATTACAACTATTTTCATATTGATTTTTTATAATAATTATTATACATGTCGATTAATATTTAATACATGAATTTCCTTGTTCCTTAATTTCTTCACTTTACGATCCAAAATGGCTACCGGTTCCTCTACGTAGCTTATTTTCTCATCTATTTGGACATCTTCAAAAGGTATAACGATATCGCTTTCTGCTAAACACTTCTTCAGATTCGACACGTGGAAAACAGGGTGAATTCCTCTTAAATCCACTGGTAACTCCAGCTTGTAAGCTACCTCCCCAACGCGCTCCACAATAGAAAATGGACCAACAAACCTTGGTCTCAACTTGACCTTCTTGCCAAAACGGACAACTCCCTTCCATGGCGAAACCTTTAACATCACTAAATCTCCTATCTGAAACTGTATCGGCTTCCTTCTCTTATTTGCATACATCTCTTGACGATCTTGGGCTATCTTCAACCTTTCTCGGATTTGACAGACCTTATCGGCCGTTACTTGCACAATTTCTGGTCCTGCTAACTGCTTTTCACCCACCTCATTCCAACATAACGGTGTTCTACATTTTCGACCATACAACGCTTCAAACGAAGCAGCACGAATACTGGCATGATAACTATTGTTATAAGAGAACTCTATTAGAGGTAGATGAGTCTCCCACAAACCTTTGAAATCGATAACACACGCTCGGAGCATGTCTTCTAACGTCTGAATAGTTCTTTCACTCTGGTCGTCCGTCTGAAGGTGATACGATGTGCTCAACTTGAGTTGTGAACCCAATTCTATTTGAAGGCTTCTCCAAAACATCGACGTGAAGCGAGCATCGCGATCTGACACGATAGAAGACGGTACTCCATGTCTGGATACAATCTCATTAATGTACAGTTTAGCCAACTTCTCTAACGGGTACGTCTCCTTGATCGGTACAAAGTGAGCAGATTTTGTGAGTCGGTCCACTATCACCCAAATAGCATCGTGCCCCTTAGGTGATCTTGGCACTCCCGTAACGAAGTCCATTGTTATATCATCCCACTTCCATACCGGTATTTCCAACGGCTGCAATTCCTCGTGTGGCCATTGATGCCCCGCTTTCACCTTCAAACATGTTAGACATCTCTCCACGAAATAAGCTATGTCTTTCTTCAAGCCTGGCCACCAATAACTCTGCTTCAAGTCCCGATACATCTTATTGGTTCCCGGATGTATCGAGTATCGTGACTTGTGAGCTTCTTCCAACACTCTCTTTTGAAGATCTCCCCGCTTTTGGAATCCACACTTTTTTCTCATAACATCTAACCCCACGATGGTCAACGATCAACAAGTTAACAATCCCAACGATTCTTTCACCTTTTAAGTTTTCATCTGACACTGCTTCCTCTTGGTATTTCTTGACTTCGTCTAAAAAGCTAGAAGTTATCTCCACCCTATATGCTACCACCTTAGTTACCGCACTCTGCTCTTTCCGACTCAAGGCGTCCGCCACCACATTAGTTTTACCTGGGTGGTACAAAATCTCACAATCATAATCACTCAGCAACTCCATCCACCTTCGCTGCCTCATGTTTAATTCCTTCTGGTTAAATAGATGTTGAAGACTTTTATGATCGATATAAATTTGGCACCTAACCCCGTACAAGTAATGCCTCCAGATCTTCAACGCGAACACCACAGCTGCCAGCTCCAGTTCGTGCGTTGGATAATTCCTCTCATGCTCTTTCAATTGCCAAGACGCGTAGGCTATTACTTTTCCATCTTGCATCAACACGCACCCTAGACCAAACTTTGAAGCATCGCTGTAAATCACAAATCATTCTGCACCTTTGGGTAACGACAGAATCGGTGCACTACTCAATCTTTTCTTCAATTCGCTGAACGCATCCTCCTGAGTTTCCTTCCATGCAAACTTAACATTTTTCCTCGTTAGATCCGTTAATGGCGTGGCTATCCTCGAGAAGTCCTAAATGAACCTTCGATAGTAGCCCGCCAAGCCAAGGAAACTTCTCACTTCGGACGGCGAATTCGGTACCTCCCACTCTTCGATCGCCTTAATCTTCGCTGGATCTACCTTGATCCCGTCTTCCGACACCACGTGACCTAAGAACTGCACTTCTCTTAGCCAAAACTCGCATTTCGAGAATTTGGCGTACAACTTCTCCCGCTTAAGCAACTCCAACACAACTCGCAAATGCACTTCATGGTCGCTCATGGACTGTGAATAGATCAGTATGTCATCGATGAAGACAATGACACACTTATCCAAGAAGGAACTGCATACTCTATTCATCAAATACATGAATGCTGCCGGTGCGTTCGTCAGCCCAAATGGCATGACTAGGAACTCAAAGTGTCCATACCTCATGTGAAAAGAAGTCTTGGATACATCCTCCTCTCTCACCTTCAACTGATGATAACCCGAACGCAGATCTATCTTCGAGAAGTAACTCGCTCCTTGCAACTGATCAAAAAGATCATCAATCCTGGGAAGTGGATACTTATTCTTAACTGTTACTTTGTTGAGCTCTCGGTAGTCTATGCACATTCTCATAGACCCGTCCTTCTTCTTGACAAATAATACCGGTGCTCCCCATGGCGATGTGCTGGGACAGATGAAACCTTTATCCAGCAGCTCTTGCAGTTGAGTCATCATCTCCTTCATTTCGGCCAGAGCTAAACGATAAGGAGTCGTTGCTATTGGTGCCGCCCCGGGCATCAAATCTATTCTGAACTCCACTTGCCTATCTGGTGGCAAGGTGGTTAAGTCTTCCGGAAACACATCCGGGTACTCACGCACTATCGGAACAGATTCTAATCCCTTCTTCTCTTTCTTAGCGTCTACTACATACGCTAAGAACCCCACACATCCTTTCACTAGACACCGCCTAGCCTTGATCATAGAAATCAAGCATGACTTCCTATCCCGATGATCCCCATACACTATAACTTCCTTCTGATCCGGCAAAGCTATCCGGATTAGCTTCTTATTACAAACAATATTAGCATCATTAGACGCTAACCAATCCATCCCCACAATGACGTCAAATTCCCCCATGCCCATCGGGTATAACCGCAATGGAAAGGTATGACCGTCAATGTCTATACTACACCCGTCATATACTTCTCCCACTAAGACTCGACTATCATCTGCCACTTCTACTTCAAACCCTTGACTAAGCTTCTTGGGTTTTACAAGCAATTTATGCACGAAATTCGGAGACAAATGAACGATTTGTGCCCGAGTCAAACAACACTTTAGAAAAAATCGAGTCTATGGGAAAAGTACCTGTCACCACATTTGGCGTCTCCACCGCCTCTTCTGTTGTCATATTAAAAGATCTAGCTCTCGCCCGAGCTGGCTCCACCTTCTTCTCGCTCCCCTTATCTCCATATACTCCAGCAGCTCCCTTCTTCAACTGAGGGTAGTTGGTTCTGATATGATCAGGAGACCCACACTGATAACAAGATCTTGGCCCACGACAATCACGAGCCATGTGTCCGGTTTTCCCACATTTGAAACACCCTTCTCGCTCCAGCAGACACTCCCACTTGTGAACCCGATTACACTTGCTGCATGACTTATTTTCAAACTTCGAATTAACTCGATGGTCATGTCTTACCGATTTAAACGTCTTGGAATCACGAGTAGACCCTTCCCACTTTCGTTTGTCACCGCTTCTTTCGGTGGCCTGCCGATTCTTTCTTTCTCTCTCAACTCGGCTGCATTCACTGCTGCCTGAAATGTTGCTGGTTCTTTGTTCGAGACAAACTTTTGAATATTACCACTTAATCCATAGATGTAACGCTCCACTCGCCTTTCCTCGTTAGGCACATAGACTTCAGCAAATCGGGATTTCTTGACGAATTTGGTTGTATACTCCCAGACCGTCATATCCTTTTGTTCCAAGCTCAGAAATTCTTCCTCCAACTTCTTAACCGCCGCCAGCGGGCAAAATTGTGCCCTGAATCTTTTCACGAACTCATTCCATGGCATATCTCTAGCCATCGTTGAACCTTACCCTCCAGACTCCACGTCCCACCACATTACCGCCTCGTCTTTCAGCATAGACAACGCATACACAACCCTGTCCCCTTCAGAACACTTGCTGGTGTCGAATGCCATTTCTATCCCTTTTATCCATTTCATTGCCAACACTGGATCACATTCTCCCTTGTAAGTAGGGGGTTGTGTAACAATAATACTAATAATGAAAACCCAACCAGAAATAACAAGATAACAATTGAATCTTTATATTAATAATACTAATAATGAAAATCCATGCCAAAACGACCCCAACCGTACAATAGATAAACCAAGGTTTGCAAAGGCAACCTATTCACAACTAAGAAATTTATAAAGGAAACTATTTGACAGTCTTCTAGCTGGGTCCGCTATATCTTCTCTTTCCCTTTTTCCGCCCTTCCTATATCACGCCTGCCTGAAAAGATTTTTAGTTTTAAAAGAGCGAGGGTTAGACCGAAGGTCTAGTAAGTCCCCTCAAACAATTAAACAACAAAATAGCTTTCTAGAATTAAATCAACAAATTTATAAACACACAAGGATAAGCACGCTACTGATCACACGACCGTCAAATACGATGTGTCTAACTCGCACTGCCTTAATGTTGGGACACACCCCCAACGGCATAAACGGGCTACACTCCCCGGCACGAGTAGGCGGGCCACACTCCCGGACTTAGGTCAAAATCTATGCATAGAATGTATGTATACATTTAACATCTATGAATTAAACACACTTAAATAATTTAATAAAATCATGCCATAGTAAGTAAATCAAAGTTTAAGAAATTAAACTTTACATGCTTTCATTAACAAAAGGTTTAGTATAGAAAACTCACCTGACGTCCTTACCTTAAATCTTGCGCTCACTTTTATTAATTATGCGGTTTGTACCTATCATATTTTATGCCTACAATCCAATAATTATAAATTCAAAAACACATTATAAAAATACAATTTACTGTTTATGCGATTTTTATTCCTAGATGTCTAGGCTCTAGCTAGCAGTATATCCAAATAACAATTAGAGTAATTGTTCGATATAAGAGTTTACCAATTAGATCTCCACAAGGTAGGTTCAGTGGTGGCCGTCGTGGCATAGTAGTCTCGGTTATTATTTCTTCTTTTCGATGAACTTTCATGGTAACAAAACAACCCCACCAGTTGAACTTGAAGGTATGCTTGCAGGATCCTGTTATGGGACTAGTTACAAAACCTATATATATATATATATATATATATATATATATATATATATACCATAATTAATCAAAATCGAGAAATTAATTAAGGACATAATGAAGATGTATATATAGTGCCATAGAATTACAAGAGAAATCGTCACTTACAATTTATGAATTTGTACAGATCATGAAATTTGCAAAGTAAGAGAATGAACAATTGAAGACATATAAATGGATATATATGTATACTAGTGGGAGCCGTAAATGTAAACGATTTTGAAGTTTTAGTCTATGCAACAATTTACCGGGTAAGATTGTAGTCCATCAAAATGGTATCGTATGTAAAAATTTACCCAGCATCCACTTATCAGATAAGACTCTCAATCCTTATTATCTAGTAAAAAGGTAAGTGAATCGATAACGTTTATCGGGTAAGTGTTTAACAAACGACCCCTTAGGGGGCGTTTGGTTCGCAGAATGTTTTTGGATGGAATGGAATATGTCAAAGGAATTTAACTTTGATGGAATTGGAATGGAATGTTGTCAGGTTTGACCACCTGTTTGGTTGACAGAATTGGAATGGAATCTGTTAAATGAATTGGAATTTTTCTGTTTGGTTCACAGATTGTAGCTTCGAAATTGAAATGAAATTTTGGTAAATGACCAAAATACCCTTTTTGATTATTTTAATTTTTTAAACAAAAATTACTTTAATAAAATAGTCATTAAATAGTTTAATTTTTAACAAAAATTGTTTTTATTATTTTAGCACATGAATGATGCCGAGAGAGAGAGGAGAGGAGAGAGATTGGAGGAGAGAGAGAGGAGAGATAGAGGATAGAGGGAGAGAGAGGAGAGAGAGGAGAGAGAGGAGAGATAGAGGATAGAGAGGAGAGAGTGGAGGAGAGAGAGGAGAGAGAGAGGAGAGATAAATAGAGAGGGAATAGAGAGAGGGAAGAGAAAGAGAGAGGAAAGAGGGAAGAGAAAGAGAGAGGAGAGAGAGAGAGGAGAGATAAAGAGAGAGAGAGGAGAGAGGGAAGAGAGAGAGAGAGGGAGGAGAGATAGAGGATAGAGAGAGAGATAGAGAGATGAGAGATAAAGGGAGGAGAGAGAGAGAGAGGAGAGAGAGAGGATAGAGGGAGAGAGAGGAGGAGAGAGAGAGAAGAGAGAGAGAGAGGATAGAGTGGAGGAGAGAGAGGGAGAGGGAGAGGGAGAGAGAGAGGAAAGAGAGGAGAGGAGAGAGAGGAGAGAGGGAGAGAGAGATAAAGAGAGGAGAGAGAGAGGGAAGAGAGAGAGGGAGGAGAGAGAGATAGCGAGAGCAGAGAGAGGAGAGAGAGGGAGATAGAGATGAGAGAGATAGTTGGTGTTTGTTGATAATCAATATTAGTAGGGTTTAGTTTGGAGTAAAGGGTAAATTTGGAATTATCAAAATATAAGATTTCATTCCATTGAAATCATTGGGTTTTATTATGGAATGTTCAAATCCTTCATTTGTGGAATTTGGTGGAATTCACACATTCCTTCCATAGAAAAGAATGAACCAAACAAGGGAATTGAATTTGGTCAAAGGAATTGGACATTCCAATTCCATCAGAATCTGCGAACCAAACGCCCCCCTTAGTCTTTACATATCCAAACATTTTGAACGAAAAATTCAATACATTTAACCCAATCCAATCTAATTTAATTATTACTAAAGAATAAAAAAGAAATTGTTTGAAGTAATATTTGTATTTTGCATCTTGATGTAGGAGACCGTTAAAATGATTCTATGTTTGAAAATATTGGATGTAACCAAACCAATTTAATCATCCATTGGTATTGATCGACTCTGCAAATCCAATTTATCTCTTAGTCCCACCTTTTTTTTTTTATCATCTTCCCAAACTTTACAATCTTTTATCATTTGAATCACCACAACAACCTTATATCATTTGAATCACTACAATTTGTCAACGGTTCTACAACAAGTTGTTACAAAACCAACATTTTCTACCATTAAATGGAAGTATTGAACAATTCAATTTGCTTTTATACATGACAATTAGAAGCAATCAGTGACCATAAAATTTTAAACTAATAATCCTTGGTATGGATCTGAAAATATAGATCAATCATTATTTGTCTGTCCGGTCACTAAACAACATTACATAGATATGCAAGTTAACTACAACAACCAAAGCACTTGGAAACCCCCTAGTAACCTCGAAATTACCGGTCTAACATTTGATTTGTTGGGTCAATAACTCACCAATGTTACTACAACCCTTTTTAGCTATTGAATTCATTGGTAGTGCTTCCCTTACACTACAAGCATGAAAAAATAAACAACATTATAGTTTCCAAATACACTTAGAAGCTCCATTACAAATGCAACTATGCCTCTAGGAAAGCTTTTATATTTGTTAGTGTATATGAGTTATGTTAATGCAAGTTAAGGTTTAAGGTCTTTCATGTTAAGGTATGTTAAGATTCAGAGACTGGTTGACAGTTACTGAATGGTTTAGTGCAGAATGATTAAGTGGTTTGAGTGATTAAGAGGTTTTTATGATATACTGTAAAATAAAATATGGTTGTTTGCTAATTGTTCATAATGAAATTAGGGCGCTTAATGGTTAGGAGAGAGTCGGGATACAAAATCATTCAGAGGATTTTGGAACTAGGCAGCTTTTTTTTTCCAAACAAGATTCACCTCTTAGCGATTTAGATGTTGCCTCTTAATAGAACCATTAAGACGTAAAAAAGCTGTTGAATATTTGTCTCCAAGAAAAGTCAATAGCCACCTTTCAACCCACCTTATTTGCAATGTTTTAAAACCCGGGTCGACCCGGTTGAACCGGGAACCGGTCGAGAGACCGGGTCAACTATCACCGGGTTTTTAGGGATTTATGAACCGGATCGAACCGCCGGGTTTTTGAGAAAACCGGTTGAACCGGTATGATTGAACCGACAAAAACTCGGGTTGACCAGGTTAAAAAAATATTTTTTTTATATTTGTGTTTTTTATGTTTTTAGATTGATATAAAACTTGTTGTTATGTGTTTTTTTTAATGTTTTTGAATTGATGTAAACCTTTTGTTATGTGTATTTTTAATGTTTTAACTTGTGGACATCAAATTCTTGGTTTTATATATATACATATATAAAGGGAGGATCATGCGAGAAGTTAAACATTTTGCAAGAAGGCGAGGAGTGTTTAATCATATATGATTACACGGCTTGTAAGTGTGTTTAATCATGTATGATTAAACGTTTATGTATTGCCAATATAACATGTGTTTAATCATATATGATTAAGCTTCTGTATCATATATGATTAAACATTTCTCGCCTTCTCACAAAATGTTTAGCTTCTCGTTTGAACCTACCCCTACACACACACACACACACACATATATATATATATGTGCAAGAAAATGAAAAATACGTAAAATTTTTGAAACCGGGTCAACCACCTGGTTGAACCGTGACCATCACATCGGGTCAACCAAAAAACCGATTTTTAAAACATTGCTTATTTGAAAGAGTTTGGACGGCTCATGCAGAAATCAAATTGTTCTTTGCATGCCCATGTGATTCTCATGTGATAAAAAGAATTAGTGGGCAGGTAGCTTAAGAATTGAAGAATATGGTTTCACACCAATTATTATATATACTCTTATCTTTCTCAAAATATAGATGTACTCTCAATAACTCTCTTCATTCTCTACGTCTCTCTCTAAATTATATATATAGAGAGAGAAATTTATATTAGACGTAGGTTTCGGTTTTCGATTTGATTTCTCCATTGTTTTTCGTTCCAAGTATTGTACTCAAACATCGTGATAGTGAACTTCTAGGTGATCTCCTCCGCCCGTGGTTTTTCCCGTTTTTGGGTTTTCCACGTAAATACGGTGTCGTCTTTCCCTTTAATTTTCTGCACTTATTTACATACGTGTGTTGTTAGTTCGATTGTTTTGGATTATTTGTTCGTTGGAGTTTTTCGATAAATAATTCTTTTTCCGCTTGAATCAATACGGTTCTAATTTGGAGCTGTTAATGTATATGTGTAAGGCCAAAGCCCAATGTCTGTATAAGGCCCAGGCCCATATAGTCTCTGTATAAATACCTTGTATCTTCTAGTTTAGGTTAATTTTTCTCATTATTACTTTTCATATTGTACGTTTATTCTCTCAATCAATATATCGAGGTTTCAAACCTTCAGCATATTCATCGTCTCATTTAATCACATTCATCTTCTAACATGGTATCAGAGATGTAGATTTATTCATCGATTTCACTGTTCATCGATTTCACTGTTCATCTGAATCGCAGTCGCCCCTCGCCGCTGTCGCTCGTCGAAATCCAGTCGCCACTCACCGCCTCTCGTCGCCTTAATCGATCGTTGTTTGTTAATCAATCGTGGTATCTGTTTATTCGCCATCGCCGCCCTCTCTGTAATCAAGTCGAAGCCCTAGCCGTAAACCGGAAGATTACCGGTCGCAAACATCATACCAGTCGTTACACTGGTCGACGCATACCAGTCGACACATATCGGTCGACACCCAAGTCCGGTCCACTTCATACCGGTCGCTCACCTTACCGGTCCATACCGGTCACAACACCTTACCGGTCTATACCGATCGCAACCTCATACCGGTCCATACCGGTCGCAACACCTTACCGGTCCATACCGGTCGCAACCTCATACCGGTCCATACCGGTCGCAGCCTCATACCGGTCCATACCGGTTGCAACACCATATCGGTCCATACCGGTCACTCTAGTGTAAATCTGAAAAGTTTCTCGTTGCATCCATGGTTGCCCATCTCAGTCACTCAAATCCCAAGTCCAAAGGTAAATGGACCAACAGAAACCATTCCAAATCTGTGGGAAAGTCGAACACATCTGAGTGTACCTTTTGCCATTCTACTGCTCATCTTCTCCTTGATTGTCCTATTCGCAAGTGCCGTCGGTGTGGCATCACTCATCTGCGCCATTATGAGTCTGACTGCCCTCAGAACCAGACTCACGCTGTTGCTGGATCTACTATTGCTAATAACGAGGTTTCTCCAGTCTCCTCACCTGACCTCATGGAACAGATGCGTTGCAATCAGGAGCTCATGGAGCAGATCATGTCTGGTGCTATGGGTATGAATTCTCAACACTCAACTGCATCAGGTAACTCATGGCTTTTTGACTCTGGGTGCTGCAATCATATGACTCCCTGTACTGATGGTTTTGTTTCTAAGAAACCACCTCAGCATTTTACGTCAGTACGAACTGCAGACAACACTGGCCTACCGGTATCCTTTAGTGGAAATGTCTCCACTCCTCATATACAATTACCAGATGTTCTAAATGTTCTGAAACTATCTTTGAGCTTAGTTTCGATTGCGCAGCTTCTAGAATCTAATCTGATCATTTTATTCCATTCTTCTAGTTGTGTTGTACAGGATCCAAAGACCAAGCAGATCCTTGGACTCGGTCGTAAAGTTGGGCGGATGATTGAAGTAGTCTACCTTCATCTTCCATTACCCTCTTCAAGTCTTGTTGCCTCAGTTTCCAACACGTCTTCCTTTGACTTGTGGCATGCTCGGCTAGGTCACTTATCTCTAGCCAGAATAAAATCATTAGCTAATTTAGGGGTGTTAGGAAATTGTGTGTCAACTGAAAATATTTCTTGTTTATAATGCAAACTTGGCAAACATCATGCCTTATCTTTTGAAACAAATGAGTTTAATTCTCCTTCTCCTTTTGATCTTATTCATTCTGATGTATGGGGACCAGCACCACATCCATCCATGGGGGGTGCTCGTTATTTTGTTATTTTTATCGATGATCATACACGTTTCACATGGATATATCTCATGAAACATCGTTCGGAGCTACCTAAAATTTATATTATGTTTGCTCGGATGATTCAAACCCAGTTCTCAAAATCTATAAAGATTCTTAGGGCTGACAATGCTATGGAATACAAAGAGTCCTCTCTTCTCTCCTTTCTTCAATCTCAGGGGACTCTCTCTCAGTACTCCTGTCCCGGCACATCTCCTCAAAATGGTCGTGCCGAACGCAAACATCGTCATATTCTAGATACAGTTCGCACTTTCAGGATCTTAATTCTAACCAAGAATAAACTCTCAGAAAACAATATTAAAGAAGCTGCGTAATAGCACTTTAATATTCAGAAAAACAATGAAACAGTGAATTAACAGAATAACTTGTAAACTTGTATTGACAGATTGAAGTTACAAGATTAAACACACAACCTCAATATTGATGAACAGGCTCACCAATACGAATTCTACTTCTCTAGAATTAGGGTTCTAACCTTGAGGTTGATTCTCTCTATGAAAGCTAAAACTCAGAATTCTAAAGTTCTAAAGTTGTATCTAAACAATTCTAACTAATTCTATATATACTGAAGATAAACAATAATTACAAATAATAAAAGATCTTCAGTATAATCTTCCATCATTATCTCCAAGCTTCCATGAATATCTTCAATACAGCTGTCATCCTTTCCATACTGATCTTCATCTTATAAGCAACATTAATTCTTCAGAAGTATTAATACTCTGAGCAGTATTAAGTTCAGCAGTACTAACTATGCTCAGCAGTATTAACTTTGTTCTAGCAGTACTAACTTGTATCAACAACATTAACATCAACTTGCAACATTAACTATACTTAAGCAAATCTGTAATTCCCAACAATCTCCCCCTAACTTGACTTTTAGGAAGAGAAGTCAAGTTCTTCAGATGCTCCCAAAATACCATTCTTCAGATCCCTGTATCAACATTTAGCCCCAAACTTTGATTGATCATTCTCTGAATCAGATACTTTGCCATTTCTGAGTTTTCAACACATCCAAGCTTCTTCTTCAACATTGCATGAAGCTTCAGTCTGCTATGGTTGTATACTCTATCCACTAGAAAGTATTCTATGTGATTTATGTCTAAAGTCACTGAATATACTCCACTAGTTTCATATAGAGTCCAATTGTTGACAGTTTGAAACACATTCCTTATCACTCCTTCTACTTCATCAGGTTTGAACATCATACACAGATACTCCATCATCAGTTTTGTAATTGAAATCCCTGGAGCTTTTAACTGATCTGCATACAACTTCATCCCTATTTCAAACATTTCTTTTATATCAGATCTATAGCATGTTCTAACAATCTTTGCCCAGGTATTGAATACCTCATACTTTTAATCCTTCCTCTTCAGCCTTATGTATTCCTTACCATCCACTGTCAATGTATCCCAGAGAATAACCTCAGGAGGCTTTACACCAACAGGTTCAGCTGAAATTGGTTCAGGCAGTTTGTCCATCACTACCATATACATATTTATATCATCAGTGCTTGAAGGCTCTTTCTTTTCAGATGACTCAGGTGCCCCTTCTTCTTCAGCAACCTTCTCAGCCTCTCCTTCAGCTATTCTAGGCTTCTTGGTCATCTTTCTCCTTGCCATCATCTTTGTCCTTTTTAAAGTCCTTAGACTTTCACCAATAGTGGCTTCCTTCTTTGGAGTTTCTTGCTCATCTGGAAAAGGTTTTTCTATGAAATCATTGCTTTCTTTCATTCTCTTCTCCATCTCCATCTCCATCCTGGCAGTTTCATTTCCTTGAAGCTTTGTCATCTCTGCATCATACAGCCCTTTGATTTTCTCAAAAGACATCTTTGAGAACATTTCCACTTTGACACCTACAGCACCCTTGAGGAAAGTAATCATTTTCTTTCTCTCTTGAGCACCAGGTATGTCTTTGAAGGTTGTCTTCTCTTTGCATCCATTTTGATCTTTCCAGGCTTCCTTAGAGATGTGGCTTTCTTCTTGGCTAGTTCTGTTGCAAGACTTTGTTGATAAGCTTTATTGAGTTCTGCAGCCATAGCTTTTGCTATCTCTCTATCTTTTTCTACTTGCACATTTTCTGCTTCTTCACGTTCAGCTTGTATCTTTCTAGCCAGAGCTTCATCTGACTCAATCAACTTTTGCTTTTTCATTGGTTGATCAAATTCCACTAGCTTTGCTTTGCCTTTCTCTTTACTCATCACTTTCTGAATACTAACTTTCTTGATAGCTTCAACATTGTCTTTGATGACAACTCCTTTGGCCTTTGAAGTGACCTTGGGAGTATCATGCGTGGCTTTGATTAATGCTTCAGCTGTCTCAAGTTCTTCCAAATTTCTGCTCTGAAGATCACTTAACACTTCTTTCACCATTTCTGCTGCTTCATTCAGTTCAACAGCATTAACAGTTTCTGCTGCTTTATTTGCTTGAGCAACATTAACTGTTTCTGCTGCTATTGATTCTGTTACTGCTGCTGCTTGAGATTCTATTTCTGCTTCTTGTACAACATTTTCTGCAGCATTAACTGTTTCTGCTGCTATTGATTCTGTTACTGCTGCTGCTTGAGATTCTATTTCTGCTTCTTGTACAACATTTTCTGTAGTTTCTTGCTCCCCCTCAAACTCAACTTTCTCTTGCTCCCCCTTAGCTTTGGCATCTTCCATACTGACATCAGCTTCTGACTCCCCCTTTTTGGGAGCATCAGTCACTGGTTTCCTCCTTCTTAGTACAAATTGTTTCTTCTTCTTTTGCAGAATCAATTTCTTCACCATTTGCTTCAGGTTGACAATCTGTTCTTGTTGTAACAGAACTATCAGTATCAGCTCCTCTATATCTTTGCCCTGTTTGATCACATCCATGTTGATGTTTCCCATTGCTTCCATCAATTCATAGTAGTCATATCTGTCCTCACCTTCTCCAGAAGTGTTACCCTCTTTTGAAGGATCATTGGATCTTTTTGTAGTAGAGGTCTTCTGCCTAGCAGAAACACCTGCTACCTCCGTGGTTTCTTGGCACCTGGGGCCTTTGGATGATTGCTCACCCAAAGTTGCCATGGGGAAGGTCTTATTTATGTTACCACTGACCTCCTCTGTGCTAGCAGGAGTAGTGGCAGCCTTAGCACCCATATGCTCAACCATCTCCTCAGTGAGCACCTCCTTGGGGTTGGGAGACACCCCTGTGGTTTCCCTGTAGATATTCTCTAAAGGAGAATTCTCCCTTAGAGGGCTTAAAGGCTCTGTTGGTGATGGTACAAGAAGGGAATGAGCCTTCTTTACCTTTTTCCTGATATAAGTTTGGGTAATTGGAGAGATTGTCTTTTGAAGTAGAGACTGTGGGATAGATATAGAGTGGGAAGGTTGGGATTAGCTAGCAGTGGGATGGTCTAATGAGGGCCTTGACCCTGCTGCCATACCTTCTTCACTGTGGGACACCACCATCGTTGTAGAGAACAATGGGGTGTCAACTCCTTCCGAGTCCAAAGGGGATCTCTTCATGTTTGAAAAGACCTTACCTTTGGGAATTTTTGGTACATATACCACATCAAAGTGAGGCATATCCGTCAATTCGTGGGTTATAACTTCTTGTACAAACCCAGGTTTGAGACAAGATCACTGAAAATCATTTTAGAAAAATTATACTTTCTGGCAGTGGCCAGGCAGACCAAAGCATAAGCAATGGTACTGCTAAACTCACTCCATCCAGTAGTCTTTTTAGAGATACAATGCATTAAGGTATGAACAAGAAAACGCCATTGGGTATAAAATTTTGCTTTTGAGAATTTAAAACCACCCAATTGGCCTCCATACCCCATTCTTGACAAATTGGAGAATAAATCCTCATTAGGAATAGAGGTTATACCTGCAACATCGTCTAGACGTAGACAGATGCGTATCACCTCTTCAGATACGGACAAGGGTTTGTCACACACCCTTGTTTTCAGAAACTGCACACCATTCTCTGTGACTATGGTGGCATTCGCCCAAAATTGCCTTTGGTGTTCAATGTAGATAACAGGTGACACAGTTAGAGCATGGGCGATATGGCTAGACTTCAGAAAATCCACTATCTGATGAAAGCCTGCAACTTGCTTTGGCTTTTGTAGCATCGCGATTTCATTGTGCTCGTCAATGAATGCCATGGATGCCATTGAATTGTAGTATTCGTGCCTGAAACACTTGATTCTTGAGAGAAAAGGGTTAGAGAGAAAGTGAATAGTATTCAAAGAGTCGTTATGATCTTTTAAGCGGGCAAAGGGTATTTATAGAGTATGGGACATAAGCAGTATTAAGTAACTAGCAGTATTAACTGAGAGCAATATTAACCACTAGCAGTATTAACTGAGAGCAGTATTAACCACTAGCAGTATTAACTAACTAGCAGTATTAACTGAGAGCAGTATTAACCACTAGCAGTATTAACTGTGCACTGGCAGTATTAAAACTGCACTGGCAGTATTAACTATACTTACTCTTTTTGAAGCTTATGGAGGTCTGATCAAGGCAATAACTTTCTGTGAAAGATGATTAGCAGCACACAAATAACCAAAATAACAGGTATAAAAACACTTTTTAAAAGCATGAGCTCATTCAGAGTTGATCATGCCCACACTTGAGACCAAGAAAGTGAATCTACCCACATCAAAAGCTTAGGTGAATAGATCTGCAAACTGGTTGTCAGTATGAACTTTAGCAACTTGAATGAGCTTCTTTTCATTGCAATCTCTGATAAAGTGATGCCTGATCTCAATGTGCTTTGTTTTGGAGTGCTTGACTGGATTGTTAACAATGCTTATAGCACTGCTGTTGTCAATAAAGATTGGAGTGTGAAGAAATGTTACCCCATAGTCCAACATCTGATTTTGAATCCATAGAAACTGAGAGCAGCAACTTGCAGCAGCAATATACTCAGCTTCTGTTGTTGATAAGGACACTATGGTTTGTTTCTTACACTGCCAAGATACTAGTCTTGCACCCAAAAGTTGACATCCCCTTGAAGTAGACTTTCTGTCAATGTTAGCCCCACCCAAGTCACTATCTGAATAAGCAATCAAGTCAAATGAAGATTCATATGGATACCAAAGACCTAATCTAGGTTGCCCTCTTAAGTATCTGAAAATCCTCTTCACAGCTTGAAGATGTGATTGTTTTGGCTTGACTTGGAATCTGGCACATACACATACTGGAAACATGATGTCTAGTCTTGAGGCTGTGAGATACATGAGAGATCCAATCATTGATCTGTATAGATGGACATCAACATCCTCCCCCTCAAGATCAGCAGTGATCTGTTTGTGAGTTTCCATTGGTGTGGTTGCTGGCTTTGAGTCTTTTAGACCATATTTCTCCAGGATGTCTTGCACATACTTTGATTGACTGATAAAGATCCCATCTGACTGCTGTTTCACCTGAAGTCCAAGGAAGAAGGTAAGTTCACCCATTGAACTCATTTTAAAGCTCTTGTGCATCAACTCTTCAAAGTCTCTACACATCTGATCTTTTGTGGATCCAAAGATGATATCATCCACATAGTTCTGAACTAGTAGGATGTCCTTCTTACTTCTTTTAATGAAAAGGGTCTTGTCAATTATGCCTTTTTCAAACCCATTTTCCAAGAGATAGGTAGACAGAGTGTCATACCATGCTCTTGGGGTTGGATGTAGACCATAGAGTGCTTTCTTCAGCTTGTATACTCTGTCAGGATATGAAGGATTTTCAAACCCAGGTGGCTGACAGACATATACTTCTTCATCAATTGTACCATATAGAAAGGCACTCTTTACATCCATTTGATAGACCTTGAACTTCATGTATGAGGCATAGGATAGGAACAGCCTAATTGCCTCTACTCTTGCCACTGGAGCAAACACTTCATCATAATATATGCCCTCTTCTTGAGTGTACCCTTGTGCCACAAGCCTTGCTTTGTTCCTGATCACAATACCTCTCTCATCCTTTTTGTTCCTGAAAATCCACTTGGTGCCTATAGCTCTATGACCTTTTGGAAGGTCCACCAAGTCCCAAACATCCTGTAGTTTGAATTGAAGTAACTCTTCTTGCATGGCTTCTATCCAACTTGAATCTTTCATTGCATCATATGCCTTCTTAGGCTCAATCTGGGATAGGAAACAGGAGAGTACTGTGTGTTGTTGATCCTACAGCTCTTGAAGTCTGCTTTGATTCCTTGTTATCATAGGAGAAGAGATGTCTCCTATGACCAGCTCTGGAGGATGATTCTTTTGAGTTCTAGTCTGAAAACTAGGTTCTTCATGAATTCCCACCTCTAGATTGGAATCATTTAAGTCATCTGAGGGGATCACCTCAGCTACTTCTAGCTCTTTATGCACTGAAGATTTCTCTTCTCTTCTTTCTTCTTCACTCTGTATTGGCTCAGTTATAGTTTCTTTTTCACAGAATTCAACAGGTTCTTTTGTAGGCATAGGAAAGATCACAGACTGAGGAATAATGTCTTGAACTTGTGTGTCCCCTGATCCTCCACTTCCTGAACCTGCATAGTCATCACTACTGAAACCAAAAGAGTTAGTTAGTGAATCAATGTCAAACAGCCACTGAGGACCAGACCCAATAGTATTTGGTGTGTTCTCATTGCATTTGACATTGTCACTTTCCTCAATTATTCTAGAAGAAGTATTAAAAACTCTGTAAGCCTTAATCTGAGATGAGTAACCAACAAGAAATCCATCATCTGCCTTGCTATCAAACTTTTCTAAGTGAGATTTGGTATTGAGAATTGTACAAGGACACCCAAAAGGTTTGAAAAATCCAATAAAGGGTTTTCTTTTATTTAAAAGCTCATAAGGTGTCTTGTTTTTAGGCTTGACTACTAGTACTCTGTTTTGGACATAGCAAGAAGTATTAACTGCTTCTGCCCAGAAAGTTATTGGCAGTTTAGAATCAGCTAACAGAGATCTAGCAGCCTCAATCAGTGTCCTATTCCTTCTCTCAGCAACACCATTTTGTTGTGGAGTCCTAGGAGCACTATATTGCCACTCAATTCCTTTTTCTTCACAAAAGGTGTTTAGGTCAATATTTTTAAATTCAGTACCATTGTCTGACCTAATGACTTTTACTTTTTGATTAGTTTGGTTTTCAATTCTTAGAATAAAGGATTTGATCAGTCCACTTGTCTCATCCTTAGTCCTTAGAAAATATACCCAAGTAAATCTAGAGTAATCATCAACAATAACTAGGCAGTATGATTTTTCCCTATGCTCATAACGTTTGTAGGGCCAAACAGATCCATATGCAATAAATGAAGAGAAGAAGAAATAGTGTTCACCTCTTTGGACTTATGAGAAGTTTTGTGTTGTTTACCTTTGAGACAAGCAACACAATGATCATCACATGAATAGACTTTAGAAGGCAAACCTCTTACAAGGTTGTTTTTAACATGTTTATTTATTGTTTTAAAATTCATGTGACACATCCTTCTGTGCCAAAGTGATGATTCATCCAGAGAAGCTTTTGACACAAGACAATTTAGGGATGAATCAGATGAAACACTTTCCATATCCAAACAGTAAACATTATCCTTTCTGGAGTTCTTAGTAGTATCATCTTTTCATCAACTACCTTGAATCCAGGAGCAAGAATAATACATTTAAAATCTGTAAACAATATACTATGTTGTTTGTCACAAACCTGTGATACACTTAACAGGTTGTACCTTAACTGTTCAACATAGAATACATCTTCAAAGGTCATTTTACCTTTGGTCACATCACCTTTACCACTGATTTTACCTCCATCTGGAGTATTCCCAAAAGCAACATGTCCACCATCATTTTTTTTGAAGTTTTTGAGGCAAGACATGTTCCCTGTCATGTGCCTAGAGCAACCACTATCAACATGCCAGATGCTCTTCCCCTTGAGCTGTTGGTTGCCCTACACATAAGATTAGACAATTAGTATTGATTGAGGACCCAAGCCAAAGTGGTCTTGGGTCTCCCTTTCTCATCAAAATACTTACATTCCTTTTTGATGAGGTTTTTAAAATCAGAACACTTAGTATTTGAGTACTTTGTCAAGATTATTGGTCTAGCAGCACTAATACTAGAAGCAGCACTAACTTTGGAAGTACTAACCTTGTTAGCAGCACTAACAGAGTTAGCAGTATTAACTTTTGAAGAAGTACTAACAATGTCAGTAGTACTAACATTGTTAGCAGTAGTATTAATTCTAGCAGCACTATTATTGTCAGCAGCACTATCAGCTTTAGTGCTTTTAGGTATCCAGATCTTGACACTGTCTTCCACATTCCTTTTCTTCATGTGGCTTTTAGATTTAACAACTTTCTTAGCCACATGGTTCTTTTCTTTCTTCCTATAACCAAAGGGTTTTTGAGTAGATCTCTGAAAGTTCAGCCTTTGGTTCATTGGATTGAAATAGCAGTATTTGGCAATGTGATTTAGCTTTCCACAGATAAAACAGGGTTTTGGTCTATTGATTTTACTCAGATCAATCCCTTGTTTTTGTGCCTACTGATTATTCCAGTTTCTCTGATTTCCCCTTGGTTTATCATGTTTTTAGGGCTCAGATTTATTGCATGCACACTGTTTGCAAGGGATAGGGTTCACAACAGTGGTCTATTTATAGTGAACCTTCTTGTTCTTTCCCTCAGTCTTCTCTATCTCATTGGACTTGACCCAATGCTTTCCACATCCCTCATTGGTAATTATGTGGTTTTTTTTGTAGGAATCTCACCACTCACAGTACTGTCCTTATTCTTGACAGTTTCTTTCTCAATTTTATCCTTAACAACTACTTCTTCAAAGGAATCTATGTCAGTGGCTCCCTCAGGCAGGTCCTTCCTATCCTTTGTCTCTAACAAGTCTGAACTAGGAGGGATGTAGTTGTTGTTGTAGGGTGGTGGTGTGGTATTGTACCCTATTCCTTTTCTGAGTTTATCATGAATCTGAGTTTGTAGTAAAGAATCCATTGCTTTAGAAGCATTGGAAAACTTTTCTACATCTAGCTTGACTTTAGCTAGCTCTCCTCTTAACTTTTCACTCTCCTCTTTGGATTTAGTCAATTGAAGTTCTAGGTCATTCTTCTCCCACTTTCAGTAGTTTGTGTCATAAGAATGTTGAAGCTCATTGGCTTGAAAACTCTTAATTTGCTCTTCAAATCTCTCAACAATCCTCACATAATCTTTTATGTCCTTTTCTAATCTCTTAAGGTCGTCACTCATGTTCTGGTTGTGATCCCTGTACCTTTTAACAGTGTTAATGCAATTTTGAGAACAAAGATTAGAAGTTACCTCTGTTGGGAGATCAGACACCTCTGCCATTAAAGCTTGGTTTTGGATAGCCTCTTCTGCTTGATCACTCCAATCAAACCCCATACCTTGTTGAGAGACTAGGGCTTGAGCAGAGTTTCTGTTATTATTGAAGCTTCCAGACTGAGCTTGTTGGTGGTTGTTGTTGTGAGACACTCCACTTCTGCATTCCCTAGCAAAGTGTCCCTTCTTATGGCATTTATAGCATTCCACCTTTGACTTGTCAAATCCTGCTCTATCTTCTCTTCTTTGGGAGAAGTTGTTCCTCCCAGTTCTCTTGATGAACTTCTTAACTCTCATAGAGAGCATGGCCATTTGCCATTTAATGTCCATCTCTTCAAGATCATCCGGATGGAGTTGTTCCAAGTCATCATTAATTAGAGAAGAGTTTCCATGACTGGACAGAAAGGCTTCAAACACAGATTCAGTGCCTTTATCTTGATTTGCTCCATTAGCAACACTAATTGATTCAGGGTTAGAGGTAGAATCAATTGATGCTGATAGGAGTGCAGCATTGTGAACATACCCAGAAGGCTTCTTCTTAGCCTCTACCTCAGATTCAAAAAATCTTAGATCATTGTATAGATCATCAAGTTCCTTTTCTTCCAGTTGATCATTCTGTCTGAAAGAGACAGTATACATGGTCCATTCATCACCCAGGGACCTTAGAAACTTCCTGTGTAGATCATCTTGATCAATTTGTACTCCCACAGTAGCTAGTTCACCAATTAGCTTGTTGAACCTGTCAAAAGTTTGAGTCATGGACTCATTCTTGGTTGACATAAAGTTCTCATACTGTTGCTTCAGTATGGCCTTCTGATTTCTCTTGGTACTTTTAGTACCAGAGAATCTCTTCTCTAGAGCATTCCAGAGCATCTGTGCATCAGTGCAATTGCAGAATTGGTGTTGATATTCATTGGGAATAGCCAAGAGCAAAGTGCTCAAGGCTTTCATCTCTGTCTGTCTAATCTTTCTTTCTGCATCAATTTTTGGTGGTGTTCTCTTTCCATCTGCACCAATCTTTCCTGCTTCAGATGGGCCATTCTCAATGATGTCCCACATAGAATAATCAGTGAGGAGTATGTATTGCTTGATTCTGATCTTCCACATGTCGAATTCATTAGGTCTGAGCATTGGAACCTTTGAGACCAAGGTACTGTTTGATTCAACTGCGTTTTCCATGATGAATAAGATTTCTAAGAATACAGGTTCTGATACCACTTGTCAGGATCTTAATTCTAAACAAGAATAAACTCTCAGAAAACAATATTAAAGAAGTTGCGGAATAGTACTTTAATATTCAGAAAAACAATGAAACAGTGAATTAACAGAATAACTTGTAAACTTGTATTGACATATTGAAGTTACAAGATTAAACACACAACCTCAATATTGATGAACAGGCTCACCAATACGAATTCTACTTCTCTAGAATTAGGGTTCTAACCTTGATGTTGATTCTCTCTATGAAAGCTAAAACTCAGAATTCTAAAGTTCTAAAGTTGTATCTAAACAATTCTAACTAATTCTATATATACTGAAGATAAACAATAGTTACAAATAATAAAAGATCTTCAGTATAATCTTCCATCATTATCTCCAAGCTTCCATGAATATCTTCAATCCAGCTGTCATCCTTTCCATACTGATCTTCATCTTATAAGCAGCATTAATTCTTCAGAAGTATTAATACTCTGAGCAGTATTAAGTTCAGCAGTACTAACTATGCTCAGCAGTATTAACTTTGTTCTAGCAGTACTAACTTGTATCAGCAGCATTAACATCAACTTGCAACATTAACTGTACTTAAGCAAATCTGTAATTCCCAACACGCACTCTTCTCATTTCTGCAAAATGTCCAGAACGTTTTTGGGGAGAAGCTGCTTTCACTGCAGTTTATACTATCAATCGTCATCCTACTCCCATCCTTAATAATAAGTCTCCTTATGAGGCTCTTCATGAGATCACCCCTGCCTATGAACTTCTAAAAGTTTGGGGTAGTGCTTGTTTTGTTCAGTTACAACCTCATGAACATACCAAACTTGAACCTCGCTCCAGACTTTGTTGTTTCCTTGGATATGGTATTGAGCATAAGGGTTATCGCTGTTGGGATCCTATCTCCCAGCATCTTCGTATATCTCGTCACGTTACCTTCTGGGAACATGTTCCTTTTTCTTCTATATCCAAGTTTCGTGAGTCCCCTACTTTCACCGCTCCGTTCTTTACTGATGCTTCCGTCTCATTGGACTCACACCAATCTGACATCACTTCGTCTCCGCCTATTGTTCAAACACCTTTCGACTTCACCTCTCCTTCAGAGTCTCCTGCCTCTACACAGTCTACCTTTCCTAGTTTTCCTGATCAACATCAATCATCTACTCCATCCGCACAACCAACATCTGAGTTGCCTGCTGAGTCTTTGGCTCCTGGAACGTCTCAATCTCAGAATGTTCGACGATCAGATCGGGTAAGACAAGTTCCCTCTCATCTTCGTGATTATCATGTTTATGCTACTCTGCTGTCCAATCACGAACCTACCTCCTACAAGGAAGCCTCATCTAACCCTGATTGGCAAAAAGCTATGACTGAGGAACTTCATGCTCTTGACAAAGCTCAGACATGGGAATCTGTCCCTCTTCCACTGGGCAAGTCACCCATTGGTTCCAAATGGGTGTTCAAAATCAAGACAAAATCTGATGGCTCTATTGATCGGTACAAAGCTCGCCTGGTGGCAAAGGGCTTCAATCAAGAGTACGACATTGATTATGAGGAGACATTTGCACCTGTTGCTCGAGTCACGTCTGTTTGCAGTCTCCTAGCCATCGCAGCTACAAAACAATGGCCTCTCTTTCAAATGGATGTTAAGAATGCCTTCTTAAACGGTGACTTATCTGAGGAAGTCTACATGACACCTCCTCCAGGCGTTCGACTTCCACAAGGTCATGTTTGTCGTCTTCGGAAGGCTCTTTATGGACTCAAGCAAGCTCCGCGGGCTTGGTTTGAGAAGTTTAGTTCCACAGTCACTTCTCTGGGTTCTCACCTAACAACTATGATTCAGGACTATTTACTCGGACCACTGAGGCTGGCACAATCTTACTTCTTTTGTATGTGGATGATATGATTATTATTGGCAGTGACTCTACAGGCATAACCAATCTCAAGACATCTCTCAGCTCCTGTTTTGAGATGAAGGATCTTGGCTCTTTATATTATTTTCTTGGTCTTGAGGTGCTCTCAGATTCATCGGGAATTTATCTTTGTCAAGCCAAATACACCTCAGATCTCTTGTCAAAAGACGGGATTACTGACAACAAAACTGCATCCACTCCTCTTGAGCACAACCTTCATTTGGCTCCGAATGCTGGACCTCCTCTGCGTGATCCTACTTTATATCGACAGTTAGTGGGGTCACTTGTCTACCTGACAGTGACTCGACCTGACATTTCTTATGTTGTTCATACCGTCAACCAGTTCATGTCTGCACCTTGTTCCGATCACTATGCTGCTGTCCTGAGCATCCTTTGATATTTAAAAGGGACCATGTTTCACGGTCTTCATTTTACATCCACATCATCATTGACTTTGCGAGGTTTTCTGATGCTGATTGGGACAGTGACATGACTGATCGTCGCTCCACTACCGGCTAATGTTTCTTTCTTGGCGACTCACTCATATCTTGGAGGAGCAAGAAACAATCTCTCACAGCTCGATCCAGTACTGAAGCTGAGTATCGAGCACTAGCTGACACGGCTCAAGAACTTGTGTGGTTACGCTGGCTACTCTCTGATATGGGGGCTCCTCAACAGTCTCCAACTCCATCGTGGTGTGACAACAACAGTGCGATTCGGTTTGCTCACAATGATGTCTTTCACGAGTGAACGAAGCATATTGAAATTGACTGTCACTTTGTTCGTCAACACGTGACTCGCAAGACTATCCAGCTTTTTCCTATTTCAACTCTTGATCAACTGGCCGACATTTTCACTAAAGCTCATCTACCAGGACGGTTTCGTGATCTAGTTTCCAAACTCCATCTGGCTCATTCTTCTCCCGATTGAGTTTGAGGAGGGATGTTAATGTATATGTGTAAGGCCCAAGCCCAATGTCTGTATAAGGCCCAGGCCCATATAGTCTCTGTATAAATACCTTGTATCTTCTAGTTTAGGTTAATTTTTCTCATTATTACTTTTCATATTGTATGTTTATTCTCTCAATCAATATATCGAGGTTTCAAACCTTCAGCATATTCATCGTCTCATTTAATCACATTCATCTTCTAACAGGAGCATCGATTTTGGGTTGGTTATCAGAACATTAAGTTTCGATTTTACAACACAAACAGCCCCTCAATGTTTTTCATTAGAGATATGTTTTTCATTAGGATTTGGACCTTGATTGCATTTAATCTCAAAACAACCCATGAATTGCATTTTAGAAGGGAATTGATTTGATGGATCTCATTATTGTTGATCTTCAATTAGGATTGATCCAAGGGTGGAGATCCCTTCTTACCTTTCAATCCATAACTTTCATTCTCACCATAACCCAACCCTTAGAGTTAGAGATAAGCTATAAGTTTATGATTTATAACCGCTGCTTACACGGTTCCAACAAAATTCTGTGATAAAAAGATGCATAAAAGATGTGATTTTTAAGTTCCTTATATATTGTATAGAAATGCCCTATATGATTTTTGAGTTCCTTATATACATAAAAGATGTGATTTTTGAGTTCCTTATATATTGTAAGCCCAAACCTGAGGCCAAACATGAAACCAGAATTGAAGCCAAACTGTGAAAATCAAGGGCTGCTGAAAGAGATCCAAATGATACCACAGTGGCAAAAAACGAATCCAAACCTTAAACCAAATTGAAAATTTCTTGGGTAAAAGCAACATAAAAAACTGAACTTGAGTCTGAATACCACTGTGTTGAGAAACCAAAACCAAAACCAAAACCAAAATAGAGGATTTTGCAAAAAGGCCATTGCAAAATCAAACTCCGGTCCCAACAACACCCCACCACTCTGCACATTCCAAACCTCATTAAACCCCAAACTTAAAGACAAAAGGCTACAGTTGACCAAAGACCAACTGATTAATCTGAGATCTGTTATACCAAAACACAGTAGCCTCAAAAACCATCCTACTATATATAATTAAGCTTCAGATCCTTCCAAAAGAAATTAGCAACAGCAAAAAAAGCCATGAACCAAAAACAGCAGCCCCATAAACAAAAATATGCTAATCTGAGCCAAGATTATCTGCACACAACAGATTTGGACTTCCCTTTGAGCATCACTCAAAACAGAAAGATTGTAATCCCCTATGAAGCTGAAGATCCATAAAGAGATTAAAAACTTCCAACCAAAATGTTCCTCAAAACCCAACAAATTATGGGTGTAATTTGGCTAACCCCAGACACAGTAGCCAACACAAAGCAAACAACTACTGTTCCAAACCACTATCTTCTATATCGTACAACTAAGCAATCCAAAATATTTAATATCTAAAACACCCACAATTTTTTCTACAACTAAGAAAAGAAATTTATCTCTATCTTCTATATCGTACTCTTAACTCATTTATACTCTAATCCTGTGCTATCATCAAGGCTTTAGAGATTGGAGAAAACAAAACTTTTCAACTTGAATGATACACATATTAAATCTGGATTGCGTAGAGGAAAAGCAAACCCAAAGAGATAGAGGCAAAGAATATGCTGCTAAAGCAATGAAAGTTGAAGGAATAAGAACAAAAGGATTAAAGAAACCCACCTTACTGAGGATATTTTTGAACACTAATATTTCCATTAATTTAAATTTCCATGAATGATGTGACTCACTAAAGCTAAGGTCACCCACCAAATTAAATACAAATTGTGAAGTCATAAAACTGACAAATATGTATGTATGTATGTATGTATACTCAAAAGATAGTGGTGAAAAGAATTTTCATACCTTTTTATATTACGCAGGAAACACAAATCTTTAATGGGTTTCTCCAATAGCTCAATTAAGCGAAGAATATCTTCAATCAGAACCCAAGAACACATTTATTTCGAGATTTCAGCCAGAGTTACCATTTCAACTTAACTATAACTAAACAACATAAACAAGAAAACAAACCTAGTTATGGAACAATCAGTAGCAGGTAGAAGGAAGGGACATTTCAGTGTATGGAAGGGATCTTCCTAAAAAGTGAAGAGGTACAAGGGAATAATAGGTATGGCACCCGTTCCACATATGTACATTTCAGGAAAGGTATGACATCTGGACGTGAATAAGACATATTTTTCAAGTAATAAGTTTATGTGTTTTGATTGTTTGTACATCATGCATAAAATATATATTGTCCTTAAAAACTAACTAGAAAATGTTTTATAAAGGTTATAAAAACAACTAAATTTTGATTTTTTCGAAAGTGTCCGTTGAACGGCTACTTTTTTTTTATAAATATATAATCTTTATTATTTCCGTTTAAATATTGGTAAACTACAATTTTGGCCCCTGTTTGGAAGTTTTTTTTTTTGGAATGGGTGTCCTAGGCTATGTCTAAACTAATCTCTTGGTAAATTATGACTGTAAGAAATCAACCCTGATTAAACCTCAGGGGCCACAATTGTTGTGTATGTCTGGATTCGAATCTTGGACAGATAAGATATTCCACCACATCCCTCAGGGTCTTAACCGGTATGCCACAACTTTTGTGGTCAAAGTGACTTAAAAACATGCATAGCTTGTTCGGTAAGTTATACATACATGCTCAGAAGTAGCTTAATAGGTCAGTTGTTGGCTTATTCGCTAAGCTCATCGAGGTGTGTTTTATCCGGCAAGCTATACGCATTTTTCGGTGTCCTTCTCCTCCTCTTAAATCATGCTTCCTTCTCTCAACAAAAAAAACATTAATCCGTTTTGTTGGAACTTCTGGGCAAAAGATGGCATGAAAAAACCGTACTTTACTTATATAATTACACACAAATAATGTATATATATATATATGTGTGTGTGTGTGTGTGTGTGTGTGACGAATGAACGTTTGAGAAGTTGAGTTAATGGTGAGAAACGTGAGAAGTTGATCTGAACCGTTGATCTCTTTTAATCTCAAGCCCTCCCATGAATTGCGGTTTAGAAGGGAATTGATCAGATGCATATCGGTGTATCTTATGCCAGTGCATCTCATCCTAATGTGTGTCTATTTCTCATCTAACGGTTGATAACCACTTCTCACGCTTCTCACCATTAACTCAACTTCTCACCGGAACCCAACCCTATATAATATATGGCTTAAACCATCACAAATTTAAAAAAATAAGAGAAGTAATCTGAAGCATTAGTTTAAAATTAGAGTAAACTCCAATTTTAGTCTCTGACGTTTAGTGATTTCTTTGAAAGAGATCCTTATGGTTTCATAATTCAAGTTTACGTCCCAAGGTTATGGATTTTGCTCTGAAAGAGGTCCCTGGATACTAACACCGTTAGAGGCAGGGGCATTTTCGTCCAACCATATTTTTGTCCCCTTTTTGTATATTTTATTTGGTTTTTCTTATTTTTGTAAAGCACACCAAACTTTAGGGACCAAATAGTATTAGCTCTAATATATTATATATATATATGTGTGTGTGTGTGTGTGTAATACAGGGACCAAATCACAGGTTCACAGGGACATCGTCACCTCCGGCGATGACTACCGGACTTCACAGCAAACAAAAAGAGTTGAATTCTCTTTTGAATATGTGATGTTCTTGGTTCCATGAATACTAGATTCTCTCTCTCCCTCTCACACACACACAAACACAAAAACAAGAAATTTCTTCTTGTTGTTCCATCAATAGAGTCCAATTTCACTTTCCCAAAATATCCATCTAAAAACACCTTCATTTTCTCAGAAAGCTTAGTCTCCATGATAATGCCATTGGAAGTTTAATTCAAAGGAATTAGGGTTTTTGCCAAATATCAGAGGGATTCAATTGTTCAACAACAAGTTCACAGATTCAATACCTCCTGCATTGGGTTCATGCACATTCCTTCAAGATCTTGATTTTGGTAATAATTCTTTGGTGGGTGGAATCCCTGAGTCCATTGGTAATTGCACTAAGCTTTATAATGTCAATTTAAGTTTGTATCAGATTCATATCTGTTGGAAATTTGAGTGTGAGGTTGGAATGTTTCCATCCCACATTGGTAGAAATACAAAAGAAGCTTTGCACTTTTCCGTGGCCGTGGTCGTGGCCAAGGGCGCGGGCGCGGTTCACGCGAAGAGTCGCGCACTTTGCACTTCGCACGCTCGCATCGGAGTTGAGGAGCCTCGCCTGTAGAGATAATTAAGTGAAGTTAATAAATTAAGCAGATAATTAATTTTTCAGATAAACTTTCAGTTTTGTTTATTTGAACAGATAATTACGTTTTCTAGCTCATAAAAAAACGTGATTAAAATATGTAATTTCAGTTGGAGACTTAGTCTCCAACTCTACCCATCTTCGCTGATTTCGAGGAGAGAAATGTGGGGAGAGATCAAGTTAATATCTTATTTTCTTAGCTATAAATTAAACCTTCTCCTCCACTTTGGTATTCACCCTAGAAAAGAATCTGCTCTCTCTCTCTCATGAATTGTTATCTCTCTCTCACGATTTGCTCTCTATCTCTCTTACAATATGCTAACTCCAGAAGTCTGCTACATCAAGAGACTTCTGTGTTCACAGTTTTCTACCAATTTTTCTGTTAAAGAGTTGCATTAATAATTAAACACTATAGTTGTTAGTGTTTAATTGATACTGCATCAAATCCTGGGCTAAGCGATTGTAGACTCACAACTTCATAGAGTGTCGCCAAAACCTTTAAGGACAGGTTTAGAATAAACCGTGCAGTTTGCTTGCTTGCTGTTGATCATCTTCTAAACAGTCTGGTTCATCGTTGCTGCTAATCTTCTACACAGGTTGGTGTTTTACGATTTCTGCATTGTTTTAATTTTCGTCCACTAGAGTGGACAGTCTATCTTCTACCCCTTCTTCTAAACGATCTATCGCGAAGGATAGATTCGTTATTAGGTTCACATTATAATATTTATAAATCTGTTTTATTAATAATTGTTGATCTTTATTATAAAGTTTAATACTTTATAAATAAAGTTTGGATCTTTACCAATAAAGTTGATGTTTTTTATATTCATCTCGTGATAATATTGAATTTCTACTTATAAAAATCAACAATCTTAAAGGTTTTGATATGGACTTCGGAAACTCTTCCAACGTTCGAATGGTGAATCAAGAGTTTGTGAAACTTGACCGATTCTACGGGTGCCACTACACCCGATGGGCCGAAAAGATCAAGTTTTTACTAATGGTTATTAATTTTATCATGTGTTGGACCCAAACCTCCCGCCTATCCCTGATGATCCGATTCCTGAAAAGGGAAAAGAACCGGATAGGGCAAGAATAGCCGAGCTTGAAAAGTTAAGGCTACTCTGCAAGGAGGAAAAATCCTTGGCCTGCGGACATATTAAAAACACCATATCCGATAGACTCTATGACTTGTACTCTCCGATAAACGATCCTATAGAGTTGTGGAAAGCGCTTGAGTTTAAATATAAGGCACAAGAAGAAGGAACTAATAAATATCTTGTGTCCCAATTCTTACGTTTTCAAATGAATGACGAAAAACCAATTTTAGAACAGATTCATGAGCTCCAGGTTATAGTAAACAAACTCAAAGCACTTAACATAACTCTTCCAGAAATTTTCCAAGTGGGGGCGGTGATTGATAAATTACCCCCATCTTGGAAAGATTTCTAAAAAAGAATGATGCACAATTCTGAAGACTATTCTTTGGATGACCTGCTAAAACACATAAGGATCGAATAAGAGACTAGAAATCGGGAAAAAAGAGGCAAGTCTGTGATGGGTGGTGCAAACAGCGTGAAGGTTGGCAACACCAAAGGAAAGGGAAAGGGAAAGGTTGGAGGCTCTAAGAAGTGGAATCTGGGTCCACAAAAGAAGAGCTTTAAAAGATCCGGACAACAATCCAAACTTGCGCAACAATTCAAAAGAACCGGAAAATGTCACGTCTGTGGTGAGACGGGACACTATGCCCGAGAATGAAAGGAAAGGAAATCCGGACCGCCAGTAGCCAACTCTGTTGAAGGAATCCAGAATCTTGTTGCAAACTTGCAAATGGAGGAGATCAATATGATCTCGGAGGCAGTTACCAGAATCACTGCTAGTAGAGAAGGTTGGTATTTGGACACGGGAGCTACAGTTCATGTGTGTAACTCTCGGTCCAAGTTTGTTGAATATGGCCCTGTTCGAGAAGGAAAACATGTAATCGTGGCGAACAACGGCAAGGCCGATGTTGCGGGAATGGGTACGGTGCTACTCAAGTTCACTTCCGGGAAGACTGTTACTTTGAGGAATGTTCTTCACGTTCCTTCTATCAATAAGTGCATCGTTTCTGGGAACAAACTCGATGAACATGGGTTTGGTATCAACATCGAGGCAAGGAAGCTATTGATTTACAAACGGAAGACATTCATAGGAAAAGGATACAACCTGTCAGGTATGTATCGGTTGAACTTGAGTGATGATGAGAATGGGGCCGGGCCAAGTGGGGGTAGTGATGTGTTAGCCATTTCTGATGAAGTTTTTGTTTCTACTATCGATGTAACTCGTACTGATTTCAATAAAATTAATTCTTTTGAGTACTTTGTTTGTTCAATATCTTTATGGCATAAACGTCTAGCACACACCAATGTTAAAAATATTCAAAAAAAATGCAAAATAAAGAATTAATTAAAGTTGATAATAAAGATTTTGGAAAATGCGAGACGTGTGTAAAATCAAAGTTTACAAAGAAACCTTTTCCATCAGTTAAAAGAGATACTACTATTTTAGAGTTGATTCATTCTGATATCTGTGAATTGAATGGAATACTTACCCGTGGTGGTAAACGGTATTTCATTAAATTCTGTGATGGCTTCAGTCGGTACTTATACGTTTACTTATTACATTCAAAATACGAAGCTTTTGATGCTTTTAAACTTTATAAATCTGAAGTGGAAAATGTAACATCCCGAGTTTTGGAAGGTATCATTTCGAGTTATTACAGAAACCGATATATTAAGGAAAAATAAGATATTTTATTTTGGGCTTGAATCCTTGATTTTATAGTCTAAATGGATGAAGGATTCAATTACGAGTCCAACGGTTCTTTCCGGAGCGAAAACGGAGCTATAACGAAGAAGTTATGGCCAAAACAGTGATCGGGGAAGTTTACAGCTCGCGGTACAATCTCGGCGAAAATGCGCCGCGAGAGTGACACTTGTCACTTTCGCTGTCACTCTCGCCAACAGCGTCTGGACGATTAAAATCGCGATTTTCAGCCCCAAACTTCATTCCTTCATATCTCCTTCATCCTAGCTCCGATTTGGGTGATTCAAGTTGCTACGGTTTCCTTTTTGAGAGCTTTTCAATAATCTAGCAAGAGAGTGGAAGTCTATTGGAGTATAATATAGTATTTTATGGTGGTAATCTTCTCATCACTCCCTCTTCATCTTCTTCACCAAGGTTTTCTAGGGTTTGATCCACCCTTTGTGCTTCTTTTCATAGATTGGAGGTTTGTAACCATTTTGGTGAACTAGAAGTGTTTTGGTTGGTGGATTCAAGCTTGGGTTAAGGTAATCTTTTAATCTCTTTGGTTATGGAAGTTAGGGTTTCGGTATTAGTTGAGGTATTCATGTATATGGCTTGGGAAACGATTATTTGTGGTTGATTATGTTTATTTGTGGTTGAATATGTATGGATTTAGGTTTTGGAAGTTTTGTCTTGAGAATCCAAGTGTTCTTCAAAGGAGCTCTAGTTGGGGGGAAAATCTAGATTTAGCCTAAATCTAGCAAGGTGAGTTCAAGTTGATTTGTGAAAACAGTGTACATGCCAAAATATTTATTTTAAAGTGTTTTACATGAAATGGTTAACTGCTGATAAGTTTTGGGTATTTCGGAGTAAAATATGATTTACTTGGTTATTCGTCAAAGTGTGAGTATTTTGATAAGTTTTTATATTTGGTAAACTTGGGTTGTGTTAACCTCTTAAAATGCTTATATTGGGTTTAAACATTTTAGCAACTAAATAGCATGATTTATGTATTCTTGGTGACTCTGTACAAGTAAGATCTATTTCATGATTCATGCATATTTGATGATTTTGTACAAATGGAGCCTATTTCATGTTATATGCATTTTGGTGTATTTCCATTCATAAACCCTTTGGAAAATCATTAGTCCCATCTCGTGTGGAGTTTTGGGTTAATCTCGTCTTCGATATATGTGTCCTCATAAACGTTGTTTAAAGACATTTCATTATTTGGGGAACCAGTAATTGTTGGTCAAATGGATTTTGAGCATTCTAGCTCGGTATTGGCTTAAAAAGGGGTTTGAGGATATTTGTCCGGTTTTAATGGCTCGATGTAGAGTTCCATTTCATGGTTTACATCTTAATGCATTTTATTACATATTTATAATTGCAGGCTCGAGTGCTGTTGTCACTCAGGTATAGTCGGGTAATTTTAGACTGTGTTGCATTGGATCCATAGGCACATGAGTCAGTCTTATTTGATGGTCATTTGGGTGGTACGGGGTTTGTCAGGATCGAATTCTCAACAAGAATTATGAATACTCATAAACAATATCAAAGAAGTTTGCGGAATAACACTTTGATATTCAATGTAACAGTAAACAAACAGTGTATATGATTAACAACTTGTAAACTTGTATTGAATGATTAAAATCACAAGATTACACACTCAACCTCAATCTTGAAGAACAAGCTCTTTCAAGACGAATTCTACTTCTCTAGAATTAGGAACTATGCTTTGAGGTTGATTCTCTCTAGAACAAAAACTTAGAATGAATTATTAATTAAACTATTCTAAACAATACTCTCTCTCTATATATATATATATATACTGAACAAAAGATAATTACAATTAATAAAATATCTTCAGAATATCTTCCATCATTATCTCCAAGCTTTCCATAATCTTCAGTCCATCCAGCTGTCATCCTTTTAATCTGAATCTTCATCTCATAAGCAGCACTAATCACCTTGGAAGTATTAACTCAAACTTGGCAGCACTAACCTCTAGCAGTACTAACTAGCTAAGCAGTACTAACTTTGTTCAAGCAGCACTAACTTTGACTAGCAGCATTAATTCTACTAGAAGCAGTAATACCTAGCAGTATTAAACTTGAATTCCTCTGGCAGTAGTAATTCTGTACTAGCAGCATTAAACACTTGAGCTTTTCTTCAGTTCCCAACAATCTCCCCCTAACTTGACTTTTAAAAAAAGAAGTCAAGTTCTTCATATCTGATCTTCAAGATGCTTTCAACACCTCATAATCAGTTGCCCAAATTTGGATCTAGGCCCAGACTTTGATTGATAGTTCTTCTCACCACTATCCTGGCCATTTCTGAATCCTTTGTGCATACTAGCTTGGCTTTTAACATCCCTACTAGCTTCTCCTTGCTATGCTTATAGATTTTGTCCACCAGATAATATTCATGATAACATTTGTCAATGGTAATCATGTATACACCACAGTTTTCAAATAACATCTAGTGAGTAATCTTCTTGAATCCATACTCATGATGAAGATCTTTAATTATGTGAACCACCTTCTCTCGATCAAACATCATACATAAATATTCCATTGCCACCTTGAGAAAAACTTCTTCATTACCTTTCAACACAGACTCATAGAGTTTCATCCCTACTTTATACATTTCTTCCTTGTCTACTCTTGAACAACCTCTGATAACTCTCCCCCATGTTGAAAATGCTTCAAATGAACCATTAGCTCTTTTGATTCTGAAAAAGTCCTTTCCATTATCTCTTAGAATGTCCCAAAAGGTAATCTCAGGAGCTTTCATGGAGATTGGAACATCCTTAATGGGTTCTACTATAGTCATGTAAACATCCATATTCTCATCAGTTTGTTTATTGGACTGTTCTGGATTATGCACTGGTTCTGCTGCAGTTTCTTCTTTTTCCTCCACTCTTGGCCTTTTAGACTGCTTTTTGGAAGCAATTGTCTTCACCCTCTTTCCAGATTTGGCTTCTACATCAACATTCTCATGTTCTTTCTTCATCTCTTCAGCTTTGTTCTTTGAGGGTGTGGTCTCCTCAGGGAATGGTTGTTGAATATTGAGGTCATGCCTCTCCTTCATTCTTCTCTCAGCCTCTTCCCTTTGAGTTGAATCACCTTGAAGCTTTGCCATCTCTTTCTTGTATAACTCTTCAATCTGATTGTATGCCATGTTTGTGAACATCCCCCCCTTGACTCCAATTGCACCTTTCAAGAAATTTATCATTTTTCTTCTTTCCTGATTGGCCAAAAAGGTCTTGGATGGTTGTCTTTTCTGCTTTTGAATTGGCATCTTTTTGACTTGAAGTTTCTTGGCCTGAGCTACTTCTTTGATACTTTTCTGATACTCTGCATTTAGCTTTCTGGCCATAATCTTTGCAAGTTCTCTATCTGTCTCAGTTTGCAACTGTTCCTCCTTTTCCATTTGATCTTGAAGCTGCTTGGCTATTTCCTCATCTAATTCAATCTGAGTCTTTTTCTTTGCAGACAGTTCAGCTTCAACCATCTTTTTCTTTCCTTTTCCCTTTGTGTCCTTCAAGATTGCCTTTTCTTTTCCCTTCTTTGAGATCCCTTCTTCATTGATGACTACTCCCTTGGCCTTTTGACTAGCCTTAGGAGTATCATTCTTGGCTTTAACTAAAGTTTCTGCAATCTCCATTTCCTCTACAGAGAGCCCTGTTTCTGCTTCTTTTGCCTCAGCAGCATTAACTGTTTCTGTTGTTTTAGCAACATTAATAGTTTATGCTTCTTGGACAAAATCTATTTCTTCTTCATTTCCATGCTCTGTCTCCCCCTCAACTTCAACTCTCTTTTTAGAAGACTTTTCTTTCTCTGTTTCTCCCTCTTGCTTCTCCCCCTTGTTGAAAGGATCTTGAACATTGGCCCTCTTCTTGAGTACAAATTGTTTTCTCTTCTTCTTTTGTATCAGCCTAGTCACCATTTTCTTTAACTTGGCTATCTGTACTTGTTGTGATAGGATTACCAGCTTCATTTCATCTATCTCTTTGCCTTGTTTAAGAATATCCATGTTGATGTTTTCCATGGTTTCCATCAATTCATCATAGTTATATCTGTCCTCACCTTCTCCAGGAGTGTTACCCCCTTTTGAATGATCATTGGATCTTTTATTAGTGGAAGTCTTCTGCCTAGCAGAAGCACTATCCACCCCTGTGGTTTCTTGGCACCTGGGACCTTTGGATGATTGCTCACCCAAAGTTACCGTGGGGAAGGTCTTAGAGATGTTACCACTGTCCTTCTCTATGCTAGCAGAAGTAGTGGCAGCCTTCTCACCCAGATGCTCATCCATCTCCTTAGAGAGCACCTCCTTAGGGTTGGGAGACACCCTATTGAATTCCCTTTGGATATTCTTTATTGGAGAATGCTCCAATAGAGGGCTTAAAGGCTTAGTGGGTGAAGGTACAAGAAGGGAAGGAGCCTTCTTTACCTGTTTCCTTTTGTAAGTTTGGGTAATAGAAGAATTTGGCTTATGAAGTAGGGACTGTGGGATAGATATAGAGTGGGAAGGTTGGGATTGGCTAGCAGTGGGATTGTCTAATGAGGGCCTTGACCCTGCTGCCATACCTTCTTGTGGTTGGGACACCACCATCATTGTTGAGAACAATGGGGTGTCAACTCCTTCCGAGTCCCTAGCAGATCTTCTCATGTTTGAGAAAACCTTGCCTTTAGGGGGTTTAGGTACATATACCCCATCAAAGTGAGGTATATCCGTCAATTCATTTGTTATTACTTCTTGTACAAACCTGGGGTACATATAAAAACTCTTTTTACTTCCCAGGTTTGAGACAAGATCATTAAAGAGCATTTGAGAAAAATTGTACTTTCTGGCAGTGGCCAAGCACACCAAAGCATAAGCAATGGTGCTACTGAACTCACTCCATCCAGTAGTCTTTTTAGAGATACAATGCATAAGGGTATGGACAAAGAAACGCCATTGGGGTGAAAATTTAGCTTTTGAGAACTTGAACACACCCAATGGCCCTCCATACCCCATTCTAGTAAGAGTTGAGAATAATTCCTCATTAGGAATAGAGGTTATACCTGCAGCATCGTCTAGACATAGACAGATGCGTATCACCTCTTCAGTAACTGTTAGGGGTTTTTCACATACCCTTGTCTTGATCATTTGGACACCATCTTCAGTGACAATGATGGCATTAGCCCAAAATTGCCTTTGATGCTCTATATAGATAGTTGGTGATACAGTGAGAGCATGGGCGATGTGGCTGGACTTCAGAAAGTCGACTATCTGGTGAAGACCTTCAGCTTTGTTTCGGCTTTTGGAGCATCGCGATTTCATTGTGCTCGTCAATGAAAGCCATGGATGCCATTGAGCTTGAGTGTTCTTGCCTGAAAACTTGGTACTTGAGAGAAAAAGGGGTTAGAGCGCAAGTGAACAGTATGCAAAGAGTCGTTATGAACGTTTTAGGCGGGCAAAGGGTATTTATAGTATTCGGATTAAAAGCAGTATTAACAGAGAGCAGTATTAGCCACTAGCAGTATTAACTAACTAGCAGTATTAACCGCTAGCAGTATTAACTAACTAGCAGTATTAACTAACTAGCACTATTAACCGCTAGCAGTATTAACTAACTAGTAGTATTAACCACTAGCAGTATTAACCACTAGCAGTATTAACCGCTAGCAGTATTAACTAACTAGCAGTATTAACCACTAGCAGTATTAACTAACTAGCAGTATTAATACTGTACTGGCAGTACTAAAACTGTACTGGCAGTATTAACCATACTTACACTTTTAAGCTTGTGATAAATTGAGTACGGCTATACATTTCCTGAGAAAGAAAGTTAGTAACACCAAGAATAACCAATATACAGGTATTGAACCACTTTTTAAATAGAATCTTATTCAGAGTTGATCATTCCCACACTTGTTACCAAGAAAGTGAATCTACCCACATCAAAGGCTTTGGTGAATAGATCAGCAAACTGGTTATCAGTATGAACTTTTACAACTTGAATAAGTTTCTTTTCATTGCAGTCTCTTATAAAGTGATACCTGATCTCAATGTGCTTTGTCTTTGAGTGTTTGACAGGATTATTAACAATGCTAATAGCACTGCTATTATCAATAAAGATTGGAGTGTGTAGAAAGGTTACCCCATAGTCCAGCATTTGATTCTGAATCCATAACACTTGAGAACAGCAACTTGCAGCTGCTATGTACTCTGCTTCTGTTGTAGATGTGGACACTGTGGTTTGTTTCTTGCACTGCCATGAAACTAATCTTGCACCCAAAAGCTGACATCCTCCAGAAGTAGATTTCCTGTCCAAGTTTGCTCCACCTAGATCACTATCTGAGTATGCAAGTAGGTCAAATGATGAGTCATGAGGATACCAAAGTCCCAATCTGGGTTGCCCTTTGAGATATCTGAATATCCTCTTAACAGCTTGATAGTGTGATTGCTTTGGCCTAACTTCAAATCTTGCACACACATAGACTGGAAACATTATATCTGGCCTAGAGGCTGTAAGATACATGAGAGAGCCAATCATGGATCTATAATGATGAACATCCATATCCTCCCCCTCAAGATTTGTTGTTATCTGCTTGTGTGTCTCCATAGGTGTGCTGGCAGGATTTGAATCTGAGAATCCAAACTTGGTTAGAATGTCCTGCACATACTTGGACTGACTGATAAAAATACCATCTGACTTCTGTTGGACTTGGAGTCCAAGGAAAAAGGTAAGTTCCCCCATGGAACTCATTTTGAATCTTTGATGCATTAGTTCCTCAAACTCCCTGCACATACTTTCTCTTGTGGATCCAAAGATGTTATCATCCACATAGATTTGGACCAGCAAGATGTCCTTCTTCTTTCTCTTGATGAATTGAGTCTTGTCAATGACTCCTCTTTCAAAGCCATTTTCCAAAAGATAGGATGACAGAGTGTCATACCATGCCCTTGGTGCTTGATGCAGTCCATAAAGTGCTTTCTTCAGTTTGTATACTCTGTCTGGATAGCTTGGGTTTTCAAACCCTGGTGGTTGACAGACATATACCTCTTCTTCAATTGAGCCATATAGAAATGCACTTTTTACATCCATTTGGTAGACTTTGAACTTCATATAAGAAGCATAGGCCAGGAACAATCTGATTGCTTCTATCCTAGCTACTGGTGCAAATACTTCTTCATAATCTATTCCTTCTTCTTGTGTATACCCTTGTGCTACCAATCTTGCTTTGTTCTTTATTACTATCCCTCTTTCATCTCTTTTATTCCTGAAGACCCATTTTGTGCCTATTGCTCTTTGACCTTTAGGAAGGTCTACCAGATCCCAAACATCTTGCAGTTTAAATTGCAGTAGCTCTTCTTGCATGGCTTCTATCCAACTGGACTCCTTCATAGCATCATGAGCCTTCTTAGGCTCAAGTTGGGATAGAAAGCAAGAAAGCACTGTATGTTGTTGGTCTTGCATATCTTGCAGCCTGCTTTGATTTCTAGTCATCATAGGAGAAGATATATCTCCTATTACCAGCTGAGGAGGATGATTCTTTTGTGTTCTGGTGTGATGACTAGGTTCTTCATTGAGTCCTACCTCTAGATTTGAGTCATTTAACTCAACTGAGGTGATTTCAGCAGCTACTTTAGGTTCTTTATTTGATTGACTCTCCTCATCTCTTCTTTCTTCTTCATTCTGATTTAGTTCAGTAGATGGCTCCTTTTCACAGTCTTCAACAGGATCCACTTCAAGTATGGGAAAAATCACAGACTGAGATATACTTTCTTGAACTTGTGTAGTCCCTGATCCTCCACTTCTTGAACCTGCATCATTGTCACTACTGAAACCAAAAGAGTTAGTTAGTGAATCAATGTCAAACAGCCACTGAGGACCAGACCCAATAGGATTTGGTGTGTTCTCATTGCATTTGACATTGTCACTTTCTTCAATTATTCTAGAAGAAGAGTTAAAAACTCTGTAAGCCTTACTCTGAGATGAATACCCAACAGAATATCCATCATCTACCTTGCTATCAAACTTACCTAAGTGAGATTTGGTATTGAGAATTGTACAAGGACACCCAAAAGGTTTGAAAAATCCAATAAAGGGTTTTCTTTTATTTAAAAGATCATATGGGGTCTTATTCTTTGGTTTGACTACTAGTACTCTGTTTTGGACATAACAGGCAGTATTAACTGCTTCAGCCCAGAAAGTAATTGGCAATTTAGAATCAGCCAACAGAGATCTAGCAGCCTCTATTAGTGTCCTATTCCTTCTCTCAGCAACTCCATTTTGTTGTGGAGTCCTAGGAGCACTATATTGTCTCTCAATTCCTTTTTCTTCACAAAAGGTGTTTAGGTCAATATTTTTAAATTCAGTTCCATTATCAGACCTAATGACTTTTACTTTTTGATTAGTCTGGTTTTCAATTCTTAGAATAAAGGATTTGATCAGTCCACTTGTCTCATCCTTAGTCCTTAGAAAATATACCCAAGTAAATCTAGAGTAATCATCAACAATAACTAAGCAGTAAGATTTCTTGCCTATACTCATAACATTTGTAGGACCAAACAGATCCATATGCAATAACTGGAGGCAAGAAGAAATTGAATTTAACTGTATGGTCTTATGAGAAGTTTTGTGTTGCTTGCCTTTAAGACAAGCAACATAATGATCATCACATGAAAAGACTTTTGATGGTAAACCTCTTACAAGATTGTTTTTAACAAGTTTGTTCATTGTCTTGTAATTCATGTGACCCATCCTTCTGTGCCAAAGAGAGGATTCATCCACAGAAGCTTTTGAAACAAGACAGTTCATGGATGAATCACTTGAAGCATTGTCCATATCTAGACAATACACATTATCCTTTCTTGGAGTTCTAAGTAGTATCATGCTTTCATCAACTACCTTGAACCCTGGAGCAAGGATCATACATTCTGTATTAGTAAATAATATGCTATGTTGTTTGTCACAAACCTGTGATACACTTAACAGGTTGTACTTTAGTTGATCAACATAGTAGACATCCTCAAATGTCATCTTACCTTTTGTAACATTACCTTTCCCACTTATTTTACCACCTGTGAGATTGTCTCCAAATGCAACATGTCCTCCATTGATATGCTTGAAATCCTGAAGGCATGACATGTTACCTGTCATGTGCCTAGAGCAACCACTATCAACATGTCATATGCTCTTCCCCTTGAGTTGTTGGTTGCCCTGCTCATAAGATAAATCAGTTAGTATGAATTAGGAACCCAAGCCACAGTGGTCTTGGGTACCCCTTTCTCATCAAAATATTTTCATTCCTTCTTGACAAGATTTTTAAACTTTGACTCCTCATTACTGGAGTACTTAGTCACAATAATAGGTTTGGATGCACGTTTGCTAGAAGCAGTACTGGTGTTAGAAGCACTAACTACATTGGCAGCACTTGCATGCTTAGCAGTACTAACCTTGTTAGAAGTAGTAACTGTGTCAGCAGCAGTAACTGTATTAGCAGTAGTAACCTTTGAAGAAGTACTAACAGTGTTAGAAGCATTAATATTTTCAACAGTACTAACACTGGTAGCAGCAGTATTGCTATTAGCAGCACTATCCCTGTTAGCAGCATTAACAGTTTTAGTGCTTCTAGGCACCCACATTAAAACACTTTCTTTTAAAACCTTTTTCTTCATTTGGACTTTGGTTTCAACAGATTTCTTAGCCATATGTTTCTTTCCAGTCTTCCTATAACCAACAGGTTTTTGCAAAACTCTTTACAAGTTCATCCTTTGGTTAATAGGATTGAAGAAACAGTGCTTAGCCAAATGATTCAACTTGCCACATATGAAACAAGGTTTTGGTCTGATTATCTTACTCAGATCAACTCCTTGTTTCTGAGCCCATTGATTATTCCAGTTTCTTTGATTATCTCTTTTTATACCAGAATTTAGGCTCTCAGATTTATTGCAAGCACACTGTTTACAAGGGCCAGGATTCACAACAGTGGTCTGTTTGTAATGGACCTTGTTACCCTTTCCTTTGGTCTTCTCTATCTCTTTAGACTTGACCCAGATTTTTCCACATCCCTCATTGGTGATAATGTTGTTTTCTAGGGGTATCTCTTTACTCACAGCATTATTCCTATTCTCACTGGCTTCTTTCTCAGTCAAATCCTTAACCACCACCTCATCCAAAGGATCTATCTTAAATGCTTTCTCAGACAAGTCATTTTTCTCCTTGGTCTCTAACAAGTCTGAAGTAGGAGAGATATAGTTGTTGTTGTAAGGAGGGGGTGTATTATTGTATCCAATACCAGGCTTCATCTTATCATGAATCTGAGCCTTTAGAAGAGAATCCATTGCTTTTGAAGCATATGAAAACTTTTCTATGTCAAGCTTAACCTTAGATAGTTCTTCTTTCAACCTATCATTCTCTTTTATGGACTTCAACAGTTTGGTCTCTAACTCATTCTTTTCCAACTTCCAGTAGTTTATGTCATAAGAGTGTTGAAGCTCATTGGCTTGAAAGACTTTGATTTGTTCTTCAAACCTCTCAACTATCAACACATAATCTCTTCTGTCCTTTTCTAATCTTTTGAGGTCATCACACATGTTTTGGTTGTGATCCCTGTACCTTTTGACAGTGTCTATGCAAGATTGAGTACAAAGATTAGAAATTACCTCAAAGGGGAGATCAGACACCTCTGCCATAAGAACTTGATTCTGAATGGCTTCCTCAGCTTGGTCACTCCAGTCAAACCCCATTCCTTGTTGAGAAACAAGGGCTTGAGCAGGGTTCTTGTTTTGATTGTAGTCTCCATTCGGAGCTTGTTGGTGGTTGTTATTTTGTACACCACTTATGCACTCTCTAGAAAAATGTCCCTTCATGGGGCACTTATAGCATTCCACCTTTGTTTTGTCAAAACCAGCTCCATCTTCTCTTCTTTGAGAGAAGTTGTTCATCCCAGTTCTTTTAATAAACTTCTTTACCCTCATAGATAACATGGCCATCTGCCATTTAATGTCCATCTCCTTCAGATCATCAGGGTGAAGTTGTTCCAGATCATCATTAATCAAAGAGTTGTTGCTGTGACTGGACAAAAAGGCTTCAAAGATAGTTTCAGTGCCTTTTTCTGAATTCACTCCACTGGCAGCACTAACTGCTTCAGGGTTTGCAGTAGTATCAGTAGATGCTGATAGAAGTGCAGCATTGTGAATGTACCCAGTGGGCTTCCTTTTGGCTTCTACCTCAGTTTCAAAGACTCTTAGATCATTATACAGATCATCAAGTTCCTTCTCTTCCAGATTGTCACTCTGTCTATATGAGACAGTGTACATAGTCCATTCATCTCCAAGAGATCTGAGGAACTTCCTGTTGATATCATCTTGCTCCATCTTCACTCCAACAGTAGCCAGTTCACCAATAAGCTTGTTGAACCTGTCAAAAGTTTGAGTCATAGACTCATTCTTTGAAGAAGTGAAGTTCTCATACTGCTGCTTCAGAACATCCCTTTGATTTCTTTTGATGCTTTTAGTTCCAGCAAATCTTTTCTCTAGAGCATTCCAGAGAATCTGAGCATCAGTGCAGTTGCAAAATTGATGCTGATATTCATTGGGGATGGCCAAGAGCAAAGTGCTCAAGGCCTTCATCTCTGTTTGTCTGATCTTTCTCTCACCATCTGTCTTTGGTGGAGGTCTTTTCCCATCTATTCCAATCTTTCCTGCTTCAGAAGGACCATTCTCAATGATGTCCGAAATTGAGTAGTCAGTGAGAAGAATGTATTGCCTGATTCTGATCTTCCACATGTCAAACTCACTGGGTTTGAGCATTGGAACCTTAGAGACCAGAGTACTGTTTGATTCTGTAAAGTTCTCCATGATGAATAGATGTTTCTAAGAGAATAAGCTCTGATACCACTTGTCAGGATCGAATTCTCAACAAGAATTATGAATACTCAGAAACAATATCAAAGAAGTTTGCGGAATAACACTTTGATATTCAATGTAACAGTAAACAAACAGTGTATATGATTAACAACTTGTAAACTTGTATTGAATGATTAAAATCACAAGATTACACACTCAACCTCAATCTTGAAGAACAAGCTCTTTCAAGACGAATTCTACTTCTCTAGAATTAGGAACTATGCCTTGAGGTTGATTCTCTCTAGAACAAAAACTTAGAATGAATTATTAATTAAACTATTCTAAACAATACTATATATATATATATATACTGAACAAAAGATAATTACAATTAATAAAATATCTTCAGAATATCTTCCATCATTATCTCCAAGCTTTCCATAATCTTCAGTCCATCCAGCTGTCATCCTTTTAATCTGAATCTTCATCTCATAAGCGGCACTAATCACCTTGGAAGTATTAACTCAAACTTGGCAGCATTAACTACTAAGCAGCACTAACCTCTAGCAGTACTAACTAGCTAAGCAGTACTAACTTTGTTCAAGCAGCACTAACTTTGACTAGCAGCATTAATTCTACTAGAAGCAGTAATACCTAGCAGTATTAAACTTGAATTCCTCTGGCAGTAGTAATTCCGTACTAGCAGCATTAAACACTTGAGCTTTTCTTCAGTTCCCAACAGGGTTGGACTCCGGGACTCATGGGATATGACCTTGTCTTTACCAGTAGGCACTAAGAGTGGTTGAGTTCCGGTTGAGCTATTATGACTAGGGGGTAGTCCTCTGATGGGCGTTGGGACCTTCGCCATGTGGGGCAATGCCTTCGTTGTATCCCCCGTGGGCCGAGCCTTTGGCGGTAATTCCGGTGTTGTTCGCTAAGGTCAGCTATCTCTTTGGGTGAAACTCGTCAAGAGGTCGTAGGGGCACTTGGGCTTTCGTGTCGTGAAGTGTCATACGATCAACGTTGTTGAGTGGCATACTATTGTGTTCCTCCGCTCTCAACGGATACGGGTATCCCCCGTTGTCGACCCGCGGTATTTTGGATATTTAATTGTCCAAGCTTTAATATTGAGATTTCATTCCATTTTATGGTCGCGTGAGTATTAAGTTTCGGTTCCATGTTTTAATGGCGTATCACATTTATATGGATTGTTTCCTTTAATTAAGGGTCGAGTATTATGTTCCACCCGAGCTTTGGGTGTTTTGAGCTATGAAGTATTATTTACATTTTAGCACATTGAGTATCGAACTATGACCCCGTCTTGGGTGAGTTACGGGTTGCATCGTTTTACAAGAAATGCATGTTTGGGAGCATTGTCTTTAAAAGTGTATATTATAGAAAATGTGTCGTTTCCATTGTGAAGTTTAAGGTTTTGAAGATTCTTGCTTTAAAACTGATTTCCTGTCTTTTAAAGATATACTCATTCATGTCAAAACTCTTGAGCTCACTAGGCGGAACGAAAGAATCGTACTCTTGTTGAAATGGTCAACTGCATGTTGAACCAATCGGGTCTGCGAAACAACATGTGGGGAGAAGCCCTATTGACCGCTTGTTATATTCACAACCGGATCACTAGTCGTGTGATCCCAACTAGCCTATATGAACTATGGAAAGGTAGAAAACCAACCTGAACTACTTTAGAGTCTGGGGTTGTATTGCCAACTATCGGACTCCTGACCCTAAAAGATCCAAACTGGGAGCTCGTGCTATTAAAAGCGTATTTGTGGGATATGCTAGAAATAGCAAGGCTTATAGGTTGTTGGATAAGGAATCAGGAGTAATAGTAGAATCCAGGGATGTGGAATTCTTTGAAGACAAGTTTTCAGAAGATGCTGAAAACTCTGAGAGAAATTTGGTTTCAAATCTTCCTAGTACATCTCATGATAGTTCGAAAACCTCAAACAAGGTTGACGAACCACGTAGAATTACTAGAGTAAGAAAAGAGAAAAGTCTAGGAGATGATTTCTTCTCCTACCTAGTAGAAGGAACACAAAAGAAAGTGACTAGAGAAGTCATTTTATCGATTAACATCGAAGATGATCCTAAGACTTTTAAAGAAGCCATGTCTTCAAGGGACGCTCCACTATGGAAGGAAGCAATAAATGATTAAATGGATTCCATTATAGGGAATGGAACTTAGGAATTGGCTGATTTACCCAAGGGAGTGAAACCCATAGGTTCCAAGTAGGTATTCAAAAGGAAGTTGCATCCAGACGGATCAATATCAGCTTTTAAGGCAAGATTAGTGGCTAAAGGATATAGACAGAAAGAGGGTGTCGATTATTTCGACACCTATGCTCCGGTTGCTAGAATTAGTTCTATTCGAACTCTTATAGCAATCTCAGATATAAAAGGACTATACATTCATCAAATGGATGTGAATACAGCCTTTTTGAATGGATATCTAAACGAAGAAGTTTATATGGAGCACCCTGAAGGGTTTGTGATACCCGGACAAGAGAACAAGGTGTGCAGACTTGTTAAATCTCTATATGGGTTGAAACAAGCGCCTAAACAGTGGCATGAAAGATTTGATACGACTATCACTTCTTTCGGGTTCAGACATAACGGGGTTGATCGATGCATTTACTCAAAATGCATAAAAGGATCCACTGTAGTAATCTGTCTTTATGTAGATGATATGTTGATCATCGGTACTAACCTTGAGGGTATCCTTGAAACAAAGGACTACCTCTCTTCTATCTTTAAGATGAAAGATCTAGGAGAAGTAGACACTATTCTTGGAATAAAAGTAAAGAGGTCAGGATCACAAATCTCCTTATGTCAATCACACTACATTGAGAAGATACTGACAAAGTTTCAACACTTGAATATAAAGGAGTTTAACACACCTTTTGATTCATGTGTAAAACTTGATAAAAACTCTGGAAGAGCAGTGGCTCAACTAGAATATGCTAGTGCTATAGGTTGCATGATGTATGCAATGCATTGCACTAGACCGGATATTGCTTTTGCTGTGAGTAAACTAAGTCAATATACTAGTAATCCGGGTCTAGAGCACTGGAAGGCAATTAGTAGAGTATTAGGTCACTTGAAAAGGACTAGTAACCTAGAACTGACATACTCTACACATCCAGGAATATTAGAGGGATATTCTGATGCCAGTTGGATAGATCACTCAGGTGACTCTAAATCCACAAGTGGGTGGATTTATACTCTAGCTGGGGGAGCGGTTTCTTGGGCAAGCAAGAAACAAACTTGTATCGCCCATTCAACAATGGAAGTCGAACTCATTGCCTTGGCAGCTACAGAAAAAGAGGTTGAATGGATTAAAAATCTGTTGACATATATCCATTTGTGGCCTCGACCAACTCCCTCGATTCCCATGTATTGTGACAGTGAGGCCACACTGTCAAAAGTGTACAATGTCGTGTATAATGGGAAATCTCACATAGGTTTACGGCATAACTATGTTCGAGAATTAATCGAAAATGGTACCATTAGTATAGTGTATGTCAATTCGTGTGGAAACTTGGCAGATCCATTGACTAAGCCTCTGACGAGAGACTTAGTAGGATCAACTACCAGAGACATGGGTCTGAAACCACTCAGAATCGGTTAGTGATGGGAACCCAACTTGAATTTAGCGCTCCTATCTATCAAGTTTAATGGGTAACAACAAGTCACTTAACCGATAGAAGGTACTATCAACTGATAGACCCATGTAAGGTATATGATAGTACGTCGTTGCCGAGAACTAGGATGAGGTAAATCTCTTAACAAAATTTAGAGGCATCTTAGCAACGAAGATGTTATAGAATTTTTCCTATATGACTGAGAGGTGGTGCCGCCTCAAATGAAGAGTTATGGTTCCTCTTCTAAAAGGTCATGAAATAGGATTTTAGCGCATGGCCATATTCGCGCTCAGTGAGAATGCAAAGACAAAAGATGATGTGTGTGAATTAGCCGAAGTAGTTACAAGATTCAAAGTTTAAATCCTATGGATACTTTTGAATTGATTCCTTCTTGCTTATTCACATTAAGCGGGGGTTTAATCTTAGTGACACCACTGTGACATCACTTTTCTTGAAAGGCAGAAAACTTTCCAACCTGGTGGGGGATTGTTGGAAATTTGAGTGTGAGGTTGGAATGTTTCCATCCCACATTGGTAGAAATACAAAAGAAGCTTGAGTTTATAAGCCTAGAATCTCAAGTGGGTCTTGAATAAATTGATGGGATTATGGTGGGGGTCTCAAAGAAGTGCAACGCACGCGCGCGCGTGTGGCCGTGGCCGAGGCCAAGGCCAAGGGCGCGGGCGCGCTTCACGCGAAGAGTCGCGCACTTTGCACGCTCGCATCGGAGCTGAGGAACCTCGCCCCGAGCTACGAGCTTTCTTTTTGAGGATCGAGATGTAGAGATAATTAATTGAAGTTAATAAATTAAGCAGATAATTAATTTTCAGATAAACTTTCAGTTTTGTTTATTTGAACAGATAATTACGTTTTCTACCCATCTTCGCTGATTTCGAGGAGAGAAATGTGGGGAGAGATCAGGTTAATATCTGATTTTTTTAGCTATAAATTAAACCTTCTCCTCCACTTTGGTATTCACCCCAGAAAAGAATCTGCTCTCTCTCTCACGAACTGTTATCTCTCTCTCACGATCTGCTCTCTATCTCTCTCACAATCTGCTCACTCCAGAAGTCTGCTACATCAAGAGACTTCTGTGTTCACAGTTTTCTACCAATTTTCTGTCAAAGAATTGCATTAATAACTAAACACTATAGTTGTTAGTGTTTATTTGATATTGCATCAAATCCTGGGCTAAGCGATTGTAGACTCACAGCTTCATAGAGTGTCGCCAAAACCTTTAAGGACAGGCTTAGAATAAACCGTGCAGTTTGCTTGCTTGCTGTTGATCATCTTCTAAACAGTCTGGTTCATCGTTGCTGCTAATCTTCTACACAGGTTGGTGTTTTACGATTTTTGCATTGTTTTAATTTTCGTCCACTAGAGTGGACAGTCTATCTTCTACCCCTTCTTCTAAACGATCTATCGCGAAGGATAGATTCGTTATTAGGTTCACATTATAATATTTATAAATCTGTTTTATTAAGTAATTGTTGATCTTTATTATAAAGTTTAATACTTTATAAATAAAGTTTGGATCTTTACCAATAAAGTTGTTGTTTTTTATATTCATCTCGTGATAATATTGAATTTCTACTTATAAAAATCAACAATATCTTCATCGAGTTTTCTGTCCCTTGGAAAATGCATCGAGTTTTCTGTCCTTGTGGTGATATCGATCAACAAACATAGGGTGATAAGAATAAGAGCTTTGTTTTACTTTTAATCATCATATTCATATCTTCATCTTCTCCCTCAATCATCTTCATCTTCAATTAAGATCAAAAACCCCTGGAAACCCAAGTCAACAAACCCAAATTAAACAAACCTGGAAACCCTCCTTCTATTCCTGTCTATTTCGAAAACCAGGATCCCTTCCCCCTGTTCATGTCGATTTCCAGAACCAGAACAAGAATCCCCTCCCCTTGCTCCTGTCGATTTCCGGAACGAGAACCCCCTCCCCTTGTTCCCGTCGCATCTCGAAATCACAAAATTAGAAATCAAAGCTCAAAAAACAACCAAACCCAAAAACATTCGCATCAGATTTCAACAAAGAAAATCGATTAAAATGAAAACAAATCAACAAGAAGAACTACTTCAAATTATCCTTAAAAACCCAAAAAAATTATGAATAAAAAGCTATAATCAAGAAAAAGGAAAACCCATATCAAACCATCTGGAAGTCTTTCAAATCAAATTGAAGATCAAGAACTCATAGCTTGATTAAAACCCGTTTCTAGAATAACAAATCGCTGGTTTTCTCTCTATAATCCCTTCGACTTCGTGACTCTCTCTCAATAATCTCTTTGATTTCGTAGCAAGATTGAATCAAACTTAAAATTAGTTAGTTGGATGTTAAATTTCCTTGAAAGCCACGACTATTGAAAGCTAAAAGATGAAGGGCAGAGGGGTTTTGGCCGACATCGGAGTTTTGGTCGGAGGGATATAGTCCCTGTGATTGTATATATATGTATGTATATGTATCATATATTAGACTTATTTACAAGTTGGTCCCTGGAGTTTTGATTTTTCATAAAATTAAGGAAAACCAAGAAAGAATGCAAAAAAAAGGACAAATACATGATTGGACGAAAATGCCCCTGGCTCTAACGGAGCGTTTTAACGGAGTTAGTGTCCAGGGACCTCTTTCAAAGCAAAATCCATACCATGGGGACGTAAACTTGAATTATGAAACCATAGGGACCTCTTTCAAAGAAATCACTAAACGGCAGGGACTAAAATTGGAGTTTACTCTTAAAATTATGATTTCCAAGTTTTTTTTTCCAGTAATTATGATAACTATGAAAAAAATTTAAAAATCCTAATTTATCTTTTATTTTTTATATAACATTTTTTGAATATTGATAATTATCATATTTTATCATATTCTATTCATTTTTATTCGACCTTCTCGGAGTTCATTCTCCGGGCAACTCCGTTTAACCGGTGGATTCCATCCCTAGGGTAGCGTTTGGTACGCAGACATGATTGGATGGGACTGGACATGACAGAACTGGACAGGACAGAACAAGAGGCTAGGACAGGACTAGACGGGACCGGACAGGACAAGACAAATGTGTGTCTTGTGTTTGATACGGCTAGGACTGGATAGGACAGGACTGGACAAATTTCCCTAAAAGTTGTTTGATGATTTTATATGTCATATAATTGTTATAAATAACACAAATAAAGTATATCTTTAAATAATTTAATTAAAAAACATTTTTATTGTTTTAAACGATTTTTCATACATATAAATACATACAAAAACAATTGTAGGAAATTTGAATGAAGAATCTGAAATAATTGATAGTAGTTCGAAAAAATCCGATTCATATAAAGAAAAAATGAATCGAGGTGGTACAGGAGGTTGTTATGGTTGATGTGGTGGAGGTATAGGTGGTCGACGATGGTAGTGGTGGTGGTAGTGGACATGGGTAATAGAGGTTATTGTAGTGGAGGAAGAGGCGGAGGTCACCGACGGTGGTTGGCGGCGAGCATCGATGATGGCGGCGGCAATGGGTGGTGGTGATCGGTGGAGGTGGCGATAGGCGGTGGTTGTGTATGTGGTGGAGGAAGTTGTTGCAGTAATGGAGGAAGAGGTGGAAGTGGTCGACGATGGTTGGTGGTGGCTACCGGTGGCCGTTGATGGTGGTGGCGACCAAAGGTGGTCGTGATTGGTGTTAGTGGAGGTGGTCGACGATGGTAGTGGTGGTGGCGATGGCCGATGGTTGTGGAGGTGGTGGAGGAGGTTGTTATAGTGGAGAAATAGGTAGAGGTGGCTGACGGTGGGTACTGGTGGCCGGCGATGGTGGTAGTGGCGGTGATGAGTAGTGGTGACCCTTATGACTAATATCATATTAGGATTATACATCAAATGACGGTAGATCAATGATTTTTAGTTTCTGTCTCACTTTTGTCCCATGTTGTTCCACCTATTTTGGTGGAACAAGAAAATACCATTTTTTGTCCCATCTTGTCCCACCTTGTCCAGTCCCTGTCCCATGTCGCGCCAAACGTGGGACAGTGAATTTTTGTCATGTCCCATGTCACGCCAAACATGGGACAGTGAGTTTTTGTCTTGTCTCGTCCTATCTAGTCTACAAACCAAACGCACCCTAGAGGAGTCGTATGAGGCGGAAGCTCCACGTATGGTTTTAAAGCCGAGCCCTCCAGACCTGCCCGACTTCCACAACCTATCGGGCGAGTCCATTTTTTATTTTGTCATAAAAAATTCTATTATGGCCCATTTTTACAAATGAATTAATTAAAGGAGTACACCCAGACTTCAGCAGCGCTTTAGAAAGCTACAAGTGCTAAAAGAAGGCAATTTAAGGCCCAATATTGCTCCCTGTTTTTCCTAATTTTTTAATCCATTTTCCACCTTGAAATCATTGATATTTGATAGTTTTCTATAATATACAAATTGAATAAAATCTCATTTGCTTGAATCTCATATGTGAACACGACATCGATTATAATTTTAATTTTAATAATTTTTTAAAGGGTTTTAATATATTTCCTTCCCTTTCCTCCCACATTTATGAAAAAAGTTTTGAAATGAAACTTATCATTATAATTTTCCTTCCATTTCTTTTCCTTTCTATCTTAATTTTTTTTTAAAAACACAGAGTTTTTTTTTTTACTTTCACTCTCTTTCCTTTCCTTCATAAAATGAGTTTTCGTTAATTAGATTTCAAACTCACAAGTTAGGACCAATTGTGGTTTCTTTCCCAGACAGTTTGAAATCAAAGTCAAAATGGATTGTGATGGATGTGAAAGAAGAGTCAGGAATTCTCTTAAGTCCATGAAAGGTATCCATCCTCTCTCTCTCTTCATCTCTTTCTCTCTCTAGATGATTTGGTGTTCTAACACTAATTTCTTGTTGTGGTATGTGTATAATTAAGTTGTAAAGAGTGTGGAGGTTATCCGAAAGCAAAGCCGAGTAATAGTTAGCGGATACGTCGATCCGAACAAGGTGTTAAAGAAAGTAAAGAGTACTGACAAACGAACCGAATTCATTCAATGTTCATAAGCATGTTATTATCGTCTTAGTGTAGAATAAAACATTGCATGCAGTAGCCACAATGTTCATAAGCATGTTATTATCTATTTGTCATTCTAGAAGTTATTTAATGACATCATATGATGCAATACACCCAGCCTAACGCAGGAGAGAATTTTTTTTAGGATGTTCATTTTCAGTTCCATGTTTTCTTCTTTGACATATTTTTCATGTTAAGTTTATCTGCTTCCCCTACTAATGCATCTAGAATAGTGATAGTATTGTTTTTGCTTATGTTTCAGACTGCTAAATTTACCTATGCTCCCATTGTTCTGATTCTACTTCTATACTGCATTAGTCATTTCATACACAGTATCACACTTTCTGAAGACTTGGATTTTTTGTAACTTTTCTTGATTTAATTTGGACAGAAAATGTTGTTTTGATTGTTGAACTTTTGGGTGTGGAATAATTGTAGTTCATTATTGTTCATTTTTCTATGTTGCTTCTTGGACAAGTATGATCATTAGGGCTATGAAGTGTCCATGGGCAAATTTTCAATCTACAATAAAATTTTTACATCCCGTTCCATTACACGGGTACACAATATATATATATATATATATATATATATATATAATACCCGGTGAAGGATCATGTGAGAAGTTGAGTTAATGGTGAGAAACGTGAGAAGTAGATCTGAACCGTTGATCTCTTTTAATCTCAAGCCCTCCCATGAATTGTGGCTTAGAAGTGAATTGATCTGATACATCTCAGGGCATTTTATCTCGGTGCATCCCATCCTCATGTACGTCCATTTCTCATCCAATGGTCGATAACCACTTCTCACACTTCTCACCATTAACTCAACTTTTAACCGGAACCCAACCCATATATACCCATACTATCTTATAAATTTGTTGAAATTGACTATTATCTTCAACTGCCATTTCGACCCTATCGCTTAACTTTTTAAATAAATCTGAGATGTAAAAATAAAAGTTCACATCTAACCGCATTACGCAGGTTTGGGACTTACCATTGTTTTTGTTCTTATATTCTTTAAAGAACCCCTTAATTATATCAGCCACTGTCATAGTTGTCTTTGAGTTCAACATAGGTAACCCTTTAGATCATTTTCAACATCTGTTATAAAGTTCACATCTTTATGATCTGATTAGGGGCAACACTTAGCAAAGGATTTAATAGAGCTTTAGGGACATTTTCTGCTGGTATTCTTGTGGTCAACATTTTAGTAGCAGGTCATTATCATTCATATATATAATATATAATATATCTCTTTTTTTGGTAAATTGCTTTGAATTTCATGGCTACTGAAATAGATTTCGATTATGGTTTGCTTTCTTGGGATGGATTTTGGTTTCTTATCAGTTTTCTCTACTTTTGTTTGCTTTCTAGATACTGAAATTGATTGCTTACCTGGAATCGACTTTGGTTTGTCTGATTTCTAATTATGTATATCTTCTGTTTATCTTTGTTTTTTCATCATAAAATTCAAACAGGTTAGAGTGTGAGACCGATGTCATCGGGAGAAATGAAAAAATGACCCCACTTGCTCTTGAGGACACAACACATAATTCTCCTTTATATTCTCTTTACTTGATATTTTACTACCGTCTACATATGTTTTTCTTTCTATATGCTCTTGAAATATTGTCGATGTAAACAATTCCGATCGAGTTAAGCTGTAAACAATTCCTTTGTTGTTAGCTATTGATTTTGTTACTATTATTAAAGTGTAAACAATTCCAATCGAGTTTAAAGCTGTAAACAGTTCCTTTGCTATTAGCTGTTGATTTTGTTACATATATTTTGTTCTATTAACAAAAACTCTTTGTTAGGACTTTTTCTTCTCTCGATTCAAAAGGTGGAGATTGGCAAGAGGAGGTGTATCAAGGAACGTAATTGGGAAACAAGGAAGCAAGTAAGCGTATTTGTCTTTTGGTACTACTTTCATTACGTATTCTACTTCTCAACTATTAGAGTTGTAGATTGTGCCATCCTACTGTTGCTTGTTGCTCAAGTGTGTATTTGTTATTTTTCAGAGAAGTAACAATCGGTTATGATATAGGTTCTAAAGTTGATGTTAATTTCCTCTGGCAATTGATTGAGTTTGTAGGCTTGTACTCTCACTGGTGATCGACAGGATCAAATGAGAGCTTAAATTCTGCTTTGTTCATTCATTAGACCATAAATTACCTCCAAGTTATAATGCACAACTCTTATGCCTGTTGGATGCGAGTTAAAAGATAGCTAGGTGTATTCACTTTCATATATACATTCTAAGAGGATGGTAAACTTCTATTTTTGGATACAATGCTTTGCATTTTTCTTTTTCAATACCTTTTGTAGCTTGATTATCATATTCCACTTGATATTAAATGCTCAAACTTCATTGTTCAGTCCTTTCAATTATGTTGCTTTTGTCACAAAGTGCTTGTTTCCAAATTTTGACTTTGAACTATTTTCTAATGGGCTATTATGTGTTATTGTTTCTTGAAGAATCCTATATTACAAAGGAGTTGAATTGCAATAGGCAGGTGACTTTGGAAGTTTCAAGTGTCACATTGAAGTTTGTCATTTGAGTTTTTTTTATATACCTTATGTAAACACAAATGCTTTTTTGGAAATGTTATTTTTCTGATACGAAGCATATTGCATTTGAGAGCGTTGATGCAAATTCTAATCATGGTGTATTTAAGAGCCTTGGTATCTCGTTTAAACTGTATGACATCCCGCCGCATTGCGCGGGTAGCCAACTAGTATATATATATATATATATATATAGGGAGAGGTTCATTTGAGAAATGGTAAATATATGAGAAATAGAGAAGTAATCTTAGCCATTCATCTGGTCAACATTTGCGACTTTGACCGCGAAGCACCGGATAATTCCTTGTGTGGTCTATAGAAGGTAGATGGGTAATTTCGTAAAATACACGGGATTAGTTCATATATGAATCTGTATGAATCACAAAAATTCATATATGAATCTGTTAATTAGTTCAACATATTCATATATGAATCTTTGTGATTCATACATATTCATATATGAATCTTTGTGATTCACAAAGGTTCATATATGAATCTCTGTGATTCATACAGATTCATATATGAATCACAAAGGTTCATATATGAATCTATTAGTTAGTTCAACTGATTCATATATGAATCACAAAGGTTCATATATGAATCAGTTAAAAGAGTTCAGTTGTGAATTGCACTGGTTCATATATGAACATATAGTTCATATGTGCATTATACATGTTCATATATGAACACAGTCCGTGTGTTTTGTAAAATTTACGAAATTGTCCTTTTATTTTTGGGATAGCCGCAACTTTTGACCAGTCAAAGCCGTAACTTTTGACCGGTCAAAGCCGCAATATTTGACTAGTCAAATCCGATCTTGACCATATGAATGGCTAGGATTACTTCTCTATTTCTCATATATTTACCATTTCTCAAATGAACCTCTCCCTATATATATATATATATATATATATATATATATATATATATATATATATATATATATATATATATAGGATTACTTCTCTATTTCTCATATATTTACCATTTCTCAAATGAACCAAACACTATATATATATATATATAGGGAGAGGTTCATTTGAGAAATGGTAAATGTATGAGAAATAGGGAAATAATCTTAACCATTCATCTGGTCAACATTTGCGGCTTTGACCGCGAAGCACCGGATAATTCCTTGCATTGTCTATAGAAGGTAGAGGGATAGTTTCGTAAAATACGCGGGATAAGTTCATATGTGAACCTATATGATTCATCTATGAACTATACGTTTATATATGAATCAGTTAATTAGTTCATATGAGAATCAGTTAATTAGTTCATATATGAATCTGTTAATTAGTTCAACTGATTCATATATGAACTTACAGTTAATTAGTTCATATATGAATCACAAAGATTCATATATGAATCAGTTAAAAGAGTTCAGATGTGAATTACACTGATTCATATATGAACATATAGTTCATATGTGAATTATACATGTTCATATATGAACACAACCTGTGTATTTTGTAAAAATTACGAAAGTGTCCTTCTATTTTTGGAATAGCCGCAACTTTTGACCAGTCAAAGCCGCAATATTTGACCAGTTAAATCCGATCTTGACCATATGAATGGCTAGGATTACTTCTCTATTTCTCATATATTTACCATTTTTCAAATGAACCTAAGACTATATATATATATATATATATATATATATATATATATATATATATATATATAGGGGACGTATCTTTTGCAAACCAGTCAGATTGTGCAAACTTTGTGAACCAATCTTAGCCGTTCATCAAGTCTAATGAATATATGATTTTATTATGTTTCCTAATTTAAAATCATGATTATAATGAATAAACTTAACATTTTCTAATTTAAAATCATGATTATAATGAATAAACTTAACATTTTCCATATATATCACAATCATTATTAATGAATCATAATCATTATCCATAAATATATCTATTGTTTCCTAAAATAGTGGTTTGCATAGTTTGTACAAATTGTTTGGTTTGCAAAAGAAACGCACCCTATATATATATATATATATATATATAGGGGGTCATTCAAGGGAGAACTCATTTGTTTGTGGTAACTGTGAGATCCATTCTCAACCACAAATCAAAGAATAATTTAAGAAATTTATAAATTTGGTAATTTTGATTTAAAATTTTAATTGAAGGGCATGTTAGGTATTTTGAAATTTTCCTCTATCCTCTATCCTCTTTCTCCTCTCCTCTGAACCTAATTCCGGCAAAATACAACGTGATACACCATTGTGATACCCAATAATTTTTAACCATAAGACATAAATCATGAATGAATCACATTGTGATACCAAAAGATTTTCTAACTGTAAGGCACAAACAAACAATGAATCACACTGTGATACCAAAAGATTTTGTAACCATAAGGTGCAACCAACAATGAAAATCATATACTGTGATACCAAAAGATTTTCTAACCGTAAGGCACAAACAAACAATGAATCACACTGTGATACCAAAAGATTTTGTAACCGTAAGACGCAACCAACAATGAATCACACTGTGATACCAAAATATTTTCTAACTGTAAGACACAAACCAACAATGAATCACACTGTGATACCACAAGATTTTCCAACTATAAGGTATTTCAAAATTATAAATTAGGATATATTAAAATTAATTATATTAGGTAACCGTATAGTATAATTGTAAGGAGTAAAATAAGGAATTGATTTATTAAAAAATCCAAATTGTCAATTTACCAAATTATCATTTTCTTTTATTTTAAATACAATATTAATTATATTAAATGAGCGGCTCACGTTGGATCTCACAGTTATCACAAAATATCTAGTTCTCATTTGATTAAGCCCCCCCCCCCTCTCTCTCTCTCTCTCTCTATATATATATATATATATATATATACTAGTTGTGTACCCGCACGATGCAGCGCGGGTGAATCACAATTCTGAAGCAATAACTTAGCCCTTAATCATATTTTTTTCATTGCTCTCGATTTTATTTCATAAGTTTGCTTGGTTTTTTCCATCATAATAAAACCAAGATAGATTATGATAAAAGCAAGCCAAACACATTTTCCACTGTTTTTTTTTTTGGAAAAGGGGACGGAATCCCCAAAAAAAACTTTATTGATAAAAAAGAAAAGACTTACAAGTTACGAGGGGCATACCCCAAGAATTACAAAATGACAACCTAATATATGTTTAAGAAGAAACCAAAAAAGAATTATACCATAGGCCCAACCCATATTAAACAACCAAATAAACATCTTAAAACTCCACCCAACACAAAAATACAAATAGAAACCCAAATAATCAACAAAGGCCCTATCATGAACAAACCCACAATTAAAACACAAATGGACCTAAAAAGAATAAGTCCATAAACCTCTAAGATGAGACTTCCACCGTTGGCCCAAGAGATAATTCCAAGAAAGTCGACCCAAATCAACTTTATGGCACAAAATTAGAGATATTACAGCCCATCCAAAAGCTTTAGAAGTTTCGGCCCAAGTAATAGCCCAGCAAGGGTTCAAGAATGAAACCCAACTACTACCATATATCAGGTTTCGAGTCCAACTCCAATTATGGACCAAATCGAAAAAGGATATTTTATTATCATCACAAATTCCAACCTTATCCCAATCAAACTTTCTCCCATTCCCGTAGCTTACTTCATTTATACCCCAGCAAATGAACTTTATCAAACCCAATATATTCTTCATGAATTTTCGCAGAAATACAATAATGGAAAGGACTCGGAAATGGCCACACCAAGGATCAGACATCCAAGGTGATTTATTCCAAAAAAATCCAAAAATTTTCTCAACAAACATTCTCCACTTCTTTCTTCTCGAGCTCAACCACATCCAGACCATGAGCAACACTAATTCCATTTTGTTATTACTTTTACAATCAAGCCAACTCCATCTCCTTTTAACCCAACCCCCTCCAATAATCATTCTCTTCTCCTCCAATCCATTTTCAATAGTAAATGAAAGACTGCACTTTACTCCCTTTAGAAATATCCACCATAAAACACATATGAATGGACTTGAAGATATAGTATTTAAAGACCAAAATTTGAGACCAAAAAAGAGATAAGAAATCAAAATATTGATAGCCAGATTAGCCCCCCAATAGCAAGAAAAGGCCAAATAAAAAGGAAAGAAACAAGTATTGAAATATTATTTTGATACTTAATTTAAAGAAATCTTCACAGAAGAAGGGATCAATAAGGCCAACCCTCATCATCCAGTATTTATAGAATGGTGTGTTTTGGGATGGAATGGATTGGTGTGTTTTGGGATGGAATGGATGCATGTATTTATAGGGGAAGGAATGGAGGATGACATATGCCAAGTCTTCCAATGTAAAATATGTGGTCTAAAATAAACCACTCATCCATGCATCAAACACTTGTACATAGTGCTTGGTGAGTTGCACAGCACCAATAAAAACTTATCTAATTTAAGTTTTTCAACACTCACCCGACGAAACCAAAGCACGAACCAATCCCCCGAATACGGACAAATAGCTTATAGAGATTGACACGAGGTAACATAATGCATTTTGACCGTGACGAGCTTCGACTCGGCCATCACCCGTCAAAATCAAAAGCAAAAAATCCTCAAGTGAGCAATCTCAATAGACGAACGAGTTAAGCAACCCAAAAACACGTAACAAGTAATAACTCCCCAAAGATGTCGCTATGTCATCTGTAGCAATATTCTCATCTCTCCCACAAGGTGCCAAACGACGCTAACACAATCTGAGCTGGATCAAATTCGAGCAATGCTCGAACACGGCTGGTGGTAACGACTTGGTGAACATATCGGCAGCATTATCTTCAGATAATATTTTCTTCAAGTACACAACCTTTGCGTCGTGTAAAGCTACCAGAAATGCATCACGCACATTAATGTGCTTCGTTCGAGAGCTGAACGCCAAATTTGTTGCCAAGTGAATAGCACTCTGGCTATCACAATTAATACGGACAGTAGTCTGCTTCAGGCCTAATCCAAACAAGAGTTCCTGTAAATGAACTGCTTCTTTAGCAGACTCGACCGCTGTAATGAGTTCAGCTTCGGTAGTCGATAATGCAACAACAGACTGTAATCGAGATCTCCAACTGACAGTTGTTCCACCTAATGTAAAAACATAACCAGAAGTGGATTTCCAACTGACACGATCACCTGCGTAATCTGAATCGCAGTAACCAAGGATATCACAGTTGTTTTGCATACCATAAATCAGGTCATGAGTTTCCGTACCTTTCAAGTAATGAAACACAGTTTTCACTGCATTCCAATGTGACTTACCTGGGTTCGATAGAAACCGACTAATCACACCAACGGAATGTGCAAGATCGGGACAGGTGCATACCATAAAATACATGAGGCTCCCGACTGCACTGACATACGAAATATTTGCCATCTCAGCCTTTCCAATATCGTCTACCGGACAATCGTCTCTTGTAATCTTGATGTGTCTTGGAAGTGGCGTAGACATCAACTTTGCTTCATCAAGATTAAACTGCTTCAAAATCTTCTGAATATAGCCCTTCTGTGTTAACCTGAGAGTACGGGACTTTCTGTCCCGAACAATTTCCATGCCGAGAATAACACGAACTTCACCGAGATCTTTCATTTCAAATTCTGATTTCAACCTTTCTTTCAAACGGTTGATTTCAGAATGATCCCTGCAAGCTATCAGCATGTCATCAACATAAAGAAGTAGATAAATAGAAATGCCACCGCTTGATCTATGATAGACACAAGCGTCTTTCTCACTACGCTCAAAACCCAACGAGAGCATAAATAAATCAAACTTCTTGTACCACTGTCGAGGCGATTGTTTGAGTCCATACAGGGACTTTTTCAATCTACAGACCCAATCAGGTTTGTTGTCGGAGATGAAACCTTCTGGTTGCTTCATATAGATGGTTTCTTCAAGATCTCCGTGCAGAAAAGTTGTTTTCACATCTAATTGTTCGAGCTCCATATCAAGAATTTCCACAAGGGTCAAAAGGAACCGAATAGATGTGTGTCGAACCACAGGCGCAAAGATATCGTCATACTCGATACCCTTCCGCTGTGCAAAGCCTTTCGCAACCAGGCAAGCTTTATAACGCTTATCATCTTTGACTTTATAGACCCATTTACAGCCGATTGCACGACTGCCTTTCGGTAATGGACAAAGCTCCCAAGTGTTATTTTTAGATAGAGCTTCCATTTCCTCATGCATAGCTCCTAACCACTTATCACAGTGGCTTGAAGCTAGGGCCTCCGAATAGTCAAACGACTCATCCTGTACAACATGCAAAGCATACTCAAGTTGGTCAGTAAAACTCATATTTGCAAAATCCCAATCACCATACCTATTAGGAGGGCGGATAGTTCTCTGGCTCTGCCTCGCAGGTACTGATACTGGAATTGTATCGCCTTGACCTCCACCATCATTCATAATTTCTTCCTGAATTGAACTAACTCGATCAGAAGTAGATATATCTGGTGGACTAACATCTTCTTCAAATTCTGACCCCAAAGTGAAACCATGAGCAGATGAGTTGGGTACAATAGGACTGACAATTATCGCATCTCCATCGGCTTTTGGAGGAACATAATAGATAATTTCCGGTTCTGGAGCGGGCTGTCGATTATGATTAGACTTGAACATAATCGACTCATCGAAGGTTACATGTCGAGAATGAATCACCTTTCGGGTGACCGGGTTCCGATAACCCTTGATTCCATCTGTATAGCCGAGTAGTAATCCCTTGGTGGCTCTGGGATCCAACTTGTCCTGACCTGTCATATGAATATACACAGGACATCCAAATACACGTATGTATTTCAAACAGATACAACCCTTACCCCTCCAAATTTCTTCCGGAATTTTCCCCCCAATGGCTGAACACGGTAACCGATTCACAATGTGTACAGCAGTGTGAAGTGCTTCAGCCCAAAACATTTTAGGGAAACCATATGTAACTAACATACATCGGACTTTTTCTAACAAAGTCCTATTCATCCGCTCGGCGACTCCGTTTGATTGCGGATCGCCAGGTGTGGTGTAGTGTCGGTGAATACCTCTACGCGAACAAAAGTCTTTAAAGTTACTACTAGTGTATTCACCACCATTGTCAGATCTCAGCACTTTTAATTTTCTACCAGTCTCGACTTCGACCAGTGCTAACCAAGTTTTGAATATTTCAAAAACATCTGACTTTAACTTAATCACATACACCCAAAGTTTGTGCGAGAAATCATCAATAAAAGTAACATAGTACTTACCTCCACTGAGGGATTGTGTCGAAGATGGTCCCGAGATGTCGGCATGAACATAATCGAGGATCCCTTTGGTGTTGTGTTTTCCAACACCAAAAGAAACACGCGTTTGTTTACCCGAGACACATTCTAAACAAAAGTCCATACTCGTAGGCGTGTCAACTGTAATGAGTTTCCGCTTGCGCAGAATCTCCAAATTCTTTTATGAAGTGTGCCCCAATCTAAGATGCCACACACGGGTAACATCTAAGTTTCTCGAACTATCCGCGACACACGCATCAGAATTGACTGTTTCGCCTACCAGATGAAACAGGTTATTTTCTGCCTGCTCACCTTTCATCACAACAAAGTTCCCTCTGGAGATGCGCATACTCCCATTCTCTATTCGAATCTTACAACCAAGTTTGGACAGTTGTCTAACAGAAATCAAAGAACGAGTCATAGATGGTACAAATTTAACATTTGATAAAGTTCGAATAGTACCGTCAAACATTTTGATTCTGACCGAACCGATGCCCCGAGTGACACATGATGTACTATTTCCCATATAAATATGGCTACCTTCGAACACCTCGAAAGTAGTGAAATAGTCCTGAAATGGTGTCATATGGCATGAAGCTCCGGTATCCAACACCCAACGCCTGTCGCCTTGCGGTGCAGTAACCGTTGCTGAGAAGCCTGTATCTTGTTCGGTTGCAACTGCTGAGGATTCTGCTTTGTTCTTGTCCTTGTTTTTCAAACTCGGACAATCTCTGGCCCAATGATCTGGTTTGTGACAATAATTACAATTTCCACGTTGCTTAGATTTGCCACGATGACCAGGTTTACGAGATTGGGAGCGGCCACGAATTCTTCCCCTGAGCTGATCGTTTTGGTCTCTTTCGGCAAATAGACCATGACTGTTGTGGTTGTTCTCCCGCGAACTGTTACCGATTTTCATCTGAATTCTCTGTTCTTTACAGATCATCCCTGCTTTCACGTCAGACAAAGATATGGAATCTCTTCCATAAATAAAACTGTTAGTGAATTGGGAATATTTTTCGGGAAGTGAATACAACAGAATCAAGGCGAGTGCCTCATTATCTGTGGCAAAAATAGAATCTGTTGCCTTCAACTTCATTATGATGTCTTCGAATTCAGTCATGTGGGCCTGAATGGTAGTGCCTTTCTTCATTTTAAAGAACAGACACGACCTCATCAATAACAGTCGGTTAGTCAAAGTTTTCTTGACATAAAGATTCTCAAGTCTTTTCCAAATCCCTACGGCTGTCTTTTTAGAAACGATTTCAGAAATTACATTTGGACCCATAGCCATTTGTAAGGTAGTGAAGGCCCAAGCCTCCATTTCCTTAGCTTCTAAGGTGGACATATCCGGATCTATTTCTTCCGGAGCAAACACTACGGGGTGAACATCATTTTTCCTAAGTGTTGCTGCTGTTGTAAACTGCCATTTACCAAAATCACCCTCCCCGTTCCATTTTTCTATTCTAATCCCGGCACCCGATAATTTAAAAGCACCTTTTTGATAAACATTTGGGTCCGAGTTGGAAACAGAACCGGCGAATGGATTTTCTGAATCAACAGACATTTTTAACGAGCACGTATCGTGTGACTAAAAATATACAATATAAGTCAAATTTAGATCTAGGTGCTCTGATACCAATTGTAAGGGTCGGTGACAGTTACAAAATCGTATTTCAAGTGATTTACGGTCCCAAAAAGGTGTTAACAATAAATCACGTGCAACTGACCCTTTACAACAAATGCGGAATATCGAGATATAAATATTGTATATTTTGGTCTATTGATTCATACCGGTCCACAAACGTAAATATAGCAGTTATCGAATATACGATAAAATATAACGAAACAGCAAATAAATCGAGACAACAAGATTTAACGTGGTTCCATTATCAGTGTGATAGTGTACATCCACAGGGAGAGAGAGATCTTTATATTACCAATCGGGAGTAATTACAACGTGTTTACGAGATCCTTGGATCAACAAATCAGCCACCCAAATGTTCCTCCAAAAACAAGATATATAAATATATATATCAACAAAGAAGAACAAGGAAGAAGAAGAAAAATAGAAATAATACTTCTATATCTTGTTGGTGTGTTTTGGGATGGAATGGATGCATGTATTTATAGGGGAAGGAATGTAGGATGACATATGGAGGATGACATATGCCAAGTCTTCCAATGTAAAATATGTGGTCTAAAATAAACCACTCATCCATGCATCAAACACTTGTACATAGTGCTTAGTGAGTTGCACAGCACCAATAAAAACTTATCTGATTTAAGTTTTTCAACAGTTAGTGACTAAAGTGTTGAAGCTTCTCCATTGCAGCTAAAAATTGATATTCATATTAAAATAAAGAGTCCAAAAGTGCAACCTGGTAAAAAAGTAAAAATACGATTTTACCCTTGAGTTAACAGAGGGTTGTGGGCGGCCGTTTGGTTAAGGAACTTTAGTCATAAGAAAATGATAACCATAGGGATCATATCCACAATTTTTCGAATTTAGAGACATTAGTCATAATTTTTGACATATCACAGGGACCAAATCTGTAATTCACTCTAGGCAAATGACAAAGCAACCAATTCGACATTCACTTAAAAAAACATCTCCGAACTAAATACAAGGAGCAAAAGGGTGTATCGTTAACCCACTGCATTCGAAAAAACAGAAGCTTAGAAACACATATCTCATCATTTGAACACTTTAACAAAATCCCACAAATTAATTGACCAGAATATCATAAGATGATATAAATAAGGGGATGTGATTAATTCTCTGTACAAAAAGGGTATTCGAATCGTTTCCATGAAGAAATTAAAAGATTTTAAAGGTAAATAGTAATTTGATTTTGATATGAATACACTTAATCTGGAGAAGGTGGTGCAGTTTTACAATATGTTCATATGAAATTTTGTGATCAACCAACACTATTTGATCAAAATTTACAACCACGGATTGTATGCGTAGATACCATGGAGGCATCAAATGTTTTTTGTTGTTATGATTCAATGTCTCTCAAACTATGAGGTATAATTTCGAAACACCTGATTTATTCCGGTTCGTATGGGTCATTGGAGGGCTACAATTTTATTTTCCATTGTGCTTGAGATACCGTAACCCAACAAAAGATGGTTACAACTGCTTTTTCAAGATAAAAAAGTCACCCACTATTTTTTAAATCAAAAATTTTGAGTCAAACAAATTATACTAAAAACGAATATTTTATTATCTTTAATTAAACTTCCATATTATAATACTATTTATAGTGTTTCATGGTGTTGCATTTTTTATAATTTTTAGAGTGTTTCATTTGTCAAAATAAAACTTTTCGTCCCTACATTTTTGAAATAACAAGATAACCATCGTGGTTTATAAAAATGTTTGAATTTAATCTCTTCTTCTGATGATCATTAAAAAATTCCATTATTTGAGGGGATTTTTCGTTATTAAAATTATGTTTTTTTTGTTTTTTACCCAACCAAAAACCACATGTATCAATATCATAAAATCCATTTTGATTGGGTAAAAGAAAAAGAAAACTGATAAAATGACAAAAACTTCCCTTATTTAACAAAAAAATTTTAACGATTGTTAAAGAGGATGACCAAATCCATACGTTTTTGCAAATCACGATAACCATCTTATAATTTTGAAGCTACAAGAACAAAAAATGTTATTTTTTAAATAACCACAAGGACCAAATTTGTAGTTTACTCTAATATTTATTCATTTTAAACAACATCCCAAAAGTCAATTGCTTGTAGAAAACATTACATTTTGTAAAACCAAACATATATTCCAACATTGTCATGTACGATGTTGTCTTAGTTTGAAACTGAAGCACTCAATTTCAAACATTTAGAATACACCTCCATTCTTGTACCGCATTTTCTATGTATGACTGTTTGTTAGTTGTTGAATGGTTTAGTGCATAATGATTAAATAGTCTGAATGATTAATAGGTTTTTATGATATAGTGTAAAATGAAATATGGTTGTTTGCTAATTGTTCATAATAAAATCAGGGCTCTTAATGGTTAAGGGAGGGTTAGAGTGTAAAATCATTAAGAGGATTTTGGAACCATTAAGAGACAACCCTTTTTTTTGCCAAACAGGATTTACCTCTTAACGATTCAGAGATTGTCTCTTAATGGAACCATTAAGAGGTAAACAAACAGCCCCTTAATTTAGAGATATATTTAGGAATTTTTCAGAATGGATGTACCAAATAAATATTAGAGGATATAAAAAAATTATAAAAAGTATGAATGTGTAAGGGTGGTCAAAAAACCGACCAACCTGATCAACCCAACTCGAAAAAATCCGAAGTACCCCAACATATAATCGATATAAAATTAGGATAACCCGAATCTATTGGATTGATAATGGGTTAGGCCCAAAGTAACCCGACCAACTCGATAACTTGATAAAGTTTTAGCGATTTCTCTAAAACTATTTATATTTTCTCTTTAATATGTATAAGTTACAAAAAAGCAACTCGACAATAACGAGCAATGTGACTCATAAGAGGACATTATTGGAAAGTTATATGCAATACATAAATATTTGATGAACTTGTATATTCTCTTGAATGATTGATCGTATTTCAGAGGAAGATTTCCTTATTTTTATGTTTTCAATGTTGTCTTTACTCTGTTTAAACACAACCCGACCAACCTGAACGGGTTGGGTTGGGTTGGGTTGAAAATTTTCAAGCCGCCAACATTGGGTTGGGTTGTTCAAAAACCTTCAACCCGATCAACCCAACCCATAAGCACCCCTAAATGTGGGTTTCTTTAATAAAAAAAATCCATAACTTTCGGTTATAACTGGCTTGTGCACTAAGCTTTATCCTAATAAGTCTCCTACGCAGTATACGTGATCCGTCCCTGCAATGGATAAACAACCCTTCTTGAACAATAACTGAAAGGTTCAAACTAAATTCTTAAAATGAATGGACGAACATAAATGATGTAAAAGAAATTTGGCCAACTTCACCAGACCCCTTTAATGTTTTTTTGTTTATAATAATTAACTAAATATTATAAATAAAATTTAAATTTATGGGATTTTTCCATTACCTACTTAATTGTGAATTTGTGATGACCTTTTTTTTTAACGGCAAGTTAACATACGCACACGTTCTCGGGGTATCCGGGCTTCCACTTAAGGGTGTCACCCGACTAATCCCCGTCGATCACGACCCAACCCAATTAAGGGTACCACTATGTGGCAGACCCATGATCATGGATGTCACAGGATGCTCACCACGGGGTTCGAACCTGGGTAGTCAGGGATACCATCCACCGACCCCCCCCCAGGATGTTACCTTACCACTGGGCTACAACATTAAGGACATGACCTTTTGATAACCTTTTGATAACCTTAAAACATAATTAACTCAATTGATCAATTTCGCCCTCTCTTCGGTATACAAATATCCCCCTGTATTTGTACATGTTCATACACTTATTATGTGTATTTGAGCAAAATGTTGATTACCGGTATTCCTAACTGGCTCTACACGGTACATGCCCCCTGGAAGCACATGTAAGGATATATTTCATAGTTGATTCAGCGACTGAGGCTAGCAGAGGAGTTCAATCTTGTCTTTCTCATGATTCGAACTTGAACTTGTTGTGTATTTCAGCAAAGTTGTTCTGTCTCTTTACCAACTGAGCTACACACTTGAGGACGTTCATACACGTGTATTAATATGATCTCTCTCTCTCACACATACACACACAAACACACACATGTATATATATAGGGTTCAGTTCTGGTGAGAAAATAAATTTTAGTGAGAAGGGTAAAAGAAGGATCTTCACCCTTTCGATCAATCCTAATTAAAGATCAACACTAATGAGATCCACCAGATCAATTCTCGTGAGAATCGCAATTCATGGGGTGAATGTGAGATTAAGGGGTTGTTTGTTTTAAGAAAAAAACTTTTAATGACTCTTAAGTATGCATCGTTTAAACATTTTTACATTTAGGCCATTTGTTTTTCTTCCAGTTTTCCGAACCTCTTAACTCTTAAATACATCTGAAATAAGAAAGTGGTGACCTAACTTCTTAAAACTTCTTATCGCCACCTCAGTTCATATGTTCTTCTTTTTCTCAAGACACCTCCAGACGTTACAGAAACATACAGTCTTGTTGATTCAGATTTCAGACTTCAGCACCAACTCTTATTAATCAGAAATAAAATAAGGTTTCAGACTTCAGACCTCTTAAAAAACAAACGGCACCTAGCTAAGAGTGATCAAGGTTCAAATCTCTTCTTTCGCTTCCCAACCCAACTTTCTCTCTCTCTCTCTCTCTCTCTCTCTCTCTCTCTCTCTCTCTCTCTCTCACACACACACACACACACACACACACATATATATATATATATATATATATATATATATATATATATATATATATATATATATATATATATATATATAATGTCGGGTATCTAATTTTTTTTAATAAACAACCATATATATATAATTAATAATAACAAATCATATTGTTATTTAAATGCATAATTTTTGTAAGAGCATCTCCAACAACATTGCTAAAATAGGAAGAAAAAAAAAAGTTTTGCTTTGTTATTCTTATTATATTGTTTGTTAAAATAGAGAATCATGAAAAAATCTCTAAATATAGAAAACTCTCTATAATTCTCTAAATAGGAGAGATAAATATTATTTTATTCCATCCCATCAATGAAATCCAATTTTTATCATTTTATATTAAGTTATTTTTTTAAAGTGTATTGGGATGATAAATTAGAGAATATTATAATAATATAAGTTGTTTTAAAATTTCTAAAATAGCAATTCTGTTGAGTTGAATGTAATGCATCTTAGAAATTTCCACTTTTAGTTCTCTATTTTAGAAAAATTATAGGAAATGTGTTGGAGATGTTCTAACCATACCTAATACATTAATCATTTATAAAATAAAATAAAAAATTATATATATATATATATATATATATATATATATATATATATAAACAATATAACCTGATTTGTACTGACATATATAAAAATTACCTGTTATCACTTTCGATTCACATATATTTGATTCATTAATCATTCAGAGTCATGTTTAGGAAAAAGCCTTAAAAAAGAAAATCTGAGGAACATTATAGTAGCCCTTAATCTGGACAGCGTGCACTTGTGCATACAAGTACTTTGTAACATGCAAACGTACATATGCATAAATACATAATACACACATGCATAAAAACCAAAAATAACTTAATTTACCTGTATGTATAGAGTGTTCCTTAGTTTTTCAAATTTTTGAGGTTTTTTCCTAAACCTCCATCTATTCGTTCAATTGTATTAATTAATTAATTGCAAATTAAATTAAATTCATAAATCTATATCTATACTATATAATGAAAAAACTAAATTGTACAAACTTTTGTATAATTACATTTACCACCTTTACAATGTTACATTTATCACCCTTGCAATTACTTATTTAATTTCTTTTATATCACTTACTTTTTCATTTTCATTTTACACCATTATCATATTAACACAAATAATCATATATTAACAGTAATGCAATGAAAAAATACATTCATTTTTCTACAAATTATACCATTATAATCGTCTCGTCAATACCTTCAAAACGAGTCAATATTGAATATTTTTTAATTTAACCATACTATTAAATATCATGAATATCTACGAAATAATTTGTTTTCTATCCATACATTTTATTTTTTTCCACCGTTAGCACATTAAAAATACATAATCGTAAAATACGTTTCATTCTTATTATAAATTATATCATTATAGTTTTTTTCGTCAATAATTGTAATATAAACTAATTATTGAATATCTTTATGGGTTTAGGTTTCATAAGTTGTGATTCTTAGGTTGACATGTATATAAGGAAATAGCATTAATTGTTCGTTCTTTACTTACATTCCATTGTATCGTGCGGGTATATGTCTAGTCATATATGAAAAATAACATCGAAAAAATACATTACGACTAAAACCATTAATTTCAATTCCACACCGCGGTCAACATTCAAAGTCATGATCAACTTCAATTTCATGGAACCCTAACCCTCACCACCTTATAAATAACTCATCCTCTTTCACCCTAATTCTCATCATATCCTCATAAAAATCATTCAAAAAAAAAAAAACATTGCATGCAAATTGCTTGCTGAACAAGAAACAAATTTAAGCATGCAAAAACAAAGCTTTGTAGCAATGGCGTCACTGGTTTTATTTTTGATGATGATGATGAAAATGAATGAAGCTTCAAATATGGAGCTCATGATTTTGCCATCGCTTGATCACACACCAACTCCGACTCCTGGAAATCGATGCAATCACACCGGTGATGGCGGAAACGGCTGCCACATCAACGGAAAAGCTTTTGCAGGTCGCCGTGGTGCCGCCACTACGGCGGCTTCTTCTTCGCCAATGATGGTGGTTTCGGTTGGAGCCAGCGTGAACCGGAAATTGATGATGGGGTCTAATGGAGCTTCAAACAATTAGCTGCCTATATATATATATATATATATTCACATATATGTATATGTATATATACTACCTCATGCATGGCTAAAGTGAATGCATGGTATTAATTAGTATTATATCAATAATGTGGTTTTATTAAATTTTAATTAGGCTTGGGTCGTATTTGGCCAGGGTCTGATGTAATTAATTATGTATTATTTACGAAAGAAATAAAATGATTCTTTGTTATATACACACATATATATATAGATGAAGATTCAAAAAAGAACGTTAATTATGTAAGAAAACAAGAAAATAGCCGTATAAAATCATATGTGATTTACATTAACCTGAAAAAAACGGACGTGGGAGGGCTGCGACCTAAAGTCACGGGAAAAGTCGCTTGAATCATATATGATTTTGTATAATTACCATAATAAAGTATATAAATTTCTTTTCTTATATATATATATATATATATATATATATATAGTGGAAGAATATTTTACAACCCTTAAAAAGGTTGCAACCTTTGCAATCCACATCTTAACCGTTGGATTCATGATCGACGGTTATTTTATTTTTATTTTTCTCTTTTTTTAATTAAAAATATTGGGCCGCATATGGGTTGCAAGGTTTGCAACCTTTTTAAAGGTTGCAAATTAAACAAACCCTATATATATATATATATATATATATATATATATATATATATATATATATATATATATATATACATGAATGGATGAAGGATCATGTGAGATAAAGAGTTAAGGTATAAGAAGGTAGGAAGAGATTTAGGCATTGTTTGGCAAACTAGCTTATAAGCTTGTTGGTAGCTGATAAGCTAACTTTTCAAACCGCTACTATGAATAGCTTTTCAATAAGCTAACTTATGGTCATCCAAACATGTACCATGTACCAGAAAAAAAGCTAGCTGATAAACTAGCTTTTTTTTTGCCAAACATAGCCATAGACACTTGATCACTTTTAATCTCAAACTCACCCCATGATTCGTGTTTGATACGAGAATTGATCAGGTGCATCTCATCGTAATGTGCATCCAAAGTTGGTGGGGATGTCTTCTTACCTTTCTCACTATAACTTTCATTTCCACCGGAACCCAACTCTACATGTGTATGTGTGTGTCACTACTACATAAATAGGTATTTTAAACGGTTGTTTTAGACATTTTTAAATGGTTTTACAACCGTTTGAAAGAGCACCGTTTGAAAAAGTCAGGAGTTTTTTTAAACGGTTTTTGAACCGTTTAAAAAAGTCATATTTTTAAACGGTTTTTAAACCGTTTAAAATAGCCAAAAAACGTTTGAAATTGTATACTTTTTTAAACGGTTTAAAAAAACCGTGTAAAATGTGTATTGTTTTACATGATATGCTGCACATAGGACTCGATCTCGGAACCACAACCATGCAAACCCACGACACTTACCATTCTGCCACAACTTCTTCTGTGTTTATGTAAGCACCTTTAATTCTTTTATTCATTTTTTGTCCAACTTTGTACTCCCAACTTCAACTTCAGATTCGACCCAGATTTACTCCAGATTACCAAAAACTCAAAACACGAACATTGTAGATCTACTCAAATCGGAGATCAGATGAGTGAGATATGATCAAAACGCCACAATTGCGCAAATCTGTCAAAAATTATCGTTTTGTTCTTTTTCGCTCCAAATTGTTCCGAACCTATCAAAATATAAAAACGCATTAATGTAATTCGATTTTACCATTATGGTGCATTAAAAAGAGATGATTGACAAGAAAATAAAGTGGAATTTAACGACCGATCATAATGATATTCAGTTAATACATACCTTGCAATATTTAATATCTTTCAATTGATCGATATTGGCTCCTTAATTTGTGTGTAGAGAATGAATAAAGAAGATGGGGAGACCTTTTAGGCAAAAAACGGCGGCCATGAATATATAAAAAAAAAACTAAATTTTTAAAGGCCCTTTTAAATGGTTTTGTGATAGTGAAAACGTTTGAAAAAGGTGTTTGGCCTTTTTAAACGGTTGTTTCTAGAGAACCGTTTAAAAAAAGATGTATGTATTTTAAACGGTTGTATGAAAAAACTGTGTAAAAAAGTTAGGCGTTTTTTAAACGGTTTTGTTCAATTATCCGTGTGAAATATGTATCCCTGTTTAAACGGTTTTTTATAACAACCGTTTAAAAAGATCATATGACTTTTTTAAACGGTACCACAACCGCAGAACCGTTTAAAAAAAGTCTTAAAAAAACGCGGCCACCTTTTTAAACGTTTTTTTCGAATTTTTTAAAAAACTGTTTAAAAATGTGCGTTTAAAAAAGTCATTTCTATAGTAGTGTGTATATATATGTATATATACAGTAAAAAGATATACAAAAAGATTGAAAACCGTGAAAACCAGCAATCATGTCTTGTTTCACATTATGAATCAAGAAATATTAATGTGCAATATTGTTTTACAAGATAAAACAAAAGAACACACATTAAAAATAATCACATGTGAAATAACAATGTAATTTTCATATGTATTATTTCACAAACACAAGATTAATTAAGTAATTAATAGTTCTCATGGTTCTTAACATTTTTCTGATTCTCATCATATTATTTATGGTATACGGAGGTGGAGGACTTCCGGCGGCCGACCAACATGGGGTCAGTGAAGATAAGATCATATAACTATAGATATAAGGAGTTGTTTGATTGGTTTTCACTAAATAATGTATGGATAAAGTTGTCTATGCGGATTCATCTCTCTGTATTGATTATGAAAGTTTTTGTTTATAAGAGTTTTTTTCATAGATGGAAGGAGCGTGTTTTTTTATTTGGGAGGGACATGTTTGGAAAAAACTTGATTTTCTATATAAAGCCCCATCATATAAAACCTTACTGAATAAGTCATCTTTTATATCATTAAACTATTACGTAACAAACAATTATCTATAATTGACCGAATAAACTGTGAATTCTATTAAAATCATTAAACTGCTATTAAAGAGGTATTTTCAGAGTTCGAATATTAGGGGTTGTTTGTTTTTTTTAAAACCTATTAATGGTTTTTAAGTCTAAATCATTCAGACTTTTTTCAGAATTTCTTAACTCTTAAATACGTATGAAATAAAAAGTGGTGACCTAACTTTTTAAAACATTTTATCGCCACCTTAGTTCATATATGTTGTTTTTTCTTCCAAGACGCCTCCAGACGTTACAGAAACAAATAATCTTGTTGATTCAGATTTTAGATTTCAGCACCATCTCTTATTAATCAGACATAAAATAAGACTTCAGATTTCGTGCCCTGTTTAAAAACAAATGGCATCTTAATCTTAATGTTGTTGGCAACTGCAAATGTGGATGTTGTGTAGAACGTGTAGAGAATGGAGGAGTTTGACTTTGAAGAAGTCTTCTTGTCTTAAATTTAATTGGTCAGAATGTTGACCAACGTCTTCTTTAGGAAACATCAATTAATTCAATGCATGGCGTGTTGTATTAAATGAATTATTAATTAAGTAATTAATTAAGACCACTTAATTGAATTTATTTCCTTTTGATTGTATTTCTGTTATGATAAACCTTACCTTCTTTATTAATATATATTTCCACTAATATATATATTGTTATTTAATTAAACGTTTTTAATTAATGTTTATCTTAATTAAGAAAATTAAATCCAAAAAAATCTCATAAAACAAAATCAATTTCACTAAACAAGGCAATTTCAACATATATTTATATTATTCTATAAAACATTTAGATAAAATTCTTATAAACACGTAAATTTAAATAATACAAACCATTAATACATTTAGGGGTTGTTTGTTTTTTTAAAAAAACCTCTTAATGACTCTTAAGTCTGAATCGTTCAGACATTTTTATACACCATATCTTATTAATCATAACTAAATTAAGACTTCAGACTTTAGACCTCTTAAAAAACAAACGACACCTTAGAGTTATGGTTTATTGATTTTTTTTTTATGAAGGCATATTCTACATAGGTGGAACAACAAAATCTGAAATGGGCTCCATAGTCCATACCTATAAAAACGGGAATAAAAATCTGTTATCCTCAATTTATTTGTTTCATTAACTCTTGTCCCGTTAATCACTTAGGGTTGTTTGACAGTTGATGAATAGTTTAGTGCATAATGATTAAAATGTTTTCATGATATAGTGTAAAATGAAATATGGTTGTTTGCTAATTTTTCATAATGAAATCAGTGTGCTTAATGATTAAGGTAGGGTCATGATACAAAATCATGCAAAGGATTTTGGAACCATTAAGAGACAACCTTTTTTTTGTCAAACAAGATTTACCTCTTAGCGATTCAGATGTTGACTCTTAATGGAACCATTAAGAGGTAAACAAACAACCCCTTAAATAGATGTTACTATTTTATTTATTTTATTTCATTCATGGTTTTTTCTCCCTCCATAAAAAATTGATGATGAGATTCAGGTTTGGATAGCAATTAATGCAGAATTTGGAGACAATATGTTTTTGTCTTATAAAAAGATCGTATAACAGCATCTCCAATCATACTTGTTACATTTAAGCTTATGTAGGGAGTAAAATTCATAAAAATTAGTGTGAGGAGCGAAATATTCAATAACAGGGTTGGGTTCCTGGAGAAGTGCCAAATATGGTGAGAAGCGTGAGAAGTTGTTATGTCAACCGTTGGATGAGAAATGAACGAACATTAGGATGAGATGATGCATCGAGATAAGATTTACCGAGATGCATCAGATCAATTCCTATCTAAGCCATAATTCATGGGAGAGTATTTGATTAAAAGCGATCAACAGTTTAAATTACTTCTCACTCACCAAAGTTAATTGGCACTTCTCACATGATCCCATGCCTTCAATAACATTGTTACGCTCAAAATGTTGCATACATCAACAAATATATATTATTTTAGTTACATTCTTTTTACTTTTTAAATAAAACAAAAGAAATGAACGTTCGATGTATATATGTATATAATAAAATAATGTAGATTCTTTACAAGGAGTTATTTACATGTAGGGAATGAAATAATGAAAATTTATGTATAGGGAGTGCATTAGAGTGAGGTTTTCTGATATCTACTCCCTATCATAGTTACAGAAACAATGTATGAATTAATGCATTGAATTAATGCGTTGGATTAGTGATAAACGGTTATTTTATTTTTATATTTATGTTTTTTTAATTAAAAATATTGAGCTCACATCTATTATAACCATTGATCATTAATCCAACGGTTAAGATGTGGGTTGCATGGGTTGTAAGATTTACGTGGGTTTGCATATTAAACTACCCTTATATCTATATATATGTGTCTGTATGTGTAAAATTATAGATGTTTGTACTTTGTAATTTCTATTTTGTTTAAACTGATTAATGTCTTATTTTTGTTTGATTGAGAAATTGAGTTAATTTTCCAACCTTGATTTTCTATAAACTCTTACATTCACTGCACTACTAAAATAGAGATTCTAACCTGACGGACCAATCCTCCGGAAATTCGTTGGAAAAGTGGATCACTTACTGATATCACGGTCGGAGAAACCGTCGACAGAAAGTTTAATTATATAGCCGCTGTCGGATATCGACCGTTAATAATTTCGTATTTTTAAAAATTATATACCCGACTAACTAAGTAGATTAATTATGTGATTAAATCACAGACATATTAGTAGTGGATAATCCGTTGGTGATTTAATTAATTAATCAAATCGTCGACGGATTATTCGCCGCTAATCAGTCGGTGATTTAATCTAGTTATGGGGAATTTTTTTTATTACTATTAAATATTTAAAAAATCATCGATGAATTTTCACACACTAATTCGCCAGTAAATACATAATTCAAGAAAATCAAAATTTCTGTTATAAAAGTAAATATACATCACATATGCGTTATCTATACTATATTATAAAGATGACATAAAAAACTCTTAAAAACAAGTCTTAAAGCTTAATGTACAGCTACTTAATGCTAATTACTTAAAAAACCACCTTTAAAGTTGTATGTACTACACTTAATGTTATTTATTAATTTTCAATCATTATCTCTAACCATTTTAACTCTCCTAAAATCATTTCCCATTTTAACTCCCCTAAATAACTCTCAGCATAATTAAATATAGAATAAAAATCAAATTTTAAATATAAAAATATAAAATATAATTAAAAAAATATAACAGAATATTTTATAAAAAAAATTATATTTTTAAACCAAAATAAATTACATTATATTATTAAGTTTAATCTAAACCCTAATTTATATAAAAAAATCATTATCAATCTCTCACAACCAACCAAAATCGTAATGTAAATCGACAAAAAATAGAAAATAAAACAAAACATTAAAATCGTGATGTATCTAGCGGCATTGCGCGAGTACACTTCTAGTTAGTACATAAAAATAGGTTAATTTGAGTTTATATATATTTTATTTGTCAGGTGATTAATTAATTAAGGAATAAAATTATAAAAGAAATGCATCGATATGCAACACGTATATAACTTGCATAGTTATCAGGACTACATATATATATATATATATATATATATATAGTGGAAGGATATTTTGCAACCCTTAAAAAGGTTGCAACCATTGCAACCCACATCTTAACCGTTGGATTTATGAAAAACGGTTATTTTGTTTTTATTTTTTTGATTTTTTTAATTGAAAATATTGGACCCACATGTATTGTAACCGTCGATCATTAATCCAACGGTTAAGAAGTGGGTTGCATGGGTTGTAAAATTTTCATGGGTTGTAAATTAAACTATATATATATATATGAATTACCTTCGATAACAATAATAACATTCATTTGAAGTACAAATATATACATATATGTCATGTATGGAAAAAGTGAATAGTATACACACACACATATATATATATATATATATATATATACATTCCAATTCCATAACCATGCATGCATGTAAAACTAAGACATTAAAACAATTTGTATGTGTGTATGTATATATATATACGTTCACTTGTATGTATATATACATACATGATACATGTATAAAATATATATACACATACATGTATGAAAAAACTTATGGATCAATTAAGAGTTTCATTTATACTTGAATATTGTTGTTAAAAAATTGATAATTAAAGGACTTTATTGTTTTTAAAATTGTACAAATTAAAGCTATACATAAGAATCGTTGACAATTAGCTTGAGTAATGTTGTTTGATAGTACACATGGTTAAGTTGGCTAGCTAGTCGCCTCCGAGGATTGAGCAAATGCATATGGAGGTGGTGGTGCATCGGTATGATGTCCGACAACCTTCTTGGAGTCGACACAAGGGTTACCACCATTACCTGTCCAGTTACAACCATTTCCAGGTGACCGAACTGGCCTTCTTTGCTGTAAAGAAGACAATAGAAGACTGCCTCTCTTCATCCATGTTTCTTCAAACTCTCCATCTAGGAGTCTGCATGCTTCAATTGGGCTAAAACTTAGCAGAAAAAGAACAAATGTGACCATTATAATAACACGAATGGACTGGTGTGTCATGATTCTTGTTTAGATTTCAAGATTAGGGTTTCTTTTTTTCTTTTGGTTGGTGTTGTTGTGGATGAATATTGAGTTTGATTTAAAGAGGGAGATGGTGAAGTTGTTGGATCATATTCATGAAGAAGAGAGAGTTATTTATAAGTATGGATGAGAATTGAACCCTATGGTTTCATGACTTTGACTTGGAATATGTCATATAGGACATTTGAAATATACACATTCTTAAAAGGTATCCTAAGAAACATAACATAGATATAAGTTTACTAGTTATTTGTTGATGATTTTCTAAATATTATTTCAAAGTTTGAAAAAGCATAATCAAATTTACATAAATAGTTGAAACTTAATCATTTAAAATAATCAATTTGGTAATATAATATTTTATCTTTATAAATATTTTAATAAAAGAAATCGCATTTGAAAACCAATTAATTAATTATATACATATATATATATATATATATATATATATATATATATATATATAAGAGCAAGATTTAAAAAAAAACACAAAGGGTTAGGATTTGAGAATATTAATATGAACCACTAATTATGTGTTATTTTACATTATGAAGGGTTTAATTACCTATTACCAGGTAAATTTTTCATACGATACTTTGATGGACTACAATGTTATCTCTTAAAGTAAGTTAGAGTGTTGATTCTTATTGAGTAAGCATTTGAGTAATTAAATTGATTAATTTTGTTAAACAGATATAAAATTTAATTTTATTCTTAAATAGTTGGATTAAACTCGTGATTTATAAGTAATCATAATTAAGAAAATTTCAACGATTTAGAAAAATTCAAGTAAATTGAAAAAAAAATGGAATAAACTTGTTTGGCACACACGGCATGGGTTAATGGGTTGCTTATGACTCAATACTTACCACTAGTGTTTGCATCCTTAGGGGTTGTTTGGTTGGTTTTCCATTAAGTTCTGTATGGATAAAGTTGTCTGTGTGGATTAATTTGTCTGTATAAATTTAGAAGGTTTTTATTTGAGAGAGTTTTTTCATAGATGGAATGAACGTGTTTTTTAATGGGAGGGACTGATTTGGAAAAAACATGTCTTTCTGCATAAAGCTCCCCCTTAAAATCTTACTGAATAAGTCACTTTCTATATCATTAAGCCACTACCAAACAGTCATATATATCTGACTGAATAAGCTGTGAGTCCCATTAAGCTCATTAAGCTGCTAACAAACAGACCCTTAGTCATCTTCTGATTCAGTTTTTCATGTATTAGAATTATGAAAATTGTAATAATTTTATTTTCACATGATATTAGTTTATGTTTATAAGATTCGATTTATTTGTTCTTATTAAAAATAATATTAATTACTACTATTGTTATAAAAGGAGGATCAAACGAGAATATAATGGTCAAAATAAGAAAACATGAAAACGATCAAATATCATGTGATTTTGCATTGAAATCACATGTGATTATGGAATACGGTCATTGCAAGTGAGATGGCGACTTGGCCCGTGATTCTAGGTCGCGGCCAATGTCGTGTGAATCACATATGATTCTATAGTAACTTTTTAGTGTAAAATCAAATGTGATTAATTTGACCGTTCTCGTCTTCTCTAATTTAATCAGGGTTTTCGTTTGAACCCGACTATATATACATATGTGTGTGTATATATAATAAACAAACTAACTAATTGTTAGTAAATTTATATTATCTACTAGAAAAGAGAGTATCATTAACAGATTTGCAACCAATTTGTTACCCCAAAATTTGTGATGGATTACCGATTTGATGATTTTTCTATCAATTTAATGAGTCTTACAACCTATTTTGGTATTACCTGTTAATTTTCCAAGGGAAAATGCCAAGTCCAATACTGTATAACGTCGACTCTTTCATACTGTGTTTTTTCCTTGAAGGATTTTCTTAATTATAATGAGGGTTCATTTAGAAATTACTCTATTGACATGATGAACTCATATAGAAATGAGAATGACTCGACACTTGATGTTTGATGTTGTTAAAATTTGAGATGTTTTACAAAAGTCTGTAGTATGTTGTTATGTTAAATGTGATCTCATATGCTTGGATTTTTAACTATTAGTTAGATGCAAATTCGACCATATGCAACTACAAATTGTGTATTTCTTCGTAGAAACTTGTACTTATTTGTTTTTATACATGGAAAATACAAAAAACAGTGAAATATGTATGTGCACCTCGGTTGACTTGTGTAACACCTTCAAATTTGGAAAAGACGACTAATTTAAAATTTTCGATAATACCTCAAAGAAGGATAAAAGCTCTTACGACAAGTTCACACTAGAAATACGATTCTAGATTTAATCGTCAACAAAATGAATAAAGTCTTACATAAAGACTAATTAAAGTTGGGTGTTACTAAAAACCAACGACAATCACTATATCTAAAGTAAATGCGGAAGAATTCACTAAGCTATTCACATCTTCGAGCACACAACTAGTGTAACACCCTAAAAATAGGGATAACAAAAATCCGAAAAACAACGGACATGAGGTATATTAAAAATTGCCAAAGCAAGAGCCTCCTTAAATGGAGAAAAATACACAACCTGTTTAAATACAGTTGTAATTAAACGGACGATAAATAACAACCAACTAATCTAATTTCCATAACTAGAAAAGAGATTACAAATAAAGGTGTCATTTATAAACCCAAAGGTTCTCCTACCAAAAGTTAGTCCAAATGCAATATCCCTCAATCTCTCACCCAAGCATCTATGCCATCTTAGAACCAGCGCCGCTATAACCTGAGATACATATCGACACCAAGCAAGTGTTAGGCCAAAAAGCCTAGTGAGTTGAACAATAATAAACATGCATGAGTAGTTACACTTCTTATCAGCAGTTAACCAGAGTTCAACAATGTGGAGTCAATAGGGGAGACCCATAGCACCAATCAGTTCCACCCAAAGAGACAATGTACCTTAGTGCCAACTACTAAGAGTGACACCCAAAGGCCCGGCACACCCGAGGACTACAACCATGGCATTACCCCGAATGGCGGAGGTCTAGGCACATACCCACACGGTGGCGCCCAAGACTACATCCTCCTAGTGTCTACCGACTTGGTTCGTCCAACATAATATATATAGGAGGTCTTTAGGTATATATCTACCAATGCATTTCGATACCAACCATGGGTACTATGCTACCATCCTCACATAAGTCCAATGTGAGACTCAAATTCCAACATATTCAATGTTCAATAATTAAATCTCCAAGAAAGCATTCCAAGTAGAATTTATCATCTGCTATACCACATATAATCCATATCATGCCAAAATGCCAACAATGTACATTCATGGAACAAGTCCCAAATATCCGACCAATAGAGCAAATCATGGTAAATACTCATAAAAGATAACCCAAAATACCCATTGTTGGTGTACATAATGAAGACCCCAAATACTTTCACAAAATAAAGTAAATCATGGGATGATACTTGTTAAAACATATTTCTCATATAGTCTCATGAAAACACCATCAAATACTTAAACCCGTAAAGATGAACATTTTGAGCAAATATGTGATAATAACAACAAATAAACAATTATGATGTGTATCCAGTTTTAACAAAAGTTTAGTAAACTCACCTTGCTAGATTTAGACTAAATCTAGATTTTACCCACTTAGAGATTTCCTTGAAGAAACTTGGTTTTTCAAACCAAATCTTCCAAAACCTAGATCCACAAGGTTCCAACCATAAATATACATAATCAAACACAAAGAATCATTTCCCAAACCATATACATGAATACCTCAACTAATACCGAAACCCTAACTTCCATAACCGAAGAGAATAGAATATTACCTTAACCCAAACTTGAATCCACCAATCAAAACACCTCTAGTTCACCAACATGATTACAAACCTTCAATCTATGAAAGGGAGAACAAAGGGTGGATGAAACCCTAGAAAACTTTGGTGAAGAAGATGAATAGGGAGAGATGAGAAGCTTACCACCACCAAATACTCTAGTATACTTCAATAGACTTCCAATCTCTTTCCATAACCTTGAAAAGCTCTCAAAAACGAAACCGTAGCAACTTGAATCACCCAAATCGGAGCTACGATGAGAAAGATATGAAGAAATGAAGTTTGGGGCTGAAAATCGCAATTTTAACACCCTGAAACACACGGGCGATTGTGCCAGGCTATAGTGACCATGTCACAATCGCCGGGCACAATCGCTGAGATTGTACCGAGAGTTCTTGGGCTCCGGCGACCTTGACAGGCGATTGTGACACTGTCACAATCGCCGGGCACTATAGCCTAGCGCGTACTGAAACTGTTTTGGCCATAACTTCTTCGTTATAGCTCCGTTTTCGCTCCGGAAAGAACCGTTGGTCTCGTAATTGAATCCTTTATCCATCAAGACTATAAAACCAAGGATTCAAGCCCAAAATCAAATATCTTATTTTTCCTTAATATATCGGTTTCTGTATTAACATGAAATGATACCTTTCGAAAAATCGGGGTGTTACAATCCTCCCAACCTTAAAAGAGATTTCGTCCTCGAAATCTGAAACTAACCAAGAACCCAACATAGCACTTGGAAAGATCTATTGATTTCCTATTCAAAAAGAATGCTTTCACTAAGCTTGACCTCATATTCAATCCCAATTATATCCCGTTGACGTTGCCACTGAATTCCACATAACAAGTCGCCATGAACTCAAATTATAAGGTTCAATGCACCTTTCCGACGACGTAAAGAGCATCGAGTCTTTATCAATTCATTTTCCCCATCAATAAATTTTCGGTTGCCTCCCAACCTTAGATTGAACATATTATCCCGAAAGCAACTTACGACCTTATCTAGTCATTTCCACCAAGAATACTCCAAGGCAAACAATTCCCTTCGATACCTCTAAAAATGACGCATCAAGGTCTCTTCAATGATTGATTCTTAATTATCAACATCTAATTTCCTTACCAGCCAACCATAACATCATCATTATTCACAATTACCCAACAATATAGTACACCACCGACACATAGCATGTCGTCGTACCAAGTTCCCACAATTCCAAAACCAACCATTCCCAAACAACCTAACACGATTTTAGTCCGTAGGTTTAACGAAGCATAAAGGTCGTTACTTAACTAACTGGGAGAAAGCACATGCCTAACGCCTCAAACTCTGAGGACTCTTTTATTCCTTAATATAGACTTCTAACACGAGGGGGCTTACACCTATAGCCCAATGAGTTCAAGGTTTTTCACACTACTATGCCAATTTGATATTTATAAAACTCTCAAATACATAAGTTTTATAACAATTAAACGTGCGGTGAAAATATACTTTCGTGCATTCGATAGGTTTCAAAATTGATCACCAATGCCACACATATAACCATTTTCAAAGCTCATTTGATCATTACTTACACTAATACAACGATAACGAAAGATGCGTAGCAAAATTTTAAAATGGACTACCAGGGTCTTAGTATGCATCAATTTATGCTATGCGTATGAAAATAACTTTCCGTTCCATAACATGTGCAATAAAAGTTTGTACAACTCCCCAAAAGAGGATTTCACCACTTCAACTTTAAAATCTTTTACTTTAACACAAAACATCGGAAGATAAAATTTCCAACAAGGCATATATACGTCCAATCATTTCCCAAATGTAACAACACAATAGGAAGGTAAATAAATATATATATATATATATATATATATATATATATACTATACGCATTTCAAATTTGGGCCGCACCGATAAAACGTATATACCCAAAATTGTAATTACAACAATGTGCAACCGAAAATTCATTTCATGCATTGCAGAAAACTCCTATCAGTAAAATCAATAACTGAAATATGTTATGGGCAAAAGTTCCATCCGAAATAACATAAATCTTTTATATGATTACTCACACAACCAGTATAATTTATGTAAAGAACGAGAAATAGTTTCATGTACTAAAACAGTGTATGACAAGACTTTCATACAAAACTACAGAAAGGAAATTCACGAAATCGAACCCCAAAATTTCTGCAAATGAACCATGAAATATCGTTAAATAAAACTTCCCATTGTGACTCGCATACATCGGTTTATTCCCCAAAATTTAGTAAAGACATATGCATGCGATTTGAGCAATTGTAAGAGTAATTTAGTTTAATTCCAAACTGTATAAATAAATGTTTGCAAAACCCAAGACCACATGCTCAATATCAAACTCTTAAAGTTTTCTCTCTTTTAGTCACAATGCGGCACGAAATAAGATTTCACAACAAAACTTGCATGCGACCGTTTATTTCACAAAGCTAGTAGATTGACATGCATATGCACCCGGTTAAAACATAAAATAATTTATGTCATTTTCGAGTTCAAAGCCAAATATAAACATGCTCTCATCGTTCTAAAACATTGGCTAAAATACCATGACGGAAATTTCCAATAAGATATGCATACATGACCCAAAGTATAATTAACTACAATCTCATTGCTAGTTGAGACGAACCATTTTTTCAAAGGAACTCATATTCTTATGTTTTTAAAATGCCGCATAACACAATAATATGTATTTTCTGAAAAATGTTTATAAGATCAAATACACGAAATGACACTTACGTCAATTGAACTCCAATTATATATGTAAAATCATCGAGGAAACATCTCAACATGATTTATTTACCAAAATACCCAAAGATTCCAAAATGGATGACTCGACATGTTCATAAAACTAAACATTTCAAAATAAACAAAACTTCTCATTGATTGCAACAAAATGTTTTCCAAATGAACTATTTCTCTTCATGTTTCCAAAACGACTCCTAGTTCAATGACATAAATTTTCCAACGGTTTATAAAATCGTATGCACCAAATGGACAATTAAATAACAAAATACAACGACCAATAACGGGGATACCCGTATCCGTTGAGAGCGGAAGAGCACGAAGTATGCTACTCCTACAACGTTCATCATATGACACCTAACGACATGAAAGCCCAAGTGTCCCTACGAATCCTTGACAAGTTCCACCCAAGAGACGAGATACCTTGATGCCACAAAGGACACCCGAAAGGCCCGGCACGTCCGAGGACTACAACTGAGGAAATTCCCCTACGGCGGAGATCTAGGCGCACACCCACACAGTGTCGCCCAAGACTACCTCATCCTAGTGCCTACTTGTCAAGTGTTGGTCATAAAACATGAGTCCCGGGGTCCAACTTCGTACTACCCAATTGACCATCCAATAAGACTGACTCACGTGCCTATGGATCCAATGCAACACAGCCAAAAAAAATACGCGACTACACATGAATGACAAAATCACTCGAGCGTGTAATGATTATGCATATGCAATGAAATGCATTAAGATGTACGTCATAAATTGGATTCCACATCGAGCCATTAAAACCGGACAAATGTCCACAAGACTCTTTTAAGCCAACACCGAGCTAAAATGCTCAAAATCCATTTGACCAATAATTATCGGTCCCCCAAATAATGAAATGTCTTTAAGCGACGTTTATAAAGACACATGCCTCAAAGACGTGATTAACCCAAAACTCAACACGTATTGGGACCAAAGAGTTTCAAAAGGGTTTATGAATGCAAATACACAAAAATGCATACAACATGTAATAGACTTCATATGTACCAAGATTACCAAGATGCTTAAGTCATGAAATGGACTATATTTGTACAAAATCCAAAATGCTATAATCATGCTATTATTTATCAAGATGTCCAAATTCCAAATATGAGTATTTTATGGAACTAAAATAAGCCAAGTATATCAAATATGAAAACTCGTTAAAATACTCACACTTTGACAAATACCAAGTAAAATACATTTTTACTTCAAAATACTCAAAACTTATCAGTAGTTAACCATTTCATGTACAACCCTTTAAAATAACCATTTTGGCATGTACACCGTTTTAACAAATCCACTTGAACTCACGCTCCTCGATTTCTATAGTTACACTATCGTCATCCAGATGCTCAACATCTTAAGGCAAAGCCACGGACTTCATAGGTTCACCTTACAATTTCTCCTCGAATACATCGATTCAAAAGTCAATAGTTCTAATCCAACCAATCAATCCCACTCGAAACTGTCCACTTAATGCAATCACCATACTTACCATCACTCCAAGTAACGAATAATAAAACATTAACTTTTTCTAATGGTTACCCATTCAGAAACTTTCTTACCACCCCAACAGTCGACATACCAAGGCCGTTCATACAAGCACGAGAATGAATAAGAAAGAGATTAACAAAATTGAACACGAAGAAAACGTACTACCACGTCTACTAAATATCATAACATTAGTAAACCAAGCACAACAGAACGTACTACTACCTTACCAATTGTCACAGTAACGGCACTTCGAGCACCATCACGTATAAATATCCTCATAATAACATTAGCTAGGTGAAATTATGAACATATAATACATAAAGGTTCTCGTTACCATCGCCACAACGCTTGATAACCATAGTTTCCGTCGACTCTAAGACTAACCCATCTTAGAAATTCTACCCATCTCACAATCATTGTCTAACATACTCAGTCTAAGTCTAGACATCTTACATTCATGCCTAGTTCACTTAAACTAGAGCTTTGATACCAACTTGTAACACCCTAAAAATAGGGATAACAAAAATCCGAAAAACAACGGACATGAGGTATATTAAAAATTGCCAAAGCAAGAGCCTCCTTAAATGGAGAAAAATACACAACCTGTTTAAATACAGTTGTAATTAAACGGACGATAAATAACAACCAACTAATCTAATTTCCATAACTAGAAAAGAGATTACAAATAAGGGTGTCATTTATAAACCCAAAGGTTCTCCTACCAAAAGTTAGTCCAAATGCAATATCCCTCAATCTCTCACCCAAGCATCTATGCCATCTTAGAACCAGCGCCGCTATAACCTGAGATACATATCGACACCAAGCAAGTGTTAGGCCAAAAAGCCTAGTGAGTTGAACAATAATAAACATGCATGAGTAGTTACACTTCTTATCAGCAGTTAACCAGAGTTCAACAATGTGGAGTCAATAGGGGAGACCCATAGCACCAATCAGTTCCACCCAAAGAGACAATGTACCTTAGTGCCAACTACTAAGAGTGACACCCAAAGGCCCGGCACACCCGAGGACTACAACCATGGCATTACCCCGAATGGCGGAGGTCTAGGCACATACCCACACGGTGGCGCCCAAGACTACATCCTCCTAGTGTCTACCGACTTGGTTCGTCCAACATAATATATATAGGAGGTCTTTAGGTATATATCTACCAATGCATTTCGATACCAACCATGGGTACTATGCTACCATCCTCACATAAGTCCAATGTGAGACTCAAATTCCAACATATTCAATGTTCAATAATTAAATCTCCAAGAAAGCATTCCAAGTAGAATTTATCATCTGCTATACCACATATAATCCATATCATGCCAAAATGCCAACAATGTACATTCATGGAACAAGTCCCAAATATCCGACCAATAGAGCAAATCATGGTAAATACTCATAAAAGATAACCCAAAATACCCATTGTTGGTGTACATAATGAAGACCCCAAATACTTTCACAAAATAAAGTAAATCATGGGATGATACTTGTTAAAACATATTTCTCATATAGTCTCATGAAAACACCATCAAATACTTAAACCCGTAAAGATGAACATTTTGAGCAAATATGTGATAATAACAACAAATAAACAATTATGATGTGTATCCAGTTTTAACAAAAGTTTAGTAAACTCACCTTGCTAGATTTAGACTAAATCTAGATTTTACCCACTTAGAGATTTCCTTGAAGAAACTTGGTTTTTCAAACCAAATCTTCCAAAACCTAGATCCACAAGGTTCCAACCATAAATATACATAATCAAACACAAAGAATCATTTCCCAAACCATATACATGAATACCTCAACTAATACCGAAACCCTAACTTCCATAACCGAAGAGAATAGAATATTACCTTAACCCAAACTTGAATCCACCAATCAAAACACCTCTAGTTCACCAACATGATTACAAACCTTCAATCTATGAAAGGGAGAACAAAGGGTGGATGAAACCCTAGAAAACTTTGGTGAAGAAGATGAATAGGGAGAGATGAGAAGCTTACCACCACCAAATACTCTAGTATACTTCAATAGACTTCCAATCTCTTTCCATAACCTTGAAAAGCTCTCAAAAACGAAACCGTAGCAACTTGAATCACCCAAATCGGAGCTACGATGAGAAAGATATGAAGAAATGAAGTTTGGGGCTGAAAATCGCAATTTTAACACCCTGAAACACACGGGCGATTGTGCCAGGCTATAGTGACCATGTCACAATCGCCGGGCACAATCGCTGAGATTGTACCGAGAGTTCTTGGGCTCCGGCGACCTTGACAGGCGATTGTGACACTGTCACAATCGCCGGGGCACTATAGCCTAGCGCGTACTGAAACTGTTTTGGCCATAACTTCTTCGTTATAGCTCCGTTTTCGCTCCGGAAAGAACCGTTGGTCTCGTAATTGAATCCTTTATCCATCAAGACTATAAAACCAAGGATTCAAGCCCAAAATCAAATATCTTATTTTTCCTTAATATATCGGTTTCTGTATTAACATGAAATGATACCTTTCGAAAAATCGGGGTGTTACAATCCTCCCAACCTTAAAAGAGATTTCGTCCTCGAAATCTGAAACTAACCAAGAACCCAACATAGCACTTGGAAAGATCTATTGATTTCCTATTCAAAAAGAATGCTTTCACTAAGCTTGACCTCATATTCAATCCCAATTATATCCCGTTGACGTTGCCACTGAATTCCACATAACAAGTCGCCATGAACTCAAATTATAAGGTTCAATGCACCTTTCCGACGACGTAAAGAGCATCGAGTCTTTATCAATTCATTTTCCCCATCAATAAATTTTCGGTTGCCTCCCAACCTTAGATTGAACATATTATCCCGAAAGCAACTTACGACCTTATCTAGTCATTTCCACCAAGAATACTCCAAGGCAAACAATTCCCTTCGATACCTCTAAAAATGACGCATCAAGGTCTCTTCAATGATTGATTCTTAATTATCAACATCTAATTTCCTTACCAGCCAACCATAACATCATCATTATTCACAATTACCCAACAATATAGTACACCACCGACACATAGCATGTCGTCGTACCAAGTTCCCACAATTCCAAAACCAACCATTCCCAAACAACCTAACACGATTTTAGTCCGTAGGTTTAACGAAGCATAAAGGTCGTTACTTAACTAACTGGGAGAAAGCACATGCCTAACGCCTCAAACTCTGAGGACTCTTTTATTCCTTAATATAGACTTCTAACACGAGGGGGCTTACACCTATAGCCCAATGAGTTCAAGGTTTTTCACACTACTATGCCAATTTGATATTTATAAAACTCTCAAATACATAAGTTTTATAACAATTAAACGTGCGGTGAAAATATACTTTCGTGCATTCGATAGGTTTCAAAATTGATCACCAATGCCACACATATAACCATTTTCAAAGCTCATTTGATCATTACTTACACTAATACAACGATAACGAAAGATGCGTAGCAAAATTTTAAAATGGACTACCAGGGTCTTAGTATGCATCAATTTATGCTATGCGTATGAAAATAACTTTCCGTTCCATAACATGTGCAATAAAAGTTTGTACAACTCCCCAAAAGAGGATTTCACCACTTCAACTTTAAAATCTTTTACTTTAACACAAAACATCGGAAGATAAAATTTCCAACAAGGCATATATACGTCCAATCATTTCCCAAATGTAACAACACAATAGGAAGGTAAATAAATAAATATATATATATATATATATATATACTATACGCACTTCAAATTTGGGCCGCACCGATAAAACGTATATACCCAAAATTGTAATTACAACAATGTGCAACCGAAAATTCATTTCATGCATTGCAGAAAACTCCTATCAGTAAAATCAATAACTGAAATATGTTATGGGCAAAAGTTCCATCCGAAATAACATAAATCTTTTATATGATTACTCACACAACCAGTATAATTTATGTAAAGAACGAGAAATAGTTTCATGTACTAAAACAGTGTATGACAAGACTTTCATACAAAACTACAGAAAGGAAATTCACGAAATCGAACCCCAAAATTTCTGCAAATGAACCATGAAATATCGTTAAATAAAACTTCCCATTGTGACTCGCATACATCGGTTTATTCCCCAAAATTTAGTAAAGACATATGCATGCGATTTGAGCAATTGTAAGAGTAATTTAGTTTAATTCCAAACTGTATAAATAAATGTTTGCAAAACCCAAGACCACATGCTCAATATCAAACTCTTAAAGTTTTCTCTCTTTTAGTCACAATGCGGCACGAAATAAGATTTCACAACAAAACTTGCATGCGACCGTTTATTTCACAAAGCTAGTAGATTGACATGCATATGCACCCGGTTAAAACATAAAATAATTTATGTCATTTTCGAGTTCAAAGCCAAATATAAACATGCTCTCATCGTTCTAAAACATTGGCTAAAATACCATGACGGAAATTTCCAATAAGATATGCATACATGACCCAAAGTATAATTAACTACAATCTCATTGCTAGTTGAGACGAACCATTTTTTCAAAGGAACTCATATTCTTATGTTTTTAAAATGCCGCATAACACAATAATATGTATTTTCTGAAAAATGTTTATAAGATCAAATACACGAAATGACACTTACGTCAATTGAACTCCAATTATATATGTAAAATCATCGAGGAAACATCTCAACATGATTTATTTACCAAAATACCCAAAGATTCCAAAATGGATGACTCGACATGTTCATAAAACTAAACATTTCAAAATAAACAAAACTTCTCATTGATTGCAACAAAATGTTTTCCAAATGAACTATTTCTCTTCATGTTTCCAAAACGACTCCTAGTTCAATGACATAAATTTTCCAACGGTTTATAAAATCGTATGCACCAAATGGACAATTAAATAACAAAATACAACGACCAATAACGGGGATACCCGTATCCGTTGAGAGCGGAAGAGCACGAAGTATGCTACTCCTACAACGTTCATCATATGACACCTAACGACATGAAAGCCCAAGTGTCCCTACGAATCCTTGACAAGTTCCACCCAAGAGACGAGATACCTTGATGCCACAAAGGACACCCGAAAGGCCCGGCACGTCCGAGGACTACAACTGAGGAAATTCCCCTACGGCGGAGATCTAGGCGCACACCCACACAGTGTCGCCCAAGACTACCTCATCCTAGTGCCTACTTGTCAAGTGTTGGTCATAAAACATGAGTCCCGGGGTCCAACTTCGTACTACCCAATTGACCATCCAATAAGACTGACTCACGTGCCTATGGATCCAATGCAACACAGCCAAAAAAAATACGCGACTACACATGAATGACAAAATCACTCGAGCGTGTAATGATTATGCATATGCAATGAAATGCATTAAGATGTACGTCATAAATTGGATTCCACATCGAGCCATTAAAACCGGACAAATGTCCACAAGACTCTTTTAAGCCAACACCGAGCTAAAATGCTCAAAATCCATTTGACCAATAATTATCGGTCCCCCAAATAATGAAATGTCTTTAAGCGACGTTTATAAAGACACATGCCTCAAAGACGTGATTAACCCAAAACTCAACACGTATTGGGACCAAAGAGTTTCAAAAGGGTTTATGAATGCAAATACACAAAAATGCATACAACATGTAATAGACTTCATATGTACCAAGATTACCAAGATGCTTAAGTCATGAAATGGACTATATTTGTACAAAATCCAAAATGCTATAATCATGCTATTATTTATCAAGATGTCCAAATTCCAAATATGAGTATTTTATGGAACTAAAATAAGCCAAGTATATCAAATATGAAAACTCGTTAAAATACTCACACTTTGACAAATACCAAGTAAAATACATTTTTACTTCAAAATACTCAAAACTTATCAGTAGTTAACCATTTCATGTACAACCCTTTAAAATAACCATTTTGGCATGTACACCGTTTTAACAAATCCACTTGAACTCACGCTCCTCGATTTCTATAGTTACACTATCGTCATCCAGATGCTCAACATATTAAGGCAAAGCCACGGACTTCATAGGTTCACCTTACAATTTCTCCTCGAATACATCGATTCAAAAGTCAATAGTTCTAATCCAACCAATCAATCCCACTCGAAACTGTCCACTTAATGCAATCACCATACTTACCATCACTCCAAGTAACGAATAATAAAACATTAACTTTTTCTAATGGTTACCCATTCAGAAACTTTCTTACCACCCCAACAGTCGACATACCAAGGCCGTTCATACAAGCACGAGAATGAATAAGAAAGAGATTAACAAAATTGAACACGAAGAAAACGTACTACCACGTCTACTAAATATCATAACATTAGTAAACCAAGCACAACAGAACGTACTACTACCTTACCAATTGTCACAGTAACGGCACTTCGAGCACCATCACGTATAAATATCCTCATAATAACATTAGCTAGGTGAAATTATGAACATATAATACATAAAGGTTCTCGTTACCATCGCCACAACGCTTGATAACCATAGTTTCCGTCGACTCTAAGACTAACCCATCTTAGAAATTCTACCCATCTCACAATCATTGTCTAACATACTCAGTCTAAGTCTAGACATCTTACATTCATGCCTAGTTCACTTAAACTAGAGCTTTGATACCAACTTGTAACACCCTAAAAATAGGGATAACAAAAATCCGAAAAACAACGGACATGAGGTATATTAAAAATTGCCAAAGCAAGAGCCTCCTTAAATGGAGAAAAATACACAACCTGTTTAAATACAGTTGTAATTAAACGGACGATAAATAACAACCAACTAATCTAATTTCTATAACTAGAAAAGAGATTACAAATAAGGGTGTCATTTATAAACCCAAAGGTTCTCCTACCAAAAGTTAGTCCAAATGCAATATCCCTCAATCTCTCACCCAAGCATCTATGCCATCTTAGAACCAGCGCCGCTATAACCTGAGATACATATCGACACCAAGCAAGTGTTAGGCCAAAAAGCCTAGTGAGTTGAACAATAATAAACATGCATGAGTAGTTACACTTCTTATCAGCAGTTAACCAGAGTTCAACAATGTGGAGTCAATAGGGGAGACCCATAGCACCAATCAGTTCCACCCAAAGAGACAATGTACCTTAGTGCCAACTACTAAGAGTGACACCCAAAGGCCCGGCACACCCGAGGACTACAACCATGGCATTACCCCGAATGGCGGAGGTCTAGGCACATACCCACACGGTGGCGCCCAAGACTACATCCTCCTAGTGTCTACCGACTTGGTTCGTCCAACATAATATATATAGGAGGTCTTTAGGTATATATCTACCAATGCATTTCGATACCAACCATGGGTACTATGCTACCATCCTCACATAAGTCCAATGTGAGACTCAAATTCCAACATATTCAATGTTCAATAATTAAATCTCCAAGAAAGCATTCCAAGTAGAATTTATCATCTGCTATACCACATATAATCCATATCATGCCAAAATGCCAACAATGTACATTCATGGAACAAGTCCCAAATATCCGACCAATAGAGCAAATCATGGTAAATACTCATAAAAGATAACCCAAAATACCCATTGTTGGTGTACATAATGAAGACCCCAAATACTTTCACAAAATAAAGTAAATCATGGGATGATACTTGTTAAAACATATTTCTCATATAGTCTCATGAAAACACCATCAAATACTTAAACCCGTAAAGATGAACATTTTGAGCAAATATGTGATAATAACAACAAATAAACAATTATGATGTGTATCCAGTTTTAACAAAAGTTTAGTAAACTCACCTTGCTAGATTTAGACTAAATCTAGATTTTACCCACTTAGAGATTTCCTTGAAGAAACTTGGTTTTTCAAACCAAATCTTCCAAAACCTAGATCCACAAGGTTCCAACCATAAATATACATAATCAAACACAAAGAATCATTTCCCAAACCATATACATGAATACCTCAACTAATACCGAAACCCTAACTTCCATAATCGAAGAGAATAGAATATTACCTTAACCCAAACTTGAATCCACCAATCAAAACACCTCTAGTTCACCAACATGATTACAAACCTTCAATCTATGAAAGGGAGAACAAAGGGTGGATGAAACCCTAGAAAACTTTGGTGAAGAAGATGAATAGGGAGAGATGAGAAGCTTACCACCACCAAATACTCTAGTATACTTCAATAGACTTCCAATATCTTTCCATAACCTTGAAAAGCTCTCAAAAACGAAACCGTAGCAACTTGAATCACCCAAATCGGAGCTACGATGAGAAAGATATGAAGAAATGAAGTTTGGGGCTGAAAATCGCAATTTTAACACCCTGAAACACACGGGCGATTGTGCCAGGCTATAGTGACCATGTCACAATCGCCGGGCACAATCGCTGAGATTGTACCGAGAGTTCTTGGGCTCCGGCGACCTTGACAGGCGATTGTGACACTGTCACAATCGCCGGGCACTATAGCCTAGCGCGTACTGAAACTGTTTTGGCCATAACTTCTTCGTTATAGCTCCGTTTTCGCTCCGGAAAGAACCGTTGGTCTCGTAATTGAATCCTTTATCCATCAAGACTATAAAACCAAGGATTCAATCCCAAAATCAAATATCTTATTTTTCCTTAATATATCGGTTTCTGTATTAACATGAAATGATACCTTTCGAAAAATCGGGGTGTTACAACTAGCATTCATTTCTTCACAGTGTCGCTAGAACTAATCCTGAAACAGAACCTGATGCACATGCCGACAAATAAAAAAGTTAGGCTAACGGCTAGTGAATTCAAGAGTTTTTATCGTGATTATAAAAATCGTTAAAACGAAAACAATGCAACTTAAATCATGATCCTTAAAAATGAATTACTTTAAATATGAGAACGATACGTTTTCCAATAATACGCATTTTATAGATGAACGTCTCAACGCCAAAACATTCTTTCATGAAGTAATACAACCCAACACTTACTCAAAACGTGAATAATGGTAAATGCTCAAATATTGAATTTTAAATAAAACTTTAGAAACCAAACGACCGAAATATGAGTAAACTCAAGCCTCCAAAACTATTACATATGGAGAATACCCCAAACTCAAAACGTCACCGAAAACATGGATAAGACTAAAACATGGATTAATGGGGCTCTACATCGAGCCACTAAAACTGGACAAGTGTCCTCAAGATTCTTTTAAGTCGAAACCGAGCTAAAATGCTCAAAACTCATTTGACCAACAAATAACGGTCCCTAAATAGAGAAACGCAATTAAACGACGTTTATGCAGACACATACCTCAAAGATGTGATTAATCCAAAACTCATCACGGATTGGGACAAAAGATTTTTCAAATGGGCCCATACCCTTATGTTTCCAAAATGTCTTATACACGGAGACATACATTTTCCAAATTGTTTATGAAATCAAGTACACCGACAATGCATAAACCATAATTTAGACTTCATTTGTACAAAAATCACCAAGAATGCATAAAACATAAAACATACTTCATTTGTATAAAATCACCAAATGCATAAATCATGCTATTTACTTATTGAAATATTCAAAACCAAAATATGGACATTTCATGAGATTAAAACAACCCATGTTTATCAAATATGAAAACTTATCAAAATACTCACACTTTGACAATTACCAAGTAAAACATATTTTTACTTCAAAATACACATTTTGGCATGTACATAGTTTTTACAAAGCAACTTGAACTCAACTTGCTAGATTTAGGCTAAATCTAGATTTTATCCAACTTGAGCTTCCTTGAAGAAATCTGAACCTTCAATCCAAATCTTCCAAAACCTAGATATCCAACCATAAATATCCATATTTAACCATTTAGAATCATTCTCCAAACATTTTACATAAAGATCTCAACTTATGTCAAAACCTTAATTTCCATAAATGAAGAAAATATGAGGTTACCTTAACCATAACTCCAATCCACCCACCAAAATACTTCTAGATCACCAAGATGAGCCAAGCACTCCCAATCTTCAAAATGATAAAATGGGTTGGGTGAAAACCCTAGAAATTGATGAGGATGGTGAAGAAGATGAAGACATCTTAGCTCTAGCTTCCAACCATGCTAGATGAAGGAGAAACACTTGGTTTAGAGGAGGAAAAACTCCAAAATGGGTTAGGGTTTGTGAGAGAAGAAGGGGAAATGATTTGGGAGAGAAAGGGAAGAGGTTAGAAGTAAGAAATAGGAAGAATGGTTGAAATCCCGTATTTGACAGCCTCTCATCCGGTTTTTCAGACTGATCTAGTCATCAATGTAAAGCTTGGTCTGTGATTAAACAAAACTCTTGAAACATCATAAAATTGCTACAATATATCTGCAATTAGTTTAAACCAACATATAGTTAGGGATGTTGGAAATTAAATGTCAAAACTTGTGTTTTAATTATTAATTAATATTATGTCTATTAGTTAAGAGGGTCATGGGACACCTCATTGTAACTACTAGGTAGTTATTAGGAGTCGGTTTTGGCATGCATGCCAACCGACATGTTGGTTGAACAAAGCACCGATTCATCATGCATATAAGCATGACTCGGTTGCCATAATATGTGTATGGTTTCTCTTTGTATATAGAAGTTCTCTTTCTCAACTTTTGCCTCTCTTCATTTTATATGTGTGTATGAGTTTATATGCTGCAAATCAATGGGTTCTAGTTCCTCTAAGAATTTCAATCAAGGATTTGATTATAGCGAAGTCTCTCAATTGAAACTCACTAAAGTTTCGAAGACAAAATCTTCTCCACATCAGTGGTATCAGAGCCAAAGGAGAAATCAAAGAAGGATAAGAACATTGATGCTTATTCAACAACTTCGCAACACTCACATCCGATCTCGTGGAGGCGCGGAATTGGCAAACCAACGTCGCGATTCTACCAACAACCGTGAAAACAGTGAGAAACGAACCAAAAGGCCAACATGTTATCACTGCATGATGAAAGACCATTTTGCCTGGGATTTTCCGAGCAAGGCAAATCGGTCGATGCATAGGGAGTCCACACAACACCCAGACAAACTTGTTTTAAGGCACGGCGATCAAATTGATCAATTGGTTGGCCCATTGCAGCCCTACCAACAAACACACAGCAAGAATCATCATAAATGGTGATTACATGGTTGAGGGAACCGACACGGGATCATGTAAAACTAAGACATTAAAACAATTTGTATGTGTGTATGTATATATATATACCTTCACTTGTATGTATATATACATACATGATACATGTATAAAATATATATACACATACATGTATGAAAAAACTTATGGACCAATTAAGAGTTTCATTTATACTTGAATATTGTTGTTAAAAATTTGATAATTAAAGGACTTTATTGTTTTCAAAATTGTACAAATTAAAGCTATACATAAGTAAGAATCGTTGACAATTAGCTTGAGTAATGTTGTTTGATAGTACACATGGTTAAGTTGGCTAGCTAGTCGCCTCCGAGGATTGAGCAAATGCATATGGAGGTGGTGGTGCATCGGTATGATGTCCGACAACCTTCTTGGAGCCGACACAAGGGTTACCACCATTACCTGTCCAGTTACAACTATTTCCAGGTGACCGAACTGGCCTTCTTTGCTGTAAAGAAGACAATAGAAGACCGCCTCTCTTCATCCATGTTTCTTCAAACTCTCCATCTAGGAGTCTGCATGCTCCAATTGGGCTAAAACTTAGCAGGAAAAGAACAAATGTGACCATTATAACAACACGAATGGACTGTTGTGTCATGATTCTTGTTTAGATTTCAAGATTTGGGTTTCTTTTTTTCTTTTGGTTGGTGTTGTTGTGGATGAATATTGAGTTTGATTTAAAGAGGGAGATGGTGAAGTTGTTGGATCATATTCATGAAGAAGAGAGAGTTATTTATAAGTATGGATGTGAATTGAACCCTATGGTTTCATGACTTTGACTTGGAATATGTCATATAGGACATTTGAAATATACACATTCTTAAAAGGTATCCTAAGAAACATAACATAGATATAAGTTTACTAGTTATTTGTTGATGATTTTCTAAATATTATTTCAAAGTTTGAAAAAGCACAATCAAATTTACATAAATAGTTGAAACTTAATCATTTAAAATAATCAATTTGGTAATATAATATTTTATCTTTATAAATATTTTAATAAAAGAAATCGCATTTGAAAACCAATTAATTAATTAATTATATACATACATATATATATATATATATATATAGTGGAAGGATATTTTGCAACCCTGAAAAAGGTTGCAACTCTTGCAACCCACATTTTAATCGTTGGATTCATGATCGACGGTTATTTTATTTTTATTTTTCTGTTTTTTTTAATTAAAAATATTGGGCCTCATATCTATTGTAACCACCGATCATGAATCCGACGATTAAGATGTGGGTTGCAAGGTTTGCAACCTTTTTAAGGGTTGCAAATGAAACCTATTGAAACCTATCTTGAGAATCGATATTGACATCTTCACCATGTTTGATATCCTTTTTTGTTCTAAAACAAAAAAGGATATGAAACCTGGTGAAGATGTCAATATCGATTCTCAAGATTGTTATAATTTAAGTACAGTGGATCGAGCCTACGTACAACAAGAAAAGAAAGATGTTTGAGTTTTACGCAATGCAACAAATAATTTTTAACTGGATTCAGATGTTTATATTTAATAATTTATTAATTTTAACTTATATATTAGAAGTATTTGAAAAATAATCAAAACATAAATATAATAAAAACGAGATAAATACTTTATTTGTGTGTGTGTAAATTATGTTCAGATAATCAGATTGTTAATTGTTAAGTTTATCCCTTTTTTATGAAATATGTATGTGGTTATTATGTGTCATTTTACAGTGTAATCAAAAGTTTTAAATATAATAGAGCCTCTAAAAAAATTGAAACGTTCTAATAAATACATCTTATAAATTAATAACAAATTATTTGTTATATCATTATATTATGTCTATAAATTATATTATGTTTTTTTTGTAACCGTAGGTTTCCGGACCAGCTTACACGCACCGACTAATCCCCGGGCGACCACGAATAGTCTGGAGTCATCGCAGGTGAACCTCCATGGCCACAAGAGCTTTGACAGCACCTGGATTTGAACCCTGGGTAGATGAGATCTTCCACTACATCCCCTAAAGGCTTTACCAGTACGCCACAACCCAAGTGGTTATGTTTTTGTGCATCATCAGAATTTTTTGTAGCTTTCTTATATTGGTATTTCATTTTTTGTGCATCATCAGAATTTTTTAGAACCATTTATTTATAAAAAAAAATAGAACACACTAGAGATCTAAAAATGACTTCAATTCTATTTTTTATCATTTACAAAAACTTGGATTTTGATGGATCCAAATTACAACCCGACCGGTAAAAATCGCAAAACGTTCCAAATTAGCAGCCTTTTCTTATAATTTGAGGTCCGTTTTGACTTGAAAGGTTTAAACATTCGGGATTGAATAGATTTGTTGTATGTCTTACTTTATAATGAATATTCGCTCTAATATTACTTGTGGATATAGACATTATCTCATAAATATTATAGTGACGTATGTTGATTTCTTCTTTTCTTTTACTTCTATGTGTAACTACATGTTTCACTAGTCGATTTGCAACACATGTATGTTGCATGATCAGAGGGGCTACATGTGAATTAATTTAAATAATAATATATAACATTCATCTGAAGTACACACATACATATATGTTAAAGATGAAAATTTTGCATACATATATTCCATAACCATGCATGCACTATACGTAAAACTCATACAATAGAATAATCTTATACATCGTATGTATATATGTACGTGTATAACAATGTAAAGATACATAAACACATGTACGAAGAAGCAATGAACCAAGTGGTAAAAAAAATTGATGCACGACTTTATTGTTTTCAAAAATTTACAAAGTTATACGTAAGAATTATTACAGTTAGCTAGAATACTGTTGTTTGATACCCATAGTTAAAGTTGGCTAGCTAGTAGCCTCTATGAATTGAACCACTGATTCAACAAACACATGTTGAGGTGGTGGTGGTGGTGGTGGAGGAGCAACAGTGTGACGTCCAACAACCTTCTTAGAACCGACACAAGGGTTACCACCGTTGCCTGTCCAGTTACAACCATTTCCCGGTGATCGTACTGGCCTTCGAGTCTGTAAAGATGACAACAGAATACTGCCTCTCTTCATCCATATGTCTTCAAACTCTCCATCCAAGAGCCTACATGCTCCTGTTGGTCTGAAACTTAGCAGGAAAAGAACAAATGCAGCCACTATAGTAACACGAATGATCTGGTATGTCATGATTTATGTCTAGATTTTAAGAGTAGCTAGGGTTTCTTTTTTCTTTTTCTTTTTCGATTCGAGGATGAATATTGAGTTTGATTTAAAGAGGAAAATGGTGAAATTGTTAGGGTTTATTGAATCATATTCATGAAGAAGATATACTTATTTATAACCATGTGTATATGAACCACATGGTTTGACTTTGACTTGAATATTTTGTTTTCTTTGACTTAGAACATTTCATATAAAGACATTTGACAATTGTTCAATAACAAATATAAAGAGATCAAATTTTGTTTTTTATTTGTTGATGTTTTGGAATATTATCACAAAGTTTCAAAAATCATAATATAATTAGTTAATTAACTGAAACAAAATCATTTTAAACTTAAATATAATTAATTTTGTAACTTAATTAATATTTACCTTTACAAATCATTTTTCATAATAATAATTTTTAATTTGATACACAATTTTTTATTCAAATTTAAAATTGAATGGGTCCAAAAAGTTGCAAATATATACATGCTTTTTTAAACTATACGTACACGGTGTTAAAAAAATACGAAATTGACTTGGTATTTTAGTTATTTGTTTGACATAAACAAAAATTGAATTTGTTACTTTGGATTTTTTAAATTTTATAAATAAAAACTTAATTATTTCATGTGTAATAATGCATGTATAATAATTTACGAGTGAGTGTTCGACATACGTTAGGATTTTTTTTTTTTGTACGGCAACTTGGGCTACGTCCACACACACGCACCCGCGATATCCGGGCATCCAATTGGGCAGCATCGACTAATCCGCGACGACCCGACCCAGCCCAAATATGTTTAGAAAAAAATATTGAGTTATGTTTAGAATTATTTGATATTTAATATTGAGTTATGGTAAAAAGTGTTAGAAAAAAATATGTTTTAGACATAATTCTACTAGCCGTCTCTTAATTGATTGATAATTTTTAATTATTTAAACACTAATAGATAAATGAGTATTAGACCAAAATAATCAGTATACGGGTGGATTGTTACAAAACAACCGTATTTTTACCTTTTCTCACAAAATGACCACTTAAATTGCCAAAAAAAATCGCCAATGGCGACTTTTACGTGGTCATCTTGAAGGAGTTAAAAAAAACTCAACTTGGGCAAAAACTCGATTATTAGAAACCCCATGGGTCCCACAGGGAACCCATCTTTTAAGAACACCAATGTGAGAAGACATTTTTTGGCTCACTCCAACGGCTAAGGCTATGCCCCCTCCCCCCCCCCCCCCCCCCCGCGCGTGCGGGGGCACTAAATCGAACCTAGGATATGTCTTGTATTTGAGCAAAGTCTCCCCATTCTTTTGCCATCTGAGCTTAGACATGACAAAAATTGACACGACACGCTAACCCGAAACGAACTCGACACGAAATAAACGGATTTGGGTAATACATTTCAACCCGTTTTAAGTACACGGGTTGACACGACACGACACGAAAATTAAACGGGTAAGGCCAGGGTCAAAATTTTCAACTCGAAAATGACCCGAATAACCCGTTTATATATAGAGAGAGAGGAATGATCATGCGAGAAGTTAAACATTTTGCGAGAAGGCGAGAAGTGTGATATCATATATTATTACACGGCCTGTAGGTATGTTTAATCATATATGATTAAACGTCTATGTATTGTCAATATAACATGTGTTTAATCATATATGATTAACTTGTGTATCACATATGATTAAACACTTCTCGCCTTCTCGCAAAATGTTTAGCTTCTCGTTTGAACCTGCCCCTATATATATATATATATATATATATATATATATATATATATATATAGCCTTAGGTTCATTTGAGAAATGGTAAATATATGAGAAATAGAGAAGTAATTCTAGTAATTCATATGGTCAAGATCGGATTTGACTGGTCAAAAGTTGCGACTTTGACTGGTCAAAAGTTGCGGCTATTCCAAAAATAGAAGAACACTTTCGTAATTTTTACAAAATACACGGGTTGTGTTCATATATGAATCGGTGTAATTCACATCTGAACTCTTTTAACTGATTCATATATGAACTAATTAACTGATTCACATATGAACTAATTAACTGTAAGTTCATATATGATTCAGTTGAACTAATTAACGGATTCATATATGAACTTTTGTGATTCATATATGAACTAATTAACTGATTCATATATGAGCGTATAGTTCATATGTGAATCATATAGGTTCATATATGAACTCATCCAACGTATTTTACGAAACTACCCCTCTACCTTCTATAAACCATGCAAAGAATTATCCGGTGCTTCGCGGTCAAAGCCGCAAATGTTGACCAGATGAATGACTAAGATTACTTCTCTATTTCTCATACATTTACCATTTCTCAAATGAACCTCTCCCTATATATATATATATATATATATATATATATATATATATATATATATATATATATATATATATATATATGTTGCGACCTTTTCGTGTTTACACCTTTTAAAATGCAAGAAAATAGATCTCGACGCAAGTATACATCTTAATCTACTGCCGTCTGTTAACAAGTAATAATGGTACAAAGTACCGAATATCGATCCCACAGGGAAGCGTGGAAAAGTTTCTCTTGAAAGTCGGGTCTGTAAAAGCGAGTTTCAGATGGCGAATTCGAAAACAATATTTTTGATTGGGGGTTTTGATTAACACTAATTGAACAATTAATTAAAAAGAAGTACGCGGTACAATGCTCTGTTGGGATAAGATGAATAATTGGATAAAAAGACGAGATCGCATTCCTTTGTTATCTTAAAGTCGACATTTCATGAAACTCAAATGAGCCGTCGTACAATAAACCAGTTGTCAATTGATTAACTGTAGTCCACCATGAAATATAACATTAATTTAAATAACTTCGGACAATCATGCGATACGATACACCGTTTTATCTTTTGATTAGTCTCGGTCCCAACTTAACTCCATACAGATTATAAATATAACAGAAACGGAAATGTAAATTTAACTAAAAGAGGTAATTGGCGTTTTCAAACAATCAACGATATCAATCGTAGGAATGTTGTGCCCTTAACCTTTCTAAAAGAGATGGTTGGCGTTTTCAAACAATCAATGATAAAAATCATAGGATTGTTGTGCCCGGAACTTCTCTTTGGACAATGAAATAAAATTGCGTAAAATAAAAGACTGAAAGCAGATAACGTAAATTAAATTGCAAAAATTAAATGACAGAAAGTAAAAGACGGAAGATTAAAGTACATAAATTAAAATTGCAGAAATTAAATTGCGGAAATCAAAATGCGTTAAAATAAATAACGGTAAAGTAACATGAGAATTATAAAGCTAAGACGGAAGTAAAAATGACAACGGAAAGTCTTGTTTCAAATGTGAGATTCAAACGTGATTTGATTGAAGATTTCATGGTACTTTTGACGATGTATGACGTGAAGGAAACTAACCAACGTACGATTGATCTTTATAAAATTGGAAACATAAAACAGATTTAATAACCACAACAAACCGTGAACCAACAAAAGTTGGGAATCCGAAATTATTTTCCGGACTTCCGGTTTGTAATAGAATTAAAGCCGTAATGAGACCAAAATAAAAATCAAGCGTTTAAACTATCCGTAAGAATTTAATCGAACGTTTAAGAAGGAAATGAAACACTTACTAATGAATACTTAAAATACGATGGGAGCTTTATATTACTTTTCGATCACAAAAGAGGAAGTTTGAACGGTGAGCTAGAGATATTACGATCTAACCATTATCTCTTAGCTTACTAATTTCAAACCTCCCAATACAAAAGAGTTCCTAATTTTACTATTTCTCCAATACTCAAAAGATGAGTTATGGAAGAATTGATGGATGATGATTGTCTAGATTCAATGAATCTAGACTTATATAAAAAAAAGAAAAAAGAGTAGGAGAGAGAGAGAGAGAGCCGTGAGAGAGATAGAGAGGAAGAGAGAATGAGAGAAAAAATAAAAATGAGTAGGTTCTTCTTGGATGGATCTAAGGCATCCTATTTATAACAAAATTTCATGGTCATGGGCCCCCATGTAGAGAAATGGGCCATAAAAGCCTTAACCAAAAAAATAGCCCAAAAAGTATCAAGTCCACAATAAAAGTCCAAGCAATTTTCGGTCCATCAAAAATCTCGCTTTAGCCCAACAGAAAACGCTCCATCTTTCCAGCTCGTTGCGTTGGTCCAAAAAGGGGAAGTCAATTGTCGTTTCTGCGTCACTACTTGATTTTGACTTCCCGCGACCTTCGCATCGATCCTAAAATAACGATACATAAAAACATGAGATTTATGCAATGCTTATTTAAAATAAACCACTAAAAACGACCAACTACACTAAATATTTATTTTAGACAATAATTACTAAAAATAAGCAAAAGGACTCAATGGGGAAATAAAAATTTGCTCAAGATTATAAAAACGAGTTAAAAATAGGGTAAATAAAATTACCCTATCACAACCCCAAACTTGAACTGTTGTTCGTCCCGAACAACTTTATTTGAAAGAAAAATTAATTTTTGAGCAAAGATTTATTAAAAAGAGGCTTACTTCCCTACAAATCATCATTGGCACAATTACGGTCCATCTCAATCAGTTCAACCCGAATGATAGCCTTTCATAACTTGTTTCTCTCAACATGATAAAAAAAATCTCAACCACAAGATAGACAAACAATTTTATGATGAATTGGGATCATAGTGCAACAAAAGGCTTGTGTATTTGGCTTTTTTTTTTCTTTTTTTTGTATGGCACAATTTTACTACCATATTTTTTTTCTTTTCTTTTTGGGGAACAGATTTGAGCACACAAGTGTTTTGGTGTCTATGACACTTCTTTGGTATGCCTATGAGAGCACATTTTTTTTAAGCCTTGCTTCCTTTTTTTTTTTTTTTTTTTTGTGTGCATATTTCTCATGAGTGCATTTATTTTGGGTTTATTGGTGCGTGCCTTTTTGGTGGTGTTTTGTGATAAACAAAAGACATGGTTAAAAATGAAGTTGGTTGACCATGTCTTCCCCTCCCCAAAACTTAGAAGGGTTCGGTGTCCTCATCGAACGAGAACATTCCAAATGCCAAAGATAAATAATAAATGAGGAAAGAGGTGTACGAATCCCAACAAAAATGGTGAATCCAAAATTGCAAGCCCAAATGTGAGTTGATATTCAAAAAATCATGCGTGAAAATCCAGATTAATGAGGCTATTACTAAAGTGAACTAATTTTAACAAACTCAAAAACCATGTAAATGACATTTGTAAGAAATAATACTCTTTCAAAAACATCCCCACAATCCCAGACTTCAAACCAAAAACAACTAGATTAAACAGTATGTAAAGAGGGTTGGAAAATACGGAACCTGCCCTACTCATGGTGAGTAGGAGAAGATGTACGCGTCCTCCATAGCTGGGAAATCGAGTGGTGCAGAGAGTTCGGTTGTTCCTACGGCACACTGTTGTGGTGCGAAATTGGAGAGCGCATATAGTGACTGGTGGCTACGATCGAGGTTTGCAGTGGTGGGTTGGGGTAGAATCGAATCGAGGGTTAAGGTGGAGGTGCGATTTGGGTTTTCGGGGGTAGGTATAGGCGGACGTGACTCTAGGGTTTCGAAGGGGTGGTTGTGTGGGGGTCGTGATGTAGACGAGAGGCAAGGGTTAGGTGGGGTTAGGGCTTCGGTGATAGGGTGGGGTTTTGTGGTAGTCGCCGGTGGGTTTTCCGGTGGTGTTAGGGTGGGGTTTTGTGGTAGTCGCCGGTGGGTTTTCCGGTGGTGTTAGGGTGGGGTTTTGTGGTAGGGTAATGAAGATGTGGATGAAGAGATGTAGGTGGTTCCTTGATTTTCTGGTAACAAATGGGAAGAAGAAACAGGGATAGAATGGTTTCGTGTATCCATTTGTTGATATTCTTGATTAACCTCAATCTGCAGATTTCAAAAGCTATGTTGAATTCAAAAATTCAGAGGAATGATTGTTAGAGGAAGAAGGAGAAAGAAAGAGGGGAATGAGAGGAGAAGAGAGAGATGAGATTGTTAGAGGAATGATGTCACATCCTCTGAGATTAAGTACGGATTAAATAATCCTTGGGAACATAATTTAATCTAAATCAGATTTAGGTGTACTTAATTTAGATCTAATCTGATTTTTTTTTTTTTAGAGATATTAAAAAACTCATATATAAATATGTATATATATATATATATACACACAAGTGAATATAATATATATATATATATATATATATATATATATAATTTTTTTTTTTTTTGAAAAAGACAAGAATACACCACGTCGTTTCTATTCCTGAAAATGGACAACCTCCACAGGTTGTCGTGTTATTGCTGAAGGTTCGAGAAAAGGTTTTACCCTTTGTCCGTTTACCTTAAATGTGGTACCCCTTTCTTGATCAACTAACTCGACTACTCCGTAGGGATATACTTTTGCAATTTGAAACGGACCTGTCCATCTAGAGCTTAATTTCCCTGGAAATAACCTGAGTCTAGAATTGAACAGTAGGACCTGTTGTCCCTCGCTGAGCTCTTTTGGAATAATTTTCCTATCGTGCCATCTTTTTGTATTTTCTTTATAAAGCTTTGCATTTTCATAGGAAAAATTCCTATGCTCTTCTAGTTCACACAATTGTAAAGCTCGTTTGTTTCCAGCTGTATCTAAACTCATGTTAAGTTCCTTGATCGCCCAATAGGCACTGTGCTCTAACTCAACAGGCAGGTGGCAGGCTTTTCCAAAAACTAATTTATAGGGAGACATGCCAATGGGAGTTTTGTATGCGGTCCGGTAGGCCCACAAGGCATCATCCAATTTGGCGGCCCAGTCTTTTCTGTGTGGCTTGACTACCTTAGTTAAGATTCCTTTGATCTCCCTATTTGATAGTTCAGCTAATCCATTAGTCTGAGGGTGATAAGCAGTGGCCACCCTATGTTGTATGTTGTACTTTTCTAGGACTTCTTCTAGAACATTGTTTATGAAGTGAGTGCCTTCATCACTGATTAGGGCACGTGGTGTACCAAATCTGGTGAAAATTTGCTTTTGCAAAAATTTGACTACTGTTTTAGCATCGTTAGAATGGCAAGCCATAGCTTCCACCCATTTAGACACATAATCCACAGCTACCAAAATGTATGCACAGTTGCTAGAGAGTGGAAATGGTCCCATAAAGTCAATGCCCCAAACATCAAATAATTCTACTTCCAAAATTCCATTCAGGGGCATTTCATTTCTCTGAGAAATATTTCCACTCCTCTGACATTCATTGCAGCTTTTTGCAAAATTGTGGGCATCATTTTTTAGAGTAGGCCAATACAATCCTGATTGTAAAATTTTTGCGGCTGTCCTATCTCCTCCAAAGTGCCCACCACATGGTCCTGTGTGGCAGTGATGTAAAACAGAAGCCACTTCTTCTTTTGGAATACACCTCCTTATCACGTGATCTGCACAGATTTTAAAGAGAAAAGGATCATCCCACAAAAACTTTTTGGAATCAAAAATCATTTTCTTCCTTTGATGCTTATTGAATTCCTTGGGAATGATCTCACAAGCCAGATAATTCACAATATCTGCAAACCAAGGTGTTGCAGTTTGTATGGTCAAAATTCTCTCATCGGGAAAAACTTCACAGATGCCCTCACTAGGTGCTTTTTCATCCTGTTTTTCCAGTCTTGACAAGTGGTCAGCCACTTGATTATTTATACCCTTCCTGTCAATGATTTCCAAATCAAATTCTTGCAACAACAAGACCCACCTTATTAGCCTAGGTTTTGCATCTTTTTTAGAAATGAGATACTTGATGGCAGCATGATCAGTATGCACAATCACTTTGGCCCCCATCAAGTATGATCTGAATTTTTCAAAAGCAAATACCACAGCTAATAGTTCTTTTTCAGTGGTGGTGTAATTGATTTGGGCTTCATTGAGAGTTTTACTAGCATAGTAAATAGAGTGAAATATTTTATTCTTTCTTTGACCTAGAACTGCTCCCACTGCCCAATCACTTGCATCAGTCATTAATTCAAAAGGTAAGGACCAATCAGGTGTCACTATTACAGGTGCCGTAACCAATGCATCTTTCAAAATTTTAAAAGCCTTTTTGCAATCATCATCAAAATTAAAGGCATGGTCATGCTGTAATAGTGAACACAGAGGTTTGGATATTTTGGAAAAATCTTTTATGAACCTCCGATAGAATCCTACATGTCCGAGAAAACTTCTAATACCTTTTACAGTAGTTGGTTCAGGCAACTTTGCAATTACTTCCAACTTTGCCTTATCAACCTCAATACCTCTATTGGAAATGAGATGCCCTAACACAATGCCTTCTTTAACCATAAAGTGACATTTTTCCCAGTTTAAAACCAAATCTGTTTCTTCACATCTTTTAAGACTTTTTTCAAGGTTTTGTAAACACATATCGTATGATGTCCCATAAACAGAAAAATCATCCATGAAAATTTCCATGGATTGTTCAAGCATGTCAGAAAAAATTGACATCATACATCTTTGGAAAGTGGCAGGGGCATTACAAAGTCCAAAAGGCATTCTTCTAAATGCAAAGGTCCCATAAGGACAAGTAAAAGTTGTTTTCTCCTGATCCTCTAGTGCAATGGCAATTTGATTGTAACCAGAATAACCGTCCAAGAAACAATAAAATTCTTTCCCCGCTAGTCTGTCCAACATTTGGTCAATGAAGGGTAATGGAAAATGGTCTTTTTGGGTGGCTTGGTTTAGTTTCCGGTAGTCCATACATATCCTCCAACCTGATACAATCCTAGTGGGTATTAATTCATTTTTCTCATTGGTTATCACAGTAACTCCTCCCTTCTTGGGTACACATTGTACTGGACTGACACATGTACTACTAGCAATAGGATAGATTATGCCAGCATCAAGCCATTTCAAGATTTCCTTTTTCACAACTTCTTTCATCATAGGATTGAGTCTTCTTTGAGGCTCAACTGAGGTGAAATCTTTGTTTTCTAAAATGATCTTATGCTGACAAATGGTAGGGCTTATGCCCTTTAAATCAGCAATGGTCCATCCTATGGCCTTGGTGTGTAGTTTCAACATGGCAATCAGTTGTTCCTCTTGATCAGATTCTAAAGATGCTGAGATAATGACTGGCAACTTCCCTGGATCTCCTAAAAAGGCATATTTCAGATGTGAGGGAAGTTGTTTCAATTCTAAGTCTGGAGCACATTCTATAGAAGGAACAAGCGTTTTCCTATCCTCACTATGTAAAATTTCAACAGCAGAGGTAACCTGGATTTCTTCTAATTCCTCAAACTCTGCTGTATATTCCTCACTATCAGACTCATCAATTCCCAAGACCTCCCCAAAACTTTGGTCTTGACACCAAGATTCAATCAAACTTAATGTAGAACATTCTTCTTTCTCTTCAGGATATCTAAGGGAATCCAACACATTGAAAGTTACTTGTTGGTCTTGAACTCTCATGGTGAGTTCACCCTTTTGGACATCTATCAGAGTTCTACCTGTTGCTAGGAATGGTCTTCCTAAGATAATGGGAATGTCTTTGTCAGCTTCAAAATCTAAGATGATAAAGTCTGCTGGGAAAATAAATTTATCAACTTGGACAAGGACATCCTCAATCTTACCTTTTGGCCAAGCTATGGACTTATCTGCTAACAAGAGTGAAACAGTGGTAGGTCTAGCCTCACCTATACCTAAAGTGTTGAAAACAGATAAAGGCATAAGGTTTATGCTGGCTCCTAAGTCACATAGGGCTTTTCCTACTTCCTTTCCTCCTATGGAACATGGGATTGTGAAAGTCCCAGGATCTTTCAGCTTCGGAGGGATTTTGCTAGACAACATTGCACTGCACTCTTCTGTCAGAGCTACAGTCTCATACTCATTCAACTTTTTCTTTTTGCTTAAAATGTCTTTTAAAAACTTTGCATAATTTGGCATTTGTTCAATGGCTTCCACCAAAGGTATGTTGATATGCAACTGTTTAAAAACATCTAAAAACTTTTTGAATTGCAGTTCATCCCTTTGATTCCTTAATCTCTGGGGATAAGGAACATAGAGAGGAACCGGAGTAGGAGATGAAGTCTTTTGAGGAGTAGGTGTTGGGACAGTCGGTGAGATTTTGTCTACCTTAGTGGATGGTGTAACTTTAACTGGTTTCACAGGTCTGTTTTCACAAGGAATTTTGGGACTGTCACCAGATTGTGACACATCCAAAACAGTCTGCTCATCTACTTTTTGATCTTCCTTGGGTTCATTTGGGAACAATGTTGGATAGTCTGATCTCTTTGGAATGGGTGCAGCAGTAATGGGCCCAACAGTGTCTTCAGGCCCAATGCTTACACCGGCTTGAGCAGAATCTGAAACTGTGTTTTTCTTTTCAGGCTCTGCTTTGTCTGTCTTCAGCTCTTTTTGAATATTTTCTGGTAAGTCCTGTCTACTTCTTAATGTCACTGCTTTCACATGTTCTTTTCCATTTCTCTGAGGTGTTTCTGTATCACTAGGGAGAGAACCTGAAGGACGTTTCCTAATTTCCAAAGCCATTTGACCCACCTGGGTCTCCAGATTTTTAATTGATGCCTGTGTTTGGGTCATGAATGCTTTCATCATTGCTTCCAAAGAAGTAGATGAGTCGGCATGCTGGTTTGACTTTTGTTGATAACCAGGTTGATTATTCTGAAAATTCCCATGTTGGTTATTTTGAGGTCTGTGATAAGACTGTTGGTGAAAATTTTGTTGTCCTTGCAACTTTGGTGGTGGTGGATTTTGGGCAGGACTGTGCCAAGAAAAGTTCGGATGGTTTCTCCACTCAGGATTGTAAGTTTGAGAAAAAGGTCCACCTTTGTTGTTACTACTGACATAATTCACTCTCTCGGGATTTCCAGGACAGTGTTCAAAGTGATGACCCTCTCCACAGTAGGTACACTGTATAGATTGCACAGTAGGGGTAGGTGATACAGTATTAACTTGCACAGCGTTAAGATTTTTGATTAAAGATGCCATGTCGGCCAGCTGTGAAGATAATAATGCATAAGCATCTGTGTCTTGTACCCCTGCTGCTTTTCTAGGTAAAGCACGTGGATCAGCCCATTGACCATTGTTGTTTGAAATTCTTTCAAGAATTTCATATCCTTCATTGTAGGTACAAGCTGTGAAAGCTCCGTGTGCAGTAGCATCGAGCATTTGTTTAGCAGTAGTATTTAAACCACTGTAAAACGTCTCTAGCTGAATGCAGTACGGAATGCCATGATGAGGGCATTTTCTCAACAACTCTTTATACCTATCCCATGCATCAGGAACTGCTTCATCGTCCATTTGTCTAAAGGTACATATTTCATTTCTGGACTTAGCATTCCTCGTGGGTGGAAAATATTTTTTCAAAAACTTTTCTGCCATTTGGGTCCATGTAATTATAGAATCTGGTTTCAACGAGTTGTACCAAGACCTTGCTCTATCTCTTAAAGAATATGGAAAAAGTTTTAATTTTAGAGCATCGTCTTGTACACCAGGTAGTTTAAAAGAATCTGTAATTTCCATGAAAGACCGAAGATGAGAATGAGGATCTTCAGCTGGCAAACCAGCGTACTGGCCGTTAGTTTGCAACATCTGAAACATTATCGGTTTTAATTCAAAATGGTGGGTTTGCAAAGTTGGTTTAAGAATTCCTGGATGTAACTGGGTTAAAACCGGAACAGCGTAAGACATAATACCACCATCTTTGGAATTTGCTAACCGAAAAATGTTTTGTTCCTCGTCATCAGTATTTATTGGCGGTTCATTCGGATCATCACGATTGTTCAAATTTTCGCGATTATTTAAATCTTCGCGATCATTTAAATTCTCGCGATCGTTGGGAATGTCTCTATCTTGATTTCTTCGATTATTAAGATTTTCTCGATTATTTTGACGCCCATTTTGATTTACCTCGGGTATTAATTCCTCATCCGTCATATATTCATGTTCAGACATTTCGGAAGAATTTAAAACTAAATTAGCCTTTTGAATTCTTCTTCGTTGTCTAAATGTCCGTTCAATATCTGGATCGAGTTGGAAAAAATCACCGTGTGGCAATCTTGGCATGCACTTTTTTTTTTGATTAAAATTTTTTTTTTTTCAAACTAATTTTTCTACTTTTTTTTTTCAAAATATATGGAAGAAAAACTTGCTTTTAAAAACCTTACTTAAAAAGAAAAACTTCTAGCGTGCCTCCCCGGCAACGGCGCTAAAAACTTGTTGCGACCTTTTCGTGTTTACACCTTTTTAAAATGCAAGAAAATAGATCTCGAAGCAAGTATATATCTTAATCTACTGCCGTCTGTTAACAAGTAATAATGGTACAAAGTACCGAATATCGATCCCACAGGGAAGCGTGGAAAAGTTTCTCTTGAAAGTCGGGTCTGTAAAAGCGAGTTTCAGATGGCGAATTCGAAAACAATATTTTTGATTGGAGGTTTTGATTAACACTAATTGAACAATTAATTAAAAAGAAGTACGCGGTACAATGCTCTGTTGGGATAAGATGAATAATTGGATAAAAAGACGAGATCGCATTCCTTTGTTATCTTAAAGTCGACATTTCATGAAACTCAAATGAGCCGTCGTACAATAAACCAGTTGTCAATTGATTAACTGTAGTCCACCATGAAATATAACATTAATTTAAATAACTTCGGACAATCATGCGATACGATACACCGTTTTATCTTTTGATTAGTCTCGGTCCCAACTTAACTCCATACAGATTATAAATATAACAGAAACAGAAATGTAAATTTAACTAAAAGAGGTAATTGGCGTTTTCAAACAATCAACGATATCAATCGTAGGAATGTTGTGCCCTTAACCTTTCTAAAAGAGATGGTTGGCGTTTTCAAACAATCAATGATAAAAATCATAGGATTGTTGTGCCCGGAACTTCTCTTTGGACAATGAAATAAAATTGCGTAAAATAAAAGACTGAAAGCAGATAACGTAAATTAGATTGCAAAAATTAAATGACAGAAAGTAAAAGACTGAAGATTAAAGTACATAAATTAAAATTGCAGAAATTAAATTGCGGAAATCAAAATGCGTTAAAATAAATAACGGTAAAGTAACATGAGAATTATAAAGCTAAGACGGAAGTAAAAATGACAACGGAAAGTCTTGTTTCAAATGTGAGATTCAAACATGATTTGATTGAAGATTTCATGGTACTTTTGACGATGTATGACGTGAAGGAAACTAACCAACGTACGATTGATCTTTATAAAATTGGAAACATAAAACGGATTTAATAACCACAACAAACCGTGAACCAACAAAAGTTGGGAATCCGAAATTATTTTCCGGACTTCCGGTTTGTAATAGAATTAAAGCCGTAATGAGACCAAAATAAAAATCAAGCGTTTAAACTATCCGTAAGAATTTAATCGAACGTTTAAGAAGGAAATGAAACACTTACTAATGAATACTTAAAATACGATGGGAGCTTTATATTACTTTTCGATCACAAAAGAGGAAGTTTGAACGGTGAGCTAGAGATATTACGATCTAACCATTATCTCTTAGCTTACTAATTTCAAACCTCCCAATACAAAAGAGTTCCTAATTTTACTATTTCTCCAATACTCAAAAGATGAGTTATGGAAGAATTGATGGATGATGATTGTCTAGATTCAATGAATCTAGACTTATATAAAAAAAAGAAAACAGAGTAGGAGAGAGAGAGAGAGAGCCGTGAGAGAGATAGAGAGGAAGAGAGAATGAGAGAAAAAATAAAAATGAGTAGGTTCTTCTTGGATGGATCCAAGGCATCCTATTTATAACAAAATTTCATGGTCATGGGCCCCCATGTAGAGAAATGGGCCATAAAAGCCTTAACCAAAAAAATAGCCCAAAAAGTATCAAGTTCACAATAAAAGTCCAAGCAATTTTCGGTCCATCAAAAATCTCGCTTTAGCCCAACAGAAAACGCTCCATCTTTCCAGCTCGTTGCGTTGGTCCAAAAAGGGGAAGTCAATTGTCGTTTCTGCGTCACTACTTGATTTTGACTTCCCGCGACCTTCGCATCGATCCTAAAATAACGATACATAAAAACATGAGATTTATGCAATGCTTATTTAAAATAAACCACTAAAAACGACCAACTACACTAAATATTTATTTTAGACAATAATTACTAAAAATAAGCAAAAGGACTCAATGGGGAAATAAAAATTTGCTCAAGATTATAAAAACGAGTTAAAAATAGGGTAAATAAAATTACCCTATCACAACCCCAAACTTGAACTGTTGTTCGTCCCGAACAACTTTATTTGATTGGTTAATATTTTGTTTCATTAATTATCTTTCCATTATGTTTCACTATATCAAATATGTTTCATCAGGTTTCACTATATTAACATTTTATGTTTTATCAGGTTTCACTATATTAATATTTTGTTTCACTATATCAAATTTATTATGTTTCACTAAATTAATATTTTGTGTCTGGAGATAATATTGAAGATTTCATATGAATATAAATTTTCATTCATTGGATGAATCAATCACTGATTCATAAAAATCAGAAAAAATAATTTGATTTGTAGCTTGTATATGAATCAATTTGTGTTTACCTAAATTAAATGTTTCATGTTTAAATTAATAAATGATCAATATTATCATATATAAAATACATTAAAATTAAATAAGTAATATTATAATAATAATAACATTTACCATATATATTATGAAATTATGTAAAAGACTAAAATAACCTTATCAATTAAAAATAAAAATAAAAAAAGGAAATTCAATGATTGGTTAATTTCGGTTTTCAAAGTTTCCAATGTAATATAGGTTTTCAATTGATCCCTCCCCTATGTATGTATATATATATATATATATATATATATATATGTGTGTGTGTGTGTGTGTGTGTATATATATATGTATATATATATATACTTATTTATTTATTTTAAAATTTTCTTTTTAATGCTTTAGATTTGGTTAGGACTTATAAGTTAGAATTATAAAATTTAGATTTCTAATGCTTTCATTTGAATTTGGATTTGTACTTTTTTTTGTGAATTTTTGATTTTTAAATTTTAGTTTTATAAATGTTAAACGGGTTAGGCAGGTCGTATCGGGTTAGACGGGTCGGGTTAGGGTTGAGATTTTTTTACCCGTTTATTAAACGGGTCGGATTAGGGTTAAACATCCTCAACCCGTTTAACTTTGAACCCGACACGTTTGTCAGGTCTGTCTGAGCTACACACTGAAGGCATAAAATATCAGTTAAATTAAAATATTGGAGTATAATATATGATCTACAAGTCATGGCTCGATGTGCTTGCTTATGACCCAAGACTTGTTTTTGTGGATAAAGAACGACTCAAGAAGACTTGGTATGCACCCTTCGAGTAGGTGTTTCATGTTTGCATGGTTTTTCTTATTCCACTTTCTTAAAAAGTACCATTTGAATATAAAAATTGTTAACCTTTTCAAACAATTATATACTGTACATTTTTTGTGAAAATATATGCAACTCTCTAACTCTCGATAGATAATTACTCTTTAAAAGAGTCTTTGAGAAGAGAAGTGATATTACAATATATTTGAAAGATAAGTGATCCAAGTCTAACAGATGTAGGACGTTAACACGCCCCCTTAAATAGAGACTAGATGGACACATATTGTCCATGTCAAAGGGGCTAGATGAGTACAGACAACGACGAACCCAGGGATTTTGTCGTGTGGATGCACTTTTAAGGTGGATCAAAGGCCCGTAAAATCACTCTGTATCTTTTTAGCTGAATTCCACCGTTTTGAGGTATTTTTTAAGTTTTTTGATTGATTTTGAGGATTCTTTTTAAAGATATTTGGTTGATTTCAAAACACTTTTTCGATTTTTTTTTTTTGTTGATTTTTTCGGTTTTTTGGTTGTGTTGGAGCATCCGTCTAAGTTTAGTGTGTACAACTTTAATACCCGTAAAAAGTTCTACTTGCGAAAATCGGTTAAGCGGTGCACGAGACCCTGCTTTAACCTTCATAGGTCCGCCCCTGAGTACAGATTGCCCCAAAGTATTGAGTCCGTAGAATGGTAGACATCAACTCTGATACCATATGAGTTAATGTGAAGTACTCTCTAAAAGAGCCTTGAAAAGAGAAATGAGATCGCATCATATATAAAAAAGAAATATACATGTGCCAATTAGAGTTTTCAATACCCTATATTTATATAGTTCTTACCGTATCATAATATATAGTCTTCTTATTTGAACTTCCCAAGAGAGAGAGAGAGAGAGAAACAGATTCAAAACGATAACAATAACCAAATAAGAGCACACGGAAATGGGCAAATCATTGTTTGACCCTCGCTCATACATACATACATTATATATATATATATATATATATATATACATACATTATATATATATATATATATATATATAGGGGTGGGTTCAATTGGAAACCATATTACATTGGAAACTCTGGAAACCATCTAGATACCATATATAGCATCAATAATACCATATAAATTAATATCATAATAATAATAATTACCATAAATAATACGAAATTAGGTAAAAGACTAAAATACTTTTATCAATTAAAAAAAATTAAAAAAGAAAAATTCATTGATTGATCAAATATTGGTTTTCAAAGTTTCCAGTGTAATATTGGTTTCCAATTGATTCCCCCTATATATATATATATATATATATATATATACACACACACACATAGACGAAGGATCGTGTGAAAAAAAAGAGTTAAGGTGAGAAGAGATATGGACCCTTGGTCACACCCACCCATGAATTGCGTTTCTCACTACAATTGATCTGGTGCATCTCGGTGTATCTCATCCTAATGTGCATCCAAGGGTGGAGATCTCTTATCTTTCTCACCATAACTTTCATTTTTACCAGAACCCAACCCTACACACACACACACACATATGTGTGTGTGTGTATGTGTGTATATATATATATATACACATGTATGTAGAGGGAGGTTCAAGGAAAACCCTAAAAAAATGAAAAATTGAAAAACAATCTGACAGTTGTTCATCTGTACTTTGGGATTATATTCCGCGCCGAGGATATGTGCTTGTGGGTCGGGGTGAATATTGCAGACCAATGGATCTGGTGGTCGACAATCGTTCGGACTTGGTAAAGGTTGGCATGGCACCTGTAGTAGGATAGAGGACTTATCGCGATATGTACATGTTCATACAAGTAATTGAAGATGTTTTATAGTTTTTTTGCACGTGTGCATTATTCACATGTGCATATGCACGTGTGGATGTTACAGATTACTAGTATCAACATGTACATATATATATATATAGAGAGAGAGAGAGAGAGAGAGCGAGTCAGGCTCATACGAGAACAATAACTAAATAAGTGAATAAAAAAACATGTGATTTTACACTAAAATCACGTGTAAAATCACACGTGATTCACGCAACATGAGGTCATGGGCCATGTCGCCAACATAACCTTACGTTGACCGTTAGTGTAAAATCATATGTAATTCTCCACATGATTTAGCCGTTTTCGTATTATCTTATTTAGATATTGTTCCCGTTTAAACCCTTCTCTCTATATATAGGTTTGATTGACGACAAAGTAATGAAAACATTTAAAGAATTGTCGTGTTTTTTTGAATGTATACGTAGGCATGTACGTGTTACGAGGTGAAGATCCCTCGTACCTTCCACCCCTCAAAAAAACACTATCCAAATTCCCATTTACTTACACATACATTGCATTCACGTGCCCTCCTATCCTTCCCATCATTTTATTCTCCCCTTGGTCCCACCCATTAATAATATTATTATTCATCCATAAGATAAAATACAACCAACATTATCATTAAACTTACCACACAAACACACCAAATCTTTCTAATCTTCATACTTCTAATCCTTCTCAAAACACTATTATACAGACTGAAATATACTTGGTTTGTTTGGTTTAGTCTGAAGTAAACATATATTCATATTATCTTGGAATTTGTAGATAGAGTTGTGACATTGAAGAGAGTGAGTGAGAATCCCAAGAGAAGGTATGATATATAATAACTATACTATAATAAATGGCATCCTTAAAGGAGATCACAGGATGTTACCATTGCCCTACACTACTTTTATTTATTTACAGAACATCAAGAAACAAAAAACAGAGTTATCTACCACAACCCTATACTTCCCAAAATCTTTATAATATATATACACACACATATATATATAGTTATATATAGAAAAGTAGCAGAATAGCAGGTGAGATCACAGATAAAAACATGCAGCAGCAACAACTCATGCACCAGATGCAGCAGCAGCAGCAGCACTTCAACACCACAAGTGTTACTACTGATCACATCCAACAGGTCTTTCATCTCTCTCTCTCTTTCTCTTTTACACACACATGTGAAACCCCATTAGATTACTTTCTAAAAGAGCCCTTGAGAGAATGGAGATTCCGACATATATGGAACAGAAATAATCCAAGTCTAGCTGATGTGGGACTCTAACAGAGTCAAACGAACCGATGAAGCTTGGTGCACCAAGGTCAACGGTTAGAATCGAAGTCTCTCATTGACCCATTGTGTTTGTGCAGTATTTGGATGAAAACAAGGCACTTATCTTGAACATCTTGGAGAATCAGAATACAGGGAAGTTCAGTGAATGTGCAGAGTAAGCATATATACATACTTTACGTTCAACCAATTGTAGGGGTATCATGGCAAATGACAGTTGTGAAAATAATATGATAATATAATTTTGTCCAGAAACCAAACAAGGCTTCAGCAAAATCTCATGTATTTGGCGGCAATAGCCGACTGTCAACCAAAGCCATCTCCCATTCATCTTCAGGTAATAATCTAAACTTCTGATCATTGTGAATTGTATCTAGTAGAGAACACAGCTATTGTATGTAGGGGTGCTTTTGGTATGCGGAAGGGACTGGACATGACTGGAGGGACGAGAGTGAGGTAGGTAGGTAAAAGAATTGTGGAAGGTTTTAGAGTTTTAATTCGGCATGGGTAACCAAACCAAACGAACTCAGTATATCCCACCTAAGGTGGGGCATGGGGAGGGTAAGATGTACGTTGACCTGACATCTACCCAAAGAGTAGAGTGGTTGTTTTCCTAAGACCAGCGGCTCGTGAAAAGTGTAACAAAGAGAGAAAGACCTGGGAGTTGGTTAAGAAAAAGCAATAACCCACAAAAGAAGCAGGGTAGTTTAGTAATTTACCAATCTTGTCACATCTTCCTTATTTTTTTCCACCTATTTTGGTAGTACAGAAAAAATGCAATTTTATCCGACGGGTCCTGTCCTGTCAGAGTCTACTGTCGCACCAAACGTGGGACAACATGTTTTTGTGCTGTCCTGTCCTACCCTGCGTACCAAACGCCCCTAAGAGACCACGGTGCATCACAAGGTGGTTGTACAATCAGATGATACACAAACACACAAGGCTACTATGCTTTTTTTTGTTGATATGTATTATCATATCATGCTAAAGATGGTAATGCGGCCGTTTATGAACTCATGCAGCAGCAGCAGCAACAATTGCAATCCCACATGATGGCTCAGCCACATACAGCGCTCGGTCAGCAGCCACCCTTTATAACGATGCAGCAGCAGCACCACCATGCGTTACAGAGCCAGCTTGGCATCGGCTCTATTGGAACCAGTGGGATCCACACACCACGAAGTGGGACCAGCATGGAAGGTGAAGGATCTGGAGCTTTTCCAGATTTCAGCCCACCCGTCTATGGGGAAGGCTCGCAGGGGATTGGTAGATCAGCAAGCCGTCCAACAACTAAAGAGAACAGAAGCAGTGATTCTGCTGAAGAGAACCCACAAAAGAAAGGCAAACTCAACAGAGCAGCGGCTTAACGTAAGTTAGGCGCTGAAAAGGCAATGATGTAGTCCCAATGTAAGAGTTTGTGGTTAGGCAAGTGAGTTTTGACCTAAGTTGGCTTTTGGGTGTTGTTTTCACCTCAGTTGACTCTTTTTTGGTGTTTACCAGCTCTAGCAGGTTTATGTTGTAATAAGACAGTCCAGAAGAATGTTAATTTAGATCAATAGTGTTTTATGAGCAGGTGCACTTGAGGATGGACAGGGCGGCTTTAGGCATTTCCGATGACATGACCTCTGATAGGAGTAATTGGAGTCTGGAGACGGAAGACTAAGGTAGCAGACTAGTTGTGGGGACCTGTAGCTCGCATGGTTGACAAAAGGGAGTCGGAGAGGGGTAGGGGGCTATAGGTTAACGTCGTATTTTTGGCGTAATAGTTGCTCTGTGTGTGTTTCACCTTACCATCCCTTGTGTATGTTTTCAATGTACCTACTCGTTATCTTTATCTTATTTTGCCCATTATTTGTTCACCATGTGCTAGCCTCTGGTCATTCTACATGTCTGCTCAGACTTTTTGCACAAGTTGAGGGTTTTCATGGGAACAACCGCTCTACTCTTTACGGTAAAGGTCTGGTATGCGTAACCACCCCACCACCACCACCACCGGGTGACCTACTTTTGAGTGGGATTTAGATTTGCTAGGTCCATTTCGTTTGGTTTTACATGTAAAGTAAACAAGATTCAAATAACAGAGTTGAAACCATCTTATTTAAGAAAAGGAAGCATTACAGTCTGAAGAAAGAAAAGGCAACTTAATGACATAATTGATGATATTTTTGTTAAAAAGAAAAACTACAAAATCAAATAATTAACAATTTTATTTATATTTCTTATGTACACACGATAACGTTGAGCAAATGGTTTCCTTTAAGATGGTAAATGGATAATTCATTTAACACCATGCTATACAATGAAACCAGTACTATAACAGCATATAATTACTACTACTACTACTACTACTACTACTCAGAGATGCATTTAACAAATTTATAAGGAAGTAATGCACCAGATGATCCATTCTAGAGTCGAATAGTGCACATAACTGCAGTTTTGAAATCTAAAGATTGCTGGAATGGTGGTTTGGTGATAAGGGTTCTCCATATCTTCTTCTCAGGATGGTATATTTGTAGGAATAGAGACGCTGGCCTCTTAAGCCGTCTTGATCTTCGGTTCTCTGTTGAATCAGCTGCATTGTGAAGGGCCATAACATGCAGTTCATCATCCAGCGCAACAAACCCCACTGATGACTCATCTGCGGCTCTTTTCGGCACACTAGTTTCCTTCCACCAGCGGTTTGAAGTCATGTCATACCTGAAACCATGTTGAAATTATGTTAAATTAGGTGCCATAAGACTTGAAATTGTGGTAGGACTTTGTTCAGGCTCCAAATTCGTTCCAAAAATGGAAGTTGATACCCTAAAGGTGGTAAAAACAACATCAGTTACCAAACAAAGTTGTAGAACAGTTTACATATGAAAGCAGTTAAGCAGGTATCTAATTTAAGTACTTACTGTGAATTTATGGAAAATGTAAAGTATTGTGGAAACACAACTAGTCATTCACCAACTGAGGTTGGACATGACGGCTTTAGGCATTTCCGAGGACATGAACTCTGATAAGAGTTCTTGGAGATGTAACATCAGGATAGCGGACTAGGGGTGAGGATTTGTAGATATCATAGATGGAATGAAAGGAGCTGAAGAGGTAGAGATTGGGGTATAGGGTTAGTGAGTCTTTAGTTGGGTTACCGGAGCCCTAAGTTACACTAACGGTGTGCAGTTTCTTTACATTGGTTACATCTTTCTTGCACCTGCTTATATTTGTATGCTATTGCTGACATTTTCACAAGCCACGCTGGGCCCCACTCCGCCCCGCCCCGGGGGGAGGGGGTCTTCATGGAACCAACCATTCTACCCTTTGTGGTGGAGGTCAGGTATGCCTACATCTTACCCCTCCCAGACCCCACCTCTAGGTGGGATATATTCAGCTCGTTTGGTTTGGGTTGGTTTAATTTAGTGGACATAAACTAGCTGATCGCAAGTATAAAAGAAATCCCAAAGATTACTGTGTCAACTTCAATTGAACCCCTGGACGTGCTTCTTCCTCGAATAAAAAATATTATAGCACATCAAAAGACTACAGGTTCATAGTTATTTTTCTGTACCCATAAGAGCATGGTTACAAGCTAGAAGCAGCACAAACATACTTTGAAACGCAAGTGTTGACGAGAGATTAGACAAGCATGTAAGGTTGGGGTGATTTATACATTAACAAACGCTAAATACATCTTGGCAACGGGTGCTTTTGGTGGTACATTCATTGCTCAAAGATATTGTCAGTGGCTGTGGACTAAAAGCAATATGCATATCAAATACATCTCTCAGTAAAGCGATAGTCACTGTAGCAACACAGATACATTAATAACTGGTCTAGAAATACTTGCATGTTGGATAAGAATCTAAGATCAACCAGTAATGGTTAATTTCAGGACCAAAGTAAAAGGGGCCATTCTTGATGAGACCTTAGTTGGTAGAGTTTCCCATATTAAGAGTTTGTTTCTCATTCAATCTCAGGTTTAATTCGCAGATGTTGTGGTAGATGGTATATGAATGAACCAAGAGACCTTTGGCCTGTTCTGGTAGATGTTGGATTAGGATTTGGTTTATTTTTCTTTTCCTTCCTTCTTTAGGTGGATAACGGCTTTATGTATTTGGCTCTGATACTGAGAAAATATAGAGCTAGAAAACTTGTTTATTATCAAGAGCAAAATCATCCTTAAATAGGTCAATAGGATTATGATAAAGGTAAATAACAAACATTGAAACATAAAGATAAAAAAAAATGCTTAGTCATGAATTACTAATTATGACTCTCTTTGACAAGATTGAAAGTCTAAATCCTCTTAGATTTTTCATATAGAGAAATGGATGTAGTTTTGGCAGCAGTTATTCAAATTGCCTAAAGTGTATATGTTAGAAAAACTCCATGGCCGCCACATCTCCTAAGCTTTGAACTAAATACAATAATCACAAGCAAAACCTAACAAATTGACTCATGCTTTTCCAATCACACTTGACAATGTAAACCAGTACAAACATGCACTTCCCTAACCAGGAAATATTTCAAGTGGTGGCACCATTGACCATAAGGGAGACGGCCAAATAAATTTTCACAAAATTATAATAGATATGTTGGTTGGTTGCTCGCATTTGCATGCACGGGTCATGGGTTCGACCCCTCTCACAGCCGGTTTCCTCCCACAAAATATTAAAAACAAAAGCTATAGAAACCCGAAACTAAAAGCTGAAAACGGAAAATTTGCTAATTGCTAAACATGGGATTCGAACCTACGCCTTTTTTTAAAGAAGATACTTTAATTCGGCAACTTAGACCAAGTGATCCGTCACAAATTTCTGCCATAAATGTAGTTTTAAGAAATATAGGGACACACAACAAAACATTAAGGTAGCATCCTTGAGAAACGTAATTTTTTTCCACTACGAAGGAACCATGAAGCTGTGGCACTGGCCATCGTATGCTCCCACATAGGTCCGCCCCCCTGCCCTAAACCATTTCTCAGATCTACAAGCACATGTGAGGGTAAAACCAAACGACATGTTTCTAGGACTAGAGAAGCACAAACTTGAATCATGTTTCTTCCATTAGTCAGGCTTTTACTGGGTGGCCAAACTTGAATCATGTACTTCCGAGTTCAACAAAGTGTTTTTCTTTAAAGCAAGTAGATAAAATCACTTGCTTTTAACAGTGATCAACAGCTTACACCAAATTTTAATACTTAAATTATCCTGCTGGCATACCTCATTTGACATCACAATCGTGTATATGGTAGCATGATAACAAATATGTCAACAAGTAAATGGGTCCTTGGGATAAACGAAATTTCAATTAGGAGCATGACCTTCTAAAAAATTTAACTGTCCCTGGTTCCCGTAAAAACTTAGAAATACAATAGAGGGTCATTTTGAAAAACAAGCTTCTGGAGAAGGTGGTCATTGAGCTAAATAGCCAACAGGTAAATGCATGATGCAGAGAAGCTTCTGGAGAAGGTCATTGATCATATACAATTTTTTATAATTGAAGATGGCAGCTTACCTGAATATCTCATTCTTGTCAAGCATGAAAATTCCAGGAGAACCCCCATTTATATCCTCAACAATCGCAATTCTTCCAAGCCGGCTCCTTTCTCCTTCTTCCCACATATCCCCAAGCTCTCTCCACTTTCCAACCCCACCATTTTTCAACTTCATCACCACCGCGTCCCTGTAAATCTCATCTACAGGAAAAACACCCAATATCGTCCTCGACTCACCATACCCACCCATAACCCAAAATTCTTTCTCTTCATCCCCATTGCCCACCATAAACCCAACACACCCTGCTCGAAACCTCGGCAATCCATCCAATGCCATCCATTCATTCCTCCCAATATCATACATCTCCACAGAACTCATCCTACTTCCTGCAGCACCAAACATAGTGTGCCTGGACCCACCACCAGCCACAAGAATCCGACCTGAATTAGGGATTGCCGCACAGGCAAAGCTCCCACGAGGTGAAAGCATGGGAGGAAGAGAATCCCAAGTATGTGTCACAAAGTCGTATCGGAAGGCAGAGGAAGACGGAGATGGACGATCAAGTGGGAACGATCGGGTGTCGAAAAGGGAACCACCAAGCACATAAAGGTGAGAATCATGAGAAACAGAGGTGAAATTACAGAGACCATATACATGAGGGTTACATGGCATGGGAGGAAGATAACACCAGGCGAGATTTCGGGGATCGAATAGGTAAGGTGAAGAAACCGAAGGGTCGTGGGGAAAGATACAGAGGAGGTGAGATCGTTTACAGAAAGGGAGATGTTTACGGCGGATTGAGTGTAGAATTCTCGACGAGAAGAAGTATTTCCATGATTTACAAATGGATTTGAGTCGACCGTGATAAGAGTACGGAAGAAAAGCAAGAATCAAAGCTGCTAGATCGTCAGGGAGTCCTGGAATTAGGGTTAGGGTTAGGTTTCCTGAATCAAATTCCGCAACGCTCGTAAACGAAGAAGATGGCGATTGAGGACGCATCACACAACGGGATCACTTCAATTTGGGAAAAAATTCCACCACGTAGTGCATCAATTATTAACATTAAAGAATTCAACAAGACGAATCGAATTTTGGGGATAAAAAGTTGTATCTTGATGTGCAAGAAATTGACCTTTTTTAGAAATGCAACCTTAATCAATACCTAACGGAGTCTGCTCACGTGAAGCCGAGGGTCCGCCGGCGACGGTGCACCGTTTTGATTTTCCGATCAAATCTTCGCCGTTACAGCTCGTTTTGCTGCTGTGGATTTGGTACTGAAATTCGTTGAATATGTTTTTTTTCGGATTGATTTCATTTCCGAACTAGAAATACCTTCCAACTACCCATGCTTACGTGGCTTGTAACAATGACAAATTTAAAAAATAATAGCAAGGCATTCTTTGTCAATTGCTAAATGATTTAGTATAGAATGTTTAAGTGGTCAGAATGATTAAAATCCTCTTATGATATAATACAAAATGAAATATGGTTGTTTGTTAATTGTTTATAATGAAATCTGGATGCTTAATGGTTAAGGGAGACCCAAGATACAAAATCATTAAGAAGGTTTTGTAATTACTAAGAGACAGATTTTTTTCCTACCAAATAAGATTCATTTCTTAGCGATTCAGAGATTGTCTCTTAATGGAACTATTAAGAGGTAAACAAACAGCCCATAATTAATAATAATTGTGGGTGTTCGCTGTTCGGATCAGATTCGGTATAATAAGCTTGAAAATAATGGTATAGAAAATTTCTTTGTATTAAGAAATTATAAATCTAATTAATAAGTGATGGAGCTTAATGGAAAAACTATGTTGGATGTTGTTTCTGGAAGGGAATGGGGTTCGATAAATCTATCTGGGACTCCGTTTTCCATAAACCACATCAAGTTCTTCTATTCATCTTATCACTATCAGTAGATTTATGGTTTTTTGGTATTGAGAAATACCATTCACTATCGTTAACTTGTTAGTTCACTGAATGTATAATTAATATGAAATTAGAATATAAATGCATTGATAAAAAAAATGAAGATGATGACATGTAATACGATGAGGATATGTGACATGTGTTTACAGTATATGACGCAATCCCTAATATTTCTAATTAGTAGACCTTCCTTCTGTATTTTTCGATCTCAATATATAATGTGTTATGAGTTCTTCATCAAACGGTTGAAACCTATACCCATTTGCTACCTGATCAAGAATAGTTCAAGGCGAACGGACAACCTACCTCACGACAGTGATTAGCGGTACTTGGGTTCTTTTGTCAATATTTTCAATGATCTCATTCCCCACCTCCATCTGTATGACAACGTAATCTTGAAATTGGAAGAACTGCTCTAACTTCTTAAAATTGTTGCACTCATAAGAGCATATCCAACAACTTTGCTAAAATAGAAAAAATTGGTTTTTATTCTCTAAACCTCTCCAACAGTTTTGCTATCTTGTTTGCTATAATAGAAAAAACTTGAAAAAATTTCCAGTTTAGAAAATTCTCTAAAACTTGATGGTAGGAGAGATAAATGATTATTTTATTCAATCCCATCAATAAGATTCAATTTTTTATCATTTTATATTAAGTTTTTTTTAAAGTGTATTGGGATGATATATTATAGAATATTATAATAATATAAGTTGTTTCAAAATCTCTAAAATGGCAAATCTGTTGGAGTTAAATATAATACTTTTTAGAGATTTCTACTTTTGTTTCTCTATTTTAGATAAATTATAGCAAAGTTGTTGGAGATGCTCTAAGACTATCATGAAACCTATAACGTTTGAAAATACCACTACCTATAATAGTATGCACCAACCTCATCTTTTATTTAATTTTCAATTAAAAGTAGATTACCCCTCTTTTTTTAAGCTAATATATTTGTAAGTATAATCAACATTTTAATTAAACAAAATATATTAAGGTTATGTTTGACAAACTAGCTGAAAAGCTAGCTTATGACTGATAAGCTAGCTGGTAGCTGATAAACTAGCTGATGAAAAAGTCACGTTTGGTAAAAACTAGCTTATAAACATTTAAATTACCAAAAAGGACATTAATTATTTATTTATAATTAAAAGTTAATATGTAATTATGAATATTAATGAGGAGCATAATTGGAATAATCACAAAAAGCTCTTCATAAGCTACTCCAAGTAGGTTATCAAAAAGCTAGCTTATGGTCATCTAAACATGTACCAAGAAAATAAGTTAGTTTATCAGCTAGCTTATTTTTGCCAAACAATGCCTAAAAACACAAGTATTTTATTATCTTCTATTTGATACCATGTATGTCTTTAATGATAAGTTATTCAAATCGTCATAAATTTACAACTGTAACAACAATTTTCAATAAATGATAACTTCAATTCTTTTTATAACTTTTTTTTTTGTTTTACATAATTTAATTGTAATTTTGTTCTTATCATGCATAAGACCTTTTGGAGAAAAAGTTATATAATATTGTTTATAGTGACAAAGGGTGGAAATTAAAATAGTTGAAAGTTTTTTTTGGATTCTAAAAGATCTTTTACCATGACGGGATAAACACTCATCCAACTATATTCGATAAACAACCCATTTAGTACATGTTTTGATAACCATAAACTGGTTTATTGAAAAACTAGTCATAGTAGCGTTTTGAAAAACTAGTTTATCAGCTACCAGCTAACTTATCAGCTAGTTTGTCAAATATAACCTTAGTGGGTTGGTTATTGTTTTCTCAAAGATTAATAAAAAAAAGGATGAAAGAAAATGAAAAGCAAAATAAAATAAAAGGATTTAAAGTTTTTGAATTGTGTTTTTTGAATGGAGGTTAATGAATGAAAATGAAACAACTCTTTTTTTTTTATGTTTTTGAATCATAGAGAAATGAAAGTAAATATGTTATTTTTATAAATACGTTATCTTATTACATTTTGTATTTTCCTAATTTTTTTTTAAGGATTTTCTTGTCTTTTTACTTCTTGTAACAACTGTCACTAGATGTGGTTGTTGACTATATGTTTGTCCTTTTGGTTTCCTTTTCTAATTAACAAAGTGCAGACTTCACTTTCTCTCTCTATTTCTTTTTCTTCTTTCTTCTTTCTGCTTGGATTCGCAACAATAATATGGTGATATCTTGTGTTATCCCAGATTTATTCTAGTTGGTAAACAATCAATCAAGTAATCAAGCAACACAATAATAATCAAGAGATATAAAGATTAATAATAACGTACAAATCCCTTAAATAAACAATGAAACCCTTGAGTGTTCTTGATACCCTTTGAATACAGAGAATACGTATAGCGACTATTTAGAAAATTATCAGGGTTCTGACCTAAAACTAATTAAACAAAACTTTAAATACCTAAGTCATATGGGCTTTAATCTTAATGGGCTTTCTAATGGGTTTGGGCCCAATAGCTTAATAACTATTAACTTATTATATAATAAACCCTCTAATTAACTTTAGCACAATTGCAGTTTAAACCCTTAACTTTAACTTTAATCTTGAATACAATTTATGATCTAACATCTTGGATTCTCAACTCTGTATCGAAAGAGATTTCAGCGAGTGTCATTTTTACAGATTCAGCGTACGAGATCTGGCTCGATCTTCAGGAGCGCTTCCAACAAAGCAACGGACCGCGAATTTTTCAGATTCGTAGAGATATAATGAATCTGAAACAAAATGGAGACTCAATCAGTGTCTATTACACCAAACTGAAATCGTTATCTGAAGAATTGAATCAGTTCTGTCCTGCTTGTTGTTGTAGTAAATGTGACTGTGGTGGCATCAAGAAGATTTGTGACTACTTTCAATCGGAACACATAATGAATTTTCTCATGGGGCTTAATGATTCCTTTTCTCAGATTCGAAGCCAGATCCTTCTGATGGATCCTCTATCCCCAATCAATAAGGTGTTTTCTCTTATATTGCAAGAAGAGAAGCAAAGAACGATCTCAAACACTGAAAGTCAGATTTCAATGGCTTGTAATGCAATGATTCACAAAGGACCACGGATGCAGTCTGGAGGATTTAAAGGCGTAAGGAAGGATAGGCCGTTTTGTACTCATTGCAAATTCCAAGGCCATACTGTGGAGAAATGCTACAAATTACATGGTTATCCCCCTGGTTTCAAGGCAAAATCGAAAGAACCGATAAATTCTTTTGTGGCTTTTGGTGGACCTAATGAGAATTTGAGTAATGTTGTTCAAGGTTTCTCTGATGATCAATGTCAACAGCTTCTTAATGCCCTGTCTGGAAGACTCGTGACTTTTGCTTCCACAAGTTTTACTAGTGAGCCTGACGTGAACATATCAGGTACTTGTCATTCTTTGACATTTCATATGAATGACATTCCATCTTCTATCTGGATTGTTGATTCAGGTGCTAGCAGACATATTTGCAATTCTTCACAATTATTTACTAATTGCAAACATATTGATGGTTTTACGGTAACATTACCTGATAAAAAGTCCATCTCTGTTTCGATGACCGGTGACGTTCGTTTTGATGATTTTTTGGTTCTAAAAGATGTGTTATATGTTCCTGAGTTTTATCTCAACATCGTTTCGGTTAGTGCGTTAACCAAAACAAACGGTTTCACGGTTCATTTTTTCAATGATGATGCCATAATTCAGGATCGGAAGAAAAGTATGAGGATTGGCAAGGCTGAAAGACATGATGGGCTCTACATATTGCGACATAACAGCAAAAGGAATGAAGAAATCAATCTTGTATCTCTAGAGACTTGGCACAGGCGTTTTGGACATCCTTCAATTGATAGACTAGTTGCTATAAAGAATCAGTTACATGTCAAAGATTCTTTTGATAGTTTGCAATTTCCTTGTTCCGTTTGTCCTTTAGCAAAACAGAAACAATTGTCATTTCCTTCTTTGAATAATAGATGTGATGATTTGTTCGAGCTAATTCACTGTGATATCTGGGGGCTATTCAATGTTGCTAATGATAATGGCTATAAATATTTTGTCACTATAGTTGACGATCATAGCAGGTTTGTATGGACTTATTTGCTTAAAAATAAGTCCGATGTGGTTTCGATTATACCACGTTTTTATAATATGGTTCTTACTCAATTTGGGAAGAAGGTGAAAGGGTTTCGTTCCGACAATGCAAAAGAGTTAGCTTTTACTTCTTTCTTTCATGAGAAAGGCATTTTGTCACAAAAGTCTTGTATTCACAGACCTCAACAAAATTCTGTGGTGGAGAGGAAGCATCAACACCTGCTGAATGTTGCCAGAGCCCTTCTGTTTCAATCTAACCTTCCAGTAACGATGTGGTCAGATTGCTTATTAACAGCAACTTATCTGATCAACAGGACCCCATCAAAGATCTTGGGGAATATTTCTTCTTATGAGAAGTTACATAAAAAGGTACCTGATTATCATCTCATGAGGACCTTTGGATGTCTTGCTTTTGCTTCGACTATTCCGGCTTACAGGAACAAATTTAGCCCAAGAGCTATACCGTGTGTATTCATTGGCTATCCACAGGGAATGAAAGCTTACAAACTCCTCAATCTACATACTAAAGCCATAATCTATTCAAGAGATGTTGTGTTTCATGAAGCCGTGTTCCCATTTCATAATGCCCCATTCACGAAACTTGATCCTTTTGATCAAATCGTTTTACCTGTTGCTCCCTCCCTCTGGTGATGTTGTTCCAAACACTCATGAGCCGATTCGAGATGACGTTTCTCACACACCCACTTGTAGTGAAGATTGTTCTTCTGAAAATAATGTTCAAGACCAACAACCTCATTCACCTGATCATATTGCGCCCAACATTCGGAAATCATCCAGACAACATAACCGTCCTTCTTACTTAAGAGATGATCATTGCAATCTGGTTCATGCTCCTGCGAAGACTATTCCCTATCCGATTCAGAACTATGTGTCGTATGATAAGTTGTCTCCTTCATACAAAGCTGTCGTCATGGCTGTTTCTTCCCAGTCTGAACCCAAAAATTATTCGCAAGATGTTAAGTCGTTTCACTGGCGAAATGCTATGAAAGATGAACTGGATGCGATGGATGCCAATAACACATGGTCTGTAGTTCCGTTACCTGTCGGAAAGAATGTAGTTGGTTGTCGATGGGTCTATCGGATTAAATACGATGCTAATGGTCAAATCGAGAGGTATAAAGCAAGGCTCGTGGCTAAAGGTTTTAGCCAACAAGAAGGAGTCGATTTTCTTGATACGTATTCGCCGGTAGCTAAGTTGGTTACTGTCAAAACGCTGCTTGCAGTTGCTGCTGTTAAATCATGGCATCTCGCTCAATTAGATGTCAACAACGCTTTCCTCAATGGTGATTTGCACGAAGAAGTTTACATGGAGATACCTCTCGGGTATTCTGTCAAGGGGGCGTCTGGCCATAACACGAAAATGGTTTGCAAACTTAACAAGTCTTTATATGGATTACGGCAATCATCTCGACAATGGTATGAAAAATTTTCATCTTTTGTCATTAAATCTGGATTTAGTCAATCTAAATCAGATTATTCCTTGTTTCATATGGGAAATGGAATGAATTATGTGGCCATATTGGTTTATGTTGATGACATAATCGTAACGGGTCCTTCACGCTCTCTCATTAATAGAGTAAAGGGACAATTGAGCACCATGTTTAAAATGAAGGACTTGGGTGACTTGAAATATTTTCTTGGTCTAGAGATTGCGAGATCTTCTACTGGTATATTCCTTTCTCAGCGCAATTATACTCTTCAATTACTAGAAGAGGCTGGCTTGTTAGCGGCCAAACCAAGAACCACTCCTATGGAACCTCAAAATGTTAATTTGACTTTTAATGATGGTGAATTGTTAAAGGATCCATCTTCATACAGGAGATTGATCGGTAAGCTTCTATACTTGACCATTACAAGACCTGATATTTCGTTTGTTGTGCAAAAGCTCACTCAGTTTATGTCCAAGCCAACATCTTCTCACATGAATGTTGCTTTACACCTGCTGGGGTATCTGAAAAATGAACCTGGACAAGGTATTTTCTTATCGGCTTCTTCCAAGCTTCAGATCCGAGATTTTTGTGATTCTGATTGGGGGGATTGTCAAGATAGTCGTCGGTCCGTTACTGGGTTTTGTATCTTTCTCGGAGAATCTCTGATTTCTTGGAAATCTAAGAAGCAATCCACCGTTTCTAGATCATCTACGGAAGCTGAGTACCGAGCTATGGCAATGACAACTTGTGAAATCATATGGATTCAGCAGCTATTACGTGACTTCGACATCTCTGCCCCTACAGCATTGTTATTTTGTGACAACAAGTCAGCTACTCAGATTGCTTCCAATCCGACATTTCACGAACGTACGAAACACATTGACATCGATTGTCATTTTACACGGGAGAAAGTTGTCCAGAAAGTCATTCGATTAATGCCCATACGCTCTCAGTTTCAACTTGCTGATTTACTGACTAAACCTCTGCCACGTGCCAAGCTTGTTCCATTATTGTCCAAGATGGCTTTGAAGAACATCTTCTCAGACTCATCTTGAGGGGACGTATTACATTTTGTATTTTCCTGATTTTTTTTTCAAGGGTTTTCTTGTCTTTTTACTTCTTGTAACAGTTGTCACTAGCTGTGGTTGTTGACTATATGTTTGTCATTTTGGTTTCCTTTTCTAATTAACAAAGTGCAGACTTCACTTTCTCTCTCTATTTCTTTTTCTCTTTCTTCTTTCTTTTCACCATTGCTAAGATATCTATATTTACTTTTTTCGCTTTTCATACATTACTGGGTGAAGTATTTTGTAATAAAATATCACAACACTCCATTCTGACTATATTTGGTAAATTATGTACGGTTACATTTGTCACTAAAGGTCCAAACCCTCGTTTCTTATTTTTAAAAGATAACAAAATACATTTTAAAGCGACAATAAATTGTCGTTGCTATTAGTGTCGTTGGTAAAGCTCTGGTTCTTGAAGTTGTAATATGACATATAGATTGTCGGAAAGTTTTAGTAAAAATGTAAATGTGATTTTATACGAACTTTGGACACAAATAAATACATGTATATGTATTGTATATATCTAACTCTTTGTGGGTTTGTGTTCTCCTATATGAGAGCTTCGTAACGATATATTATGTGTCCAAAACGGAATATGTGTGAATGCGATATCGATGCTCAAAGTTGAGTGTTTGGGATGAAAATTGGCAAAACCAAGTGGGTGTGGGAACTTGTCCCACATAGGAAGGAGGACCAAATTTTATGAGGTTTATAACCTTAGATATGGAAGGAGCTTACAAGCTCTTTGTTTGGTTTTGCTCCATCACCTACCCACGCGCAGGGGGGTGCCGATTGTGGCTTTCGTAGGCTAAAATCGGCGAACTTGTGCATGGGCGCGACCTGCGGACACGAATGCCGCTCCGAAATCTTGTGCTCGCGAAACTCACTGGAGTTGGACAAACAGTGGATCACGCGGGCTTACCCGCGCCATAAGTCGCGACATGCACTGTAACAGTGCATACGCGGGTTGTGCCGCGACTTTACCCGCGTGGTAAGTCGCGAAATTCACTGTTTCGTTTTTTCCTGTAACTCCCAAAATCATGTGTATTGAAAACCAAATAATGGGTAATTATTGAATTCATTTTTTAATTAATTCTGTAATTTTATGATTATGGTTGTCGGTTTCACATCTCGAGTATAAAAAGGAGTCCGAGTTCATTCCAAACAAAATCCCGAATATTGATCGATACATTTCTCTCTAAAATTCTGCATACGGCTTTCTTCCTCTAACGAATTTTTCAGGCAAGTAGAATTATCCGGCAGTACTTCTGCTCTCACTGTTGTACCCTGGGAATAGACGGCAAATCTGTTTAAGGGAATCGTGTTGAACACGAGCCTCAACATCGTTTTATCTACGGTTTATTCGTTTACTCTTATTTCTGTCGATTCCCTTTGTATTCGAATTATACTAATCATTTGTTGATTGTTTTAGTTATTTCGTTGTAATTTTATATGTATTATTAAAATACATATAGTGAGAATATTACTAACATAGACTATCTTCTTATCCTTCCCCGATTGTTTTTTATCATTAAACAAATATAAATCAATGATGCTATAATTAGTTTTTATTTTTTTAATCGACTTTTATAAAAATAATACCAATTTAAAATGAGCAATTTGTTCCCTGTAAATAACTAAGAAGAATGAAGGATCAGGTCAAATAATATGATTAATATGAACATAAGCATATCATTCTTGAACAACGGTAGAAATAACAAACTGGATGTAATTAAGGAGGTTCACTATGTTTGAACAATTTGAAGTGGATCCATACCCTTGGCTAACTAAAGGTTTGAAGGCGGGATCCATACCCTTGGCTAACTAGTAGGAGAAAGAAAAGGAAACTTGTGTTTTTGTCGTCGGAAAAGAATTTGGCAGGCTATATGACGTTATAACTGATAAGGGGTGTAAAATAAAAGAACGATAATGCCCTCACATGCAAAACATGTGAGGCCATTGTCCATTAGGCATTAGATTGACATTAGAGCCATGTACCATGAATGCAAACAAATTAAATGTTGAGGGTTGTGGACCTAATCTCAAAACTTGAGTGAAGATATCCAAAGTTTGAATAAAATTTTATAGTAAAGTACAAAAATTGTCTATGTGTTTTTTTTATTAAAACTCTACCAATAGCCATTCCAATTTAGAAATTACGCCAGAACTCCTCCTAATCTTATTAAATTTGCTTTCACCAATTGTCCCTGATCTTAGCTTCCGTTAATCATCCGTTTAGGTCCTCAAGTGAATGTGAGGGGCTTTTTAGTCAATTTGCAGTATTTTCTAGAATCTAATTTAAATGTACAAGTGTTTATAGCTTGTGTACAAGTTGTAAAGAAAATTTTAAAAAAGCAAAAAACAAAGAAAAACCTAACCCCATCCCTCCCCCTTCGTCTCCCATGTCTTTCAAAGAACAACAGTAACAACCACCACCACCACCCGTCTATGAGATGCACCATAAGCAATTGAAGTTATACAGATGGAGGATAATGGTGAAGCTCCTCATTTGCCTCCTCCTGACCAACTCAAGCTCAAGGTCCAAAACCACCCATCTCCACCACAAATACAAACACAAACAAACCCAAAACATAGTGGACGGGGGAAGGTTGCGACGATGGAGGTGTCGTGCCAGAGGAGGAGCGACGAAGAAGAAAGGAAGATAGCAGAACGTGTTTTTTTTTACTTACCTTCCTCCCTCCCTCTTTTCCCTTTTTGAAAACTCCCACATCTTGAACTTTAGATGGATTTCAGTTTATGTTGGTGCCAAAATTCTTCTCTACCTCACCAGGGGTAAACTCAGATTCTTCTTTACATTCATTTGAGAAAACCCATATATGTAAATCAATAAACCACAAGAAAACCCATATATGCAAATCAATAAACCACATCGGAGATGCCTAAATGACCAAATTGCCCACTAGCATATGAGGGTTCTTAACGGTTGGCTTTAACGAACGTTAGGACCACAGACGATTGGCGAAAGCAAATAAAAACAAATCAACAATAGAGATGATTGATTTAATTTCTAATTTGGAGCGACAACTTGTAGAATTTCATTAAATCACATTAGAGAGACCCAAATGACCAAATTGCCCGTTAGCATGTTTGTTCACTTAACGGTTGGCTTTAACAAACGTTAAGGTCAACGACAATTGGTGAAAACAAATAAAAACGACGGGGATGATTGGTTGACTTCTTAATTGGGAGGGATGATCGATGGAATTTCAATAAATTTCAGGGACTATTTATGTAAGTTCATAAAAAAATTAGAGAGAATTACAGTTTTGGTTCTTAAGGTTTCGTATTTTCTTTGAAAGGAGGACCTATACTTTCGTATCTCAAATAGTGGTCCCTGAGGTTTGGTATTTGCTCTAAAAGGAGGACCTCCTTACTAACCCCGTTAAAAAAACTCAGTTAGTGGGAGAGGTATTTTGGTCAAATCATATTTTTTTTTTCTTTTTTTTTCAACTTTTCTTTATTTTTTTTAAACATTATTAAAACATTAAGAACATAATTGTAATTTCCCTTGATTTATATTAATACTATTATTCATATATGTGTATATATATATGTGTGTGTGTGTGTGTGTATGTGAGTATATATATATATATATATATATTATAAATATGACATAAAAAACTCTTAAAAACAAGTTTTAAAGCTTAATGTACCGCTATTTAATGTTAATTACTTAAAAAACAACCATAAAAGCTGTATGTACTACATTTAATGCTATTCATTAATTTTCAATTATTATCTATAACCATTTTAACTCCCCTAAAATCATTTCCCACTTTAACTTCCATAAAATAACCCTCAACATATTTTAGATATAAAAAAATTTAAAATATAATTAAAAAATCTTACAGAATATTTTATAAAAAAAATTATATTATTAAACCAAAATAAATTACATTATATTATTAAGTCTAAATTAAACAAATTTATATAAAAAAATCATTATCACTCTCTCACAACCATCCAAAATCGTGATGTAAATCGACAAAAAACAGAAAATAAAATGAAATATTAAAATCGTGATGTATCTAGCTGCATTGCGCGAGTACATTTATAGTATATATATATATATATATATATATATATATATATATACATGTAAACCACCACCTCCATCAAAACCCACATATATACATGAACATGTAAACCAGTACCACCTCTATCCAAAACCACCTCCATCAAAACCCACACACACACACACACACACACACACACACACACACATATATATATATATATATATATATATACACACATGTAAACCACCACCTCCATCAAAACCCACATATATACATGAACATGTAAACCAGTACCACCTCCATCAAACCCCCCCCCCCCCACATATATATATATATATATATGTATATATATATACACACATGTAAACCACCACCTCCATCAAAACCCACATATATACATGACCACCACCTCCATCAAATTGCAGGTTTTGGTTTTCTTCAAGTATCATGGATGATGATGATGGTATGTATATATATATTGGTATATGTATGTGTGTATATACATATACATATATATGTATGTGTGTATATACATATATACACAATATATATATATATATATAGATCTATGTGTTATATATATATATACATATAGGTTTGTGTGTGTTGTGTGTGTGTGTATATAGGTCCTGTGTGTATTGTGTTTAGATGACGAGGGATTTGCGAAAGTGAACATGAAGCCAAGCGTAATTCCAACAAAGATGGGAGGTTGTTCATCACGTGTAGCCCGTCATGTTCACTGCTCTGTTTTGATGCCGCTCAAATCCAGGTGCTGCAACATATGAAGATTAGACAACCAATGCAGATTCTTGACAGGAAAAGAGCTTTGCCAAAACCTATATCGGAGATCAAGAGTGCGCAACATGGTCAGATTCCCTAGTTGACTAGGGATTTGTCCGTCAAATTGAGACATTGAGAGATTAAGATATCGAAGCTTTTGAAGAGAAGCAATGAAACTTGGAATTGGAATCCCTCCAAAATCATTGCAACTCAAGTCCAAATGGTTAAGATGTTTCAAGAACAACAAAGTGCTAAAACAGTCAGAAACCAAAGGATATAAGAAAGAAGTATGAAAGGTTTCATGATAGGAGTATGCCTGCAATGGGCAATTACTATCCGGAAAGTAACTTGACATATATCTATACTATATTATAAAGATGGCATAAAAAACTCTTAATTACAATTCACTAAACTTTATGTACTATCATTTAAAGCTATCTACTTAAAATCTCTTAAAAATAACTACTAAAGCCTGATGTACTATCTGTAAAGCTTTTAACCCTAATTAATATATTTTATCCTTATCCCCCAAAATCCTTATCTCTAATCCCCAAACCCTAAAATTATGAAATTTGAATTCTGATAAACATAATCAAAACAGGATAAACATCTCAATTTATAAAAAATTTAAAATATATAAGATAATTAATGAATTTTAACAAACTACTTAATTTTTTTATATAAAAAACATTATACTGTTAAGCCTAAATTAAACAAATTTATATATAAAAAACCATTATCACTCAATAAAAACCATCCAAAATCGTACTGTAAATCAATAAAAAAACAAAAACTAAAAATAAACATTAAAATTGTGATGTATTAAGCATTATATACTATTATTTAATGTTAATCTACTTAAAATTTCTTAAAAAACAATTAATAAAGCAATATGTATTACTTTTAAATGTTTTTAACCCTAATTAATAAATTTCATTCTTATCCCCCAAAATCCTTATCTCTAATCCCCAAATCCTAAAATTATGAATTTTGAATTTTGATAAACATAATCAAAACAGGATAAACATCTCAATTTAAATATAAAAAATTTAAAATATATAAGATAATTAATGAATTTTAAAAAACTACTTAATTTTTTTTATATAAAAAATATTATATTGTTAAGCCTAAATTAAACAAATTTATATATAAAAAAATTATTATCACTCAATAAAAACCATCCAAAATCGTACTGTAAATCAATAAAAAACAAAAAATAAACATTAAAATCATTATGTATATCGCTGCATTGCGCGAGTACGCTTCTAGTAGTAATATAAAGTTGGTTTAGAATGTGATTAAAAATGGGTGTCGGAAGTAATTTTTTTAATTTGTTTTTGTTGTTGGTTTAGAACGTGAACATATCTCTACTTTAAACCAACGTGGAAGTACGTCAAAAATTGTGCAAGATGAAGGGAGAAAAATTCCAATTTCTAGTGAGATTTTCCGGTGAAGTTGCCGGAGAAGATGATCGGAAGTCCACCGGAGAAGATAACCGGTGAGGTTGACTTTATTTGGTCAAACGTCCTTGTTTGGTTGATTTGAGAGAGAAAAAAGTGATCCGACCAAAATACCCCTCTCACTAACTGAGTTTTTTAATGGGGTTAGTGAGGAGGTCTTCCTTTCAGAGCAAAAATCAAACCTCAGGGACTACTATTTGATATATTGAACTATAGGTCCTTCTTTCAAAGAAAATACGAACATTAAGGACCAAAACTGTAATTCTCTCAAAAAATTATGTAATGATTTTGTGTGGTAAAGTTTTCCCCATGCAGAAGCTATCGTTTTTCCCCACTACCATTGCTGCTAACACAAAGGAGATCGATGAGCAACTTTGATTCTTAATCATCTTTCTTTCAAATGACATCTGATTTACGAACGCACAAATCTACTATGAGCAATTATCGAAGTAATTAGGGCTCCCAATTCTCAGATGTAAGGTAAATATCAAGCACATTCAATTCAAAAACCTAGGTTTTTTTCCGAAATTTGTTCATCCAGTTGTGATATTTTTGTTACAATCCAATTTTTGATTATAGGATGGTAATTTAAGATTTCAACTTATGCTATAGATGTTTCATGATGAAGGTAATTAACGATGGAGCATAATGGAGGTAATTTTTACGATGTGAAACTGGAAACGTGGTCTGGAACGAAGGAATTTGAAGTCGTTGAGATTTGATTCTTTGTGTGTTTCAGATGGTATGTCTGCTCGTTGAATGTATTTGGAATTGGTTTTCTGTCGTATTGATGTTGTTAAGGAATTGTTATTACTGCAAACTCACTTTTTTTATGGTGAAGGAATCCGATTTAAGATAGGGGGATGAGGACGTTAGAGTTGGAGTTTAAACGGAAACTTGATGGAGGAGTTTGAAGTAATCGAACTTTGATTTTGATCTTCACATGGTATGTATGCTTTCTCTTAAACTATTGACCACAGATATTTATGGTCTGTTGAAAGAGTGCCCATGCTCAAGTAGCTGAAAGTAAGGCCTCAGTCACTATCATATGAGACCATTACTCAAGTCTCAACACACTATATGTTTCATTCTTTGAGATTCTATTAAGACAATCTTAAATTATGATTTAGGATTGACATACACTTCATGGATATTTCCTACACATAATAGCACGAAATAACGAGTAGTATTCAACAGATACTTTGTACTTGTAAACAATGGTGCTATTGTCATGATCAAAACTTGTATACATGTGATCAAATTCCTGCATCTTTCTACGAGAGATACACATTTATTTTATGTTCCAGCACTCTTCTGGCATCTTATGGATCCCTGAATTAATATGCAGGGTGCTCCGACAAATATTATTGTAGGTTCCCATGTATGGGTTGAAGACCCATCAGTTGCTTGGATAGATGGAGAAGTGTCGGAGATAAAGGGAGAGGAAGCTGAGATCCGAACTACAAATGGAAAGAAAGTAAGTTGATATTGTATTCTGTCAAATGAGAACAGGCTATCCCTTTCTTATCTAATTTCACTGTTTTTGGGGTGAAAGGATGGATATTATAGTTTTATTGCGATTGGTACGGCCACACAACCTAAGCAAGCTTTAAATATAAAGCACACACTTGATCTCATGATCCTAGAGCAACTAACCAAAAAATCACCCCAGTTACTATATTTTTAATCCAAATAATCACTCATGTAACTGCAACAAATTTGCAGTTCTTCTTGGAACCTTTAGCGGTAAAAGTTGTTATTTAGCCTTTTAAGCAGCTTCATACTCACACACCCTTTTATCTATAGGCTCAAATAGCTATGATTTCTAGCATTTCTGTCAGCAACTCGAAGTGTAAAAAGATGGAAGTCAAAAATAAAAGCTTCCTTATCAGTTTTCCCTTCATATTTACTTTTCACTTTGCAATTTTACTGTTCCACCCTTGAAGGTTGTTGCGAATTTATCAAAAATATATTCCAAAGATGTTGAAACTCCTCCTGGCGGTGTTGATGACATGACCAAGCTTTCTTATTTGCATGAGCCTGGAGTGTTGCAAAATTTAGCTACCAGATATCAACTCAATGAAATTTATGTAAGAAGATATCCGACTTCTGTTCACTCATCTTTTTTGTTTTTGTTCAATCTGGTGAGAGAAAACCATGAACTACTGCAGCTATGGGCGGCTCTGTCATAATATTATATCGTATTCTGACATATGGCAGACATATACTGGCAATATCCTAATTGCTGTTAACCCATTTAAAAAGTTGCCCCACTTGTATGATGCTAGCATGATGCAACGGTACAAAGGAGCAGCAATTGGGGATCTAGATCCTCATGTTTTTGCAATTGCAGACTCTGCTTTTAGGTAATCTTCTGTTCTATTTGTATTGTACATACTTCTTGTGCAGATGATTAGGTGAACATTCTTACCGCCGATGTATCAGGGCAATGGTTAATGAAGGAAAAAGCAACTCGATCTTGGTCAGCGGTGAAAGTGGGGCTGGTAAAACTGAGACTACTAAAATGCTTATGCGCTATCTTGCCTTTTTGGGTGGTCGTAAGGGCAGCGAAGGACGGACAGTCGAACAACAAATTCTGGAAGTAAGATGTTAAGTAACTTGATACCTTTAAATAGTCTGTTAAACCTATCTAAGTTTAGAAATTAATTCTTGGAGGTCAGTTTTGTGGCCATTTCACCTAATCAATTGTTCTCTCTCCATTAGGTATCCCTTAGAGTTTGCACCTCAATTTTTTTTTGGAATGTGACAAATTACGTGTAAAGTGTTGGGCCTATAGATATGGCCAGAAAAGCATTATCAAACTGCTCTACACTAACGCACCCGCTGTCGTTATTAATCTCATGATTTAGAATTCCTTTCTCACATCATCATTGTTACAAAAATTCGCAAGTAAAATAACGTTTTGGTTGATAGGTCATTATCAACCCAGTATGCACAACAAGTTTAATGCAAAAGATTGCATGGGATGGAGGGGCTGTGAGTATCCAGTAGTTACTACTGTGACATATTGTAAAATCTCTGTAAGATATGAACTAACATAGGAATTGGGATCTTGACTTTTAACCAAATACTAATGGATGGCAAACGTATCTGGAACTCAGGCCAGACTTTAATTGCCTATCGTGATTTATGAGTAGTTAGGCATAGTGTACCAATTCACATGTACATGAAATAACTCAAATCTGGCAAGGTAGGAAAACAGACTTGTTGATACAATAGATGATGCTTCTTGATCTCCGGTGTTCGTATATTTGTATCGTGAGGTTATGCATTGTCTGCTAAGTACTGGTACATAATCAGGTAAGGTCTTTCAAGCCTAAGATCACAATTACAGGTGACTAAATACTATTAGATTGGAGCTTCATCTATTTTTTCTGGAGTGTACTTCATTGGTTGCTTCTACAACCTCTTAGTGTAAGGTTGCTTGCTTCCCTTACAAAGTATCCTAACTTACAAAGTATCCTAACTTTGAAATCACCAATCCAGTATGAAAAGAAATCTTTTTTCTTGTATCAGGTTGTTCCCTGGTTCGTAGAAAGATACACTTATAATCACAATAAATATATAAATGCAAAAGGACAAGGATAAGTATCCATCTTTTAAGGAATTGAATAGAGGTCATGTAAGAAATGAGTGACTTGAAAAAGAAACATGTTAACGTTGATTGAAAAGATTGTGAATTTTGGATGGACAACTCTTTAGTCACATTGGATGGGAATACCCTGAGCCTCCTGAAAGGTTTCTAAGATGAAGCCCAAAAGTAACCACACAGGTCATCCAGGAAGGTGATATTGAATAGAGTTGATGTAGTCACAATCAAGCTTACCATTATTTCCAGTTTTGAAGAGAGAGAATGTGCATTAACTTGTGTTCGTGTTACATTAAGTGGTAAGTTTGATGGTAAATTTGGTGGTAGCCATAGACTGACCTTGTTGAACAATTCTAGCATCAAACTCCTCCCATAAACACAACAAAACTGCAAAATTCCCAATAGTTATTATAAAATCCTAACAACCCAAGTTTCTGTACAACGCTTTATGCTCTGCAGTAACGAAAGAGCTCTTTTTTTTAAAAGCAAACCATAAAAGGTATTAACTTTAATTGATGTATGAATGCTTTATTGAGTACTTCGGTATGCTAGAAGTAATAGTTGAAATATATATATGTTTTTTGCTTTACAATGGATCCAGTTCTCTTAATTAAATGTTATAAATGCAGTCAAATCCAGTTCTGGAAGCCTTTGGCAATGCAAAAACTGTTAGAAATAACAACTCCAGGTGCAGCACTGTTAAAGTCTTATATGAGTTAATAAAGAACCTTTTAATTCCTTGGCTGCAAATATCTTATATTTTGTAACCCATCCTGCTGCAGCCGTTTTGGTAAATTTGTTGAGATCCAGTTTGATAAACTTGGACGAATATCTGGAGCAGCCATCCGAACATACCTTCTTGAAAGATCTCGTGTTTGCCAAATTTCAGATCCTGAACGCAACTATCACTGTTTCTATCTTCTCTGTGCAGCCCCTCCAGAGGTTGTTTTACATGCATTACACATTCCAAAACCAGGCTCTGGCTACTAATAAAATCTTAACTATTTTCTGACATATTCAGGACATTAAGAAATATAAATTGGGAGATCCTAAGTCATTTCGCTATCTCAATCAGTCAAAGTGCTATGAGCTTGATGGTGTAAGCGATGCCCATGATTATCTTGCCACTAAGAGAGCCATGAATGTTGTTGGAATGAATGAAAAAGAACAGGTTATAGTATCTTCATAATAATTTGCTTTATTAATAGTTAATGTGTAACAGAACTGCAATAACATGCTCACCTATTCCAGGATGCAATTTTCAGAGTTCTGGCCTCAATTCTTCATCTTGGTAATATTGAATTCTCCAAAGGGAAAGAGGTTGATTCGTCGGTGCTGAAAGACGACAAATCCAAATTCCATCTTCAGATGACAGCGGATTTACTATTGTGTGTTTAGAGCTTTGATATCTTCATTGCCTTTCATTTTATCATTTATCTTGGGTATATGTGTGTACATCTCTGAATTTATGTTTATGGTTCTTAGGTGTGATCTTCAGGCATTGGAAGATGCATTGTTGAAGCGTGTGATGGTTACCCCTGAAGAAGTTATCAAGAGAAGTCTTGATCCTGTGGGTGCATCTGTTAGCAGGGATGGTTTGGCTAAGACCTTATATACCCGCTTATTTGATTGGTAATTTGAGGCTTTCCTGGGTATAAGATTTACTTTACCTTTGCATTATACATTTAAACTGTTATTTGCATACTCATCATGTATATTGCTAAAAGCACCCAAGTAAGTGTCATCTTGTATTTAGGATCAAGAATTGCACATATGGCACAGCACTCTAGTGTGGAATGGAGGGAAACAACAAAGATATGGCAAAAATTTATGTTTCTTAAATGAAATGACGAATTTATGCGTATGCAGATATTAAACACAAGCAACCAGGTATTTGTGACATTACTTCTCCCAAAACCACTCATTAGGCTTATATAAATTAAGGTAGGTTGAACAAAGCTGGTGTCTCTCGTCATGAAAGTTGGCTATTTGTGCAATTCCTGATCCTAAGTACAAGATGACACTTAATAACTCAAAATAGATACTATAGCAGTCCTAAAGGTGTATGATTATTAATTTCTGCAGGTTAGTGGAAAAAATTAATGTGTCTATTGGGCAAGATCCTAATTCTACATATCTGATTGGGGTTCTTGACATCTATGGTTTTGAGAGCTTTAAAGCCAATAGGTAAAGCTTATGTGCTGAAATAATCATCAATGTAATTGTTCGTGTGGACACAATTGTGATGATTCATTTGTAACTATGTTTGGATTGTGCAGTTTTGAACAATTTTGTATTAATTACACTAATGAGAAGCTGCAACAACATTTCAACCAGGTGTGACTTTTGGTGTTTCTGACATAATCATTGGTAATTCTGCTGAACACATGAGTGAATTTATCATTGCTTTCTTTTGTACTTCCATGCAGCACGTGTTCAAGATGGAGCAAGAGGAATATAGCAAAGAAGAAATTGACTGGAGCTACATAGAGTTTATAGATAATAAAGACGTCCTAGATCTCATTGAAAAGGTCTTCATATAAATTTGAAACTCGAAGTCCTCGATTCATTATTTTAATGTGGCTGAATCTCTTGCATGACAATCTAACTGTTGAGCTTTAGGGAGAAAGTACCCATTTACTTGAATTTTTTTGTTTGTAGTGCTTTTCTAAGAGAGAACTATCATGGTCTTACATTTAGTCACCTTGGCAAAGTTAACTTTCTGTAGGTCAGTATAATCATCACTGATTTTGTGATGTTTAGATTTAATATTTTTATGCTTTCATAAAACCTATCACAAACTCTATATATTATTTTTGAGCTTTAGGGAGAAAGTACCCATTTACTTGAATTTTTTTGTTTGTAGTGCTTTTCTAGAGAGAACTATCATGGTCTTACATTTAGTCACCTTGGCAAAGTTAACTTTCTGTAGAGCAGTAAAATCATCACTGATTTTGTGATGTTTAGATTTAATATTTTTATGCTTTCATAAAACCTATCACAAACTCTATATATTATCATGACTGTCACTTTTTTTTTGTCATTGAAGCCAAGACATGGGTCCAACAAAGTGGGTTCTCCTTATCAAGCTCTTTAACCCCCTTCCCTTGCTTAAAAGACATCTGATTGAGAAATGGACCATATACTTAATTTAGATTTCGTTGACAAGGCTATTTGGAAATTTTGTCTTTATGGGAGAAGGACAAAAAGGGGTATTGGCAATAGTTTTGTTTTTTTCTGGAAGAAGGGGGGGGGGGGGGGGGGGGAGATGCTTGGTTTTCAAGCAAAGAACTTCATTATCTACAATTATAGTGTTATAGAAGTTTGAACACCAAGTCAGGTGTGTCATAGTGCCTATATTATATCCATTTCTCAATTGTATATTCAAGTTAATTCAGAAATAACCTAAGAGGTTATGCACCTCTGGACTTATTTATGGACTGTAGTCTTCTTTCTTGTCCCACATGCTCCAATTTTTTTTAGATGGTTAGGACTTGGGACATCCCCTGCAAAAGGCCTGGACCACATGCTTAGCATACGGCTAAATGCAAATGTGCAAGTGTGAAGTCATTCCTCTAGAATACTCTTTGAGGCTTCTATACTTTGCTCATCTACACTATGTCGCTTGACTCACTTCACATGCTCATTTATTCTGTGGTAGGCTATTAAACTATCTATACCAGTGCAGATAAAAGTTTCTTGAAATTAGACTTGGTTCATATTTGTCAACATCTCAGGTTCATTTCTCAGTAAGGGATAGCACCTATGCAATAACTGCTATACGCAGATCTTGTTAGCTCATGGTAAAAACTGCATTCCAATATCATGACTTCAGCATTGGATTCATGTTTGAATTATGATTGCAGAAACCTGGTGGGATAATTGCTCTACTTGATGAAGCCTGGTATGTACTGCTTTGCATCTTACATATGTACTTTACATTACGTTTTATCTGCATTTAGTATCTCTCTGTTTGCCATGCTGAATTAGCTGCTTGTTAGCTTGTGACATACTTATTCTGTTTTCAGTATGTTTCCCAAGTCGACTCATGAAACATTCTCACAGAAGCTTTATCAGACATTTAAATCTCACCAACGATTTATCAAACCAAAACTGTCTCGTACTGGTTTCACCATTGCGCATTATGCAGGAGAGGTAATTAGAATATCTAGTCTCTTCTACATTTGAAAGCCTCTTAAGTCTGCCCGAACTACATGTGTTTTCTGTTTATTTTCAGGTTCAATATCAATCTGAGCAATTCCTAGACAAAAACAAAGATTATGTTGTTCCAGAACATCAAGATATGTTGACCGCTTCCAAGTGCTTTTTTATATCAGGTCTTTTCCCTCCACTGACTGAGGAGGCACCCAAATCTTCAAGCAAATCTTCTAAGTTCTCATCAATTGGTTCTTGCTTCAAGGTAAACAAATTTCTTAAGATGTTGGTCATAACTTCACAGAAGGGAATCTGTCAGCATAATGATAGTTATAAGTTATGGCATATACGTTTTTCTATTGGAAAATAAAAGAATATAGGTTAGTAAAAAAGGATATGTAGTTAACATATTAATATCTGTAATGTGAGAAGGTTGATATGATCTTTTTCTTAATGCATGCAGCTACAACTTCAGCAATTAATGGAGACTCTGAATTCCACAGTACCGCACTATATTAGATGCGTGAAGCCAAATAATCTTCTTAAACCTGGCATCTTTGAGAATGTCAACATAATGCAACAATTACGTTGTGGGGTGAGCAATGACCAGATTTAAAGTATAGATATAATAGCTTTTTAGTATGTTCTTAAAACTCGATAAATTTTATTTTCTCTGTTCCAAGGGGGTTCTAGAAGCAATTCGCATCAGCTGTGCTGGATATCCTACTCGCAAGAATTTTTCTGATTTTGTTAGCCGATTTACTATTCTTGCTCCGGAAGTTTCGAGAGGGAAGTAAGTAAAAGACCACTTAATACCTCGTTATAAAATGATGGATGATGTCATGTATTGATTTTAAACTGAATCATTGCTTATATCTACAGTCACAGTGCGAAGGATGCATGCAAAAAGATCCTGGAAAAAGTGGGGCTTCAGGGTTGTCAGGTACTCAAAGTTGTATTTGCCTCTGCTGAGGGGAGCCTAACTTTCGAATTTCAAGTTTATACTTGTAATGATCTAATCATTATACTGTTTTTCACATTTGCATCAATCGGCTGTTCTTTGAGACTAATATGTGCTTGATGCTTAGTTATGTTTCTGAAAATCAGGACACCACCCTTTGTCATATCCTCTGTTCATCTGGCTCTTTCTCTTTGTTCCAATCTATGGAAACTTCAATGAGGAAGGGGCAAAATGCGATTATCGATGTTTGTATGTTCGGTTCTGTTCATTTGACTAGGTAAAACAGTAAAGACAAACTTAATAGATGGGGTGCCAGTTCATTATGCCTCAAAACGCAGACACTATGCTTGTTTGGGACCATATAGTTTGCAATCTGAACTTTGTCCTTGTTAAGACCTTACAGTCATGAGCTTTCTGCAAAGGCTTGCATCCGTCTGTTTATGCTTCGTTTAGACCTACTAACAACTTTCTTGAGTTTCTCTTGACTCATAGAACTGTTTAGCAACAAGTGGACAACATCAATTTACAATTAGCACAATGGCTCATTGAGAAGCTAAACTATGGGAAAGACGCTACAACACCATCAGAACATCATTTTACACCTAATGCTACTTAGCATCCTCTTTTTCCCTCCTTCCGGTGATATATTCTTCCTTCCACTTTCACCCATGGTCTTCTCAAAAGTAAATTGAACTACACTGCTTCTTGAATTGAAGAATCATTAAATGATCACGAAATTCTTCTAACCACCCATAAGCAATTGTTATCTTGATAATGCAGGTTAACAAATAAGGATAATGGTTAATCAGCATTTAAATGGACCATTAGTTAAACATCCATATCTTATCATATTGATCAGATGGCAAATGAAATATCAAATTGCACGTGATGAGATCACGAACACGTATGATGAGAGGTTCAAAGATGTCGTGGAGTATATGTGAGACTCAAATTTATCTGTGTGCACCTTTAAGTGTGGGTGTGGTGGGTGTGGAACTGTTGTGGAGGTGAGGAGTTGAATGATATGAAGTGACGAGGGGGTTGGATGGTAATTTTAGTGGAGTTTGAGGGTATTGTTCTGTAAGTTCTGCTTCTTCTGAGTATTAAAGGAGTTAAATCTTCATATCTTACTATATTAATCTGATTGCACACGTATTGGGGTCATGAAAAAGCTTTACGCATATGAGAGATCGAAAGATGTCATGGAGTATATGTAAGACCCAAATTTATTTGTGTGTACACTTTTAGTTGTTTGTAGTTGTGGTGGAAGTGGACCTGTTTCTGGAGGTGAGGGGTTGAATGACGCGAAGTGATGAGGGGATTCAATGGTAATTTTAGTGGAATTGGAGGTTATTGTTCTCTAAGTTCTGCTTCTTCTCAGTGTTAGAGGAGTCATTGCTACTTTCTGATTTTTTTTTTGTGAATAAAGGGGATGGAACCCCTTGGAAAATATTATTCACTATTTTCTGGTTTGGTCTTCAGTTGAGTGGAGTCCACGTTGGTAGCTCCGGTAATTGACATGTGAAGGAATTTAATATGGGACACATTGCAGCTGATCAACAAAGGGGCTTTGTGCAGCAGTGGCAATGGCTAGAAGTAAAAAATTCTTGAAGCTATCGGTGTTCACATACTTGTTCTGCTGATGTATTATGACCTTAATTTTTCCACGACCTCTGCACATACGCCAATTTCGGAAGTGGAGGATACTAATTAAGGCCACAAGCCTTGACACCGGTATATGGGGTGAGTATATAATAGCATGTACCTAGTGTCATCTTAAACTGGGGTTCCTCCTTTTAGACAAATCAAAGGAAAGTAGGATGGTTACCTGACTGAACAAAACTAAGACTGGCGTGTGCCTCATTATTGAAACTTTTTGACTGAGGCAATTAGATATCTTCGTTCTTCTATATTTATCTTTTTTGTAACATAGATATAATAATCTGTTCATTCTGCTTGCAAGATTTCCTTTTTAATGCTTTAACTTCAAGCTTTCAGTCAATTGTTCGCATGTCTATTCACTCAATAAAGTGTGGATATATTGGCAGATAGGAAAAACCAAAGTTTTCCTTAGAGCTGGTCAGATGGCTGAATTAGACGCACGAAAAGCGCAAAAGCTTAGCTATGAAGCCAAGATTATACAAAGAAAGATAAGAACTCACATTGCTAGGAGGCATTTTCTTGCTTTGAGGAAGGCTGCAATTGTCTGGCAATCTTTATGCAGAGGTTGCCTTTCCAGAAAAAATTGTCTCATGAAATGTTTGCTTTGTTACACATCCTCAAATGTTAAAGTCTATTTCTAATTTGTGTACTTAATGCACCTTCTAAAAGCATTCTTTCTTTTTCCAAAAACTATGGAGTCATTTATAATTGCTTTCCATATCTCTCTCTCCCTCTCTCTCTCTCTCTCTCTATATATATATATATATATATATATATATATATCTTAATACTACTTAACTAATGATGTTTGCTTTAAATTGCCTGTGTACATCCTTCGCATTTATGTTTTATATAGTTTAACCCCAACCATTAACTCTCTCTGTGTTGTCATGTTCACTAGGAAAGCTTGCTTCTAAATTGTACCAACACATGAAAAAGAATGCTGCTTCACTTAAAATACAGACTAACTATAGGCGACACTTGTCGAGGAAGACCTATAGCAAACTCAAGGTGTCGGTTGTCCTCTTCCAGGCACGCCTGCGTTCAATGGTTGCTGGTAAAAAACTCAGAAACAGAAAACAATCCAAGGCAGCAATTCTTTTACAAGTCAGAGCCTGGTCTTCACATATTGCTCATAAATCTGAACCTTTACACTCAATTCTAATACAAGTTAATGATTGTAGGCCCAGTGGCGTGGTCATAGAGATCGTTCATACTATAAGAAACTGATAAAGGCAGCAGTTGTTACACAATGTAGATGGAAGGGGATAATTGCTAGGAAAGAGCTTCGGAGACTAAAGATGGTTTGTTTTTTGTCTCATGCATTATAAAATAATAGCTCACTTTTGCTAATTGCAGTTATTAATAGGAAGTTAATTGGATTTTTTTTTGTTAGACTAGAACCATGTTGTGTAAGCAAGAGAAGCAAAAAGAAAGAGAAAAAAGAAATATGAAATCATTTTGCATGAATTTGTGATATTAAGGAAGTTTCTCATGCAACTCAAGTTTTGTTTATCTGCTTAAATGTTGGTATGGATGGACACTCAATTTCTCTGTCCCAGTTAACATGTACTCTTTTCACTCACACACAGAAGGCCGCAAAAAGACAAGGCATGCAAATCAATAATCCCTTGACGGGGACTGCAATCAAATTGCTTCTTGCAGAGCGAAATTTTACAATGTTTATTTGGGTAGGAATGGATGTAATCACAGTTTCATAAGTTCTGGGTTTTTGTGAGACTTAATTAGTCTCATTTTTTTTTCTTGCACCATTTTAGTCGATTGCTATATTTCTTTTCTTTAATTCCATGTTAAATTGTGAATAGAGATGAGATCCCAAGCTTTGCTGAGTGAATGCTAATTATACTTGTGGAATAAAATATATAGAGATTTTTCTTTGGTTTAGAGATTTGATCAGCCCTATGTTAGATGCCTTCAATTTATCTTAGGGATGATGCTCAAGAGATTTTGGTTTTCTACATGTGATTCTTTTTAAACCGTGGATCCTCTATTCTTTAGTACAATCCTCTTCCTCCAAAGGATTTGATTAATCCATATTCATATTATTGATCTTCTTTTTTCAATTTTTAACATATACAGGCTGCAAGGGAAGCAAGTGCACTCCAACAAGCGAAGGATAATTTGGAAAAACAAGTGGAAGAGCTGACGTGCCATTTAGAGTCAGAAAAGCGATTGAAGGTAATATTAGTCTATTGTAAAGATAATGTATCTTTCTTTCTACTGGATACTTTGTTTCTTTTTAACTATGGCTGTAAAATCTGTAGGTTATGTTCCTTACGAGAAATAAGAATTCATAACATTGTATCCGTGAAGGGGGATGAAGGTGGGTGAAAAAGCTTGTGGGGGCTTGGTACTTGTTTTCTTTGGACTTAAATTCTAAATAGAAATTAGGTGATTATAGGGCCGTGTTCTCAAGACCGCGAGTGTTTTTTGTTTAATCCAATACAAAATCATCTCACGATTCTTTTATTTTGGAAAGCAAAATTGAGATGTCTGGTAGAGAAATTCTATATGCAAGCAACTACAAGTTATATGTTAGGAAAGTTCGCAATTTAAAAGCAAGTGACAAGTGAGATATCACCACAAAGCCCCTTAGCAATTTAAATGCTCAGTGTGAAGGAAACAAATTCACCTTGGACCACAAGTCCTGTAGAAATACTGAAGTTTAAAGATTGTTTACAAGGATGAGGCCTCTCAATAAGCTAATTACAAAGACCAATATTCAGCTCATAGAACTTTTTCAGATAAGCAAGAATTTCCAAGTCGTCACACTAAATGTGAGCTCAAGCAGGACATGCCTCTTCTACCGATCCTGCCGCATGTAGGATGGTGAGTACTGATATAAGTCAGTGGCTATAAAAAGGCTCAAGTGATCGGAAGATAAATTGGGACTCAGGTTAAAGCTTCTTCAAACAAAAGCAGTAAATGATGTCTCCAATGTTGAGAATTGAATATAGGGAGAATAATGTTAGGAAGTACTGAGCCAACTTCATCCAAGCTTAATTCTCAAGTGCTTGCGGTTAACGATTCTTTCCCAGTAACTTGCTTTGCACAACAAAACTTGCATCATATCTTGCTCATCACAAATTCACCTGCACTTGTGGTTGTGCTTGAGTGCTTTGATCTCTTCTTCATCATGCATCAGCATGAACTTGGGTTTGTTGGGTTAAAAGACTCTTAGTGTTTGTAAAACAATGCAATTGTTTGCACCTGAATCATTCCTCATTTTTTCATTAGTGTTCATGGATGAAGCCATAATAGCTGACATTGGTTTGTGTTCCACTTCCTCACTGCATCTCAAATCCTTTAGCACTAGATGTTAACCTCATCTTGCATGGGCTAGGCTACATAAGAATTTTTATCACACATGTAGAGACATGGGTGGATCTACATATAGAAGAGACCATCCACTATATGTTTATTATTACATATTATTAGTATTGGAGTTACTAGGATTAATCTCAAGCCTCAACCCTTTTTAGTCACATGGGTTTTTAACAATGCATGTGTCCAATTCCCAGGGTGTGCATCCATCTTCTTGTACTAGAATTATGCATATGCATTATATCTAGTCAATATTATTATGGTAATAAAACAAACAGATTGGTAAATCTTTTAAGATATCTAACCATGATGTTTTGGTTTCAATTTCTATGGCAGCCGTTCACATCTTTTTACTACTAATTATGTTCTTTCCACTTATTTTCTGTTACCCTCACCTGAATTGTAAATTTACTCATTTCTATATGATGAATCAAATTGGACTCGAGATATTTTTATGGTTATGATTTTGGTTTGATTTCAGATCCTCTTGAATTGATAATTTGAGGTTTACATTGTTGGTTGTTGGAAACTTTTAGTGGGATTTACTAGGTCAGTTAGGAAACTTTTGGGTACATGACCATTGAAGTTTATAAAAGATTATTAGAAGTTCTAGTTTTTTTGGTGTCGAGAATTTCTGAAGAACAAACTGGTTCTTGAACCGCTGAAAGTTTATGGAAGAAATTATATAGTTGTGTTGCTTCTTCAACACATCAGGCATAATTTATTTACAAGAATTAAACACTCTAAAATGGGATATCAAGAAATGAAAGCACATATAGAAAGAGTAATAGGATCAACTATCTCACACACACAATAGTAAACTGCAGGAAACAGAAATTTGTAGGTACAATTTTACTTGTTTCAATAATTACACTTGTATCTATGGTCTTTGCTAGGATTTTGTTACATTACAAGAAAGAAATGCTGGCTATTTCTATTAGAAGAAATCATGTCATCCTGACTTCAGTAGAGCTTTCTCAAATGCTCCTGAAACCCCACCATTCCTGGAAGGGGACAGCAGGATGCTGGCCCCCGTCAGCCTCTGCTGACTCATGCAGAGTTGGATTGGAGAAGCTATACAATCCAAACCAGTCCCCATATCCATAAATAGAAATTACTGGTAATAAAACAACTATAAAAACATTTCAGAACACGAAAAGGAAAAGGAAAAAAAAGATAATTTTAAAGTTAAAGTTTCATTTGGATAACATTGTTTTTTTTGTATATGCATCATAAATCTATATGTTATTTCTTCGTGATCTTTTTAATTGAAGCTGTGACCCAAAGGATGAAAATTTTAGATCTGCCACTACATAGGCACAAAGAAAAATTGGGATGTAGTTTAACTTTAACCTCAGAGTCCTGAATGGGCAACCTTCCTGTTATCATTTGTGCGTGTTATATTTATGCTTGTTCTATTGAATGTTAAAAAGTTATATGATTTTATCTGACAAAATAGAATACCATATGGTGCAGACTGCATTGGAAGAAGCAAAAAATCAGGAAATTCTGAAAGCGCAGAACTCCCTGCAAGCCATGCAGCGTGATGTTGATGAAGCAAATGCATTACTTGTCAAGGAACGGGAGTCTGCGAGGAAAGCAATTGAAGCAAAAGATCAGGAAATTCTGGAATTGCGGAACTCCTTGCAAACCCTGCAGAGTAATGCTGATGAGACAAATACATTGCTTGTCAAGGAACGTGAGTCTGCAGAGAAAGCAATTGAAGAAGTAAAAGAAGCAAAAGATCAGGAAATTATGAAATTGCAGAAATCCCTGCAAGGCATGCAGAATAAAGTTGATGAAACGAATACATTGCTTTTGAAGGAACGTGATTCTGCACAGAAAGCAATTGAAGAAGCAAGAGAAGCAAAAGATCAGGAAATTTTGAAATTGCAGAAATCCCTGCAAGACACACAGAATAAAGTTGATGAAACAAATGCATTGCTTTTGAAGGAACGTGATTCTGCACAGAAAGCAATTGAAGAAGCAATAGAAGCAAAAGTTCAGGAAATTCTGAAATTGCAGAACTCCCTGCAAGCCTTGCAGAATAAAGTTGATGAAACAACTGCATTGCTTTTCAAGGAACATGAGGCTGCACAGAAAGCAATTGAAGAAACAAAAGAAGCAAAAGATCAGGAAATTCTGAAATTGCAGAACTCCCTGCAAGACATGCAAAGCAAATTCGATGAAACAAATGCATTGCTTGTCAAGGAACGTGAGTCTGCACAGAAAATAATCGAAGAAACAAAAGAATCAAAAGATCAGGAAATTCTGAAATTGCAGAAATCCCTGCAAGCCATGCAGAGTAATGTTGATGAAACTAATGCATTGCTTGTCAAGGAACGTGAGTCTACACGGAAAGCAATTGAAGAAGCAGCGTCTGTTGTCAAAGAAATTCCAGTTCGTGTAGAGGACACAGAAAAGATTGCTAATCTAACTACAGAAGTGAAAAACTTGAAGGTACTGTTGGTTTCCTAGAAATTCGCTCTCCCCAGCCTCTTGCTGTCTTTGTCTGCAGTGATGCATATGCACTATGGTGTGCCAGTTGTAATTAGACCACTTGCCCCGTTCCTCAGCATGATAACTTCTGGTTCCTTACATTAAGTTATATCAGTTATGACAATGGTAAAGGTGCGGCTATAGGTGAATTCGAATTCAGGGAAATTGTTCTACTGTGTTCGATTATTGTGCATTATCATCAATGTGTAGAAGCTGTGAGAAAGCAAGGCAGTGATGAGTTAGGAAGGATGGTAAAAATCTGAATGAATGTTAACATGGCTATCTCAAATGCAAAGAATTATGTGGTGGTGGTTTTGCAGAGGAAGCTGCTTGATTATTGTAGCTTCTTCAGACCCTGAATGCAAGCGTATCAGGACTGAGATATCATCTCTCCATTCTCTCTCCTCTCCCTCTATCACTCATTGCCACTGAATATAAATAGTTCTCATGTACTTATTGCCATGCAGGCTTTATCAGAATGGGAAAGACAACGAGCAGATGAATCTGAAAAGAAGTGCACTGAAGCCCTGGAATCAAGTGAAAATAAGCGGCTGAAGTTAGAAGAAACTGAAATAAGAGTGCGTCAACTTCAGGAATCTTTAGATAGGTATGGTTGCTGCAAAATCCTTTGTGGTATAGCAATTTTCTAGTTAGACTTGTGACTTCAAAAATTAATCTCTCTTAACCAAATCAAGAATATCAAGTCAGCTTCAAAGACAAAATTAGTTCTAATTCGAGTTAATTTAGTGCAATAGTAACAAGAATCTTATATAAATCATCAGTTCAACCCTAGTTCCCATGTTGGTATAAGCAAGAATTTATTCTCAACTCAGTCAGGTTATTATTACATTTTTAATTATCCCTTATATATATATATATATATTGAGTGCTAATATGGTGTGGCACATCAACTGCCCCCTTTCTATATGAAGTGTCTGTCAAATTAATATAAGTTTCATGACACAATTGTTCATTAAATAATTTTATGCTGATGAAATTATGTGCTTTAAGAGTCCACACTTTTTGGTTTTGATGTCTTTGCATTTTTTTTCTGCACTGTAAAATGTGCATCATGTTTATAATGTTGCTTTTAACCAGTTTGGTTTTGATCTGGCTGTATGTGACAATTATTTTATATTATTCTATTAAAACCACTGGAAAATATAAGCTAGTGTATTTTGTACGTAAAATTGTGCATCACCCATTATGGCCTCTTTCTTGTGTCCTAGTTCTCTTTGCTGCTCTGTGCTTTGTCAACTGCAGTTGACAAATTCTTCTTATGCAATTAGGCTCGAGGGCAAGCTCACCAACATAGAGTCACAAAATCAAGTTCTTCATCAGCAGGGCCAAACAACACCACAAAAGAACAAGCTCCAGGAAGGCCACTCAAGGTCCATCAAGGTATTCATAGGGTTTTACATTCATGTTGCTATTAGTGATACTCTCTAATACTTACATCCCATATTTTCTTCTTTTTCATCTGTGTAGAATGCAAGTACAAGAACTTCTGTGGTACGTTGAAGTTTCTCAAAAATAATTATTGTCTATATACAAGTACATAAGCATGTAATACACATAGTGACTCCAATTCACTTCACTCATTTCTTTACATCATTGTAAAATTATAATAGGATCTTCATAGTTCTTCACACTCAAGAGAAGCCTCTGATTCAGAAGAGAGACTTAAGAAGCCGCTTGATGAGAAACAGGAATATCACGATTTGCTCACTCGATGTGTTGCACAACGCCTTGGATTCTCTAAAGGCAGACCTGTTGCTGCTTGCATCATATATAAATGTCTAAGGAAATGGCGATCATTTGAAGTTGACAAAACCAGCATTTTTGATCGAATAATCCAAGCTATAGGCCGAGCTGTTGAGGTATGAATCATGAGGATCTATCATTGATGCAATTAATTATTTAATTGTAATCATCTCGCAAGTATAGTCTAATGTAAGCTACCTTTTGATATGAAGACACATGACAACAGTGATGTTTTAGCCTATTGGTTATCCAATGCATCAACACTGCTGCTCCTGTTACACAATACACTGAAAGCTGGTGGCTCTGCTGGGGATCTGCAACACCGACGAACAAGATCAGGGAAGAGGACTCAGGTAAAGCAAAGTGTATTTTTGGTAACTCTGGTTACACAGTTTGAAACTAGAATTGAAGCAAAATCAGCTGCAAAGTTGAACAAAATGAGCGTAATTTTCAATTCCAAATCTCAATTTACATGCATCCAGACACCACCTAAGTACATTTAAGGATTCGAGTTTGTACTTAGTAATTACTCCATATTATAGTAAGGTCTACATAGCTGGGACCACTTTAAAACATCTGAGATCTGAGTATGAGTTGTAGCTTAAGCTGGTATTGGTTTTTTGGTTTGAGGTTCTGGGTTTTGGTGTTTATTCTATCAATCTTTTTGAAAGAAGGTAGAAAATGGGAATGTATAGAAAGAGTCAACTATATAGGTTGACCACAAAATCCACTTTACCATGGAAAGGAACTAATGTACAAAGAAAGAATTGAGGGCAAGCAGCACATCCATCTCTCAGGATGCTAAAAGCATTCATACCCTAGAATGGTTGGTCTTAAAACTTCCTCCTTGTAACTTCTACGTAAAATATTCCTTCTTATTTCACAGAGTTTTCGTGGTAGTCCTCATTCTGTAAATATTTCTTCAATCGATGTTGAAGCAACTGGTGGAGCGGACTCCTTTCGCCAATTTGAAGCCAAATACCCTGCTATGCTTTTTAAGCAGCAATTGACAGCATACGTTGAAAAAACATATGGGTTGATACGTGACAACTTAAAGAGAGAGATATCTCCATTGCTTGGGTTGTGCATTCAGGTACTTTCTTCTAATGTTGGTTCATTACTTCTCTAAATTATTGTTCTTTCCCCTGTGAAATTCTCTTAGGGAAGCTTATGACATCTTATGTAAAAATGGTCTAGGCACCAAGGATTTCCAAAGCAAACTTTCCGAAGGGGGCGGCTCGTGCACTAGCAACTGCTGCTTCTCATGAACTTTTGCTTGCTCAGTGGCAAGGGATTGTTACAAAAGTTGGATCCTTGTTAAACACGTTGAAGGCTAATCATGTCAGTGCACTATCTATCACATGCCTTTTCCTCTGTCATTTGGTTTGTATGTATTGGGCTAATCATAAAAGCCTTGAACTTTTTTGGTCTTTCATTTAGTTCTCTCCATCCTTCTTGTGCCTTAAGTTACTCAACTTGTTGCATTGTGTCGTCTTATTAAGATATTCTCTTGCATCCTGATTGGTAGTCGTTCTTTTATTCCTTTTTTATGTTGTGTCATTTACTTTCTAGCAATTTCATCTTATTAAATTGTTCTCTTGCATCCTGATTGATAGTCGTTCAAAAACCTGGCACGGATGTTCCCCGAGTTTTGATGTGCGGATTTTAACTTCTTCGCAGGTTGAAGTTACTGTAAATAGAGTTCATTTTTGACGTCCATTCATAAAACCGTATTGCAGAATGGTTCTAAATAATGTATGTATGAGGCTGTGAACCTCTGTCCAAGTGTCTTAGCTCCACTTGTTTCCTATTTGGTTATACACTATGATAGATTCGCGAGGTCTAGATATATCTGTTCACAGAATTTGTATCTTTGAACATTTTTGTTGTTCTCATATACTATATCATTATTTGAAGCGCCATCCATATTATATATTTGTGAATAAGCTTTCAGCTAGTCAGCTGTGAAAGCCTATCATGGCTTACATTATTTCTTTTCTACCTTTATCTGAAAATGTATGACAGATATCATATTTCCAGTTTTTAGTTTTTTGCCCTTCATATGTGAGCCATGTATTGAGGTGTCTTATGTGTGGTTATTTCTTTATCTTTCTGTCATATGATAATTTTAATGCCAAAAACTTTTCTGATCTCCATCAAATATTTCTTGTTTGTAGGTGCCACCATTTTTGATTCGCCAAGTGTTCACACAGATATTCTCTTTCATCAATGTCCAGTTATTCAACAGGTTGCAAGACAGCAAGCTGCATGTGTCTATGCCTGCTAAAGTTTTCCAGGAGCGGAAACTTGTTCATTTGATTTTTTTAATTTTAATTTATCCTTGCAGCCTTCTACTGAGACGAGAATGCTGCTCTTACAGTAATGGAGAATACGTGAGGTCAGGGTTGGCTATATTGGAACATTGGTGCCACAAGGCAACTGAAGAGGTAACGGAGCTTTTATCCGTGCTCCATTAAGCATGTTTATCTTTTTATTTCATATTTTATTCTTTCTCTGACTTTGGAGAAGCCTTATCTCAGTACGCAGGATCAGCTTGGGACGAGCTCAAGCACATTAGACAAGCTATTGGGTTCCTGGTATTGTCTTGTGTCTTATTCTTTAATTATTTATAGCACTCTTGTAGTCATCTAACTAAGAAACACTGTTGTTGAAGTTATTGGTTGGTCTTTTTTGTCTTACATTCTGTAATCACCGGTATATGTATCTAGCAATGGCTTTGGATCAATTTCCATCCAACTGTATAGCTGTTCAATGTGGTATCCAATAGTTGGAGCAGATGGGTTGGGTTCTAGTGAGAATGAAAGTTATGGTGAGAAGGGTAAGAAGGGATCTCCACCCTTGGATCAATCCTAATTGAAGATCAACACTAATGAGATACTCTGGATCAATTCCCTTCTAAAGCGCAATTCATGGGTTGTTTTGAGATTAAAAGTGATCAAGGGTCCAAATCCCTTCTTACACTTCTCACCTTAACTCTTATTCTCACACGATCCTTCGTCTGGAGCAGATGGGATGTTTCTGTTACTGTCATTGGATAGCCTATCAACAGTTGTAGGTTCGGTGGATTGAAAAGATCCATATCCACATATCCACATAAGAGTTCGTTTATGATCTATAGTAAGAGGGATGCCATATACTCCTTTCGTCCCAAAAAATGTCCCTGATGAAAAAGGCAGAGAGTTTTACAAAATGTGTAATAATAGTAGGAATAATTAATTTCTCCATCTAATAATTAAGGGTAGAATTGCAAAATAGACACTTACTTTTGAAAGTAGAAACTTATTTTTGGACGAACTAAAATAGAAATGAGGACACTTATTTTGGGATAGAGGAAGTATCTAGTAACTAACTTAAAAGGTGACTAAGGGGCTATTTACAGTCCCCGTTGATGTATCCCAGTGGTAGAGGTGTGGGTGTAATCCATATGTATGAGGTCCTGGGTTCAAGCCATGCATGCGCTGATTTACCTCCCCTATGATGACCGTGGGACCGGTGCGGTGGTGGCGTCTACCCTTTTTAAGGGGCTATTTAACAAACACTTATTTTCTGGGTAACTAAACATTTACTGCCTCTTACCATGTAAGAGACATTTACCTTGTCAAAGATGATGGTGATTATCAACAATCTTACGGTACCATTTTGCTGACCAAGAATCTTACCCTATGAGGGTGGTGGCTCTTACCCGGTCAGAGACATGGTATTTACCAACAATTTTACCGGGTAAGGCAAGTGAGGGTGGTGACTGTTACCCAGTAAGCACTTACCAAAAAAGTGTTGGTAAACGGCCCCTAAATTGCAGTAAGAAAGGGGAAAAAAACTCAGTATCCAATAGGGAAAAAAATACATCTTCCTATTTTATCCTCTTATAATATTAGTCCAGAATCTATCAGGTTATAAGCTTTACAGAGGGTTTGATATTTTGGTCTTAGGTTGCCCATCAGAAGCCAAAGAAGACACTGCACGAAATAAGCCGTGATCTCTGTCCTGTAAGTGTGAGCTCCCCGAATTTTCGTAGAGGAATAATTGTATCGATACATCTTGAACTGTTTGTATAACTATTAATAACCTGCAGATACTTAGTATACAACAGCTATACAGAATCAGTACAATGTATTGGGATGATAAACATGGCACACATAGCCTTTCTCCAGAAGTAAGTCTCAATTTGATTGTGCAGAGTCATGTATTCCCTCCATCCCAAAATAAACGTCCACATTGAAAAATGCACAGAGTTTTAAGAATTTGTAATTGTTACACTTTTTAATTAACTAGATGTCAATTTTACCCTTAATAATAGAGAGATAAATTTTCTTCATCTCATAATTAAGGGTAGAATGGGAAAGTAAACATTTATTCTTTAAAGTAGACACTTATTTGGAACAAACTAAAATAGAAACGTGGACAGTTATTTTCGGATGTTGGGAGTATAAATGTGTTTATGTATGTGTGTGTGTGTGTCGATCAATTCGCTGTTATTTGTTGCAATCTGCAAAAGAAGATGTTTTGAACTTGTCCCACGTTTGGTATGTGCTACAAGGCTTGTATCAGAAAATTGCTAAGATGGTATCAATCTTTAACAATCCTAAATGAGGTTCAGAATAAGAATTGAAGATCATCAAGCAAAACATCCCATTTCAATCCATGGAATTACCCGAGATAAAACCACTCTTTATATTTTGCTGACTATACCTTCGTGCTACAGTTAGAAACAAATATATAACTCATTTCTGATATCGAGCTAAGCCTAGATGAACATCTGACCGTGATCAGCGGTTCTATGGATTTTTCTAATGACAGGTTATTTCCAACATGAGGATCCTAATGACCCAAGATTCGACAAATGGCCTCAGCAACTCTTTCTTGCTGGACGACGATTCAAGGTTGAATTCATTTTATCAGCATACATTTGATAGTGTTCTTCAACATTTCTTGCTCTTATAAATACCCCCTCCCTCCATTCCAAAACTAAGAGCTCCTCCTTTTCGGATAAAAATCACCTGTTCCAAATTTCCATATTCTCTCCATGTCCACCAATCACGTAAAGCCATGTCATTAGTTTTATTTTATTTATCTTTTCATTCTCTCTCCTCAATAAATGCATGATGTGGATCCATCTGATTAGTGAACATGAAGGGGACAGTGGAATTTGGGATAGACGATTTTTATCTCTTCTTTATAGAGTAAATTATGGAAATATTCCTTGCGTACATCTTACCCTCCCCATAACCCATCTCCAGATGGGATATACCGGGTTAGTTTGGTCCTTGTGGTACAATGGTTGTTTTAGTTTTCGTCCCTACAAAAACTAGTGGTACGGGTTTTTGTTTTGGTTTTAGTCCTTCCCCCTAACAGTTGTTATCTTTCAGCCGTTAACTGCCCCTCACGTGAGGACATTTTAGTCATTTTCCATTGCCTTTATAAACTAATTTTTATTGTACAAGAACTTCAAGAACAATTAGTATGAACATCAAAAACATATGAACATAAACAACAAATTTGTGCAAATTCATACCACAGGGACGAATAATTTCCATAATTTACTCTTCTTTTATATTTCCGAAAGATGGTCCCATTCCAAAATTACCCTTACAATAAGCTCTTACTATACCTGTTTTGGGGAGGATAGTCTTTGTTCATAATCAAAAACTATATATGTTGCTTTTGTGATTCAAACCTGTGCATGAGGGGTAGAATAGTCAAGTGAAAATATTAATCTGATATCGTGGTGCAGCATACCGTTCTTCGTAGATGATCTGATGAGATCAATGGACGTGATCGGTGTATCAGATATCGACCCTCCACCCCTTCTTCGTGAAAATTCCAGTTTCAGTTTCTTAGTATCGCGTCCTAACTAACTAATTAACTAACTAGCAAGTTAGCACCAATTAATTTTGTATCATTAGCATTAATAGTACAGTTGTGTAGCCCTCGGGCGTGTAGCTCAGTTAGCAAAGGGGCGAAACGACTTTGCTCAAATAGTACAGTTGTGTAAGCAATAGGTTACAGTTGGATATGTATTAATTTATTTCAGATTATTATGTAGCATTAATCAACCGTAAATATTCTTAATTATAGTCGCTTGATCAAGGTTTTTATGAGATATTATTCTTGTAAAATTTTATATTGGGAAACTAAACATGATTAATTTACAGAGCAGAGACACAAAAAAATTGACATAATATAAAATAAAATAAATATTAACTAACTATTGGTTTCATTAAAAATGATATATAAGAGGGTTTCATAATATATGGTTCTTTGAGATATTTGAAAAAGTTTTATCTAAAGTGTGAAGTGAAGGTTGATTCACATGATATGGAATATATGATAGCTCATTAATTAATTATAACTCCATTTAATGCATAAAAGATGGTCTCATGTGAACCAACATATATGGATAATTCACAATATCCACAATAATTTCAATCCTCATTTCTCACTACAAACTGAATAATTCAAGCTGATAATGCACATAGGACAAATTTCTCCTCTTAAATTATAATCACTTGAAAAAACAATTAATCACCAGATCAACATTGAAATCCAGTAAACTGATCTACCTACAAATAGCATCCTACAAGCTGATTATGCACATTGCACAGATTATAAAATTCCCTCAGTACCATTTTTAGTTTTTTACTAGATCAAGAACCTTGAAAGGCTATAGAGTCATTTTCTATTTGGGAAAAACTACACTGTGATTCAATGTGCTAACTTTTGTATATACTTATAGTCTACTCTAGGGACCATTTATCTCCTTCTTATAATTATAGATAGGAGAAAACCAAGGAACTAATAGTATACCTCAATTGCTTATGTTCTGGTTCTGGTCGATGGCGATGGAGGAGAACGACGGTCGATGGCGATGGCTGTTAATGTGTATGTGTAGAGGGCCTAGGTCCATGTCAATATAAGGCCCAAGCCCATATAGTCTAAATACTTTGTATCTTGTAGCCTAGGTTAGAATTATTATTACTTACTTTTCATATTGTACGTTTTCTCTCAATCAATATATCGAGGTTTCAAACCTTCAGCATATTCATCGTCTCCTTCAATCATATTCATCTTCTAACATGGTATTAGAGATGTAGGTTTATTCTTCGATTTCACTATTCATCGGTTTACTGTTCATCCGAACCATAGTCGATCTCATCGCCGCCGCTGTTTCTTTGCTTGCCATCGCCTTTGAATCGATTTTGTTTTGAATCGATTTTGTTTTTGAATCGATTTTGTTTTGAATCGATTTTGAATCGCCGCCGCTGTCTGTTTTTCTGAAACCCTTGCCGCAGAACCGGAAGTTTACCGATCGAAACATTCTACCGGTCGAAACATTCTACCGGTCGAAACCTTCACCGGTCGAAACCTTCACCGGTCGCAACATTCTACCGGTCGAAACCTTCTACCGGTCGAAACCTTCTACCGGTCGAAGCACTTTACCGATCGCAATTTTTACCGGTCTATACCAGTCGCATCTCTTTACCGGTCTATACCGGTCGCACTTCTTTACCGGTCTATACCGGTCGCACCTCCCGGTTCATACCGGACAACCCTCTACCGGTCTATACCGGTCGCATCTCCCGGTCCATACCGGACTCTAGTGCATATTTGAACTGTTTCTCACTCCCATGACCGCCAATCTCAGTCACTCAAATCCCATCTCGGTTATTTTCAATGGTAGCAACTACATTCTCTGGCATCATCATACGACAATTCTGCTAAAATCCCATGGCCTTTACATGTATGTTACTGGTGCATCCAAAGTTCCAGTTCAGGAAGCAACTGAGAATGCTGTTGACTTTGCAAAACGCATGAATGAGTGGGACATCAATAATGCTCGTATTCTGGGCTTCATTAATGCCTCCACTACTCCTGAGATCAACCAACAGTTTATTGGTTATCTTACCGCCAAAAGTCTCTGGGATTTTCTCGCCAAGCAGTACACGTCATCAGGCCTATCTCATCAGTATCAACTGTGGACCACCTTTCAGAGCAAACGTCAGCTTCCTGATCAATCCATAAACTCTTATATCTCTGAAATGCAGTCTCTCAGAGATCATATAAGTCTTGGAGCACCACAGATTTTTGATGAAACAGCTCAACAATTCACCGCCTACTTCAACCAACTACATTTGATCACTATTCTGATGGGTCTTACTGATAAATTTGAGAATGTTCGCGCTTCTCTTCTTCATAGGCAGCCATTACCTACTCTTGAAGAAGCAATATCAGAATTGATAAGTGAAGAAACCCGTCTTCACATGCGCTCACTGATGCCCGCTACTGATAGCGTTCTCTACACGTCTCATCCCAAGTCCAAAGGCAAATGGACCAACAACAATCATTCCAAATCTGTGGGAAAGACGAACATATCTGAATGTGCCTTTTGCCATTCTACTGCTCATCTTCTCCTTGATTGTCCTATCCGCAAGTGCCGTAGGTGTGGCATCACTCATCCGCGTCATTATGAGTCTGACTGCCCGAAGAACTCAAAGCACACTGGTTCTCAGAACCGGACGCACGTTGTTGTTGGGCCTACTATTGCTGATACCGAGGTTTCTCCAGCCTCCTCACCTGACCTAATGGAACTGATGCGTCGCAATCAGGAACTCATTAATCAGATCATGTCTTGTGCTATGGGTATGAATTCTCCACACTCAGCTGCATCAGGTAACGTGTGGCTTTTTTACTCTGGGTGTTGCAATCATATGACACCTTGCACGGATGGTTTCGTTTCTAAGAAACCACCTCAGCACTTTACGTCAGTAAGAACTGCTGACAATATTGGCCTACCGGTATCCTTTACCTTTAGTGGAAATGTCTCCACTCCTCACATACAATTACCGGATGTTCTAAATGTTCCGAAACTATATCTGAGCTTAGTTTCGATTGCGCAGCTTCTTGAATCTAATTTGATCATTTTATTTCATTCTTCTGGTTGTGTTGTACAGGATCCAAAGACCAAGCAGATCCTTGGACTCGGCCGTAATGTTGGACGGATGATTGAAGTGGTCTACCTTCGTCTTCCATTACCCTCTTCAAGTCTTGTTGCCTCAGTTTCCAGCACTTCTTCTTTTGAGTTGTGGCATGCCCGGTTGGGTCACTTATCTCTAGCCAGAATCAAATCATTAGCTCATTTAGGGGTGTTAGGAAATTTTGTATCAACTGACAATATTTCTTGTTTATCATGCAAACTTGGCAAACATCATGCTTTACCTTTTGAAATGAATGAGTTTAGTTCTACTTCTTCTTTTGATCTTATTCATTCTGGTGTATGGGGACCAGCACCACATCCATCCATGGGGGGTGCTCGATATTTTGTTATTTTTATTAATGACCATACACGTTTCACATGGATATATCTCATGAAACATCGTTCGGAACTACCCAAAATTTATATTATGTTTGCTCGAATGATTCACACCCAATTCTCAAAATCTATAAAGATTCTTAGAGCTGACAATGCTATGGAATACAAAGAGTCATCTCTTCTCTCCTTTCTTCAATCTCAGGGGACTCTCTCTCAGTACTCCTGTCCCGGCACATCTCCTCAAAATGGTTGTGTCGAACGCAAACACCGTCATATTATTGATACGGTTCGCACTCTTCTCATCTCTGCTAAATGTCTAGAACGTTTTTGGGGTGAAGCTGCTTTCACTGCAGTTTATACTATCAATCGTCATCCTACTCCCATCCTTAAAAATAAGTCTCCTTATGAGGCTCTTCATGAGGTCACCCCTGCCTATGAACTTCTAAAAGTTTGGGGTAGTGCTTGTTTTGTTCAACTACAATCTCATGAGCATACCAAACTTGAACCTCGCTCCAGACTTTGCTGCTTCCTTGGATATGGTATTGAGCACAAGGGTTATCGCTGCTGGGATCCTATCTCCCAGCGTCTTCGTATATCTCGTCATGTTACTTTCTGGGAACATGTTCCTTTTTCTTCTATATCCAAGTTTCGTGAGTCTCCTAACTTCACCACTCCGTTCTTCACTGATGCTTCCGTCTCATTGGACTCACTCCCATCTGACATCATATCACTTCCACCCATTGTTCCAACTCCTTATGAGTCTGCCTCTCCTTCAGAGTCTCCTGCCCCTACACAACCTGCCTCTCCTAGTTTTCCTGATCAACATCAATCATCTGCTTCATCCGCTCAGCCAACATCTGAGGTGCCTGCTGAGTCTTTGACTCCTGGAACTTCTCAATCTCAGAATGTTAGACGATCAGATCGGGTAAGACAAGTTCCTTCTCATCTCCGTGATTATCATGTTTATGCTACTCTGCTGTCAAATCACGAACCTACTTCCTACAAAGAAGCCTCATCTAACCCTGATTGGCAGAAAGCTATGGATGAGTAACTTCAGGCTCTTGACAAAGCTCAGACATAGGAATTTGTTCCTCTTCCACCAGGAAAGTCACCCATTGGCTCCAAATGGGTGTTCAAAATCAAGACAAAATCTGATGGCTCTATTGATCGGTACAAAGCTCGTCTTGTGGCCAAGGGCTTCAATCAAGAATATGGTATTGATTATGAGGAGACATTTGCACCTGTTGCTCGAGTCACTTCTGTTCGCAGTCTCCTAGCCATCGCAGCTACAAAACAATGACCTCCCTTTCAGATGGATGTTAAGAATGCCTTCTTGAACGATGACTTATCTGAGGAAGTCTACATGACACCTCCTCCAGGCGTTCGAATTCCACAAGGTCATGTTTGTCGTCTTCGGAAGGCTCTTTATGGACTCAAGCAAGCTCCACGAGCTTGGTTTGAGAAATTCAGTTCCCCAGTCACCTCTCTGGGCTTCTCACCCAGCAACTATGATTCAGGACTGTTTACTCGGACCACTGAGGCTGGCACAATCTTACTTCTCCTGTATATGGATGATATGATTATTACTGGCAGTGACTCTACAGGCATAGCTAATCTCAATACATCTCTCAGCTCCTGTTTTGAGATGAAGGATCTTGGCTCTTTACACTATTTTCTTGGTCTTGAGGTGCTCTCAGATCCATTGGGAATTTATCTTTGTCAAGCTAAATACACCTCAGATCTTTTGTCAAAAGCTGGGATTACTGACAACAAAACTGCATCCACTCCTCTTGAGCACAACCTTCATTTGGCTCCAAATGTTGGACCTCCTCTGCGTGATCCTACTTTATATCGCCAGTTAGTGGGGTCACTTGTCTACCTGACAGTGACTCGACCTGACATTGCCTATGTTGTTCATGCTGTCAATCAGTGCATGTCTGCACCCTGTTCTGATCACTATGCTGCTGTCCTGCGCATTCTTTGATATTTAAAAGGGACCATGTTTCATGGTCTTTATTTTCCATCCACATCATCATTGACTTTGCGAGGTTTTTCTGATGCTGATTGGGACAGTGACATAACTGATCGTCGCTCCACTACCGGCTACTGTTTCTTTCTTGGAGACTCTCTTATCTCTTGGCGGAGCAAAAAACAATCTCTCACGGCTCGATCCAGTATTGAAGTTGAGTATTGAGCACTAGCTGACACGACTCAAGAACTTGTGTGGTTACGCTGGCTACTCTCTGACATGGGGGCTCCTCAACAGTCTCCAACTCCATTGTGGTGTGACAACAACAGTGCATTTCAGATTGCTCACAATGATGTCTTTCACGAGCGAACGAAGCATATTGAAATTGACTGTCATTTTGTTCGTCAACATGTGACTCGTAAGACTATCCAGCTTCTTCCTATTTCAACTCTTGATCAACCGGCCGTCATTTTCACTAAAGCTCATCTACCAGGACGGTTTCGTGATCTAGTTTCCAAACTCCATCTGACTCATTCTTCTCCCGATTATGTTTGAGGGGGGGTGTTAATGTATATGTGTAGAGGGCCCAGACCCATGTCAATATAAGGCCCAAGCCCATATAGTCCATGTATAAATACTTTGTATCTTATAGTCTAGGTTAGAATTATTATTACTTACTTTTCATATTGTACGTTTTCTCTCAATCAATATATCGAGGTTTCAAACCTTCAGCATATTCATACATGGACTATATGGGCTTGGGCCTTATATTGACATGGGCCTGGGCCCTCTACACATATACATTAACAATGGCGATGGAGGAGAATGACGGTCGACGACGGTCGATGGCGATGGAGGAGAACGACAGACGGTCGATGGCGATGGAGGAGAACGGACGGTCGCTCGATTCGATATTTCGATTTAGGATGGAAATGGAATCAGATATGAATTTAGGTATTTAGATTTTAGAATTGGAAATCGGATATTCGGGTCGGGTCGGGTCGGTTTGGGTTTTGGGTACCCAACCCGATCCCATATTATCCGAACATGGAATTCGGTTCGGCCATATCGGGTGCGGGTTTTTCGGGTTCAGGTATGGGGCTTCTTTTGCGGGTCGGGTCGGGTTGGGCGGGTTATGCTCACCCTTATGATCCAATATTTTGTTTTCGAGAAGATACCAAAAACCCCATTTGAAAGTTAGTTAAGATGTGAATTTCCGACCAAAGTCGACCCCATTTAGCAATCGATCTATGGTGGATTAGTTCCGATAAAATTAGGTAACTTACAATCCCACAAAGATAAGAAAGAAACAACCATCAAATACGATCATGAAATTGACAAGACTCTTTAGAAGAAGTGGTTAGAGAAGTCTTATGGTTTGAACAACAATTGTACAAGTCTTTATCTTTGTAATTATTTGTTACGTGTGTGTTTGTTGTCAGGATTTTATTATGTTCACCTACATTTAACTATACGTTTACAAAACAAAGGAAGATCGACTTCTAGAGTCCGAAAACATATAAGACAAGAAATTGTCATCCAAAATTAGCAATATATATATATATATATATATATAACTCTTTTTTCTATTAGTAAAAAGTTTATAAATACATGTAATTCATAATTAAAATTATGTTCCAAGACTTATTAACCAAATGTTTTGTCGAACGTACACAACTTGAAAATAAGATAAATGGATTAAAATGTTAATAAGATTCAATAGATGATTAGGAGTCGGTTCAAATATAAGAATGTTAACATTGTGAGGAGGCAAGGAGAGAAGATTCATATGTCAATTATTGAAAAAAAATCTGAAAAAATATATTTGAAGATGCATATGTGAATAATGTTACATATTATTCATAGGGATTATATACATCTTCAAATGAATTTTTTCAATAATTCACATATAACATTTCTTTTCTTACATTCTCACAATATTTAGCATTATTATTTGAAGCTCAGACTAGATGACTAATACTACTCCTGACGTTCTAAAATAAGTGTTTACAATGAAAAAAAAACACACAATTTAAAAAAAAATGTAAGCAATATAGCTTTAATGAACTAAATGACAGCTTTACCCCTAATAATAGAGGGAACAATTAATTAATTTCTCCATCTCATAATTACGTGTAGAATAGGAAAATAAACACTTATTTTTCAAAACTTGACACTTATTTTAAAACAAACTAAAATAAAAATATGGACATTTATTTCAAGACGGATAAATATATTAATTAACTGTTAGTCCCAAAGAAGTAAACAAGTATTGTAGAAGGGGGGGGGGGTTGAATACAATAACACAAAATTACTTAATTTTAATTCTTTTATTGATAACGAATATCAAGAATTACACAAAGATAAAATAAAGATTGTTGCGGAATAAGAATAGTTAATAACTACTCTAAACAATCTAACACTTAGAATATATTAAGAACACAAAGACTTAAACCTTAAGAAAAATAAAAGACTACTATCAACCTGCTTGAAATCTTGTGAATACCAAAGCTTGAGCTGAAAGCGTGAGTAGCAAGGTGCTACTTCCATCCTTTATATACTATCCAATGTAATGAGTGCAAAGGACAAGTAGGAGTAAAGGCTTTGGTGGTTGAGAGGTTGACAATAAATTATAAGATATTTGATGTGACTTGTCACAATACAAGAGGTAACTTTTGTACTATGAAAGTACAATATCTAAATAAAATATTCTTGGAAAAATCTTTTTGAGATCTATTAGAAAATAAACATCTAATCAAATTAAGACTAAATGTAAATCTTCTAAAGGAAGAGAGAAGCTTCCATTTCCAATGTCAGAAGATCATTGGGAAAGAGGAAGTATGTCAAATCATGAGGATTTAACATAAATGCTCGTACTAGATAAAGAAGCAATTTGTACGAGGAAAGTTACCGAAAAAGGAATTCGGTAACTTAGGTATATGCCGAAAGAGGAACTCGGCACAGAAGGAATGAAAGCCGAACAAGTGAAGGTTCGGCAGAAGAAAGTTTTGCCGAACAAGAGAGGATTCGGCACAGGGGTAAGTTGCCGAATTGGAATCGGCAGGGATAAGATCTGCCGAAATGGAATCGGCAGATTGTGCTTAGTTCACTTTTGAAGTCCATCTCAATCCGCATTGTAGACTTCCTTCATGTTGGATTCGGTTTATCTTCGACTCACCGATCTGTTAAACTAACTAAGCTATTACAAAGAACCATAGAACAAAATACAAGGTTCAATCATCAATAAATACTAAGGAGGGGTTATCTTTAAATCTTAGATGACCCAACAATCTCCCCCTATTTGATGATAACATCCCATACAACATAGAAGTTAATGAATAATGCATTTTGACCCTTATTCATATTCTTTTGGGTTCTTTTTCACATAGACCATTCTTTTTGTTTATATTTGGATTTTCTAGAGTATCCGACATTTACAAGTATAGAAGAATGAAATAAATATTTGTACAAAAATTTACGATAAGACATAAAAGCTCAATGTATTAATCTTTTTAAGAAGATTACAATACAGAGGAAAGCAAAATAAACATAAAACTACACCGAGTTTATTCAAAAGAAAAATGCGGTTCAGCATCCCTCTTCTTTAGTTCGTCGGTAGTAGCCACATAGAAATCCTTAGCCGACATTGGAATTATTTGAATAATCCCGTGGAGAAAGGTTGTGTCGGCAATAGGGATTTGGCTTGATCTGAAGAAGGAGATCTGCCCAAGCGCGTTGTTGAAGAAGATACCATGAGTCGGCTCAGAAATCACAGTTGTTGACGGATGAGGAACCGGAATAGGTAAAGGGAGATCAAGATTTGAAGTATCCGGGACCTTTCCTTCTCTAGCCATTTGGGCAAACACGTCTTCCTTTTTGGATTTTGACTTTGATTTGGGAGGAGGACGACCAGACATAAGATTGTTGATTATCTCTTCTTCGGCAGGAGTATGGACAATGTTGTATCTTTTTCGGTAGGTTCTGAACTTGGTTTGAAGATCTGCAATGTATTTATCAACCTCAGCTTTTGCAGAGCTTTGGCTTTTTAACAAGCAGATACCAATTTCTACCCATTCTGATACTCCGAACCGAACAAGAGAGTCTAGTCGGTCCATAGACAATGAAGCATCATCCATGATAATCTTTAGCCGAATAACCTTGCAGCTTGCAGACGGTTTGATTATTTTGACATCTGTGATTTTGGCAGAGCACCGGCGTCGGTTGAGGGTTTTGCGGTACCAATCGATACACATAGTCTTTATTTCCTCATTTCTCTTCGCTGAGTCCTCTAGAGCGCTCATCTGAGTTTTGATTGTATTGGTAGGATCTTCTTCGGCAGCAATCTCCAACGCTAGCTCGACATCTCTGTCACGAGCAATCTGGGCAAGCTTTGCAGCTTTCAGTTCTTCTTCAGATAAGCCTAGATCAGGAGAGGTAACCTTTGGAGGAGGAAGATGAAGACCAGCACCATCCGCAGCTTTCTTTGAAAGAGCATCTTTACGACGCTTTTCTTCAGCAGCTACTTCATCTAGTGACATAACAGCTTTGCCCTTATCCTTTTTGGGCTTTTTCTCCCCCTCAGATTCTTCGACCACCAAGGGGTGATCGGTACCCTTCTCTTCGGTAGCAGAAGGTTCGGCGGCAGCAGCATCGGCAGTGGGTTCGGTAGCAGCAGAAACTTCGGCAGAGGCAGAGTGTTTTCCCTGACTCGTACTAACTATATGAACCCGAGGGAGTTGCTCCCCCTCAGTTGATTTCTCCCCCTCAGAACGAGTCGGGGAAGAAACACCAGCTTTAGCCGACACACGGCCAAGACGGCGATCAAGACGCTCCAATACTGTGCGATCATCAGAAGTGAAAGCGGACTCGGTGATGTCGATGTCCAGAGATTGGGCACAATATTGAGCAACATCGGCAGGCATAGAATCAAGACGCCGATTTATATTCTGAAGAGCAGAGAGAATTTGAGAGTTGACAGATTCTTGCGCCAGAGCCTGCTGCCGAAGATTGACGAGATCCTGATCCCGGGCATCAGAGGCTGCCTTTAGAGCGGCCACTGACAAAGTCAAGGAGGTATTTTGATCATTTAGCCTGATCACCTCCTTGAGAATAGATTCCATAGCGGCAGAGAGAGGAGCACGAAGACCATCAATTTGGTTATGCACGACATCCAAACACCGAAAGATGTCGCGATTGAGACCGAGAACTTCAGAATTTTGCTCTTTGACGAGCTGCAGAAGTTCGGCAAGAGAAATGTTGTTGATGTCCAAAGAATGTAGGAGCGCTGGTTCACGCAAGGACTTGCGGAGCTGTTCAAATTGAGCACCTAGCATCCTTACTTGCCGATTGGAGTCAATAATTTCGGCAACAAACTCGGCAGACATGGTGCTTGGTACTGATGCAGAAGCCCCACCCTTTTCGGTAGAGGAGGGTTTTGGGGAGGGAAATTTCTTCGGTGAGGGAGATCTCTTTGGTGATGATTTCTTCGGCGATGGTTGTGGGGAAGGGGACTTCATCGGCGAGGAAGTGGGAGAGAAGAGCCGTCGGTACATTTCCTGGGATGAAACCCCAGTTTGTGCAATATCATCGGGATTGACCCCGGGTGATAGGCTGTGCGGTGAAGAAGCAGAATGTCGGTACGGAGAGAAGACCAACTCATCTTCAACCTCCACATGAAAGGAGGAGAAGGAATATGTGGGGACTCCTTTTGTTCATCCAAATCTTGTTGAGAAGGTTTGGAGGAGGTGGGAGAGGTTTTAACAGATCCCCGTGGCCCTGGAGGGGAAAGTTCAACATTTACCGATTGTTGAGAATCGGTAGATGGAGAGTGAGGCTCGGCCGAAGGTTTCCTAAGTTTCTTAGAACGAGACTTAGGAGGGGATTTGGAGCTCCGTCGCTTAACAGAAATAGAAGGGGTTATGACTGGGGTAGCCACCGAAGGATTCGTCGGTGGCATAGTCATGAGAGCAAGTGCGACGTTTCCGGTGGCCTTTTTCTTTTTAATAGCCACCGTCTTAGCTCGGGAAGGTTTTGGGGGAGAAGGGACCACCGATTTGGATGGCCTGGGAGAAGATGAAGGCCTTTCGGATTCACCTTCGGCAAGTGTTCCCCAAATCGGATTGGGAGAATAGATAAAAGAAAGCATACCTGAGGTGAGCGGAGAGTCAGTAGGCTTGATAGACTTAAAGATCGTTTGCTTGCTGATTTGGGAAATGGGCAAGTCAAAATTGATCCTTGGCTCGGGGAGAGCAGCATCGGTACTTAGTTGTGCAGAAAACTTGTGGTTGATGATGAGAGAGATGAAGCGAGGAAGAGCCACATTGTGAGTCCTGGGAGGAGAGATTGCGGTGATCAAAGAGTCGAAGAATACCTTAGCAAAGTCGATCCTCCTCATAAAAATAAGGGCATGAGCAAGACGAGTGATAGCCGCCGGAGATTGATCCCATCCCGAAGTTTTGTGGGAAAGACAGTAAAGGAGGTGAGAAAAGAAGTAGTTCCATAGTACCCATATTCTTTCGAAGGAGAGTGCCGGACCCCTTGGTTTTGCCTTCGTGCACATACTGGAGAGCGGCAACAACTTCATCATGCTCTTGATGAGTAGGGAATGGAGCATATACATTAAACTCTGGTATTTGGAGAACCGAGCGAATATCATCCACCCCAAAAGAGAGATCGGGGTGCTCTTCAGAGGATAGAACGGAAGCAGACACCTGGTGAGTAGTAGAGTCATACTTACAGGTCAACCAAAAGTTACCAAGGAGCATTTTGCTCATCTTGGTGGAGGAAGTGAGAGCATGGCATATTGGAGATCTTTGGAGAAAGATGGAGACTTGGTTGAACTCTGGGTGATCAGCATCCGCAGAGAGACGAGCAACTTGGTTGCAAGCAGGGAAAGTGAGAGATTCACGAGTGAGAGGAGTAACCTTGGAAGCCTTAGTCGATTTGGAGGATGCCGTTGATGAAGAAAAAGAGTTGCAGGTTGAGTGTGTCTTGTTGAAGAAGAAGAGAGAACAGATAAAGATTAAAAAGGAAAAGAGAAGAAGTATTTATAGGTATGAGAAAGAAGAGGGAAAGATGAGAATTCAAAAGGCAAAAAAAAATAATAATTGTAATGATGGTACGACGCAAACGTGCGTTATTGAGAAGTGGAAGGGCCGAAAAACGGCTAAGTGTCAGGTCGTGGACGTCCCATCAACTGACGCATGAACCCTGTAGTGCCACGTGGCATAAACCCATAGAGTAAAAAGAAGGTGCCGAAGATATTCGGTATGAGAGAAGTGGATAAGAATGACACATCATACACTATACCGAAAAGAGAGAGATGCCGAAAAATGAGAGATATTTCGGTAAGAAGTATTCGGTATATAGAGATACCGAATAGAGAAAGAGATATTTCGGTACGAAGTATTCGGTATATAGAGATACCGAATAGAGAAGGATGCGATCGTTCGGTAAGCTCAATGGTACCGAAGTTTTAGAGAAATTTCGGCAAGAAGTAGAGAAGTACCGAAGTATGAGAGATACTTCGGTAGAAAGAGTTACCGAAATGCGAAAGGAATCTTCGGTACGAAAGAGTTACCGAAGGTAATAGATACTTCGGTATGGAGAGATAATGTACAAGTTGCCGAAAGGTAATCTTCGGTAAGGAGGTACCGTCAATTATTGGGCAATTTTTTTTTTTTTTTACGATAAATTTAACATACCTAAGGATCCCACAAGGAAGTTGAAACGTGCCTCATCCAGTGGTTTTGTAAAAAGGTCTGCAAGTTGAAGATCTGTAGGAATGAAGTGAAGTTCAATATCACCTTTAGAGATATGATCTCTTATAAAGTGATACCGAATATCAATGTGTTTAGATCTAGAATGCAGCACTGGATTGTTGGCAATGGCTATGGCACTAGAATTGTCACATAGAATCGGTACATGAGAATAAACTTTGGCATAATCTTGTAGTTGATTCTTCATCCACAAGATTTGGGCACAGCAACTTCCAGCTGCAACATATTCGGCTTCGGCAGTGGAGGTGGATACCGAATTTTGCTTCTTGCTGGACCAACTGACTAAGTTTCCTCCTAGTAATTGACAGCTGTCAGTTGTACTTTTTCTGTCAACCTTAGACCCTGCAAAGTCAGAATCTGAATAGCCAATTAGATCAAAACCTGATTCCTTGGGATACCAAAGACCCAGATTCATGGTACCTTTAAGGTACCGAAAAATACGTTTCACAGCTGCCAAGTGAGATTCCTTGGGATTGGCTTGATAACGTGCACATAGACACGTAGCATACATGATGTCAGGTCTACTAGCAGTAAGATAAAGAAGAGACCCTATCATTCCTCTATAATTCGTGATATCTACCGACTTTCCGGTGGAATCTTCATGAATTTTTAGAGGTGGTGCCATTGGAGTTTTCATGGGAGAACAATTTTCAAAATCAAACTTTTTCAAAAGATCACGAATATATTTATTCTGACAAATGAAAATACCTTCAGAGGATTGTTTAATTTGAAGACCAAGAAAGAAAGTAAGTTCACCCATCATACTCATCTCATATTTACTTTTCATGAGAGAGGCAAATTCTTGACAAAGATTTTCATCAGTGGCACCGAAAATGATATCATCCACATAGATTTGAACAAGAATGATATTACCGTTTGTTTTCTTGAGAAAAAGAGTATTATCAATTTTACCTCTGGTATATCGGTTGGATAGAAGAAAATCAGACAAAGTGTCATACCAAGCACGAGGAGCTTGTTTCAGACCATAGAGAGCTTTGTCAAGTCTGAACACATGGTACGGATGAGCTGAATCTTCAAAGCCAGGTGGTTGTTTCACATAGACTTCTTCAGCAAGTTCTCCATTGAGAAATGCACTCTTAACATCCATTTGAAAGACCCGGAAGTTTTTGTGAGCAGCATGAGCAAGAAAGATTCTTATTGCCTCAAGTCTAGCAACAGGAGCAAAGGTTTCATCATAATCGATACCTTCCTCCTGCCTATATCCTTGAGCAACAAGTCTGGCTTTATTCCGGATTACAGTACCGACTTCGTCCATTTTGTTTCGGAAAACCCACTTAGTACCTATAATGGTTTTACCGAAAGGTCTTGGCACAAGTCTCCAGACTTTGTTTCTCTTAAATTGAGACAACTCTTCTTGCATGGCAGTGACCCAACAAGAATCTGCTAGAGCTTCTTCAATTTTCTTGGGTTCGATGACGAATAGAAAATTCACATAGAGACAGATGTTTCCAATACCTCTTCTAGTTTGGACACCTGCTAGTTGATCTCCTATAATTTGATTTATCGGATGATCTTTGGTCCATTTTAAAGCTGGAGGAAGAGGTGCAGGAACTGTGTTTGGAAAGAATGAAGGTGAAGGATCGGTAGGTATAGGATGAATATGATGAAGAGGAGAAGTATGTAAGGTGGTTTCGGTAGGAGCTATGGATTCGGTAGGAGCTGTGGGTTCGGCAGTTGGTAAAGGTTTTGTTGAATCATGATGGAGAGAAGTAGAGGGTACTGAAAATGGGACATATGGAGGTCCTGAAGATAGAATATTTGAAGACTCTTCTCCAACACAGGAAATAATCCATTCATGAAGTTCAGTGTCATCACAAGATAGAGAGGATGTCTTGTGATCATCAAACTTCACATGTATTGACTCATCAATACATTTTCTTCTTAGATTATATATTCTGTAGGCTTTAGAGGAGAGAGAATAACCCACAAATATACCTTCATCAGCTTTGGGATCAAATTTCCCAAGTTGCTCTCGATCATTCAAGATAAAGCAAAGGCAACCGAAAACATGAAGAAAACCAATGTTTGGTTTTCGGCCATAGAAGACTTCATAGGAAGTCTTGTTGTGCCTTTTCATAATGATAGATCGATTTTGAGTGAAACATGCTGTATTGACAGCTTCAGCCCAAAAATAGGTTGGAAGATTTGATTCACTTAGCATGGATCTTGCAGCTTCACATAGCGTACGATTCTTTCTTTCCACAACACCATTTTGTTGTGGAGATCTTACTGCTGCAAAGTTTTGAGAAATACCTTTGTTACAAAGAAAGGCATCTAAAGTAGCATTTCTGAATTCGGTTCCATTGTCACTTCTGATAGATCTGACTAATTGACCGTTGAGAACTTCAGATTTCTTGATAAAGTTGATGATTTCTTCAGGTGTATCACTTTTGTACCTGAGAAAGAATACCCAAGTGTAACGTGTGTATTCATCAATAATTACAAGAATGTACCTTTTTCCACCTAGACTAGGTGTGCTGACAGGTCCACAAAGATCCATATGCAGCATCTGTAGAGGAGTAGAAATAGAGAAACATTGTTTTGTTTTGAAAGAAGATTTTGTCAGTTTGCCTTTCTCACAAGCTGCACAAAGCTTTTCTTTTGAGAAAGAAATTTTCGGCAAGCCAACAACAAGCTCTTTGTTGGAGAGAGCATTTAACGTCTTGAAGTTGAGATGAGAAAGACGTTTATGCCAGAGCCAGTTTTTCTTTTCAGAGTCTTCAGAAATGAAGCAGATGCTTTCCTTTTCAAATGATTTGTCATTCATATTGATGACGTACACATTATCCTTTCTAAAACCAGATAGGACTGTGTGAAACTGTTTATCAGTGATGAGACAATCAATTTCTCTGAAAATTACATAGAAACCTAAATCACATAGCTGACTAATGCTTAAAAGATTATGCATCAGTCCCTCCACATAGGCAACTTTGGTAAAAGTAATGGAACCGTTAGAAAGAGTTCCATAACCTTTAGTGGAACCGCGAGAGTTATCACCAAAATTTACAGTTGGTCCCTTTTCTTTCACAAAGTTTAGAAGAAGAGATTTGTTCCCAGTCATATGTCGTGAGCATCCGCTATCAAGATACCATGTTTGATGATGCTCATAGACCTGCAGATAAGAACAAATTAGTCTTTTGGAACCCGTTTTGAGGTGGGTCCTTTAGGGTTAGAAGAGGAAGAAGAAGGATTGTCTTTGGTCGGACGATATCTTTCGATACGGTCCTTTGGACAGTCTTTGGCCAAGTGAAATGTATCACCGCAGTTGTAACACTTTCGGTAAATAAATTTCTTCGTTGGATTAAGAGAAGCAGCTTTTACCTTTCCTTGAGGTTTAGATTTAGGAGGTTTGGAAAGGTGGATGGGATGACTGTACGGAACGTGAGGGTTATGGGGAGCCGGTCCAAGGATTCCTTTGTAAATGGAAGAAGAAGAAATGTTTGAAATTCCTTTGGACTTCTTTATTTTTAGGGCTCTTGGGATGAAGTCGTTGTGTTCATGGGAGATTTACCTTTTGAAGAAGGTGTAATCTTTCTTTTGTTAGGAGTATTAACAACAACGGATTTTCCTTTAGAGAGGAAATGGGCCTTTTTCGAAGAATGGGAAGAAGAAGAGGAAGAAGAGTCGTTGTTTAAATTTAATGACATAAGAAGATCATTTACTGGTTTGACCAACTCATTTGAGTCTTGATCTTCTGTTAGAATAGGTTTGGAAGATTTAGCAGACACAAAGTGGCCAAATTTTCTTGAATCGCGAAGATCCATTGAATATACAGAAATAGAGTCTTCTGACATAGAATCATTCCAGTCAGTAGAATAAGAAGGTAGTTTAGAGGATAGAGGAATATCATGAGTAGGAGAGGATATGTTTTCAGAAGGGAGGCACACAATATTTTCTTTCCAGTACCCTAGACCAAAAGTTTCACCAACAACTTGATCTTGAAAATTTTTCTCAAGATTTTTGGAAGAAGTGTTCCATTTATTTAGGGTTTCTTGTTCCTTCTGAAGCTTCTTTAGAAGTTTGTTCTTTTCCTTGGCAAGCACATAGTTTATAGTCTTTAAGTCATCTAACTCAACTTTTAGTTTGTTAAACTGTTCTAGCTGGGATAGAGAATCATAAAGTTGAGAGGAGAGAGACTTGACTTGAGCATTTGCTCTTTTCTTTGCATCCTTTTCATTGTGAAAGAGTACAGTTAAAGAGTCAAAAGCCTCAATCTTTTCTTCATTAGAGAGAGAGAGAGGAAGGGATGTACCTGAGAAGATGAAGAAGAGCACTCAGCAGTGAAGTCCATCCTAGAGCAGGAGTCTTTGGGTTCTTCATCGAGTTTGGCCATAAGACATTTACTCGACACTTCTTTCTCACTATCGGAAGTGGGTTCGTCTACCCAGTCTAGAGTTTCTGCCATCAAGCCTTTGCCTTTTCGTTGAGAGTTGAAATTTCTTTCTTTCTCTCCTTTGTACTTGGCTTTGTATTTGTCGACTTTGTCGGAAAGCTCTTTGAAGGAAGAAGATGGAGAAGGTTTTCTGGGATGCGATCTACCTGTAGAATTAGATCGAAGATGTCTTCTTTTAGAAGAGTTAGAAGAATTAAATTTGGAAATCCTAGAAGGATTGCTTCTGCATTCAGATGCAAAATGGTCTTTCTTACCACATGCATAGCAATCCTCCTTTGATTTGCTCAAGGAGTTTCTAGAAGAAGAAAAATTTCTGTTTTTTTGAAATTTATTAGAAGAATTCTTTCGAAATTTAGAGAAATTTGCAAGCATACCCATTTCCTCTGTTAATAGATTGACAGAGGGATTTTCTCCTTCATCATCAGCTTCACTTAGATAAGCTTCCGAGGAGTGATTCAGATTTTCATGACTCTCTCTATCTGAATCATCAGAAGGGTAGGTTATACGAGGAATACACGTAGAATTCTTGGAGCCATCACTGATAAGAGCCATAGAGGGGGCTCTTATTTCTTTATAGATGGTTTTCCTTTGAAGTTGGGTTTGTTCGTGATTAAGAAACATACCATAGAGAGAAGTGAGAGGAAGACTTTCCAAGTCCCTGGAAGTCTTAATGCAAGTGGAAAGGGTATTCCAGAAATCTGGAAGACCATCCATGAATTTGCAAATGTTTTCCTCATTGTCATAAAGTTTTTCAACAAGTTTTAACTCATTTAAAAGACTGTTAAAACGGTTGTAATAGGAGGGAAGAAATTCTCCTTTTTCATGAGAGAAAAATCCGTATCTACGTACGAGAGAGATCTTTTTAGATTTCTTTACTTCACTTGTACCTTCGTACAAAACACATAGAGTTGACCACATATCTTTTGTCGTTTTAAGATTGACAAGAGATTGGTAAACTTCATCAGGAAAGGATTGAGCAATGATGGTTCGCACTTTGGAGTCAAGTCCAACAATGCGCCTATCCTCATCATTGTATTCTTTGGTCGTTTTTAAGACATATCGACCAGTTGCAGAAGTTCTTTCCTCCTCAGATGAGTCATCGGAAACTTGGAAGAGATTGTCCTTTTTCTTTTCTTTATCCTTAGGAGTTTTGACAAATCTATCCCAGACTTTTGGGATAAGAGGACCGTCACTAAGGATGGTAAGATACCGACTGTCAGCTCCTTCAAGGAAGAGCATCATCCTACTTTTCCATAAGGAAAAGTTGTTCGAGTTGAACTTAGGAGGTTTAACAGTAAATCCATTGTCAGAGAAAAAAGAATTTTGAGAAGAAGACTCAGGTTTTGTAGAAAGAGAAGTCATTACGGATCTGGTTTATTAGATTAAACCAACCGCTCTGATACCACTTGTTAGTCCCAAAGAAGTAAACAAGTATTGTAGAAGGGGGGGGGTTGAATACAATAACACAAAATTACTTAATTTTAATTCTTTTATTGATAACGAATATCAAGAATTACACAAAGATAAAATAAAGATTGTTGCGGAATAAGAATAGTTAATAACTACTCTAAACAATCTAACACTTAGAATATATTAAGAACACAAAGACTTAAACCTTAAGGAAAATAAAAGACTACTATCAACCTGCTTGAAATCTTGTGAATACCAAAGCTTGAGCTGAAAGTGTGAGTAGCAAGGTGCTACTTCCATCCTTTATATACTATCCAATGTAATGAGTGCAAAGGACAAGTAGGAGTAAAGGCTTTGGTGGTTGAGAGGTTGACAATAAATTATAAGATATTTGATGTGACTTGTCACAATACAAAAGGTAACTTTTGTACTATGAAAGTACAATATCTAAATAAAATATTCTTGGAAAAATCTTTTTGAGATCTATTAGAAAATAAACATCTAATCAAATTAAGACTAAATGTAAATCTTCTAAAGGAAGAGAGAAGCTTCCATTTCCAATGTCAGAAGATCATTGGGAAAGAGGAAGTATGTCAAATCATGAGGATTTAACATAAATGCTCGTACTAGATAAAGAAGCAATCTGTACGAGGAAAGTTACCGAAAAAAGAATTCGGTAACTTAGGTATGTGCCGAAAGAGGAACTCGGCACAGAAGGAATGAAAGCCGAACAAGTGAAGGTTCGGCAGAAGAAAGTTCTGCCGAACAAGAGAGGATTCGGCACAGGGGTAAGTTGCCGAATTGGAATCGGCAGGGATAAGATCTGCCGAAATGGAATCGGCAGATTGTGCTTAGTTCACTTTTGAAGTTCATCTCAATCCGCATTGTAGACTTCCTTCATGTTGGATTCGGTTTATCTTCGACTCACCGATCTGTTAAACTAACTAAGCTATTACAAAGAACCATAGAACAAAATACAAGATTCAATCATCAATAAAGACTAAGGAGAGGTTATCTTTAAATCTTAGATGACCCAACATTAACGTCTTTGACTTGGTCAAAAAGATGAAAAATAAAAAATATTAATAATAAAGTTAAATTATTATTTAATATTATTGATAGTAATTAAAACACTAATTTTGTTATCATGCAAATACTTAAATGACACGTTTGCATAAACCTTTTAAATCAAGATTTTGCGAAATTAATTAATATTTAATACATTTTAAAAAATCATGATAAATTAATAATTAACTTATATTAATATTTAACAAATGGGTTTTGTGGTCCTTTTAACTTTTTGGAGTGATATTTTGTCCCTCACAAGGTCAAGAAAAACATATTTTATTTGTATACAACAAATGCTAAAGAACAAAGAAAGTAGGTTGCTTCTTTTATATATATATATTTAAAAGACAAATTTTTTTAATTTCACTTTTTAATCATTTTTAGAATCGAATTTTTATTTTAGTCAAAGTTTATGTAAATGTCTTATGCATTTGCATAAAGACTATTTTCATATTAAAAAAAATATTTACACAAATGGGGATCCTTAAACAAATGTAGATCCTTATGCAAGTTTTCTTAAAAGATTTTTTTAATTAGAAAATCGAGTTTACGTAAATGCATAAAGCATTTGTGTAAACTCTGACTGAAATCGGAATTCGATTGAAAAGTGGCTAAAATGTGAATTTGGTTGGGGAGATTTGGCTATTTTGATCAATTTCCCTAAAAATGATCTTAAAACGTATAAAATGCATGCATCTATAAAAAAATCTTCAACAATTTTTGATTTTTTTTAAAATGAAGAATCAAAATTGAAAGTTTAACAAAAAATACATTCAATTGTAACAGCTTCTTTATCGTCAAAATTTAATGTTAAGGTTTTTTTATTGGTGAAATAAATAAAATTTTATTTCTCTATCATGCTAAATTGCTAATAATTTTATGGGGGATCTTCGGAGACTTTGTTAGAGCAAAAGATTTGTTCAGAATCATCATTTGTTCCATTTTAGAAAAATTGTTGGAAATGCTCTTAACTACATTTTCCGTCCCTGTGGTTTGTTATGTATTGCTATTTTTGTCCTTGGTCTTAAGAAATTGCTTTTTTTCGTCCCTATGGTTTGTAATTTATTTCGTTTTTCATCCTTGGAGCTAACTTTGTTAAATGAGTCTGTATAATAAAGGACATCATTGTCTTTTTACCCACTTTTATTAAAAGACTCTACCCAAAACATTGGTTTTGGGTTAGATCGAGAATTACAAGAGTAGGGGGTGGTGACCTGACCTCCGCTAAAGAAATGGTTTTAAGAAAAATGTGTTGGGTTTATGGGGAAGATGAATTTGAGGTAAGAGAAGGCGTGAGCCACGTGGGTTTATGGAACCCTTAACTTTTAATTTCTATGTTTGCACATAACTTTTAATAACTTGTACATTAGTATACTATTTAATAAAAACTAAAGAATATAAAAAGACTAAATTACCCTTAACTTAACAAACTTTATTTAACAGAGTTAGGGAGAGGGACAAAAAGTGAAATGAGTTGCAAACCACAATGATGAAAAAAGCAACTTTCAAAGACCAGGGATGATAATAGCAATAAACAACCTATCACAGGGACGAAAATCGTAGTTTACTCTTATCTAAATGTGAAGTTAATTAAAAGGCAAAAGATCTTCTTTTTAAAGTGTTTCTGTTCAGAACTTCGTTACTTTTTGGGAGGCCTATGACCCATTCGTTTCGCTCGCAAACGATCCAAAACTTGGGGATTTTCGGTTTTTTCTTATTTCTATGCTTGATGCAAAAATGGGTAATTTCTATGTTTGCACTATTTCTTGCATTTTCATAAAATCATAAGTTTGTCGTTTGAATCCTTTTATATATATATATATATATATATATATATATATATATATATATATAGAGAGAGAGAGAGAGAGAGAGAGAGAGAGAGGGAGGGAGAGATGGGAGGATCAAACGAGAACATTAACTATTTAAGAAACCACGAGAACAACAAACACATGATTTTGTGATTTTACATTAACGGCAAAAAATGGACGCATACGACTTTGGGTGTGACTTAAGTCGCAGGGCAAAGTCGCGTATATATATATATACATATATATATATATATATATGGTTTTGTACGTGAATCATATATGATTTTATACATTAACGGTCGTTCTTGTGTTTTCTTAAATAGTTAGCGTTCTTGTTTGAACCCACCAGGCTCTCTATATATATATATGTGTGTGTACGTGTGTTATAAATTGGTAGTTGGAATATGTTATGGACATGATAAATTCGATTTTGACATATTCATGAGAACTAAAATAATTTAAGTTCTCAAGTGGGTGTATTTATCTCCATTGCCGTCGCGACTTCATAATTTACATATTTATTTTTTCTTTAATTAATAAGAACTAGAAGTGTACTCGCGCAATGCAGCGAGATACATCATGATTTTAATGTTTCATTTTATTTTTTGTCTTTTTGTCGTTTTACAGTACGATTTTGGATGGTTTTGAGAAAGTGATAATGTTTTTTTTTATAAATTTGTTTAATTTAGGCTTAATAATATAATGTTTTTTATATAAAAAAATTAAGTATTTTGTTAGAATTCAATGATTATCTTATATATTTTAATGACATCTAGAAAAAATAATCAATTACATATTTAATATTATAATTAAAACAAATTTATAGTAATATAATATATTAATTAATAGTGCTACATGGAAATGTCTGTATAAAAGGAAGGTACTACACATACCAAATTGGTGGGTGTTAGAAGCATGCAATAGTAATATGTATATTGTGCTTTGATACTTGTAAATTAAGAGATTTTTAAAATCTTACATAAAATGATGGTACCTTATGCCTAATAATTTGTATTTAAGAGTTTTTTTATCCCTACTTTATAATATAGTGTATATATATATATATATATATATATATATATATATATATATATACTATATTATAAAGATGACATAAAAAACTCTTAAAAACAAGTCTTAAAGCTTAATGTACCGCTATTTAATGCTAATTACTTAAAAAACAACCATAAAAGTTGTATGTACTACATTTAATGTTATTCATTAATTTCAATCATTATCTCTAACCATTTTAACTCCACTAAAATCATTTCCCACTTTAACTCCCCTAAAATAACTCTCAGCATATTTTAGATATAAAAAATCTAAAATATAATTAAAAAATCTTACAGAATATTTTATAAAAAAAGTATATTATTAAACCAAAATAAATTACATTATATTATTAAGTCTAAATTAAACAAATTTATATAAAAAAAAAAATCATTATCACTCTCTCACAACCATCCAAAATCGTAATGTAAATCGACAAAAACAGAAAATAAAATGAAACATTAAAATCGTGATGTATCTAGCTGCATTGCGCGAGTACACTTCTAGTATATATATATATATATATATATATATATATATATATATATATATATATATAGACGGAGGTTCAGGGGAAAACCTTAAAAAAACGGAAAACTGAAGAACACTCTGGTAGCCTTCCATTTGTACAGTATGCACTTGTGCATACAGGTAAATTATGTTGATTTTTGGTGTTTATGCACAAGTGCATTATGCACTTGTGCATATGCATGTGTGCATGTTACAAATTACCTGTATACACAAGTGCATACCGTCCAGATGAAGGGCTACCAGGTGTTCTTCAGTTTTCCATTTGTTTGAAGTTTTCCCCTGAACCTGACCCTATATATATATATATATAACAATCTAATTATTGCAATTTGAGATTAATTATGCATATATTAAATTATTAATTGAAGTTAATTAAATTGATAATGATTGTAGCATTATTTCTTTGTATGATTAAAGACAAACACAAGTTACAACTTCCCTATCGTTTTCTTCTTGCCATTTTCTTTCCATAAAACCCTAATTAAATACTTCAAATATCTTCATCTAACAAATTATATATATATATATATATATATATTTAATTTCATATATTATATTTTGTGGTTTCACTAAAACGATAGATAAAGACATTGTATAAAAGAAGTATCATAATACAAGTGTTTTACAGGAAAATTAAAAGACCATGTTAAAATCCACTTTAGAATTGCTTGTTTTGAATTTGTCCAGTTAAAATCTGATTTTTAATCAGAATGAAAGGAATTATGTGTCACAAAGCATAGAATTAGAGCCTAACATGTGTTATATTTTATATGTTTACTTATATAGTTGTGTAATTATGCATGGAATGAATTTCAATTTTGAACGTGAAACTTTTTCAACCGTAGTGCTTTCTATTTTCTGAGCTATGCAATACTTCGATAGAGAGAACGAGAGATTATTTACTTTTTATCAATTATATAGAATGTTTTGATGTATTAATTAGGTGTAATGTGCATTTAATATTTCAATTATTTTTATAGAGTTTAAAAGTGGAGTTTTAATAAGTTATACTTAGACTTGAACTTTTTAAAAATTAAAACATATAATGTGTATACATGCATATATATTAAAAAATATATATTAATTGGTATGAGAAACCAATCATTTGTTAACATCAAATGGGAATTACAAACACAAGAGAAACAAATAATCCAACAACTCCATGGAAATTACTTCAACATTGACATAACAAATTAAAGAAAGCAATTAATATATATATAAAGATCAATTAGGGTTAATTTCTTTTCCTAAACGTTGAACTCAAAAACCCTAATTCTTGTCGCGGTCAAGTTTCGATCTCCCGTAACGATCACGCTCAAAATATAAAATCCGTTCATTTTCCAAAGACCAAAGGGACGGAACTTGAATCCATTGAACTTTGTCAATACTAGCTAGTTCATGTAACCTGATCACCCGACAAAAATAAACAAAATACTATAACTATATATATCCCGTATCAAGCACGTCATGTTTGGAAATTCATCTGTTCTCGTGATTGGCGGGATTGAATATCACAAGCGTGCGAACGACAAATTATATACATATAATCCTACACAATATATTACAAACATATATGTGTTATAGTATAGGACAAAGTTCAAGTCACCATTGAACAAGTTATGTCTTTGTACATATAACACACACATACACACACAAATATATATATATATATATATATATATATAAAAAGAGCCGGCTAAAAGGATAAATCTTGTTAATAATTAATAAGACCAAGACCTTGTCTCAATTTTGCTCCCATTCCAAAACCTTCACAGGTGTCTCCTTTTTTGAATTCATTTCTCATCTACATATATATATATATATATATATCCCTCTAAATTAACCATATATCTTCTACTCCTTTCTTAATCAAAAAATACATAACCTTTCATCAATTGAATCCATAGCTATGGGTGATCATGATGAAGATGATCAACCAACAAATTCAAGTGATCAAGAACTTGATCAAGATGATCAAGTAGGTATCGTGCGTGGAGGCAGATCGTACGAATGCATATTTTGCAAACGTGGATTCACCACCGCGCAAGCGTTGGGTGGACACATGAACATCCACCGGAAAGATAGAGCCAAGAATAGACCTAGTTATTTGAGTAATAATAACAAAAGCTCAAATAAACAAGATGATGATGATCATGGACATGGTTGTTATACAAACCCTAGATTCTTCCAACCAATTTTTGCAAGTTACCCACCAACTTATAATCTTTCTACACCACCTACTAATCATCATCATCAAGAGGGAGGACATGTTCATTACTTTTCATCCACATCGGGTGAACGGATAATGAATTATTACGAAAACAATCATCAAGATCATCAGTGGGGGACTCGTGATCATGATCAAGTGATTACAAGTACATCAAGGGAGCAATTTGGTTGGTCAAATGGAGAAGATGAAGATTTGAGACGAAGAAGTATTCGAGGTGGAGGTAAAGAAGATGAATTGGATTTGGAACTTCGGCTTGGCCATGATCCATGAAATTCAATTCAATTCCTCTTGAATTCTTCATTCACATATACATACTAACATACATATATATATATATATATATATATATAAATGATCATGCGATAAGTTAAACATTTTACGAGAAGTCGAGAAGTGTGATATCATATATGATTACACGGCTTGTAGGTATGTTTAATCATATATGATTAAACGTATACATATTGTTATTGTAACATGTTTTTAATCATATATACGTCTAATCATATATGATTAAACATACCTACAAGCTGTGTAATCATATATGATATCACACTTCTCGTCTTCTCGCAAAATGTTTAGTTTCTCATTTGAACATGCCCATATATATATATATATATATATATATATATGTGTGTGTATGTACATATGGCCATGAATTGTTCAAACTAGTGATGGTAAAACATCATTTCAAGGTTCCCAATATGTGTTTATAGAAAATTTTGGCAAAGGAAACTTGAAATTCCTGAAAGGCTACTGTATGTTTTCCAGGTTCCGATCTTCATTGTTTCCCTTATAAATTAAGGTTTTACTTGAGATATATTTCAACATCACCTTATGTTTTTTTTTTTTTTTCATTTTTCTCTTTGCCAGCTGCAAATTATATTTATATGGGTTAATTAATTAATTATAATCCTGTAACTAAATAATCTTTTGCAAACAATTAAAGTTCAACCAGTTATTATATATATTTGGTGAAGTAGTTATAATTACCTAATTTAAATGCTTGCATATGGAATATATCACTTGCACTCAAAAGTCAAAACCCTAATTAACGTTCTACCAAATGCAAGAAAACAGTGTGAAGCCAACAAATTAATATTCCATCATTTCTATTGTATTTTCTTGGTAATGGATTAGGTTTCATTAACCCTTAATTAGATGTTTATGTGACCAAAATGAATAGCCCTAAAACCATTTATAAATGTTTGTGACAAAATTTTATGCATTGTGTGGGGTTGCTCTTTAAGTGTTCATTCTTTACTCATGTTCTTTGCAGTAAGCATTTAAACCACCATGAAGCATCCTGTGTATGCATTAAATTCATCCATTTTTTTTTTTGGAAGTAGAAATTAAGTATTTATCCCCGATCGATCGATTACCCAATTGAATCATGTTTTCCGGAGTAATTAATCCATGTTCGTATTTCAACTTTTGAAGATATTCAAGCTGAGAAACCTTTGATGTTTTTCATCAGAAGAAGTTTGCGTGTGTGTATGTGTGTGCGCGCTGAACTTCTGATATTCGAATGAGAAGAAGCAATCAAAATTAAATTTAGAAAAAAATCAAGTTTCTATTATATTTTACCCGCTAAGAGGTTATACTTAAGGTTAGGTTTGTTTATTAAACATTTGTCTCCTCTTACTGCATAGGTGACTTAACATTTACAGCCTCTTAACGGGTAAAAGACGATTATTACCTAGTTAAAGATGATGATGTTTATTTATCAACAACCTCATGGTACAATTTTGTTGACCAAAAATCTTACCCGGTAAATGAGGATGATGACTCTTGTGGGGTCAGCGCTTACCGTCCTGGTCATTAATATGATAATGTTTGCCCTGTAAAATAAGTAAGACTCTTACCCTGTAAACATCTACCTAATAAATATTGGTAAAGGACCCTTAGGTGTTGTTCGGTTCGTTTTCTGTTAAGACGTGTATGGATATAGTTGTTTGTGTGTTAACAGTTAAGTTGTTGTTTTGAATAAACAGTCTGAATGCCAGAAATGACAATTTTACTCTTTTGCTTTACATTAAACATTTGTTGATGAAATTTTACAAAACAACAACAAAATGAGATTAAACAATAACATACAGATAGTAAAATAGTTCTTTTACAACAAATTTCTATATATCAGTCATATTACATAGTACAACAATAAAATCAAATAAAACCCTAATTATAAAAAAATCCAAATACATGAACCCTAAAATAATAAACCATAGATACAAAATGAGAAACTATTGGATAAAAAACAAAAAAAGAAAAGAAAAGAAAAACCCCAAAATCATCATCTACACAAAAGCAAGAATCAACAACAAATATACATTATCCACATAAGGACGTAAACTTGAATTATGAAACCATAGGGACCTCTTTCAAAGAAATCACTAAACGTCAGGGACCAAAATTGGAGTTTACTCTTAATAAATAAAAAATTGGTGCGTGAATCACCTACGACTATGTGCTTGGATTGATGGGGGAAGGCGGAAGGTTTTGGGTTGGAGAAGACACAGTCATTAAGATGCGATGCATGTTAAAGGGATCTTTATTTTATGCTTATATAATAAAAATAATTTTTATAATATAACTTTTATTTATTTAAATTAGAAAATGAAAAGATTATAAATGATCGAAATGTCATTTACTTAACGGTCAGGAGCTAACAACTTTTAGTTTCGAGGACCAAAACGTTACGCAAATGCAAAATCGAAAGTCTATTTTGGAATCAACAAATTATGGGGACTAAATCCAAGAGGAAAATAAAACTATAGGGACCAAATCTGTAACTCTACAAACATAGGACTAAATCTAACAGGGAGATAAAACCTCAAGGACCAAATCTGTAACTTACTAAAAACCTGAAGGACCAAATCTGTAAGTTACTGTATGAAAAAATAAAAAATAAAAATAAAAAATAAAAAAACACTGTTCATGAACAATGTTCTGATAAATGTTATAGTATATAATATAATATAGATATGTAATACTCCTTTTGTCATAAATACCTCACAAATATATTTTTATTTATCCAAAAATAAATCTCCATCTTCAAAAAATTAATAACTAAATTTTTATATCTATCCTTAATTAATTTATACACAGATATTTAATAGCTAATAAAAAAAATAAATTAATTAGGGTAAAGTTATCATATGATTAACTAAAAAATGTAATAAATATACACATCTAAAAGTATATATTATTTATGTTGCCAATTTTAGGATGTAAACTGTTTTTTCCATTTTGAATGATTAAATATAAAATAAATATAATTTTTAATCTACAATGTTGGTCTAAGGGGGTGTTTGGAATTGCTTATTTGAGGTGTTTTTTAGCTTATTGCGGTGTGACACCGAAGATAAACACTTTCTAGTGTTTGGATGGAGAAAAAATCAAAGTGCTTATAGCGGTGCCAAACCGGATATAAGCACTTTTTCATAAGTCATTTTGTTCTAACTTATTAACTTATTTGAAAAGTGATTATGACTTTTTTGGTTATTTTATATGTATAAACAATCCCAATCACCTTTAAATTTAAATAACAACTTATTGGTTTATTACATTTTGGTACCACAATAAGCTAATCCAAACATTTTTTAGAAAATTCCGATTTAACACCACATAAGTTGATAAACACTTTTCAAAATAAACATAAGTTGTTTTAAATAAGCAATCCCAAACACCCCCTAAATATACTTTTATACTCACTAATAATTTTAAATATTTTTTGGTTCTAATAATCGTTTTTTTAAATTTTTTTATTTGTGTGTCATATTTATTTTTTAATACCTATAAAATATAGTTTAGATAAATTAAAACAAGCGCACCAGTGGTCTAGTGGTAGAATAGTACCCTGCCACGGTACAGACCCGGGTTCGATTCCCGGCTGGTGCATTTCTAATTTTTTATTTTTACAGTTTTAGCCCTTGTACTTTCACTGGTTTTACAATTAGTTATCCATCAAATTATAAAATAGCTACTTCGGCTCCCAAACTTTCAGATTCTTACAGATTGCTCACTTAATATTTCTGAAACTTTGTAGTTTTGCTTTTGTACCAACTTCAAGTTACATAAATAAAAATTTGTCATTTTGTTCATATTTTGAGTGACATATTGGTACTGGTTTTGTACATAACTTCAAGGGTTTTTTATTGCAAGAAATAAAAGTTGCTAATATTCATATGTTCAAACAAATTAGTTAAAGTTACAATGTTTAATATTTTATACATAAAAAAGATACAAAAACTAATAAATAATTAAATAAGTCGGTATCATGATACTACTGTGGTACACAACTTCCAATATCATGTACCAACCAAGTTTGCATAGTTGGTACGGTACTATCAACCGACTTTAATTGGTACTCATTTAATTGGAACGGTCGGTACAAATGTTGGCTGGTTTGGTTTGTTATAAAATCGTATACTATATTATAAAGCCCGGATAAAAAACTTCTAAATACAAATTATTAGGCACAAGATATCATCATTTTATACAATATTTTAAAAATCTCTTAATTTACAAGTATCAAAGCACAAGATATATATTACTACTTGAGGTTTCGAACACCCACCAATTTGGTATGTGCAAGACCTTCCTTTTATGCAGACATTTCCATGTATCACTATTAATTAATATATTATATTACTATAAATTTATTTTAATTATATTATTAAATATGTAATTGGTTATTTTTTCTAGATGTCATTAAAATATATAAGATAATCATTAATTCAAACAAAATACTTAATTTTTTATATAAAAAACATTATATTATTAAGCCTAGATTAAACAAATTTATAAAAAAAAATTATCACTTTATCAAAACCATCCAAAATCGTACTGTAAATCGACAAAAAAATAAAATGAAACATTAAAATCGTGATGTATCTCGCTGGATTGTGCGAGTATGCTTCTAGTTTTCTAAAATATGTGTACGCCAAGGTTCTTCAAATGTTGAGGAATTGAAGGAAATTTTTATATAGTGTTTGTTTTAACTTTTAATTGAAAGATATTGTTCTAGATCGATATTAGATATCAAACCATGAGCTGAAAGTACGCCGTCTAGTAGTGAACACAACGTCTTGATGCCTTGTTGAATTGTTCCAAACGAAAACAACTGATATTTTCACAACAAGGTCTCGAGTTCAAATCCAGTTCCTGTCCATCCTATCTTTTAATTGAATTTTTTTAATCAATATTAAATGTGCTTGTAGGAAACTCATTATTGAACCACTTCTTTCCACGGGTTGGAATTGGTGGATGTGTGAAATTAACGATTATGTAACTACAATTCAATATATGTATACGATAATTTTCTCTTTCAGTTATTAAAAAATAAAATAAATATACCTATTTTTATCATTAATAATTTCTGAATACTTATTGATCTTTATTATTGTTAATGCAGGGACGAACCCAGGAATTTTTTCATACGGTGACACCATATTTTTCACACGGTTTTTATCCACGTGTCCTCGTTTTCTTACCAACGTTCAATATCGTCCGATGTGTTTTTAGCCTAATTTCGTCGTTTCGAGAGATTTTTAAAGTTTTTTGCTTGATTTTGATGTTTTTTTTTTTGCTTTTTGGTTGATTCAAGAGTTTTTATGGTTTTTTGGTTGATTACAAACGGTTGCACTTTTAAAATAATATGATTGTACCTTCTAAAACGATATGGTTGCACTTTTCACAAACCTAAATTTTTTTACCTTATAGTGAAGAAACAATATGGTGCCATGTGTCACCGTGGGCACCACTGTAGGTCCGTTCCTGCATTAATGTTGGTTAAGAAAACATTCGTTTATGTGTCAAATTAAAATTTTTATTTATTTTTGTATCCAAAATTAATATGAATTTTAAATACGGACTAAGTTACACAATAGCACCGGTGGTCTAGTGGTAGAATAGTACCCTGCCACGGTACAGACGGCTGGTGCAACCTTTTTTTAATTTTTAATTTACAATTTTTACCCTTGTACTTTCAGTGGTTTACAAATAGTCATCATCAAATTGGAAAAATAGCTAATTTGCCCACCAAACTTTCAGGTTTTTACAGATTACTCACATATAGTATATATTTGAAAGGCAGTTGATACTCTTAGTAAGGGGAATCCATGGTTATTACAACCATTATCGAATCAAACCGAACCATTTACACGCTTGATAAAGCCGAATGGTCATATTCATTGTGACAAACATATGAAAGAAATAGAAATACACCTAAAGAACTTCCAAAAAAGCAACTATTTTTCCATGTTGAACATACCAATTACCACGTCTTCTCGATTTTCTTTTGTTTATCAAATTCTTTTTACGGGGTCCATCTTCGAGAAACGAAGCTTTGGCGAAAAACTACAAAAATCGGTCTTCAAGTCGCTTTGATAAGAAGAACCACCATGACGAAGATACACATCATTACAACCATCACGAGCCATGTGAAGCATGAAGTCTTGAAACTCTCGTTGTATATAGCTATCGACTGCTTATTGGCTCGCCCGGTGCTTGCCAAGCTATGCTCAACTGCTTTTTCGGTTGAATCAAGAATCTGCACTCAAATCGCACCCGAGTTTTAATACCAAAAGGTCAAAGGTGAACCTCAAACGTAAATGAGACTGGAGTACGACTTCTAACAACTTACTCTCTCGGTATTTTGTATGGATTTGCTCATCATTAGACTACTCTCTTTGAGTTGCCGCGCCAAACCCACCATTTCATCCGTCAAATCTTCTTGAAGCTTCCTATTAAAAGAAAAAAGACGAACATTTGTGCTCCATAGATTAGACATTGGCTTTTGTCTTCGGGGAAATAGTCGCTCTACTATTTTGGGTAGATGTCAGGTCTGCATACATTCTCAATCCCCAAAAGTAGAACCCACCTTTGTAGGATATAATGGGCTTGATTGGTTTGGTTCAGTTCAGATTAGACATTGGTTTTTGCCTTCAAGGAAACAACCGCTTTACTATTTGGGGGTGGATGTCAAGTCTGCATACATCTCAACCTCACAAGTGGCCCAACTTCAGATGGGATATATTGGGTTTGTTTGGTTTGGTTTAGACTTTAGATTAGACATTGGTTTTTGTCTTCAGGGGAACAACCGTTCTACAATTTAGGGTGGATGTCGGGTATGCATACACCCCAGATCCAAGTTCGAATTCCGTTAGTGTCATTTTCTTAGTTTTTAGCTTTTAGTTTCAAATTTATTATGTTTCTGAGAAAAATTTGCAATAAAAAAACTTGAATACATGACCTCCCATATGAAAAGCAATGAACTAACCAATAGACCAATCATGATTTTGTGAAAAATATCCCTATATTTGTTTCTTATAGTCAAGTGATGCCATCGCATGAAAAAAATTTTGGGTCCGTCACTGCCGAGAACCCACCTTCAGATGGAATATATCGGGCTTGTTTGGTTTGGTTTAGATTAGACATTGGTTTTTGTCTTCAAGGAAACAACCGCTCTACTATTTGGGATGGATGTCAGGTCTGCATACATCTCAACCTCTCGGACCCCACCTGGCATGTTTGATTTGTTTTCGTTTAGATTAGACATTAGGTTTTAGGCATGAAGTACCTGTGTTTTGTGATATGCGATTGGGCTGTGGTATCCAATTTGACAGGAGATGAATCAGATGATTCAAAAGTATCTTGACCTCTGTGTTCAGCTGATGAAGCCCTGTTCAATCATGATGAAATAACTATAATCAAGATCAAAATCATAACACAAAAAGACAAAATCAACAAGACCATATATCTAATATATGCTCACACGAGTCTTCTTCTCAACCCCGGCGAAAGGCTGCTGCTTTCTTCTTCTTTTCTACCGGTGTTTTCTTTGACAGACGTGTTAACTCTGAGCTCATGATACGCTTCCGGCTGCCACAAATGTTAATTAAAATATAATCATATACCATCTAAGGTCTGTTTGAAAACTATATATATATATCGCAAATGAAGTTGAACAATTTGCAAAAACATGAAGGATTCACATGTTAATAGATCGACTGAACACAAGAATTTGCAAAAAGAGATGAAGGATTCACATGTGAATAACTTGACTGAACACAAGAAAGATTCACTTCACTATGAAGTTCAGTCAAAACATCCATAAGATCAACTTCAAAAACAGCAATTTAAGTCCAGTGTAACAAATAGAAACATACACACCACAGGGCTAGCCAGCTTTGCTGCAATTGCTTCAATTTTCTGTGAGTAATCATTCACCATATCTTTCGAAACTCTATGAACACAAGATCAAAACTATAATCTTATCAGATTGAGCATTTTGTGCAACTCTCAGATACCATAAAACACACACACACACACACATACGAACTGACGAAGAACTTAAAGAAATCGAGCCTGGGAAATCCTTCTGGAGTTCGCTCCGCACCGAGTTCTTCCAACTGTTCTCTTAAAGTAGCAACATACTGCAAAATAACCAAAGTATTAAACATTCATAAACCCAAAGCTCACAAAAGAATCTCCACAACCCATAATCTGAGATCCATTAATGGCACTAAAATGAAGAACAAAATCAAAATTGGTGCTTCAAAACACCCATAATCTTGCATCTTACTTACAGAAACAAGAAATCCACAAGCTACAAGGCACAATTCTATGTCAAACAAGATCCCCAAATGACCAAATTCTTACAAGTTTGAACCAACATTTCCCAAATCCACAAATCATGTGATTCCTATAGATGTAAATAGAAATTGGGGATTAGCAAGAACAGGTACCGATGTTTAGAATACGTACATGAATAAGCTTGATTTTATTTTGCTGATGAGGTGCAGCTGCTAGCAATCTTTTCAGATTGATTTCGGTTTTACTCAATCCCATCCTCGCAAAACCCTAAAAAATCATTTCGCTCACCGTGTGATTTCCTAAAAAATTGAACGATTGCACACACACAAAACGCAACGAAAAAGGAAATCGGATTACGATCATAGCATCGGATCGGATCGGATCGGATCTATCAAATTGAAGGTGTAATCAAATCGGATCTTGATTCACGTACCTTTAGGTTTTGACGTGAAGCGAATTTCAGTGGATTGTGTACTGTGTTCTTTGATTGTTGCTCCTATTGTTTACTCCAATTGCCATTAAACGATGATCGCCGGTGGCCGATTTTTCTCCGATGAGTGATTCGGAATATATTTCGGTGGTCTTGTTTCATGGTTTTGTATTGTTCAGGAAGAACCCTTCATCTATGGATATTTTACTCAATAGACCTTGAACTATTATGAGGTATTCTTTTTAATCTCATTTACCCCATGTTTAAATTCAGACGTTGTCAAAGCCTTTTGGCCTTGGAGGTTCATCTGCGATGACTCCAGACCATTCGTGATCGCCTAGGGGATTAGTCGATACGTGAAAGCTGGCCCGAAAACCTAATGTTACCCAAAAAAAAAACTTTAAATTTTATTCTTAAATGAAGACTAATACAAATTCCATAACTTTTTACAAACACACACATATAACCCAACTATCGACAACCACCACCACTTTTCCCCCCTTTGTCTTAAGTACCACCAACGATAGAGGTTCACAATGTCATAGGAACGAGATCGAGATTGATACAGAAGCTGGCAAAGAGTCCGAGACTGAAAATTGTGGATTCTAAGTTTGTTGAGCCCAACAACCCTATTTTGTTCATGGTATTGATTGAAAATATCGACAAGACTAATATGTGAGATCCCCACATCGGTTAGGAAGGAGAGCTAAGATTGCCTTATAAAGGATTGTTTATCTTCTCTATCAAATGCGTTTTAAACCTGTGAGTCTAAATATGGATGAAGCAGACAATATTTAGTACGGTTGACCTAGGATGTTACAAATAGTATGAGAGCCGGGAAACAAGACTAGTGCGTCGACAAGAAAGTTAGACTATAAGGGGTGGATTTTGCCGCGTTTTAAAATTGCGAGTCCAAGTGTTCCTCGTTTTAAAATTGCGAGTCCAAGTGTTCCTAAATTTTCATAAAATGGTAATGTTTTCGTTTAAACTCATCCCTAAATCTACTGGTTATAGAACATTCAAAAATTTATCAAATTTGAAGTTAAAAATGTAAGACAATTTATGACTTACTAGCAGTGTACCCGTACAATGCATCGGGGTAAGCAATTGTAAATGTAAATAAAAAATTAATGTAATAGCTTATCAGAAAAAAAAAAATATATATATATATATATATATGGAGTAAATCATATATTTATAATTTATGTAGCATTAGTAGTGATAAGCGCATAACTTGAGTTTTTTCAATCATGAAGCATTAAGAAATTATATTAAAGTAATCCTTAAATGTATATTTGAATTTTAAAAACATGTATTAATCAGCGAAATCTAACGAATGATAATATTTTTTCAAAATACTGAAATATAGAATAGGTAAAAATAACAAATATAATGTTAGATAATATTATTTTGTATCTAAACGTATATATAAGTTCATTATTAGTTAGTTGTATAGAATCCAAAAGGCTTTAAAAACTTGTATACATGAAAAAAATACATGTACTATTATAATTAAAGAAATATGTTAATTTGAGCAAGTAAATAACTTTTTTTCTTTTGGAGAAACCCCAAATGAAATGGAAAAAACTTGAATATGGAAGGTAGTGAAAAAGTAAAGTTTGATTTTTTTTTTCAAATGAGTTGTACCTTATGCATACTAAGTTGTGAATTAAGAGATTTTTGAAATGTATGCATAAAATGGTAGTACCTTATGTTTTATAAGTAGTAATTAAGAGTTTTTTATTCCGTCTTTATAATACTAGAAGTGTACTCGCGCAATGCAGCTAGATAAATCACGATTTTAATGTTTCATTTTATTTTCTGTTTTTTGTCGATTTACATTACGATTTTGGATGGTTGTGAGAGAGTGATAATGATTTTTTTATATAGATTTGTTTAATTTAGACTTAATAATATAATGTAATTTATTTTGGTTTAATAATACAATTTTTTTTATAAAATATTCTGTAAGATTTTTTAATTATATTTTAGATTTTTTATATCTAAAATATGTTAGAGAGTTATTTTAGGGGAGTTAAAGTGGGAAATGATTTTAGTGGAGTTAAAATTGTTAGAGATAATGATTGAAAATTAATTAATAGCATTAAATGTAGTACATACAGCTTTTATGGTTGTTTTTTAAGTAATTAGCATTAAATAGCGGTACATTAAGCCTTAAGACTTGTTTTTAAGAGTTTTTATGTCATCTTTATAATATAGTATAGATATAGATATAGATGGTATAGAAGTATAGATATCTATACTATATTATAAAGATGACATAAAAAACTCTTAATTATAACTCATTAAGCTTTATGTACTATCATTTAAAGTTATCTACTTAAAATCTCTTAAAATTAACTACTAAAGTCTAATGTACTACCTGTAAAGCTTTTAACCCTAATTAATATATTTCATCCTTATCCCCCAAAATCCTTATCTCTAATTCTCAAACCCTAAAATTATGAAATTTGAATTCTGATAAACATAATCAAAACAGGATAAACATCTCAATTTAAATATAAAAATTTAAAATATATAAGATAATTAATGAATTTTAACAAACTACTTTATTTTTTTTTATATAAAAAACATTATATTGTTAAGGCTAAATTAAACAAATTTATATATAAAAAACCATTATCACTCAATAAAAATCATCCAAAATCGTACTGTAAATCAATAAAAAACAAAAAATAAAAATTCTGGATTCTTCTAAGAAAACCTCATCATTCCCTACTATTTAAACCATCATCTCTTCTCTTCTTTATTCTTCAACTTCTCCATCAACATCAAAATTAAACATCTCCATCATTAACATCAAATTCACCATGTTCATGTTTATCTTCAGTCCTAACTACGATGCCTTCTGCTCTAACTTCACCCAACGGAAGCTTCTTGTTACCAATACCAACATCAAAGATTCTTCCCCAACGGAGGATGTCAAGATAAAGGACAACCATCATCCATCTCCATCTCCATCGGCTGATATCAAGAAACCATCAAAACTGCAGATGAGGCCAAGATTCGCCCCAGAGTTTGATGGTGTTAACTGTTTTGAGACAATAATTCCATATTAGTTTCATTCAAAATTGTCGATATATAAAGATTCAAGTGTGCATAAATATTGTTTCTTTTTTTGATCTTGTTTAATTTTATGGCTTACTTCTGTTCAGCTTCTGTTTATAACTTTATTTATAATTTAATCTAGCACCTGCATATATAATCCAAATATGAACATGATCATATGAATGATATAGTATGAAAGCATCTGATAAACCAGCTATATATATTTATATTTATATTCTTATTCATATACCCAGATAAAAAAAAAGAAAAAAAAACTCATGGTTGCGTCCCTATAACGGCTTTTGTCAACAGTCCACAGTCAATACTACTATATGCAACCATCATATCCGCCGCTGGCTTCTCTTGCCGGACCAGTACCACTTGGGTTTTTGCCATATCGATCTACATCTAGATCTTCATCGCATTCTAAAGAAGCCAGGTGAGGTGGTTTTCATCATCTGAGCCATAACTACATGAAGGGTATCGTTTTCGAAAAATGCTCTTTCCTTTTGATAAGATTGAAAGCCATGCTCAACCAGTCAACCTTCTTGGCTGCATCCCACATCATATCCCTTGCCTCACCCCAAATTTTGCAATCTCCCAAGGAATCCCCTTATCTATCTTCATAATGGAAGAATGTCACCTCACATGCCGGCTGGTCGTCGGTCCAAATAATTGGTTATCAAACATACCCATAAATTTTGCCAGTGGGTGGCAATGGGTCAGGTTGGGTTCGGGTTCAACCCATTTATTAATTGGGTTAAAAATCTCAACCCAATTCAGGGCCAGAGTTAGGATTTTTGATTAGGGTGGTCCTCTTTTTTCAATTTTTTTTCCGCAAAATCATCAATTACTTTTAGAGTGTGTTGAGTCCCTATAAGTAATAGATGCTTACTTTGATATGATGTGAAGACATGTGAAACCCTTAAATCTTTTTCTACAATAGTGCTTAGATGGGATACATATAAGCAACTTAGGGTCCGTTTACCAATCGCTTACCGATAAGCACTTAGTAGGTGACACTTACCTTCCGGGTAAGCATTACAAGGACCTAGAATCTTACCGAGTAAGAGGTATAACAAGAACCAAGACTTTTAACCATTAAGTGAGGCATCTGAATTTTACCCGGTAAGTGTTACCGGGTAAAAGTTGCTTACCAAGAATCCATTTTGAAGGCCGGTAATATTATCCGATAAGATAAGTGAGGGTGACGCTCTTATGGGTAAGCACTTATGAGTAAATGTTTGGTAAATGACCCTTAACATTAATCTCAATAAAACAAATTTCCAATTCCATAAGCGTGAATATATATATATATATATATATATATATATATATATATATATACTACTATATGAAAAACCTAATACGGTTTATTTGTACAATTCAGTTTCTTGTACAAAACGGTTGTTCCCCACGTCGCCTCGCTTATCGGTCTGCTTCCTCACCTCCATGACTTCTGCGAATTGGGAAACTCCCATCCTCAATCTTCATTCTGCACTTCATCTTCTTCAATTTCGGCCAGAAAACTTTCACCCGGGTCAGTAATTTCTTTAAATTTCAAGTGGGTTTTGCAACTTACTCTTGATTTCGACGAACTGGGCCTTGAAATTGTAATGGGTTTCGGAAAATTTGGGATTTTTTTGGGTTTTGCAGCTTACCGTTGATTATGACAACTTAGCCTTGAAATTGTACTGGATTTTCGCAAAATTTGGGATTTTTGTGAATTATTTCCTCACATTTCAAATGCGTTTTGTAAACAGCACCGATTTTGAACTGTGGTTTTGCAAATATAGGGATTTCGGTCAATTATTTGGTTAAATTTCCAAAACCCCAGTTCAATTTCAAGTAGGTTTTGCAAGTTATTATTGATTTTCACGAACTCTTGCTTGAAATTGAACTGGGGTTTTGGAAATTTTGGGATTAGGGTCAATATTTGCTTAAATTTCAAATGGGTTTTGATAATTTTCATTTGTTGCTTCTTTATTTTCATTCCAGAATTTTTGGATATGATATGAACAGATAATTATGCTATTTTTGTCAGTTGTTACTGCCGTCATAGGATTTTTGTATACCTTTATGCATGCCAAATCTTTTCCTCATCTCTACAAATTACTTATTCAATTGTTACCCTTCAAGATAAGACCAACACTACCGGTTCACCGAAGAAAAACCTTTAGGAACTATGTGAAATAGACATGTACAAATTGACATTTTAAAAATGTTTTTGTTAATCAACTTTAATCAATCTGGTAGTATAGTAGTCTATTGGGTTTTATTACACAATCATGAAATCATCCTTTTATCATTAGTTGATTACTTTATGTACTTTTTACTAATTGTTGTTTTGAGTTTCTGGTTGGATAGTAATAATCATAATCACCATAAGATTAATTATGATATAGATAGCCAATCAATCAATCTTTAAATAAATAAATAAAACATTATGTACCTTCTCCATACTCCATATATAATATAGGACTCCATACCAGGCTTAATGTTGACAACTTAGAGGGCATTTGGTTGCGAATGAAAATGACAGAAAATAGAAATGGGAATGGATTTTCATTACCATCTGGACTTCAACCAGTTATATTATATAAAACTAAACAGTTTCTTTTATTTTCTTTTCATTAATTACTGTTTAACACCTTCAACCAAACAACCCCTAAAAGCATAACGTGTCAAACTCATCGATTAGCTATCACATAACAACTTCATCAGTTGCTTCATCATATATTCTTGGTCACTCCAGTTTCACTTATTTATTTAAAATGCCAAACTTGTTTTGTAACCAGCCTGCAAGTAATTAACAACATGGGATGGATGGCAAACTGCAAAAATCAACTTGATTTCAAATGATTAAAAACACATGCAACTCCATCCATCATAACAACTACTCTGTCCATCTTCAAATAGTATTTAATTTTTATACTAACTAAGTTAAGTTAAGCTAAGCTAGGTAAGTGGTTTGGAGCTGGAAGGAGGTATGGCTGGAACATTAAGGAACTTGAGTTTCAACTGAATATAACCAGATTCGACTTGAGAAAGGCGCAACCAAACATCTTGTACAACCTGACCTTTCACCCAACTGATACAGCTTTCCGATGCTAAACAATTGTCCGTATCCAGGATCACCTTTCTCAATATTGTTCCTTCATTCGCAACCCCTAAGATCCCCTTTAATCTAGCTGCCTTCACCAATGGCTGAATATTCACCTCTGCATCTCCCATCTCGTCATCAGCCTTGAAACGGTCTTTATCAAACACTGCCTGCACTACCTCAATATATATATATATATATATATTTCTATCTATATATCTATCAATCCCTCATCATACGGGTTGAGTTCACGTGAGACCAACCTGTTTTCGCGAGACCGTGAGACCACTTTTTTACACTTGAACATCACAACAAAACGTTGTGAAGGTAAAAAAAAATCCGAACCTTCACAGCAAAAACACTGTGAAGGCCTTCACAGTGTTTTAGTGTAAAGCTTCAAATGTACAAAGGTAGTCTCACGGGTCTCACGAAAACATATTGGTCACAATTGAACCCAAGTCCTCATCATACTTCATATATATATCTCTACTATCTTATAAAAATTCTAAAGTGGTTGGACAGTTATTTTGTAAACTTTGAAAGACAATTTTTTAGCCCCCCTCTTCCTCCCCACGTTCTCTCAATTTTACAGTATTAGTCGAGAAACCTCTCAATTTGGGATGAATCCGCTCTCAACAAATCTCTTGCCACTCTCAATTTTGGGATGAAATCCGTCTTGCTTCCAATCTAATCCCAGTTCCAATTTCAATTTCAGTTTTCAATTTCAAACCATCTTGATAGTCACTTAGATTGATTCATATGAAGAATTTCATCGATTGATTTGTGTTTTCTGAAGAGGTGTTTGTTGATCGTTTAGATCTCATCTGATGAAGTTTTTTTCCCTGTAATTAACTTATGCGTGATTTTGGCCTTTGTAGTTTGTTAAGCTTAAACGGTATATTTTAGGGTTCAGATACAACATTGAGTCGAATGATGATGATGCGTTTTTGCTGTCCCTCCCGAGACACATCTGATCATTTTTCTGACCGATGCGTCAACTGGTTTCCTCTCTCTCTGATCACGGTAATGTTTAGAATCTTTTGTTATGCGTATATGTATATAGTTTGTGTATGGTTTTCTACATCAACGATGATTTCTCAGAGGAATTGTGTTGTGTGTGTGTGTTTTGATTGCAGCTAGAAGATCTACGTTGTGTTTGCAACTGACGCTGGTGATGGTGCATCTTGTTTTAATCGGTTTCATATTCATTTTCGACAGTGAATTCGTTGAGAAATTGAAAAGGCATCCTTGGTAAGCACTCATATACTTCGTTACATGTTCTTAACAAAGTAGGATCATTTGGTAATTGATGGTTTATTTCAGTTGTTTGGGACTTAGGATAATAGTTATTGCTCTTAACAGTAGTTGTTTGGGACTAAGGATGTTTGGTTGGAATCTGAAACAGCCGGTAACAGTGGAAGTGATTAAGCAAATTCTCTATCTATCCTATAAGATGGAATTTTCCATTGTTTTTAGTCGGATCCAAAGGGAGAGATGAGTAATTGCCAATTTTCCATAGTAAGAGTTACTCATTTATAAGTATGCCAACAGATGCATGAGGTCTCACCTCACATTTGCTATCTATCCGTCATTGTTCATTATAGGATTAGGGATCCATCGCCATGGTTCTTAATTGCCACTTCCGATATGCCTGAGAGTTTAGGACTTTGATGTTGGTCGTCATCTTTTGAAACTACAACCTGAAATGTGCATTGCAGCAGTTCCTACAATTGCAGATAACTTTTAATCACTTGCAGTTGGATTAAAATTGAGTTATGATGAAAATAAAATTATATCCAATTTGGTAGTTAGCGAAAAATAGAAACAAAGTATTCATTTAACCCGGAAATTGCAAAGTTATAGGATTATTGCATATGATACAAATTTAAGGTGCAATGTTTTGAATGACAAAGAACTAGATATAAATATAAAGTAGAATGCTTGGCTAAGTGCAATATTTTTTCGATTTTGCTGTTGCAGCCATTGATGCTTATAGTTCTCGATGTACAAGATGGTTACACTCCTCTCTAAACTGATGTTATTGTTCAACTTTCTGAGGTTAGTCATGCCAATTATTTACATCTTTATGGGGGATTTCCAATAGATTTGGGGAATGTGATTGGTTAAGTTTAACGAGTTTCTGTTTTCAAGAGGTTTGGAACTAATATCAAGTGTAATTATTTGTGTTCGAGTATACAGTGTCGTCAGCATCTTGATCTGCTGCTGGAAAGCATCCCAACTATGTTTCAGAATAATAAGGCATCTGATTCAGCTTCTGGTGCTGGGATCAAGGTACTAAATTTTCTGTTCCATTTATAATATGGCCTCCTCGTAAAGGAGCACAAGATTTTTCCGGATTTTGTAGTCTATGACTCTATGTCACATGACCATCACTTATGTATCACTCAGGCTGCTTTTTTTGGCAATGAAGAGCACTGGAGGCAAACTTTTGGTATTTCAATCAGGCAAGCTCTTGAATTTATGATTTATATATTTATATTGACATTAGTGGTAGAATCATATTGATCATGTCAATGTACTTCTGAAGTATAGTTGTGTAATTTACACATAAGAGATTATATATTTTAATTCTTTATGTGTTATATGTATGATGTATATACTTTTTGTTGTTGTTATATGGTAGCATGGTGAAATGATATATATGATACTATTGAGTAATTATTTTAAAAACGAAGCAGATGTATCTATTCTAATCATTGAATTAATTTCAGTCTTGCCTTCTGTTGGTATTGTTGCTCTTTCTGCTAGAGAAGATGAAGGAAGAACTAATATATCTGCAGGAGAGAAGGTATAAATATGATAAATGGAAATGCCCACGTGTTCCTATTCATTCTGTTGCATATGTTGCCTGCAAACCTGTGTCTACAATCGAACTTGTAAAGTATTCTTTTTCTTCCAGTGACAAAACCAAGTATAACCCAAGTCTTTAAAGTGTTCTGTTTGTTCTTAAATTTCAGGAACCTCATAAACTACTTCAACCGCCAGACAAGACTTTAAAGGAAATGGCTATTGAATTAGCTGAGTACTAGGTGAAAAGCTTTCCTAATTTGGATATTTTTTTAGGAAAACTTTATTTCTTTATCTCTGTTGGCTAGAAGGTTGGACCAATTGTTGTACGTTATTTTTACGTATATGATTTCAATATTTCAGGTCTCTGTTGATGTATTCATTACTACCCAAAGTTATGTGGACATTGCTTCCATCTCCGTCATCCCAAGGACGACTGGAGGGCAGGTAGTCATCACTGACTTATCAAATGGCATCAGATTCATCTTGTCAACCATTATTATTGACAAGTATATTGCATATATGCATTTGTTAGTGTACTTGTAGGCATCATATAATTTATTATTTTTTCCTTGTTCATAGTTGTAAATGGATATAAGTTGCTATAGATTCAATTTCAGCCGATCCAATAATATATTTTTTTTCTTGAAGGCCCTATTAAAAAAAATCTTATCGGATGTGAGTGTAAAAGTCAGTGACATCATTCTCTTCTAATTCAAGATACTCATTCCCCTTCAAGCCTTTGCTACACCATTTATTTGATGATTTTTGATTTCTTATATTGTGACGTTTCATTCTTTAGCTCTGTCATTAGTTTTTTGTGGTTTGCATGTTGATATTTTTTACCCTTTTTCCAGGTGTGTTACTATCACCCATTTTCTGCTCTTTCGAATCCTGCAAAACTCTACAATGATCTTCGGTGGAATGTCACAAGGCCACAAGGGTTTGAAGTCGTGATGCGTGTTAGAAACAGCCAGGTGAGCTCATCCTCCCTTCAAAATTAGCTTTGATTGTCTGTATATTAGTCGATGAAAGTGGTTAATTCTTCTTTTTCCTTCAATTCTGCAGGGTCTTCAAGTAATGGGAATTTCTGTAAGCGAATCCCAACAAATGTGGACCTACCTGCTGTTTGTTTCCTCCCCCTATCCTCACTTCCTCTCTATATAAATATTAAATACACACATGCATTCCTCTTCTTCCCTCTCTCAAGGACGCCTTGTGCCTAATTTGGTTGCTTGCCATTTCTTTTGACCTATATTGACTAATGAAGGTAAAGATAAAGTTTAAAAGGTTAAAACTAATCTGAGAAATAAACATGTTGGCTAATGAAAATATGATTTCGAGATGATTTGTCATTGGCATTTTAGTGGTTTAGAGCACACATCGAACAAAGTTCTAAGAGCATGAAAAATTGTAAAAGGTTTTTGCTTAAGATTGTATGTTTTCATATATTTTTTATTGATAGAAGTCAACCAAAGCACTCCCTCCATTCCACCAAAAGAATCCCTTTTACAATTTTTCTTTCTCCCAAAATCCCTATTTCAAGATTTAACATTAGATATAGGTGATCCTATATTTGCCTTTTCTTTGCTAGCTTGTATTTAATCATGTATTAAATTGACAAAAAAAAGTCTGCCTTCAATTTTTTAGATTATAGACTTTAATATGGACTCTTAAACAATGATACTTTCCAATGATCCATCAACAAACACATTTAACAATTGTACTTTTTTACATTGTCGATATACAATATAATTTTATTTCTCATTGCATTGAGTGGGTACATTATTTGTTTTTCCAATAGGGTTGGGTTCGGTGAGAATGGTAAGAAGGGATCTCCACCTTTGGATGCACATTAGGATGAGATGCCTCGGATCAATCCACGTATCAAGAGGGTTTGAAATTAAAAGTGGTCAATGGTCCAGATCCATTTTTACCTTCTCACCTTAACTTTCCTTTTCACACGATCCTTCGTCTAACCCTATTTCTAACTATATTTTACTTATATATCTTTCGATAACTTTATATTCTGTTGCATTGCTACATAACTAGGATTTGTGATGGTGTTTGATCATCAGCATGAGGCACCACCAACATGAACATTTCTGAGAGAGCCACCAACAGTCCAATACCTTCTACAAGTCTTGCATAAGTACCTTGGCTGAGAGAGATTGTAGTTGTTGTAGTAACAAGACTCTGTATGTGATGAAGTGCACCTGGGACAGCTCAAAGCTTGTGTTTTTTCTGCCCTAATTGTTTTCTTTTCTTCCATAGAGTTCACCTGCAGCTGCACTCACCAAGTCACCAAAAAAGAACTCAAGTACAATCCATAAACAAGCCATTCCGTTCACCCGTTTCTGTCGTGGAGTTGGACGTACTACTCAAGCAAAGAATCGTCATTCCAATGGACAAGGTTGTTGGCCTGCTAAATCTATCCATACGTTTTATTTTTTTCCACCATTAACACATTAAAAATACATAATCGTAAAATATATTAAAAATACGTTTCATCCTTATTATAAATTATTATAATTTTTTTCGTCAATAATTGTAATATAAACTAATTATTGAATATCTTTATGGGTTTAGGGTTTCATAAGTTGTGATTCTTAGGTCATGGTTATTGTTGATGACATGTCTATAAGGAAGTAACATTAATTGTTCGTTCTTTACTTACATTCCGCTGCATCGCGTGGGTATATAACTAGTATATAAATGAATTGTTATTCTTGATGAACTAAAATATATATAAAATTTATATTTGACAATTAGAGGGAGAAAGGAAAGAAAGTGTAATCTTTTGAGTTCTCACAGTCCCAACAACAATATTGTGTTCTATAAATTTTTTATAACTTATAAGGTTGAGGCTTGAGGGTGTGCCTTGGATTACCCTAGGCCAATTAGACCGGCTCCGCTTGTGACCCAATCCAACGTGTTTAATTAAATGGGTTGAAATAGGTTGGTAACGAGTTAACTTGTTTATGATTTTCTCAACCAAATCTATTAAATAAATGGGTTGAACCTGGGTTGACCCATTCAATTTTAAAATTTTAAATAAAATAAAAATGATTAAACTACTTAATTTCATGATAAATACATAACCAAAAAATCAAATAAATTGTTTAAATTTCAATTAAACACAACTATAAAGTCAAATAAATTGTTCAAAGTTTCAATAAAATACAATCACAAAGTCAAATAAATTATTCAAAGTTTCAAATAAGTTTCTAAGTAATTTGTGGAAGGGTGTCGCCACGTCAGGCCGTCGGTGGTCGTGGAAGGGCGGCGGGCGTTGGTGGTCGGCTAGACTTTTGAGGAGTCGACGAGTCTTGTGAACGAAAGATAAAGAATTTGGTTTGGTCAATGCATGTGTTAAATTGTCAACGTGCCGCCGGATGTAATAAGGATTTAGAATTCATATTTTTTCTATTAATTTTTTAATTATTAAACAAATATGAAGGTATTAATTCTAATTAAATAATGGTAGTTAACTAAAAATAAAATAAATCATGCAGTATTATAATGGGGTTGAGTTCGGGTTGGGTTGACAGGTTGGGTCATTTTTTGTCACCCCTAAAATTATGAAATTTGAATTCTGATAAACATAATCAAAACAGGATAAACATCTCAATTTAAATATAAAAATTTAAAATATATAAGATAATTAATGAATTTTAACAAACTACTTTATTTTTTTTATATAAAAAACATTATATTGTTAAGCCTAAATTAAACAAATTTATATATAAAAAACTATTATCACTCACTAAAAATCATCCAAAATCGTACTGTAAATCAATAAAAAACAAAAAATAAAAATAAACATTAAAATCATGATGTACTAAGCATTATGTACTATTATTTAATGCTAATCTACTTAAAATCTCTTAAAAAACAATTAATGAAACAATATGTACTACTTTTAAATGTTTTTAACCCTAATTAATAAATTTCATCCTTATCCCCCAAAATCCTTATCTCTAATTTCCAAATCCTAAAATTATGAAATTTGAATTCTGATAAACATAATCAAAACAGGATAAACATCTCAATTTAAATATAAAAAATTTAAAATATATAAGATAATGAATGAATTTTAACAAACCACTTAATTTTTTTATATAAAAAACATTATATTATTAAACCTAAATTAAACAAATTTATATATAAAAAAACCATTATCACTCAATAAAAATCATCCAAAATCGTACTGTAAATCAATAAAAAACAAAAAATAAAAATAAACATTAAAAGCGTGATGTATCTTGATGCATTATAAAACACGGATAAAAAACTCTTAAATACAAATTATTAAGCACAAGGTACCATCATTTTATGCAAGATTTTAGAAATCTCTTAATTTACAAATATCAAAACACAAGATACATATTACTACTGCAGACTTCTAACACCCACCAATTTGGCATGTGCAGGACCTTCCTTTTATGCAGACATTTCCATGTATCACTATTAGTTAATATATTATATTACTATAAATTTGTTTTAATTATATTATCAAATATGTAATTGATTATTTTTTCTATATGTCATTAAAATATATAAGATAATCATAAAATTCTAACAAAATACATTTTTTTATATAAAAAACATTATATTATTAAGTCTAAATTAAACAAATTTATAAAAAAAACATTATCACTTTTTCAAAACTATCCAAAATCGAACTGTAAATCGACAAAAAAACAAAAAATAAAATTAAACATTAAAATCGTGATATATCTCGCTGCATTGCGCGAGTACGCTTCTAGTAGACTAGTGAATTTAAAATTGTTTAGAACATAAGTAGCGTTTTTTTTAAAGTACAAGGACCAATCAGAAAATATAAGATAGCTGCAAAAATAAGCCAACATAAATGCTATCCTGCAGTTTTTGGCCAACACTCTGAATTCGTAGCAAAAGTTAGGGTTTTGGCAATTCGATCTCTCCACTTTACCTCCATTTTCTTAAATCACAAGCATTAAGCTCAAATTGACAATGGCGGTTGATAGAAATTCGTTCGAAGTCACTCCTGAGACAGAGAAATTTCTTTGCGATCGATTATTGGACCAAACGCAACCGATTTCGGAGCGGTTCAGAGTCCTGTTCTCCCTCCGGAATCTTCGAGGTCCTGCTCCTCGCAATGCTTTGATTCTTGGTGAGTTCACTCTCTATATCTCTCCCTCTGTGCAATAATTTATGTGAGTTTTATTCTTTGTACGATAATTTTTTTGACTTTGAAGATGATTATGAATTGTACTTGATTATGATGCTACTTTAAACTCAAGTACTTAAAAAATGGCGAATTTAGAAGTAGTATTGATGATTCGAAGTTTTTCCTCAGCAATTGTTGGTGAGAACGTGATCAGTGATTGCACGATTCTGGTAATGATGCTGAATTATTGGTCTAAATCTCCAGCATATTAATGCATAGTATTTTGAGGGTGAAGAAAAGGGAATACGTTTATGACGGTATGATTTGTTTAGAGGAAGATAAATGCTTAATTTTTAGCATAAAAACTCACTATATTGCATGTTTGTATGCTCATTTCGACATTAAGGGGCGGTTTGGTTGGTTTTTCATCAAGTCCTGTATGATAAAGGTGACTGTTTGGATTAATCTCTCTGTATAGATTGGGATTGGGAGGGTTTTTATTTAGGATGGTCTTTTTTCATAGGTGGAAGGAGCCTGTTTTTTAGTTGGGAGGGGCAGATTCGGAAAACACTTGGCTTTTCTGCATAAAGTTCCCCTTATAAGCTTACCGAATAAGCCACTTTCTATATCATTAAGCCAATACCAAACAGTCATGACCGAATAAGCTATGAGTCCCATTAAGCTGTTAACAAACAAGCTAAGTTATCTTCTTCAAGAACTAGTTGATTGGACGGGTGAGATGGAGCAGCAGGTGAAAGACTGAAAGAATTATGGATGGTTTTAGGATTCTAATTTGAGATGGATAGTTTAGTACTTACCGATCTTGTCCCAATCTCCCTGATTTTTGTTCCACCTCTTTTGGTGATTTTTTGTCCCATCCAGTCATGTCCTTGTGTAATGTCGCGCTAAACGTGGGCCAATTCTTTTGTCTTTTACTGTTCCATTTTGTCCCTCGTACCAAGGACACCAACCCTAATAGTTGTAAGTGTATAATTTATTTTTCTATTGCAGCAACAAAAGATTCTTCTAATCTGTTGGCACATGAGGCTGCTTTTGCTTTGGGCCAAATGCAAGATGCCGATGCTATTCCTGCTTTGGAGCTTGTTCTCAATGATCTTTCTTTGCATCCTATCGTGCGCCATGAGGTGGACTTCTATCCAGCACTTACATTCTTTCTATCCGTTCTTTTCTACACTTCCTAGCAACGCTGCTTATGTCTTTTGAACTTGTGTTTTGCTAATCTTTGGGTTGTTTTTTGCGTGTATTACTTGTGGATGAATAGGCTGCAGAAGCTCTCGGTGCTATTGGTTTAGAGAGTAATATTTCTCTTCTGAAGGACAGTTTGGATTCAGATCCGGCACAAGAGGTTCGGGAGACATGTGAATTGGCTCTTTCTCGAATTCAGGAGCTGAAGAATGCTGGTGACAATCATAAATCATCCACAATAGCTGCATCACCATTTTTGTCTGTTGATCCAGCTGCACCCGCTTCTTGCTCTTCGGTACATCAATTAAGGTTTGTTGCATAACATGTTAGGAATTTAAGTTCTGCCACAACTTTATATGCTACTGTAACAAACCGTCCCACATGGATAGGAAAATATATTTGTGAGCTCCTTATAAGTTCAAAGTTGTGGGCTATCAACAACTTCCACTATGGTTTTAAGTTGATTTGGAGGTAATTGGGCCGGTCTGCCCCTTTGGGCTAGGTTGTGTTACAACTACCTCTTTCTTATAAATATCTTCCACCAATGGACGGCACAAGATGGTTGAAAGAATTGTGGAAGGTTTTAGGCTTTTAAACTGATGCGGGCCAGTTTAATAATTTACCAATATTGCCCATCTTCCTGTTTTTCGTTCCACGTATTTTGGTAGGAAAAAATGCATTTTTGTCTCACTCAGTCATGTCCCCGTCTTATGTTGCGTCAAACATTGGTCAACAAGTTTTTGTCCTGTCCCGTCCGTGTACCAAACACACGCTAAGAAAGTTGATAGTTTTGGGATGGTGGGTCGCTTTGTTATAAATCTTTACCAAACATGGTTTGATCATTGATGATATATATAGTCGACTTTGATTTCATACAGGGAAGTCATTTTAAATGAAGAAAAGGGCATGTACGAGAGATATGGAGCTCTTTTTGGACTACGAAATCATGGAGGTGATGAAGCAGTTGCTGCCATAATAGAATCTTTAAATGCAAAAAGTGCTTTATTGCGGCACGAGGTTGACAACGAACTTCTTTCTTGAATCATGATTCTGCCACCTCATTTCCTCCTTTCTGTAGGCTACTTATTTTTCCGGGATTTCAGGTTGCCTATGTCTTGGGGCAGTTGCAAAACAAATCTGCTTCAGATGCACTCTCTAGGGTACTTAAAGATGTGAATGAGCATCCTATGGTTAGACATGAAGCTGCCGAGGCTCTGGGTTCTATTGCAGGTTTGGTTACTTACAGTATATTTGGTGCAAAACATAGTGTTAAACTAGATTGATGTGGCATTGTGGTAATTGTTAGAATGTGTATACAATAAACCTAGGACTGAATTAGGTAGTTCTAGGGGTGTTCGCGGTGCGGTTTAGGGTCATAACACAAACTGCACCGCATATGCCTTAAACCGCAAAAATGCACCACGAAATGTGGTGTGGTGTTGTTTATGCGGTTTGTACCTGATGCACTTCAATCCAATAATTATAAAATCACAACTTCAAAATAAATTCAACGATGACGTTTCCGGTTTCCATATTCTATACAATAAAGAGTTCCAATACGTATGAAATCTATGATCAGAAATAGTGTAACACAAACTAAAGAGTTAGGTAATTAATCTAAATACCTCTGAAAAGTTAACATCAAAATAAGTTTGACCATGATGTATGACAAAAGACAAGAAAATAACTCGGTTAAGGAACCTTTAACTTAGAAAAATAAAAAATTAACAAATAATCAATAATGTATTAAATATTTTCATTTTATAAATGATTATGTATATATGGTATATATAAAAATCTGCAGTGCAGTTTGAACCGCATTTTAATGATTTAAAACTGCAAACCGCACCGCAAAGTGTGGTTTGATGAAAATACAAATCGCAAAATGTTTGCGAAAGCTCTAAACCTCGTGGTGTGGGTGGTTTGGCGGTTTAGATGAACTAGCTTATTTGGTACGTTTAGGGTATGCTTGATATACTAGTTGATAAGATGGTCGTTGGTTGATAAACTAGTTGTTGTACATTCAGGCTATGTTTGATAAACTAGTTGATAAGTTAGTTGTTGACTGATAAACTAATTGTTCTACGTTCAGGCTATGTCTGATAAACTAGTTTATAAACTGACTCTTGGCTGATAAGCCATCTATTAAATTATTCATGTTTTGGAGTAAATAAGCTAGATGACAATATAAATGACCTAAAGGGCCGTGACGAAAAATTAGTTGGAAAAATATAAGGGGCATAATTGGGAAAAAAAATGGTAAAAAACACCTGGAGCTTATATTGAAAATTAATTGAAGTAAGTTTCAAAAAGCTAGCTCTATCAACTAGTTTATGACTAACTAAACAAGGCTTTTACAATAAGCTTAAAAAATAAGCTAGCTTATGGTTGCCAAACACGGCCCGAGTGTTTCCAAAAAGTTAATTCCGACTTCAAAATTTAGAAAGAAAAAAGATATATGATTTTGACTCTCGCTGTTTATCTATGTTGTTCATAGATGACCAATGTATCTCTCTACTCGAAGAATTTTCCAAGGATCCTGAGCCCATTGTTTCACAGAGCTGTGAAGTTGCTCTAAGCATGCTGGAGTTCGAACGATCTGGCAAATCATTTGAGGTAATCAAAGATGATTTAATGAGAAGTGGTAGGCTAAACGCACACATACCTACTAATTTCTCCTCGGGGTAGGCAGTACGCTAAATGCCCCTACATATTGCTATATGCACACCTACCTACTAATTTTCTCCTCAAACACATCAACATCAAGTCTTGCTTTATATATTTTCAATGTATGATTTGATCTAATTCTGATATAAATAGGGGTGGTGCATATAGCAACACCCCAACGAGAAACTGTATCATTTTCAGCATGGTTGGCTTAATCTGCTCTGTTTTCTGCAGTACCTCTTTATGCAGGCACCTCAATTACAGGAGGCAGCATGATGGTTTCACTTCATTGTGTTTTTCTGCCATTTTTCTTAGCTGTTGTGGGCTTGACCCTGATCATTGGTGATGCCTTCATTCTTTTAAAGCAAATATACTTCGAATGTGTATTATTACCATATAACTTTATAAACGTAGGGTTCTCGAAAATATGATAACGATACTAGATGGTAGGCCCCTTATCGGATGCTCACAAAGTTGGAGTCTTTTCTTATTTCTTCGGTACACCTGCAAGTTGATTAATCAGATATTTTAGGTGTAAACGACATACGTTTTTGGTTTTGGGGATGTTATATAGAATATAATCTATAGTTGGTTTCTGAGATTTGTTGTTATTTGAGTGAGCCTAAGAAGTAATGGTTTGTTTGTTAGCAGCTCAATGAGTTTAACTAGACTTGCAACTTATTTGGTGATCTATACATGGTTATTTGGTATTGGCTTAATGATATAGAAAGTGACTTATTCAGTAAGCCTTTAGGGTGCGTTTGATTTGCGGGATTGGAATGGAATGGATTGGATTTCAAGGAGGGATTTGGAGGGATTTGGATTTGTGGGGATTTGAAATCCCTTCATGTGTTTGGTTTATAGGATTTGGATTTGGATTGAGTTTTTTTTTATTTTTTATTTGTTTGTTTTATAAAGAATTCATTTTTATTGGTAAAATAAAAATTTTTATCGATTTTTCTAAAATTATATATTTAATCATCAATTTGAAGTCTGGATCACGCTTTAGCAATGTTTTAAAAACCGGGTCGAACTGGGAACCGGTGAAGAGACCGGGTCAATTGCGATCGGGTTGATGTCATTTTATGACCCGGATTGAACTGGCCGGTTCTATTAAAAAACTGTTTGAACCGGTCATAACAAACCGGTATCGAACCGGTTGACCCGGTAACAAAAGTTAAAAACCAATAGTCCAATAGGTAATACGTATTAGCATTAAAAATCAACACTCCAATGTCTCAAGATCCATGATTTGGTTTAATCGTTATGTTTCGTTTTGATGTTTTTGGATTGATGTAAAACTTGTTATGTGTTTTTTTAATGATGTAAAACTTGTTGTTATGTGTATTTTTAATATTTTAACTCGTGTCATCAAATTTTTGGTTATATATATATATATATGTAGGAAAATGAAAATTACAAAAAAATTCTTGAAACCGGGTTGAACCGTGACCGGTCGGTCACCACACCGGGTCAACAAAAAAACGGTTTTTAAAACATTGCGCTTTAGAATCCTTCCGGATTTGGATTTCAAATCCAGGCCTAATCCCAAGGATTTCTAAATCCATCATATGAGGGATTTTAAAATGGTCAACGGATTTGAAATCCGGTCAACGAAATCCTTACGTGCAAACCAAACGCAGGATTGGAATGGATTTGAAATCCAAATCCCTTCAAATCCATTCCAATCCCGCAAACGAAATGCGCCCTTAGGGGTAGTTCTATGGAGAAAGTCAAGTTTTTCTTTTTCAAATATGTCTCTTCCAGTTAAAAAAACATATTCATTTCATCTATGAAAACCCTCCCAAACAAAAACTATAAATTGAGTTTTGCTATTACAAGCTTGGCTTTAGTAGGCTCTTACCTACTAAATTATTCTAGGTTATTTTTGACGATCTTTGTTAATTTATTCTATGTTAAAATGGGTTCGATTTTTTTGTCCATTGTTTTTCGAATTTTATAAAATAATTAATATATTAAATATGATTGAAATACTATTATTAATATATCAAAACAACTTTCTCAAACCTTTCCAACTATCATCAATCCTTTTTTAGCTTGTTGGATACAACCCCACATTCAATGTTTGATTTATAAAAAAAAAAGATAAATCCTATTAATCGTTATTCTGTTTGGTCGGTTTAAAGGCATTTGAAAAACTCAATAAACCCAATAATTGCAGATTCAGAAAGATAAGATGTACATGGTCTTTCTTCCGATCAACATAAATCCTTATTCTGTTTGGTTAAAATCTCTTGGTTATCCGTCGGTTGTATTGTAGTTGTAGGTTCGTTCCCCCGAACCACACCTTGCTTTTGTATGTACTCCCACTTCTCTTGAAATAGATACAAGAAACCAATGCATACGATTTCGGCTGTGAAAAATACGACCCAAGGTTTTATACTTCTTGATGTTCTCCTCTGATATGCCTGTAGCCCGGTGTATACGTTGATGATCCCCATAACGAAAACCGTGGTTCCTAGTACCCAATGTGCGAAAAACCATGCACTTCGCCTCTTAGCCTCCCTGTTACGTGAAATTCAGTTCAAAACACGAAAACCAAACGAACTCAGTATATCCCACCTGGAGGTGGGGTATGGGAAGGTAAGATGTATGCAGAATTGACTTCTACTTCAAAAAGTAGAGTAGCTGTTAAACCCCCTGATTGTGAAAAGTGTGACAAAGAGAGAAAATCGGCTTAAAACACGATCTCAAGAAATCTTTATGTGTAAAAATGCCCGTCATTTACCTTGTAGGACGTAAAAGCCCACTAAGTGCTTGCAAGAATACAAGGCCGTAAAGGGCTACCCCGATCCTCCTATGCGTGTTGTTGAAAGCGTTGCTGAAATTCTTTAAAGACAATATTGCTCCCGCTGTTACAAGAATTACTGCTAGTACCTACAATGGGTGCGTAAAACCAGACAAAACAAGATATCAATATCACATACACGGATTTTCTGAGCATGAATGCATTTCCTCAGTATCATTCAACAAGGGGCCCAAAGACATATGTCATACAGGAGGGATAAATCTTGATACATGCTAGTACTACCATGTATCATGTGATACATGACAAGTTTTCATAAATAAAACTAAGGACATGTCTGCATATATCCCACACTCTAACCCCATATCCCTTGGTGGGATATACTGGTATTTTTTTTTTTTTATAACCGTGGGTTTCCAGACGAGCTTATGTGCACGAATGGCCTGGAGTAATGGAGTAATCGCAGGTGAACCTCCATGGCCACAAGAGCTTTGACAGCGCTTAGATTCGAAACGCTAAAATGAGATTTCCACTACATCCTCTTAAAACCTTAACCGCCAAAACCCAAATGGTTATTCGATTTATAGGTGGAACAAAGGTTGATTTCGGTACTTTTTTTCTATTATAAAGCTAGAAAATTTAAACCAATGTGGTTTTCTTTCCCTTCAAGTATCAAGACAATCATTACAATAAACTCTAATTTCTCAATAAAACATCATTAAAGTCTTGAAAGCAAGATTTATAAAGCAATTAACCAACTTAATCAAAAGTAAAATGATTGAAAGAAAAAAAATGCATCAAATTAACCGAAAAAAACTTGCCTGAGTAGTGGCATGGATAAAGAACATGATTCGAACCCTTCTCCCACGTTCCTCTCTCTTCGACAATCGTATCGTCAAGATCCCGATAGGAATCAAGAAACCCATCGAAACCCAGAAAAGAAACCCGTGAACCACTATCTACACGAAACCCAGAAAAGATCGAAATCGAACAAGTTAACGCAAAGAAAACCATAAACACATAATCAAGAAACCCGAAGAAGAAGATCAAGAAGGCGAACAAAGAACCTGATGATGATCGTCGCCCACCATTTCTACGTCTTCTTGCGACGACGAACGAGTAACGAGCGAAAGTAGAACAAGAAGAATAACAATAAAGGTTGTATCTTTGATGAAATATTCCATTTGATATGTGGCTAAAAAGTGTGTGGTGTATCCCTCATTAGAAGCATAGAAATAGGGCTTGTGGGAGAATCTTGGATCTTTGTATTTAGTTAATCAAGATTTTATCTCATTTGATTGAACAAAAAGAAAGTTGAAAAGTGTGTTTTGTGATAAAAAAAAGTTGATGTTTTTGCATGGAGAATGATGGTTTCTTGAAGGGTTTTTTAGCAGTTGGTGTAATAAAGAAACAAATGGTCCCAAAGTAGATTGGATAATCTGAGGGGGGTCAGTGTTTTAGACCACTTTTTTTTGTGAAAAAAAATGGTGGAATTTTTGCAGAGGAAAATGGTCAGGATACAATGAGGATGTTTGAAAACAAAGAGATAATGTCAAAGTGGATATGTGAAATGTTCCTTTTTTTCAACTCATCCACTAGTTGGTGTGCTGAAATACAATAAAATCGGGTTTATAGGATACTAAAAATGTCTGAGTGTTCTGATAGATTGCTTTATAGGAGTAATCACTTATATCTTCTATTTAAAGGTGTTTTAACAAGTTTATATGACGCCTACTACAACAAAATTGGGTTTTTAGAACCACAAGGGTTGTGGCGTAGTGGTTGAGACCCCGGGGGATGTGGTGGAATATCCCATCTGCCCAGGTTCAATCTCAGACGTACACAACAATTGTGGCCACTGAATTTATCAGGACTGATTTCTTACCGTCAAAATTTGCCGGGATTAGTCTAGGCATAGCCTGAGACACCCTTCCAAAAAATTTGGTTTTTAGGATTTTATAGGACTTAAGCCTTTAGGTGTTTTAACAAGTTTTTTAAAACGTTTTTAAATTGAAGTGTCCTATTAACTATTTTATATGACACTTTTGAGAAGTGTTCTACAAACCCATCTCTTTGTATGACACTTTTCCAAATCATGTGTCATAAAATAGCTAATACGACATTTTTTTAAAAGCGTCCTAAAAACTTGTTAAAACGCCTACATACGTCATTGTAACAGTTTTAGATATGACGCATTATATTTTGGTCTTATAAATTATAGTTTATTCTTATAAACTTAAAAATCCTATAAAACACTTTGTTTTAAAAGTGTCCTAAAAAACTTACCGTTAAAAAGTCCTATAAATTTATTACAACGAATTTAGATATAACACATATGTTTAGCCCTACAAACCTAAGGTATGAGCTAGAAATGATACCTAAATTGCCCTTGAAAAGCTCATGCAACTTTAAGGGTAATGGAAAATGGAAATCTACTAGTGATTGCATAAAAGTCACATGTGGACCTTCCTCACCAATAGAGCCACTTATTTCTCTTCAAACTAATCATTACTACTTTGAGACTCCATAAATCCTATGATTTCACCACATGTCTCTTCTCTTTAATAATAAAAAGCCATAAGTCGTTAAGCCGTTCATATCCAAGAAAATTTGACAAAACAACCATCAAAAGGGTATTTGTATTCTGTAGATATCGTTAGATATGTATATTGTAAAGCTAGAAGTAAGAAAATTGTCCAAAATAGTCATTTTTAAACACCCCCCTCTCCAAGTTCAGTTTATAGCCGTTAGTCTACATGATTGACTGAAATAACAAAAATTTCGTAAGTAACACTTTAACAACTTGTGTTGAAGTATCAAGTATGGAACCTAGAGATTAGAAACCTAAAGGGGCTGAACCCATATGTATTAGGGATTCTTTAAAAGAACTGGATTTGGATACAGATTCAAACTTGGGAAGTAATATGTCATTCTACAACAACTGAGTTTTTACGATCATTAGAAATTTTTAATAAAAAAGCATTATAGATAGAAAAGTTCATTATATAGATTTAGTTCAAGTGCATTAGTAATATGAGGATGTAGTAATATAATGGAATTGATTGAAATATATATATATATATATATCTATACTACCTTATAATACATTTACAACAAACTCTTAAAGACAAGTTACCAAGCATAGAGTACCACCCTTTTATGCAACAAATTCAAAAAACTATGAAATACAACTCCATATGCATGAAGTACAAACTATTGATGCAACCACTACCACCACCAATATTGGGTCACTGCAAAAGTTTCTTTCTTCAATTCAGAGTTTTTCTCACCTAATCCATCTCCCGCTGTAAACAATTATCTACTTTTGAATTTCAAATTCAAAATTTCAAAATCTTTCCTCAAATTTATCTCCTTAAAAACACACAAAAAGGACAGAGCCTTTATTCATTCGTAGACCTGCAATCATATTCACGTTTCAATTTAGACCTGATTTATCTTGATTCAAACTCTTCTTTTCAACTCAAAATTTCAATTTCAAATCTAGGTATGATTCTCCAGGTTTCAAATTCAAAAACTCAAAATCATTAGGTTTCATGCTTCACCCCAAATTCATCTAGATCTGCTTTGTTCGGAATTTATTTTCTCTTATTGAAATTTGCAGGTTCTTCGAATCTGATCCGGTTTGTTATCGTTTTTTTAGGTCTTGAAGAAAGGGGGAATCATCACCATGGATACGACCCTGCAAGTTTGAAAAGCTCTCGTAAGTATACCAGTCTTTCATCTACACATTTAATTTTCTTTTAACATGTTGTGAAATGTGCGATTTAGGTTCTTCGAACGTGATATAAGTTCGTTTGTACAATCAGTTGGTATTTATGGTAGAATCAGTTTTTGTTATTCATGGTAGAATCGATTTTCTGTTCTTCATGGTAGAGTCAATATACATTCATCTATATATGGTACTGATTTTTTGTTCTTCAATTTTGTAAGAGCGCCAAAAAAGCTTCTCCATTAGTTTTTTTCCACTCGATTCTGGCTACGATTGATTCTCCCATGACAACAATTTAAATTTCAAACTTGGTGTTTCCATGGCAGACGCTCTATATCTCTAACGGGTATGGATTTATGGATATAGGAGCTTCAATGGGTATGCATTCTCCTTTTTCTATCTTGATCGAATATGGATTTATTGATACACGAAGTTGTGGGTTTTGTTACATTTATTGCTTACCCCCAAATCTTACATCTTTGTAGGGGCAATCAACAAGTAAGTTTGTAGCCATTGCAGATTTTATCCTCTTTGTTCAATTGTTTGCAGATATGTGCCTAACATTTTAACCCATTCCTGTTTTACAGATTTTTCATCAAAACAGGCAACATAACATAATCTTTTTTAACAGATGATTTAACACTTACCATAAGAGACCGATGTGCTTGTTTATATAATGCTAGAAGTAGTGATTTAACTGTTTTATTGAACTGCATCTGTGTTGGTTCATCATGAAAGTCGTGGCTAATCTAATGTTGTTAAACTCATTATCTCCCTCATTCACAAGTTCCTGGTGAATTTGTCCCTTCCAAAAAAATCAATCATAAAGACCATATTTTAAGTGAATCATTGCAATTTAAGATACGTTCTCACCTTCCTCCAGTGAACACTTGTATAACTGCAGCCTATTACATTGATGTAAGTCCCTCATTCTTTCCTGCATTTCCCTGTAAAAGCCTCAAAATCAACTTAATAAGATGGTTTCATAATCGCAACATTGGCAACTCTGATAATGTGGAAAAAAATAAGTAACCTGATGCTTTCATCTAATCTATGTTCTTCCACTGAAAGCTTTTGAACTTTTGCTTGCAACCAAAAAAACAAAATTTGACAAGTCATGTACTAACACTAACTGTGGCATATTTAATCACTGCAATGAAAAATGATCATATGCAAAACAACATCCACTATAGAGTGACATCATCCTCCATTGTAAGTAGGTACACATTCTGTTAATTTATATCTTGAGGACTATGATCTTTTCATCATGTTGGACCAAATGTGTGAAGATTATATTCAACTTTATTTATTGAGATTAGATAATTTGGACATTTTAAATGAGTGAGTGATCCCCAAATTGGTCCATCTTTCTCTCTTGTTCACACTCAAACACAACTGATCGTCAGTTTTAATGACAAAAGAGACCAACACACATTTTCATCCATTTTTTTTACTATTTATTTTCAAAAACAACTTTAAAAAATCAATACCAAAATGTTCAAATTTTAACATTCTTTTGAACAAACCGAATATAACCAACTCTTATATATATGGTTTATGCTCCAAATAGGTTTCGACATACCCTTGATGGGGTACATATATAACTATGTTATAACAATATTTTCCTTTTAAGCAATCCCACTACAATGTTTTCTAGCTTTTGTCCTTAACAAAAGATTGGTATTTATTTAACAATCCACTACAGTGTTTTCTAGCTTTTGTCCTTGGTGGGTGGAACTAATTCAAGCACTCAATTTATATTCAATCGTAATATCATCTTATATATTTATGCTATTGTTTTTTTTACAACTCTGTTATATATGGGAGTCGAATTAACAGCTGCAGTAGAGTGGTTTCTCAACATCCGGTTGTTATGGGATAGTTATTTCGATGGGTGTCGGTGGTTCTTATAGATTAAAGTATTACTTGTATTTGAATATTTGATCATAGAAATCAATAGAAGTTATTTATTTTGATTCTTGGATGACTACACCAAATCACTTGGGGTCGTTTACTAAACACTTACTGTGTGTGAAAATTGGGATTCTTAAACATTCTTCTTGAGGAGTTGGGGATATTCTGGAAGAATTTATTTAATTGTTGTGGATAATCTGGAAGAATTCCTTTATATTTATTAAGGCTTGAGCATAAATAGGCTCTTTTATTATAATATTAATGGTTGTTGTTTCAATGCATAAATAGGCTTAACTGCTTCCGTTGGAATATTTAATTTGGGACTTTCACGGCTGTTGTTTCAGTGCATTGGTCGTAGTCCAAACTGTTTTTTGGTTCTATATGATGTTTTATACTCCTATATGTGTTGGGATTGGTTTCTGGGAGTTATATATGTTGTTCCCTTGTTGTACACTTATGTGTTTAGTGCTACCATGTCCATGAACAAAACTAAGAATTCTCTCATATGGGGGCTGTTATTTTGTTTTTTCAAGCTTGGATCAGATCACTATAATGTTTTGGAGGCTGCTGCATATGTTCTATCTTCTGCCAATGGCTTATGGCCAAATTGGCTTTCAATTTTGGTTGTTTAGTGTCCATCAGATAAGGTCTATTCTCTATCATAGTATTTGGAAGGGATTTATTTTTATACTAATCATTGAGATATAAGGAGTTATAAGTGGGAGTTTATGGAGCAGGTTAATCGTTTATGGAGATTTGGAAAGGTTGTGAATCTTACTTTCTCTTAATCAATTCATTTTGGAGATTGGGATTTTGATAATTGGGATTTTGGTTCCATGTGATGTCCTATACTCCAGAAGCTTTTTGTTGTGGATCGATCTACAAGTCAAGCCATAGTGATGTGTGGATGTTTATTTTATTGCAACTTATACTCTAATATCTAAATAACTTTTAGATTTGTACAAGTACAATAACATTAAAATTGTAGGATTCAACAATTATTAAGTTGTTTGTTTATGGTGATTACACTTTTGTCAAGATCCCACATTTCTATCAACAACCACTCTTTGCAGCAAATTTTGCTCTAGGTCTCTATTAATCTCTACTCTAGGTTGATGCTTTATGTTGGAATATGATGAGGCCAAGATCGTAGGAATTATTCTTTCCACTTGGTGAAGCAATGTGTTGGTTCTTATATCGTCATGATGATCCTAAATACACTCGTTTTTTTAGTTTGTAATTATGGTTCAGTTGCACTTAATAATAGTCATTTATTTGTTTGTGCAGTGATGTTGTTAAGAAGGATGACTCTTGAGAGGGTAGCTAGGGTTGATCGCTGAAGAAGATTTAATGTTAGGGCACTTTATGTTTGTTGTTATGTTGTAGTTTTTAATGGAAACAATTAGTTATCAAAACTATTGGTTGTTTCGTTACAAATTTTGAGGTAAATTACTAGAAGCACTGTTGTTATTTTGGTTGTGTATATATCCATACATAATTGATATTTGTTCAAGGTCACAATGGTTTAGGGAAAATAAATGCAAGATGGTGAGGATAGTTTTATTTAGGAGTTGTTTATTAAATGCTTATCGTGTAAGTATTTACCGGGTCATTTATCTTATTGGATGACCATGTCAAAGAACGATAATCTTACTTTGTAAGAGTGATGGCAAGAAGTTAGAGTCTTACCCGGTAAGTGAGCATGATGACTCTTAGGGGCTGTTTGGTTGGTTTTCCATTAAGTCCTGAGTGGATAAAGTTGTCTGTGTGGATTAATCTGTCTGTATAGATTAGAAAGTTTTTTGTTTGGGAGGGTTTTTTCGTAGATGGAAAAGGGTGTGTTTTTTAATCGGGAATGACAGATTTGGAGAAAACTTGGCTTTCTGCATAAAGCTTCCCCTAAAAGCTTACTAAATAAGCCACTTTCTATATCATTAAGCCACTACTAAACAGTCATGTATAGCTAATTTAATAAACTGTGAGTCACATTAAGATGCTAACAAACAAGCCCTTACACTTTAGCACTTACAGGTAAATTGTTGCATAAGATGCCATTTTGATGGACTAGAATCTTATCCGGTAAGGTATATAAAAGTGTTGACTCTTTTCTGCAGTGCTTACTAGGTAAGCGTTTGGGTAAATGGTCTCTTAGTAGGTTACTACCTTACCGAATTAACATGGCAAGAGCCAAAGCTCTTACCCGGTAAGAGGCAAGGCAAGGAACAAGAGTATTATCCGGTAAGTGAAGGTGACTACTCTTACCAGTAAACGTTTATCGAGTAAGATTATTGCATACGTTACCATTTAGATGACCAAAAATCTTATCCGTTAAGGTTAGCGAAAGTGTTGACTCTTACAACTAAGCATTTTGGTAAACGACTTCTTAGTAGCAAACCTAATTCAGAAGTATTACATTTTATGTTGCCAGGTTAGTTGAATCTTTTTGGGGGATACTTTGTTATTGACCAGTTTCTTATCATGAAGAAATTGGGAGTGTATTATTAACTAAAAATTTTAGTGTTGGATGGGATTTGGGATAAGGATGAAAGTTATAATAAGTTGTGTTGAACTAAAACAAAATAAAAATATATTATTTGCTTTGGTCTTAAGTTAATAATGCGTAAAGAAATAGAGAAACGGGTTGAGCTCTATACACAGTAACATATTCAACATTAGAATCTAACTAATAACAATAGCAACACATTTAAGCTAAAGCAGAGTAGTTTGTTAACAAGCAACATGTAAAAACTGACCAAAGGGCCTTTGGCCTAGCGGTATTGGAGTCTTTGGGCTCCTAGGAGGTCAGGGGTTCAAACATCACCAAAGGTGAGAGGGTGTGTGAGTTTATTTGTCGCATTTGCCGTATAAATATTATATACTTAAAAAAACATGTAAAAACTGAAGTAGCACAACAATATGTTGCTGCCATATGTCGACCAAAACAACAAGCAGTTAGCATTGTCCAAACATGGGAGAGTTGGCTATTGTATTCAATAGCAAGAGCTAACATTCAACTTTATATGTTAGTTGACTTGCAAATTAACCACACAAACTCATGAAATAAAATCGAAAGTGATAAATAAACATGATTCAAAGTTAAACTAATGTTTCGGAATTGTGATTCACCCGCGCTGCATCGCGCGGGTACACTACTAGTATATTATATATGGATTCTGAAACCACCTAATCAAGATGACTTTTAATAGCATCTCCATCAAAAATTTCTCTAAAATAGAGAATGAAAACTCAAAATATCCAAAAAAGTTACTAACAAATTCTTTATTTTAGAAATTTCAATATTAATTATATCATTAAAATATTTTTTACATATATTAAAATTATAAATTTCTCTCAAATATCAAAGTGTAAGGGGGAAACTCTAAATAATGAAAAACCGAAAAGTACTCAATCACCCTTAGATTAGTTGATCTAATGGATGTGAGTAAAAGATGGTTACAACTTATTTTTAAATTTAAAAAAAAAAAAACTTCCATCCCCTATTTTTTAAATCAAAATTCGAACGAAACAAATTACATCGAAAAATCAATCATATTTTTTTCATTAGTTTAACTTCCATTTTCATATATTTTTTATTCAATTTTCACAATTTTTTAAAATTTTATTTATTTATCATTTTCCTCTAAACATAATCAAATCAAGGTTTTACCACCTTAGGCCCTAATTATCCCAAGATGGGCCAAACCTTTTTTTTTAATTTATAAGCCCATTCCTATTTACAAATAAAAACGTGAGGTCCGAAATTTTAAACATTTATTTAATTTTATTAACTTAATAAAACTGCATAAATCTATTTACATATTTAAAATTTGTAATTATCATATTAAATTTTTTACATATATTTTTATTATTCTATTAGAATAATAAATAAATAATATTGAAAACGCACAATATTAATATACATATAGATATGATGTTATTCGGATTTTTAATCAGCTAGCAATCACTACCTTACGTATTCTTTGTGTGCTACTCTATAGGTTCACAGTGTAACAATTCGAATCCCATAATAACATAAATGTATAATTACAACCCAAACGGTCTCAATTAAACTAAATGCATTATACTCTACTCAAATTTCCCGCAGTGATACACTTCTACAACTGAGATTTAACAACATCTACCGGAAACTTCGAGCTTCCACCAAGACTCTTCCACGACATCACCTTCCTTCTTTCCCTTGGATGAACTTCTAACAAAACCCTTACCTTAAAATGGTTTTAGTTTTTGAAAAGCAAGGGTTATCCCACGAGGTCTAGTGAGTTCCCCCTAGAAACAAACATCCACGCCACAAATAACATTTAAACAGTTTATAAACATTTATAAACAATTGACAACTTTAAAACATTAAACGCATAAACAACACATGTAGATGGCACACACTAAGGTCATGCACATCTGTGACAATGTGTCTGGCTCACATTGCCTTTAACTGGGACACACATCCCATTGGCATAAACGAGACACCCCCCTGACTTAAGCCATAACATGCCTACTTTCAAAATGTATGCATACATATCTTATCACATTTTAAATCAATTAAAAAACATGCAATTTCGTAAACATCCCTTGCGTTAAAATTCGTACATCAACAACATTTCGGTTAGAAAGGCTCACCTGTCGTCCTCGTTTAACTCCTTCTCTCTTGAGTTATTGACCCCCAAATCGAGCACCTACGTTTCAATCAAACATACATGAGTGATAAGTCACTCAACCAACCCACATAGGGTGACTCTCAATTCTCGAGACTCTCTAATCGACACCTCGACGAAAACATAACTTCCCGGACTATACCTCATTCGGGTTCTACCATGTCCGGATAAACATCATTCAGATCCCAACATTCTCGAACGCCCCCAACACCCAGTCACATATTTCACCCTTATCCGGATACCTCCCTCATCCAGACATCACCCAATCCGGATTCTACCTTTATCCGGATACCTCCCTCATCCGGACATCACCCGATTTGGGCTTCCTGCTTCCGAGTTTAGCCGATTCCCGGTTATTCTTATCCGGATTCTACCCCTTTCGGGTTTAGGCGATTATCGGATGGGGTTTGTCGACCTGCTCGATAATCCCTACTGTAATAACACTCCAAATCCAAACTCAGCCCATCCCAATTCGATTTTGGGCCATGAAAATGATCTAAATGACCTTCCTAACTTCACCTCGCAAAGATTAGTCAATAAATTATCAACCAATCCACAACTCCTCTAAATGAGGTTATCACTTCCCAAAATTACCACCAACAATCCAAATAATTCCCAGAGCTTAAAGAGAACAAGGGAGATAATCATTACCTTGAAGGAGATGACACCGCACATTGCTCCCAGTTCCAGGCTTTCTTCAAAATTTGCAAGAACCCTCGGTTCTCTCTCTCTCAAGCTGCCTCCACACTAATTAGGAAGAAATGAGAGGGTTTTAGGGATTTTAACCCTATTTTCCATAATCACACTTATGGCCTCTGAACTCCTATAATTTGCACCACTCACACTTAAGTTTTATTCTTTCACAAAAAGGAACATGGTTATTACACACTATTTGACATGTGACATGGACATATAAAACCTACACAAATAATCAAGATAACCCCTAAGTCCTGACCAAAGGTTTTACATGGCATGAGCATGGTGTGGCAGTGAGATCAAACCTTAAGCCTTAAGAGACACGATGATGTCATAACGTTTTTCAAGGCGTGACTTATAGCGGCAAATCTTTATATCATATATATATATAATTGTATATGTATATACACAACTGTTTTATACTATTACTTAATGAGTAATAATATTAAACAATTTAAATTAGCTTACATAATAAAAACTAAAATGTACCACACTAAAAAGGTAAGAAAAGTCAAATGCCGCATTACAAAAACCACGCATTAAGCCATGACATGCCACAAGCTTAACATGACGTCAGACACGAGCCTTGAGCCGCGACGCACCATGGCAGCTACTGTCACGAGTTTTTTTTAGAATGGTGAGTCATAGACAACATCCACCACATTGTTAGAACCAAGGTTACCAAACCAGAATTACCAAGAACATGTGTATATATTTGTGTTCAAAATCGTGTGTACAACGTGTAACCACAACATAAACCGTGCATGTATATATATGCAATACATCTAAATTCTTATCAAAACAAATAGAAATACTAACTTGAAATGGATGATTGGTTAAAAATTAGATAGAGGCACAATCCAAATCCCTTAATGGACTATTGACTAATTTACCAAGTCTTAGGACTTGTTTGATTGGTTTTTCATTAAGTAATGTATGGATAAAGTTGTATGTATAAGTTGATATGTATGTATAAATTGATCTGTTTGTATACAATGGGGAGATTTTTGTCTGAGAGGGTTTTTTCATAAATGAAAGGGGTATTGAAAGAGACAGGTTTAGAAAAAACTTGATTTTCTGCATAAAGTTTCTCCTATAAGCTTACTCAATAAGCCACTTTCTATGGCATTACCAAAATAATTATAGTTGACCGAATACGTGATCGAGATGTACGGATTTCGTAACAAACTACATCAATCAGGGACAAGGTTGTAGTAAATGTAATTGAGGGGTGAGAACCAGAAAATCAACACACCACAAAGACGAAAACCATGATTTACTTTGCAAAATGGAAAGTGTAAATATTTTGAGAGTTAATTAAAATTTTCGTCCATATGGTCATGAAACTCTATATATGTCAAAGATATGTGGAGATTATACCACATTTATTGAGATAAAAAAAAAACAATCTTGAAGCAACCATTAAAGCAAGTTCAATAAAGTTTGTAGATTGAAAACGATGTTTTGTATGAGTTGAGTTTTATTTGTATTATTTCCCCTTTTTAACAGATCTAATCTTCTATAAAAGTTAAATAAATTATGAGTTTGCATTTTGTTAATGAAAATGGAAATTCATTTGTTTTTGCAACCACATTTGAAGAGTATGCAATAAGTTTGACAATGGATATCCCCTGTTATGAGTTATAAAGTTTTTTTTAAGCGTGTGTATCTGAACCAACTTGCATGTGTAAATGTATATGTATTCCTTCCCTTTCATGATGCAAAGCATCAACTATATATACAAGGGTATCAACCAGTAGAAGGAAACAATATATTCTAGAAATAAGAGATTGATACAATCATTATCATAAGGAAGGGATTTACAGAATATGTAGAATATCTTTTTGCTATTATGCCCCCTCAGACGGAGCGGGAGGAGGGCGGACGCTCAGGCTGGAACGAAAGCGGGTGAACAGGTGGTGCGGTAGACCTTTGGTGAAGATGTATGCATATTGATGTTCAGTCGGCACGTGTAGAACGCGAATGACGCCGATACGAACTTGTTTACGAACGAAATGGATGTCGATTTTGACATGTTTGGTTCGTTGGTGCTGAACCGGATTTCTGGAAAGGTAGATGGCTGAAACGTTGTCACAATAGACTAAGGTGGATTGCTTGACCGGTAAATGGAGCTTGAGAAGAAGATTGCGTAGCCAACTTGTTTCGGCAACTGCGTTCGCGACCCCTCGGTATTCGGCCTCAGAACTTGAGCGAGATATAGTAGCATGTCGTTTGGACGACCAGGAGATGAGGGTGTCCCCTAAAAACACACAGTAACCAGAGGTCGAGCGACGAGAGTCGGGACAGCCGGCCCAATCCGCATCGGAATAGGTAGTTAATGAATGGGAAGATGTGGCGGAAAGATAAAGACCAGGATCCAAGGTACCCTTGATGTAGTGTAAAACTCTCTTGAGAAAGTTGAAATGAGGCTCGCGAGGGGCATGCATGAAAAGGCAGGTTTGCTGGACGACATATGTAATATTTGGACGAGTGAACGTGGGGTACTGAAGGGCCCCTACCAAGCTACGGTAGAGAGTGGCATCCTTAACCGGAGGTCCATCGGAGGCACTGAGCTTAGACGACGTGTCAACGGGAGTAGTCGTGGGTTTGCAAGAGGCCATGTTTGCTCGGGTAAGGATGTCTCGAGCGTACTGACTTTGATAGAGGAATAAGCCGTGTTGATCATGGGTGACGGTGATTCCGAGAAAATGGTGAAGAAAGCCGAGATCTGTCATGGCAAATTCACGAGACAAAGTAACAATAATCGAAGACAAGAGAGTCGTGCTCGAGGCCGTTAGTATAATATAATCAACGTATAATAACAGGTAAGCAATATGAGTTCCCTGACGATAGATAAATAATGAGGCATCACATAGACTTGATCGAAAACCTTGGGAGAGGACGAACGATGCAAACCGTTGGTACCAAAGCACGTGGTGCCTGTTTGAGGCCATATAGGGATTTCCGAAGGCGACAAACATGGTGAGGCCTTTCTGGATCAGTAAAGCCATGGGGTTGGTCCATATAGACTGTCTCAGCAAGGTCTCTGTGGAGAAACGCATTTTTGACGTCCAACTGGTGGATTGACCAAAACCGTGAAATGGCGAGGTTGAGAATGGTGCGGATAGTTGTGGGTTTAACCACCGGGCTGAAAGTCTTGTCACAATAAATACCGACTTGTTGAGATTTTCCATTAACAACTAAACGTGCCTTGTACCTTTGCAAAGAGTCGTCTGAATGAAAATTGTGGCGATACAGCCACATGCATCGAATGGTGTGAGCATCGGGTGGCCGAGACACCAAATCCCAAGTGTGATTATCCTGTAATGCATGATACTCGTCATGCATAACAGCGGTCTAATTCGGATCACGAAGGGCATCAAGGTAGGATTTGGGAAGGGGTGAGATGTGTGGTTTGGAGGTAACATGGAGGTTTAATGGTATGCGAGGTTTAGAGATCCCATGTTGGGCGCGGGTTATCATGAGATGGTTTGAGTGGTTAGTAGGCTGGTTAGGTGGTGTGGGTGACCTTTGGGAGGGAGCAACAGGTGGTGTGGGAATAGATGTATGAGGCGTATTGGCAGGCATAATGGTGGTAGGTGGGTTTGGTTCATTTGGGTTAGGTTGTTGAGGGATGGGCGGTGGTGATGGGATGGGTGGTGGTGATGGTGAGATGGGAATTAGGCCGAAAGAATCAAATAGAGAGGGTGAGTGGGGATCAAAGTTGTGATCGAGAAAGGAATAAGCTTTTTCAGGCTGGCGAGTGATTTCCATAAATGGGAAAACTTGTTCGTCAAAAGTGACATGGCGGGATAGAATGACCCTGCCTGTGGTGAGATCAAGGCACCGATAACCACGGTAGTTAGCGGGATACCATAGGAAGACACAACGGGATGATCGAGGGTTGAGTTTGTGGTTACGAGTGTCAGAAATATTTGGGTAGCAGGCACAACCAAAAACACGGAGATGCTCGTAGGTTGGATTTTTTTAGAAATAGAGTGGATGTGGGTGAGCGGAATTGGAGTATTTTGGTAGGCAGTATGTTGTGAATGTAAGCGGCGGTATGAAGGGCGTCAACCCAAAAGTCGGGTGGAAGTGTTGCATGAAAGAGGAGTGTAAGGATGATTTCGTTTAGGCGATGAATCATACGTTCGACTTTGCCATTTTGAGGTGAGGTGTGGGGACACGAGAAACGAAAGGTGAGGCCATATTGGTTTGCGAAGCTTTTGAATGTGTTGTTGTCAAATTCACCTCCCATGTCGCATTGAAAACTTTTAACACGTTTTTGGAATTGGGTGTGAACGTATGAACAAAATTGAGTAAATTTAGAAAATGTTTCCGATTTAAATTTTAATGGATATACCCAAACAAATTGTGATAAATTATCGATGAGTACAAGATAATATTTGTAGCCACTCTTGCTAAACACAGGAGAAGTCCATAAATCGCCATGTATAATATCAAATGGTGCCAACGTAACAGAGGTATAATCATAAAAAGGAAGATGTTTATGTTTACCGATTTGACAGGAATGACATAAAACATTTTGCCTAAGCTTATTACAAGAAATAAGGGAATTAATACGAAGGTAATCCATGATAGGAGAGTCGGGATGACCAAGGCAGTTGTGCCATAAATCGTGTAAGGAGATAGTTAGGGAGACCGATGGAACGCACACGAGATAGAGGTAGCCAATACTATTGCTTCGTAAAAGAGTTGCCCTAGTCTTGAGGTCCTTCATAGAGAAACCATTAGAGTCAAATTCAATAGAGACGTTGTTATCTTTAGTAAATTGGCGGACGGATATAAGATTTTTGATAATATGTGGAGAGTATAAGATGTGTTAAAGGTGAAGAGGACAGTGGGGTGTAGAGAGGGTGGAGGAGCCCGATCTGTGAACCGGTATTGAAGCACCGTTGCCAACACATATAGATTGGATATTTGTAACACCCTTAAATATGGAAATAGCAACTTATTAAAAATTCACTAAATACATCAATAAATAAATCACCATCGACCACAAATTATGACTTAACCTCAATACAACCATTCATTCTATACAAAAGTCTATGATAAAGACGGGTGCTACTAAAACCCCATAATAGTTATTATCTCCAACGTTGCGGAAGACTTCACCAACTACTTACATTTGCACAAAGCTAAGGCTCGACTCTTCATAGGATTGCTAGGACCAACTCCCAACCTTGAAACCTGATGCACATGCCGACAAATAAAAAGGTTAGGTTTAACGCCTAGTGAGCTCAAGAGTTTTTAACATATATAAAATAATCGTTTAAAAGAAAGGATGCGGCTAAAATCGTAGTCCTTCAATATGATACGTCTTACATGTGAAAACGACTCATTTTCCAATATTATGCATTTTAAACAAAGAACACAAATTTGGATGTTTTCCAAACCCAACCACTACAAAGATGATAATACCAATGTAAGCCGCCCATTTATAAATTAGCTTTAACCCAAAACTTACTCAAAGCATAAATATAACGTGAACTCTCCATTTATGAAGATACGGTTAAACCTTATATCCCAAGACACCCAAAACGCGGGTGGGGCATAATACTCATCCCACAAAATCAAGGGTAACCCAATAATACAAAACGTCACCGAAAACTTGGATAATAAAACTCAATACCCAAAAACAACACCTTTCGGTGACGGGGGATTCCCGATTCCATAAAATGTGATGGTCCACAAAGTAAGCCCATTTTATGTTGTTATGACTAGTCATATAAACGAAAGTATACGCAAGAGATGTCAGGCTCAGTAGCTTTAAACGTACACCCACGGAAACTCGAGTTCAACCCCGTCGGGTTCCTATGTCGAGCCCCTCATCTAATATCGTAGTACTTGAGCACGAAGGACTTATACCCACATCCGGTACCTTAACGTGCAACACGAAGGTCTTACACCCACATTCGGTGCCTAACGTGCCTCGACGTGGAAAACTAATCGTCCCAACGCCGGAAAATAATAAACCAAATACGGGATCATGACTCCCAATGCATCAACCGAGCCAAATAATACACATAAGGCCCAACAAGGCTCGAAGTCAAGCTATCAAAACTGGACAATTGTCCAAAACCCCATCAAAATAACAATGCCAAGTCGCAGGCTTAGCAACCCAAGTGACTCATTGATAAATGAAAATAACAATACGATAAAACGCACTCGACCAACGGATATGTCAACACCACGACCGAAAGTAAGATTAGTTCAAAACTCAACATTAGTTGAGACAACCCATTTTCCAAATGAACTTATACCCTTATAATTTTCCCAAATATCTCGTAACACAATATATGCATTTTCCAACTTTAACTGCTGATAAGAATGAAAATCATAAAATGAGACTATAAACATTCTTTCAAGTACCTCGCATAAATGTGTAATTAACACTTTACAAAACATTCCATTTCATGAATGATGCATAAGACCCGACAACAATTTAAAAGTGTATTTCGTTGACCAAGAATTTATTTATGCAATGAGACCTCAAAACACATTCATTTGTGACACATTTATCAAAATACCCAAAAATCCCAAATATGGGTATTATACAAAGTTTGTAAAGATTAAATACGTCAAATAATCAAAGATTAGCAATTAACCCAACATTTGATAATTTCATGAAAAACACATAAAACACTTTAAAATAGACATTTTGGCATGTACAACGTTTTCACAAATCAACTTGAACTCACCTTGCTAGATTTAAACTAAATCTAGATTTCACCCAACGAGCTCTTTTGAAGGCCGCTTGAATCCTCAAGCCGAAATCTTCTAAAACCTAGATACGAACATTTTATCCCATAAATACCCATAATCAATCATAAGAAAACGTTCTCCAAACATAAAAATACCAAGATCTCAAACAAGATCAAAACCCTAATTTCTCCAAAACCATCAAATCCGATATTTGAGATATCGAACCTTAAGAAATCACCAATGGAGCATTTATAACCTTATTACAAGAAAACTTACCCTTGAAGACAAGAGACTTCCGAGAACACCCAATCCAACACTCCAACCCGAGCTCCCAACCGAAAGAACTTTATGAGGAAGATGAAGATGGAGGTTTTTTGGTTTAAGGTTCCAACTAGTTAGATGATGAAGAATCATGTGGTTCAAGGGGGAAAACCATCAAAATGGGTTAGGGTTCGGTTTTAGTGTTTGGGAGAGAAAAGAGAAGAAGATGGAAGTGAGAAATGAGGAGAAAGGGTGAGAATTCGGACATTTTAGGAGACAGGGGCCGCGGGCGACCTTGCCACGCGATAGTGATATTGTCACTATCGCGAGGGCACTTTCGCGGGGAATGTACCGCGGGTGGTACACCCCCGGCGATTGTGCCACGCGATAGTGACACATGTCACTATCGCAAGTCACAATCGCGCCACACGTACCGAGCCCCGAAAAAGTCGAAACTCAAGATTCTCGCATGGGTCGACTCAAGTTTCGAAAGCACAACATTTACCACTCAAAAGATAGGCGGAAGGCAGAGAGATAACCAACGAAGGATGGAACTTGCTTTACGAAAAACTGGGTGTTACAATATTAGTATTAGAGGGAACTGAAATATTACCTGGGTTGGAAGAAACATGAGATGAAGCTTCGGTGTCCATGTACCATTGATTGTCGGCAGGTGGGGTGAGAGTCATGGCTTGGAAAGCATGGCCCAAGTCAGTTGGTTCCAAAGCATCGAGGGAGGTAAGATAAGCCTGACCTTTGCAGTTATGCGGCTGAGATAGAGGGGGTCCAAGTAGTGACTGTTGAACGGTCGGGCCTCGATGATCGGTTTGCCATGGGGTAGTCCAGCCTGGTTGCGTTGGATATGGGCAGGGAGAAATGGGCCACCAGTTTGGCCATGGATTATGTGGCCATTGTGGGAACGGCTGGCGGGTTTGTGGGCGTCCGGACCCGTTGTAGTGTCAGTTGCTGCCATGGGGCGGAGTACCACCGCCACGACCATGTGGAGAGCGACCCCCACATCGATAATTGTTGTTGGAGCCACGTTGGTTATTGGTTCGTGGCGGGGGTCGTTGGTTGTCCGAGGGACTTGAAAGAGTAGCAACAAACGTAGAGTGGGTTTGGGTACAATCACGCGCCAAGTGACGTTGTTGCTCGAGTTGGAGCATGCTACAGGCGGTATCAAAATTAGGCAGACTCTGGTTGATGAAGGCAGCGGTGGTGTCGAATTCGGAAGGCAGACCACAAACCAATTGTAGGACAAGACGTTGGTCATTGACACTACAATCAACATCGTTTAATTGATCAGCGAGGTCTTTGAGGCGCTGACAATAGGCATCTAGAGATGGCATTGACTTGAGAGTGAGGGTGTTGAACTCGTGTTCAAGGGCAGTAACACGAGAGCCCTTGTTGTTGTGAAAGAGGTTTTTGAGGCATGTCCAAGCCTCGTAGGCCGTGGACTCGGGTTCCAACACACGGACCAGAAGGTCGTCAGAGAGAGTACCATATAACCATTGAAGGACGTGCGCATCGACTTCATTCTAAGATTCAAACGTTGGGGTCCGTCGTAGTTGGTGGCAAGGTACCATCGATATGGTGGAGGACCTTGTATCCACGAGCATGAAACTTAAAAAGCTTTACCCAGGATGAGTAGGTGACCTTGGTTCCGTCAAGGACTCAGACTTTATGTTGTATATTGGTGACGGTATAGACCGGATGAAGAGGATTTTTGGGTGCTGGAGGAGTTTGTTCAACATTGTTGGCCATAATGAAGGTTGTGGACAGAGATGGTGCGGTTGCCGTAGCAATTTAGAATGAAGAGAAAACAAGCTCTGATACCATATAAATGTATATGTATTCCTCCCCTTTCATGATGCAAAGCATCAACTATATATACAAGGGTATCAACCAATAGAAGGAAACAATCTATTCTAGAAATAAGAGATTGATACAATCATTAACACAAGGAAGAGATTTACAGAATATGTAGAATATCTTTTTGCTATTAGCATGCACCTCGACTAATCCCAATGCCTTGAAAGCAACAAGAAAAAAAAATTAGAAAGTAAGTTAATGTTATTGAACATGGCTATGTAAAAATTTCAGTAAAGGAAAATAAAAATATTGTGACATGGATATATGAAAACATAATCGAGAAATTCCCATAAAATGTTCCAACAAACACAATTACATCACCACACAACCCGACCATCAATGGTCAACACATGCACGAACCATAGACCTTGTAACAGTCATATACGTCAGCTGGTGTTTGTGATTTACTAATTTTTGGTTGATCATAGAGCAATGAAACCGTGAAGTTTAGAGACCAAGAGCGAAGAAGAATACAAGTATCTTTAAATGAGGGTCAATGTAGTTAATGGAGGTCGGGAAGAAAAAGCAGGATACCGGCAAAAAGACGAATATGTCGTCACTTCAACGGGGCTAGTGTAATGGCCAAATATATAACAAAACACAAGCAATTATGAAAAATGTTTAAGTAAATGGATGATAACCAAAGTTTTGAATAAACCACGAGGACAAAAAATGTAAGAGAAGAGTTTAAAAAAATCTAACGCACTTTTACATTTTGAATGATTAAGAGTCCGTTTACCAAACGCTTACCCGGATAAGCGCTTATCAATAAAATTTAACACTATCACTTACTTAGCGGGTAAGATTTTAGTCCACCAAAACGGTATCGTATGCAACAATTTTCCCGATAAGCGTTTACCGGTAAATTTAACACTATCACTTATTTACCGGATAAGATTTTAGTCCACCAAAACGATATCGTATGCTATAATTTTCCCGGTAAGCGCTAACCGTGGTAAGAGTCTTCGCCATCACTTACCAGGGTAAGACTCTTGGTTCTTGCCTTAGCTCTTACCGGGTAAGATTTTTGTCATTGTCATCTTCATCCATAAGGTAATATGACTTGATAAGCGCTTACCCGGATAAGCGTTTGGTAAACGACCCCTAAGTCTTTGAACTTTTTTTAACAAATAAATATTTGAACCTATTGAAATCGAACAAATAAATCCTTGAACTTACTAAAATCGAAAAGAAAAAAAACTCAACAAACATTCATATTTTGAGCGATTAAGTTTCTTAACATTTTTTTAGAACAAATAAATCCTTACATGTCTAAAACGAAAAGAATATACCATTTTCCTATCAATGTATCAACAAATCAGTAATAAAGTACAATTAAACCAATAAAATGATTATATACCAATTCTGATATTTATTATTTAGACTCAAATGAGAATCACAATAGAAACTAATAATTATTTATTTTTCACATTCAAATAGCAATCACAAGATCATAACAACCATATGTGATTGTCATTTGAATTTGAAAAATAAATAATGGTTAATAAAAATGATGTTTGTTCTTCAGAAATTTTGATTCGTTGTATTTTGTTACTGATTTATTGATACATGAAAAGAAAAACGATATATTTATTTTGTTTTATAAATGCAATAATTTATCGTTAAAAAAATCCAGATACATAAGTATTCAAACGTTGGGTTTCTTTGGACTTTTTCCGAAACACTATTAACTCTAATCGAAAGGAAAAAAGAGTAGATTATGTTTGACAAACTAGCTGATAAACTAGCTGGTAGCTGATAAACTAGCTTTGCAAAACGTTAACATGTGTAACTTTTCAATAAGCTAACTTATAAGCTAGTTTTTGGTCATCCAAATATGTACAAAAAAAAGTTAGCTTATAAGCTAGTTTTTTTTTTGCCAAACAATGCCGTAAACTACAAAATTGGTTCCTGTGGTTTGTCAGTTATAACATTTTTCATCCTTACAATTTTGAAATTACAAGGCCACAATAGTTTGCAAAAACGTCTGGATTTGGTCCCTCCCTCTAACGGCCTTTAAGAAAACCCGTTAAGCCAATGGGTATTTTTTTTTCCACTTGTATCTCATTTTTATGTAATAAATAAATTAATATGTAAACTACATGGACTAAATATAAAACTTACTTTAATATATATATATATATATATATATATAATGATATAATATAATATTTATTTATATATAAATATACACATAATAGATATATTCGACGGTGAAAGTGTACCCCTCTTCCAGAACTACCAAATCGTCGGCCAATATCTCGAATCAACTTCAAACATATGTGAATGTTAACAAACATATGTGAGCTCTCAGTCCAACCCTTCTCTGATAAAACCTCCCCCACCCCTTTTTCGATGAACCCCTTCTTTGATGACATTGAATAAATCACATGGTTGAATCATGAACTCGATTAGGGGTTTATCATATGTTTCATCTAAAACTTACGCTAATAATCAAGAGTTTAGGGATTTATAATTTCTTCTGCTTCGATTTTGGGTTAAAAACTATGTGAACATGGGATGGTTTAGGTTCGAGGTTTGAAAACGATGTGAACATGGGATGGTTTAGGTTCGAGGTCTGAAAACGATGTGATCATGGGATGGATTCACCTCACCTATTAAGGTTTGGATTAAGTTTTTAGGGTTTTTACTTTTCAATTAGGCTTTTAGGGTTTTCAGGTTTGATGTTTGATTTTGGTTTAGGTTTTGACTTAGCTTTTGGATTTGAGGTTTTGATTATTTACGTTGGAGACAATGATCAACATTTCGCTAGAAACGATGATTTGAGATGTGGAACATGTGCAAATCAGGGGGGGGGTTAACCGGAGATGATTCCAAAATTCTAAGCAATATATATTAGTTAATTAATACTTTTTACAGAGTAAAATGATAAAATAATTTAGAAAGGGATCAAGGTAAAATTCTAAGCAATATACCCCCAACTAATTGGATTTTTTAAATGTCATTAGAGGAAGGGACCAAATTCAGATGTTTTTGCAAACCATAATGGTCATATTGTAATTTCAAAACTATAGGGACCCAACGTGTTATGACCACCATAATTTAGGCTAACATAGTGACAACAAGGGACCCGATCCATAACAAAACTAAAACCACAATGATAATACTCATAAGAGTAAATTACATGTTTGGTCCCTATGGTTTATGTGTTCTAACAGTTTGGGTCCCTACTTTGAAATATCTATGGATTGCATCATCGTTGTTTGCATTTTATAATGCCTTGAGTCCCTAAAACTAACTTCGTCCAAAAAATTATGTTAAATAAGTTAAGTAGAGGGGTATTTTAGTCTTTCCATTCCTTTTTTTAATTTCTATTAAAATAACAAGGACCAAGAATGCAATTTACTCTTTCATGTCATCTCCCCACCCCCACATGTTCATCTCTCCCACCCCATCTCCAGTTGCGTCTCTAGTGAAACCTTCCTCCAAATCCAAATCGTTGCCTTCCTCCTCCAACGACCAGATCCATACCCTCCCTCTGGCGACTTCCTCTTCCACGCCCCCTCCCTCCCTCCTTCCAACTTCATCTTCCACATCCCCCCTCTCCCGACGACTTCATCTTCTAGAGATCCAGACTGACCAGATACACGGTCGTCGCCCATCGCCTCCTCCTCCTCACGACCACTTCTCTTCCACCCCCACCACATGTCTCTTCGTCTTTATCACCACAAAAAGCTTGGACCCCTCTCTCGATCCTTTTCCTTGCAGTCTAGAACACAGGGACGACTTACATCTCCATCCCTTATCTCTCAATCACTTTCATCTTTGCTCTCCGTCTAAAACTCCCATGACTTACACAAGGACGATTTACACCTCTTGATTTTCGGTTTACATTATGGATTAGGGTTTGTATTAGACATTTAGGGTTTTGTTCTTTTTTTTGGAGATCTATGCTTTTCACCTTCAATTTAGGGTTTGTATTACACAATTTTTTTTTAATTTGCTCTTCTCCTCAATCTTTTTGTATAAGACAAATTTTTACTGTGTTGATGATGTTATTGATTAATGTTGACAACTTTTTACCGTGTTAGATGATTTTATTATAAATGTTTAAAAAAATTTAGGTTTTTGATTGTTGTTTGGGGTGTAGAATGACGAGGCAGGGGAAAACGAAAGTGTCAGATGAATAATTGCTGGAATAGTTACCGGAAAATTTTCATAATCAACAGAAGGGAGGAGGGAGAGGAAAGAGGGACACGCGACAATATCTTATTGGTGTTTATTATGTTTTTTAATTATTTTTTAATGTAAAATGAGGAAATTGCATAAAATGACCAAACTATCCATCACGTGCCTTGCACATGACCACTTTAACAGAGAGATTTCAAACGGAGTTAGAACTAGGGACCCCAATGTGTTATAAAATGCAAACCACAAGGATGTAATCTAAAGATATTTTAAAATAGGGACCCAAAGTGTTAAAACACATAAACCACATGGACCAAATATGTAATTTACTCTACTCATAATTATTTTGTTTGACAGACCCAATCTACAATTTCCACATAACCATAAGGACTAAATTTGTAATTTACTAAAAAAAGAAAAAAAAGAAAAAAGAAAAAGAACATAAAAAGACAAGTAAGAGGAACAATGAAACCACTCAAAAGGGTATTTAATTTTCTATTCAAAAAACAGTGAAAAAGAAGAAAGAAACCCCGTATAGTGCCCACTCTCTTCTTGTTCCTTACGAACAAAGACAGTGATAAAAGCTCTTAAAAATGGCGACTCCACCGAAGCCATGGAAGTCCGAATACGCAAAATCAGGAAGATCTTCATGTAAATCCTGCAAAACCCCTATCGACAAAGAAAAACTCCGTCTTGGAAAGATGGTTCCGGCCACCCAATTCGACGGTTTCATGCCTGTAAATCATTCAATCATCCTCACTCCATTTCCCATAAAAAAAACTTCTTCAAATAGATTATTGGGTTTCTTGATTTTTCGCATCTTTTTTGTGTTTCTTGATTTTGCGCATTTAGGTTTCTTGAATTTTAATCGTTTTCATATGTTGTAATTGCAAATGGGGTTGTTTGAATCTTGTTAATATAGTCTTGTATTTGATGGGTTTGTTTCTTTTCTCAATATTAACTAAGTTGTTTTGATTTCTATGCCAAAAAACCTAGTTTTTGTATGAATTTTATTGTACAGATTGAATACCCAATTAGCAATTGATCATAAAAAACCCTTTTTTTGAACCCTTTTGACATTTGACATCAAAAGTCAAAGTTTAAGCCCATTGAATGGAGATGATATTATTGATATATGTGGGTAGATTGATATTGGGTTTGAGGGTATGTTGAATCTTTACATGAATTGCACTTATTTTGCTCATTTGATTGTGTTTCCTTTTTGGAAGTTTAATTAGTTGTTATGGATTTAAACAATGTGTGGTTGTTTGATTTTTGAGTTAAGAGTTGTGATTCTGATTTTGTAGTTGTTCATGCCTTTGGCTAGATATTGAAATGCTTATATGTTTTTAGTTTTCGGTGGATCGATTTGTTAAGTAACCATTATACTTTTTGAAAATGCAAAAGGAATCCATTGTTGTTGGCGAAAATGCTTGAAATTTGACGAAATTTAGTAAGTATAGTGGTTGTTTTTTGTGCATTGTTGCCAACTATAACGGATTCTTTTTGCGGTTTTGAGAGTATAAGGGGTTGGTTAACACGTGATAAGTACGATGGTTAGAAAAGCTATTCACTTTTTAAGTTTGTGAGGTTCTTTTAAGGCGTATCGAAGCTTCTTTCCTCGTTTTCGCTTGTATTCTAGTTAGAAATGCTACATATCTAATCTTTTATGAAATTTTTGTTAAAAAGTGCTTAATTTTATGCATGTGTTTGGAACAGATGTGGCATCATGCGGAGTGCATATTGAAGAAGGCGAAACAAATAAAATCGTACGTTTTATTTTCTTGATACGTAGGACAAGACAATACAGAACAAAAACTTGTTATCCCACGTTTGGTGCGACATTAGAATGGGACAACAAGGACAAAAATGCAATTTATTTGGAACACAAATTAGGGAAAAGGGAAAAATTGGTAAATTACTAAAATACCCATGTCAAGTTAAATCCCTAAAACCTTCTTTCAAATGTCTACTTGACTCTCGCCCGTCAAGTCTGCATACCAAACACACCCTGAATGGTCTTTTCTGATTTCAAGAATGGATTTTTTCTCATTTTTTTGTATTATTTTAGTCCTGATGATGTAGAAGGCATCGAAACACTTCGTTGGGAAGATCAACAGAAGATAAGACAATATGTCGAAGGTGGTGGTGGTGGCATCGGATCCCCAAGTACACCTGCTCCTTCTGCTACAAAATGCACAATCGAAGCTTCAAAAACCGCTCGTGCTACTTGTAAGATATGCAATGAAAAGATTCTGACGGGGGAGGTGGGTAATTGGAATGAACTACTGAAAATCAAAATTTTCATGGTTTGTGGTTGTAAATGATTTTTTTTTGCTTCTTTATGAGTAGGTTCGTATATCTAGTAAGCCCGAGGGTCAAGGTGCTAGAGGCTTGGCATGGCACCATGCTAAATGTTTCATCGACGCTTCTCCAACTACTCAACTTGAAAAATTGGGTGGGTGGGAAAACCTGTCGGATTCTGATAAGGCAACCGTTGGTTCGTCGGCTAAGAAGGTTCTGACCACCAAAAAAGGTAGTTATTTATTTATTTATAAATTTGTGTCGTTTCTTTGTTGTGACAGGTTCAAATGAGAATCGTAAATATTTTGAGAACCCACTATTTTTTTTTTCATTTAATGATGAATGGCGTGATATAATCATGATGAAAATTACTCGTAATGAAAATAAATGATATTTATTGATTATTCAGGGTTATTCCTAATGAATAATACATGAAATACTATTAATTTTTTATATTGATGATGAATGGCGTGATATATAATCATGATGAAAATTACTCGTAATGAAAATACATGATATTCATGATAAAAATAAACGATATTCATGATTATTCAGGGTTATTCATAATGAATAATACATGAAATAGGTGGCTCCCTAGTTCTCAAAATATTTACAGATTCCATTTGAACTTTCCCCTTTCTTTGTTATGCTCGTGCGTGACCATTTAATGCTTGTTATTTCAGGCAAAGATGAAGTGAAGGAGGAGAAAGAAACTCTAAAAGGAAGCTCTAAACGTAAAGGAGCCGTTGACCATGACCAAAAGTCAAAGATAGCTAAGATCGAAAGTGACCCTTCGACACAAAAAACATTGAAGAGCGGCAACATTTCGGGGGATCGTGAATTGGAACCAGCCAAGTTGCATAGCTTACTAGAAGCCCAAACAAAAGAATTATGGGCTCTTAAAGACGATCTTAAAAAAAGTGTTTCAACAACGGAGTTACGGGAAATGCTAGAAGCTAATAATCAAGATTCATCAGGATCAGAACTTGACTTGCGTGACCGCTGGTAAATTCTTCCCATAAACAATAAAAATTGTAGTTTTTTTTTGTTAACTAATTCTTTAATGAATATAAAATCGATTCACTACAACAAAATCGGCTTTATAGGACGCCAAATATGTCTAAATGTCTGCATTATAGGACTTAAGTTTATAGGACCAAACAATTGTGCTTATATGTAAATGTGTTACAATAAGTTGATATACTGTGTTTGGGTGCCCTAACAAGTTTTTTAGGACACTTTTAAAATAAAGCCTCTGACTTTATTTGTAAAAGCATCTTAATAAGTACAAAGTGTCCTATAAAAAGACGTGTTCAGTAGATCAAAAAGCTAATATGACACTTTATTTAAAAAATGCCCTTAAAAACTTGTTGGGACGCCCAAAAACATTCTATCAATTCATTGTAACACTTTTACATAGGACACACAACCGTTTCTTCCTATAAACTTAAATCATATAAAGCAGTCTATTAGGACATTTAGACATATTTGGTGTCCTATAAAACCGATTTTGTTGTAGTGACTGTAAACCACTTATTTGATTAATCTTTGTTTATGATTAAAGCTCACATATGACGTATCTTTAAAGTAATACTTTCAAGCCTACATAGAGGCGTCGATATTACATTCATCAATAGCATATCGTTAAATACTTTTTGGATGTTTTTGTATTTTCTTCCATCAGCGCTGATGGGATGCTTTTTGGGGCGCTTGAAAGTTGCCCACTTTGTTCCGGGCATCTTCACTATTCCGGAGGTACCTACAAATGCAAAGGGTTTCTAACCGAATGGAGCAAGTGTGCGTACTCCACTTCCGAGCCTGAACGTGTCAAAGGAAAGTGGAACATTCCAGAAGAAACCAAGAATCAGTACCTGTTGAAGGTAGTCAAGTACTCGAATCGTGTTTTCGTTATATTGGGTGTAAAAAAAATCCTAACTTTCTTCCTGATTGACGATCTTTAGTGGTTCAAGACACAAAAGGCGAAAAAACCCGTTCGGATAATGCCTCCACCTTCGTCGAGTACGCCCGGAAAACTAGCGGGTAACGGAACGACTCAGTCGTCACACAGTGAAAAATTGGGGGATTTGAAAGTTTGTATTATTGGTGTTCCGGCTAAAACTATGGTATTATTTCTAGTATGTTTTTTCTCGTAAGATGTACTTAAAAGCACACAACTTTTTGACGGATGGTACGGTGCAGGATGAGTGGAAGACGAGAATTGAGAGTGTGGGAGGAGAGGTTCATGCGAAAATCAAGAAAGGTAGGTATTTCTTGCATAAAGATTCGGATTAGAATCTTGAAAAACGTCTTTATGCTCGTTTTTTGAGGTTTAATGGCTAAAATACTGCCACTTTTATGTCGATATGGTAGGTACCAACTGCTTAGTTGTAAGTGGAGTGCCGGAGAATCAGAATGCTGAGATGAGGAAGGCAAGGTAACGTTATGGTTTTTCGCTTACACCATCAGAATTCTCGTTATGTCAAAGTGAATGGGGTGGACCCCACGAATCTACGGACATGTTTTCGTTTGAAATGTTAAAAGGGCCTCGTTGATAGGGCTGTAAACGAACCGAAAGTTTAGCGAACCGTTTGACGGGAAGTTCGTTTATGTTCGTTTATTTGACAAATGAACGGACATGAACACATTTTTTTGTTCGTTTAGTTAAATGAACGAACATGAACAGTGGTCTTGGTCGTTCATTTACGTTCGTGAATGTTCGTTTATTTATGTTTGTTAATGTTTGTTCACTTATGTTCGTTTATGTTTGTTTACGTTTGTGTGTATATATATAAATATATTTATATATTATGATAAAATCATTAATTAAATTTTTAGAATTCCTTTTTTATTCCTCCAAAATTTACCTGTTTTTTCATTTTGTTATGTTATTTTTCAGGAATGAAATGATGATTAATGGTAGTTGTTTTTTGTTTATTTGTGTTCGTTCGTGTATGTTCATTTATGTTCTTTCGTTTAACATTTTAACGAACGAACATAAATGAACACGAACAAACACATTTTCTTAACGAACGAACATGAACACAAAATATTCCGTTCGCTTACCGTTCGTGTTCGTTTAAGAACAAGCCTCCGTCCGTGTTTGTTTGGTTCGTTTACAACTCTACTCACCGAGTATTGACTAAAATCTCGTTGTCAGTAGTATTCTTAAAACCGTGTTGATTTGAGCTTGACAGGAGGATGAAAATACCGATTGTGAGGGAAGATTATCTGGTTGATTGCTTTAAAAGACAGAAGAAACTTCGTTTCGATTTGTATAAGATCGAAGCAAGTGAAGAGTCCAAAAGCATGGTGACCGTTAAAGTGAAAGGGCGGAGTGCTGTCCACGAAGCATCGGGCTTGCAAGATACCGGCCATATCTTAGAACACGGAAAAAGCATTTATAATACGACTTTGAGCTTATCGGACCTATCCACCGGTGTCAACAGGTGGTTCTTCGAAATATTCTTAACCGTTTTCGATTTATCTTTGTGGGTGTCTATTATTTATGAAGTATTCTTTCACTCGTGTTTTTATACGCCTTGTGTGTTGTCTGCGTGAAGTTATTATATCCTTCAGATCATTGAAGACGATAAAGGTTCAAACTTTCACGTGTTCCGGAAGTGGGGTCGAGTTGGGAACGAGAAAATTGGAGGAGTCAAGTTGGAAGAGATGTCTAAGGCGGATGCGATTCAAGAATTCAAGCGGTTATTTCTTGATAAAACGGGAAACACGTGGGAGGCTTGGGAACAAAAGAAACTTCAGAAGCAACCCGGAAGATTCTACCCGTTGGATATTGTATCGTTCAATCTTCCCCGATTACTTTCATACTGACCCAAATTTCAAGAATCATTTCAAGAAATATTTCAAGAATCATTTCAATAAACATTTCAAGAAAAAATTCAAGAAACGGGTCACGAGTGCATTTGATTAACTTCCGCTAATGCTTGAACGCTTGATTTCGCAGGATTATGGGGTGAACAAAGATTCACAACCGAAGAACAAAGTTAAGGATGCGAAGAGCCAACTTGCTCCCCCGTTAGCGGAGTTGATGAAGATGCTGTTTAATGTGGAAACATACCGGTTAATATAATTCGTCTTTATTATTTTACTCTACATGCTTAAAGTGGTATTCTTATTTATTTATATATAAAAAAGTTTGAATTTTGCAGAGCTGCGATGATGGAATTCGAGATTAATATGGCGGAGATGCCCCTGGGGAAGCTTAGCAAAAGTAATATCCAAAAAGGTGCTGAAAATTGCTAACGAGTTTATATAAAATGTGATCGATATCTTTTACGTATCGTAACGGTATCTGTTTTTCTTCGTTATCTTCCAGGTTTTGAAGTATTGACGGAGCTTCAGAATCTATTGAACAAGGCAACCGATAACCCTGTGGTGAAAGAAAGCATGATTGTTGATGCTAGCAACCGATTTTTTACAGTCATTCCTTCCGTTCATCCACATGTAATCAAGGACGAGGATGACTTTAAATCAAAGGTACAGAAGAATTCATTTATTTTCAAGAAATGTCATCATGTGTGTGTGTATATATATAGAGTGAGGTTTAGGGGAAAACCCCTAAAAAATGAAAAACTTAGGAACACCTTAATAACCGTTCATCTGTATGGTATGCACATGTGCATACAAGTAATTGAAGATGTTTCATGGTTTCTATGCACGTGCACATGTGGATACTGGAAAAATTACTTACTACTTATTTGTATGCACATGTGTATACCGTCAGATGAACGGTTGCTAGGGTGTTTCTCAGTTTTTCATTTTTTTTGCAGTTTTCCCCTGAACTTGACCCTATATATGTATAGGAAAATTTGGTTGAGAACATGTTTTTCGTTGAGAACCCGGAAACCGCCTAGTGCACCACATGTCCAGATGAATCTTCATCATGAATAACACATTCATGATGAATATGGATGTGTTACTATGATGAAATATTGTTACAACATTCATGATAAGTAACAATGTTCCATATTCCTAACGAATATGCACTGTGGTGCGCTTGGGTGGTCCCCCGATTCTTGATGAAAATGAGGTTTCTAACGGAACCTGCCCCTATATGTATATCTATATCTGATTAACGTTCTCTCTATGTGCCTCTCTCTATTGTAGGTTAAGATGTTAGAAGCACTTCAGGATATCGAAATAGCTTCTAGGCTAGTAGGGTTTGATGTCGACAACGATGATTCACTTGACGATAAATATAAAAAACTTCAATGTGAAATGGTTCCTCTTCCCCACGATAGTGACGATTTTCGGTTGGTTGAGAAGTATCTCCAAACTACACACGCCCCTACACATACGGTGTGTCTACTTCCCCCCTCTATATCTCATAATATACGTTGCAGAAACATCTGAATTGCAGTTTCTTGGCCTTTTTCGTCTTTTAACATATCACCTGTACTAAAAGTTGGCGTTTTTCTTAGGATTGGGCACTTGAACTTGAAGAAGTTTTCACGGTTGAAAGACAAGGGGAGTTTGATAAGTTTGCGCCTTATAAAGATAAACTCAAGAACAAGATGCTCCTTTGGCATGGTAGGTTTGAAGTTGCAGCCTCGTGTGCAGCTGCTAGAAATTGTTTATTGTTGAGATGTACTAAAATATGTTGTTGTTAATAGGTTCTCGGTTGACAAACTTTGTCGGTATTTTAAGCCAAGGATTGAGGATAGCTCCTCCTGAAGCTCCGGCAACTGGCTATATGGTTCATTCTCCATCTTTACACACACACACACACACACACATATATATATATATATGGATGCATAATCATTTACAAACCCAATAAATCTTACAAACTTATGAATTGGTTTTCATGTGTTTTCACATATGAAACATGTGGCAAATGCAGTGTTTATGCAGTGATGTTTCGTATGTGTAACGTTCAACATTGTTTTGTGTGTGGGAAAAGACAAGTCATTAATGTTTCACATATGAAAACACTGCATTTTCGCACATGTTTCATATATGAAACAACACACGAAAACTGGTTTGTAAGTTTGTTGTACGAATTATTGAGTTTATAAAAGGTCCCTCTATATAGGGAAGAGTTCAAACGAGAACAACTTCATATTACGAAAATAAGAGAACATCCTTTTACTATAGTCAATCACATGTGATACTATAGTCAATCACATGTGATACTGTATTCCTACATGTGATACTAAATCAGAGACATGGGCGGCCTAGGTCGCTGTGCCAAGTCACCCACACACCACCTCCCGTGTATTATCACAGACAAGGGTGTTCTCGTGTTTTTGTAAAATGGAATGTTGTCGTTTGAACCTCCAATATATATATATATATATATATATATATAATATATAATAGGGAATAGTTTAAATGAGAATCATAAATATTTTGAGAATCTCAAAACCAACTATTTCATGTATTATTCATGATGAATAATCATGAATATAACTTATCATGCATTTAATTCATGATATAATGTATTTTACCATGAATATCATGCATTTTCATCAAGAATATCATGTATTTTATCATGAATATCATGCATTTTCATTATGAGTAATTTTCATCATAAATATCAATTGCGTTAACATGAATAGTTGGTTCCTTCTTTCTCAAAATATTTACAATTCTTATTTAAACCTGCCCCATATATTACAATCCACATTTGTTTGTAAATGGATTGTGCGACCGATCTAACGATCAAGAAAAAATTCTCTTCTAACTTGTGTAGTTTGGCAAAGGGATTTACTTTGCTGACTTGGTCAGCAAAAGTGCTCAATATTGTTTTACCGACAAGAAAAATCCCGTCGGTTTAATGCTACTAAGCGAAGTTGCTTTGGGGGAGATGTATGAGCTCAAGAAGGCGAAGGTCGGTTTTTCATAACATAGTTCCCATTTTATAACAATATTGCACACTTCTTCTCTATGTTGTAAACCAAACCAAAAAAACGAGCCCAGTATATCCCACCTGAACGTGGGGTCTGATGATGGGATGTATGCAAACCTGTCATCTGCTCCAAAAAGTAGAGCGGTTGTTTCTGTGAAGACCCGCAACTATTTCTTTCCTATGTCGTGTTATGTGTAATTTTTTTTTCTTTGGTATTTTGCTTGTCAAAGCCGACGTTTTTAAGTTTATTATTTATTTTTGTAGTATATGGATAAACCTCCAAAAGGGAAGGATTCGACTAAAGGGCTTGGCAAGAAGATCCCGAATGAGTCTGAACACGTTAAGTGGAAGGATGACGTTGTTGTGCCTTGTGGAAAGCCGGTACCGTCAAATGTTAAGGCATCTGAATTGATGTATAACGAGTACATCGTCTACAACGCCAATCAAGTAAGTTTGATATTCTTTTACGTTATCGGAAACTTTTTTTTAATGTAAAATGTTTTTGCCCGACTTTTCTATACTCGAGAATGAGCATAACGTGCTTAGGGGCCGTTTACCAACACAAATCGGGTAAGCGTTAATTGAGCAAGGGGTTGTTTACTTATAGCTTAGGCATATTTGTTAGCAGCTTAATGAGCTTAATAAGACTCCAACTTATTTGGTCAGCTATACATGATTGTTTGATAGTGGCTTAATGATATAAAAAGTGGCTTATTCAGTACGTTTCCAGGGGGAGCTTTATGCAGAAAGCCAAGTTTTTTCCATACCTGCTCCTCCCAACTAAAAAATATGTTCCTTAAAAAACCCTCCCCAAACAAAAACCTTCTCAATCTATACAGAAATCTATACAGACAGATTAATCTACACAAACAACTTTATCCATAAATGACTTAATGGAAAACCAACCAAACAACCCCTAGTGAGCTTGATGGTTTGGGTGGCATATTCGCTCAGCATATAGGAGTGTTTATTTACAGCTTAATCGTTAAGCTATTAAGCAAAAATGGCTATATGGAATAAGCCAGGGCACCTCACTTGTCCCCGTTAAGTCATATCAAACAAATTTTACTTAGAAATACCCCTGAAATAATCGAACCCTCTTTTTTTGCCTCCCTCAAACCCATCGGTCTCTCGTGTCTAAGACCTTAGACAAATAAATTTATCCAAACAGACAACTTAGCTTAGGCCATTAAGGGTTTAATGGAAAAAAAAGTAAACAACCCTTAACGGTCCGAGTAACAAATTCTGTCTGGATAAGCACCGACTGAAAATGATTGTTTACCAAACATTTGGGTAATCACCGACCGAAGTACATACCGAGTCGGAAAGCAACCCCTTTCTTACTCTTACCGAGTCAGCATCTCGGTCAAAGTGTGTTGTTTCTTAGCGGGTAAGCAAGCACCTCTTACCCAGTAAGAGGCAGTCAACAGGTAGTAAACAACCCCTTAGATCCTTACCCGTTTCCGTCATCTACCATCTACATTTCGCAATCCCCATTTATTTAGTGTCAAGAGAACGAATACATGATCATGGGTTCCCTTTAACGTAAGCAAGAAACGGAAACGAGACCCACAAAATGGAAAAAACTTAGACGGTCAAAACGTTAAAGTTTGGCGTTTCTTGAAACCGTGTAGACAAATTAAGATTCCCGTATAGCAGTTTTTTTTAAATATCTTTTCTTACGATGAACTTGGCATTTACGTGGTCGATTTGTATGCATCCATGGCTGATAAACTCGATTCTCGATGTGCTAAATTTTCAGGTGAAGCTGCAGTTCTTGCTGAAGGTGAGGTTTCATCACAAGAGGTAAAAGAAAGAAAAACACAAAAGCTGCAATGTACAAAAAGGGTAACCTTTTTCTTTTCTTTTAGTAGTACTTGTGTTTCTTGGTTAAGTAAACCTTCAAGATAGTTAATTGCTTAAAGATCTCTTTTTGGGGTTTGTTTGGAGATCTAAAGCAAAGCTTTTGGTGATGTAATTGCAAATGCTTTTGAAATTAGACTGAATTGAATGTTTGGTTCGTAGAATGTTTTTGGAATGGATGGGATGTGTAAAAAGAATTGGAAATTATTGGAAGGGGATTGAATCGGGTTTGACTAGGGGTGTAAACGAGCCGAGTTGAGTCGAGTAGCAGGTTATTCGAGCTCAGCTTGTAAAAATAATACTCCATCCGTCCCAAAATAAGTGTCTACACTACTATTTTAGTTTGTTCCAAAATAATTGTCCATTTTCAAAAGTAAATGTTTACATTCCCATTATAATTAAGGAGAAAATTTCTCTCTGTATAAGGGTAAAACCGTTCTTTTGTTAATTAAAAAATGTAATAATTACACGTTCCTAAAACCGCGTGCCTTTTTCATTGTGGTCATTTATTTTGTGACGGAGGGAGTATCAGGCTTGAGCTCGATTAACTTTGGGTTCGAGCTCGAGCTCGAATATTTTTTCAATGTTTGAGCTCAAACTCGATGCTCGTTTATGAGCTCGAATTCGAGATCGATTAACTTGTTTGTTTACTCAAGTTTGATGATTTTATATTTTTGATTATATAATTTGTGAACATATATATAGATATGTTTGGTTTCGAAAAAGTGTATGCTCGAATGGCTTGGTTCGACTCATAAAGTTTAATCGAGCTTTCGAACGAGTCTAGTCGAGCATTGGTATTATGGAGCTTGACTTGTTAAGTTAAGCGAACTTTATTGTGTTCGAGATCGACTCAAGCTCGATAATTATTAAGCTCGAGCTCGAGATAAATAAGCCCGGGATAAATAAGCTCGAGCTTGAGTAGCTTGTTAAAAGCTCGACTTGTTTACACCCTGGGGTTGACCACACGTTTTGGTTGGCAAGAAATGAAATAGAATCTGTTGAAGCTAGGGGTGTAAATAAGACGAGACAACTCGCGAGCTATTTGAGATCGACTCGGGTCAAAACTCGACTCGAATAGGCTCGACTCGACATACGAACGAGTTGAGTCGAACGACCTGATACTCGACTTGACAAGCTCGTGAGATACTTGAATATATATTACATATATAATTAATTTATATTATAATTTATAAAGTATAATGTAAAAAATTTAATAATAATTATTTTAATACAATATATCAATGTTAAAATAATAAATCAAAATTGAAAATTTAAATAAAAAAAACTCTAAAAAAGGAGGATGAGAAGTGAGAAGAGAGACTTTCTCCCATCCTTAGGTATGGAAATGGGGTGGGGACCTCAATCCCCATCCCCGTCCCCAATCCCTCATCTTCATCCCCGTCCCCGTCGGGGAATATGATCACATCCCCATCCCCAACGGGGAACGGGGATCCCCAATGGGGAAACGGAGATTTTCTTTTTTCGTTTATATAAGCTATTTAAATCAAATATATGAGACACCGTACATATTTAAATATCACATATTTTCAATAAACCTAAAATCGAAAGAAATTTAATTTAGTATAAAAATCACAACATCATATAATAATTAATAATTTAAAACCAAAAGAAATTCAACCGAATTCGGAAAAAAAAAACTTAACTTCAAACGTACCAAAGGATATTGAGTGAGATTCAAAACCATATCGAGTAATTGTATTTTGATTGACATCCAAAATACATACTAACATCCAAAAAATAACAATTTTATATTATAAACCTAGTTAGGAAATTATGAATTATCGATTTAGTTTAAATAAATAATATATCAAATATTAATTAAAATATAAAACGGGGGGCGGGGCGGGGAGTGCGATACCCGTCCCCGTCTCCATCCCCGTCCCCGTCCCCATCCCCGGTTTAGCGGGGAATCCCCATCCCCGATCGGGGCGGGTGGACTGGGTTCCCGACGGGTCGGGGCCAATTTCCATGCCTACCCATCCTACATTAGTTTCTTAACTCTTTTTTGACTCTTTCCTCTAGTATATATACGTAGGGGTGCTCAAATTTTCGACCAACCCGGTCAACCCAACCCGAAAAATCGCAAAAAAAGTCAAACTGAGGTAACCTGATGCATAATCGATACAAATTTTTTCCAAACCACATCTATTGGGTTGGAAACGGGTTGGGCCTAAAGTAACCCGACCAAAATTAGTACGCTTTTACCTTTTATTTTATTTTATAGTTTTAAACTTTTAGCGACTCTTATTTCTATCAATTCTCAAGTCTTCCTATCTTTGTCGTAGTTTAGATTTGTCTACTAGACCACGTCGATTAAAATCGTCTAAACTTCAAGTCTTCAAAAATATTCAACATTGATATAATCAAGAGACAAAACATACTCTTATTCTACTCTTTCTCTTCTCTTATTTAGCCTTATTTTTATATTTCAATCTGACTTTAGTTTTTTTTAAACAAAATCACTTAGTTATATTGTAAAATGATGTATTAAAGTTTCAACCCGACCAACCTAACTCAACCCGCACGGGTTGGGTTGGGTTGCACTTTTGATTGGGTTGGGTTGCACTTTTGATTGGGTTGAGATTTTTCAAATCGCAAACATTGGGTTGGGTTATTGAAGTGCCTTCAACCCGGTCAACCTAACCCGCGAGCAACCCTATATATATGGGTAAGCCTCCACCATTTTCTTTGCATTCTTCTACTAGTGGCTTGAGCCTCTTTGCTTAAGCTAATGGCTTGAGCTAGTGAAAGAGTTTTATAGGAGCACACTATCAAAATAGGTGCACCTTCTTTTTATTTAAGTTTATATATGTTTGTTTTTAGTTTTAACTTGACGAACATAAACGAACAAGAACATACCTATTTCCTTAACGAACGAATACGAACACTAGTTCGAGTTTGAGCTTGGGAATTGGTTTGAGTTCGAGCTTCAAACGAGTTCGAGTTCGAGCTTGGAAATTGGTTATCGAGTCGAGTTCGAGCTTGGATTTTCACTACTCGCGAGCTTCCGAGTCAAGTTCGAGCTTGAAAACTTTATTTCGAGTTCGAGTCGAGTTTACTGATATGTAACACCCCAATTTCGAAAGATTCGTTTCAAGTTAATATAGAAATCGGTAATGTTAAGGAAAAAATGGGATATAAGATTTTGGACTTGAATCCTAGATTTTATAGTTTTGATGGATGAAGAATTCAATTACGAGTCCAACGGTTCTTTCCGGAGCAAAATCGGGGCTATAACGAAGAAGTTACGGCCAAAACAGTGAACGGGTAGAAAACCGGGCGGACAGTGCATTACGCGACTTGTACCACGACTTAGAGTCAACCGCGCGACTTATGGGAAAGCAGGCGACTTGTGCCGCGACTTAAAGTCGCGGCATAACCCGCGACATGCACTGTCGAGATAAAACTCGATTTTCAGCCATCAAGCCTCATTCCTCATAACCCAAACCCTAAATCTTCTCCCCTTTTCTCTCCCAAACCGACCCAAACCCCAAAATCGAACCCTAACCCATTTTGAGGGTTTTTCCTCCTTAAACCACATGATTCTTCATCATCTAGCTAGTTGGGATCATGTACCACAAAACCTTCATCTTCATCTTCCTCACCAAGTTCTTGGGGGTTTCATCCAACCCTTTTCATCATTTGAAGATTGAAAGCTTATGGTTCGTTTTGGTGACCTACAAGTGTTTTGATTGGTGATTCAAGCTTTTGGTTGAGGTAATCTTCTCCTTCTTCAAGTATTGAAAACTAGGTTTTTTGGTATAAGATGAAAAGTTCATGTAAATACTTGGGAAGTATTTCTAAAGGGTTGAATATGATTATTTATGGTTGGAAATGTGTGGATCTAGGTTTTGGATGCTTGAGTTGAAGAGTTGGAATGGATGTCTTCGGAAATCTTTGGGTGAGGTCGATGCTTTTGAAGGCTAATGGTTGGGGATTGAAACCTAGGTTTAACTTAACCTAACAAGGTGAGTTCAAGTTGATTTGTGAAAACGTTGTACATGCCAAAATGTTTATTTTAAAGCATTTATGTGTTTTACATGAAATTATTAACTGTTGAGTTATTTGGTAACCTTTGATTATTTGAAGTGTTTAGCTTATTAAACCTTGTAAAACACCACATTTGGGATTTTTGGGATATGTTGATAAATGTATTACAAATGAACATGTTTTGGTGATTTATTGCATAAATAGGTATTTGGTCAAAAATGCACTTTTAAGTGTTTGCCGGGTTTTATGCATCATTCATGAAATGAGATATTTTGAAAAGTACAAAGGTGTGAGTCCTTTGGTTTTGGGTCATTCCCGACTTTGGGAAACATTTCAGAAATGGAAAATCCTTTTTGGGTTTTGGGCCAAAGGCCAATTGTGATTTGAGAAACAAAGTTTTGGGAAAGATGTATTTTGGTTTATGTAACCACTTTGGCTCTCGTAATTTAGCCAAACGTTCATTATGCCTTTTGGGGCTTGGTTTACACTCAAATGAGTCTTTGGAACATTTGTTCACTTTTGGTAGCTTGTTAAGGAGCCTTGGACGTATGGTGTACTTAGTTGCATCTTATTTGAGAGTTACATGTTTTGAATGCGTTAATTCATTTTTTTTGAGTTATGTAACGTTTTAGACTGTAATTCATTGGATCCATAGGCATATGAGTCAGTCAGTTGGTTTAGTGGGGACTTTATCCCCGTGTTGGGACTGGATATTGTTTAGTGGGGACCTTATCCCCGTGGTTAGTGGTTGGACTCGATAACCGCGTAACCTTCATTGAGGGCTCGAGGTAGATATTGTGGGTGGTTGAACTCGATGCCCGTTTGTAATCCAGTATGGTTACTCATCGTGGAATTTAGTGTCCACGTTTGAATTCTAGTGAGTGGTCCCCAAGTCATGTTGTTGATTATGTAAGCTTGCGGTGGTGCTCTGGAGGAGCCGTATACGGAGCTAAGTCTTACGGTGGTGCCCAGAGTGAGCCGGATACGGGGACTTGTGACTTTGTGGTGAGACTCATTAGAGGTCGAGTAGATACTAGGATCAGTGGTGTCTTGCGGTGGTAGCTCAGATGAGCCGGATACGGGGAACTATGGTCTTATGTGAAACTCAAGAACATTGATAAGTGGCCTAACTTTGTGTGCCCGCCACATTTGATGGAATTCGGGTATCCCCCGTCACCGAAAGGTGTTGTTTTTGGGTATTGAGTTTTATTATCCAAGTTTTCGGTGGCGTCTTGTGTAAATGGATTTTATCCTTGATTTATGGGTTGAGTAGTTTACCCCACCCGTGTTTTGGGTGTTTCGGGTTACAAAGTTTTAACCGCTTTGTCATAAATGGAGAGTTCGATTTCTATTTGCGTTTTGAGTAAGTGTTGGGTTGCATTACTTCATGAAATAACGTTTGGCATTGAGGCATCCATTTATAAATTGCATATTATTGGAATCGGGTCGTTCTCATATTTAAAGTAAATCATTTTAAATGATCATGATTTAAGTTGCATTATTTCCGTTTAATGGATTTTATAATCATGATGAAAACTCTTGAACTCACTAGGCGTTAGCCTAACTCTTTTTATTTGTCGGCATGTGCAACAGGCTAAGGTTGAGAATAGTGCTAGTGACACTGTGAAGCGATGAGTGCTAGTTGTGTACTCGAAGAGGTGATTAACTTGTCGAAATCTTCCGCATTTATACTTGGAGATAACAATTGTTATTGGGTTATAGTAGCACTCGACTTTAGTTAGTCTTTATGTAAGACTTTAATTTTGTTGCTGGTTAAATCTAGAAATTTGTATTTCAATTATGGAATATTAGTATGAGATTTTATTACCCTTTAAGGTACTTTTGAAAGTTTTTATTTAGTTGCTCTTTCCAAAATTTGAGGGTGTTACATGATACTCGAGCTCGACTCGCATCATTTACACCCCTAGTTGAAGCAATTGGATTCTTTGTGTTTGGTTTGCATAATATAACTTCAGAATTGTAATGAAATAATGACCAAAATACCCTTTTATGATGTTTTTGTACATTTTTATTTGCCTAAATTATAAGCGACATATAATGATAAAATTGTTAATAATATTAATTGGTGGTGGCGACATTAACGACTGTAGTAGTGGTAGAGGCCATGTGAATTGATCTAAAAAATCCCTCGTTAGGCGGTGGTGGAAGTGGTGGTGGTGGCTGCAACGATGTGGGGGCGGTGGTGGTGGGTGGGGTTGTTAAATAGGATTCATACGCTATATTTGTATTTTCAAAGTCAAATTATGAAATCCTTGACATTGACCAAGAAATAGAATTCAAATTTCTTGATTTATTCATAGGAATAATCAAATCCCACTCAACAACGGAATTTGGCTGAATTCAATCAATTTAATTTGCAAACCAAAAAGTTTGGTCAAAAGAATCTGTCATTTCAATTCCATCAAATTTTTATTTGAATTCTGCAAACCAAAACCCTCTTAAATATTTGACAAAATGGTACATTCTTATCTTTGGTTCATGAATGTTATCATTAAGTTCGGTTAACGTATATACACCCTTTCTAGAACTTACATCTGAATAAGGTATACTGAGTACGTCAGTAGAAATTGTCTCATTTTAAATTCTCAATGGTTTCAGTGTCCATGAACTCATCATTTCTTCTTGTGATGCAATCTCTACAAACCACCTCTTCACAATTCATTATTTTAGTTATTTTAGCCCATATTTTTCGACTCTCTCGACCACCGCCTAAGCGTAACAGATTTGACGATGGCTGACGTTGATAGGATACTCTCAGATCATTATTGTCGGCATTTCAGGTTGGAAAACTTAACGTCATACATTCACTGATATTTTTGGTCTAAGTTGCTGTAATGTAATCGTAATAAAAAGGTTAAGAACAAGTTTAATGAAAACAATGATGATGATGATGTTTGTTGTTCAAAAAGTCCATATTCCACTTAATTTCTAAGTTCTTAAAAAAGTAATACTTTATTTTGTTGGTATGTTAATATTTTTATATATGTTGGTGGGACGTATTAACATTTTGGATGTGTGATTTTATTTGTTACAAGAAATAAAGATGTATGAAAGTATACAATATTTTTATACGATAATTAATTACTCACACTTTTTATCTTTAAAGAGCTTTTGAACCTTTGACCTCTTAGGAGGTTGAGCTTTACAGTGATCTGCTGGCCTGATGAAATAAAGATATAGTTATAGATCTTATTACATACAATGAATATATGTATATAATTGGATTAAATCATATCAACTTTATTTATTTATTTATTTTTTTGGAAAGGGTATCCTGGGCCCTATGACCCAGACTAATCCCTGACAATTAGGGCCTTTGGCCCAGCTGTTAAAGCGTACAACCCTGAGTTTATCCTCAGTGGCCACAAGTGCTGCTAGTGGGGCTCGAACCCGGGTTGAGCGCTATAAACTCCCCAAGCCTTTACCACCACACCACATCCCTTGTGGTTAAATTTTAAATTTATTGTATTTTTAACTATTATCTAACAACGAATACATTGAATTTGAATATTGAAAGTTTGTATATGATCCAATTCAATTACAATTAGTCAATTGGATCAACGGCAGATCCAAGATTTTTGATGAGTGACTCTACTCTATATGGTGGATCAAAGGTCCATAAAAGTTGCTCAATGTGTTTTTAGTCGAATTCCATGGTTTCAGGTGATTTATTTAAAAGTCTTTTTGGTTGATTTCGAGTGATTTTCTAAAGTTTCTTGTTTGATTTCAAGGAACTTTTTCGGTGTTTTGGTTGACGTCCCTGTATTTTTTAATATCTCGGAGCATCCCCTCAAAATTTGGTGTCCATACCTTTCTTAATTCTTACCCAACAAATAACTACTTTATAACAACCCATTCCCTGTTACATGTGGATAGAAAAATAGATTTTTGAGCTCCTTATAAGCTCAAAGTTGTGAGTTACCAATAATTTCTGCCATGATTTTAAGTTGAATAACAAGTTATTGTACTAGATTGTTTTTTGGTAACCGTGGGTTTCCGGGCCAACTTACAAGCACCGACTAATCCCCGGGCGACCACGAATGCCCTGGAGTCATCGCAGGTGAACCTCCATGGCCACAAGGGCTTTAGCAACGCCTGGATTTGAACCCTGGGTAGATGAGATTTTCCACTAGACTGTTGCTTTGGGCTTGAAGTGTTATAGATGGTATCAGAGTCGATCGTTGTACCATTTATAAGCTTAACTGTAAGCTACCAACAAATGGTTTGTACACTAGACTCCGTTGAGGCCTTCATAGATTTGCAACTGTATATTTTCATTTGTATTTGATCAATTTAGCATTAAGCGGGTGTTTGGGATTGCTTATTTAAAACAACTTATGCTTTTTTTGAAAAGTGCTTATCAACTTACAAAGTGTCAAACCGGAGTTTTCTAAAAAGTGTTTGGATTAGCTTATTGTGGTACAAAAACGTAATAAGCTAATAAGTGATTATTTAAAGGCGTTTAGGATTGCTTATACATATAAAATAACCAAAAAAGTCATAAACACTTTTCAAATAAGTTGATAAGTTAGAACCAAATGACTTATCAAAAACTCATTTTCAGCAGTTTGACACCATTATAAACCCTTTTAATTTTTTCTCCATCAAAACACTAAAAAATGTTTATCTTCGATGTCACAGCACAATAAGCTAAAAAACACTTTAAATAAGCAATCCTAAAAGTCAAAGGAATGGTGACCCCTTAATATGGGGGGACTAGAATACCAAATCAAATCCAAAAATGGGTCAAATTTGTAAGTTAGCGTTGATTAACGTTAATAATAATCCATTAATCAATTTGTCAGGTGACGGACACGTGTCGGTGACAAATACGACAAAGACCTGCCTTCGGCGGCGGCGTTCGGCGGAAAAATGTTTCTTTAAACACCCTTTCAAAATAATCAAATTTACACATGGACCCCATTCTTTTTTCTCTTACTAAATCGCTCATTAAACTTGACTTTATATGTTAAATGTTAATTAATAAAAATAAATTAATTTTTTAATTGTTTATTTAATATTATTATATATATAGAGGGTGTTCGGTTCGAACATGATGACGCACTCAATTAAATTTTTTTATTTATAAAATAATTAATTGGACTTTTGAAAAAAACGCGTATTACAATTGTAGTAAGATTGATTTATTTTCCTTCTGAATAAGGCATTGTTTGTTTTCTTTATTTATATTGAATTATATTTAAAATAAAATTGTTTAACATGTATGATAGATACATGATAACTTATCTAATTAAGTTATTTTCAGTAAATGTTTAAAAATTAAAATAAAAACTAACTTTTGCATAATAACTGAACAAATATTTATAACCTTAATGCAATAAGTTTAATGACTTTGTTATAGTTAATTAATTATCTGATTATCATTCTTCGGTGTTACACTAACACGTTCGAATACCTTTTGGATTCTTTGATTATATTGATCTTTGTTTAAATATGTAACATAAATTATTCAACATGAGATGAGAATTACGTTCATAAGATATTAAAAAAATATGTTTATATGTCGTAATAAATTACTGGTAGAAAATATGAATATGTAAGATATTGTTTTTTATTGAATGGTAATAAAGTAATTTGAAAAAAATTGTATTTAAAGTATATATACAACCACAAATTTATATTATTTTGGAAAATATATAATTATTTAATCTTACTTTTGAATACCAACTTTTTATCGGACTAATGAAGATCTCTTTTTATGTTTGAATACTTATGAAATTGTATGATTAAAACAACTTTTTTATATGTTATACTTAACACTAGCGTGTTAATAAAACGATATTAATTAAAAGCCAAAGCTTTTTATAATGGATTTTGGAACTTTAAAGATATATTTATATAATAATTAAGAACTTAATAACATAATTAAAGTATTTTAAAATAAATTCTGTAATTTATAATTTACATGAGATGAAATATATTAATTAACTCGACTACTTTCTGATTTATCGAACACATTTGATTTATAGTGAGTCCCATTAAACTCATTAAGCGGCTAACTAAACAAGCCCTAAGTGTTCCTCGTTAGCCTTGAATTAAGTTTTTTGAGCAACATATGGATTACCAGCAACCCTGACCGGCTTCACGCACCCTAGCTAGCCATAAGTGACGAGACATTTTAGAGTTGACTCAAACCAACCGGAGTGGTTCAAACCCATCTCCTAACATTCAAACTCGAACCCGTTGTTGTGCATTTAAGCAAAGTCGCTCCACCTGTTTGCCAACTAAACCACACATACGTACGTCCGAAGACAAACTGAAACAAACGTAGTTTTACGATCGAAAAAAACTCTATTTTTAGGATGTCAATATGGTCCTCATATGGTCATGGTTATCTAAATTCCATATCCCATCTATAAGTTGCATAAGCCATTAGTAAGTGTCACTTTACAACCCTACAAACACACCTTCTTTGTCTCCTCTCTCTCTCCCCCAATTCTTTAAAACCCCTCAAATCCCCCTTTATTTTCCACCATTTCCTATTCTCCCCGTGTGCCTTTGTTTCTTTAATTCAATTAGAGCTAGCTAGCTATCAATAATAGTTTTTGATTGATTGATTATGGCAACTGCTGGTGGGACTGGTTCTCCTTGTGGTGCATGCAAGTTTCTAAGAAGAAAGTGTGCCATTGACTGTATTTTCGCGCCCTATTTTTGCTCGGAACAAGGACCGGCTCGGTTTGCTGCCATTCATAAGGTGTTTGGGGCAAGCAATGTGTCGAAACTACTGCTTCATGTGCCCGTGGCTGATCGTTGTGAGGCCGTCGTTACTATTGCGTACGAAGCTCAAGCGAGGATCAAAGATCCGGTATATGGTTGTGTTGCCCATATCTTCGCCTTGCAACAACAGGTATATATACATACATATATATATATATATATATATATATATATATGGGAAGGTTCATACGAGAAAAGCAAAGAAGTTGAGAACATATATAAGAATAAATGATGATTCATATGTGAATCGTTGGTAAAACAGGAAAAATTCATTTAAAGATGTATATGGGAATCTATGTTTCCTTTTACCATTGATTCACATATGAATCATTGTTTTACTAGTGATCATTCACATATTAATCATTTTTTGACTAATGATTCACATATGAATTATTTATTCTTGCATTCTCAATCTTCTTGTCTTTCTTATTTGAATCTTAAATTTGTGCATATATAAAAATCAGTTAAGTTCATTGCATTGATGGTTTAATTTATATACTCTCATTTGGTGATCTTCTAATTTGAATGACATATATATAGGTTGCATGCTTACAAACACAATTGATGCAAATGAAGGCTCAAATCGCGCAAGGATTCTTCTATTCAAGAAACATGGAGAATCAATGGCCAGGAGCAATGGCGTCGCCAACGGCATATCAAAATTATCCGAACTTTACTACTATTATGAATGGAAACATTTCACCACAGAGTTCACTTGAATCCATAGATCATAATAATGAAGGAATGGGAGTGCAAGAGAAACAAAGCAGAGATGATCATCATTACCATGATATATCTTTTCAACAACATATATATAACAACAGGAAGAGACCTTTCCCAAGTGATTTGGGTGAGCTTCAAGAACTTGCTGTTAGAATGATGAGGAATTGATCATGCTCACTTTCTATTATTAGTAACCCTAGTTTGCTTTTTTTTTTTTAATGATCATCATCATCATGTTCATTCATCTTATCATCAAATACCATGTTTTGCAATTTATGCTTTCTACACCAATATATATCTATATAGTTGGGTTATGGTAACGTACGTGAGAAACGTGATAAGTGGTTATTAATCGTTGGATGTACATTAGGATGAGATGCACCGAATCAATTATTTTATGAAATTGCGATTAATGGGTGAGTTTGAGATTATAAGTGATCAAGGGTTCATATTCGCTTCTTAGGTTTGTTATGTTAACTCAATTTTTCAAACGATGCTGCATACAGGGTTAAGTTAGAGCTTGATTAGATATGATCAAGAACTGACAAGAAGCTTGTTAATTAATTACCCATGCTACAAAGCCTAAATTAGGCAACCTTTTTCAATCTCTCCCTCTCTCTAGACTTTCCCTCTATGCCTCTCTCTCTCTCTCTCTAGATATATCCACACACATACAACCATATATATACATACAAGTATGTGTATGTATGTATATGAATGAGAACAATATTAATAGGGATGCATGACCCTTTGACATTTTGGAAGGGAAACCCTTGTTTTTTGGGTCATCTTGGAAATTTTATCATCTATGAAGCTAGATCGTACGTCAGGAGGAATAAATTATATGCACATAGTTTTTTGTAGTTTATATATCTAAGATAAGTCGTATGGATAATTGGAGTTTGAACCCTCTGGTGCCTTCCCCAGAATTAAATTAATTACTCATTCCCTATGCATTTATACTATAAAGAACAAATTATATTTCAAAACGTTTCAAGAATATTATATAAAATAACTCTTTCAACTTGGTATATATATATATATATATATATATTTATCATTTGTTATCATTGTAAAATATTGATTGATATAATAAAACCATCAAATGTTTTAATTATCTTTAATATACATGTTCGGTTTTTGCAATATTTAGCAAGTAGTTTGTGGGTCTTCATTTATATAATTGATGTGAAAATAAATATATAGACATTGTCCTCGGGAGTGTAGCTTTCTCTGTTATTTGGTCAAATACACAACATATTCAAGTTTAAATAATATGGGAGAGAGGCTTTAAGTACTTTCTCTGTTATTCTCAGTCGTTGAGTCAACTTTGAAATGTCAGTTCTCATATTGTAGTTCGTTTCTAGCTAGTGTGGATTAAAATTAATCATCATTTGGTTAAATGGGGGATTAGGTAGTGATGTCTAATTGTATTAATTTGTTGTGATTTCGCTTTCCTTTTAATTTCAGATGAATTCTATTTTTATGTTTATTTGATTCGGCCATTTTTGAATTGATAAGTATTTAATTATCCAACATTTTACATAAAAACATTTATGCTCATATTTATAGCCTTGTCGTCGGCAAGAATTTAAGAAATCATTCACATACATATATCAATCACACACTATTTTAAATAAAGCACTGCTTTCAGGCTAACATGCAAATACCTTGTATGTATGTAGAGACAGATCTAGATTTTTTTTTTCATACGGTGACATCATATAATATAAACAAAAAAATAATTACAAAAAACACGGTTTTACTGACGTTCAACATTGCCTTATGTGTTTTTAGACAAAATCCTCCAATTCAAGGGATATTTTAAGCTTTTTGTTTGATTTCGAGGAATTTTTAGGTTTTTTAATCAATTTCAAGGAGTTATTTTGGTTGATTTTAAGGGATTTTTTCGTTTTTTTGGTTGATTTCACGAGTTTTTTTTTGGTTGATTACGAGGTATGATTGCACCTTCTTAAAGTTTCCAAAATAATATGGTATCACCTTTCACGAACCCAAATTTTTTTATCCTGCACACCAGAGAAATAATACGGTGGCACATGCCACCACTACCACCTAACTAGGTTCGTCCCTATCGCTGTGTTCTCGAAACTCATTTAACGAAAGAAAGTGAGGGAAATGAGAGGAAAGTGAAGAAAAAAATTGATAACTTTCCTCCCAAACCTTTCCTCCCAAATGTGGGAGGAAAGGGAAGGAAAGAAAAGGAAAAAAATTAAAACCATTTAAAAAAATTATTAAAATTATAAAACTACCCAATCATTAATTATAAGAATATATTTTTACAGATGTATATTTGTAAAATTGACATATTTCCTTTCCTTTCTCTCCTGTTCAAGAATATGAAAAATTATTTCCTTTCCTTCTTTTTCCTTCTATTTCGAAAACACAAATGAAAAAATTATTTTTCTTTCCTTTCTCTTCTCTCCCTTTCTTTTCCATCAATTTCTTTTCTTTTCTTTTCTTTTCTCTCCAGATTAGAGAACACAACGTATATGTATGTGTATATATATATATATATTCAATTTGTGCACGATGATAATGTTTGAGTCCTACGTTTCGATCACTCTTATATATATATATATATATATATAAATATATATAAAATAGGCCCCGCTTTTATGGTATTTAAGGTGTTAATAAGATGGTTCACCTAATGTAAGTAGCTAATAACGTTTTAATTCAATAATGCACACAATCTTGTACTCAAATACATAGACAAAATGTCCCCTCGATTGATTACATTATGAGTTTAGTAGCTTTCATAAGTTGCATATATATATATCTAATGATCTAAATATTGTTTTTTTTAAAATTAGGTTAATGAAATCATTATTTAATTAATCATCATAAAATATTAATTCAAACATGCCTTATTTTATTAGCCAAGGAATTAATTTTTAAAAAAATATATAGAAACAAATAGCTAGCTAATTGATACTACAATAGTAATGAGTACATTATTTCAAGTTCAACTTTTATAAAACTTGTAGCTTTCTAGGTCGATATTTGTTGGAATTACAAAACTTTTTTTCATATAGCCTTTTTGTGTAGCCAATGATATATTATTGTTATTGAAATTAATTTAATTACTAAATTAAATTTTTTTTTACGGCAACTTGGGCTAAGCCCCCGCACACACGCACCCGCGGTATCCGGACATCCAATTGGGCAACACCGACTAATCCGTGGCGACCCGGCCCAGCCCAAATCAACTGGACCCGCCCAGGTACGACTAAGCCCAGTCAAGACCAAACCCGCATACCCATAGACTGGTATGCCAGTAAACCTGGACCCGAACCGATCCGAAGGCCGACCCAAGGTCTGGGTATCGCCGAAGTGCATCCCCAGGATTCGAACCCTGGTAGATAGGCATACCATACACTATCCCCCCAGGGCCTTACCACTAGGCTAGCACCTCTTTGATACTAAATTTAATTATTTGTATTTTAGAAAATAAAATATGGATTCTAGTCATAATTAGAAGTATTATTTCGAATAAACTTTTCAAAAGATAATATATGAAGTATTATGCAATATATATTATGGTTATATATATATGTGGTATTTTCAAAAGCTTAACGCACTAATTATTTGTTTCTTGAAGATATAACTGAATTTGAAAGTCGAAAACTTTATCTTAACCCAATAATTACACTTAATATATTAATTTATTATCAAGTTGAAGGCATATTACATTTAATTTCTTCCCAAAAAGATATAAAAATAATAAGTAAAAGAAATATGCAAAGTAGAAAATTAATAGATTCAAATTAAAAGCCCTATAAAATTAATTAAATCTTTATGTACTTCGAGCCCATGACCCGGACTTATTTAATTAGTCAAAAAGTTATCAAAAAATTAAAGTGGGTAAACAAATTAATTAATGGTTGAATAATTGTTCAAAATATAATCAAAACCGATCGATATATCTAGATATATATTTGTTACAAATTAATAATATAATGTTTATTAAATACAGAAAATAATTTAAAAAAGTTTCAAGATCGAACAATAGTAGTTATAGTACATTATACTTAGGGTATTACAAAATTAAAAAGAATGGTATTGATTTTAATTTAAAATGCATAAGAATGTATATTATATATCTATGGACATACAAATAATACTTCCATCCATCCATTTATATATATATATATATATATATATATATATATATATATATATATATATATATATATATATATCTACTTCTTTAAATAGAAACTTTTTATTACTAGAAACAATGCAATCCAAGAGTATTTCTGTATTTTTACAAATTTCGTATTTTTAGAAAAAACCAACTTCCTTAATTATCTCTCCATCTCCCTCCCCCCCCTCTCTCTCTCTCTCACACACACACCCACCCACCCAATCCACCCTCACCATCCACTCGCAGCGACCTCCTCCCACTCCGACGAGGGTGTGTCCCGCCTGCGCTCAAGTCGGGGGATGTGTCTCGCCTGTGCTCATACCGGGGGTGTGTCCCGTATATGCCAGTGGGGTGTGACCGCTTAAGGCAGTATGAGCCATACACGCCGTCATCTTATCATGTCGGTAGTGTGAGCCAAAAAGTGTGATTGTGATGCTTTTCATTGAATTGTTGAATTATTTACTGTCATAAATTCTTTTATTTCCTGTCATAAATTCTTTTATTTCTCAGTCAATTTATCGGATGCCAGAGGGAACTCACTAGACCTTCGGTTTAACCCCCGCTCTTTCAAAAATTAAACCCCTTTTCAGGTAGACGTAACGTGGGGGGATAATAAGGGCAAAGAGCAAGTGTGAGCGGTCCTTTCTAGAAGACTATCTTTTAGTCATTTTGTTTTATTTTTCAGTTATGTAATAAGTTGTCTTATCGCAAACCTTGAATTCTTTTAGTTATTGTGGGTCGGTTGGCAGAATTTTTTATACTATTTATCTATGATACTTTTGGTTGAAGTTTGGGTTGTTATAATTCTCATTAGCATGTTACCATTGTAGCATCAATTTAAAATTGGTGTTACAAAATAAACTATTGAAACACATGATTAAAGTAAATAGTTCACTAAATTAAATTATTCCTACACATATAAAAATGCATGCATAATAGTATTTGGCCATTTAATTACACGCATCCCTAAAATAAAACAAAAATAGATATAGAAGTATATAATGAAGGTGAAAAAATAAGATTGAAATAGATAGGTTTTTTGTTAGAAGAAGTAGGAAATCACATTCAATAATATTGTAAAACTTAAATTTTCACATATATTTTTTTTATAACACACATTCTTGATAATTCATCAAACACAAAAGTGTATAGGTGTTATTAATTGTGGGTGTTCATAGCTAATTGGTAGCAATTTCGATTAATTTTATGGACTATGAATAAGTAAACGCCAGAAAAATCCTCTTGTAACCTTGATCAGGGCCGGGTTGGATCAGCGACCTCTGTGGAGTAAACTCAAGATTTACCACTTGAGTTACCCCACAGGATTATGAAAACGTATAGCTCAAAAACACGCTCTACATATAGTATATGGAAAAATAGAACATTTTAAGTTATCATAAACACATTCTTTAGGACATGGTTGTTAGACCATAAAATCTTTCGATATTTGTCAAACTGAGGCTTTGGCCATGCGATCCATCCTCGGACCAAGCTTTATATGCATATTTAGCTGCATCATGTTAACCAAATGGATGCAACTTGGATCTCATACAAATGAGTAGCAATGTTAATATTGTACTTCAGTTAAACAAAATCATTGTAACCCTAGCTAGGGAGCAAGTCTAAGACCCAGCCGGATCAACACCACATCGGCTAAGACTTGGATCATTTCTTATCTATATCTATATATATTGTTTATTCGAGGACTCTTTTGAAGAATAAATATGGGGATTCCACATATACAACTAGGTTAAAACTTTCCCTTTGAAGCCCTAGAGTGAACTTGTTACAAAGTCTTCAAAGATGCTTAGCACATCGGCACATTGATTGATTTGCATCCATCTTAATTTTGGTTCCCGTTATTACCTTTTATAATATTGTCAGGAGAAATCCTTTCCCAAAAATAAAAAAAGTTGTAATAGTGTAATTAAGTCATACCAAAGCTCCTGTCCAGAACTAAACTTAGAGAAGACAGAAATAATTAAGGAAGCTGTATCAAAATAGATTGATGCAGATCAAATTAAAGAACCATTCAGATTGAAAACTCAAAAAGGTTTTCATCACATCTAGTGAAGTAAGTGGATTATACATATATATATATATATATATATATATATTATATATAGGAAGATTCAAATGAGAACAATAACTATTTAAGAAAACAAGAAAATAACAAATCATGTACAAAATTATATATGATTCGACATTAACGATCAAAATAATGATGTGGTCCTCAAGGCCTCAAAACAACTAGGAGTTGATAACAATGGATGGCATCAAACACACAACACCTTGTTTTACAAGAAGCTTAGGTAACTCTATGTTTGCCAGTGAGTTAGCAATAGGTGTGTGCATATATATAGATAAATAGATAGATGCCCTTGCTAGTCTCTTGCTAACCTTCTTTTTGTTCTAAAGAAATGCCGTTTCAAAAAGAAAAAAAAAGAAGATAGATAGATATGGATATGCATGTTTATCTTTGCCCTGTGCGTGTGATCAATGTGAGATCAGGGAACTTCAGACATACATAAACTTCTAACTAATTATATAACTATATACATACACCATCTTCAAATAACAATTTGCATAACCCTTAAGTGACTTATTCACACACATAACACAAGTAACCATCTGATTGTATTATCTTAAGTTCATATATATAGCTGGAATTAATGCATATCCAACATATGTGCAGTGTGTTTCTTTTGCTTTCCTGGAAATGATTTTGCAGACCATATATGCAATACAGAATATATATATATATGGTAGCACATATATAAAATTAAGTCCAAGATTCACAAACTAAACCAATATGGGAATTTTTAATTAACCAAGGCCTAAATCAACATCTATACCCAACTCAAAATTATAAGTAAATAACCAAAGCTACATAATCATTAATTATCAAGACAGTTTGTTTGAAGGATCACAAACACAAAAGAACATCTTTTCCATAGAAAGCTGCTACCTCAGGCGTATAAATATTAAACTGATATATATGTGTATATATATATGGTTATTCTTCTTTTAATCCCTAATCAAGTTATGGGAAAGTAGCAAGAGAACTCACCCCCATTTCAAACTTTTAATTCACCTTGAGGTAGAAGTAGAGATCTTGTGTCAATATACATATCATCTTTGTGGATCCATACCATGATCACCAATGACTGCAGCTACCCAAAAAATGAAAGAAAACCTCAAACAGATTCAAGCTAGATATCATCAGTAATCAACTTAGCATATATTATATATATATATATATATACCCGAAAATGAAAGAAAACCTCAAAGAGATTCAAGCTAGATATCATCAGTGATCAACTTAGCATATTATATATATATATACATATACATATACATACATACCTGAAAATGAAAGAAAACCTCAAAGAGATTCAAGCTAGATATCATCAGTGATCAACTTAGCATATTATATATATATATATATATATATATACATACATATACCTGAAAATGAAAGAAAACCTCAAACACATTCAAGCTATCTTCAGTGATCAACTTAGCATATACTACATATATATATATATATATATATATAGAGAGAGAGAGAGAGAGAGAGAGAGAGAGACTAAAATATGGTTGATCAAAAAGGCAGAGCAGTTAAAACTTGAAGATCACAGCCATAGTACTATCCATACCTATTGCTAGCAAGCTCCATCTTTCAAGGGAACTTCTTAAGAGCTGAAAATGGAAAAATAAAAAATAAAATGATGAATCTTTTCATCTCTTAGACCAACTCATGAAGCAACAAAACCTGCAGGTCTTGATCATAATTAAAGCAGGGAATTAATAATTATTAATTGCATGATGATGGGTGATCATTATTATAAGCTATATGCTAATTAATAGCTAGGTCATTGATATATATATATATATATATATAATAAAGCTCACAAAGAAACATCAGATTTTTCTTCTGATCAAGACTTGATAAACTAATATTAAACGGATCAAATCCAAAGTTACACATGATCTAAGAAGTAAAAAACAATCATAAGATAGCTGCTTAGGGTTTCCAAACTTATGAACATTTCTAGGGTTTTCTAGGTATCCTAGTTTAACCTTATTTTATAATAGATATATATAGCAAAATGGCATATTTTTATAGGAATACCAAAATTGACAGAGTAAAACATAAACTATATATATATATTTAATTAATTTTCTAGCTGATGAAGGTGGATTCAGATCCCAATCTGATCTTGATTTTTTTCTCTTATGATTCACACACTAATGGTGAATATACCCAAAAGCAATTGAATGAAGATCTTCACTATTCTCTTGGAAAACCCATTCCTTGTTATTGTGGCTCATTTGCATGTCTAAAGAATCAATGGAGTAACTTGAACCTTCTTGAAAGCTCGAAAACGACGCGTCTTCTTCTTTAAGAAACGAATTCTCGTAGTTGTTGTTTCCTCTTATGGAGTTGAAATTCATGATGTCATCCATATTCTCCAAATTGTTTGTGCTTGAATTTTGATGATCATACTGTGGGATATAATTCCTGGATGAATAATTACTTTCTGATTGTTGAAGCCAACTTTGGATGTCTTGTGGAGGTGTGTAAGATGGAAGTCTTCCATTAGGTTTATGATCATTTGCAGCATAGTTTGAACAAGTGGAGCCATTGATTAAGGTTTGAGCTGCTTGCTCCCTTAAAGAAGCTAATTGTGATTGTAAACTAACCACCTATATACATTAAACAAATTAATAAAAACAACAATAATTAGAATGCAGAGCTATATGTATAGTTAAACTTAATATATATATATAGAGAGATAGGGGGGTTTAGGAGAAAATCTTAAAAAAATTAAAAACTGAGGAACCTCTAGTAATCGTTTATCTGGATGGTATGCACATGTGCATACAAGTAAATTAAGTTATTTTTTTTGGTTTTTATGCACTTGTACATTATGCACATGTTACAAATTATTTGTATGTACATGTGCATACCGTCCAAATGAATACCACCAGGGTATTCCTCAGTTTTTCATATTTTTGCGGCTTTTCCCTGAATCTGAACCTGACTCTATACATACATACATACATACATACATACATACATACATACATACATACATACATATATATATATATATATATATATATATATATCATTTTGATGTACTTGGAAGCAAATTGTTAGAGGGTATATGTAGGTAAACGAAAGTGGCTAATATACAAAATTAAGGACCTGTTGTTGGAGCGCGAATATATGTGAAACGCAGCCGTAAATGGGATCTTGAATCCGGGCTTGAGCTTCATAGGCTATGGTAATGGCTGCTTCGCAGCGACCATTTACGGGGAGGTGAGCAAGAAGTTTAGAGACATTGCTTGCACCAAAAACCCTGTGAATGGCTGCAAAATGAGCAGCACCTTGTTCATGGCAAAAATAAGGGGAAAAAACACAACCCTTTACACATTTTCTTCTCAAGAACTTGCAAGCCCCACAAGGAGAACCAGATCCTGTCATCTTAATTTGATTATTTGGATTTAATTTCCAAGAAATTGAAACTTTCTTGATCTCAAGTGTTTTGATGGTGAGATATAATTGGGTTTGTTTTGATCTTGATGAAAATTAACCATGTTTATAAATACAAGAGGGGTGAGGGTGGATGATATTGTAATGAATATTTTAACCACTAATGGTTCCCTTAATGGTGGACAGTTTGCATTATTTAATTTCCATGAAAAAAAAAACAAAAATCTTTTTGAAATTTCACCCCACACCCAACCCCACCCTCCCTTATGTTTTTCTTGATATTAAATCTAATATTTCTTTTCTCTATAAGATTCCAATTTTAAGTCCTTAAAGAACAAAAGAGCCACTACAAATTAAGCAGCCCTCACATTCCGGCTTGTAGTAGTTTGATTATTATTGGATCTTGCCATATATATAACTAGTTCATTACTTAATCTCCTTGTACATGCACATATATACTTACATATATACATACATGATATGTATGTATATACATGTGGGTATATGGGAAAGAATTCTAGATGCATGCATTTACATTTTGATTATTGTTTTTTTTTTTTTGGTAACTGTGGGTTTGCAGGCTAGCTTACGCGCACCGACTAATACCCGGGCGACCACGAATGGTCTGGAGTCATCGCATTGCAGGTGAACCTCCATGGCCACAAGGGCTTTGGCAGCGCCTGAATTCGAACCCTGGATAGATGAGATCTTCCAATACATCATTTTGATTATTGTTGTTATATCTATATATAGATCGACCAAATGTTTTTATATACATCCCATGATATAAATCAATTCATTTGAGAATTTTTGAATAGAACCTAGCTAGCAGCATATTCTTCTACTCATAGTTCTAAATAATTTGTTATGATCTCGTTATGGCACGTTATGACGTTAAGGTTTGGATTCGCCGCCACGTTAACCCCTGTGGCTCCACTCTAAGGCTTGGTTTGCATTGTAATGCGTTATGGTGTGTTATGACACGTTACAACGTGTTATTTTGTAAGGTATGGGGTTATTATATAACTTTAGGAATAAATGATAATTCTTTCCGGGACTAAGACTTAAATAAGCATAAAAAAGAAACTTAAAAACTAAACCCCATAAATAGGTAAATACTTACTCTCATTTTCGTACACGAACAGTCGAACGCAAATTCTTTTAAAATTGAAGAAAGTAGTCGATAAAGATTTAAGAAATTTAGTTCCAATTTTGCATTCTTGATATCAATTTTCTATAATATATATATATATATATATATATATATATATATATATATATAGTGTTTGGTTCATTTGAGAAATGGTAAATATATGAGAAATAGAGAAGTGATCTTAGCCATTCATATGGTCAAGATTGGATTTAATTGGTCAAAAGTTACGGCTTTGACTGGTGGTCAAAAATTACGGCTCTTCCAAAAATATAAGGGTATTTACGTAACTTTGACAAAAACACGCGCGTGTTCATATATATGAAGGCATGCAGTCATACATGAATGCATGCGTTCATATATGAATGTTCGTAATTTTAAATAAACACTGACTGCATGCCTTCATATATGACTGCATGCTTTCATATATGAATGCATGCAAAAAAAAAGAGTGACATTCATATATGAACGCCTGTTTTTTGCATGCCTTCATATATGAATGCATGCGTTCATATATGAATGTTCATAATTTTTACATAAACACTGACTGCATGCCTTCATATATGAATGCATGCGTTCATATATGAATGCATGCAAAAAAAAAGAGTGACATTCATATATGAACGCCTGTTTTTTGCATGCCTTCATATATGAATGCATGTGTTCATATATGAATACGTACAAAAAAAATAGTGACATTCTACTAACATTCATATATGAACGTTTACTAACATTCATATATGAACTTCTGTTTTTTGCATGCATTCATATATGAACACACACGGCTAAAAAAAAGAAAAAAAAAGTGATATTCATATCTGAACGCATACGTTCATATATGAATGCGTTTGGATAATTTACAAAAATACCCTTCGAATAATAAAAAATGTGAGGAACACGGGAGTGGACCATGGGAGCAATTATCCCCTAATTCTCGGTCAAAGCCGCCGATCTTGACCGAATTAATGGTTTAAGATCAGTTCTCTATTTCTCATATATTTAGTGTTTCTCAAATGAACCTTTCCCTATATATATATATATATATATATATATATATATATATATATATATTGAGGGAGGATCATACGGGAATGTTATTTATTTAAAAGAATAAGAGAATAATTCTAAGCCAATCATTTTATTAAATAATACCTTAAATAATTAATTCTAAAAATAAATAAATAAGGGTATATAAGTAATTTAGTTATATAAAAGCTATTTTAGATATTTGTTTAAAATTCTACTTTTATATTATTTTATTTTTATTTAATAATTTTTTTATATTTGTTTTTAATTTTTATTTAAAGAATTTATTTTTTTATTTAAAGCATTATTTTAAAAAAATTACAATTTTCATCAAAATTACATGTGATTTACAATTAATTAAATTTTTTTTCAAAATATTTTCATAATCATATGTGATTTAAAATTTGAAAAATAGTAATTCAAATTAAAATTGAAAAAGAAAAATAATGAAACAAAATCATATGTGATTTTTAGCAAAACAAATTTAAAATGTATAAGATCATATATATTTCAAAACGTAATTCATTTTTTTCATCAAAATCACATGTGCTTCATGATGAGTTATTTTTTTTTTTAAATGTTTTCATAATCATATGTGATTTTTAATTTAAAAAATAATAATTAAAATTAAATTTAAAAAAGAAAAATAATGAAACAAAATCATATGTGATTTTTAGCAAAATACATCTAAAATGTATAAGATTATATGTATTTAAAAACTTGATTAATAATTTTCAAAAAAACCATATGTGATTCACAATGAATTAACCCTTTTTCAAAATGTTTTCTTTAATAGTGGATATCATATGTGATTTTTGATGAAAATTGTAAAAAATTCTTAAATAAATTAATTCAATAAAGATAAATATTTAAAATAAAATTTTAAATCACACTTATTTTAATGTTAGTAAAAATAATAAGTGAGTAAATTAAAAAAAATCAAGAATAAATACTTTAATTAAATTTATTACATAATATATATAGAAATAAATGAGTTTTCATATACTCCCTCCGTCCCAAAATAAATGTCTACATTTCTATTTATGTTTGTCCCAAAATAAGTGTCCACTTTCAAAAAGTAGATAGCTAAATTCTCACATTTACCCTTAATTAATGCACAAATACATAAGAGTTGTGAAGAAAAAGAAACATTAAATAAGGGTAAAGATGTCATTTAATACAAAAAAGAGGTAATAATTATGCATGTCTAAAACTGTGTGTCAAGTCAACTGTGGACACTTATTTTGGGACGGAGGGAGTATAATGTATATACAACAAATGACACATATGACGTCCTTTTAGGCGAGTTTTAAGAAAATTTTAATTAAGGTATTATTTAATGAAATGAATGATCCAGAATTATTCTCTTAAATGAGTATCATTCTCGTTTGAACCCAACTCTATATACATTTGGTATCAACAATTTTCATTGTTTTTTTTTTTGTTTTATTAGTTTTTATGAATTTAATTTGTTTTACGAATTATTCAAAACACTAACACAAGTGTGTGTGTATATATATATATATATATATATATATGTATATATATATATATATATATATATAGCCTTAGGGCATACCTTGAAAAACGTCATGGCTTATGGTTTCGCCGTAACTCGTAAGACTTGAGATTTGATTTTACTGTCACACAACGTCTCACATCATTTAGAACTTTGCTTCTACTGAAATTAGTGATCTTGAAATTGAACAAGAGTCTAAACTTAATCTTCATTGCGCGATCGGGGTGAAGTGAAACAAAGGTGAAGAACAAGACCACCCCACGGGACGGCGTTTCTAAACCAAAATACATGAGTGATATATACTAGGGTATATGTGAATGAGTTAAACTCTAATGTTGGTAAATGTATGGAAGCAAAGAATTTTAATATTGTAGTGAAATTAACTAGGAGGTGATTCATGGGAGGACATGATTCACAACCCAAATTAAACTTTCTAATGATCTATCCAAAATTTAAATCTCGAAGTTACCAAAATAACTACTATAGAAGTTGAATCGTAAAACTAATCTATACATATAATAAATAAGTAACTAGAAGCACACGTGTCGTCTTCTGGTGAACCCATTTTTTCATTTTCCCGCCTAAACATGTATTTGGACGCGTTTTACATTATAAGTTCATTTAACACATCCACATTCATTCTTCCTTAAATCTTTCCTTAATTCAATTTTTTTTTAATTTATACCTTATATTTACTACCCTTATAATTAGGTATGTAGTTTAGTTTTAATCCCTTACTTTTTTATTTTTTATTTTAGACTCTTATCATATAAACATAAATAATACATGTGAACTAAAATGCATTAAAAAACATTTTTATTTTTTATAAATTATACCATTGTAATTGCTTTGTCAATACATTCGAAATGAGTCAAATATTGAATAATTTTGGATTTAATTATATTATTAAATATCATAAATATATTAGCAGTGGCGGACCCATGATTTTAGGTGAGCGGGTGCACAAACAAAAAACTTAAGAAATTGTTGTTGATGTGTTTTTAGCCGAATTCCCCTATTGGGAGACTTTTTATGTTTTTGGTTGATTTCGAGGAATTTTTCAAGTTTCTGTGTTGATTCGATAGGTTTTTTTTGGTTTTTTTTGTGTTGATTTTAGGGATTTTTTGTGTTTTTTTGATTGATTTCAAGAGATTTTTTCGATTTTTTGGTTGATTTCGAGAATAAATTTTGGTTTTTTTGGAACTTGTGCACCTTTCACCCCTCAAAAACGTATATATCACGGAGCACCCCCTGTAGTTGAGTGGGTGCACCTTATGTACCAAATTTTTTTTCGCCCTTACGAAACGAACTTGAGCGGGTGCACGGGATCCCTCCTTGGGAAGGGTAGGTCCGCCCCTGTTGATTAGTATGAGATTTGTTAAAATTAGTATGAGATTTGATACAAATAATCACTAAATTGTCGTGATTTTTTTTTTTGCAATTTCATATCAATTTTAACTATGTATTTTTCCATAATTTCATTTACGTTCTAATATAAATTTTGTTTTATAAACTCTTAATATTTATTCATATTTTTTATTATTTTTTTGCAAAAAATCCTTTGTGAAAACTGCATAAAACAAAGACATTTTGTAACCAACTGTAAGAAAACAACTCTGAAGGGGAAAAATGCTTGGAAAAGTAGCATCGTATTTTTGATGATCATTCATATATGTAAGATATAAGCTTTCTGACATGATTTAATTTTTTAAATTACCACGTGTAATACACGGGGTCAAACCTAGTGGATATATATATATATATATATATATATATATCAGGGAGGAACATACGAGAATAATATATCTATAATATATTATAAAGCAGACATAAAAAATTCTTAAAAATAAGTCTTAAAGTTTAATGTACCGCTATTTAATGCTAATTACTTAAAAACAAATGTTAAAGCTGTATGTACTAAATTTAATGCTATTTATTAATTTTCAATCATTATCTCTAACCATTTTAACTTCCCTAAAATAAATCTCAGCATACTTAAATATAGAATAAAAATTAAATTTTAAATATAAAAAAACTAAAATATAATTAAAAAATCTAACATAATATTTTATAAAAAATTATATTATTAAACCAAAATAAATCACGTTATATTATTCTATACTATATTATAAAGCAGACATAAAAAACTCTTAAAAACAAGTCTTAAAGTTTAATGTACCGCTATTTAATTCTAATTACTTAAAAAACAACTATTAAAGCTGTATGTAATATATTTAATGCTATTTATTAATTTTCAATCATTATCTCTAACCATTTTAACTCCCTAAAATCATTTCCAACTTTAACTTCCCTAAAATAACTCTCAGCATAATTAAATATAGTGTAAAAATTAAATTTTAAATATAAAAAATCTAAAATATAATTAAAAAATCTAACATAATATTTTATAAAAAATTATATTATTAAGTCTAAATTAAACAAATTTATATAAAAAAATCATTATCACTCTTTCACAACCATCCAAAATCGTAAAGTAAATCGACAAAAAAACAGAAAATAAAATGAAACATTAAAATCATGATGTATCTAGCTGCATTGCGCGAGAACACTTCTAGTATTTAAAAGAATAAGAGAATAATTATAAGTCAATCATTTCATTAGATAATACCTTAAGTAATTAATTCTAAAAATAAATAAATAAGGATATAAAAGTAATTTAGTTATATAAAAGTTATTTTAGGTATTTTTTTAAAATTCTGCTTTTACCATATTTATAAATTTAATATGATTTATTTATTTTTTAATAACTTTTTATATTTAATTCATATAAAATAAATGTATTTAATTTTTATTTAAAGAATTCATTTTTTATTTAGAACAATATTTAAAAAAAATTAATTTTTTTTTTATCAAAATCACATGTGATTCACAATGAATTTTTTTTTCAAAATATTTTTCTCATCATATATGATTTAAAGTTTGAAAAATAATAATTTAAATTAAACGTTGAAAAGAAAATTAATGAAAATAGAATCATATGTGAAGTGTAACAAAACACATAAAATATGTATAAAATCACATGTATTTCAAAACGTAATTTATAAGTTTTCATCAAAATCACATATGATTCATAATGAATTAACTTTGTTTCAAAATGATTTCCTAATCATATTTGATTTAAAATTTGAAAAACAATGATTCAAATTAAACATTTGTAAAAGAAATATAGTGAAAACAGAATTATATGTGATGTGTAGCAAAACAAATTTAAAATGCATAAAATTACATATGGTTTAAAACGTAATTCATAATTTACACATATCACTTGTAATGTTGCAAATAACTTATATTTCTCTTATACTATGATCAATATCACATATGATACATTGATGAAAATTAGCGAATCATTTTTAGGAAAAAAAATGTCGATTAGTTTTTGTGAATATCACATGTGATTTTTGAAGAAAATTGTAGAATTTTTTAAATAAACTAATTCAATAAAAATAAATATTTAAAATGAAAAACTAAATTACACTTATTTTAATGTTGTAAACAATAATAAGTAAATAAATAAAAAATTAATCATGTTTAAATTATGGAAACTAAAAAAAATCATGAATAAATACCTTAATTAATTTTATTACATAATCTATTAATTTTAAACAATTAATTATATTAAATTTGATTAAATTTTATTGTTTTATTGTAGTGGTGGAAAAAGACATAATTTTATTGTTTTAATGTTATTAAAAGTTTAATTTAATCAAATCAAGTTATAAAATTATATCTTATTTTTTTTATTTAGAGCGAATAAAATAAGACATGGTTTTATGATTTAATTTATTTAAATTAAAAAAATTTAATTATATTAAGAACGATTTAATTTTATTATTCTTTTCCAATCATTGCAATAAACAAACTTATTATCGATATTTTAACACAAAAATCATTTAAAACCACTATGAAAATGAACTCCAATTTTATCATCCAAAAATTAGGGGTTCTATTTTTCATATTGTTTTCATTTAAAAACTCAATATTAACTATTTAGACCGGTTGAGGCATTCGACCGTTGTTATGTAAGAACGATTGATGCCTTCAACCGGAGATAAGTAAGACCGGTGATATGTATGACCGATTGATGCATTTGACCGGATATATGTGTAAGACCGGATGTATGATTAGACCAGAGGTATGTTTGACCGGGGGGGGGGGTCTGTTCGACCGAAGGTTGTAAAGGACCAAGAGTTATTCGACCGATGTATTGATTAGAACAGTGTATTCGGTCTATTTGTTAGACTGATAGTTTGTTAATTGGTCCAAGAGGTTTTTAATCAGTTTGGTTTTGACGGGGTTAAAAACAGTAGATTTCAATTGATGAGTCTTTTGAAAGAAAGAGTGTTAGTTGCAAGTTAGCTTACCTTTGTTTTAATACCATCGTAGATGGTGTTAATCGGTAAGAAGTCAGAGGTTAATTCGGAAGGATTAAGGTGAGTCTTTCAACTAAATCTTCTATGATTTGAGCAGTTATTTTATAAATGTGAGTTTTTATATAATGCGCATTTATAATATGAAAAGTTAGTAGAATTATTTCAAATGATTGATTTAATTAGTTGGGCATGTTTATGCTCAGGGTATATAAACTTGTTTTATATACTGGCAGGACCAAATGTATGCGTACATTTGAGTCAGAAGTTTGACCTAAGTCGGGAAGTGTGACCCGCCTGCTCGTACCGGGGAGTGTGGCCCGTTTATGTCATTAGAGTGTGTCCCTAAAATAAGGCAGTGCGAGACAGACATACCATCTTTGACGGGAATGTTGGTCAGTAGTTGAAAGTACGCTTGCGAGCGTAGAAAGTGATCATAAATGGCTATTAGATTGATTTATGTTTGTAAAGCATAAATGTTTTAAAATGATTTAAAGAGCAGGCATGTATTAAGATATGCAGTTGTGTTTAAATGTTTTAATTAATATTTGAACTGTGTAGTAGTGTTAGGAGGGGACTCACTAGACCTTTTGGTCTAACCCTCGCTGTTTCGAAACTTTAATTCTATTTCAGGTTATCGAAAGGGAGCAGATAAAGGAAAAGATAAGGTGTGAGCTTTAAGCAGAAGATAAAAGACTTCCTGTCATAGTTATTCTTTTGAGAAACTCAGTTGTGTAATAGCTGATAGTAAAGACATTGTAAGCTTGGGACAGTTGTTAGTAATAAATGTTATTTTATTATGTAAATAAATGTTCAGGTTGTTACAACAATACTGAAATCGGCCTTCAAGGCATTTCACGACCTTGTCTTTCTCGAACATGGATAAATCACAACACTATGATCTTTAAACCCCCCAACAAGATATCGCTCCTTGTCGGCTCATAGTGACCTGCTGGAATCAAACTCCAGTAACCTGAAAGATTAAGCGTACTACTTTGAAGACTTAAATGCTCAAAGCGCAACCCCTCCCAGTTGTGCTATATATAAACTTCGCTCCCACATAACCATCAATACCTCATCGATAAAGAACCACCTGATCGAACTAGCGATCTTCCATTTTTGTAAGATCCACACAAGGTTGTCCATCATCACATTAGATACACACCTTTTCTGAATAACTCTTCGCTTCTTCACGAAACTCCCCAAAACTATTCATAACTACTTCTTCATTTTCAGCGTCCCGCCATTCTCCACGAAAATGGTTTCTGACTTCCACAACAACAATCGGCATTGAGATACTTCCACTATGTCCCCAACCAAGAAAGATCCCTAATGAAACCTACCTCTTCCACTGCAGTAGCTAACTGCTAAAAATATCTTTACGACATCAAATTCCACCCCAGACACAACCATTTGCCGACATCCACAACTCAGGTCATGGAGCAAACGGTAAGCCATTATAGTACAATCATCCTTAACATCATAGGTCAAAGCCTCCATTAACCACCTCCGCCACTCACCACCCTTATTTAGAAGAATATCAATGTCAAGTACTTACAACCCTCTAATCGAGCGTCACATTTCTCATTTCTCATTGCAACCTTTCCCCATGACCTAGAGAGTTCATAGCCTTCATGCATGACAAACAAATATTTAAACTCTTGACACGTTTGAAAATTTAGAAGATACCTACATGTAACGCCCGTAACTTTCAGTAAGTAAATGTCACCCGGACATTTCTGTGACTTGTAAACAGTGGGGTTTTGTTGGGAAATGTATTGTTTAAAGTCCCTCGGAGTATCGGGAGTTTGGGCGTTGAAAAGTCGGATTTTTGGAGTTCGGGGACACCCGGGTGACCATGCCGGCGATTGTGCTAGAGGGCACAATAGCCTGGCACTATCGCCGAAGCTGAGGAGCTCACGGTACATGCTTGGCGATTGTGCCAGCGATTGTGCCATTGGCATAATCGCCTCACAATCGCTTGGCACTATAGCCTGCGTGTACCAGTGGGTTAAATGTGCGATTTTTCACCCATTTCCCTCATTTCTCATTTCTATCTTCTCCCATTTTCTCTCCCAAACCCCAAAACCGAACCCTAACCTATTTTGGGGGTTTTTCCTCCCCAAACTACATGATTACTCACCATCTAGCTAGTTGGGTGCTTGAGTCACAAAACCTCCATCTTCATCTTCCTCATCAAGTTCTACGGTTGGGAGCTCGGGTTGAAGTGTTGGATTGGGTGTTCTAGGAAAGTCTCGTCATCTTTAATGGTAAGCTTCTTTGATTTAAGGTTATATATGTTCTTTGGGTGTTTCCCTAGTGTTTGGTTTATCAAATCTCGGATTTGTTAGTTTTGGAGAAACTAGGGTTTTGATCTCGTTTAGGGATTTTGGTATATAATGTTGGGGAATGTTTCTATGTGGTTGTTTATGGATATTTATGGTTCGGTATGTATGGATCTAGGTTTTGGAAGTTCTCGGCTTGAGGATTCAAGCGGCCTTCAAAAGAGCTCGTTGGGTGAAATCTAGATTTAGCCTAAATCTAGCAAGGTGAGTTCAAGTTGATTTGTGAAAATGGTGTACATACCAAAATGTTTATTTTAAGGTGTTTTACATGAAATGGTTAATTGCTGATAAGTTTTGAGTATTTTGAAGTAAAATATGTTTTACTTGGTTATTTGTCAAAATGTGAGTACCTTGATAAGTTTTCATATTTGGTAAAATTGGGTTGTGTTAACCTCTTAAAATGCTTATATTGGGTTTTGAACATTTCAACAATTAAATAGCATGATTTACGTATTCTTGGTCATTTTTTACAAGAAAGATCTATTTTATGATTAATGCATCTTTGACGGTTTTGCTCAAATGAAGTATATTTCATGTTACATGCATCTTGGTGTAATAGTATTCATAAACCCTTTGGAAAACCTTTAGTCTCATTATGGGTTGAGTTTTGGGTTAATCTCGTCTTTGAAGTATGTGTCGTCGTAAACATTGTTTAAAGACATTTCATTAGTTGGGGGGACCGGTAATTGTTGGTCAAATGGATTTTGAGCAGCTTAGCTCGGTATTGGCTTAAAAGAGTCTTGAGGACATTTGTCCGGTTTTAATGGCTCGATGTGGAGTCCAATTTATGATTTACATCTTAATGCATTTTATTGCAAGTTATTGATAATTACAGACTCGAGTGCTTTAGTCATTCAGGGATAGTCGTGTAATTGCAACTAAAATTTCATCATAACTACCAAACTTTATAATTCCAAAATATCAACCACCAATTTCATAAGTTTACCATTAAGCAGAAAATATTTTCAAATTCATGGGCTACATGCCCCCAAAAGAAACAAACTTTTAATTATTAGAATGCAAAAAAAAAAATAGATGTTGGAATCACAAAATTTTTATGTGAACTCACATATTAACCATGCCTTTTATTTTTGGAACAAAAAGTTTCTATTTTTAGCAACTCATAATATAACCATTTCAAGTCCCTTCTTATGCATACTAAATTAGACATAGGTGATCAAGCTTTGCCTAAGTGTAATATGCTAAGTCGACACTCGTCTTAGTTATACTAGTAGTATGCTCAAACTCAAGATTTGTTTGTGAAAATAATTTTAAAAAAATAGTGGTTATAGTGTATGGTTTTATAGTAAAAACCGGTATTCTCTATAACCTATGACTCTGATACCAAGTCTGTCACACCCCGCTAAAGCGGAAACACGGAATATGACAGTTCGATAAACATAGCATTAGGAAATAATAAAATACCTCCATACATTTCAACCAAAGATTACATCATGTTCCAAAATCAGCTTACTTTACATAACCCAAATCTTAATTACAAGATACTATTAGACGTTAATATGCGAAATCTAGATCTCAATCATTTCCGAATACCTTCTTGTTCCTTGGAAAGCATGTATAAAACAAGGTCAACTACAAAGAGTTGGTGAGTTCACAAGTTTTAAAGATGCACAAAAACAATTTTTATGCAGAATTGATCAATTGAAAACATAATATCAAACCAACCCTTTGAACCATAATTCACGATTATTAATTTTAAATTATATGACAGAAAATATGCCTCAATAACCTTTCGTATGTTGAACCTCTACTAGACCGTCCACTGACCAAACAAATATGCCCCAAAAAGAACTACCGCTGTGGTCATGAATCACATAGATAGCCCCTATTTCTCTAGAATTAGTGCACCCTTACTCGTCAGTATAAGGTGGGTTTGTCACACCAAATAGCGCTATCCACTAAGACTATAGGCTCCCGCAAGAGTTAACTAGTAGAGTCGGGGACTTAAAGAAACAATCCAACATACTAATTTCCGCATATATGTCATATAATATCCAAAACAAACGCTTTATCACCAAAGCGACCAAAATCATCCATGATAATCATAAACAAACTTCGTGAATTATTGAAATAAATAACATGCCTTTCACCCCAAAACATATAAAACAGTAAAAGAGGGGTTGTGAATACTCACCTTGACTGATGATGAAGTTATGAATTAAGACAATGCAATTTCTCTAGCCCGAAATCTTTACCCCTATAGAGATTTGCATAAAGAAGCCAAAATATCAATAACCATCTATAGTCTTAACTTAACCATTTCTACATCTCAATATATGCCTTTATGTTTATTTTGTGGTCTAAAATAGAAATTTAGGATTATAATACCAAAATGAATACCAAAACATAAATCTTCAAGGCTTTAAGATCAACTTTCTGGATTCAGCACTTGCTGTCCAAAATTTGTGATCACGAAATGAGTTTCAAAATGACATTTCCCAATTACCAAAAATAACCAAATTTTTATAGAAATTAATATACTGAGTTATGTACTAATCTGCAAAATTTTATGATTTAAAGAGGTGTTTTGATGCCCCAAATAAATTCCATAAAACAGATTGTCACTGATTTTCAGGTCAGTGACACACTTCACTTGCAGCTTACATTTGGGATACCAAAGCTCAGAATTATGCAATGAGCCATATATGGTTGCAAAACTAATTCAAAAATATAACATGTGGAAAAAGATTCACTCAATTTGGACAAGAATTGAGGAAGTTATGGTCTTTGGAAGTTGAGTGTACCAATCTGTCAATTCTGGACAGATTGCACTACTTTCTCCTAAAATGCAAAAGCATGACCAAACCTCCATATTTTTGAGTGATTCTTGATTCTTTGAACAACTAACACATTAAACTAAAGTTTGGTAACAAAAAGCCCAAGTTTTTAAGGAGTAAAATATGACTTATAAAGCTTGAAAGTGAATGCACAATTCATGACAGCAAGCTATTGATATGAAGAAGTTTGTATTAACATAAAATGATGATCATTTGGCATGATTTTTAATGGCCTCTCATCTTAAATCAATATGCAATAAGTCTAACAAAACAATTTTTGCATCATGGACTCATAACAACTACAAGTGTTCATCCAATCACATGCAATACAATATAACCACTAAATTAGTGATTTTGCACCATTTAGGAACTTTTAATCACTTAAAATTTGAGAAACCTTGTCTCAAAAGTTTCTTTTACACACCAACATTATCAAATATATAAATTTCAGTCTCAAAACTACCAAAATTTCGTGGACCATAAGACCACATTTTATACAATTGTCATTTTCATAAAAATCTCAAAAATCTCACTTAAATTCCAAATTTTTATTGAAAGATCATTCAAGGGTTTTCTTTGCAATGTTTATTTCCACCACATGCATCCCCTTTTCACTTACAAAACAAGATTATACAACCATTACATATGATGATGAAAAACACATGAATTTTTGAAAATAAAACTTAAAGAGAATGAAGAAGTAGGGATGATTACCTTCTCAATTGGAGATGAAACTTGAATTCTTGTTGTTAGAGGATGCTAAAACTTGATTCTCCCTTGAAAATGTTCTTGAAAATCGGTGGTGGTGTGGTGGTGGTGTGTGGTGGCTGAAATTGGAGAAGAGAGAGGAGGAAGATGAGAAGTTTACTTGGAATTTGAAAATGAGAAAGATAATTTTATAATTCTTGGTTTTAATTAAAATGAAAGAGAGAGAGAGAGGTCATAGAAATAGGCCAAGTGGCCTTATGACTCACCAAACCATTTTTAATTAGATTAAAATTATAAGTATAATTTAAACTTAGATAAATAATAAGATAAATTTGAGAACCGTAACCCTCAATTCTCAGTTTATGCTAAAAATGAATATTATAAATTAATAAATATATTTTATTTTGAAAATAATAAAATCCTATTATTTTATGTATTTTAGACTTCCAACATAATTTCTGGCATTTCTGAGATGTAATGGTCAGTTATCAGTCCGAACCGGGTATTTTACGCAACTTCCGAAATTTTTCGGGTAAAATTCTTATCTAATCAATCGGGTTAAATACTAAAGAATTTAACTTTATAATTAGATTCTATTAGGTCAGAGATTGCAAACCTTAAAATTCTGGTTACTGGACGGTTGTCACAGTACCATAGATTGTTGTATAGATTATTCTTGTGTTTTGAAGTGGAATCTAAATTGTGGTTGTAGATGATTCATTTATTGAAATATTTAGAAAAATTTTAATAAGTTGCTATCTTCAGAATTAAGGGTGTTACAAGTTGGTATCAGAGCTTAAGTTTGAGAGAATTAGGTATTGATTTTTGGATGCCTAGACTCAAACTAGAGTTCTTATAAGTGATTGTAAGTGAAGTGCACATTAGGTACCTTAAGATAAGATATTTTGAGGTTCTTTGAGTCGCTAGAAACGGGAAAACCTGTCGAGGGTCGCAAGGATGATCATGTTCGATACATTCATAATGGCACCTGGCTAGTGCTATGGTGAACCTACATGCTACATGTGTATACTTGAACTACCTTGGTATGATGACCGTTGGGTAGTGAGAAAGTTTCTAAGCGAGTAAGCTAAGGGATGATTGATGTTTATAGCAATGTCACTTTGGAGTGGAAGTTAAGTGCGATGAACGCATTAAGTTGATCATCTTGAGTCAGATTTATTGGTTGGATTATAACTATAAGTCTGTTATATGGTTTCTATTTCGAGGAGAAATTGTAAGTTAAATGATGGGATTGTTTCCCTAAGATGTTTGATACACCCGGATGACATTAGTATGTCGGGTTGTTGAGAAGCGTAGTCCGGAGGGGTGAATGCCGACCAAATTCATGCACTAAAGTTATTTCTAAAATAAGTTTGCATAAATTGTTTCTCATGTTCACCAAACTTAAAGTGTTTTGAATTATAAAGTTCTAGTAAAACATTTAGCCCTCATCAGATTTTGAACTGTGAGCTTAAACATGCACGAAATTGTTTGTTGTACGTAATTGTAAAGTGTTATCTAAATTCTCTTCTTTCACGCCTCATGTTTATTGCTATTTCCGGATATTGTAAATGTCCATGTTTTAATGTCGTTTGGTGGGCAAGCAACTATGAGATTTTAACCTAGACATTGGATCTCCTCCACGTATGTCAATGGTTTTAAAGGAAAAGTTAATCCCATGTGTGGCGTCGGAATTTCTTGAGAATTTTAGTTTGTACGATTTTTGTTAAATTTCATGGAGTATTGTTTTGCATGTCTATTTCGATGCGTGAGTTTTAATTTCTGTTTCGTATAAACTTGCGAGTTTATTCGGCGTCGTGTCCCATGTAAACTTTGTCAAAAGTGTCACTTACCTTTAATTGCATTCAAAAGAGGAAACTCTTAAAAGTTTAATATTCTAGCCATATTGTCATCTTGCACACTTTGTTGAGAAATGGAAATTTTGACACCACTTGATTTTAGCATTTATGAGTTTTGCGAAAATTCAGTTGAGTTTATGATGTCTCATCTTACGCCTTTTGCGTCGCGTAAATAATTTTGGGATCGTGTACTTGTGCATCATGGTGTGCATTATTTTATGAATATTGTTAATTGACGTCATCTTACATGTTGTTTTGGGGGTTTCATTATCATGTAAATTATCTTTGGCTTTATGCAAACGTCAATCGTCGCATGCTATGTGCATTGGATTTAAGTGTAACGTTGGTGTAACACCCTAAATTTTCAAGGTAAAATAAAACTAAAAATTTCTGCAATATAACGCCTAGAAATAAGGTGAATCCAAAACCTGTAAACAAGATAGCTATAACCCGAAAGAGTTGGGGTAGTTCAAAAAGGAAGTAGCGGAATAATTAAGACATATACATGACAACCTATTAAAATCTAGAACAATTAACAACTAGATTAGGGTGGGTGTCACTATGACTTCAAAAGCGCTCTTTCTCAATTCCCAAAAATGCCCGGTCCAAGGAGGAATCCTAGACGCGATCCCGACAGATCAAGACATCCTACTCGCACCGCTAACGGAACCTGTGAACCATTTAAACATGAACACAAGTGTTAGAACGAAGTCTATTGGTTGTTATGTCGATACCAATTATGATGTAAACAAGAACAATAATTAAATGTTACTGGCTCCCAATGCATTGAGGTCAATGCCAAACCTCCCAATAGGGACATTGTAATTTCCTGTACAAATAATACACAAATATCTTCCATATAAACCGGGGTAACCCGCGATCTAGATTGGATTTCACCGTCCAGCCCGGTTCTAGTTCTCATGCCACGCCGGACATCACAATTCTCAAACCCTCTCTGCCTCTAGTGCTTACCCCGTCGGGTTACACCTCAAGGTCTTACAGGTAAGGGTGCCTATCCAATCTAGCCGAGTGTACAACTAAGGGACTTACGCCCCATATTGTCTACTCAAAATGCCCAACGGCAATAACCATGCATACCATCTAAATCCTCGTGCACAAGGAAATAGACATAAGACTTCCCATATAAACCATGAGCAAGTAGGATTAACAACTTTCATGCAAGCATATACTTGACAAATAACATAATCATGCTGGATACATATTTCTCATAATAAACTAAAACTCCTTTAGCCACATACAAGTTCCCAATAATAGTTTGACTCCAACTACTGATAAGAATCTATGCCTTTGATAGTAACCCTTAGAAGTGTAGCCATTTATTCTAATCCACATTTCATCTATTAATTTACTTAAATGAATCCTCACAAGATGTTTGGACCCTCACACTCACTTCACGATTGTTTACTTCAAGACATACCAAAACCCTAGATTTTTGGGTTAACATCCAATACCACATAAAGCACAAATAAGCAAGTAATGGAGCATGAGTGAATGTTTATGAGTAACAAAACTTACTTTGAGATTGATTGAGCAAACCCTAGAAATGTTGTATGAATGGGAGTAGACTTGGATTCCTTGAAATCCTAAATAAGACACACTTCTACAAACTTAGAGCCTTACCAAACACCAAAACTCAAAGATCTAACCTACCACATTAAATGAAGGGAGAGAGAGAGAGAAGAAGTGTGTGAAAATCGCACCTTCTGGTGTGTGTAAACGTTCTTCAAGAGCTGCAGTCCCAAATGATATTCAAAACCCCCAAAATGGCATTAAATGAGAAAGTCTTCGTCTGGACCTGAGTGGGCACGACTATGCCACGGCGACAGTGCCCTGGGCAAAGTCGCGGGTCACAGTCGCGGCCGATGTACCACCTACGGTACACCCCACGCGACATTGCTCTGGCGACAGTGCCCTTGGCACAGTCGCAGGGCATAGTCGCCGGTCTCTCACCCGATGCTGCCCGGTCTGGATTCGACGCTAAAAACTCAACCCAAACGGTACCAAAAACATTAAAATAGTTTGGGAGCTCTAAATAACCAATAATGCTGATATTAAACCATCGAGGTCCAAAAATTCGGGGTGTTACAATCCTCCACCCCTTAGCATGGATTTCGTCCTCGAAATCCTAACTAGTCAAACAAATAAGGGTATCGCCTCCTCATGTCTTCTTCCGACTCCCAAGTCACGTTGGTCCCGCGATGATGCTTCCATTGAACCTTCACCATAACCACCTCTTTGTGCCGTAGCTTATTCGTCTTCCTTTCCAGGATAGATTCGGGCTCCTTAATGCAACGATTGTTATCCACTCTAATTTCCGACAGTGGGATGACACTCTCTTCTTCGGCTAGGCATTTCCGTAAGTAACACACATAAAAGGTGGGGTGAATTCCGTCCATCTCTGGCGGAAGATACAACTTGTAGGCCTATACGTTCAAGGATAGTGAAAGGCCTAAGGAAACGGGGACTCAGCTTCCCCCGCTTTCCGAACCTTATCAATCCTTTCCATGGTGATACTTTCAGCATCACACGTTCCCCCACTTGGAACTCGATCGGCCTCCTCTTTTTGTCCGCGTAGCTCTTTTGCCGACCCTGTGCCTCTTGCAAACGCTCTCTGATGACCTTCACTTTTTTCGGCCGTTTCTTGAACGATCTCCGGTCCGGCAAATTGTTTCTCACCCGCTTCCAACCAACACATGGGTGTCCTACACTTTCTTCCGTACAATGCCTCGAATGGTGCCATACCAATACTTGAGTGATAACTGTTGTTGTAGGCGAATTCCACTAGTGGAAGGTGTGCATCCCAGTTCCCCCCGAAATCGATAACACACGACCTCAACATGTCTTCGAGGGTCTGGATGGTCCTCTCGCTCTGTCCGTCTGTCTGCGAGTGATAGGTGGTACTCAACTTAACTCTTGTGCCCAACTCCTTCTGTAAATTATCCCAAAAGTGCGATGTAAAGCGGCTATACCTTCATGGGTCATTCATATATTATTCATCATGAATAATGTATCATTCATGATGAATAATAGAACATTTAGGGTGAATAATACACAATTCATGATAAATAATACATGAATCATGGATTCGTGCATTATTCATCTTGAATACTGTATTATTCATCATGAATAGTGAATGAACGTTCACCTTTGTTATTCATACTGAATGTGGACACTCGAGGACGTGCATGCATATTCATAATGAATATAACACATATATAGAATTTCACGTAAAAAACGGTTAAAACGAAAAAAATCCTGAATATTGTATTATTCATCATGAATAGTGAATGAACGTTCACCTTTGTTATTCATACTGAATGTGGACACTCGAGGACGTGCATGCATATTCATAATGAATATAACACATACATAGAATTTCACGTAAAAAACGGTTAAAACGAAAAAAATCATGAATATTGTATTATTTATCATGAATAGTGAATGAACGTTCACCTTTGTTATTCATACTGAATATGGACACCTGAAGACGTGCATACATATTCATAATGAATATAACACATATATAAAATTTCACGTAAAAAACGGTTAAAACGAAAAAAAAAACTATATCGAGATGGATGTCATATCGAAGAGCACGAAATTCTCGTTTTTTTTGATGTAATTTGTTTGATTCAAATATTAGTAATTTTTAAGATAAATTATTTTAAGAGTAAACTACAATTTTCGTCCCTGTGGTTTACCACTTTCTTTGAAAGTGGTCCATGTGGTTCAAAAACTGCAATTATCGGCCCATGGTTTGCATTTTGCTTTGAAAATCGTCCCTCGTCGCTAACTCCGTTAAAATCGTCCGTTAAGTCAAGGGTATTTTCGTCTTTTTATTAAATTATTAATATTATATTTCCCTCACCCCCACCTTGGAAGATAACCAGTAGGTTATATATATATATATATATATATATATGTATATATAATATGAATGCACACATACATATATATACAAACACACCCATGGCCGACGATCGACCGCCGTAGCACCCACCACCGGAGAACCCATTGCCGGCTACTTTTTCTGATTTGGTGGTTCTACTGGAAACAACCCACATGGACTATCTCAAACTTAGACACCAAAGGATTTAATCACCGGTCAAACCTATGAGCGATCCAATATCTTGAAATGATTTAATCACCGTGTCGAGCCATAGTTTACTTTTTGCGTTGATGAAAATGGTGATAGATAAAAGGCTCCCAAATGGGAACTTTCCGTGGCTTAGCTTACTCAAATCAATCAGCGCACACAAACAAGTTAGAATCTTGATTGTTAGCATTGGTGCTATCCCGCAGATTTTTAAGAGAGAGATCGAGTTACCTCGCCGGAGGCTCGCCGGAGAAGACGGTCGGTCAGAAACCCATCGTCACCAACGAGAGTAACCTGCAACCCCCACCTCCTCCACTGCTGGACCACCACCTGGACGAAAATCGTGAAAATCGCAGACGAAAATCGTGAGTTCGTGAGTTCTCGTTGGTGGCGTTGGAGGATGAAGGGAGAGAGAGATCGAGATACGCACAGAGAGAGAGAGATAATAGAGAAGAGAGAGATCGAGATACCTCGCCGGAGGCTCGCCGAAGAAGACGACTTCGCCGGAGAAGACCTCGTCTGCGTATGTATATATTTGCATATATATATATATATATATGAATTAATATTAATATAATATTAATACAAACAAAGACAAATTACAAATTGGTCCCTATTGTTTTATGGTTTAAACAAAAGTAAGAAAAAACAAAGAAAATTTACAAAAAGGAGAGAAAAAAACATGGTTGAACGAAAATACCCTTGACTCTAACGGACGATTTTAACGGCGTTAACGACGAGGGACGATTTTTGAAGCAAAATGCAAACCATGGGCCGATAATTGCAGTTTTTGAACCACATGGACCACTTTCAAAGAAAGTGGTAAACCACAGGGACGAAAATTGTAGTTTACTCTTATTTTAAAGTTTAAGGGGGTAAATTTTTTTTTAATTAAAAATAAAAATAAAGACGTTGATTCAAAATTACAATTTTGTCCTTAATCATTTCCCAATTAACATTATTATGTATTAACCATTGATTAATTTTTTAAGTTTTAATCAATGGTTAAAATTTGTCCTTATATGCACAATAAAAAATGAGTTTTTATTTGAACCCACCCCTATATATACATATATATATATAGGGAAAGGTTCATTTGAGAAACACTAAATATATGAGAAATAGAGAAGTGATCTTAAACCATTAATTCGGTCAAGATCGGCGGCTTTGATCGAGAATTAGGGGATAATTGCTCCCATGGTCCACTCCCGTGTTCCTCACATTGTTTATTATTCGAAGGGTATTTTTGTAAATTATCCAAACGTTCAGATATGAATATCACTTTTTTTTTCTTTTTTTTAGCCGTTTGTGTTCATATATGAATGCATGCAAAAAACAGAAGTTCATATATGAATGTTAGTAGACGTTCATATATGAATGTTAGTAGAATGTCACTATTTTTTTGTACGTATTCATATATGAACGCATGCATTCATATATGAAGGCATGCAAAAAACAGGCGTTCATATATGAATGTCACTCTTTTTTTTTGCATGCATTCATATATGAAGGCATGCAGTCAGTGTTTATGTAAAAATTATGAACATTCATATATGAACGCATGCATTCATATATGAAGGCATGCAAAAAACAGGCGTTCATATATGAATGTCACTCTTTTTTTTGCATGCATTCATATATGAACGCATGCATTCATATATGAAGGCATGCAAAAAACAGGCGTTCATATATGAATGTCACTCTTTTTTTTTGCATGCATTCATATATGAAAGCATGCAGTCATATATGAAGGCATGCAGTCAGTGTTTATTTAAAATTACGAACATTCATATATGAACGCATGCATTCATGTATGACTGCATGCCTTCATATATATGAACACGCGCGTGTTTTTGTCAAAGTTACGTAAATACCCTTATATTTTTGGAAGAACCGTAATTTTTGACCACCAGTCAAAGCCGTAACTTTTGACCAATTAAATCCAATCTTGACCATATGAATGGCTAAGATCACTTCTCTATTTCTCATATATTTACCATTTCTCAAATGAACCAAACACTATATATATATATATATATATATATATATATATATATATATATATATATATATATATATATATATATATATAAAGTTATAATACCTTTTGATCTCATCATTCCAACCTATATATGTGTCTAAAATTAAAGAAACCAATTATGAAAACTTAAAGGACGGAAAAGAAACTTGTATGCTGATACCCGGTTGCATTTCTTTAATTTCGGGCCCCTCTCTTCCTCAAATCCTTATGGAGTATAAAATTTCTCTAGCTATACCAATCTTGGAAATGATCTGGACACTATCGGTGAAAACACCAAATACCTTTTAAGATGGAAATTATCCTGTATTAATGCTTATTCAAAAACACGATATTTCCCTTAATCTTTAACTTGGTCATAGATAATTCAATTATCAAATACTATAGGCTTTATATATCGTAGGCCAGTGATCAATCGATTAATGTGTAAGAGATAATTGCCCTTGTATATCCATATGCACATGTATGTATGTGTGTATATATATAATATTTATTATATAATATGGGGATCTGTGTTGATCTTGTCTAGACATAAGTTGTACATTTATGTCATACAAATAAATAGTTAAAGATTAATTATGCACATATAAAGAACATATTCCATGGCTAAAAGAAACAAAAGATAGTGCCCACACACTAGCTAGAATAGAACACTAGACACCTGACTTAAAGGAAGCATGTCTTTTCTATTAATCTGAGATATATATATATATATATATATATATATAAATATAAATATAAAGAGAGAGAGAGAGAGAGAGACTGCTCTTCATGAATTGAAGTACTTCAATGGATTCGAATCCAAGAGATTAATTGAATTGTTTTATGTGTTTCAGGTGACCACTTGTCGAGCATTATTGTATGTCTCTAATTAACAAATTAATCTTCATAAACTTGTCATTAATCATTTGCAATCACTTTTCTTGTCACTTGATCCCAATTGGACAAGATTAATTAATTTTAACACTTCAACCAAATCGAGCAAAATAGCCTGAACTATAAGAAACCAACAAAGTCCATGAAGAGATATCGACAAAACAGAGTTGTCGGTAAAATGAATTTTTATGTTGGAAAAATCTAGGGTGACAACGACCCTCGATCCGTTGGTAAAAGTTATTTTCACGGAGGTAAAGAAAATTAAAATAATTAAATGTCGAATTTAGCGAGATGACTTGGTAAATGTAAGGTAATTACGAATGAGAATGGGTGATTTTTAGCAAGGGAGGACGAAACAAAAGGAAGGATGGGGTAGTTATTTTTGTTCACTTTTTATTGAGGCAATGTTCCTTAGCATGTTAAATATGAGATTCTGAATAGAACTCCTAAAATTTTGGGGTCTAATTTTACATGTGTTTAGGGTCTTTCATCGACTTGTATAAAGCTATAGCCGAAATTGTTTAGGTTCAAATTATTGATTGTTTGGGTTTAGGTTCAAATTATTAATGGTTTTGGTTCATATTGTTAATATCGTTTAGGTTTAACCCATTTTTGTGCTTAACATATATATATATACATACATACATATATATATATACATACATACATATATATATATATACATACATATATATATATATATATAGGGTCAGGTTCAGGGGAAAATCTAAAAAAAAATCATAAAACTGAAGAACACTCTGATAGCCCTTCATCTGGACGGTATGCACTTGTGCATACAAGTAATTTGTAACATGCACACGTGTATATGCACAAGTGCATAATGCACTTGTGCATGAAAACAAAAAAAACAACATAATTACCTGTATGCAGAAGTGCATACCATCTAGATGGAAGGCTACCAGAGTGTTCTTCAGTTTTTCATTTTTTTGAGGTTTTCCCTTGAACCTCCATCTATCTATCTATCTATCTATATATATATATATATATATATATATATATATATATATATATATATTATCTCATTTTGTTCAAATTATTAATGGTTTAGGTTCAGATTGTTAAGTGTAATCATTGTTTTTATTAGCAAGGGGAAGGTGAAAGAGGTTCTATAAGGAAAGTAGGAAAGCGCAAAGGCATAGACCTAGACCATTGAAGTGCATATGTGCTTGGGGAAGGCAGGTGCACAGTGGTTAGCGGAGCTCTAACGTTGTACTTAGTGCACCACAACCTAGGAAGGGTGGCGACGTAGTACTAAATTGGTGCTATTATATAAAAAGCAAATATGGTGTACATAATTGCGAAAACTACCACAATATAAAGCTATTGAGCCACATCACGAAATTATGTGAGAGCTTGATCGAGGCAAAGGTGAGATGCATAATGGGGTGGCGAAGAATCAATTTGGCATCATGCCAGAAAAGTGGACAATTGAGACAATCCATCTCATTAGATGCCTTATATATGGAGATATATAGAGAACCTAACTGCACATAATGTTCATAGACCCGAAGCTCGAAGACCTATGATAGTATATCCTAGGACGTGATTTGGAGGAGCCTATATGAAAGAATATATGTCAGGGAAATAGATGATATGTACGAGTGCACATTCACATATGTCAAGACACCAGTGGGTGAGACGAAATACTTATTTTCCAATGAGACAGGGCTACATTAGGGAGCAACGCTAAGCCTATTTCTCTTTGCTTTGATTTTGGATGATATTTCACGAGGGATCCAATGTGTCATGATGTATGTTATTTGCTGAAGGCGTTGTATTAACAGCGAGAAAAGAGAACACTAAGTTGGAACAATCAAGGGACTTGTGCCTTGTTCGGATCCTGCTTATTAATTTGCTTGAATCGTTATTAGTAGGAATCTAGTTAAAACCGATCCGGTCGCTGTTAATTCAGTTAAAAGTTGTTGTACCTTATTGTGTTAGTTAATCTTATATATACTTCCCTTGGATTAATTAGATACTCGTGATTATCATTACTTGTTTGACATAGTTAATCCCCTTTTTCAAATGAGTTGTACCTTATGCATACTAAGTTTTTAATTAAGAGATTTTTAAAATGTATGCATAAAATGGTAGTACCTTATGTTTTATAAGTAGTAATTAAGAGTTTTTTATTCCGTCTTTATAATATAGTATAGATATAGATTAATTAATTTATTACCATATATAATTCAAATGAATCTTGACCATTGATTAAAAAGATCAATGGTTGAAATTTGGTTTCCAAAGTTTCCAATGAAATTAGGTTTCCAATTGAAACCACCCCTATATATATATATATATAGGGAGCGATCAAATGGAAACTATTTTAATTTTGAAAACCGTGGAAACTCTCGATTTCATTAGTCAGTTTAACGAAATTGTTTCATTAAATTGTTTAATTTGATGAAATTGTTACATATAATTCATTTATTGATGAAATCGTTGCATATATTTGTGTTTTTTATGTAAAAATGAAAAAGTTTCATCAGATTACGAAAATACATGAAACAATTTCATCAGAATGAGAAAAATAGATGAAACTACATAAAAAAAAATACAAATATATGAAACAATTTCATTAAAAAAAGAATTATATGAAACAACTTGACCATATTAAACAACTTTATGAACCAATTTCATTTTTTTAACCAATGAAATTGACGGTTTCCAAAGTTTACAATCTAATATGGTTTCCAATTGAAACCACCTCTCTCTCTCTCTCTCTCTCTCTCTCTCTATATATATATATATATATATATATATATATATATATATATATACCTGCGCATTCCGCGCAGAGGAGCCAGCAGTGATCAGGGTAAAAGGAAAACATAATAGTCGACGAAATCAAAATATATAAAAAACGCAATAGCATTTGAAGGGTCATCTTAATGTAGTTTGAACTCAATAGGCTATAACGACTGAGATCACCAGTTATACCAGTTAAGTAACCCCCTTTTAAATCAGATAGGGACCTTGGCTTTTTACTTGAACTCGTCTAATCCTTAGGTTTACATACCATTGGTAGATTAAACTTAATTGGAAGTAATGAAATATCAAAATTACTGAGAGCGTAGAGAGAGCTCGGAAGATAATAAGAACCATGCTTCTTCTGCACTTGAACTATTCTGCTAATTTCAGATGATAACGTTATCATACCACGATCCGCCATCAATTCTACTAATGATGAACCAATAGGAAACATTTTTTCCATTTTTTTTGATTGGCTATCAGATTCCTTCTCATGGAGATGTGTATTTGTTTTTCTACCTCGGCGAGTGATTAACAATCTATGTGATCTGACATTTCTTTCAAGTCGATCCACTAAAGATGCAACACGAACCAACGTCAATTGGTTCAAAAGAGTGTGCATATATATATATATATATATATATATATATATATATATATGTGTGTGTGTGTGTGTGTGTGTGTGTGTGTATGCACACTCTTTTGTTAACCTTCTAATTAGTACAAATTTTTAGGGGTGTTCATCGGTTGACATCCAATGGATGTGAGGGGAACCGAGCCTATCCAATCATCCATTGGATGTTGGATTTTCCCAACCGAACCGATCCAATCATCCATTAGATGTTGGATTTTTCCAATCCAATGGATGATTGGATCGGTTCTGTTCCATCCATTGGATCGGATTGGATATCCATTGGATATTCTTATTGCATTAGATCGAATTGGATCCATCCGACATCCAATGGATGATCAAATCGGATCCATCCAACGTGTTAATTTAATGCAATGTTCTAATTAATTACTTTTAGTTTGTGTTAAAACCAACATAAGTGAGACTAAAAATTCAAAAACCAACACAATACAAATTTAGATTTAAGCAAATTGCAAAAAAAAAAAAATTGGATGATAGCTGGATGGTAATCGGATGGTTAATTAGATGGGTAATTGGATGTTGGTCGGTTCGCTTCGGTCGGTTCTGGTCGATTCTGGACTGTCATCCAAGAACCGACTGATCCAAATTGGATGTTGAGATTTTCAATCCGATCCGGTCCAATTACAATTGGATATCCAATTATGGTCGGTCGGTTCTAATTGGATCGGTTGAATTTTTGCACACCCCTACAAAATTTTCTAACCGAGGTATTTTGGTCTTTTCCATACATTGATAATATATTCCTTGATTATCTCATTCACTTAATTATCACATTCCTTGATTCTTTTTTTGTGTAACACATTTTCAAAACCTTCATTTTTGTAATTCATAGTGGCATCTCAAACATGATACCAGGTTTACATATGAGAATACATGAAAACGTAACGTGCTTTAGTCTTATTCTTATTCTACATAATGTACTTTCGTGTAAATGTTTAAGATATCACATCCGAGATACCAAAAATAAAAGTTCTGAAAGTACATTAGGAATTAAATCAAATTATATTGCATTTTCATACAACTTGCTAAAAATATAATATATAATTATATGGAATTGGCATCGTGTAATAGCAATGGAGTTTGGTGAGACTGATGAAAGTACTTTTTTAGCATTTGGATGGTTTTTTTATCTAATGGCTGTAAAAAATGTAGTAACATTTTCATAATTAAGTGGAACTTCATTCAATGACATGGTTGTAAGGGAGAGTAGACCTTCATCCGCCTTCACCATCATTTACTTTCATATACCTTCAATTACCTTTACATATATGAATTTGTTAAGATCTGAATCATGGTGAGACAAATAAGTATGCAAATGTAAATGAAGGTGGGTGAAAGTGGTGAATGTAGATATGTGAAGGTCTAATCTCTCAAAAGTTTTCCTACTTTACAAAAAAAAGACGTGATCGTCTCCATCAGATCAAAAGAGATTGACGACTCAAAAGTATTCTCACAAAATGACCAAACAAGTTATGATATTTATACATGGCCAAATAGGTATCCTAGACCAAATATTTAGGAGTTGGTTCTTATCAAATTGGAACGTACGATAATGCCCTTTTATTTGGCACAGTTGAATCAAACCTCTAGAAACTTCCACTTACTTGGCAATGTCATAACCCTTTGTGTAGCATGGTCGTGTCAAAGCTTTAGAAACTTTCGTTCACCCTGGTACGATCATTCCTCTTTGTCTGGCACATTCGTGCGACATTTGCAGGAGCCTATAAGCATTCATTTTGACACGGTGGCGATACACATTAAAGCTTAGTGGTATCCCATGATATAACTAAGTTGGTTCTAGGTAGTGTAAATTTTTTAAAGTTGTACTAGGCATATATCTGCACGATGCAGCGGAATGTAAGTAAAGTGTGAACAATTAATGCTACTTCTTTATAGACATGTCATCAATAATCAACCATGACCTAAGAATCACAACTTATGAAACCTTAAACCCTAAATCCATAAAGATATTCAATAATTAGTTTATATTACAATTATTGACAAAAAAAATTATAATGATATAATTTATAATAAGAATGAAACTTATTTTACGATTATATATTTTTAATATGATAACGGTGGAAAAAATACAACGTATGGATAAAAAACAAATTAATTCGTAGATATTCATGATATTTAATAGTACGGTTAAATTAAAAAATGTTCAATATTGGGCTCGTTTTGAAGGTATTGACGAGACAATTATAATGATATAATTTGTAAAAAAAGAAATGTATTTTTTCATTGCATTTTTGTTCATATACGATTATTTATGTTAATATGATAATGGTGTAAAATGAAAAATGAAAAAAAAAAACAAGGGATATAAAGTAAATTAAATAAGTAAGTGTAAGGGTGGTAAATGTTATTGTACAAAACGTTATAGAATTTTTATATAGTAGTATAGATAATAGTGCAATCATTTTTTTTTTCATTATGTGCAACCGATTGTTTTCCTTTATTCATTTTGAGAGAATCTCCAATGGTAAATTTAATTGCTTGATGAATGACTTGATGAAGACTTGATGCCAAATTTCATTATTGGAGCAAAAACTTGAAGAATAACTTGACATCCAATGACTTGGTGGGATGTCAAGTGTTTGAGGATTTACAGAATATTTATATTTGATTCCTCAATAATCATAGGTTTACATTTTTAATTTTACACTTTTATTCAATAATAATTCATTTATTAAATATATAAAATATTATTATTATTATTATTAACAAAATACATTATTTGTGCACACTCATATCCTATTCTTATATCATCATCTCATTCTCATGTATTTGTGCTTTAAATAACGACAAATAATAGAAGGAGTTTTATAAAAATTTCAAATAGATAAGGATATTTTATGTATATATATTAAAAATGAATTAAAAATGCAAAAAAAGCTTTTGGAAGACTTGACCATTGGCGTAGTAATTTGAAGATGACTTTTTGGTGACGTGATAAATAGATCAAGTTTTTAAAAGATTTGACCATTACAGATGCCCTGAGATCGAATGTTTAGATACCATAACCCTAACTCTTCGGTTAATATTTATTTCTTCTGATTTTTAGGGTTAATTTATTTAAGTTCCTATTAATATTTATATTTTAAGTTAATTTGTTTATACCTAGGGTTAATTTGTTTATATCTTGATTTAGAATAAAACTTTATACTTTTTATAAGTAAATTAAATTTTATTTTATATTCTTATATTTATTTAGTGCAACCACTCCAAAAATATCTTGGATCCACTTAAGGGTGTTAAAAATAACTGAACCGAATCCGAACCGAATGACATTTGGGTTAAACGGTTTTAGGTTATTCGGTTTTCGGGTTAAACTGTTCGGTTAACCGAATAATTTTTTCTAATTCTGTTAAACCGAATAACCTGAATAACACATTCTACTAAACATAATATATTTCATGTTTATAATAAATAAACCAAATACATGTTATACTATCATTATTTTATATATTTTATTGCTATATAATGTTTTTTATTGATCGTTGATAATGTTTTCTTTATTATATTACGTTTTTTTGTTTGATTTACAACGTCGCAAAAACAAAAATAATGTAATTTGGTGGATATTGGTTTTTAATAGACGGTGTTTTTTACTTAAGATGAGTCAAACATTGAGTATAAATGTATGATACAATATATATATTAGAAGCAACGAACATTTAATTTGAAAAAATTACTTGAGAAAATGTCCAAATGAAAAATTATAAATCCTTATTCGGTTTAACCAGTTACCGAACCGAATAACCCGAAAACCGAATAAACCGAAACCGATTAAACCGAACCTTATTTGGTTTGGTTATCGGTTAGTTTTGGAAAAATTGAGAACCGATTAACTTAAACCGATTTAACCGACTAAACATTGATTGGTGTTAGATCTCAGATTTATTGGATTCAAGATCATCCAATCTGAAGTCTGGAATCTGAAGCTAAAGCTGAAAAGTCACTCTCAAGATTAGTCTAATGTTAAGTTTGTAATAATTATCAAAGTTAATTATTGTCTTAATTAATGTATTTTGTATTATTCCTAAATATCTTACTAATAGATATTTTAGGATATTATGTTTTAGATATTTAGTTTAGGATATTATGTTTGAGATATAAAAGGTTTTGAGATATTATAATCTTATAACTATTCATATCTCAGATCATCATATCGAACCAACTAGAGAGGAAGTGAGAGAGCTTAAACATTGAAGAACATCAACCTTGTAATCCATCATTTTGTAATCAAAACAGGTTGGTTAATCTATATCTTTGTTGTTTGATTATCTGGTAAAGATCGTGTTCATTCACAAGGACTCACAATTGGTATCAGAGCTGAATACCAGATCAAAATCAAATTTTCAAGAACTCTTTGTGTTCTTCATTTTCAAACACTGTTCAATCGATCAATCTTTCAAACAGTGGTTGTTTTTAAAATCAGAAAGTTGTAACCTGTTGTAGAAGGTTAGTCGATCATTGTGTCAAAGTTTGGAGCTGTAAAAACGTTTCTAGATTGGTGTATTTGGGATTTACAGAGCCGTTTTATCGACGAAGAAGCACACACCGGTTACACGCACACCGGTCTAAACTCCGGTCGAATACATATCCCCGATCGTACACAACACCGGTTGCAGACACTGTTCCATACCGGTCAACACATAATACCGGTCGACGCATTTCACTCCGGTCGACATCACTTCGGTCGCATGTCCGATCGTCGACATCATACCGGTCAAGAGCCCCGGTCGAGCAACATACCAGTCACAACTTTATACCGGTCGAGTAACTCATTTTTGCGCCACCAACTGTTCACGCAAGTCTCACCTTTGCGCCATTAACTACTAGCGCAAATCTTCCTTTCGGGCGACCTTCGACTCGCGCAAACCTCAACTCGCGCGACCCACTTCTCACGCAAAATCTGTTTCGCGCCTACCTTTACTCGCGCAAACTTTGTTTCTGCGCCAACCACCTCTCATGCAAAGTTGACTTTTGCGCCACCTTCCTTAAGCGCAAATTAAACCTTTTTGCGCCAGTTCCAGACTTGGTTAAATTTGGAAAATTTATTTCTGAATTTTATCTGATTTTATTTGGATTAACGATCATATCTATCAAGTTCTCTTATCAAACAGGATGTCATCCAGAGAAATTCTAGCTATCGGAACTAAAACAAAGCCATCAGTACTTTTCAAGGGAGAGTATGAGCAGTGGAAAGATCGGTTCATGGTCTTCATAGATAGACAAAAATTAAGCGATCTTATTAGAATATCTCTAAAGCAAGGGAGTATGACAGTCCCAAGGAGAGTTTTTACTATTAGCATGGAGAATGGAGAAAATGAAGAAAAACTGCTTAAAGTACCTCTTGATATGTACTCAGACGAGCAAAGAAAGAGATATGATGCTGACAACTTAGCTCGATCTTTCCTATTGGAAGGAATTTCAGATGAAATTTGTATCAATTTAAATATCAAAGAGGCTACATCAAAACTGTTGTGGGATCAGCTTGAAAATAAATCAAGAGTTAAGAATTGGGCAACTGAGAACTCTGCGCTAAAAAGAAAGATTTCTGATTTGGAAGCTCAAATACAGAAGCAAGAGTCTATTGAGATGAATGAGGAGAAAGTCAAGAACAAGAGAGAGAGAGAGAGAGAGAGAGAGAGAGAGAGAGCTTCAAAGTGTAAACCTTATTCAACCTTGTAATCGTTGATTATTAATCCAAACAGGTTGGTTTATCTATCTTGTTTGTTGTTTGATTTATCTGGTAAAGATCGTGTTCAATCACACAGACCCACAATTGGTGTTGATTCTTTTGGGTTTGGGGAGAATTTTTAACTTACAAAAATAATATTTGTTCTACATAAACAACATATGTGTGTGTATATATATATATATATATACCACAATAATCAAACTTAATTACTTTAGGTTTTCTAACATTCATATATAAACCCTAATATATACCAATGTTCCAAAGAGTCTTAATTACCCATCATGATCCAAATCCCAACTATATGTGTTCATGTGTGTTGATATTGTTTAGAGTTTCTTAATTAATTTGTGATTAGGGTAGGTTAATGAGTAGGCTAATCTAGTTTAATTTAATTAGTAAATGCTTAATTTGGATGTAATTAAAGAGTTATTGCATGTCATATATTCCCTCCTGGAAACCATTATCTTTTTCTTAATTTGTCACATACACTGCTTCCATGGATCAGGAATAGCTTTCATGTATGCTTGTTGGCCACTTTACCCAGAAAGATGAGTGATCTTGGGGACAAATGGAACGAATAATTAAAAAATTCGACTATTATAATGATTAAATCACCTTTAAACAATAATGTAAATAACCTTTTTCATTATACCGTTTTCTAATAATTGTATTAACTTTATCTTAACTTGTTATATGAATTACTTCTCTTCATAATTTCGTTTTATATATTTATAACTTGTTCATCAATTATTCAATTCATTTCGCATATATGTGTTTATATTTTAATTTTTTAGAACGGCAAATTTATTGAAGAAAAAGCTAGCAAGAAGGTAGAAGTACATAAAGATATTACAAGCAATCAACGGATCCTTACACCACTCATTCTAGTCAACTTGGATCCCTTTTTGAATATGCTCCTAATTCAGAAAAAATGACCGATACTTTACCTCGCTGACGATAAAGAATCTAGACGCTTCCTTCCCCTCAAAAACCACTCTGTTTCTAAACTGTTACATAGCCCAGATGAACACAATAATTACGACATTCAAGACATCCTTAGTTGTTTTATGTATCCTTGCTGAGTCAGCCACAGAAAGAAAGGAGGTCGTACACCGTGTTCTGTCAAGGTTCAAAATGGCGTGAGACGTTGCGTGGCGGCGAGGTCAAGCCTCAAGCCTTACACGTCACATACGGTGAGGACGCAACGTTTTTCAAGTCGTGACATAAGGTGACGAATTTGTATGTTGTAACACCTTCAAATTTATAAAGAGCAACTAATTAAAAATTTTCAACAATACATCACATGAAGGATAAAATCCTTTTTTACAAACCAATACTTGAAATATCTCAAATACAATTCTAGATTTAACCTCAACAAATATCCACCCAAATCTTATATAAACACTAAATAAAGGTCGGGTGTTACTAAACCCATATACGATTGCTATCTCCAAATGTGTGGAAGACATCACTCAATAGCTATTTCCTTCTCGAGCATCTAAATAACATTCAACACTTCACGGTGCTGCAAGTGACATTCCCAAACTAGAACCTGATGCACATGCCGACAAATAAAAAATGTTAGACTTAACGTCTACTGAGTTCAAGAGTTTTCAACGTGAATAAATATTTCGTTAAAAAGGAAAGAATGCAACTTCAACATGATTTACCATAAATATAAAAACGACTTGTTTTCCAATAACATGCATTTTTAAAAGACAAGCACCCCAATACAAAACATTCTTTATAAAGTGATGCAACCCAAAACTCACTCAAATGTGAATAGAAAACGTGGTTAAAACTTTATATCCCGAAACACCCAAAACACGGGTGAGGCATAATACTCAACTCATAAATCATGGAAAAATAATTCATATAATTATAATATGCTACCGAAAATATGGAACTAAAATTCAATACTCACGCGACCATAAAATGGAATGAAATCCAAATGATAAAGCATGGACAATTAAATATCCAAAATACTGCTAGTCGACAACGGGGGAGACCTGTATCCATTGAGAGTGGAGGAACACAAAAGTATGCCACTCAATCGTATGACACTTCATGATATAAAAGCCCAAGTGTCTTTACAACTCTCTCCAAGCTACACCAAAAGAGACATCCGACCTTAGTGAATATTACCATGAACACCACCAAAGGCCCGACACAGTCGGGGGTTACAACCAAGGCATTGCCCCAACATGGTGGAGGCCCCAAACGCCCATCAACACGACAGTACAACCGGACTCAACACTCCTAGTGTACACTTGAAAGGTTAAAGTCATAAAACATGGGTCTCGGAGTCCGACCCCGTAATACCTAATTGACCATCAGATAAAGACTGACTTACATGTCTATTGATCCAATACAACACAGTCTAAAATTACATAACTGCACATGAATGACCAACTCATTCGAGCATGTAATTATCATTAATATACCACAATATGCATTTAGATGCAAACCATAAATGGGGCTCTCCATTGAGCCATTAAAACCGGACAAATATCCTCAAGACTCTTTTAAGTTAAAAGCGAGCTAAAATGCTCAAAATCTATTTGTCCAACAAATAACAGTCCCCAAATAATAAAAGGTATTTAAACGACGTTTACACCGACACATATCTCAAAGATGTGACTAACCCAAAACTCATCACGAATTGGGACAAACGATTTTCCAAATGGGCTCATATCTTTAAGTTTCCAAAATGTCTCATAACATGGAGACATGCATTTTCCAAAGGGTTTATGAAATTAAATACATCAAAAACTCATAAATAATAAAATAGACTTCATTTGTACAAAATCTCCAAAAGTGCATAAATAATAAAATAGACTTCATTTATACAAAATCACCAAAAATACATAAATAATAGAATATACTCCATTTGTACAAAATATTAAAAAAAAAATGCATAAATCATGCTATTTACTTATCAAATATCCAAATCCCAAATAAGAGCATTTCACGAGATCAAATTAACCAAAGTTTACCAAATATGAAAACTTATCAAAATACTAGACACATTGACAATTACTAATTAAACGTATTTTTACTTCAAAATACACATTTTGACATGTACATAGTTTTCACAAAGCAACTTGAACTCATCTTGCTAGATTTAGGGTAAATCTAGATTTTACCCCAACTTGAGCTTCCTTGAAAGAACTTGAATCCACAAGCAAATATTTCCAAAAACCTAGATCCACAAGTTTCCAACCATAAACATTCATATTCAACCATTTAGAATCGTTCACCGAACATTTTATATCAAAATCATCATTTTAGCTAAAAACCCTAATTTGACCTAACTTTTCTCAAAATTTTCCAAACCGAAATTGGAGAAATAAAACATTAGATTGTCATCAATAGAACATTTATAACTCATAAAGAAGTTTGGAAGTGGAAGGGATGAACTTACCACATAGGTTTTGGTGAAAACCTAGAAAACCCCAAAATTCTTGAAGATGGAGATGATGATGATGAGATCTTGATCTTTGCTTCCAATACATCACCAAATACTCTTATATATTCCCAAAACTAACAATATACCCTTAAAAATCTCTAAAAAACGAACTCATAGCAACTTGAATCGCTAAAAACATAGTTGAAATGAGAGAGTTATGAGGAAATGAAGAATGAGGCTGAAAATCCGACTTTTAACAAGTCTGGTACACCCGTGCTACTATGCCATGAGACTTGGCCATGGCATAATCACTCCAAGTGTACCATGGGCTAAAACTTGCCTGCGACTTTGCCAATGTGACTATGACACTGTCATAGTTGCCGGACATTGTAGTCGGACTCATACCAAGCCCCAAAACTCGACTTTTTCTATGCCAACACTCCTGAAACTCTTAGGGACTTAAAGTAATTTTTCCCAACATAAACCCACCATTGTACAAGTTGCAAAAACGTTCGGGTAATTTTTTTACTTACAAAAATTACCGGTGTTACATATGTCATATATAGAATTAGCCTTATGTTCATTTGAGAAATGGTAAATATATGAGAAAATGGAGAAGTAATCCCAGTCATTCATACTGTCAAGATCAGATTTAACTGGTCAAATATTTTGGCTTTGACCGGTCAAAAGTTGCAGCTTTGATTGGTCAAAAGTTGCGGCTATTCTAAAAATAGAAGGTCACTTTCATAATTTTTACAAAATACACGGGTTGTGTACATATATGAACATGTATAATTCATATATGAACTATATGTTCATATATGAATCAGTGTAATTCACATCTAAACTCTTTTAACTGATTCATATATGAACTTTTGTGATTCATATATGAACTAATTAACTGTAAGTTCATATATGAACACAATTACCTGATTCACATATGAACTAATTAACTGCAAGTTCATATATGAATCAATTGAACTAATTAACAGATTCATATATGAACTTTTGTGATTCATATATGAACTAATTAACTGATTCACATATGAACGTATAGTTCATATGTGAATCATATAGGTTCATATATGAATTCATCCTGCGTATTTTACGAAACTACCCCTCTACCTTCTATAGACCATGCAAGGAATTATCCGGTTGCTTCACGGTCAAAGCCGCAAATGATGACCAGATGAATGACTAAGATTACTTCTCTATTTCTCATACATTTACCATTTCTCAAATAAACCTCTCCCTATAGAATTATATATACATATATATATATATATATATATATATATGTTTTTCTATATATTATCTAATCAAATAATGATATTAAAAAAATGTACATTCATATTAGAAAAAGAAATATATTATGGAATATTATTATAAAAATAGTTTTTGATTAAATATTTAAAATATATAGAATTTAGGAATGTAATTTTACACTTAGTTTTAATCGTGAGTCTATAACGCGCGTTTATTAATTCATGAAACTGGGAGTGATGTAATTAGATAAATCTATAAAAGTGTAAAATTTAAAGTAAAAGATGTTAAAAAAAGCTAATAAAAATATTTTTTTTAAAACACGTCTTACAAAAAACACACATTGCGGCATGCTATGGCGCCTTTTTTAAACCCTGGTTGTTGTTAAACGGAAAAGTTGTCTACCATTTGTGTCACCTCTAGCCACCTTGCATTGAAGCATAATGTGTTGCGACTATTCCACTCTCTCATTGCATAACAGACATATCTGTGTTTATATATGACTTAACATCCATCATCATCTTTACCATTTCATTTTACAAGATATAATATATTTCACGATGAGTTATTATTCAGAACATAGCCATGGAATGAGACGCCCCACTGGGACCAGGGATTCCTTGCAAAACCAGGGACCGGGGATCCCTAAAAGTTAAAAATCGGGGATGGGGACAAACACGAGTATAACATGATCCCTGATCTGCCCCGTCCTTGCAAATTATATATATATATATTAAATATATAGTTATTATTAAATACTGTATATTTATTATTAAGTATATTATTTATAAAAAATAGATTTAATACTTTTTAGATTTATATGAAGTTTTTTGTAACACCCCAAAAATGGGACAAACAAAAACTTTCCAAAAACGAAAAGTATGGTATATCACTACAAGATTATTGCTTATTACCGACCAAGATTACCGACGGATAATAACCGTCGGTAATTACCGACGGAAATGTAAACTTTGCGACGGACACACTATCCGTCAGTAAATTATATAAATTACCGACGGATTACCGACGGATATTAATTAATTTTATTTTATTTTATTTTTATTTTTAAATCCGTCAGTAATCCGTCGGTAATTTATATAATTTAATAAATATTTATTTTTTTCTGACGACCGTCGGTAAATTTAATAATTTAATAAATATTTATTTTTTCTTTGATCATGTATGTGTGTATATATGTATATATGTATGTATGTATATACACATTTACGTATGTGATCATGAATTAATGTATATGTACATGTATAGTATACGTGTATATATGTGATCATGTATGTATTTACAAGTACGTATGTGATCATGTATATATAGTATGTATGTGATCATGTATGTGTGTATATATATGTATGTATGTACATGTACATAAGTGTTCATGTATGTATATACACATTTACGTATGTGATCATGAATTAATGTATATGTACACCATGTATATATAGTATATATGTATGTACATCATGTACATGTATAGTACGTGTATGTGATCATGTATGTATATACAAGTACGTATGTGATCATGTATGTATATACAAGTACGTATGTGATCATGTATAGTATGTATGTGATCATGAATGTATGTACGTATGTGTTCATGTATGTATATACAAATGTATGTATGTGATCATGAATGTATGTACAACATGTATAGTATGTATGTACATCATGTACATGTATAGTACGTACATATGTGATCATGTATGTATGTACATGTACATATGTGTTCATGTATGTATATACATATGTATGTACACCATGTATAGTATGTATGTGATCATGTATGTAATATGTATGTGTGTACATATGTGATCATCCGGATTCGTTTAATTAAAGCCCAACTAAATCCATTAAAGCCCAACCAGATTCGTTTAAAGGCCAACTGGGTACGTTAAAGCCTAACTGGGTACGTTAAAGCCCAACTGGATTCATTAAAGCCCAACTATGTACGTTGAAGCCCAATTGGATACGTTAAAGGCCAACTAGGAACGTTAAAGCCCCACTGAATCCATTAAAGGCCAACTGGTAACGTTAAAGCCCAACTAAATCTATTAAAGCTCAACCAGATCCATTAACGCCCAACCGGATTCGTTTAAAGCCCAACCGGGTACGTTAAAACCTAACTGATCACATTTGGTCCCTGATCTAACCGGATTCGTTTAAAGCCCAGTTACTTCAGGGGTATTTTAGTCAATTTATATACAATTTGATAAATTAATTAATAATTTTAAATATAATTTGATAAACTAATTAATTAATAATTTATTTATTTATTTTAATATTAAATAATATATTAATTAATAATTTATTTAATAATTATAGTTTTAAATATAATTTTAATTTAAAAATAATTTATTTAATAAAAAACAATTATCCGTCGGAAATCCGTCGGTAATCACCGACGGATATAATCCGTCGGTAAATACCGACGGAAATTCCGTCGGAAATCCGTCGGTGAATGTCCGAAAATTCTTAAAAAAAATAGCGGGCTGAAATCCCTAATTTCTGTTGTTTCCCTCTCTCATCTCTCACTCTCGTCTATGTCTCCCTCTCGTCTCTCGTCTCTCACTCTCGTCTCCCTCTCACTCTCGATCACTCTCACTCTCGATCACTCTCACTCTCACTCTCACTCTCGTCTCCCTTTCAATCTCGATCCCTCTCATTCTCGTTGCACTGTCGACATCCACACCGGCGACCTCACCTCCACCGGCGACCCCCATCCCCTCCGGCGACGGCCATCCCCTCCGGCGACCTCCTTATTTGGGTATGAATATGTGTGTGTATGTTTGTTTGTGTATGAATATATGTGTTTCAACAACTTATATATCAATTTCTGTTTAAACCCATATATCTTTATATCTTGATTTGTGTGTGTGTATGTATGAATCTGTGTGTGTGTGTTTGTTTGTGTATGAATACATGTGTTTCAACAACTTATATATCAATTTCTATTTAAACCCATATCTTTATATCTTTATTTATGTGTGTGTGTATGTAATGAATATGTTGTGTTTTTTGTTAATGAATCTGTGTTTTTGTGTGTGTAGATTGAAATTGAGTGAAATTTGGTGCCGCTTCAGAGACATACACATACACACGATCTACTCCTGTCTTCTTGACGTGATTTAAAGTACCAAAATAATTTTAGACATTATTCCTTAATTAATTTATGTTGTCATTTAATAGGAAAATTTGAGTATAGTAGTAATGGAATTATTTGATATTTGTTATGCTTGTAAACCCAAACCTTTTCGTTACGTTTGTTTCTCGTTATGTCTGTTTTTGGGATATATGACAACTATGGATAATTATAATTATGAGAGTTTATTGTAGATTGAAATTGATATGAGTATATTGTAGATTGAAATTGATATGAGTTCTTTTAGCTTATGAAAACCATTGTTATGAGCACGAATATATCAAATGTTTTGGTATGATTTGGTTTGATAAACTTGTGATATTAATTAGTTGGGTTGTCATTTATTAGACAAACATTAGGTTGATAAATGGAGACATTTGGTATGATTTAGGATTTGATTATACTTGATTTTATTTATTTATTTTAGTTGGGTTGCTAATTGTTGGGCAAACATTAGGTTGATATATGGAAATATTCATTTTATAGTCGTTATGCTGCCAAAATTTTAAAAAACATATGTTTGACTTTCCAATAGTTAAACCATTACACTTAGAGTTTTAGAGTCATCCAAAACTCCTCTAAACCAATGGTTTGACTTTCAAGAAGGCAAACCATTATACATGTAGTGTTCAATAGACTTCTAACTTCATTGACACCTATGGTTTGACTTTTAAATAGTCAAACCATTACACGTAGGGTTTTTAAACATTCCAAAACACCTTTCTTTGATTGTAACCTACGTTTTGACTTTCCAATAGTCAAACCATTACACTTAGAGTTTTAGAGTCATCCAAAACTCCTCTAAATCAATGGTTTGACTTTCAAGAAGGCAAACCATTATACATGTAGTGTTCAATAGACTTCTAACTTTATTGACAACTACGGTTTGGCTTTTAAATAGTCAAACCATTACACGTAGGGTTTTTAAACTTTCCAAAACACCTTTCTTTGATTGTAACCTATGTTTTGACTTTCCAATAGTCAAACCATTACACTTAGAGTTTTAGAGTCATCCAAAACTTCTCTAAACCAATGGTTTGACTTTCAAGAAGGCAAAGCATTATACATGTAGTGTTCAATAGACTTCTAACTTCATTGACACCTACGGTTTGGCTTTTAAATAGTCAAACCATTACACGTAGGGTTTTTAAACTTTCCAAAACACCTTTCTTTGATTGTAACCTACGTTTTGACTTTCCAATAGTCAAACTATTACACTTAGAGTTTTAGAGTCATCCAAAACTCCTCTAAACCAATGGTTTGACTTTCAAAAAGGCAAACCATTATACATGTAGTGTTCAATAGACTTCTAACTTCATTGACACCTACGGTTTGACTTTTAAATAGTCAAACCATTACACGTAGGGTTTTTAAACTTTCCAAAACACCTTTCTTTGATTGTAACCTACGTTTTGACTTTCCAATAGTCAAACCATTACACTTAGAGTTTTAGAGTCATCCAAAGCTCCTCTAAACCTACGGTGTGACTTTTCAATAGTCAAACCATTACACCACCTCTATCTTGATTATGTCGATTAACTACTTCTTTCTTTGTTGTAGTGGTTGAATATGTCAACAGATAGAGGATGGATGTATAGAAAGAACGACAGTCGGGGGTTTCTTAGCGTCGACTATATTGTTGCAATGGACAGTTTTTTGGACTATGCATATGCCGATGAAAGGACTGTTGAAAGGAAACCTACACGTGATGGGATAGTCCTTCGTATTAGACGCCCTTGTAAGAAGTGTCAAAACTTACGCTATAAAGAAAGGACTGATGTGAGGCTGCATTTGATGAAGCACGGTTTCATGCCTGATTATACCACATGGTGAAACTTATTACCATAATGAAGGGCATCAAGACGTGGGTCAATCTTCTACTCCGGTAGTAGATCATAATGAAGGTTATGTTGAAATGGTGAACGATCACATGATACATGATGGCATGACATGGGAAGAAGAAACCCCTAATCCTTCTGTCCAAGGATTTTATGACATGTTACAAGCTACCGACGAGCCATTATGGGACGGGTGTCCAAATTACTCGAAATTAGGAGCTGCAACGAGATTGTTGAGTTGGAAGGCAGAATGTAATGTACCCGAGACGACTTATAACCACAATGTTGCTATAATTAAAGAGATGTTACCCGAGGATGATAAACTACCCGGTAACTTCTATGAGACGAAAAAGAGTTTGAAAAGGCGTGCTCTGCCAAAACAAAAGATCGACGCTTGCAAAAACCATTGCATGTTATTTTATAAGGATGATTCTGAGTTGACCCACTGCCGAGTGTGCAATGAATATCGTTTCAAGACAAGTGGTCGAAGCAAGGTCCCTAACTTAGTGATGACGTACTTGCCGATTGTTCCTAGACTTCAAAGATTGTATATGTCAAAGAAGACGTCTAAAGAGATGACTTGGCACAAGGATCATCAGACAGAACCGGGTGTGATGGTACATCCAAGTGATGGTGCGTCTTGGAAGCATTTCGACATAGTACATCCTGACTTCGCTTTTGAGGTCCAGAATGTGCGTCTTGGCTTATGCACCGACGGTTTCAACCCGAATAATTCAAATTCGAATCCGTATTCACTTTGGCCAGTGTTTCTTACCATCTACAATTTACCTCCTTGGTTGAGTTTGAAAGATTCATACGTGAAACTTGCATTGGTCATTCTAGGTAGAAAGAGCCCCGGTCAGAATTTGGATGTCTTTCTTAGGCCGCTAATAGATGATCTCAAGATGTTGTATACAGTGGGCGCTCTTACGTATGATGCTTATCGTAAAAATAATTTAGAGATGAGGGTTATACTTCTATGGACCGTCAGCGACTTCCCTGCCTACGCAATGTTGTCGGGTTGGAGCACGCACGACAAGCTAGCCTGCCCGTACTGCATGGGTACAGTCGATTCGTTTCAGTTAAGAAATGGAGGTAAATCTTGTTGGTTTGACTGTCATCGGAGATGGTTACCTAGTGCACACCCCTTCCGACGTGATCGAACAGGGTTTCTGGATGGATCTAGGGTGTTAGCCGGTCCACCACCCGAGTTAACCGGCGAAGAAATATGGGAACAAGTCCGTCATCTTCCAACTGTTTACGATGGCTCCCCGTTTCGACGGACCAATAGAAAAATTACCGGTTTCGGAATCACTCATAATTGGGTGAAGAGAAGCATTTTTTGGGAGCTGCCATATTGGAAGACGTTGTTAATCCGACACAACCTGGATGTCATGCACATTGAGAAGAACATCTTTGAGAATCTCTTTAACACTGTCATGGACACATCAAAGACGAAATACAATATAAAAGCAAGGAGGGATGTAGAGATGTATTGCAACCGACCGCAGTTGCACATTGTCACGTCAGGCAATAAAGTAGTGAAGCCGAAGTCGTCGTACACTTTGACAAAACAACAAGTAAAACAAGTATGTGAATGGTTGAAGAGACTGAAGTTTCCGGATAGGTATGCTTCGAATATTGGGGGTTGTGTAAATATGGCAGATTATAGCTTTTATAGCTTCAAGAGTCATGATTGTCATGTGTTTATGCAACGATTGCTTCCTATTGCGTTACGAGGGATGATACCGACTCCCATATGGGATGCGATAACGGAGTTATGCACATTCTTTCGTGTAATCTTCTCAGGGGTGTTACACTTAGAAGACTTGATTCCATTGCAAACAAGTATCGTTCAAACAATTTGTAAGTTGGAAAAAGTCTTCCCGCCCGGATTCTTTGATTCTATGGAACACTTAGTGATACATTTGACACGAGAAGCCATAAATGGTGGGCCGGTCCAATATAGGTGGATGTATCTCTATGAGAGGTAAATGAAATTTGCCATTCAAATACTTTTCATTCAAATACTTACCCATTTATTTTCTAACACGTATTTCAATTATTGTTTAGGAAACTTGGGTCGTTGAAGAGGACTGTTAGAAACAAAGCAAGAGTGGAGGGGTCTATCGTTGAGGCATATCTAGTAAATGAACTCTCCACCTATTGCTACCTGTATTTTGATCCACAAATAGAAACTCGACATAATCGCGAGTCAAGAAACTTTGCCCCAGATATTCCTAGTTCTTCAGGAATAGACGATCGCTTGAGCATATTCAAGGTTCCATCTCGTAGATTATTCGAGAAGGGGGGAAAAAGACCATCTTGACTCAAGCCGAAATTCACAAGATCCACACATATGTGTTGTTGAATTTTGAAGAAGTTCGACCTTTTCAATGGACCTTCGATGAGTGGATACGACAAAGAGAACCTCATCTTGATGCAGTTGCACGAGATAAAGCTCGGGATGAAAGGTTTTCTACTTGGTTCGTGAAATTGTAAACCCATATCAAATCAAGCAATTCAAACACTCTCAATCAAGATTCAATGATATAACAATGTATATTTCTAGAGAGAGAGTAGAGAGAGAAAGTAAATCTGAATTATGACATTAAGCTCTTACAAAATTACAAGAATTAAACCTATTTATATGATCTAGAAACTCTCAAGTAATCCAACTAAACTCTCAAGTAACTTGAACAAACTCTCAAGTACTTAAACCCCTCTAATACTTATGTTGACTTCTCACTATTTGACTATCATTGACTTTCATTGACTTCTCAAATACAAGACTTTTTACAAGGCTTTCCTCACTAAATCTTGGATACAATTTAATACACTAACAGTTCGAACAACACGTGAGTACAAACATATGAAATTTACGTATGTAATGTTACACATATGTAATTTATTTCTTATTTGCGGTTTTATAGGTCATGCTCGGATCAGGCGATTTCTCCGACCATTTGAAATCCCTAGCACGTGGACCAGGTCGATATGCTTGGTCGCATAAGGGATATTTTGTCAATGTTTACAAGTTTCATACGGTAACACATGCTGCTGGGCGTGTCAGACATAATAGTGGCGTATGTGTGAGAGGATCTTGTTATGACGACTATGAGTTTGACTATTACGGATTGTTAGACGACGTGTTAGAGGTGGAGTACTACGATGTGGGCTATTGTGCTGTAGTTTTGTTCAAGTGTACATGGTTTGATAGTCCAGATGGAGTTAGAGTCGACCCTAAACATGGGTTGGTTGATATCAAATACAAGTCTAGACTCAGAGGTGAGGACTATTACGTCCTAGCATCACAAGCGGAACAAGTGTATTACACACCCTATCCTTCAGGAAGTAAGGATTTAAAGGACTGGTGGGCAGTTGTGAAGACCAAAGCCTGTGGAATATATGAAGTTGCAGAAAGGGCTATTGATGTGTTGGATGATGATAACGTGGATGGAGAACCGTTCTTTCAAACCAACGAACGGGTAACTCATCATACAAGCAACTGGGTAAATGAGGACCTCGATCCCGTCCCTCTTGTCACTGGGGAGCTCAACTTAGTCGCCACAAATGACGAAGCTAGCGAGGAAGATGCATCAGATCACGAAGCTAGCGACGAGGAAGAAGAATTTGAAGATATGGATGATGATGAAGATAACGAAGATGAACTTATGTTATCTGATCACTCGTCTGATAACTAGTGTGCCTTTCATATGTAGACATTTTCGTGTTAAACATTCTCTATTTTCGTGTTAAACATTCTCTATTTATGGGTCTTATGATTTATGTACACTTATATCATTTTGTGTTAACCATTCTCTATTTTTAGATGTCTGGACACCCTTTTAGGGGTAGTAGGGGTAGTAGGAGTGGTAGGGGTAGGGGCAGTAGCAGCTCCGCTGGGTGTGGTGACCCCCAGGTCGATGAGTTCACCGGCGACGGCCTAGATTAGATCCAGTCTGATGACAGAGCAGCGGGCTCGAGGGTTAGAGGCCCGAATGTGGCATCACAGACGCCCCAGCCTAGTCAGCGACCGCCACTTTTGTTGTTTGATGCGGGCGGGTAAGTAGATGTGATCTATTATTTATTCTAGTACATAATAAACTGATTCTAATGTTTTTATGTTGTATATTTTACAATTGTGAAGGTTTAAGGAGAAGTCGGCAGTCCGGAGGGCCATTGCCGTCTTTAAGTCCATGTTTGGTGGTCCTTGGGCTCATTTTAAGGATGTCCCTAATGAGAACTATCCACGGTTGCTGAATCGATTTCGGGTAAGTATTTTACTCTATTTAACTTAATGAGTGGATTTATGTTTACTTAATCCAAACAATGTGTTTGCAGTTGTATTATAGTTGGCCTCCTGAGATGGATGTCGATGTATTAGCTGCATATCGACGTCACCTACATAATAGGTACTCCGACATGATGAGAGATGCACGTGTCTTCGCCGAGGAAAGGTCTTTAGCCATTGATGGTGTCCAGTTCGACGGACAAGACTACAGGATTCTTGCGCCACACCCTCCAGAGTGGATCCGGAGTGAGTTTTGGGTTCAGATGATTGAGTAGGTTTGTTTTGTTTTTGTTGATCCAAACTCTCTCAGTAATTTGATAACGACCCTCTTCTATACTTAGTGAAAATTACGTTTTAATATGTATTAATGTTTCACTATCAGCGATCAGACTGAGTCTGTTCAGTTATCGCTGATAGTCTTTCTTATAAGCATTTCTATGTATTAGTGTTTCACTATCAGTGATCAGACTGAGTCTGTTCAGTTATCACTAATAGTTTCAGAAATAAACATCCAAACGTAATCTCTGAAGACAAGTCTCGCGTCAACAGATGTTCATAGCTGAATCGAAGACGAAGCTGCTGAACAAAGAGAAGTCTACTAGTGACCTGATGCGGATATCAGTGAAGCAAAGACAACTCTACTTATACGCGAAGGAACATGAGAAAAAGCTTCAGCGATAGTTGAACCTCTTTATCTCTGAACTTAGAGATACTCAGCGATCAATCGATCACAAAGCTTATGCCTCAAGTTTCCTTTTGTCTATCCTTGCACAACCTAGTACGATGTGTCAGAACGGACAAGTCTCTGCAACCATTCGTACAACAACTCTGTCAACTACACTGTTCACGACCCGGCCGAAAGCATGTCTCCCAAAAGTCAGACTCCCAAAGCCAATCAGTGAACGCCACGTGTAAAGTATCATGCCATGCATTTAATGCATAGGGTATAAATAGGAAGTTCACCCCTTCATCTGAAGGTGTGCTCAATCCTTGAACTCCATATAGAAACCATTGTTTTCTATATCTCTTAATCTTCCTCTCTCTGAATTTCTTATGCAATTATCTTAGTGTTTCTTAAGTTTGTTTAGATTGAGTCTGTCTTAATCTTATTCCGCAACAAACTTGTAAATTGTATTTTGATTTATCAATAAACAATTTATTAAACTTTAATTTATGTGTTTGTATTCAACCCCCCCCCCCTTCTACAAACTTGTTAAGCACCTTCGGGACCAACAGTTTTGAATACTTGTATCTGGCTGTACTAGGATTTATATTGATTTATGTCTTCTTTTTAACAGTTATGGAACACCGACACGTTCCGGCGTGTAGTTTCGGCCAATACAGCCAATCGGGCCACCGAGTATGAGGGGATGACATCGAGACACTGTACTGGATCTATTAGTATCCCTATGCATCGGGACCGCTTGGTAATTTATCATACACTAGACTAAATGTATATAATTGATGAATATATGTACTATATACATGATTTTATTACCTACTAACAATTTAAGTTGTGTATTGTAGAGAGATGCATGGGGCTGTGAGCCTACCAACGACGAGGTTTGGGAGGCTACACACTGCACCAACAGGAAGCTTGTTCCGGGTGCGACTGGTTCGAGCACGGATCCTACGATCTACGTTTATCCAAAGGCGGCTCATATGATGGTAAGTTCAATTATGCATGACTAGATATTTGTTTGTTTTATAAGATAGATAAAAACTATAGCAAACTTAGTTTGGGCTGCCAATTGTTGGGCAGACGATACGATTGTTTTGATAAAAGCAGGTCATGGATATATGTTCAAATCACAGTTGAAATGCTGCCGAATTTTCTATAGGTTAGTTGACTTGACAATGTCTAATTTGGTAAACTGTAGGATGCCTACCATCAGAATAGGGAGGAGGAGTACCCGGACTTACCTCCCGGCACTGTACCTCCCAATGACGCCGAGTTGTGGGAGCGTAGTGTCGGAGGACGGCGTAAGGGCCGTCTTTTTGGATGGGGGACCAGTCAGGATCCCTATTATGCTATGACCGGTGATTCAGGTGCCAGTTCGAGCGGGAGCACGCGCGGCCGTCACGATGAGGAGGTATGCTTGTCAAATGCTGTTTAACATTGTTAATCATATGTTTGTTAAATGTTGTCTGACATTGTTCATTGTTCTATATATGTTTGTCAAATGTTGAATTTCAGTTGGAGGAGCTGAGGCAGAGGTTAGAGAGAGAGGAAACAGAGAGGATCCAGTTGCAGGAGCGACTACAGAGAGAAGAAGCAGAGAGGATCCAGTTGCAGGAGCGACTACAGAGAGAAGAAGCAGAGAGGATCGGGATTCAGGAGCGAATGGATAGAGATGAAGTAGAGAAGAGACAGATGCGGGAACGAATGGCTCAGTTTGACGCGTTCATGATCAAGTTTAACAGTCAACACCCCTTTCCCCCCATTTCCCCCTCCGTAGGATTATGTTTATGTATTTATAGATATTTTGTACACTTTAAGAATTAGTAATATTTAAAAATTGGCAGGTTTTGTATGGGATAAAAAACTGGAAAATTTTAATTTTTAATTATTTTTTTTAAAAAAATTTTAAATTACCGACGGATTATCCGTCGGTAATCCGTCGGAAAGTTATTTTTAATTTAATTTTTATTTAATAAATAGCCGTCGGAAATCCGTCGCTAAATCCGTCGGTAAAATGGAAATCCGTCGGAAATAATTCGTCGGTAATCCGTCGCTAAAGGAAGACCGTCGGTGATCCGTCGGAAATAACCTCGCCGTCGGTAACCGTCGGAGATCCGTCGGAAAACATAACCGTCGGTGATCCGTCGGTAATATCCGTCGGTGATCCGTCGATAATTTGATCGCCGACCACCTCTTTTCCGACGGCCATTTACCGACGGATCACCGACGAATTTACATTTTACCGACGGATCACCGACGGATTCATCCGTCGGTGATAAGCCTCTGTTTTGTAGTGTATAATTGTCAAAGCACGAGCCTCCCAAAAATGGGGAAATAAATAACACATGTTAATTACAATTTGTAAATAAGGTAAGTGGATATGACAACCTACTAATCTAATTTCACTAGAAACAAGATTACAAATTGGGTGTCATCCAAGTCAACCAAAAAGAAGATCTTCTATCAAATGGTGTTCCAAAAGTCGATTCCCCAAGCTTGCACCAACTCTGGTTAAATCTTCTTAGAGCCGACACTGCTAGAACCTGAGATACACGTCGACACCAAGCAAGTGTTAGGCCAAAAATCCTAGTGAGTTTGAACAATTAATAACATACAATGCATAAAAGTTAATAATGACTTCATCGATAATTAACCAAAGGTCTGAATCAATGGGGAAGGCCCATAACACCAAGCAAGTCCACCCAGAGAGTTAATATAACTTAGTGTCAAACTTCCATGAGCGACACCAAAAAGTCCCGGCACATCCGAGGACTACAACCATGGCATTACCCCGAATGACGGAGATCTAGGCACATACCCACACTGTGGCACTCAAGATTATATCCTCCTAGTGTTCATTTGACTTGATTCATCGAAAGTTACAATTCGGCCATAAGGCACATTAATCCATATGAGATGTGTTTAATACATTATTGGCAATTGATGGTCCATATGTGTAATACCCTAAAATTTAGTAAATTTAAAATTTGAAAATTTGGCAATATGACGTTTATAAATGGAGTAAACCACCCAAATGGGTAAATGTGATATAGCGTTTACAAAACATGTAGAAGAATATAGAAATCGACAATAAACTAATCTAAACAAGTTATATCTAGATTACATTAGTTGTCAGACAAATTTCCAAAAATTACTAAAGTCTCTTGTACACCATAACTCCAAAGAGTCTATCATCCCAAAAATGCCTTATGCACCCACGCTCATCCCTCAAACCTTGGGCGACCCACCGCTAAGTGAATCTGTTATACATGTCATTTGAGAAAAAGTGTTAGGCTTAACGCTTAGTGAGAGCATACAGTTTATATCAATAATTTGGAAATGACTTAAATGCGACAATAAGTAATCTTTCAAAGAGTTGGGTATATAATTGTAACAATAACCACATAGTGTAACACCCGGAAAATCTAAGGTAAGTATTCCCCTCGTCCCTTGACTTGTGCTAAATTGAGAGTCTCTTTGTACGTTTAATTGGTGTTTTATAAATCTGTTATGAGGATGTTAATTTGCCTAGTTAGCCTCGCTTTATCGAACCTCGGACAAGGCCAAGTTTTCGGTGTCTAAGGGGGTGGGCGTGATTGTGCCATCGCGATAGTGCCTTGGCACAATCGCCTGGCACTATCGCTGGAATTGTACCGAGAGGCCGAGAGCGCTCGCGATTGTGCCATCGCGATAGTGCCCTTGGCACAATCGCCAGGCACTATCGCCTGAGATGTACCGAGGGTCGTTTGAATGGCGCGATTGTGACCCTCGCGATAGTGCCATGGGCACAATCGCCGGGCACTATCGCGGGCGATGTCTGAGGGTATAAAATCCAACCTTGACCTATTTTGACTTCACTTCTCATCTCAAAACGTTTTGGAGCCGGTTTGGAGCTAGATTGGGCGATTCTCCTCTACTACTAAACCTACCAAACACTTATTGAAACCCTAGATTGGTTGGGGCCATTTATTGGTGTTAAAGGGAGCTAGAGGATCATTCAAGGGAAGCATTCAAGTCTCATTCAAGTTTCACCTTCTCACCGTTCTAACCAAGTTTTCTAGGGTTTTGTATAAAACCCTAGATAGTGAGTCTTTCTTCTTATTTTTCAAACGAGATACATACTTTGTGCATTTACGTGTTTAACATTTCTTGTTTACATAAGAGTTGATCACTTGATAAGTTTGACCTAACTGTCACTCTTGAGACTTTTGAAGATATAGCCTTGGTTATTATCGTGGAGAATATGGTTATGATTGTTATTGATATTTAGGCTTAATGATATGTGTTTTATGAGCCATGGGTAACATTGGAATACTTGCATGCTTTAGAGTTTTGTACCTAAACTATGCTTGGGAATGGTTGGAGTCTTATGCATGTATCTTATGGGTATGAAGTCGTGTATAGAGATGGACATTGTACGTACATAGAACAAACCATAAGTAAGTGCTAGGAGGATGTAGTCTTAGGTGTCACCATAACGGTATACACCTAGACCTCCGCCACTTGGAGTAATGTCTGGGAGGTAGTCTTCAAGTGTGTCAGGCCTTTGGGATGTTGCTCAGACGAGGGAACATCAAGGTACATTGACTTGAGGTAAAACTCATTGGTGTGATGGGTCTCCCCCATGATTGACCCCGTATGGACTTTGGTGATTGAAGTGTCGTAATTGTTCATAACATGCTTTATATAATTATGCCATGTTTTATGCAACTCACTAGACCCGTTTGGTCTAACACTTGATTGTTGGTATGTATATCAGGTTCTTGCGGCGCGAGCGCCAATGATGCTTAATCGACTTTAGTAGTGAGCTTGGGAGCATTTTTTGGGATGCCAATACTGAAGACTGTTCATGTGGATCTAGTTGACAACCTTTTTGTAATCTTATGTCTGGCTAGATTTAGATTAGAGAGTTGTCATCTAATGTAGTTTCTTATTACAAACTTGTGATTAACAGGCATTGTTGTTCCTTTTGTTTGAGCTCATTGCTTTGGCAATTATTATTATATACCATATTTCCATTTTCCGGAAATTTTTGTTAGTCCCATTTTTGGGGTGTTCCAAGTTGGTATCAGAGCTCTAGATTAAGTGAACTAGGTGTTGACCTTAATATACCTAGACTGGTTATGCTTATAAGATCACTGTCCAATTTGGGTAGAGCAATCCTAGGTGGGGAGAGTACTAGGATTTCGGAAATTGCATTGATTGAGACGTATGATGATGATAACAAGAATTTTTGTGTAAAATACGTTCACAATCTCACTTGGCCAGTGTTGTTCTGAATATATGATTACGTAAGCATACTTGAAGTTGTTGTTATGATGATTGGTCTTTGTAAGTAATACGTATTGAATCGATTATCTTTTAAAGAATTAACCAGTATGATTTTATCATGTGAAATAGTTCACCATGGTAAACACGAGGAGTCGAGTCGGGGTGACCGATGAGGCGAACGAGGCAAGTGTGACCGCCCCGGGGGCAAATCGTCAAGCAAATCCAACGGCGGACCGAGTCATTCCGCCGATACCTCCAATGCTAGAGGGAATCGTAGATGCGATTCCTCAAGGGGACTTGGAAGCTGAGAATTCGGTAATTCAAGAAGCGGACCCCTAGTCGGTCCTGTTGGCTAGTATAATGCAGATGATGAACTCTGCAATGGACAAGCGGGACGAGAAACTCCTTAAAGTTTTAGAGGATCGAGATGCGAGTAACCGGAGGCATGAGACGGTGGAAGACAACGCCGTGTTGGGATCCGGTGGTGCTGATAATGCAGTTGGGACAGAGGAGCATACGACCAGGGCTGACAAGAGGAAAGAAGGGGGTTGTTCTTTCAAGACCTTCCTATGCAGTCGGGCTCCGGAATTCACTGGAACGACCGACCCATTAGCCTGCATGAAGTGGATTCAAGATGTGGAGATGGTTTTCGAGTCAAGTGAGTGCGCGGACTCTCAGAGAGTCAAGTTTGCCTCTCAACTACTTAGGGGGGATGCTCTGAGTTAGTGGAACGTCACCCGAAGAGCGCTCACACCGGAGGTTTTGGCCAAGCTCACTTGGCCAACATTCAAGAAGAAAATCATGGAGAAATATTGTAACGAGAGAGCGCTTGACAAGATAGAAGAGGAGTTCCGAAGTCTGAAGAAGGGTAACCTGTCGGTCGCCGATTACGCCAAACAATTCTTGGATAAGCTCAGTTTGGTCGAGCATTTGGCAACGGACGAAGGGTCCAAAATAAAGGCATTTGTGAAAGGACTACCGGCGGAGATGAAGACGGGCGTGAGGAACGCCCAAAAGTCTACTTTGCAGGTAGTGATTGAGGAATCTCAGTTGGTGGAAGATGATCTTCTACAAGAGAGAGGAGAAGAAGTTGCAGGGCGAAAAGCGTAAATGGGAGAGGCCAACCGGCCCCATACGATCTTCCAAACCCTTTAACGGGGGGAGGAGCGCTGACCCGCGACGAGAGGCAAGGTGGTGCCCCAAATGTAAGAGTAAGCACTTCGGGCCTTGTAATCCGAGGCCGTTTTCTGGAACTATGGAATGTTTCAAGTGTGGACGAAAGGACCACATGAGTCGGGATTGCCCCTCACGGGGAGTTTGTTTTGAGTGCTGGGAACCAGGGCACATCAAACGCGATTGCCCTAAGCTAGCAAAGGGTAACCAAGGGGCGTCAAGTGGGGTTTTGTCGAAGAAAGAGGTTCCACCGAAGGCGCCAAGTCGGGCCTTTCAGATGACGGCTAATGAAGCAAGAGAAGCGGCGGACGTGGTGTCGGGTACGTTTCTAGTGAACTCTCTACTTACCTGTGTTCTATTCGATTCTGGTGCGAACCGATCTTTTGTGTCTACATCTTTTTGCAAGAACCTCACTACTCCTTGTAGTTTGTTGGATGATGCTCTAGTAGTAAAGGTAGACAATGGAGAACACGTGGTTGTTTGGAGTTGTTATGTAGGATGTACGTTAGAGTTAAATGGAGAGCCCTTCGTTATAGATTTGTTACCGGCCGATATTGGGGGTTTTGATGTAATAGTAGGAATGGATTGGTTAACTAAGCACGACGCCGACATCTTTTGTTCTAAGAAGTTGATTCGGGTACCGTTGTCTAAAGGTGGTGAAGTGTTGGTTTACGGAGAGAGGAACCGAGGAACCAATATGATTATATCGTCACTCAAGGCACGCAAGAGCCTAGCCAAAGGATGTGAGTCGTACTTAGCCTATGTGATCGACGCGAAGCTAGAGAAGAAGAAATTGGAAGAAGTGGAAGTGGCGTGCGACTACCCGGATGTATTTTCGGACGACCTACCTGGACTCCCACCGGAACGGCAAGTGGAGTTCTACATCGACCTTACTCCGGGAGCCGCTCCGATTGCTCGTGCTCCCTACCGTTTAGCCCCGACAGAAATGCAAGAGATGATGACGCAACTCCAAGAGCTAATTGGAAAGGGATTTATACGACCGAGCTCGTCGCCTTGGGGAGCACCGGTGTTGTTTGTGAAGAAGAAAGATGGGTCTATGCGGATGTGCATAGACTACCGCGAGCTCAACAAAGTTACGGTGAAGAATAAATATCCATTTCCTCGGATCGACGATCTTTTCGATCAACTTCAGGGAGCGGGATGTTTCTCTAAAATAGACTTACGGTCCGGTTACCACCAAGTGCGAGTGAAAGGGAGCGATATACCGAAGACGGCTTTCCGAACAAGGTACGGTCACTACGAGTTTTTAGTTATGCCGTTTGCGTTGACCAATGCTACGGCCGTGTTTATGGACTTAATGAACCGAGTATGTCGACCCTTATTAGACAAGTCGGTTATATTCTTCATCGACGATATCCTCATCTACTCTCGTGACAAGTTGGAGCATCGACGGCATTTGCGAGAAGTCTTGGAAATCCTTCGCCAGGAGAAGTTGTATGCAAAGTTTTCAAAGTGCGAGTTTTGGCTTCAAGAGGTTCAATTCTTAGGCCATGTGGTGTCCAAAGATGAAGTGAAAGTGGATCCGGCCAAGATAGAGGCGATGATGAATTGGGAGCCACCGACGAGTCCAACAGAGATCAGGAGCTTCTTGGGATTGGCCGGTTACTACCGGCGGTTTATTCAAGATTTTTCGAAAATCGCCTCTCCGCTCACATCGTTGACAAAGAAGAACGTCAAATTCGTATGGACTGAGACGCAAGAGAACGCCTTCCGGACTCTTCAGAAGAAGTTATGTGAAGCACCAATATTATCCTTACCCGAAGGATCCGAAGATTTTGTGGTTTATAGTGACGCTTCTAAGCTAGGATTGGGGTACGTCTTGATGCAAAGAGGGAAGGTGATCGCTTATGCATCGCGACAACTCAAGGATCATGAGAAGAATTACCCCACGCATGACTTAGAGCTAGCGGCGGTGGTTTTTGCCTTGAAGTTATGGCGACATTACCTGTATGGGACGAAGTGTACGTTGTTCACCAATCATAAAGTCTGAAATACATCTTCGACCAAAAGGAACTCAATATGCGACAAAGGAGATGGCTGGAGCTCTTAAAGGATTATGATTGTGAATTGCTTTACCACCCCGGTAAAGCCAATGTGGTGGCGGACTCCTTGAGCCGAAAGAGTTACGGAGGGGAGAGTAAAGTAACATTTGCTAGGATCGAGGTGACGTCAAGCCTTATGGAGGACATCAAAAGGAGTCAGGTGTAACACCCTGGATTTTCATTATATTTCTTCGTGGTATTCTTGTGTTAAGAGGTTGTCGTTAACTCCGTGTTTGGTTTGATGTTGATTAGGATTTTGTGAAGTTGGGGGACAAGCAGTGAACTACGCGAGTTACACCGCGACTGGAGGTCGCGGCACAACCCGCGTAACCCTCTGTTTGATATGAGATATTGGGAACTACGCGAGTTACACCGCGACTAGAGGTCGCGGCACAACCCGCGAAACCCGCTGGATGATTTAGGGTTTTGGACACGGGCGATTTATGCCGCGAGTTGAAGTCGTGGCATAACCCGCGTAGTTGCCTGGCCGACATATACTGAGTTTCTCAAAAATATCTCATTCTCTCTCTCAAATCTCAGAATCTCTATTTCTCTCTCTCCTATTTCTTTTTCTCTCTTTTCATCTTTCGATCTTCAAAGTCTCGTTTGGTTGCTAGTTTTCGGTGTTTCTAGCAAGGGGTCGGTGTTCTAAGCTTCACCTCTACGTCGTGATCGTTATCTGGTTTTCAAAGTTTTATTCTGAAAACCTACCGGTGAGTTCCTACTACCATTTTACAAACTTTATACATGTCAAAACTCTTATTTGCGAAATCCGAAATATTTCTACAGTATGATTTCATGTTCTCTACATTTTGATATAAATGAAGTTTTTGGTGATTTTCGGGGTTCCCGATCAGCGTTGACTAAAAGGACTGGTTCCGCCTTATTAAAGTAAAATGATGTTTTACTGGTACCTTATGTGGATATATGAAAATAATGTTTAAGAACTCATTTTAATGATTTTCATTCTTACCAGAAGTTGAATTGGAAATGACATTTTGTTTAATGAATTGGAACTCATTTTGTTTATACCATATGTTTATTATGGTTGGTCACATATGTTGTTGTGACGAGTCTGTACCATTACTAGCGGATCCCTAGGTTTTGAGTCGACTGTATTATTGGGAGGTTATATTCCCCATTTTGTAACTATGGATGCATATGTTCCTAGAGGGCAACTTGGTACGGTTATGTGAGGCCGGATACTAGCCATGGTTCGTAGTGATCCTAGTGAAGGAGTATACATTGGTTTTGCTTGGGGGCGCGATCTCACATCGTAGCACGGACCTATGTGTTCGTATCCTTGGATTCCAAGTGTTTAGCTCATAACTCGGATTTTGGCCTACTTAGTGTTACGCCACTATCCTTGGTAAAATGGTCCTTTTGTCATCATATAATGAGTTTTGGACCGAAAAGGCCCGGCTGTGGCGAAATGTTATCTTTATAAATTAAACCTTTATGAAAAGATTTCCTTATGATACTGATGTTTATATCTTTTGAGTTTTATAAACTGTATGTTCTCACCAGGCTTTAAGTCTGACACTTTTTCTCAAATGATGTGTATAACAGGTTTCCCTTAGCGGTGGGTTGCCAGGGTTCTGAGAGACGGGTTTAGTCTCGAGGCTTTTGAGATGACTAGTATTGTTTCAGGGCATTTGTTAAGTCACATTCTTTTGATACATTATGGAATGTCAACTGATGTAATCTTGATATAGGTGTCTAGATTAGTTTGTTGACAAACTCTATATTGATACAGGTTTTTTGTAAAGTCTTAAGGACTGATCCCCTTCTTGGGAGTTTATTATCAATACGAATGTCATGTTGCCAGATTTTTTTCAGGTTTTAATTTACTCTGATTTTTAGGATGTTACATCAGGTAGAAGTACTTCGTGAAGATACTCTCAAGGCCGAAGTTATGGTGAAACAACAGGAGTTGTTATCGGAAGATAGCAGCGGCCTTAAGTTGTTCCAAGGAAAAATTTGGGTGTCGAAGATCGAGGGAAATCGTGAGTTATTTTTGGTGGGAGCGCACAAGTCCAAATACTCTATACATTCCGGAATCACCAAGATGTATAGAGACTTAAAATTGCACTATTGGTGGCCGGTGATGAAGCTCGACGTTGCTAATTATGTGGAAAGGTGTGTCACTTGCCTTAAAGTCAAAGCGGAACATCAAAAGCCTTACGGGAGTTTGCAGCCGTTAACCATTCCGGAGTGGAAGTGGGAACATATCACAACGGACTTCGTCACTAAGCTACTGAGGACCTTGAAAGGCCATGATACTATTTGGGTATTAGTGGACAGACTTACCAAGAGTGCACATTTCTTAGCGATGCGGGAGTCGTTACCAATGGACAAGCTTGCTAAGCTATATATTGATGAAGTGGTGTCTCGTCATGGTGTTTCGTTATCCATAGTCTCGGATAGGGATAGTCGGTTTACTTCCAAGTTTTGGGATGGGTTGCAAAGGGAGTTGGGCACGAAAGTTAAGTTGAGTACGACGTATCACCCCCAAACCGACGGACAAAGTGATAGGACAATTCAAACTCTCGAGGACATGCTTCGATCGTGCATAATTGACTTTGGAGGAACTTGGGATTCGCACTTGCCGTTAGTAGAGTTTGCCTACAATAATAGCTACCACTCGAGTATCGGGATGGCTCCATTTGAGGCGCTCTACGGGCGGAAATGTAGGACACCAGTGTGTTGGCTCGAGGTGGGAGAAAAGCAATTTGCGGGTCCGGAAATTGTGCAAACGACGACAGTTAAAGTGAAGGGCATTCAAGAGCGATTGAAGGCGGCCCAAGACCGGCAAAAGAGCTACGCGGACAAGAAGCGAAGACCGGTTGACTTTCAAGTGGGAGACAAGGTTATGCTGAAGGTGTCGCCTTGGAAGGGGATCATCCGTTTTGGGAAGCGAGGGAAGCTTAGTCCCCGTTTCCTTGGGCCCTTCACGATTTTAGAAAAGATCGTGCTTCAGGCTTATCGGTTGGACTTACCGCCGGAGATGGACGGAATCCATCCTACTTTTCATGTTTGTTACCTCCGCAAGTGTTTGGCCGAAAAGGAAAGTGTCATACCTTTGACGTAAATTCGGGTGGACAATGGAAATCGATGTGTAGAAGAACCGGGAGCTATTCTAGAGTCAAAGATAAAACAGTTGCGACATAAGGAAGTGACGATGGTGAAGGTCCAATGGAAGCATCATAGGGGTGCTAACGTAACTTGGGAATCAGAAGAGGACATGAAGAAAAGATATCCTCATTTATTTTAGGAAATAAGATTTCGGGGACGAAATCCCTATTAGGTGGGGAGGATTGTAACACCCAGAAAATCTAAGGTAAGTATTCCCCTCGTCCCTTGACTTGTGCTAAATTGAGAGTCTCTTTGTACGCTTAATTGGTGTTTTATAAATCTGTTATGAGGATGTTAATTTTCCTAGTTAGCCTCGCTTTATCGAACCTCGGACAAGGCCAAGTTTTCGGTGTCTAAGGGGGTGGGCGCAATTGTGCCATCGCGATAGTGCCTTGGCACAATCGCCTGGCACTATCGCTGGAATTGTACCGAGAGGTCGAGAGCGGTCGCGATAGTGCCCTTGGCACAATCTCCAGGCACTATCGCCTGAGATGTACCGAGGGTCGTTTGAATGGCGCGATTGTGCCCCTCGCGATAGTGCCATGGGCACAATCGCCGGGCACTATCGCGGGCGATGTCTGAGGGTATAAAATCCAACCTTGACCTATTTTGACTTCACTTCTCATCTCAAAACGTTTTGGAGCCGGTTTGGAGCTAGATTGGGCGATTCTCCTCTACTACTAAACCTACCAAACACTTATTGAAACCCTAGATTAGTTGGGGCCATTTATTGGTGTTAAAGGGAGCTAGAGGATCATTCAAGGGAAGCATTCAAGTCTCACTCAAGCTTCACCTTCTCACCGTTCTAACAAAGTTTTCTAGGGTTTTGTATAAAACCCTAGATAGTGAGTCTTTCTTCCTATTTTTCAAACGAGATACATACTTTGTGCATTTACGTGTTTAACATTTCTTGTTTACATAAGAGTTGATCACCTGATAAGTTTGACCTAACTGTCACTCTTGAGACTTTTGAAGATATAGCCTTGGTTATTATCGTGGAGAATATGGTTATGATTATTATTGATATTTAGGCTTAATGATATGTGTTTTATGAGCCATGGGTAACATTGGAATACTTGCATGCTTTAGAGTTTTGTACCTAAACTATGCTTGGGAACGGTTGGAGTCTTATGCATGTATCTTATGGGTATGAAGTCATGTATAGAGATGGACATTGTACGTACATAGAACAAACCATGAGTAAGTGCTAGGAGGATGTAGTCTTAGGTGTCACCATAACGGTATACACCTAGACCTCCGCCACTTGGAGTAATGCCTGAGAGGTAGTCTTCAAGTGTGTCGGGCCTTTGGGATGTTGCTCAGACGAGTGAACATCAAGGTACATTGACTTGAGGTAAAACTCATTGGTGTGATGGGTCTCCCCCATGATTGACCCCGTATGGACTTTGGTGATTGAAGTGTCATAATTGTTCATAACATGCTTTATATAATTATGCCATGTTTTATGCAACTCACTAGACCATGATTGTTGGTATGTATCTCAGGTTCTTGCGGCGCGAGCGCCAATGATGCTTAATCGACTTTAGTGGTGAGCTTGGGAGCATTTTTGGGATGCCAATACTGAAGACTGTTCATGTGGACCTAGTTGACAACCTTTTTGTAATCTTATGTCTGGCTAGATTTAGATTAGAGAGTTGTCATCTAATGTCGTTTCTTATTACAAACTTGTGATTAACAGGCATTGTTGTTCCTTTTGTTTGAGCTCATTGCTTTGGCAATTATTATTATATACCATATTTCCATTTTCCGGAAATTTTTGTTAGTCCCATTTTTGGGGTGTTCCACATAGTGACCTTATGGTCCGAAATACATCATGCGATTATGGGGAGACTCGGTTTCCAATGATCGTGGTGGAACACAAAAGTAAGCCACTTTCCGACTTGATGAACTCACCATACTAGGATCAAGGCCACGAGCTCACCGACTCGTACTCAGATGTAGGGGAGGGCACCCAATGATCCTAATCATGCTCATTCGTTAGGATTTACATTTACGACCCACGGCTAGTATCCCGTCCCACATAACTGTACCAAGTTGCCACCCTAGGGTCGAATGTCTCAACTAGCTACAAACGGGATTTAACCCAAAAATTAAGCCGACTCTGTACCTATGGATCCACTAGTAATAGTCTAGACTTGTCACAATTACATTTGTGACCAACTATAATCAAACATATAGTTTTAACATAAGTATAACCATAAAATGTGTCTCATGATTGACCCTTACCTTTTTGAAGTCATTTACTCTCATAACAAGGATTCCCAAGTAACCATTCTTCAAAACCTACATATAGTATGAAATTTCTCAAGAAGTAAATAATACAAATGTATTCAAAATGAATATTTCAACTTCCCAGATACATTTATGAACTTACATCATCTTTTGTAACACTTATTATGAACCCCTTTATTATCCCACAAAAGGGTTTAACACCCTAAACATCTCCAAAATGCTATTTTAGGTCAAAAATCATTTTAAACAAGTATAAAAAATCAAGGCGATGATTGAGAGTCTAAAATCATGAGTTTGACATGTATAAGTTTTAAAAAGTTAGAATGCACTCACAATATGGGTTTTATCAAAATCCTAGCAAAACCCTAAAATGGAGGAGATGATATTAGCACTTGAGGGTGGAGATTCTTCACAATAGCTACTTAAGATCACCTAGAGCAACAATCATAAAATGCATTATGAGTGAGGTTGTTGGGAGAGATAATGAAGAAAGATGATGGAGGGTTGAACCTTACCAAAATACTGTCGAGAAAAAGACCTAGCAACTTCCAAAAATCAAATTTAATGGCTAAGAAAACGAGCAGACCAATTTATACCTGTAACACCCTAGAAATAGGGATAACAAAAACTTTCCAAAAGAGGAGAAGTGGTATATAGATTGCCATAGCAAGAGCCTCCCAAAAAGGGGAATAGTACAAATAAACCTGTTTAATCACAATTGTAATTTAACGGATAAATAAACGACAACCAACTAATCTAATTTCTACATCTAGAAAAGAGATTACAAAAAGGGGTGTCATCTATGAACCCAAGGCTTCTCAAAATAATCCAAGTGTCGTATCCCCAAGCTCTCGCCCAAAGCATCTAACCTTGTCTAGGAGCAGCACCGCTAACACCTGAGATACACATCGACACCAAACAAGTGTTAGGCCAAAAAGCCTAGTGAGTTGAACAAGTAAAAACATGTCAGAAACAGTTACAATTCTTATCAGCAGTTAACCAATTAATCACGTAGGTATGGAGTCAACGGGAGCGACCCATATCTCCAAATCAGGTTCACCCAAGGTTCTAAATGGCGTGAGGCGTGGCGTGGCGGCGAGGCTAAGCCTCAAGCCTTAGGAGTCATGGCGAAGCCATGGCGTTTTCAAGGCGTGACTTATGGCGTCATTTTTCTAATTCATATATATCATTATATATAAAAACATATGTTTTGTTGTGTTACTCAATGGATCAATAGTAATAAGTAAGTTAAATTATGGTATATATTAAAAAATTTGCAAATAAGACATTAAAAACGTAAATAAAAATTAAATATTACATTATGAAATTGTGCATTAGGTCATGGCGTGTCACGGTCTTAACGTGGCGTGAGACACAAGCCTTGGTGTCATGGCGTGTCATGGCGGCTGTGCGGTGAGTTTTTTAGAACATTGGGTTCACCCAAAGAGGCAATGCACTTTGAAGCCAAATAACTCAGGCAACACAAAGGCCCGACACGCATCGAGGACTACCGCTTAGGAAATTCCCCAACGGCGGAGGTCTAGGCACATAAGGGACTACCACTTAGGAAATTCCTCAAATGTTACCCACCTACATCCCTATAGTGAATCACTGACTTGGTTCGTCCACATTATGCAAGTAGGAGGTCTCAAGATGTGTTACAACCCAACATATTCGGATATCAATCATGAACACAACATTACCATCCTAAACATGCAATTTCAACACTTAACTCAAATATCAACCAAATCCATCACTAGAATGTAAGGTCGCCAAAAGGCATTCCAAGTAGGAATCATCAACATACCAAGATATACACATATAAACCATGGTCACTTTCATATACATAAATCCATGGGAAAAACCCCAAATACTTGAACAATAAACATGGATATTTAAGAAATGTATCAACATTAACAAGTAGAAGATAATGATGTGTATCTAGTTTTAACAAAGGTTAGTAAACTCACAATCTAGGTTTTGTACCAAAACCTAGAAAAGATGAAAACCCTAGATTTGAGAAGGTGAGACTTGAAGACGAGGAGATGTACTTTGAGAAACCCTAGAATCTTTCTTGAGGTGAGTTTAATGCTTGAATCCAAAACCCAACCACCAAAAGGTAATATTAATGAGAGCTAGGGTTTGGAAAGTGGAGAATGGAGGCTGGAATGGAAGCTCCAAAATCGCAACCAAAAGATAGTATTTGAAAGAAATGAGATTGAAATCTGATAAGGGTTCATTTAAGACACTGCCCCCAACGGCGATAGTGCCATTGGCACTATCGCGAGTCACAATCGCGAGCACCATACCACCTGCGGTACAAACCGCGTGATAGTGCCCTCCGCGATAGTGTCATGGCACAATCGCAGGGCACAATCGCAACCCACCCCCAACTCTCGGTACAGTTTCGGTGATAGTGCCCCCCGCGATAGTGCTAAGGGCACAATCGCGGGGCACAATCGCGAGTCACCCAAAAATAGCCCAAAACTCAACCGAAAACTATAACGATCACAAGGTTTGAATGATTAACGAAGGTAATTTAATTATATGACATTTAGACATAATAATGATCATGAAATGTACACCAAGACACATATTCTCACATAAGCGAAATAAATGCATTTAAGAAGACAAAATACTTACCTTGCGAATTTCCAGGTGTTACAATCCTCCCCACCTAATTGGGATTCTGTCCCCGAAATCTCATTCTAGATTAAACAAGTGAGGATAACGCTTCTTCATATCATCTTCCGATTACCAAGTAATGTTAGCAACCCGATGGCGCTTCCATTGAACCTTAACCATGACCACGTCCTTATGCCTCAACTTCTTCACTTTTGATTCTAAAATAGATTCCGGTTCTTCTACACAATGATTTCCATTGTCCACCCGAATTTCCGACAAAGGAATCACGCTTTCCTCTTTGGCTAGACACTTTCGAAGGTAACATACGTGAAATGTAGGATGTATTCCATCCATCTCTGGTGGTAAATCCAACCGGTAGGCTTGTAATCCAATTTTCTCCAATATGACGAATGGACCAAGGAAACGAGGGCTAAGCTTCCCACGCTTCCCAAACCGAATGATTCCATTCCACGGTGACACTTTCAACATGACCCGGTCGCCCACTTGAAACTCGATCGGTCTCCTTTTCTTGTCCGCATAACTTTTCTGACGGTCTTGTGCCGCCTTTAGCCTTTCTCGGATCTCTTTCACCTTGCCCGCCGTCTCTTGCACTATTTTCGGCCCGGCGAATTGCTTTTCGCCCGCTTCTAACCAACAAACTGGAGTTCGGCACTTTCGCCCGTACAAAGCCTCGAATGGTGCCATGCCAATGCTAGAGTGATAGCTATTATTATATGCGAACTCCACCAACGGCAGGTGTGAGTCCCAACTACCTCCAAAGTCGATAACACATGACCTTAACATGTCTTCGAGTGTTTGAATCGTCCTTTCACTTTGACAATCCGTTTGAGGATGATACGCCGTGCTCAAATTCAATCGGGTGCCCAACTCCTTTTGCAAGCTTGCCCAAAAGTTCGACGTGAAACGGCTATCTCGATCCGACATGATAGATTGTGGAACCCCATGCCTCGACACAACCTCATCGATGTAAAGCTTGGCCAACTTTTCCATTGGCAGAGTCTCCCTCATTGCAAGGAAGTGCGCGCTCTTGGTTAGTCGATCAACGACTACCCAAATTGTATCATGGCCTCGCAATGAAACACCCTAAAAATCAGAGTAAATTAAAACCAGAAAAACTTTGGCAACATGACATTCGTATTGATAATAAATTCCCAAGAAAGGGGATCAGTCCTTAGGACTTTACAAAAACCTGTATCGATAAAGAGTTTGTCAACAAACTAATCTAGACACCTATATCAAGATTACATCAATTGACAATCCATAATATACCAAAAGAATGGGACTTAACAAATGCCCTGAAACAATACTAGTCATCTCAAAAATGCCTCGAGACCAAACCCGTCTCTCAAAACCCCGGTAACCCACCGCTAAGGGAAACCTGTTATACACATCATTTTAGAAAAAGTGTCAGACTTAAAGCCTGGTGAGAACATACAGTTTATAAAGCTCAAAAGATATAAACATCAGTATCATAAGGAAATCTTTTCATAAAGGTTTAGTTCATAAAGATAACATTTCGCCACAACCGGGCCTTTTCGGTCCAAAACTCGTTATATGATGACAAAAGGACCATTTTACCAAGGATGGTGGCGTAACACTAAGTAGGCCAAAATCCGAGTTATGAGCTAAACATTTGGAATCCAAGGATACGAACACATAGGTCCGTGCTACGATGTGAGATCGTGCCCCCAAGCAAAACCAATGTATACTCCTTCACTAGGATCACTACGAACCATGGATAGTATCCGGCCTCACATACCCGTACCAAGTTGCCCTCTAGGAACATATGCATCCATAGTTACAAAATGGGGAATATGACCTCCCAATAATACAGTCGACTCAAAACCTAGGGATCCACTAGTAATGGTACAGACTCGTCACAACAACATATGTGACCAACCATAAATAAACATATGGTATTAACACATTTTATAAACAACGGTTACCTTCGTCAACCCTTAACTCTGAAAGGGGAATGACGCTGTCTTCTACCGCCAAACATTTCCGGAGGTAGCAAACATGAAACGTGTTGTGTATTTTGCTCAATTCCGGTGGCAGTTCCAACTGGTAGGCTTGCAAACCCACCCGTTTAAGCACTTTGAAAGGTCCGAGGAAACGGGGACTCAACTTCCCACGTTTTCCAAACCGAATAATGCCTTTCCACGGCGACACCTTAAGCATAACGCGGTCGCCTACTTGGAATTCCATCGGTCGCTTCTTCTTATCTGCATAGCTTCTCTGTCGATCCTGAGCCGCTTTCATTCTTTCACGAATGCACTTGACCTTATCGGCAGTCTCTTGCACGATTTCAGGTCCGTCGAACTGTTTTTCTCCCGCTTCAAGCTATCACACGGGAGTCCGACACTTTCGTCCATATAAAGCCTCAAAGGGTGCCATTCCGATACTCGAGTGGTAGCTATTGTTATAAGCAAACTCCACCAAAGGCAGGTGAGAGTCCCATCTACCCCCAAAATCGATGACACAAGACCTCAACATGACTTCCAAAGTTTGGATCGTTCGCTCGCTCTGCCCGTCGGTTTGCGGATGGTAAGCCGTACTCAACTTCACTCGAGTACCAAGTTATTTTTGAAACCCATCCCAGAAGTTCGAAGTGAACCGACTGATGCGATCCGACACGATCGACAATGGTATGCCGTGCCTCGAGACCACCTCATCGATATAAAGCCTTGCTAACTTATCCATCGGTAGAGTCTCGCGCATAGCCAAGAAGTGAGTGTTCTTTGTCAATCTGTCAACTATCACCCAAATGGTATCGTGACCTCGAAGAGTTTTAGGCAACTTCGTCACGAAGTCCATGGTGATATGCTCCCACTTCCATTCGGGAATTTCTAAAGACTGAAGACTCCCATACGGTCGCTGATGTTCGGCTTTAACTTGCGAACACGTCACACAACGCTCAACGTAACACGCCACGTCAAGTTTCATTACCGGCCACCAATAGTGAAGCTTCAAGTCCCTGTACATCTTTGTACTCCCCGGATGAATGGAATACTTGGACTTGTGAGCATCCTCTAGCAACAGATCACGGTTACCCCCAAGCTTGGGTACCCACACACGACCGCTGAACAGTTTTACTCCACGGCTATCTTCCGTTAAAAGTAAACGTTCCTTCGACATGACTTCATCTTTCAGATTCTCTTCTAACAGTGCTTCCACCTGTGATGTCTTGATCTTCTCAACAAGACTAGACACTAGCTCGATTCTCGAATGGGTAGCTCGAATACTTCCGCTATAGTCCTTCCGACTTAATGCATCGGCCACCACGTTTGCCTTACCGGGATGGTAAAGCAATTCACAGTCATAATCTTTGAGCAACTCGAGCCACCGCCTTTGCCTCATATTCAGATCTTTCTGATCAAAGACATATTTCAGGCTCTTGTGATCCATGTATAGAGTGCATTTCGTGCCGTAGAGGTAATGTCGCCAAAGCTTCAAAGCGAACACCACCGCCGCTAACTCCAGGTCATGGGTTGGATAATTCTGCTCGTGTATCTTAAGTTGTCTCGAGGCATAAGCGATGACCTTGCCTCGTTGCATCAACACACATCCCAGTCCCATCTTTGAAGCGTCGCTGTATACCACGAAATCTTCCGACTCTTCAGGTAACGTCAAGATCGGAGCTTCACACAACTTCTTTTGAAGGATCCGGAACGCCTTCTCTTGGGTTTCGGTCCATTCAAACTTCACATTCTTCCGAGTCAGAACTGTCAAGGAAGAAGCGATCTTTGAAAAGTCTTGGATAAATCTCCTGTAGTATCCCGCCAGACCCAAGAAACTTCGGATCTCGGACGGACTCTTAGGAGGCTCCCAATTCATCATAGCTTCAATCTTGGAGCGGTCTACTTTCACTCCGACCCGAGTGACTACGTGACCCAGAAACTGCACTTCTTTAAGCCAAAAGTCGCACTTGGAAAACTTGGCGTACAACCTTTCTTTTCTCAACACCACCAGAACTTCACGCAAATGTTGCTCGTGCTCTGACTCACTCTTGGAGTACACGAGTATGTCATCAATGAACACAATGACCGACTTGTCGAGGAATGGTCGGCACACTCTATTCATTAAGTCCATAAACACAGCTGGTGCGTTCGTTAGACCAAAAGGCATTACAAGAAACTCGTAATGGCCGTAACGCGTTCTGAAAGCTGTCTTCGGAACATCATCTTCTCTTACCTTCACTTGGTGATAACCCGAACGTAAGTCGATTTTAGAAAAACAACCCGCTCCTTGAAGTTGATCGAACAAGTCGTCTATTCTCGGAAGCGGATATCTGTTCTTTACTGTAGCTTTATTCAACTTACGATAGTCAATGCACATTCTCATTGTGCCATCCTTCTATTTGACGAATAAGACCGTAGCTCCCCAAGGTGACGAACTCGGTCTTATAAAGCCCTTCTCCAAAAGCTCTTGGAGTTGTGCCATCATTTCTTGCATCTCTGACGGCGCTAAACGGTAAGGAGCTTTAGCAATTGGTGTTGCTCCAGGCACAAGATCAATCCGAAACTCTACCTGACGATTGGGTGGTAACCCGGGCAAGTCGTCCGGAAAGACGTCTGGGAACTCATGCACGATCTTCACATCTTCCAGCTTTGATTTATTTAACTTGGCGTCGATCACATAGGCTAGGAAAGACGAACATCCTTTTACTAAGCACTTGTGTGCCTTTGCCATCGTGATTATTGCCACTTCACCCTTTCTCTTTTCACCATAGATGACAACGACTTCGCCAGAGGGGTTGGGAAGTCGAATCAACTTCTTGGAACATACGATCTCGGCATGATTGTTTGAAAACCAATCCTTGCCGACCACCACATCAAAACCCCCGATTAACATCGGCAATAGATCGATTGAGAATTCTCTCCCTTCGATACAAAGAGTACACTGCTTCAGAACCTTGTGGATCAGAACTTGACTACCATCGGCTATTTCTACCACTAAAGCATCCTCAAGACTAGTAGTGGGCATAGAAACTTTTTGACGGAACAATTCAGATACGAAAGAGAAACTAGCACCCGTATCGAACAAAATACGAGCAGGTACAGAGTTTATAAGGAAAGTACCCGATACCACGTCAGCGGATGCCCTGGCGTGCTACCCGTAACCTTCGGAGGGTTCTCCTTCCTTGCTGGCGTGCTACCGGACACAAGCTTCGGGCAATCTCTTCTCACATGCCCCGGTGCCTTGCACTCATAACAGACGAGTCCTTTGACCGGGCAATCTCTGAAAGTGTGACCAGGCTTCCCACACTTATAACAAGTTTGAGCAGTGGTAAAACAGTCACCGTGGTGTTTGGTTGGACACTTGTGGCACCACCTAGCTTCCTGCTGATTGCTGAAGTTTCGGTTTCCGCCAAAAGGTCGTGATCTCTTGGGGTGAGCAAAATTGCTCTCCCACTTTCTCTTATCAGTCACCACTACGGCTTTCTCAACTTTGTTCCTTGCGAACATCTCTTCCATGTACTGAGCTTCTTCAATCATCTCACGGGGGTTAGAAGCTTTAGAATTGTGGACCATAGGTTGCATGTCCGCAGGTAGGCCATTCAGATAGGCCTTCATCTTATCCTTCTCTGTTGGGGCAGCATGCCCCACCAAATCTAGCTTCTTCATGAACTGACGGGTGTACTCCCTCACCGTCAGGATTCCCTTTACCAGAGACCGAAATTCTTTCTCAATTCGGTCCATTGTTCTTTCGTTGCAAAATTCTTCTAACAGCTTTTTCTTGAAATCGGCCCAAGACAACTGAGCCAACACAGCAGGAGTTAGGGTGGATTGGATGACATTCCACCAAATGAGTGCAGTATCCCTCAGCAGTTGGGTACCGAACCGCACCCTCTGATCATCTCCGCATTCGGAAGAGCCAAAAGTTTGTTCGACCGCTCGTATCCACTGCACACACAAGACTGGGTCGTCGAAACCAGAGAACTCTGATGGTCCGCAACCCAGAAAGGATTTGTAGGAACAACTTTTCCTATTCCCTGGAGTACCAATAAAAATCCTGATTTCCTCAGCCCTGACCCCTGTACCAGAGCCTCCAGAACCTGCTACGATGTTTTCCACAACCGTCTCACTTCTACGATTGTTCACATCGTGGTCCTCGATCACTTTTAGCAGAAACTCCTGCTGCTTTGCCATCTCTTCCCTCATTGCCAACATCATGCTGGCCATCAACTCCGACGGGGAACTAGCATCCCTGATTACTGGGTGGGACGAAGCCAGGTCCACACGCGGAATGACCTCTGGCCCCCCCCACCTAGTATTTGTGGAATAGGTGGACACTCCACAACCTCAACACCTTCCAGCTGGTCAGCGGTGGAGGTTGTCGCTTCCAGACCATCAACACGAGTACGCGGTCTACCACGCGTATTCACCATACAGAACTGCTTCACAGAACAGAGACAGAGATAAGAGAGAGGTTGAATAAACACAAAGGAAACGTACTACCACATTACCAATAGTTATAGCAATAGAAATTCAAGCACACTTACGTACGATATCTTCATAATAACATTAGCTAAGTGAGATTATGAACATATAACACATAAAAGTTCTCGTCACGATCACCACAACGCCTGATAAACGTACTTTCCGTTGACTCTAATACTAACCCATCTTAGAAGCTCTACCCAAATCTCGCAGATCAATTCTTAGCATACTCAGTCTAAGTCTAGACATCTTACATTCATGCCTAGTTCGCTTAAACTAGAGCTCTGATACCAAACTGTAACATCCTAAAAATCAGAGTAAATTAAAACCTGAAAAAAATTTGGCAACATGACATTCGTATTGATAATAAACTCCCAAGAAGGGGATCAGTCCTTAAGACTTTACAAAAAACCTGTATCGATATAGAGTTTGTCAACAAACTAATCTAGACACCTATATCAAGATTACATCAGTTGACATTCCATAATGTATCAAAAGAATGGGACTTAACAAATGCCTTGAAACAATACTAGTCATCTCAAAAGCCTCGAGACTAAATCCGTCTCTCAGAACCCTGGCAACCCACCGCTAAGGGAAACCTGCTATACACATCATTTGAGAAAAAGTGTCAGACTTAAAGCCTGGTGAGAACATACAGTTTATAAAACTCAAAAGATATAAACATCAGTATCATAAGGAAATCTTTTCACAAAGTTTTAATTCATAAAGATAACATTTCGCCACAACCGGCCTTTTCGGTCCAAAACTCGTTATATGATGACAAAAGGACCATTTTACCAAGGATGGTGGCGTAACACTAAGTAGGCCAAAATCCGAGTTATGAGCTAAACACTTGGAATCCAAGGATACGAACACATAGGTCCGTGCTACGATGTGAGATCGCGCCCCCAAGCAAAACCAATGTATACTCCTTCACTAGGATCACTACGAACCATGGCTAGTATCCGGCCTCACATAACCGTACCAAGTTTCCCTCTAGGAACATATGCATCCATAGTTACAAAATGGGGAATATGACCTCCTAATAATACAGTCGACTCAAAACCTAGGGATCCACTAGTAATGTTACAGACTCGTCACAACAACATATGTGACCAACCATAAATAAACATATGGTATTAACACATTTTATAAACAAAATGTCATTTCCAGTTCAACTTCTGGTAAGAATGAAAATCATTAAAGTGAGTTCAATAACATTCTTTTCACATATCCACATAAAGTGCAAGTAAAACATCATTTTACTTTAATAAGGCGGAACCCGTCATTTTGGTCAAAACTGACCGGGAACCCCGAAATTACCAAAAACTTCATTTATATCAAAATGTAGAGAACATGAAATCATACCGTAGAAATACTTCGGATTTCGCAAATAAGAGTTTTGACATGTATAAAGTTTGTAAAATGGTAGTAGGAACTCACCGGTAGGTTTTCAGAATAAAACCCGGAAAACCAGATAACGATCACGACGAAGAGGTGAAGCTTAAAACACCGGCCCCTGGCTAGAAACACCGAAAACTAGCAACCAAACGAGCCTTGAAGATCGAAGAAGAAAAAGAGAGAAAAAGGAAGAGAGAGAGAAAGAATATGAGATTTTTTAGAAAATCTCAACAAAATGAGATATTTCAGCCAAGCATTTCACACTTCCCAACACAGCGCACGGCCCGTGCGTTTTCCAAAGGGGAGGGCGCACGGCCCGTGCGAAAGTTACTGTCTCGCACCCTGATCCATGCGCACGACCCGTGCGTTTTTCCTGAAGGAGAGCGCACGGCCTGTGCGCCCTGTAAACAGAAACAGGAACTTCATTTTCCTTACACAACCTCGCAAAACCAAACGAAAATTCGGGGTGTTACACGCAAGGTCTTTGGTAGCTTTGTCACGAAATCCATGGTAATGTTGTCCCACTTCCACTCGGGAATGGACAACGGTTGTAAACTTCCATACGGTCTTTGATGTTCCGCCTTGACTTGAAGGCACGTGACACACTTCTCCACATAGTTAGCCACATCCAACTTCATCACCGGCCACCAATAATTTAATTTTAAGTCTCTATACATCTTGGTACTACCGGAATGTATAGAATACTTCGAATTGTGTGCGTTTTCTAGAAGTAACTCTCAATTTACACCCAACTTCGGCACCCAAATACGACCTTGAAATAGTTTAAGTCTGCGGCTATCTTCCGTCAAAAGCTCACTTTGTTTTACCATGATCTCGGACTTGAGATTTTGTTCCTTGAGTGCTTCCACTTGCCACTTATTGATGCTTTCCACCAAGCTTGATACCACGTCGATTCTTGTAAGGGACAATTCAACGCCACCATCATGGCTTCTCCGGCTCAATGCATCCGCCACCACATTGGCCTTACCGGGATGGTATAGTAGATCACAATCATAATCCTTTAGAAGTTCAAGCCACCTTCTTTGTCGCATGTTGAGTTCCTTTTGATCGAAGATGTACTTGAGACTCTTGTGGTCCGTGAATAGAGTACACTTAGTCCCGTACAAGTAATGCCACAACAACTTCAAAGCAAAGACTACCACCATTAGTTCCAAGTCATGCGTCGGGTAGTTCTTCTCATGTTCCTTCAATTGCCTTGACGCGTAGGCAATGACTTTCCCTCGTTGCATAAGTACACATCCAAGCCCCATCTTAGAAGCGTCACTATACACTACGAAGTCTTCCGATCCTTCAGGCAAGGATAAGATCGGAGCTTCGCACAATTTCCTCTTGAGCGTTTGAAAGGCTTGATCTTGAACATCGGTCCAAAGAAACTTGACGTTCTTCCTTGTGAGGGATGTGAGAGGTGTAGATACCTTGGAAAAGTCTTGGATGAAGCGTCTATAGTAGCCCGCTAAGCCCAAGAAACTTCTTATCTCCGACGGGTTCGTCGGCGGATCCCAAGTCATCATCGCTTCAATCTTCGCCGGGTCCACCTGGACACCGTCCTTTGATACCACGTGCCCCAAAAATTGAACTTCTTGGAGCCAAAATTCACACTTAGAGAATTTTACGAACAACTTTTCCCTCCTTAGGACTTCCAGGACTTCCCACAAGTGTTTCCCATGTTCGGATTCATCCTTAGAATAGATTAAAATATCATCGATAAAGACGATCACGGATTTATCCAAGAATGGGTGACACACACGGTTCATCAAATCCATAAATACATCCGGCGCATTGGTCAACCCAAAAGGCATCACCAAGAACTCATAGTGACCGTAACGCGTTCGGAAGGTCGTCTTCGGAATATCATCATTCTTCACTCTCACTTGATGATAGCCGGATCTGAGGTCAATCTTCGAGAAACATCCTGCACCTTGAAGTTGATCGAATAGGTCATCGATGTGAGGTAAAGGATACTTGTTCTTTACCGTGACTTTATTCAACCCACGGTAGTCAATACACATCCTCATCGATCCGTCCTTCTTCTTCACGAACAACACTGGCGCTCCCCAAGGTGAAGAACTCGGTCGAATAAAACCTTTCTCCAACAACTCTTGAAGTTGTGTCATCGTCTCCTTCATCTCCGTCGGGGCCAAACGATAGAGAGCTCGGGCTATCGGAGCCGCTCCCGGAGTGAGGTCGATTTGAAACTCCACTTGACGCTCCAGTGGTAATACGGGAAGATCTTTCGGAAAGACATCCGGATAATCCCGCACAATCTTCACGTCTTCCACCATCTTCTTTTCCTTCTTCGCGTCCACGATATACGCTAGATACGAAGGGTAACCCTTCGCTAGAAACTTTCGCGCCTTGAGAGAGGAGATAATGGGGTTGCGTCCCTTTCCTTTCTCCCCATAAATGACGACCACGCCGCCTTCCGCCAAAGGCACTTGGATCATCTTCTTAGAACAAAAGATGTCAGCCTTGTGCCTTGACAACCAATCCATTCCTATGACCACGTCGAACCCTTCGATGGCCATAGGTAGCAAATCTACCCCAAAAGGAATCCCATTGATCTCTATGGTGCAATCACAATAACGGTCTCGGATAATTACTTTATCACCGTTGGCTATCTCTACTACTAGTGCGTCGGAAAGGACACTAATAGGAGTGACGAATTGCTTACAGAAAACATCCGATACAAAAGAACACGTAGCACCCGAATCAAACAATACACGAGCAGGCAATGAGTTTACTAGGAACGTACCCGAAACAACGTCAGCGGTCTCCTTTGCCTCCTCGGTAGTCATCCGGAAAGCTCGACTCGGCACCCTCGGCGATTGGTCGACCCTAGCCGTCGACCCAACAGATCTGACTTGATTGCTCCCCGCTAACTTCGGACAATTCCTCCTTATGTGCCCCGGTTCCTGGCACTCATAACACACCGTCGGACGAACAGTGCAGTCCCGGGCCACATGACCCTTCTTGCCACACCTAGCACAACTCACCGGGCCCGCATAGGTTTTGGAAGCACATGCGCCCGAATGTTTGGTTTTGCACCTTGGGCACCACTGATCACTTTTATGAGAGTCACCAGCTCTCCCACTAACAAAAGGCTTTGATTGATGAACGGGCCCAGATGGCCCTTCCCATCTTCTCTTCTCACCCGCAACACTTCTTTCTTCCTTCTCAGCCAACCTATCATCTTCCACCATCAAGGCCTCTTCAATGACTTCTTGAAGAGTCGATCCTCCGGCATTGCGCACGTCAGTCCGCATATCGGCCGGTAGGCCAAGATGAAAGGCCTTAATCTTCGATCTCTCATCTGGGACCAGATATCCCACCAAGTTCAACTTCTCCAGAAACAACTTGGAGTAGTCGGCTACAGACAAATTTCCCTTCCTCATATTCCGGAACTCGGTTCCAGTTTGTCCAACGAACACTCGCTGCAATACTTGTCCATTATTTTTTTTCTTGAAGACTGCCCAGGTCAGCTTTGCTAGAACCTCGGGGGTGAGGGCGGACCGGGTGAGATTCCACCAGATCAATGCCTCTCCCTGGAGTAGTTGGGAAGCAAACTTCACTCGCTGCGACACGTCGCACTCGCTCGACTCAAAGGCCATCTCCACTTCCTTGAGCCAGTACATACACGCAACCGGGTTATCGGAACCCGCAAAATCCTTGGGGTTGCATCCCAGAAAAGCCTTGTAGGAGCATCCCTTAGTCCTCTCTCGATTCACGTTGCTCGGTTGCTCTTCGGTCACCACCACTTCAGGTCTACCACCCGACCCAACTATGATATTTTCCGCCATAGTCTCGGGTTGGCGGTTACTAGCATCTCGATCTTCTAGGAGTTTCATGAAAAACTCTTGTTGTTGGAGTTGTTGCTGGGCCATGGCAGAACTCATAGCCAGCATCATGCTATCTCGAATCCTGGTCTCCATGGTCACCTCTTCCAGGATAGCATTATCTGCCACTATGTTCCTGCGAGGAATATGCTCCGGTTCCCTTCTCAACATCGGGGTTATAGGAGGTTCATCGAAGGTTACGACCAAATGAGGTCGGTCAACGGTAGATTGCACCTCCACCTGAGCCTCAGGCGAATTCGGTAATCTGCTCCGCGTGTTTACCATTGCACGCTGCCACACAAGCACGTGAAAGGGATTGAGAAAAGACTAAGCGAGTTTAACTCATTGTACGTACTAATACATTCATCAATTATCGCAATAACAGTAAGTCAAGTATGCTCACGTAACAATGCATTCATAATAGCAATATCTAAGTGAAATTATGAACAAACCATACACAAGAATTCTTGTCACCATCGTCACAACTCTCAATTAGTGTAATTCCGCAACCTAATACTCTCCCCACCTAGGATTTCTACCCCAAGAGGACAGTGAAGTCAAAACAGTCTAAAGCTTAAGTCTAGATATGCTACAACAATACCTAGTTCACTTAAACTAAAGCTCTGATACCAACTTGTAACACCCTAGAAATAGGGATAACAAAAACTTTCCAAAAGAGGAGAAGTGGTATATAGATTGTCATAGCAAGAGTCTCCCAAAAAGGGGAATAGTACAAATAAACCTGTTTAATCACAATTGTAATTTAACGGATAAATAAATGACAACCAACTAATCTAATTTCTACATCTAGAAAAGAGATTACAAAAAGGGGTGTCATCTATGAACCCAAGGCTTCTCAAAATAACCCAAGTGTCGTATCCCCAAGCTCTCGCCCAAAGCATCTAACCTTGTCTAGGAGCAGCACCGCTAACACCTGAGATACACATCGACACCAAACAAGTGTTAGGCCAAAAAGCCTAGTGAGTTGAACAAGTAAAAACATGTCAGAAACAGTTACAGTTCTTATCAGCAGTTAACCAATTAATCATGTAGGTGTGGAGTCAACGGGAGCGGCCCATATCTCCAAATCAGGTTCACCCAAAGAGGCAATACACCTTGAAGCCAAATAACCAAGGCAACCCAAAGGCCCAACACGCATCGAGGACTACCGCTTAGGAAATTCCCCGACGGCGGATGTCTAGGCACATAAGGGACTACCACTTAGAAAATTCCCCAAATGTTACCCACCTAAATCCCTATAGTGAATCACTGACTTGGTTCGTCCACATTATGCAAGTAGGAGGTCTCAAGATGTGTTACAACCCAACATATTCGGATATCAATCATGAACACAACATTACCATCCTAAACATGCAATTTCAACACTTAACTCAAATATCATCCAAATCCATCACTAGAATGTAAGGTCGCCAAAAGGCATTCCAAGTAGGAATCATCAACATACCAAGATATACACATATAAACCATGGTCACTTTCATATACATAAATCCATGGGAAAAACCCCAAATACTTGAACAATAAACATGGACATTTAAGAAATGCATTAACATTAACAAGTAGAAGATAATGATGTGTATCTAGTTTTAACAAAGGTTAGTAAACTCACAATCTAGGTTTTGTACCAAAACCTAGAAAAGATGAAAACCCTAGATTTGAGAAGGTGAGACTTGAAGATGAAGAGATGTACTTTGAGAAACCCTAGAATCTTTCTTGAGGTGAGTTTAATGCTTGAATCCAAAACCCAACCACCAAAAGGTAATATTAATAAGAGCTAGGGTTTGGAAAGTGGAGAATGGAGGCTGGAATGGAAGCTCCAAAATCGCAACCAAAAGATAGTATTTGAAAGAAATGAGGTTGAAATCTGATAAGGGTTCATTTAAGACACTGCCCCCGATGGCGATAGTGTCATTGGCACTACCGCGAGTCACAATCGCGAGCACCATACCACCTGTGGTACAAACCGCGCAATAGTGCCCTCCGCGATAGTGCCATGGCACAATCGCAGGGCACAATCGCAACCCATCCCCAACTCTCGGTACAGTTTCGGCGATAGTGCCCTCCGCGATAGTGCCAAGGGCACAATCGCGAGTCACCCAAAAATAGCCCAAAACTCAACTGAAAACTATAACGAGCACAAGGTTTGAACGATTAACGAAGGTAATTTAATTATATGACATTTAGACATAATAATGATCATGAAATGTACACCAAGACACATATTCTCACATAAGCGAAATAAATGCATTTAAGAAGACAAAATACTTACCTTGCGAATTTCCGGGTGTTACAATACCCAAAATCACCGTCGGTGACGTTGACTCGGCGATAGTGACATTGTAACTATCGCTAGGCATAATCGCCCGAGAGGTACCGTGGCTCACCCCCCTTGGCACGAGAGTGATACGGCGATAGTGTCGTTTGTCATAATCGTGGGGCATACCCGCTGAAACTGTACCGAGACCGAACCTCCTTCGGCGACTATGACCACGGCGACAATGCCCATGGCAAGGTCGTCGGGCATGTCACCCAACCCTTCCGAACTTCAAAATTTGGGATTTTTTTCTCACCTGAAAGCATTTCTCGCGAGGTATAAGATCCAAGGTAGACATAATAAGAATCCAATCCAAATTAAGGAAGATTAGAAGACTTAAATAATTGAAAATTCAAGGTGTTACAAAATGTCACATGTATCATGAGTGGACCCTCGCACATTAATTCACACTTTCTCATTTAGCCAATCTTAGGCAAGTAGACCCATATGAAAGATGACCAATATATATAGATGATAATATTATGCCCCTCGCACATTAATTCACACTTTCCCATTTAGCCAATCTTAGGCAAGTAGTCCAACATGAAAGATGACCAATATATATAGATGATAATATTAGGCACATGAGAGTACAACAGTAATTATCCCCATCCTTCATAGAAAATTTTGCATTTTGTGGACATCAAATCTTAGGTTAGGTCAAAACCCTTAAATACGAGTAATCTTCATGAAGGACCAAATATTCAGATAATGTACACGTAGAGTATTTATGGTTACAAAGGTACCAACTAACACATTTATCACCATTAAATCTCATGAGTTATCAAGATATGTAATTAATGGTATTTTAGCAAATAAAATATATTTTTACAAAAAAAACATGTAGGGAAGATGATAGAAAACATATAATGACATGTATCTTGTATAATAAAAGGGATTTAGAAACTCAAAATCTCGGTTTTTGGAGTAAAACCTAGAAAACAACCAAACCCTAGAATAGTTGAAGGAGATGAGATTGATGCTTGGATCTTGTTTGCCACCCCACACTTAAAGATCTTCAAAGAGGAATTAATGCCCAATAAATGAACCAACCAAACCCTAGGTTTGCATTGAATGAGGAGAGACTTAGAAGGTAAGAAATTCGCCCCCTCAAGGTAAAAATCGCGGTTCAAAAGTTAATTAGTGAGAAAATGAGGTCAAAAGTCGGACAAGGGTTTTTATACCCAGACCACAGACCGGGCGATTGTGCCAGGCGATTATGCCATTGGGACTCTCACTAGACACTGTCGCGTAGATTGTACTGTGGCCTCCTAACCCGGTGCAATTGTGACAAGCGATAATGCCTCATATCGCAATCGCGGTCACTACCGCAGAAAGTGTATCGAATCCTCCCTCAACTTCGCGATTGTGATCGGCGATTTTGGCACATGTCACAATCGCTTGGCACAGTCGCACAGACTGTACCGAAGACGAGGTCGTCGGCGTCTCTCTTTCTCTCTCGCACTCTCTCTCTTCTCTCGATATGTCTCTCTTCTCTCAGATCTTTTTTCTTGATTTCTCTCTCTTCTCTCAGATATGTGTCTCTCTCTCTCTCTATCTCAGATCTCTCTCTTCTCTCTCTCAGATCTCTGTATCTCTCTCTCTTTTCTCTCTCTCTCCTTTTTTAAGTGGGTTTGATTTTGGGTATTGAATATGGGTTTAATTTAGGTTTTTTATTTTTAAACATGGGTTTGATTTAAATTTTTGGTTTTTGAGTTTGATTTGTGTTTTAAAATCTTGGTGTTCTTGAGGTAGAAGATGAACATTCATCATGTTCTTGGTGTTCATGAGGTAGAAGATGAACATTCCAGAAAATTAATTAAAAAATGGACAAATAAATAAAATAGGGGAAAATGACCATAATACCCTTGTGCTTAACGGAGGAGTTAGACGGCCATTAGCTCAAGGGACCAATTCCGTAACAAAATGCATACCTGAAGGGTTATCATGTAATTTTTGAAAATAAATGACCAATTCCGTAACAATCGACAAACGTGAAGGACCAAATCCATAATTTACTCTTTAAAATATTTCATATAAACGAGAAAAAAATCCCCATTTCTCCATTTATGACGGTATGGGTATGGAGATTGGGGATCGGGAACATGCCTAAAACAACACAACTTTCAAGAATTAGCATGTGTTTTAATATAAGCTATAATATGTATAGAGCTTAAAAAACATGGATGTTGCCATTTTAAATTGTTTGGCACTTCTAATAATGGCGCACCTATATACCAACTTCATGTCAAATCAGGGTTAACTTTTCCTTCATTGTAATATTGGAGTTTTTATTAACTAAACTTATACTATTATTATCACATGTATACAGTCGTGTTATGCAAAGCTTTTTCTTAAGTATATTAATTAACATGACCCACAATAAAAGATGATCGATAATATCAAGAAACTTTCAAAAATATATATAATTTACCTAAAAATTAAGGATGATTGTATAAAATAAAAACAATATTTGAAAAGGAAACATGTAAGCAACCAAGCTTTAATTCGCAAAATATAAGTTAAATTAATAAATATATCGATCCCACTTCCTAATTATACTTGATAATAAAATCGAACCAAAACATTATATATATATATATATATATATATATATCACTTCTAAGTTCAAAAGTAAGATGTGTGTAAACCATTCATCTACTTCAAGAGCCAATATAATTAATTGTTTCCGATAAGACATTCGACTTATGTAATTATCATTATGATTATTATAAATGTTTATGGTAGAAAGCAACCTTAGCTTGCTTAATTATTGGATCAAATTAATCAATATAATAAATTAGTCCCCCACCCAAGTTGAAATTGGTACAGTGACCTACATGTTGTTATAATGCCACCACCTCAAAAGAAAAGAATTAGGTTTAGGGCAGTAATATTGTCCATCCCCCCTCTCTAATTTTATATATGTAGAGAGAGAGAGAAACGGAGAGAGGATATAGTTTCGGTCAGATCCGTCGGATCAAGGTGTACGATTCACGCTAACTCATTGAGGTAGTTCCTACGGTTCTTAGGGAAAAAAGTTTCTACGCAAATCCTAATTATATATATATATATATATATATATGAGTGTAATCAAATGAGAATCTCAAATATTGTGATAACCATAAGAACTTGTAATTCAAGGTATTGTTAATTTCACATGTACTTTTTTTTTCTTTCCATTTAATGCTAGAATGCATAATATGCATTAACACTTATTTGTTTCACAATGTGTTTGTTTTACTTGCACTTTTTCTTTATGTGTGTGTGTGTGTTGGGGGGAGGGGGGTAATCATGAAAGAACTCAATATTTTGTTAAAATTGTAATATCCAGTCTCAATCCCTCACCATCTTAAATCAAATGCTATTATCAATAATGACAAGTTTGTTATTATTGCCAAAAAACAATCATCTGTAAATCATTTGTAAATCTAGAGGCAAAATGGGGTTTTGACATCCCTCTCTCATCACTTTAAACTTTGACTTAAATCTCTCAATTATCTTAACACACATATAAACTACTTCAGAAATAGGTATTTTAAACGGTTATTTTGGATATTTTTAAACGGTTTTACAACCGTTTGAAAGGACACCGTTTGAAAAGGTCAGGGGCTTTTTTAAACGGTTTTTGAACCGTTTAAAAAAGTCACATTTTTAAACGGGTTTTAAACCGTTTAAAATAGCAAAAAAAAAAACGTTTAAAACTGTATACCTTTTTAAACGGGTGTAAAATGTGTATTGTTTTACATGATCTGCTGCACATAGGACTCAATCTCAGAACCACAACCATGCAAACCCACAACACTTACCATTCCACCACATCTTCTTCTATGTTTATAGAAGCATCTTTAATTCTTTTATTTATTTTATGTCCAGCTTTGTACTTCCAACTTCAACTTCAGATTCGACCCAGATTTACTCCAAATTACCAAAAACTCAAAACACGAACATTGTAGATCTGTGTGTTGGGTTTCCAGATTATCTGGAATCACTCAAATCGGAGATCGGCCGAGTGAGATATGATCAAAACGCCACAGTTGCGCAAATCTGTCAAAAATTATTGTTTTGTTCTTTTTCGCTCCATATTGTTCCGAACCTATCAAAATATAAAAACACATTAATGTAGTTCGGTTTTACCCTAAATTTTTAAAGGCCTTTTTAAACGGTTTTGTGATAGTGAAAGCGGTTGAAAAAGTGTTTGTCCTTTTTAAACGGTTGTTTCTAGAGAACCGTTTAAAAAGATGTATGTATTTTAAACGGTTATATGAAAAAACCGTGTAAAAAAGTTAGGCGGCTTTTCAAACAGTTCGTTCAATTATCCACGTGAAATACGTATCCCTTTTTAAACGGTTTTTTATAACAACCGTTTAAAAAGGTCATACGACTTAATTTTTTAAACGGTACCACAACCGCAGAACCGTTTAAAAAAAGTCTTAAAAAACGCGACCACCTTTTTAAATGGTTTTTTCGAATTTTTTAAAAAACCGTTTAAAAAGATGCGTTTAAAAAGTCATTTATGTAGTAGTGATACACACATCGTAAACTATTGTTCCATATGTATTTGTTTCACATTATATAACAAATACATTTTAAACAAATATATGTTGATCAATACCTAAATTCTTAACATTGGATGAAAACATCATGTGAAATAACACATAATTTACTGGTTTTCACGGTTTACAATCGTTATGTGGTTATTTCATGATTAGTCCCATATACATATACATGTATAGACGAAGGATCGTATGTGTGAGGAAAAAAAAAAGCTAAGGTGAGAAGCGTAAGAAGTGATCTGGACCCTTGAACACTTTTAATCTCACACCAACCCATGAATTGCATTTCTCACGTGAATTGATCTAGTGTATCTCATTAGTGTTGATCTTCATTTAGGATTGATCCAACGTTCAGACCCCTTCTTACGTTTCTCACCATAACTTCACATCCTACTGGAACCCAACCCTACATATATATATATGGGAGCGATCAATTGGAAACCAGTATTACATTGGAAACTTTGGAAACCGAAATCAACCAATCAGTGAATTTTTTTTTTAATTGAAAAAGATATTTTTGTATTTTACATTATTTCATAATATATATGGTAACTGTTATTATTATTATATTAATAATTATTTAATTTTAATTTAACTTATATATGGTAGTAATAATCATTGATTAATTTAAAAATGAGATATTTAACTTAGGTAAATTATTTAATTTTAATTTAGCTTATATATGGTAATAATGAAACAATAATGCTAACACGATGAATTTGATGAATATATTTTTATTATGAAACAATAATGCTAATTAACACGATGAACCTGATGAATCTATTTTCATATACGGATATGTAACTGAACAGGTAATGAAACAAAAATGGGAAGTTAACAAAAATGACACAAATTCATCATGTTTCATTATGAAACAATAATGCTAACACGATGAACCTGATGAATCTATTTTCATTATGAAACAATAATGCTAACACGATGAACCTGATGAAATCTGTAATCCAATGAAATCTGTAATCCACAAATTCATTCTGTTTCATCACAATATTAGATTGTGTGTGAAAATTTATAATAAAATGAAATTAAAAAAATATTTTCTTACATTTTAAAAGAAAAATAATTTTTTTGATGAAAAGACAAATGCTCCACGTTTTCATAGTAAAAAAAATAACAAAATTTAGATTGCGTGGGAACTTTTATTTTGGTTTCAAGTAATCTAAATAAAATAAACCTTTCTTGCCATATTTGAGACACAAAATCAAAAGACATATTTACCCTTTTCATCTATTATTTTTATTTATTATTAATTAATTAATTAATTTACTACCATATATAATTCAAATGAATCTTAACCATTGATTATAAAGATCAATGGCTGAAATTTGGTTTCCAAAGTTTCCAATGAAACTTGGTTTCCAATTGATACCACCCCTATATATATATATATATATATAGATAGATAGATAGATAGATAGATAGATAGATAGATAGACAGATAGATAGACTTAAGTTCGCGTGAGACCAAACAGTTTCCGTGAGACCGGTGAGACCAAGCTTTAAAGTATGAAACTTCACACCAAAAAACTGTGAATGTAAAAAAAATCGAACTTTTCATAGGGAAAACACCGTAAATGTTACGTTCACGGTGTTTTTCGCTGTGAATGTTCGTTTTTTTTACCTTCACAGCGTCTTTACTGTGAAGGTTCGGATATACCTTCACAGTCTTTTATCTGTGAAGGTTTGATCTTTTTTAACTTGGATTAGGTTTTTTTACCTTCATAGTGTGATTACATTATGAAGGTTCGAATGTTTTTTACCTTCACAGTGTTTCGGTGCGAAGTTTCATGTTTTAAGGCTTGGTCTCACGCGGTCTCACGGAAACAGCTTGGTCTCACGTGAACCTGACCCTATATATATATATATATATAGGCGAATAATCGCGTGAGAAGTTGAGTTAATGTGAGGAGTGTGAGAAGTGAATCTGAACCTTTGATCACTTTTAATCTCAATCCCACCCATGAATCGTTCTTGATACAGGGATTGATCTGGTGCATCTTAATACATATTATTTTGGTGCATTTCATCTTAATGTTCATCCAACAGTTGATAACCATTTTCACGCTAAATCAACTTCTCACATGAACCTAACCGTGTGTGTGTATATATATATATATCGATGAGAATTTGAGGTTAACGTGAGAAGCAGAAGTGGTTATCTACCGTTGGGTGAGAAATGGATGCACATTAGGGTGAGATGCACCGAGATAAGATGCAACAGATCAATTCCCTTCTAAGCCGCAATTCATGGGAGGACATTTAATTAAAAGTAATCAACGGTTCAGATCTACTTCTCATTATTCGCCTATATATATATGTGTGTGTGTGTCTTTTATGTGTATGTATGTAGGAAAATTTCAAAGAGAACCCCAAAAGAAGATGGAGAACAAGCACCCTCCATTATATCAACCTTTGAAGTTGAATCTAAAAAATAGATGACTAATTAGATTCAAATGAGCATATACAAGTTTTTATTTAGCAAGCGAAAAAATAATTCTTAAGGGACTGAAATAAAAGATGTTCGATAGTAGAAGGACCATTTATATAAATAGCTCACCGAAACACGTGAGACATAGAAAGTCGCTAAACAAACGTAACATGCCGCACGAGTGGCATACCCAATAAATTCCCATGCCCGCACGTGTGGCATATTCTTTTTTTAAAATTTTCCGACATTATTTTTTATTTAAAAACAAAATAGTATAATTATTTTTCTTATAAATATATTAAAGAAAATCATAGTTGTGAAAATAAAATAAAAAAATATTCAGTGTTACAGACTCAATCAGTTCCTAGTTCCTACACATACATGGTCCCATTGATCACCGCAATTTATATTATTAATATACAAGTTATGATTAAATAAAAAATTACAGCCGTCCATAAATTAAAATTATATTTGTCTCAATTTTGCTTTCACATTACATCCAAATCAGTTTTGTATAAAATCCGGTGTCCAGATTAGCTTGTGTGTACCTTAATTTATTTCAGGGGTTTTCGAGAACAGTCAGGAAAATCCTTAGTAGCGTTGCAGGACTTCAACCGGTGAAATCTGAGGAAGATCCCCAAAGGCCCAAGCATTATTGCCAATTGAGCTAACTCCACAAGGTTGTGTATAAGTGTCTTAGAAGTTGTTTGGTTGGTTTTTCATTAAGTACTGTACGAATCAAGTTATCTGTGTGGATTAATCTGTCTTTATAGATTGAGATGGTTTTTGTTTCGGAGGGTTTTTTTCGTAGATGAAAGGAATGTGTTTTTTAACTGGGAGTGACAGGTTTGGAAAAAAAAACTTGGCTTTCTGGATAAAGTTAACCCTAAGAAACTTACTGAATAAGTCACTTTCTATATTATTAAGTCACTACCAAGCAATCGTGTATAGTTGACTGAATAAGCTATGAACTAACAAACAGACCCATTGGACTTAAGTTTATAGAATAGGACAATTATGTGTATATAAATGTTTTACAATAAGTTGAGATAACACTTTTAGACGTTTAAATAAGTTTTTTAAGATATTTTTAAAATAAAATGTCATATTTATTCTTTTTATGACATTATTTTAAAAAATATCTTACAAAAACACACTACAACAAGATTGAGTTGTTTTTTTGTTAATCATGGGCCTCTGGGCCAGCTTGCATGCACTTCGACTAATCCTAAGGGCTTTGGAAAACAGCTAGGAAATCCTCAGTGGTCTTGTAGGACTCGCACTGATGACCTCTGAGTAGGATTCCCAAAAGCACAAGTCTCATTGTCAGGTGAGCTAACCACACAAGGTTACAAGATTGGATTTATTGGACACCAAAAATGTCTGAGTGTTCTAATAAACTACTTTATAGGACTAAACACTTGCATTGTGTGTCATATCTAAAAGTGTTGTAATAAGTTTGTAGAACGTTTTTGGACGTCTTAATAAGCCTTTTATAACAGTTTAGAAAGAAATGGTCTTATTAGTCTTTTTATAAGACACTATTTGAAAAAATGTTTATAAAACAAGTTTTCTATAAAAAGATGCGTTTACATTACACTTCTCAAAAAGTGTCCTATAAAAGGGTTAATATAACACTTTGTTCTACCAATGTCCTAAAAAGTTTGTTAAAACGTCCAAAAACTTCATATAAATTTATTACAACACTTTTAGATATCACACACAAGTGTTTGCTTCTATAAACTTAAATCTATAAAGTAATCTATTATATGACAATAAAACACTTTTGACGTCATATAAATATGATGCTATTGTAGTAAAAGTGTCATATACAAAATGTGACACTTTTAAAAGTGTCATAAAAAAACTAATATAACATTTTTTAAAAGTGTCATATAAAACTTGTTAAAATGACAAATATGTCCTAACATCCTGTTATACAATTTTATACAAGACACAATTGTTTGATCCAATAAATTAACTTAAGTCCTGTAGAATAATTAATTAAATATTTAAACATTTTTTGCATCTTATAAAGGTTTGCTCTGTTAGTTTTTCTTCTCTTTTTTCTTTATTTTCTTTTATTGTTTTTTCGGTTCATAAATTGAACCAAATAGGAAATAGAAATATGTAACTGTTATGCATAATTGTTGCTTTGTTTTATACGTACGGATCAAGTTTTATGTCGTAGCATATGGAAACCTTGTGTGATACTTAGTATAGAAACGGGATTTGAATCTGCAAAGAAATCAATGTTGTAGTGCAATAAATGTATATGGTTGTTCGCTAGTGGTTGATAGTGGTTTAATGATATAAACAGTGGCTTATTCAAATAGCTTCTAGGATTGAGATTTGTATAGAAAACCAAGTTTTTTTTCTAATTTTATCCCTCATAATTAAAAACAAGATTCTTGTAAATATAAAACTTACCAAACAAAAATCTATTTAGGGGGTGTTTGGTTCATCTTGAAGAATGAGAATGAAATGGGAATGGGAATATAGGAGAATAGGAATAGGAATAGGAATGAGAATTGGATTGGTGTTATTTGGTTAATCTAGGGTTTATGTTCTATCTTTAAGAACGATTGCCCTTTCACAACCTAAAACAACCTCCGTCGTCGGCTATGTTTCTTCTTCACCAACATACCAACATACCCTAAGAGCATCTCTAATAGATTCTCCATTTTGGAGAAAATGGGGATTTTGGGTCTAAATTATTGTCCAACAGTTTCCCCAAAACTATCTACAAAATGAAGAAAAGTAGGAGAGATAAAGGTTTTATCTCCAAATATGGAGATTATCCCAAAAATGATTACCAAGTGTGATGACCAATAGGAAACTTTGAAAATAAATATGTAGAGAGAGAAATAATATTTTAATAAATGAATGAATTATTTTAATATTATAATTAATGTTGGATTATTTAAAATGGGGAATCTGTTGGAGATTGATGTATTTTTTTAATAGATTTTTTGACTTTTAGTTCTCCATTTTAGAGAAATTTTGGTGAAACTATTGGAGATGCTCTAAAACCCCATCGTCTCCAATCTCTACCGGAAAAACCACGCCGGAAACGAAGTAGATCCACCGATGGGGGAAGAAGACTGTATATGGTGGGTGTCGTTGTTTTTTCACGTCGGAGACGAAGCAGATCCACGCCGGAGACGAAGCAAATCCTCATTCTTTGACAAATAGGTGGTCATCCTACCACATGAGCTACGTTAATCAACACAAATCCAAACCATAGCAACAAAATTCTCATGGTGGAGGTGGTGGAAACTGTGTCAAAATGGGTAGGGGTGGAGACGGTGATCTTCAACATGGGTGCTCACCGGAGTAGGGTTGTGGTGAATGAATGATCGTTTATAGCAATCCGTTTGTTTGTTTGTTTGATCGGAGATAAGACAGAGAGGTGGAGGATAACACCGAGACGTGTGAGAAATGAGGATGAGCTGGAATGAATTTTCATTCCCCTCAATTTGGTGGAGTATAGAAATTAATGGGTTTAAGGTAATGAATCCATTATAACATATTATATGAGTGTTCATCCAAACTGTCAAACCGCACGAACCTTCCACTCCGCACAACAAAGCACAGTTTAGAATTTTCACGGTGCGGTTTGCGGTTTACATTTTTACCAAACCGTATATGCGGTGCAGTTTGCGGTTTTGAATTATCAAACCGCAGTTCAAACCACACCGCACCACATATTTTATATATATTTCTATTTTTTAATTTTATATATAACATATATATAAAATAATTTAATATTTAATTATTTTTTACTTTATGTAATATTTTGTGATTTGAATAAACAATTGGCCAATTGGGAGTCGGGGCTTAAAGATCAAGATGAAAGAAAAAGTTGGACACGTCGCAACTCACACGTCTAATTTAGTTTGAAGTTTTATTTTACTTCTTAGACTATTTTTAATTATGCAATATGTATTTAGGAATCGGATGCATTGAAACCCTTTATTTTTTTGTATTACGGTCACGTTATCGTTGATTTTGTAATTTATTTTTAAACTTACAATTTTTAGATTGTAGGCATAAAGTACAATAGAGACAAACCGCATAAACTGCACCGTACCGTACCGTATTTTGCAGTGTGGTTTTGGTTTGATGTGGTATGAGATTTATACAGTGCAGTTTGCGGTTTGAGAAAATGTTCAAACCGCATATGCGATATGATTTGCGGATTAAACCAAACAACACTTTTGATTATCATTCTCACTCCTTACCTCTCAATACCTCCTCCAACCAAACACCTTCTTAATTTATATAGATAAATTAATTCACAAGAAAATAAGGAAATGTGTATTTTGAATGTGTGACATGGACGTATGTTTGTTTTGAAGACCAAAATACCGGTCAAAGAGCCGACAAACATATGCGCACGTGGGACCGGCGCACGTGTGTGAGATAATTCTAACTAATTATTTTAATTTTTTAAAGAAAATAATTTATTAATTAAAATCATATTTCTATTCATTCTCTCGTAATCGTGAAAGAGACCATAAACCAAACCAAATCGAACCCAATTTATTACTCATTAAAAAAAAAAAAATTTAAATTCTCATAACACAATATATATATAATATTATTCGATTGTTTGTCCTTAATTTAACATAGCTATTTAATTTAAGAATTATGTTAAGATAAATTTGTTGTTTTTAACTTTTAAGGTAATTTTTTTAAGGATCTATAATTAGTTATATTGGTTGTAGTTTACGTTGTATATTCAATTAGCTCGTTTTCGCCTAACACATATTTTGAAAAAAAGACTTCAACGTTATCTTGGTCGTTTTTGTTCCACGTTCATTAATTATATACGGTTTGATCGAATTCGGAAAGGTGATTGACCCTTAGGTTATGTCAGTGCATTGGCTGAATTGATCGAGCGTATTTAGGGTTCAAGAATTCAAGTTTATGGTTCAACCTTAAATGGGGTTCAATCTTTTTATGGAGACACTCTTTGAAAGATGGTATGTATATTAATCCATTCGATCTGCCATCAATTACGACATATATAGCAAGTGTACAAACGTTTAACGGATCAAATATAATATGAACATTGTGAAAATCTGTACAACCCCATTAATATTAAGATTACTCAGCAAAAAACCCTTGACGTGAAAAGAAATTTTCCAACATATATTGAGGAGAAATGATCTAAAGCTAACCGATGTAGGGACACACACACATACATACACACACACACACACACATATATATATAGGCCAAGGGTCATGTGAAAAGTTGAGTTAACGTAAGAAGCGTGATAAGTGGATCTGAACTGTTGATCTTTTTTAATCTCAAACCCTCCCATGAATTGCGTCTTAGAAGAGAATTGGCTGGTGCATCTCGATCCTAATGTGTGTCAATTTCTCATCCAACGGTTGATAACCACTTCTCACACCTCTCACTGTTAACTCAACTTCTCACAGGAACCTAACCCATAGGGGTAGTTTCATTTGGAAACCATCTTAATTTTGAAAACCATGGAAACCGTCGATTTCATTGGTTAAGTTAATGAAATTGCTTCATGAATTTGTAAAATTTGATAAATTGTTTTATATAATTCTTTTCTTATTGAAATAGTTTCATATATTTGTGTTTTTATGTAAAAATGAAAAAGTTTCATCAGAATGAGAAAATGTATGAAACAATTTCATCAGAATGAAAAAATAATGAAACAATTTCATTTTTACATAAAAAACACAAATATATGAAACAATTTCAATAACAAAAGAATTATATGACACAATTTCATTAAATCAAACAATTTAATGAACCAATTTCATTAACTTAACCAATAAAATAGACGGTTTCCACGATTTGCAAAATTAGAGTGGTTTTCATTTGATATCTCCGAAAAAATATCTATTTAAGAAAACAAGAAACAACCGAGTACATACAAAATCATATATGATTCGCGCGACTTTAGGTCGCGGCCAAAGTCGCCCACATCTGTTTTTTCGGGTTAATGTAAAATCACATATGATTTTGTACATGATTTGTTGTTTTCTTGTTTTCTTAAATAGTTAGCGTTCTCGTTTGAACATTCATCTCTCTCTCTCTCTCTCCTTCTATATATATATAGCCTAGTAACCGTTCATCTGATGGTATGTACATAAGTAATTTCTTAGTATACACATGTGTATAGAAACCAAGAAATATTTTCAATTATCTGTAAGCATATATGCATACTGTATAGATGAACGGTTATTAAATTGTTTCTCATGAGTTTTTTCATTTTTTTGAAGTTGTCCTCTGAACGCTCGATCCCTCTTTCTATAATATAATTGGTGGTTGGTCCATCGACCTATATATATATATATATATGCAATTGCATGAATTTGAGTATATCATGAAACGACGTAATGATGAAGCTCTCGAAGCAGAATCAGCATTTCTTGATCCATACAACATAAAAGTTGGCAATAAACCATTGTTTAGATGGAAGGGACAAACTTAGCAACCTTCATTTTCAAGATCAGCTGCTTAAATAAATTATTTAATTCACAATATATATATATATATATATATATATATATATATATATATATATATTACAAAGGATGTAGTTTGAATAGGAGGCCATTGTTCAAAGTCCAAACCATGAAACAAGGATTTATTCATATTATTGATTGTCTTTACCATTCTCTATCATCAAATCATATGAAAGTAACACATACTACTATATATAAAAAATATTGGATTCAATACTAATTTATAAAGGTATATATAAAAGATTTGGTGTTTTTTGCCTTTTTGGTGGACATCTGTGTTAGAGAAAGATCAAATATTTGTTGAACAATGGATGAAAACCGAAGTATATAATTAGCGTTTGCTTCGTTATATATTTGTTGTTTATCGATCATTGTTAATCAATTATGTATTAGAAGATGTAAGTGTTCGGTTTCTTTATGTGACGATGGGAATAAACGTGTACATTGTACAAAATGTATCCTATATATGGCCACAATCAAATCAGAATCTGATATATTGTGAGAATCGTGAGAACTGCTAAATTAATTAAGATATTGTTTCATATGATTTTTTTTCCCAACTTATGGCTAAGATTTAAGATATATATATTTTTTTCACAATGTATTTGTTTCATAATATAATATTTTTCTACATGTATCTTTTGTTTGACAAACATGTAAAAAAAGGTTCGCATTGTGAAACAAACATATTAATTATATATGAAAGAAACACATTATATCGAAAACTGTTTATAAATGAAACAAATAAATGTTAATTAAACCCTAAATCCTAGTATTGGATGAATATCATGTGAAAACACATGATGCATAGGTTTTCAAAGTTCTCACAATTTTGTGGGTTCTCAAAAAAGTCAGGTTCAAACAAAACAATAACCAAATAAAAGAACATGATAAATGTCAAATCACATGTGATTTTATACAGAACACACGTATAAAATCACATGTGATTACGTGTGACCTAGGTCGCTAGCCAAGTCTCCCGCACATGCTTTGACCATATCGTCATGTGATTTCAGTGCATAATCACATATAATTTAGCCGTTCTCATGTTCCCTTATGTTGACCCTGTTTTCGTTGATATATATATATATATATATATATATATATATATATTCTCTCAATTTCAAAGAGTGTATAATAAGCATGAGATGGGTTGTATAGCAGAAGAAATTAAAGGTAAGGAAATTGTTCTCTCAATCATTCACAGGTGTAATCCAAATGCATGAAAGAAAAATATAGCCTACACCTACACACACATATATATATAATACCATGTAGAGGAATGTTTGACCAAGTATTAACTCCTTGCATTATGGAAGCATTGTCTTCTAAATTGGAACTTTGTGATACTCTCTTTAGAAAAAAATTAGTAGATAGTTGATTGAGAATTTTTTTTATAATTATTAAATAGTTAAGTTTAAAATATCTTTAAACAAAGATAGATCCCTAAATATAACAAAAATTTATTATTGACAGTCTGAATACATGTTAATTAAAAAAATACAGAGTTAATTAATAACTACATTAAAGTATCGATACTTTTTACATGTGGTAAAATTGACAGATTAAGTAAAGTTTTAATTAAAAAAAAGGTTTAGATTAAAATGGAAAACTTTTAAAGACTTAAACTGCATTAGGTTCTACGGATGAGTTGAACCAACACTTTCTTGTCTATCTTTTTATATTTATTTTCATAAATAACTAAATATATAAAACACGATTACAAAAACCATTATTAAAACATAAAATGATCCAACTTTTTACCCATATAAAACTAGTAATATAACCCGAATTTATCCATGTTTATGTATGTATGCCATCTAAAAAGTATTATCTAGCTAGCTAGTAATTACATTTAGATGAATTAAGATACATGTATTTCTAAAAAGAGTTACAACACCTTGAGGTTATACATACTACATGCAATAATAACACACACACACACACACACATATATATATATATATATATATATACATGCATGCATCATATGTCATCATCATCATCCATACATAAATGTATGTATGTATGTATGTATGATATAGTAAGAAAGTAGTGGCATGCATATGAATATATGATAATGGTTAGAATAGAAAGCAAAAGGGGAGGGGGTTCTTGAGCTTGTAGCAAAAAGGGACTACATAACTAACATTGCATTACTTTAGATTAATTTGGGCTACCATTTCCATTGAAAAGCCCAACACTATGTTCATATGTCTCATGGTTGCATTAGTTTAATGGCATGATGGGGTGAGTCATATGTACATTCATGGACATATGGGGTCACATGTATATATATATATATATATATATATATATATCATAATATATACACATTGGTGAACCACTCATCATCCTATTAAATCAACTCTTTTTAACAAGGTTGGGCCACAAGTATATTTTTATCACATGTAGAAGCCCATAAGGAGCCCAATTGATATTAATAAGACCCAGGGTCGGTCCTGAGGTTTCGGATGCTAATGACGGAAAATCAAAAAAATACCCCTAATATATATATATATATATATATATATATATATATATATATATATATAGGCGAATGATCGTGTAAGAAGTTGAGGTTAACGTGAGAAGCGTGAGAAGTGGATCTGAACCGTTGATCACTTTTAATCAAATATCCTCCCATGAATTATGACTTAGAAGGGAATTGATATGGTAAATCGCGGTGCATAATTAATTTTATACATATATTTGGATAGAGTTAAACCAAATCAAATGAACTTTATATTTCACTTGAAATAGAGTCTTTAAAGTGAGAAATATATATACATAAATATTTTATCTACCACAAATAATAAAGTTATCTATACTATATTATAAAGATGACATAAAAAACTCTTAATTACAACTCATTAAGCTTTATGTACTATCATTTAAAGTTATCTACTTAAAATCTCTTAAAAATAACTACTAAAGCCTAATGTACTACCTGTAAAGTTTTTAACCCTAATTAATATATTTCATCCTTATCCCCCAAAATTCTTATCTCTAATCCCCAAACCCTAAAATTATGAAATTTGAATTCTGATAAACATAATCAAAACAGGATAAACATCTCAATTTAAATATAAAAAATTTAAAATATATAAGATAATTAATGAATTTTAACAAACTACTTAATTTTTTTTTATATAAAAAACATTATATTGTTAAGCCTAAATTAAACAAATTTATATATAAAAAATCATTATCACTCAATAAAACCATCCAAAATCGTACTGTAAATCAATAAAAAACAAAAATTAAAAATAAACATTAAAATCGTGATGTATTAAGCATTATGTACTATTATTTAATGTTAATCTACTTAAAATATCTTAAAAAACAATTAATGAAGCAATATGTACTACTTTTAAATGCTTTTAACCCTAATTAATAAATTTCATCCTTATCCCCCAAAATTCTTATCTCTAATCCCCAAATCCTAAAATTATGAAATTTGAATTCTGATAAACATAATCAAAACAAGATAAACATTTCAATTTAAATATAAAAAAATTTAAAATATATAAGATAATTAATGAATTTTAACAAACTACTTAATTTTTTTTATATAAAAAACATTATATTGTTAAGCCTAAATTAAACAAATTTATATATAAAAAACCATTATCACTCAATAAAAACTATTCAAAATCGTACTGTAAATCAATAAAAAACAAAAAATAAAAATAAACATTAAAATCGTGATGTATTTCGCTGCATTACGTGAGTACGCTTCTAGTTTTTTTTATTAAAAATTAATGTTTAAGGCATTTTGATAGTATAGATAAATTCCAATTATCAAATAAAATAATTAACAATATTGAAGTGAAAGAATATTATATATATATATATATATATATATATATAATTTTAGACAACAAATCTATTAAAATTCTAATAACATAAATTAAATAATGAAAATTTAATAAAAGAATTTTAGGCTTATATCTATGCATTTCCTCGTTTTATTAAATATTTTTTTGCCTTTTAAGTTTTGGGTCTCCTGCCACCAAGTTTTTTCTTTGTTGCCCTTTTGGTCTTGATGCCCATGGCCGCCTCCATCTTGGCCATGGGCTAGGGTCGGCCCTGATAAGACCCAACAATCGGGTTAACTCGATGAAAATAACCAATTGAGCTAGGTGTACTTCCGAGTTTAATTTGTAGTTGATGAATACGTTCAAACGCGTATTTGTGGTCATTAAGCACCACAAGAGCACCGACTGAAGCAAATAATAAAGGTGACTTAAAAGTCAAGTGAAATAAAACTTTACTTGATGGTATAACCAATATCAGACTTTTAATCATTCTTTTGGTTTACACATGCAATTTGTCAAAAGAAGAAAGACAAATCAAAATCCGAGAACAAAAAGAAAACAAATAAAAAAATCAAATTCAAAATGCAATTGGCTTCTCTCTCTTCATACTAGCTTCATACTATCTGCTTAACAAAGGTAAGCAATCTCTAATCACTCTGTTTTCTTTCCAAATCGATAGTGTTACAACTATTATCAAGTAGCCCCAATCTTTATGGCCACTTTTAATGTTGTCTAAAAGATGTTCTATAAAAATTGCACCATCTTGATTTTTGAGAAGTTTTCAGTTTAGATCGTTACAAAAATGACAATGATACTGAAGATTGGAACAAAGGTTGAGTTACGTGTCCAAAAAATTGTAAGTTTATTGGATCATGCATGTTACAAATGATAAGACTACATGGCATGTCATTCCATTGTACAATCAAAAATAGGTTTTGGATGTAAATATGTGTTCTTCACAAGTTGCATTTGCAAGTCAACCAACCATGGACTCTCTTGGTTGCTCCTTTCATAGCTGATTGTTATGTTTGTAGCAGTTAGGAATACTGTTATATACTACTCATTTGTCTGATACTGGTCTTTTTAAATTAGTAATAACCTGTTGTGTTTGTTTGTGTGTATATAAACATGCACGTGTGATCATACACACACACACACATAGATAGATAAACGCATAATCGTTTACAAATCCAATAAATTGTACAAACTTACAAACCAGTTTCCATGTGTTGTTTTATGTATAAAGAAGATGTGTGAAGATGCAATGTTTATATGGTGTAGTATATGAAACATTCTAAGGCTATTTTGTCTGGGAAAAACAGTCATGAAAGTTCCACATATGACGACACTTTATAAACACGGAATGTTTTACACATGTTGTTTCATATATGTATTCGGGTCAAACTCAAAATTATTGAATTTGAACAATTAAATTGTCGATTCAGTTACCAATTACAAGCCTATTAATTAGAGTTGTAAGAAACGCACAAACATGAACAGAGACTTGTTTGTGTTTGTTAGTTTAACTTAACCGAACACCAAAGGTAAACCAACAGAATATTATGTGTTCATGTTCGTTCGTTAAGAAAATGTATTTCTTTGTGTTCGTTTATGTTCGTTCATAAAAGAACAAACATAAATGAACAAAAAACAACCACCGTCACTCATCATTTCATTTCTTAAAAATAAAATAACAAAATTAAAAACCGGGTAAACACAGGAGGGATGAAAAAGGAACTCTAAAAATTTAATTTAATTAATTATTTTACATATTAATGTCATAATATATAAATATATTTATATATATAAATAAACGTAAACGAAGACAAATGAACAAACGTTAACGAACATAAATAAATGAATATTCACGAAGGTAAACGAACGAACGAACGAACGAACGAGACCATTGTTCACGTTCATTTATTTAACTATACAAACAAAAAAATGTGTTTATGTTTCTTCATTTATTAAATAAATAAACATAAACGAATTTTCCGCCGAATAGTTTACGAACAACTTGGTGAACGTTCAGTTCGTTTACAACCCACTAAAGAAGGAAAGGCCAAGGGGTACAATGTAGTTGAGAGACTTTACTGGTAATTACCACATAGTTCAGGGGCCATTTTTTGATATACCCTTTTATGTTTAGCTAGGGTTTGGAAACAGAAGTAGCCGGAGACGAAACGGTAGTTTGAAATATCAGATCGCCGATCACCACCACGTCGCCGGTACCGGTAAGTCTCTATATGATGTAAAGCCGATACAAAAACGCCGGCTGTAGTTTGATAAAATCTGTGAGTAGATTATGAATTATAACTTCAATTTGTTATATGCTGAACTTTTTGCATCTTGTATAGTTGTATATATGAATCGTTTCTTCTTATTTTCTGTTTGATTGCTTATATGTTTGGAAAATACGGTGAAAAAATCTAATCGTTATACGTTTTGAGTAAATTGTTTGAATTAAGGAGGTGATTTGAAGTTCAATTTCGTTTTGTTCGAATCGCGGTTGGAATCGGAGTAAACGAAGCTCGAATTTGAGTTAAACGAACTGAGATTTGAATTCTAAACTTGAATTTAGTGATTTTTGAATGAGGATAACGTATAAGATATGAGTTAAACGAACTGAGATTTCAATTCTAAACTTGAATTTAGTGATTTTTGAATGAGGAAAACGTTTAAGATTACTAACTCGAACTGTATTTAATCCTTCATGATCCTGATTCAGAAAAATGCTAACGAGTCGTATGAATCGGTTGAAGAATTTGATCTGATGTTGTTTAGATTGCTCTGTTTTGCTCATGGTTTGGAGTTTGTAGATTGAAGAATGGGAGAGAAGAAGAAAAGTGCAACACTGTTCATAAGATTGGTTTCAGCAGCAGGAACTGGTTTCTTCTATGTGAAGAAGAAGAATCCAAGGAGGATACAGACCAAGCTAGAATTCAGAAAGTACGATCCGCGTGTCAATCGCCATGTTCTCTTCACCGAGGCTAAGATGAAATGATTGCAGACATGTTTCTAGTGGTAGTCTTTTCGACCTAAACATTTGTTTGCTATCACTCATCTTTCTAGTAAGATTCTGTTGTTAAATGATCTTGATAATTTGAATCCTTGTTTTAGTTGTTTACCAGAATTTCATGAAATTCGTGAAAACAACCTCTTTGTCTCTTGAAACAGATGTAAGGTCTTCAAACATCTTAGGCCGAAACCCTATTTTCAGGTGGGATAGATATACTGGGTTTGTTTGGTTTTGTTTTTGGGAATTTCATGGAACATCTTCACTGAATTTGACAATTTGTTCACTTGCCCTTTTGTTTTGTAGTCTACTGCCAAATAAGCTACTTGATTATGGTATTACTTTTCGTATTCGTTGTCATTTGTCTTATTTTGTTTCTTATGTTTGGCCTTTTATGGTTTTTTCTCCTATGGGGATTTGGAGGACTTGTTAGGAGATATAGACCAGTGTCACTTGCCCACATGTCCCAAAACAATCGCAAGTTGCAACCACAAAGGGCTGGAATATCGGGAGATTTGGTTTTTTTCATATACAAGAACAATATCAGATCCTACCTCTGTTTTGGATATACTGGGTTCATTTGGTTTGGTTTGGGTTTTCAGATACAAGAACAAAGAAACAGTGCCATACGAAATCCACCTCTAGACCCTTATGCGCAACTGCCATAGACTTGCTAGGACCTTTTGAAGTAGAAGACGATGAACAAAATTGTTAATGAAATCCATTAAGTATAAAAAACAATGGGCAACAACGGCCGTAGTTCTGTTAAACTCGTCAATGTCAACATATTTACCTAGGGACTGATCTGACTAAAGGTGTCACCGAACTCCTACCCAACCAGTTTTACTATTTCACTTACCAAGTCTATTTACTTGCTTTACATGCCTATCCTTTTTGTGATTAGGGTTTTTTTATTTAACATTTAATCATAGAGAGTTACAATGATAGGGCTAGGTTCACACGAAAACAGTGACCAAATAAGAAAACACGAGAACAGCCAAATCACATGTGATTTTGCACCAAAATCACGTGTAAATTAACATGTGATTTGCGTGACCTTGGTCGTGGGCCCCTCGCATTGACAGTGTTCCGCAATCACATCGATTTAAGTGGAAAATCATGACCGTTCTTGTGTTTTCATATATTGACCTTGTTCTCGTTTGATAATCTTTCTATTGGTAAACACTTGGTTAACAACCATTTTGAATTTAGTGCTTACACAATTTGTGTCGGTAAACGAGTAAAAAATGCAATTCTGAATATATAAACAAATGGAGTTGGAGCATGAGGATAACTCCAGCCACCATCATATCAACTCCCAGCCTCCACAATCTTGCCAAAAAAAAATAGTGTGATTGCATGCGTGGAGATGAGTCCAAACTCCGCCTTGCAAAGCCAAGAAGGTGGGACCCTTGTATGTAGATCGGTTTTCTAGGTACTTGTTACAGGTGATTATGAGTTTGTCATCTTGCCACTTCATGGTTTTCTTGAACCATCTTGGCTAGCTTTATTTAACCATTTCTCTCAGCTTTCTTTCTAGTTCCATGGCTAGCAACCAAGATTACCATAGAGCGAAAGCAGATTTCGACGAAACTAAAGCCGGAGTCAAAGGACTTCTAGACTCCGGTGTACTGAAAATCCCCAAGATGTTCATCCATCCACCGGAGACCCTGCGACAAACCACGTCACGGGAAACACACAATGTGAACCTCCAAGTCCCGGTGATAGACCTAAAAGGCGTTGAAAGTGGGAATCGAGCGAAAACTGTTGCTGAAATAAAGGAAGCATCGGAAAGTTGGGGGATCTTTCAAGTGGTTAATCATGGGATTCCGGCTAGTGTTTTGGAAGAGATGATAGAAGTGGTACAACGGTTCCATGAGCAACCGAAGGAGGTGAAGATGAAGTGGTACTCACGGGAGCACGAGCAGCAGGTAAAGTACTACTCTAATGGAGATCTTTACGTATCGAAAGCTGTAAACTGGAGGGACTCGCTATCTTGTCACTATGCTGATGGTACACTTGATCCTGATGCATTGCCACAAGTTTGCAGGTATCTACTTTTCACCTCAATTCTTTCAAAGCATGATGTTTTCTTAAGCATCAAGAACTTAGGAGTTGTTTAACAACACAAATCGGGTAAGCGCTAACCGCGTAATAGTGCGGTTTGGGTCAACAATAATCACCGACCATGTAAGAGTCCCCCTTCAGCTTACCACTCTCATTTACCGGGTAAGCACTTATGGCAAAGGTTACCACTCTCATTTACCTTATCGGGTGTGGCATTTTCATCCATCAAAATGGATTGTTGGTAAGTGTGTTTTACCCGGTAAGTACCGAGTAAGATTCTTTTCCCTCATGGGGTTTTGCTTTTCGGTCCTTGCTATGCTCTTACCGGGTAAGATTCTCGGTACTTGTCATGCATACTCGATGAGATAAGTGACACCTGGTAAGCGCTTACCGAGTAAGCATTTGGTAAATGCCCCCAAGTCAGCATCTTGGTCAGCATTATGAACCAGTAACAGGGGCTTCGTAAACAGCAACATCAGTATCTCTGACCGGGTAACCCCGTAAGAGCATCTCCAACAGAATCTCCAAAATACAGAAAATTGAAATTTTGGGGGTTTTCTTGCTCCAACAGATTCTCCAAAACATTCTCTAAAATGGAGAAACTGTTTTAAGAGGTGGTAAGGAGGTAGTCAACAACCTCTTACCAAATCAAACAAATCCAGTAAATCCCATTAAGGGTATAGGGTCTGGGGTAAGATGTATGCAAACCTTTCTTGGACCCGGAAAGGTAGAGTGACTGCTTTTGTGAATACTCCAACTTTGTGAAAAATATGAATTACGTTTTATAACTTCGCTCTTGTGGCTTGCAGGGTAGCAATAAAAAACTACATGAAAAGGATCATCGATCTAAACGACACACTAGCAAAGTTGCTATCGGAGGCACTAGGACTCGACACCGGCTACCTAGCAAACATCAATTGCATGAGAACAGCAACGCTCGTTTGCCATTACTACCCCTCTTGCCCTGAGCCAGACTTGACTCTAGGAGCAACAAAGCACTCGGACCCATCTTACCTCACCATTCTCCTTCAAGATAGTATCGGTGGTCTCCAGGTTCTCCACCGAAACCAATGGGTAGACGTGCAACCGGTCAAAGAGGCACTAATCATAAATATTGGCGATCTTATGCAGGTAGTGTAAACATCAACCAAACGAGTCCGTTATATCCCACCCAGAGATGGGGTCTTGGGAGGGTAAGATGTCACTGCAACAAAAGGTACCTGTTAGGATGCCTATTAGCATCCTAAAAACTTACTTAATAGGATCCTTAAATTTATAAGACCAAAACATGGGCGTCCTATCTAAAAGCGTTACAAAATTAGGCAACGTAACAAGTTCTATACTTGTGAAACAAATTCAAGGGTCATATAAAATGTTTTATGTAACATAAGGGGGTGTATGGTTGGAGGTATTAAGCAGTAATTAATAGGAATGATAATAAAAGAAACTGTTTGATTCTATATAATATAATGAGCCCATTCCACCATAAGCCCAAATTTTCATTCCAGGATAAACTGGGGGAATGAAAATCCATTCCCATTCCCATTATTTGTCATTTTCATTCCCATTTTCATCCTGTTGCTTGAACCAAATGCCCCCTAAAAGTGTCCTAATGGAGTATAACATCGGGCGTTTAAAATTTACTATTACATTTAGAAACTCATATCAGCGTCCCAATAAGTGGTTTTATAGGGCGTTGTATTAGTCTAATAAGACCTACAAATTAAGGGGTTGTTTGTTTTTTTTTAAAAACCTCTTAATGGCTCTTAAGTCTGAATCGTTCAGACCGTTTTACACACCACCTCTTATTAATCATAACTAAAATAAGACTTCAGACTTTAGACCTCTTAAAAAACAAACGGCACCTAAGTGTCCTGTTAACACTTTTTGTAAGACGTTATTCGAAAAATGTCCTATTAGATTTTATAATAATAGGATGCAATATTAGGTTAATAGGACATACAAATTAAGGGACCGTTTACACAACGGTAAGCGTTTACCGGTAATCGTTAACACTTTCACTTAACTTACCGGGTAAGATTTTAGTCCATTAAAATGACATCCTAATGCAACATTTTTATCCGGTAAGCGCTTATCAGGTAAGAATTGTCACTCTCATTTACCGGGTAAGACTCTTGGTTCTTTTCATCGCTCTTACCAAGTAAGATTCTCAATCATTGTCATGTTCATCTAATATCCTAAATGAGCCGGTAAACACATACCGGGTAAGCGTTTAAGTAAATGGCTCCTAAGTATTGTATCATTTTGTATAATAAGGACACATTAACTAAAGCGTTGTAGTATAATTTTTATAGGACGTTTTTTGAAAAATGTCCTATAAACCCTTTTTTGTTTTGTTGTAGTATGTAGGCTGACTTAACCTTAACCTCTATCTCAAAGGGTAGATACAGAATAATTGTTTCTGTGAAGACCCTGACTTATGAAATAGTTACATGTTTTCATTCGTTCTCACACAAATTCTTCTGTATGTAGTTGATCACGAATGACAAGTTTAAGAGCGTGGAACATAGGGTCCTGTCTGCACCAATCGGGCCAAGGATATCGGCTGCGTGTTTCTTCTATCCAAGTACGGCTAATAGTTGTAAGCCATACGGGCCGATAAAGGAGCTGGTATCGGAAAAAGGAGGACCGATATATCGAGAAACCGACCATAAAGAATATATGGCTTACTACAGAGCTAAAGGACTAGATGGCGACTCGTGCCTTCCTTCCTTTATGCTGTAACTAAGCACCTTTGTGAAACAACTGTTGGGAGTTTAAAAATCTTCTCTTTTTATCAATGTTCTAAAAAACTCGCCGCACAGTCGGCATGGCGCGTCATGGCACCAAAACTTGTGTGTCACGCCACGTTAAGCCCATGGCACGCCATGGCCTAATGCGTAATTATCATAATGAGATATTTGATATTTCTTTACGTTTTTAATGTTTTATTTGCAAGTTTTTAATATATAACCTAATTTAACTTGTTTATTACTATTGACTCATTGAGTAACAATAACGAAACATATGTTTATATATATATATATATAGGGTTGGTTTCTTTTACAACCCTTCTATTTTGTACAAACTATACAACTTAATCTACACCATCCATTTCTTTAATCAAAGGCTCTAATTAATTAGATTGTAATTTAGGAAACAATGAATTAATTGGGATTTTTTCTTTTTATTTATTAATCAATTGAGGGTATAATCGGTAAAACACAAAATAGAATCATCGACCCCAAATTAGAAGGGATTCGCTTTGATTCATTCATTCCGATAATATTTCCGCATAAGTCGAGCAAGGATTCAGACGATGATTGAGAATATATGATTTTCAGAAAATTAGCGATGAGGATGCATCCCAAAAGAGGTTATATTTATGCGATTCATTGTCCAGTATACATTCATCGATGTATCCCATCTCCTAAAGTGATTTTTTGTTGATTTTGCAGTTCGTAAGCCTAGCCAGAGAATTTTAATGAATACTGCATTCTCCACCTTCACTAATACTGCAGACGATCCTGTGTTACTAGATGAAGACGACAGCGACGACTCCCCTGTTATAGTCCGTGTAAATGAAGACCATCAATTAAGAAGAGTAAAAAAAAGGGTTAATGAAGACAATGGTTCATCACCACTATCACATGAAGGTACAAATTATTGACTGTATTTTTTAGAGTGATTCTTACATAATTTGTTTGAAATTGATACAAAAAGTGTTGATTCACTGAATTTTGTTTTGAAAATCAGAAATTTCTCTTATTAGGTTTTTCCCTAATTTGATTAGAGTTAAACGGGTTTGAAGAAAAGTAATGCATTCGAACAATAAGGGTGAAATCGTGGTTTTGGGTTCATGATTCTTAATTTTTTGACAAATGTTTGGTGTAACCCTTTTTTGTTTTTCATGAAACTCGGTTCATGAAACTCGGTTCAATTCATTAGTATGGTTCAATTCATGAATATAATTATCACTAGGTTATTTTAATTAGAAATGTAGTTGGACCCTAATCTAAATTTGCTGTTTCGAGTGATTGTTTATGGCTTTGAAGTCTTTCTTTAAAAGCATCTAGTTTTTCTTGGAATAAATTGTTTCTTAAGAGGATAAATTCATGTCCCAAAAAGTAATTGGTTCTTAATAGGTGAGATGCTTATGTGCTCATATTCATGAAATATTATATGCGAACATCTTAATGAATACGTAATGTTCATGAAATTTTATATGAGAACATCTTCATGAATACGTAATGTTCAATTCATGAAAACATTACTCTAGTTGTCATATTCGATGGTTGTTGCTATTATATATTCATGAACACAACTGCATGAACACAATATTATTCACTTATTTTGATGCAATTTGATTATGGATTTTATTCATGATTATGCCCAAATATAAGGGATAAATAACACATCAACTGGGATGTCATTTACAGAAGAGGGATATTTATAGTAGACCAGCCTAGTGTTTAATTAACCACAATTTACAGGAAATGGTTCTGCATCAGTTGTTGAACTCGGGACAGACTCAACCATCAATTTTAACGGAATATATCTTGATGAACGATTCAGTTGTATGAATATTCTCCAAATCAATTTCAATGGAATATTATATTCAGGGATTGGGTTGAAATCATGAAATCAGTTAAAAATCTAATCAAATCCCTAAATCATCGACATACCTTAATTTAATTACAAATTAAATAATGTTTATTCTTTTAATAAATTCAGTTTTACTAAAATACCCCTGCAGACCCTAAATTAATTAATTATAAAATTAATTAAATGGTGAATTCTGATTGGTTGTAGGAAGTTCACAAAGTTTATACAAAATAGGAGGGTTGCAAAAGAAACTCCCCCTATATATATATATATATATATATATATATATATATATATATATATATATATATATATATATATATTAATAAGAAATTTGACGCCATAAGTCACGCCTTGAAAACGTCATGGCTTCTAAGGCTTGAGGCTTGGCCTCGCCGCCACGTCACGCCTCACGCTATTTAGAACCTTGCTTTTTATTAGAATCAAATTGAATCATTTTCTAAATTTACAAATAAGTTGTGTAATTTAAAAATCCAAAAAAAAACCCAATATTTGAATAAATAAATCCAATTAAGTTTATGAATTTTTTTTAAAAATAAATGGCTTTATTATTGCATGATGGGAAAATATTGAAAAAATCCCAACAAACTTGCATGTTTTAAGCAATTAAGTATGAATATTTTACTTGAACAAACAAATCCATGCACATAATGAAATCGAAGAAAATGGTCCTTCGGACCTATAAAAATGACCGAAAACCAGTTATTGCGGTTAAAATTATTATTACGTCACTCTTACACTTCAGTTTCTTTTTTTGATTATTGGACCTTAAAAATGATGTAATCAACATAAACAAAATAGTTGATCATTCTTCGTTATATAAGCTCATGGTTGATTGTAACGAAGGTTTAGAGGCCGTTTACCAAAATGCTTACCGGGTAAGTGTTTACCTGCAAGAACATTACCCTCACTTACCTTTATCGTATAACATTCCCGACTATCAAAATTGATAGTTGGTAAGCGTCTTAAACCCGAAAAACGCTTACTGGCAAGAGTCATTTCTCTCACTTAGCGGGTAAGACTATAGATCCTTGCTCTTACCGGGTAAGACTCTAGGTAGTTTCCATGTTCAATATAAATAAAAACCGTAAGATAAGTAATACCAGTAAGCGCTTACCCGGATAAATATTTATTAAACGGCCCCTTAATCGCTTAAAATAGTGAAACTCTTTTTGCATCTCAAAAAGACCATTTTATTTATTCGTTTTCAGTAAATACAAAGATTTATTTGTTAACAAAAAATGACCAATCTCAAAATATGAAAGTCGGTTCGGTTTTTTCACATTTTCACCAACCTAATTCCTTTTTTCAACACCATTACAATATAGCTCTTGAACAACAAAAATAGAATCCAATGATATCATTTTATGATAACTCAAAACTATAACTGAATATAACAATCTCATGGTGTTCTATCCTTGGCCTATTTGTGTACCAAATTCAAGTTTGATCATCACCAACCTTGTGGCCATCTCCTCTTTCGATCGAGCTCTAGAAACCATCTTTTTTTCTTCAATTTTCCCTCGTTTTCCTTTCTCTTTTTATCCGGCCATATCAACTTCAACAAGAACCCTTTCCGGCTCGGTTTACTGGGTTCAGTTCGAGTCCGATCCAACACATTCTCGTGAGCAGGAAAGATCTCATCGTGTGTTCGGATGCTATTGAACCTAAGATACTTTTGTTCTAAGGACTCCTTTGGTATATCCCTAGCTAAAAGTGGAGAAGCACCCCCCCAGTTATTGGTTCCTAAAGATGGATGTTGGGGTGTTCTAAATTCCAACATTTCTCTTTGCCCCATCTTTAAAGATCCACAAAAAGGGTATAAAATTTATGTAACTGGTTTCTAATCTATCAACTTAATCTCTAGCTAGTGTTATAAGAAGGGAAAGTTCACGCTAAAAGATTCTTGATTCAAGAATTACAACGAGAAATGACAAATGAAGGGCGGCGAATTCAAGGGATTTGAAACAATGAAGTACGGTTTGTTTATTTGGGTTATAACAAATGAAGAGACAAAAGGGTTAAGTTAAAGTTTTCTGTTTTTATTCCATATTGATCGAAACAAGCAGCATACAACCGGATACTTTGCCTATGATGTTGAACAAGGTAGAAAGAGAGGATAGGATGGCAAGTAATTGTATGTCAAGATTCATATGAAAGCTGTTAATTTGAGCCAGGTGAAGCCAACATCGTTAAATAATCGAAGGGTGAAAAAGATTTACAGCCCAGTTTACCGAACATTCTCTTAGGTGGCTTCTGATAGTCTTGTGCGTATTGACTCTGGGCTCGAGATCTTGTTCACGCTGCAAATGGAGGAAATTTTGTCAAGCATAATTTGTAAACATTTTGCAATGAACTTAAGGGAAGGCACTGAACTCATGGGTCCTTTAAGTTCTCAATGACTTTCATGTGACCTGCCCCCGTTGAAAATAGGTTGAAAACAACCTGCCCCCATTAAAAACTTAGAGATACACCAAAGGGTCTTTTAGAAAAGGTCATTGAGCTAAATAGGCCTTGAATTCAATACAATTTGGTGAAAAGGGGCTGGTCTTACCAGAAGAGAAGATCACCGGTGGATGCCACCTTTTCGTAAATCCATTCAGGAGCTAGTTCTTGCAACAATCTGAGCTGTTCATCAACTTCTCCTGTAGGTAAAATCAAGATTAGATTTGAGCTTTCACAATGGTGAAACTGGTAGAGAATTTAACAATGAAGATAAAGGCTTACTTCGGTCAACAATTTCCAAATGGCTTGAAATGATCCTGTGCACAAGCTCCTCTTTTGTGATGACTGATCGCTTGATCGATTGAAAGAAAAACAAAAGAATGTCAAAGAGTCTGGGTAACCCAGCAATCATTTGTTTCCTCCATTTTGCCTGTGAGATTGCTGGATCATTCTCCTCTATTGCTTTCCTTTCTTTTTCTTGAATCTGAAAGGAGATATTATAAGTTGTGATATAATTCATCAAAAATAGGAACCAAACAATATCCATACATTTAAAAGACCCAAATGGGCTTACCGATTCAAGGAGATCCACCGGAAGAATATCAAGAATATCATCATCAGAAGATGCCCTTTCAACACGAGGCGTTTTATTCTTCACAGGAGTGTCAAATGTTATCGATCTTCTACCACTTGAACGTCGGGTTAACTTTCTAGGTGCTAATTTGGTAGGAGACATTATTGAATCTTCATCCGGAGACATAAAACACCTCACTGGTGGTTGTGCTGCTTGCGCAGGTGTGGCAGTGAATGGAGTCAAAATAAGCTTTGCGGGAGTTCCATCAATGGATGTAGCTCCCGTGGAAGAAATATCTTCCTTTTTTTCCATATCAAAGCTCTTGATTGGAGTTTCTGGTAACTTTGCAGACCATTTAACTGGAGATGCAACATTTGATACACAAGCTACTTTGGTGGAGCTATGGTCAGAGACTTGCTTTGAAGCAGGGAGAACCTGAACTTCAGGAGTCAACTCCTGAGATTTTTGCTCCATAGTTTCTACTTCGTGGCTTAAAGCTCGTTTTGAGAATCGTCTCGTGAAAGATTGAGGCATATGAGACGCTACCGCCGGCTTCCGTTCAGCAATTGTATTTCTTGTATCCCGAACTGAGCCCATATCTGGTTTTCCAATTGGATTTGAAGATGCCAATCGGTTCGATTGATTAAATGGTTCGGGTAATTGCTCCTCTGGAACTTCATCTCCCTAAATAAAAAACTTGTATTGTAAATCACACCAAGTCTTATCTTAAATAGCATAACTGTAAGCAACATAGCATAGTATCAAGAAATCTCAAGAAATCTTTAAAACCCTAGCAAAATGAGGTTATTGATTACCAATCTGAATCTAATCCTATAATCACAAACACAATGCAAGAACAAAAAACAATGTGAACCAAAAACTAGGTGCATCAAACAAAACCTGATTCAAAATCAAATAGTAGAGGCAATAAACATCAATACCTCAGGATTGGATCTACAAAAGCTCACAAGCCGAGATCGAAACAACTTCCTCATCTGTAAATTCGCACTATCTGATTTCAACTTCTCATCATTCTGAATGATATCGAAATTCAAAGTCACATGAAGATCTGGTTTCATACAACTAGTCCGATCATCACGGACCAGAATCCTCTTTATCTCAATCCCTTCCGGCAAAAGAAATTTGAGCTGAGCCAAATGACTATAAGCAAACCTCCTGTTCGATCATTTAGAAAAACAAATCAGTAAATCACACAATAAACCATCAAACACCTTGAAAAAGTTTTTTAACAAAAACAATTTCGCATACCTATCTGTTAAGCTCTCAACCGTACGGCTAATGTTTGTGAATGTAGACATAGATCCTTTCAATCCTAGAAGTCGAATAGAAGATTCCAAGCTATTGAAGAATTTATCCAATATTTCATACCTAAAACATGAACATACATCACTATAATCGCCATTTTGCACAAACTCTTAATATTATCGGACACAAATGTCACAACAAACAACCAGAAGCAATTTTTATTCAAATAGAACGACTAATTTTCAATAAATAACAGTATCAGATGGAGAAAACGAAACTTACTTCTCCGGAAGCGACTTCGAGGTATTTGATTTTGCGATTGAGGTTTCGATTGGTGGAGCAGAGGACGCTAACGGATCGGAGGAAACAGAAGGTTTCAGATCTGATTTCTGGAGTTTTTTCGCCGCTTCTCTGACTTGATTCACCGACCGGAGTGCTTGCCGGCGGGTGATAGGTCTTCGAGGCGGATGTGTGGGCTTTTCGGGGGTTTTGGAGCTCCATGGACTCTGATCCGGTGCTGCAACTGCTTCGTCGGAGGAATGTTGTTTGCCGACGGAGGAACGGAGGAGTTTCTTCGATTTGAACGAATCGTACGCCGGCGACGGAGCTCCGGTGGAATCCATTTGCACAGAGTGTGTGTGTTTGTGTGAGAAAGAGATGTGAAGATGGAGATGGTGGAGGGAGAAGGTGAAATACTAGGGTTTTTTTTGGCGCGAACGCCTAGCTGGAAGCTGACGTGTGCGATTGACAAGTCAGCATTCGCGCCTAAATCCTACGTGGACGCGGGAGGGGTTGTGTTTGTAATTTCTTATTTTCAGTTTCGGTCCCTCAAGTCTAATTTTTTTAATTTTTAACCTTACAAATTTTAATTTTTGTAATTTACATCTAAAACGACAGCGTTTTGTAACCGAATGACGTTTTAGACCCTCAAGTCTGAAAACTTACAATTTCGACCTTTTCAAATCTAGATTTTATTTTTTTGGGTTAAAAAATTTACGTATGAATTTATATACTAAAATTAAATCCCGTTTTAAAGCTTTAAATCTGAATTTTCACCTTTAAAAATTGAGAATCCTTTTATCAAAAATTTACTTTATACAATAAAATTAAATGCTTGTAATATAATCAACTAAAACTTTATAAAATAAAATCAACAGATGGATATTAATCACGCTTCAAGATAATATTCCTTGCAAAAAAAAAAAAAAAAAAACCCAAATCAAACTCACAAATAAATGAAAGAAAACACCTGATTATACTCTTTGACGTAATTCTTCGTCGATAACAAATTCTCGAGTCGTTCAGTCCTTTTTCTCCTTCAAAACCCAGCTTCACGCCTTCGTAACCAGCAGATAAATATTATATGAAAAAAAACACAGCAGAATTAACAATAAAAAATCAAAGGACTTTTAAAATTTTGAAAACCCACCTGTATGTTTATATATAGTATTACGCCTCTAATTATGACCGTTGGTATCCAAATTAGGGATAATATTTAATTAATTAGCCGTTGGTTAAATCAAAATTAAAAATCCAAAATATAGCCCAGCCCATTAAGCCCAATTCAATCATTTACCCATTAAGCCCAATATCATCAAACATCAATAGCCCATTAAGCCCAACTTCATCCACGGCTCAATATACGTATAGACGCCGGCTCGGCTCGCTCAATGTTCCTATAAACACCGGCTCGGCTGCGCTGCAATCTAATAAGTATATACGATTATGAGAAAAAAGGAAAACAGAAGTAATTATCAATCTCACGTCTTCGTCTTTGTTTGTTAAAATCAAAACTTTTAGAGAGAGAAAAAAACTGTAGAGAGAGAAAGTGGCAGATGAAAGAAAGCTTCTTGGACTGAAAGAAAAAAAATTATAAAAAGAAAAAAAAAAGAATTTCATATTTTTCTTCACGCAATCACAATCAGATTTCTCTCTTTTATTTTCCCATCCTTTCTGCTTCCTTCGTTCCAATCGTTTTCTTCTTTCAGTGACCCAATTTAATCGTACTTTTTTTTAAAAATAAAGTTTACTTCAATTTCCCAAATCTTTTCTGGGGTTTCGGTGGTTTAATCGATTCAGTTTTTTTTCTGGGGGTTTACAGTGTTAATTTCTTGGTTAGAAAGAATCAATCCCCAATTGGGTTGAAGGATTGTTTGCTTGTTTTCTTGGGTTTTCTCACAGGTAAAGTTCTTTAAAGTTTTGATTTTTATGATTTTTATATTTCCAAGAAAGTTGTAGAAACTAATTTTAGTTATTTTGATTGTTTCCCAAGTGGGTTTTGTTGAATCTTTTGATGTGGGTTTGATTTATTTTGCAGCTGATTATGCCCCAATTTTTGTTGAAGAATATTAACTTTGCTAGGTTTTATTGTTTGGTGTTGGATGATATAATTGTTATATAGATACAAAATTTGTATATACATGATTGATTAATTATATGAGGTGATGTTTCTTTAATCTTTGTTAGGTGCTATTGGTTTTCCTTGGAGCTTCTGTGAGAGAAAGTGGACACATTTTGGTGTATTTCTATTGAATGAACTTGATTGGATTGGTTAGTGATTTCATGTTTACATTTGCAATTTATGCAATTAGATGGTTATAAGTTGTTGGGTATGTTTGATTTGATATAGTCTTGTAGTGATCTTTTATTTATCTCTAAATTTGAATGTTAAAATACTGGTAAAGAACTTGTGGGTATTTATGGTTTTTGTTGTTTTTGTGAGAATGTGGTATAAAGAGAGTGTTCTTTGAGGTTTATGTAAGCAAAATCAAGAAATTCTTGATTGTTTAGGTTTAACAAAAGAGGGAATCTTTAGTGGGATTTTTTTCTTGTGAAGTCTAGGTTAAATATAACTATTTAGAATATATGATCTTGATGAAACAGAACGAAACAAGCCCATTATATTCCACCCGGAGGTGGGGTTTAGAGGATAAGATGTAAGTAGATATGACCTCTACTCAAAAGTGTACCAACTAGTGAAAAAGGTGTGCAAGGGAGAAATAGAGATATGCTAGAAATCAATAGGAATGTATAGTATTAGGGGCAGGTTCATTTAGGAGCATTAAATATTTTAGGAACCCAGGAACCAAATATTTTGTGAGTATTATTCATCATGAATATCTGTCACGACGTTCATCTTGAATATCATGTTATTCATCATGAATGCTCACAAAAAAGGTGGTTCATGCTTTTCTAAAATATTTAAGATTCTTAAATCAACCTCCCTTTATAGGAATATACACACACACACAGAGGGAGAGAGAGGGGGGAAAGATCATGTAAGAAGTTAAACATTTTGCGAGAAGGTGAGAATCCTCAATATCATATATGATTACACTCCTTTGGGTGTGTTTAATCATATATGATTAAGTGTCCACATGTTGTCAATGCAACATGTGTTTAATCATATATGATTAAGCTTGTCTATCATGCGTGTAATCATATATGATATTGAGACTTCTCGTCTTCTCGCAAAATGTTTAACTTCTCGTTTGAACCTGCCCCTATATATGTGTGCGTGTATATATATATGTGAAAATTTCTTATTACTTGCATATATGGATGAAATTGAAGGTTGATTGCTATATAACAATTTCCTAGGGAGGGTTGGCTTCAAGTTTCTTGATCGTTGCATTTCTTGATAATCCACAAGTGTTTAGAAGTTGGAAAACCGTTGGTCTGTGAAATGGTATCACGTATTTACCATTTTGCCTCTATTCTGTTTCTCTTTATTTGCTTACTTTCCTTTCTGAAATGTATTTAAGTGAACCAAAATATGGAAATAGTTTGATTGTTATTTTTGGAAATATGCCAAAACTACACTTGTTCTTCAATCACCGTTCAACTAATCTAAATGGAGGTCTCTTTATTCTTTCTCTATAATATCATTTGATTGTTTCATTACCCTCATATAATTTTCCACCCTTTCTCAGAATCTTGGTGTAAATCTTTAACTTTTTCGGGGGATGGATGACTTGTTCCTACATATTCGTAAGCTTATATGAATGATGTTCGGTGGACAAAAAGGCGCCACACCTCTCCACCATTTGAAACAGAAATTGCTCGGCGAATCATCATTTGGAACAGGATCGCTTAATAATGTACCCCCCGAAATCGAGTTATCCGATTACCAACGAGCACCTAGTGCCGGTAGCGAAAGTCCTTCTGGGCTTCTTAACGGTGAAAGCGTGAAGGTCGAACCAATTGCTGATTTAGATCTTTTCTTTGAGCGGATTTATAGCTACTATTGCGAGAAAGGTCTATGGTGCATCATCATTAAGTGGATCGTTGAGCTTTTGAGCCTGGCTTTTACCATATGTTTTTCTGGGTTTTTCTTATTATTTGTCGATTGGAATGGTCTCCGAAGTGCAAAATGTGGGATGGATGCAGTCGAATCCGGGATTAAACCGTGTGATCTTGCGAAGGAGGCTCTTCATCAGCATCCCCTGACACCTCTAACGCCTTTTAAAGTTGTTATCCTTGGTTATTTGGGAATCACGTTCGTTTACTGGATCTTTTGCTTTCTAAGGTTCTTTGTACAGCTGAAAGATACACTAGAAATCCGCCAATTCTACATTAACAGGTATTCATTAACACCGTAATCTCTTTGTTACGCTTTTCACAAGCCAGGGTCTTCATGGAAACAGTTGATCTATTCTTTGGGGTAGGTCACGTCTGTGTACATCTTACCCTCCCCAGACCCCAGGTGGGATTTTGGTTTGGTTTGATTAACACTGTAATCTCTTTGTTACACCTTTCACAAGCCGGGGTCTTCATGAAAACAACTGTTCTACTCTTTGGGGTAGAGGTCAAGTTTGCGTACATCTTACCCTTCTCAGACCCCAGGTGGGATTTTGGTTTGGTTTGATTAACACTGTAATCTCTTTGTTACACTTTTCACAAGCCGGGTCTTCACGGAAACAACTGCTCTGCTCTATTCTTTGAGGTAGAGGTCAGGTCTGTGTACATCTTACCCTCTTCGGATCCCCCAGGTGGGATTTTGGTTTGGTTTGGTTTGATTAACACTGTAATCTCTTTGTTACACTTTTCACAAGTCGGGTCTTCACAGAAACAATCGCTCTACTCTTTGGGGTAGAAGTCAAGTTTGCGTACATCTTACCCTTCCCGGACCCTAGGCCGGATTTTGGTTTGGTTTGATTAACGCTCTAACCAATTTTAGATAAAAAAAGTTTACGTTTCTTTTGTTGTTCTTAACAAGCAAAGTGATCTTTATCTTCTTTTTGTTGCAAGTCTTGGTGTGACTGACAATGAGATACAAACTATGCCATGGGCATCCGTTCTTGAGAAGGTTGTTAGAATTCAAGATTCACAACAATTGTGTGTGGTCAAGGATCTTTCCGCTCATGATATCGTGATGCGGTTGATGAGGAAGGAAAACTACTTGATTGGAATGCTTAACAAAGGGGTGCTCGCCTTCCCAATCTCTCCGTGGATCCCGGGCGCCGGTCCCACCGTCAAGAAAGGTCCAAATGGTACACGATATTGCCTAATGCTAACGAAAACCCTTGAGTGGACTTTAAATTGGTGCATATTGCATAGCATGTTTGATAGGTTCGTAATTTCTCTCGCTCTTTCTCATAAAAATTTGATGAATCGTGATCATGTCAAGAACTCCAGAAGGGTGCGTTTGGTATGCAGCGTTTGGTATGCAGGACAAAATAGTGTGGGACAAGATTGGCAAATTACTAAACTACCCTTGTCACAAAAATAGGTCGAAATAAAGATAGGGAGATGGGACAAGATTGGTAAATTACTAAACTACCCGTGTCAAATTAAAGCCTAAAAACTTGCACAATTCTTAACCACAAGGGTTGTGGCGTACTGGTTAAGGCCCAGGGGGATGTGGTGGAATATCCCATCTGCCCGGGATTCGAATCTAGGCGTACACAACAATTGTAGTCACTGAGGTTTAATCAGGGCTGATGTTTTTACAGTCATAATTTGCCAAGGGATTAGTCTAGTCATAGCCTAGGACACCCTTCCAAAAAAAAAAAACTTGCAGAATTCTTCCATACGCCTACCTCACTCTTGCCCGTCAAGTTTGTCCAATCTTGTTCATTCCGGTCTGTGTACCAAACACACCCTAAGAGGTCGTGAATACCGTATTTGTAGTCGTATGTACTGAAATCATTTAAAATCTTCCGCAGAAACTTCTGTATTAAAAAGGACTTTGTTAGCGATCACAATACGTTAAAGAAAAGGCTAATGGTAGTCGGGATTGCGATGCTTCTCCTTTCACCGTTTCTAGTTGTTTTTATGCTCGTGTATCTCTTTCTGAGACATGCGGAACAGTTCTATAATCATCCCAGTACAGCTTCTTCTCGACGATGGTCGAATCTTTCAAAATGGATATTTAGGGAATTCAACGAGGTGATTTTTTCCCCAATTTTGTTTATTTATTATGATTTCCGCCACTTCGAGTCTCCTCAGGACACTGGGGATTTTCTTGGCTGTTATCTTCAGGGGTCCATGGGATTAGTCGAGGTGCGCGCAAGCGGACCCTGACACCCACGGTTGACCAAAAGAAGTCTTGAAATTTTACATTTTGTTTAGGTGGATCATTTGTTCAAGCACCGAATCAACAGCAGCGTTACACATGCTTCAGATTACCTAAAGCAATTCCCGTCTCCTATTCTATCGATCATCGCAAAGTTCGTATCTTTTGTTTCGGGTGGCTTTGCTGCCATCTTGATCATCATTGCGTTTCTCGAGGAATCTCTACTTGAAGGCCATGTAACGTTTTTCTTGAAAGTTGTTGTAATAACTCGATAAGTTGGAAATTGACCTGCTTTGACTAAACCCGTGTCGTTACGCTTGCAGATTTTTGGTCGAAATTTGTTTTGGTACGGAGCCGTTTTTGGTGCTATAACCGCCATTAGTCGAGCTGCAGTCTCGGATGAGCTTCTAGTGCTCGATCCACATGGGACCATGGCTCTTGTTCTGCAACATAGTCATTATATGCCTAAAAGATGGCGTGGGAAAGAAAACACCGAGTTTGTTCGAGTGCAGTTTGAAACGCTTTTTCAGGTACCCTTTTTGCCATACCGTTATATTAAAATGAGGCCTCGACATTTGTGTACGTGATGCTGATGTGGCAATGTGTTTTGTTATATATAGTACACCGGAAAGATGTTGTTGGAGGAGATGGCCTCGATCTTTTTAACTCCGTTCTTGCTTATCTTTGTTGTTCCGAAGGTATCAATATGCTAATTTATCGTCACGATTAACTATTACCATGATGCTAACGTGGCATGTTCATTTGAGAACCAACTATTCATGAATTATTCATAGATATTTATGATGGATATCATGCATGATATTCATGATGAATAATATTAATGGATATTTAGGTATAGGGTTGGTTGGGTTAAGGAGAAAACTACGAAAAAAAAATGAAGAACTAAGGAACACCCTAATAACCATTTATTTGTCCGGTATGTAAATGTATATAAAAATAAAAATGTTCTTTTTGCACACGTGAATAAAGATGTTTTCTTGCACATGTGCATAAAGGTCTTTTTCTTGCACATGTGTGTAAAGGTATTTTTTTGCACATGTGCATAAAAGTGTCTTTTTTTGCACATATGCATAAACTGCTTTTATGCACTTTAATGCAAATGTGCATACCGGATAAATGAATGGTTATTAGGATGTTTTTCCGTTTTCCATTTTTTTATGGTTTTCTCTGAACCTGAGTCTTTAGATATATTCATCATGAATTATTCATGAATAGTGGTTCTCAAGGTTCTCAAAATATTTACCGTATTGCTGATGTGGCATGTTGATTTCCCCTATATTGTTTAACGTCTAAAATGCCTTTCAAATGGCAAAACGATCTTCATGAATCCAAGAAATAGGAAATTGTAGCTTGAAAACTTCCCAAAACGTAGAGATTGCAATTTTCTTACAACATCCAAAAATGTAATCTTTCGGTTTTCATGGGATGGAAAATATTATATTAGTTTCTAACGGGATTAAAACTTCATCATTTGGTGCACAGCGGGTAGATGATATCTTGCAGTTCATTGCGGACTTCACTGTTGACGTCGAAGGCGTCGGTCATGTTTGCAGGTTTATATGCACCCCGTTTTTTTGTTTCCGTTTTGCAAGTTTGGTTTCTATATCTTCAATGAGCGTATATGAATATAACTTGATAAACGTGTGTTTGCAGTTTTAGTTTATTCGACTTCCAAATGCATGGTAACAGCAAGTATGCATCGCCACATAACTCGCCACGGGTATATAGAAGTTCCCAGGGGAAAATGGAGAAATCGTTTCTAAGGTATTTTTGAACACCCTCAAATTATTTTAAAGTGCGATTATTTGTTGAACGTAAAATACCCTCGAATAATGACAAATAAAGTTATGTTTAACAAACTAGCTGAAAAGCTGTTGGCTGATAGCTGACAAGCTAACTCGTAAACTAGTTATGTTTACGAGTTATAAGCTAGTTGATAAGCTAGATGATAATATAAAACGACATGTTATAAAATAATTGGAAAAAAAGTGGAAAAAAAACCTGGACCTTATTTGAAACATTACTGAAGTGGCTTTTAGGCTAAGGACATGTTTGTTAGCAACTTAATGAGCTTAATAGGACTCATAGCTTATTCGGCCATTTATATATGACTGTTTGGTAGTAGCTTAATGATAGAGAAAGTGGCTTATTTGGGAGTTTTATGCAGAAAGTCAAGTTTTTTTTTTTTCCAAATCGACCCCTTCCAATTAAAAAACACGCTTCTCCCCTCTATGAAAAAACTCTCCCAAATAAAAACTTTCTCAATCTATACAGACAAATTAATCCACACCGACAACCTTATCCGTAAGGACTTAATGGAAAATCAACCAAACAGGGGTTTTTAATAGAAGCATATTCATTTACAAACCCAATAAAGTTTTCATATGGCAATGTCTATACGGTGTTGTTTCATATGTGAAACATTCAGGACTGTTTTGTGTGTAGAAAAAATCAGCCCTAAAGCAGTACCAAACGTTTCACATATTAAACAACATTGTATAAACTGCATTTTTCACACATGTTTGTTTCATATATGAATCAACAAATGAAAACTGGTTTGTAAGTTTGTAAGAATTATTGGGTTTGTAAAAAAAAGGAGACTGTATATAAGCTTAGAAAAAATAAGCTAGCTTATGATTGACAAAAACGACCTAAGAGAATCTTGTAAACGTAAATCAATGTTGTCAAATATCTATAAAAACGATGGAGAGATCGGTAATTTTAAGTGGAACGCTTTCAAGAAACGTAAAAATCTTAGCTTTTATGGGGCGGAGAACGTATTCGTTTAAAAGTTCGTTTATTTTATGATATCTTGCAGCTTTCAAAGTAGCTATCCGTCGTGGGAACCAAATTCGGACGGAAAGCGGTTTCTTTCGACCCTAAAGACGTTCAAGGAGCAAAAGCTTCAAGAGCAAGGTATAAGACCAGGCTACATAAGCCCGAACCGTATGCAACAATGGGCTCTGAGTTTACGTGGCCAAGGTGACCCGAACAGCTACTTTTCTAGAGAAAACACGAGCCCAAACATCTCGAGAAGCGCGTATCAACTCGATTGTATCTGGCTCATCGATCCCGTTCACAAGAACCACCCGTACATTCTCGACTGGTACTACACATCTTCCCGCCATCGTCACGACGTCGAATCGGGGACGGTTGACGTGGACGGGAACATGGCGAACGTGTGGGACCCACCCGACATAGGCCCGAACCAGAACCAGTACGACGAGAATTGGGGAAGCTTTTTCGAGGATCGGGCCGGGAGTAATTTAGAAGCTTCTACATCGGCCCCTTTGCTACACAGAAGTGTCCTACAGCATCACGATTCCGGCAGCGTGGGCCAAACGGGTCGGAGCCAGTGGTGGGCCAGGGGTGGCGGTTCACGAGCGGTCGGACCTCAGACAAGCTTTCTTGAGCCGCCGAACTTCAACCGCGACGATTACGATGATCACCATGATAATTTTTCGAACCGAAGCTTCGAGGAGGAAGAAGAAGATGAACGGTTCGATTGGAGGGCATCGAACAGGTTATCGAAAACGTTTTTCATGGATGATGTTGAAGGAGGAGGGAAATTCGATCTCCCGTTTGATGATATCTACGATCGACATTCTGAAAGCCCCCCACCAAGAACCCGTATGTAGGACGGAAAACGGTCGAATCATCTTGGATTTTGCCGTTTTCGTGATCTTGGTGTTTTATGGTTTGAAATTGTGAATCTTTTGGGAGGGAAGAAAAAAACTCTTGGACATTCTTTGATTGTATATAAGTTGGATTAGAAAACAGTTGAAAAAGTTTTGGTTTGAAGGTGATTAAGGGTACAGAATCACCTTAAAACTAAATGATTGTAAACAAAAAATCAGTTAACAATTTCATGATTTGTTTAGAATTTAATCATTCTTCCACTAATCTTATGGTAAATAAGGACTGTGGGCGAAACTGTAGACTTCGCTCACAGTCCTGAGTTAAGGGGTTGTTTGTTTACCTCTTAATAGTTTCATTAAGCGGTAAATATTATTTGGCAAAAAATAAGATTGATTCTTAATGGTTCTAAAACCCTTAAAATGATTTTGTATCTTGGGCCTCCCTTAACCATTCTGCGCCCAAATTTCATTTTGAACAATTACTAAACAACCATATTTCATTCAAAGGGCCTTTGACCTAGCGGTATCGGAGCCTCTTGCTTTCTAGGAGGCCAGGGGTTCAAACCTATGCCGTATATAAATATTATATACTTAAAAAAAACATATTTCATTTGGTACTATATTATAAGAGTCTCTTAATCATTCTGACCACTTAATCATTATGCACCAAACCATTCAGCAACCGTCAAACAACCCCTAAATCTAAATCTTTATACAACAGAATAAGGGGGTTGTCGATACTTTTTTTCTCCGAAAATGGGTGATCTCAGGTTTTGTCCAAACTAATCCCATGGTTAAACTACGACCGTAGGTTTCGGCTACAACTCTAAGGTAAATTTCTCAGTGGGAACAAGATACTTGGTTGATTCTAAACATATGTTATGGTGATTTTGTAAAAGATTGGAAATCTTTGAATATAAAATTCAAAGAATCAGAATCTACTGCTTAGTTGTGGAAAATCCTTTTTATGTTGTAATCTACATATATAGACTCGGTCGATCTATATCTGAAAAGTTAAGATATAAAAACGAAATCAAAGCACAAAAGTTGATCAAACATCAAACGGATCAAAGGACAAGGCGATGAGTAGTAATTCAAGTGCAGATACAAGTGCATCGAATGAGAAACAGACGAAGAGGTTTTGACAGAAGGTTTAAGAATTAGAAATATATTTTCGAGTTAGAAATAGACAAAAGGGAAATATTTGGGGGTTATAAGAAGGTGTTTTAGTTTGGGTTGCGTTATGAATGATATGAAGAAAAAAAAATTGAGCGTATTTCTTATAATAATAAGTTTTTGGGCGAATCGTTTGGACACCCAACTAGCGTATGGGCTGAAGGATACGCTCCCCATCATATGGGAACCTTGGGCCCAGTCGTTCGATGAATAAGGTAGCTGATCGAAGTGTAAGATAAGGGGCAAACCGTTTGAAGATCCTTGAGCAGATCCGGTCCATGGGTGCCACATAATTTGGAGTTCGTTAACTAACAACTTGAGAAGGCAGTATGTCACGCCTGCCCACAAACACAAGCAGTTTCAAGCGAACGGATCTGAACATCTGATACCAGTGTTACGTCCCCGTTTTCTTTCAATTAGTCTGTGTACTAGAGAGCATGAACTTTGTAGTCGACAACAACACCCATAATCCGGGTTCGAGCCCCACTCGCAGCACTTGTGGCCACTGAGGATAAACTCAGGACTGCACGCTTTAGCAGCTGGGCCAAAGAACCTAATTGCCAGGATTAGTGTGGGCCATAGGCCCATGATACCCTTTCCAAAAAAAAAAAAAAAAACACCACCCATAATCTTAGTTGACCAGGATTGGCACAAATTTTAGTCGATTTAGGGTTTTTCCACATCAACAACTGATACATGCATTTTCCTTTCACATATATGACCAACATTGTTTATTTTGTCTTTTATTTATTTACATATATGTTCGATCGTCGGGACTCAAACCTGGTCTCAAACTTATACTGAAACCATGTCAAAACAATAAGATATTGTTGAAATCAGTAAAATGTATTAAAATATAACGAAATTTGTTTTAGAAACTATTTAGTGTAATGATGATTTTTTTTTTCTTGGATACAACAAACATTTCAATTCTTTCTATTTCTTACTCATTTTACTTGATAAATGGATTTCCAATCTATGCCCTATCGTTCGAATCTATACTATATTATAAAGATGGCATAAAAAACTCTTAATTACAACTTACTAAGCTTTATGTACTATCATTTAAAGTTATCTACTTAAAATCTCTTAAAAATAACTACTAAAGCCTAATGTACTACCTGTAAAGCTTTTAACCCTAATTAATATATTTCATCCTTATCCCCCAAAATCCTTATCTCTAATCCCAAACCCTAAAATTATGAAATTTGAATTCTGATAAACATAATTAAAACAGGATAAACATCTCAATTTAAATATAAAAAATTTAAAATATATAAGATAATTAATGAATTTTAACAAACTACTTAATATTTTTTTATATAAAAAACATTATATTGTTAAACCTAAATTAAACAAATTTATATATAAAAAACCATTATCACTCAATAAAAATCATCCAAAATTGTACTGTAAATAAATAAAAAAAAAATAAACATTAAAATCGTGATGTATTAAGCATTATGTACTATTATTTAATGTTAATTTACTTAAAATCTCTTAAAAACAATTAATAAAGCAATATGTACTACTTTTAAATGTTTTTAACCCTAATTAATAAATTTCATTCTTATCCCCCAAAATCCTTATCTCTAATCCCCAAATCCTAAAATTATGAAATTTGAATTCTGATAAACATAATCAAAACAAGATAAACATCTCAATTTAAATATAAAAAATTTATAATATATAAGATAATTAATGAATTTTAACAAACTACTTAATATTTTTTTATATAAAAAACATTATATTGTTAAGCCTAAATTAAACAAATTTATATATAAAAAAACCATTATCACTCAATAAAAACCATCCAAAATCGTACTGTAAATCAATAAAAAATAAAAACAAACATTAAAATTGTGATGTATCTCGTTGCATTGCGCGAGTTCGCTTCTAATTTAATAAAAAATTACAATAATTTGACAACTTGACATTCCCATTATTACAATCTACTAGTAAAATTAAATTGAACATTTCTCACGTTAATTGAAAAAAAATTGTTGTACTAAATAAGAACATAAAACAAAATTTATTTTTGATGCATTTTGATAACAAATGATGGGTCAAACGAGAATAGAATTAAAATAAGTAAACACAAGAACATAATATCACATGTGGTTTTGTCATTTTGCACTAAAATCAAATGCATTTACAAAACACTGTCAATGCAGGAGCGAACGTGTGTGATAAAGGTTGCACGTAATCACATGTGATTCATAGACTGTTCGGTTGGTTTTCTATTAAATTATGCATAGATAAAGTTGTCTGTGTTTATTAATCTGTCTGTATAAATTAGAAAATTTTGAGATGAGTTTTTTTTATAGATTGAAAGAACATGTTTTTTTAATGGGGATTGAGGAAGTGCATATATAAAAAACTTGCTTTCTACATAAAGCTGGTCTTTAGAAGCTTACTAAATAATTATCATTATCAAACAGTAATTTATAAATAATTATCATTATCAAACAATAATTTATAAATAATTAAATAAATTGTGATAGGCATGGAAATGGGGCGGGGACCTCAATCCCCATCCCCGTCCCCAATCCCTCATCTTCATCCCCGTCCCCATCCTCATCCCCGCCGGGGAATATGATCACATCCCCATCCCCATCTCCAACGGGGAACGGGGATCCCCAACGGGGAAACGGGGATTTTCTTTTCCGTTTATGTAAGCTATTTAAATCAAATATATGAGACACCGCACATGTTTAAATATCACATATTTCTAATAAACCTAAAATCGAAAGAAATTTAATTTAGTATAAAAAAATCACATCATATAATAATTAATAACTTAAAAGCAAAAGAAATTCAACCGAATTCGGGAAAAAAGAAACTTAACTTCACACGTACCAAAAGATATTGAGTAATATTCAAAACCATATCGAGTAATTGTATTTTGATTGACATCTAAAATACATACTAACATCCAAAAAATAACAATTTTATATTATAAACCTAGTTACGATATCGAAAATTATGAATTATCGATTTAGTTTAAATAAATAATATATATTAAATATTAATTAAAATATATAACGGGGGCGGGGAGTGCGATACCCGTCCCCATCCCCAGTTTAGCGGGGAATCCCCATCCCCGATCGGGACGGGTGGACCGGGTTCCTCGACGGGTCGATGCCCATTTCCATGCCTAAATTATGAGTCTTTTTAAACTCATCAAGTACAAATCTCAAATTTCCCTTGTTGAATTCATATGCTCACTCTTCAGAGATGACGTCACATCTTCTAGGGTTTTAACAAGGTTTTACCTCAAAATCCCAATTCACAAATCCCACCTCCAAATTCGTCCCAAATTTCAATTCGCAACGCCAATTTGATCCAAAATTCCGCCATGAAAAGAGCTTCATCGAGACTTCTGCACTTCCAATTCCAAAATTTTCACCTCAAATCTTCAATTTCCGTCTTCTCCAGAGATTTCATCAGTCACTTTTCATCCGTTCCTTCCACAATTGATCAAAACCATAACCACACATCTAAACCTCATCTCAAATCGTGCTCCAAATCTCAATCTTCACTGTTTTCAACAAAACCGAATCATGTCCTCGATAATCCATCTCATAATCTCATCAGACAAAGAAAAATCAAACAACGATCACAGATCGTGGAGGATTTCGAAGGAGAGAAATCATCTGATGAAATGATCAAAGCATTTGAATCCATGGATGCTTCTTTCGATCAGCAGGAGATCGGTTTAGCATGCTTGAAAATTGGACTTAAACTCGACGAAGAAGGTGAGTTTCCAGAAAAGGTTCTCGTTTACGCCATTAAAGCTTTGAAAATCTTAGATGAAATCGATAGTGATTCGTCTCTACCACTTGCTATGAACTTACAATTGTTAGGCTCTGCTTGTTATAACTTAAATAGGTTTAATGAAAGTTTAGGGTATCTGAATAGGGCCAATAGGATATTGGTGAAACTAGAGGAAACTATATGTGATGATGATTTCAATATCAAACATGTTTTACATGCTGTTCATCTTAATTTGGCCAACACAAAGAATGCAATGGGTAGAAGAGAAGATGCAATTGGTAATTTGAAAAAATGTTTAGAGATTAAAGAGATGACATTAGAGAAAGACAGTAGAGAGCTCGGAAATGCTTATAGGGATATGTCGGAAGCTTTCGTTGCACTTTTGAGCTTTAAAGAAGCGTTGCCGTATTGTTTGAAGGCGATCGAGATTCACAAGATCCAATTAGGGAGTAATTCTGTTGAAGTTGCTCACGATAGACGATTACTAGGTGTTATTTACACTGGATTAGAAGAGCATGGAAAGGCGTTGGAACAGAACCAATTATCCCAAAAGGTTTTGAAGAATTGGGGTCTTACTTCCGACTTGCTTCGTGCTGAGATAGATGCAGCCAACATGCAAATTGCGTTAGGTAAATTTGATGAAGCCATCAATACATTAAAGGGCGTGGTTTTGCAGACTGATAAAGAGAGTGAAGAACGAGCTATGATTTTCGTATCTATGGCAAAAGCATTGTGTAATCAAGAGAAGTTCCCAGAAGCCAAACGGTGTTTACAGATGGCTTGTGGGATTCTAGATAAGAAAGAAAAGTCGTCACCTTTAGAAGTATCGGAAGCGTATATGGAGATATCGATGCAGTATGAGACAATGAATGAATTCGAGACTGCAATTTCTTTGTTAAAGAGAGCACAAGCGATGCTTGAAAAGATACCAGAAGAGCAACATTCGGTTGGAAGTGCTTCAGCTAGAATCGGATGGCTACTTTTGTTAACGGGTAAGGTTCAAGAATCGGTACCTTATTTGGAAGATGCAACTGAAAGATTGAAGGAAAATTTTGGTTCTAAGCATTTTGGAGTTGGGTATGTGTACAACAATTTGGGTGCAGCGTATCTAGAACTCGATAGACCTCAATCTGCAGCACAAGCTTTTGCATTGGCAAAGGATATTATGGACACTTCCCTTGGCCCTCATCATGTGGACTCAATTGAGGCATGTCAGAATCTTTCAAAAGCATATAGTGCAATGAGAAGGTAAGTAATTCATATTCATATGTGAATGAGAATTTGTTTTGGTCTCTAATGTATTGGCATGCTTAGCAACGATAACTTAACTTATTGAAAAAGCCCCGTTGGTTAGGCATAAGCTAGCTTTTTGAAACGCTAGTTCAAGTACCGTTTCAATAAGCTCAAAGGGCTTTCTCCACCTATGACCCTTATATTTTTTCAGTTAATTTTTCAACATGTTTGTTTAAGTCATTTTACATTGGCATCTATATTATTAGCTAATTTTTGCCAATGTCTAGTTTATCGGCTAACAACTAGCTAATTAGCTAGTTTGCCCAAAATTTATCTTGGTTTCTATAAGCTAACTTATTGAAAAAGCCTCGTTTGTTAGGAATAAGCTAGCTTTTTAAACGCTACTTCAAGAAGTGTTTTAATAAGCTCTAGGGGCTTTTTTCCAATTATGCCCCTTATATTTTTCCAGTTAATTTTTCAACATGTTCTTTTAGGTCAATTTACATTGTCATCTATTTTATCAGGTAGTTTTTACAGGTAGTTTTTACTGAACAGACTAGTTTATCATCAGTTAGGTAACTTATCAGCCAACAACTAGCTTATTAGCTAGTTTGCCGAAAATAGCCATTATATGCTCTGTTTATAGAACTGGATTGGTGGTCTTATTTGGTTTCCGTTATGCAGCTATGCTCTTGCAATAAACTTCCAAGAAAAGGCAATCGATGCTTGGAGTGGGCATGGGCCAAGTGCACGTGACGAACTCAAAGAAGCTCAACGAGTTCTTGAGGAATTAAAGGTGAAAGCTTGTGGTGGATCCCATGATGTACATTCGAAAAAGGAGTTGCCTGTTCATCATGGTAGGAGAAGCTCACGCCCTTCAGGTGATTAGAAGTTATCGAATGCATATTAAAAGATTATTAGATTGAAGCATTTCGAAGAAACTCTACTTCTTGCTTCCCCTTCTGTGAGCTTATTATCTACCTCCATTTATATAAGATTTCAGTGGGAAGTTTTTGTTGCTCAAAGTGTTTTGCTTAATGGGCCGTAGGAAATATAAGTTTCATTTTCTGAATTCTGATTATGCAGTAAAGATGAATATATATATATATATATATATATATATATAGGGTCAGGTTCAAACGAGAAGGTGATCAATTTGCTAGAAGGCGAGAAGTTTCAATATCATATACACGCATGATACACACGCTTAATCATGTATGATTAAACACATGTTGCATTGACAACACATCGACTGATAGACACTTAGGGGCCGTTTACCAAACGCTTACCCGGGTAAGCGGTTGTCAAGCATTCCAAGTTATATTACCTTAACCGATGAATATGGCAATAGTCTTACTCGGTAAGAGCGAAAGCAATGGTCGAGAGTCTTACCCGGTAAGTGAGGGCGACAGCTCTTACCCGATTAGTGCTTACCGGGTAAATTTTTGCCTACGATACCGTTTTAATGGACTAAAATCTTACCCGGTAAGGTAAGTGATAGCATTAGATTTAACCGGTAGGTACTTAATCATATATGATTGAATTGAACACACCCAAATAAGTGTAATAATATATGATATTGAAACTTCTCGTCTTCTTCTCGCAAACTGATTAACTTCTCGCAGGATCCTTCCTCTCTCTCTATATATATCCTGAGTTATTTTTTCAACTATTATGTAACCTTATGGTGCTTCTAAATGGGCTTAATTGTGCTTATTTTTTACTTCATGCTAAGCTATAATTTCTTTTGTGGGATGAACATGAGAAGTGGATTACCTGATTACTTGCTACTTTAGGACATGTAAGTAATTTTGTAAGTAGAAACAATATGTTTAAGATTATGTAGAAAATAGAAATTTACTCGTACGCAAGTTTAGCCCGGAACACGGATGAACATGTGGGTTCGATGGGTTGTGTACAAAAGTACCCATGATCTTTTAGTTCTTAAAATGAACACTCAATGGCCATGGTTTTAGGTGTGTATAAGTTAAAAAACAAACCAAACGAACTCAATATATCCCACTCGAAAGTAGGGTTTTGAGAGGGGTGGGATGTATGCAGACTTGTCCTCCACCCCAAAAACCCAAAAGGAAGAGCGGTTTTTTTTTTTTTGAAAACCCTCGGCTTGTGCAAAAGTGTGAATGGAAAAAGGTAAGAAGAACAAAGAACAAGTAACCTATCTATCGGAAAAGCACACAACCCTTTATCTATCGGATGCGTGTGGTACCCATCTTCCAAGCCTCTAACCTCCCGCCCCCGCCCCCGCCCCCCCCCCCCCCCAAAAAAAACCTCAAACATCTCTCAACTCCTTTCTTTCTGTCTTCAACTCCCAACTCTGTATGAAAGACCTCGTTCGGTATTCTATCTGATATGGTCTGACCACATGTCCATCTAAGCATCCTTATTTCTGCCATTTCCAACTTCCTCTCATGTGCATTTCTTGGTGCCCAATACTCTGAGGGGTTGTTGTGTAGTTGCTGAATGCTTTAGTGCAGAATAGTTAAGAGGTCTAGAATGTTTAAGAGGCTCTGTATGGTTTAGTGCAGAATGAAATATGGTTGTTTGGTAACTGCTCTGAATGGACAGTCTGAATGACAACAAATTACCATTTTAACCCTCTGAATGATTTAGTTCTGAATGACAGATAGCTGATTGGCAGATATTTGAATAAAACAATTAATTTGCAAATATAACTACATACTCAATAATATTACTTAAAAAAAACATTTCATATTAATCCAAACAAGCATAACATTAATTTTTCAAGTTCTAGAATAAACAAAACACAACAGTCAAACTCCAACATAATAGTTTTCAAACAATTCTTAAATTTATTCATTTATCATCAACTGATTCGCAATCTGATTACGTAGATTAGCCATGTATTCATTGTTTTGAGTACCAAAAGGCCTTCCATCCATGTCATCTTCATCACCTCCCTCAATTTCTTCTTGTCCCTCGGCAATAAACGTGGAGTCATTGTCATAATCCATGAATAGCTTATTGTGGATATTGCATCTTCTTATAAAATTGTGAACCGCAAAACAAACAATTACAACGTTTCTTTGTATTCGAAACGGATAGGGAGCCATTTGCTTTAAAATTGGAAACCTTGCTTTCAAGACACCGTAGGCACGCTCGATAACATTTCTGAGTTGCACATGAGCATGGTTGAAGAGAGGGCCGGCGATGGGCTGGATTATCGTGGGAGGGAACTGATAATGGAAGGATGCAGGATGCGTCTATGAGAGGGCATTTGTGGAAAAAAAATGAGGTCTGAACCATTTTGCATAACCCTATACACTCAATCATTAAGAGGTTATTGTAATGGTTCAGAGGTGTTTTTTTTTGCCAAACAGCCCTTGCCTCTGACCGATTTAGAGGTTAGCTCTTATTGTCACCATTAAGAGCTAACCAAACAGCCCCTGACTCATACAAAATAGTTGTCTCAGCAATGGCATGTCACCCCCCATCCCACCCCATCCCCCACAACACACACAAGGTATAAGGGTATATTTGGTAACTCCATCCATGGTAGTTGTGGAGTTGTAGTCTACTTTAAGGAATTGAAAATTTCTATTCAAGACTTGGCATGGATCTAAAGTAGTGTTGTTTCTTTTATAAGCCAAAGAAACTTGAAAGACCAGCAACCCTGATAAACATTGATGATGTGGAGCAGTCATGATCAATAATACTTTATGATTACTCAAAGTATCCCAAGAGACATCTTAATGATATCTTCACCCAACCCAAATCATACCCTTTTCCTAATGTCAAAAAGGGTCCGACCCGACCCAATACTGATCTAGTGACTTGTACATCATATATTGTAAGTGGTACCTTTCAAAGTCAAAGTCAAAAGGTTTACCCCATCTCAAATTGTGATGGAACCCACATAGACAAGCATATTCTAGTTTGATAAAATACAATGATTCTCATTCATGACAATATCTGCAAGCCAAAGTGATGTTAGCAAATAGCAATCATTCTTACACAGTTACACCCATGCCCACCATTTTAGCACAATTCTACCTTTTTTATGTGTGATCTTTGTGTCATTGCTTTACACAACTATGTTAACATCTCTATAACCAAGAAAGAAGAAAAAAGAACTTAAAATGAATTAGAATAGAACGATTACTAAAACTGGATCGGAAGAACTGCGCTTCTAGATCCTCGACCATGTCCAAACGAGAAGAAATGTCTTCTTGTTCTGCCACTGGTACTGCCCTCTTCGTTGTTCCTGGTTTCTTGGAGATTCCCATCGTTCTGTATGATCTCCTGAACCGATAAGTAGATATGCCGGTCAATTGCTGAATCCATCGAGAACGATCTTCGAATGGGTTGGATCGAAAACTGCTCATCTTTTCCCCTAATATCAATGCTCTCATCTCCCATAATCGAAACCGGATGAGACTTTCTTGTTTTTAGTCTCTTCCTTCCAATCTTTCTCGGAGAACGACATCCGTGTTCCTGCAATCTTGATCCGTTTCCGTTTCCATTTCCATTTCCATTGACTTCACCCAGTTCAATTATCAAGAAATCTTGATTACTTCCGGTCGGGCTCGGTTGAGGATCTTGAGGTGAAGTCGTCGGTGCGAAAATCTGGTCAGCCGGAAACCTCGGTGCACCCGAAATGCTCAATCTGCAAAGCGGGCAATTTGCGTTGTTCTGCAGCCAGATATCGATGCAATCCAGATGAAAACCATGGTTGCAGCTAGGAAGGATTCGTAACGCATCCAGCTCTTGAAAATCATTCAAACAAACCACACATTCATACAAGCTCCTCTTCTCACCTTCGGTTCGAGTATACTGACAAACGGGGATGTCGCGGATTATGAACTCGTCTAGCCCACGAACCCGCCAAGGAGGAGTGGAGTAGGCTGACGACGACAACGGGTCTGGTGCGGATCGGTCCCTGGAGATGGAAAACCGTCTCAACGGATTGAATACTTGTTGCCAGTTGAAGCAGAAGCTTCTGGTAACGAAGAAGTAGTAGGTGACGAGCAAGAACGCGGTGGCGACGATGCAGAGCGCGGCAATGGCTAAGATTGGGAATCCAGAGTTTTGCTGGTTTTTGAGGGAATGATGTTGATGATGGTCCATTTTTGGAGGAATGGATGAAGTTTGAGTTTTTTGTGAATTGAAGGTGTTTTGGGATGAAAGATAGATGAGGGGTATGAACATGAAAGAAAAGTCAAAGGGGATTAAGAAAATGGGTGAAAGTACAAGAAGCAATAAATGAGTGGGGATGGAGATGAGGAACACATGGTTGCTTGTTGACTAGATGAGAGTGTGTTGCATGATGAAGTTGACAATCAGAATGGGAAAGAGTTAAAGAAAGAAAGAAAGAAAGTGTTTTGATTATAATTGAAGAAATTGAGGGTCCATATATATATATATATATATATATATATATATATATATATATATAGGGTCAGGTTCAGGAGAAAACTCTAAATAAATGGAAAACCGAAAAACCACGAAAAAACGAATGAAAAAGTATATGAATATGGATGTCAAATTAACGAGAAAAATATGATCGTTTATTTGGTGTAATTTATTTCGCTCGAATTCTGTTCAGTTTTCGTATTTTTTCGAATAAAAGTAGGGGGTGGAGGTTTTTTTAATTTAAAAAATATTGTTGTAACCGCCTGCTTAATCATATCCATCAGATCATCTAATCTAACGGTTGATAAGGTGTTTTTTAGTTTTTCATTTATTTGAGGTTTTCCCTTGAACCTCTGTCTCTCTCTCTCTATATATATGGTGTTTTGATTTTTATTGAAGGAATTGAGGGTCCATATATATATAGAGAGAGAGAGGGGGGGGGGGGGGGGGGTTCATACGGGAGTAAAATCTGTTTAAGAAAAACGAGAGTGGTCGAGTACATACAAAATTATATATGATTCACATGACTTTGCTCACGGGCGAAGTCGCCCGCGTCCAGTTTGTGGGCCGTTAATGCTGAATCATATATGATTTTGTACATGATTTGTTGTTTTATTTTTTTTCTTAAATAGTTAGCGTTCTCATTTGAACTCTCTCTCTCTCTCTCTCTCTCTCTCTCTCTCTCTCTATATATATATATATATATATATATATATATATATATATATATATATATGGGGTGGTTTATTTTGCAACCCAATATTTTGCAACCTCTTGCAACCCTCATCTAAACCATTTATTATGTAGACATTGGATTGCATCAATGAATACTGGCTTCATGCAATAATCTTACCTGCAATGCATAGTATTTCATTAAATGCATATGGTTTCATGAAAGTATTACCTTCATCCGATACAACGCATGAACAATTATGTGTATCGATATCTATTGCAGAAATTCAAAGAAATCAGGTAAATTCATTTAGAGATTCAATGAGAATCCAATTATCCAAATGCAATGGACGTTTATGATGAAGGTTGCACGGGTTGCGACCTTTTTCTAGGTTGTAAAATAATCGTGACATATATATATATATATTGGAAGGATATTTTGCAACCCTTAAAAAGATTGCAACCCTTGCAACCCACATCTTAATCGTCGGATTCATGATCGGCGGTTATTTTATTTTTATTTTTCTGTTTTTTTTAATTAAAAATATTGGGCCCCATAGCTATTGTAACCGCCGATCATAAATCCGACGGTTAAGATGTGGGTTGCAAGGGTTGCAAATTAAACAACCCCTATATATATATATATGTAAGGTGGGGTTCCGATGAGAAGTTGAATTAACATGAGAAGTGATTATCAACCGTTAGAATGAGAGACATCGAGAAGCACCGGATCAATGAGTGGGTTTGAGATTATAAGTGATCAACGGTTTAGAAGATCTGCTCATGTTTCTCACGTTAACTCAACCTCTCACATGATTTTTCGCCTATCATGAGGGAATTGATCCGGTGCATCTCATCTTAATGTGCATCTAACGGTTGATAACCACTTTTCACGCTTTTCACGATAACTCAACTTCTCACCAGAACCTATATCTCTCTCTCTATATATATATAAATGATTACTGGTAATTTCCTCTTTCAAAAACAATGTAAATTTATGTTATAATTTTTGACATAGTCCTGTCAATTTTAAATCAGTAGTCGTGTATCCAAAAAACAAAAGCAATTGGATATCAGATTTTATTTTAAATCGGAAATGAAAAAGTAATAGAAAATCCAATCTTATGTTTGCACAAAACAGGAAATCCAAATTTATTTAATTTTATGAAGTTATAAAAACTTTAAAATTTTGAACATAATCTCTAATTAATTATAACTTTGAAATTTTACTGTATTAATAGATTGCATTTGATGTTTTAGAGCATCTCCAACAACTTCTCTAAAATAGAGAAAATGAAGATTTTGGACATTTTTTTGCTCAAACAGATTCTCCAAAATGGAGAAATAGGGAGATAATGTAATTTTCTCTAAATTTGGAGAACTCTCCAAAATTGATCTCAACGAGAGATAAATTATTTTTTATTATATTCTACCAATAAGAAATGTATAGGAGAGAGAAATAATGTTTTATTAGATATATACAATATTTTAATAATATAAGTAATGATTTAATCTTCAAAATGAATAATTTGTTGGAGTCGAATACAATTTTTGTTAGAGATTTTGGACTTTGGTTCTCCATTTTAGAAAAGATTTAGAGAATGTGTTGAAGATGCTCTTAGAGCATCTCCAACAGCTTCTCTAAAATGGAGAAAATAGAGATTTTGAGCAATTTTTTGCTCCAACAGCTTATTCAAAACTTTCTCCAAAATGGAGAAAATATGAGAGAGAGAGAGAGAGAGAGTAATTTTCTCCAAATTTGGAGATATCTCCAAAAATGATTACCAAGAGAGATAAATTATTTTTTATTATATTCCACCAATGAGAAACTTTAAAATGAAATATTTATGTGGGGGAAATAATATTTTATTAAATATATAAAATATTTTAATAATATAATCAATGATTTATCTCTAAAATGAGGAATCTGTTGAAGATAAATGTAAATTTTTTTTGAAAATTTTAACTTTTAGTTCTCTATTTTAAACAAATTTTAAAGAATATGTTGTAGATGCTCTAAGTTATTTTAAACATTTCTTGAAATCATCACAAATCACAATAGACTATTATTTGACTTGTTATAGTAGTAATGATGTATGTAAGGAGAGGTGGGTGCCACCTTCAAATGAAATTTAAAAAAGAGTGAATTACACCATTGATCCTTGTGGTTTGCACAAAATCTAGATATGGTCCCTTAAACATTGGTGGTCTTTAACTTTTCATTTTTATAACCAGTGGCGGATCCAAGATTTTTTCCTGGTGGGGGCACCTTCAAGGCAACTTAAATGTCCGTAAAGTTGTCCGATGTATTTTCAACCTAATTCTAACGTTTCGAGGGTTTTTAAAAGTTTTTTTTGGTTGATTTTAAGGGATTTTTAAGTTTTTTTTGAGATTTTGAAGGGCTTTTTTGGTTTTTTAATCAATTTCAAAAGTTAATTTTGGTTTTTTGGTTGACTTCGAGACACTTTTTTTGGTTAATGGGGTCCCAGACGAAAATTTACTGGAGGACATTAAGATAAAAAGCCAAAAATACAAAATTTTACCCTAAAAAATTCATCTTTTTTCCTTTGTAATGGGACCCATCCCCCCACTAACATATATATACATCCGCCCGTGTATATAACACTCACATTCCCATGAGTTTGTTCTTGATTTTAAGGTTGTTTTTATTTTATTGATGAAGAAGATAAAAATTGACAATAAATTAACTTGATGAACTTAAAGACAGATAAAGAAGATGAACATTTATCGATTTAAATCTTGACAAAATTACCCCACACATGAGAGCCATATGGGATGACTAACAGGCTTCAAGTTAATGGTGTTAACTAGAGGATCCGTCAGTATTATGAAAAAATGAAAAGTTAAAAACCTCCAATGTAGATATTATAGTTAATGGACCATATCCAAATTTTTAGCAAAACACAGGGACCAACATTGTGATTCACTCTAAAAAATCTATAAAAAAATTGGTAGAGAAAAAGGTCCTATCTATACTATATTATAAAGCATAGATAAAAAAACTCTTAAACACAAATTATTAGGCACAAAATATCATCATTTTATGCAAGATTTTAAAAATCTCTTAATTTACAAGTATCAAAGCATATAATACATATTATTACAACAGACTTCTAACACCCACCAATTTGATATGTGCAAGGTCTTCCTTTTATGCAAACATTTTTATGTATCACTATTAATTAATATATTATATTACTATAAATCTGTTTTAATTATATTATTAAATATATAATTGGTTTTTTTTCTATGTCATTAAAATATATAAAATAATCATTGAATTCTAACAAAATACTTAATTTTTTTTATATAAAAAATATTACTCCCTCCATCCCAAAATAAATGTTCATAATGAAAATGACACACAATTTTAAGAATGTGCAATTATTACACTTTTTAAATAACTAAAATACACTTTTACCCTTGAAAATAGAGAGAGAAACTTTCTCCACCTTATAATTAAGGGTAAAATAGGAAATTGGAAACTTACTTTTGAAAGTGGACATTTATTTTGGGACAAACTAAAATAGTAATGTGGACACTTAATTTGGGACGGAGGGAGTATATTATTAAGGCTAAATTAAACAAATTTATAAAAAACATTATCACTTTCTCAAAATCATCCAAAATCGTACTGTAAATTGAGGAAAAAAAACAAAAAAAAAACATTAAAATCGTGATGCATCTTGCTGCATTGCGCGGGTACGCTTTTAGTTTAAGATTAATTGATTAAAAATATCTTTGTTTTTTTGTTTTTTATAATTTTATAATAATCAGAATTTGTGTTTATTAAACGTTAAACACGTGCAAAAATACCTCTCTTACTACAGGGCGCTTACCTAATCAACGCTTGGATTCGACTCTAACGGAGAATGGGTATTTCCTAGAGACCGTCCCAAAATAACTACTTTACGCCTTTGAGTGTGCATAGATCCTTTGATTATGGATTGGAATTAAATTATGCTTTTTGTCCCTTATTTTACAGAAAATGGAGAGGCCAGTAGTCCTAGCCGTAAACGATGGATATTATGTGTTGTGCGTATGGACCCATGCAGTGTTGTAGTTAACGCGTTAAGTACCGGAGGAGCAGCAATGAAGGCGATAATAAATACAGAAGTTGTAATAATTTGTAAATTATAATACTTATCCTCTTCTAAAGTTCTAATCATATCAATTTTAATATATATATTAGGCATATACCCGCGCGATGCAGCGGAATGTAAATAAAGAACGAACAATTAATGTTACTTCCTTATATACATGTCATCAACAATCAACCATGACCTAAGAATCACAACTTATGAAACCTAACCCCATAAAGATATTCAATAATTAGTTTATATTACAATTATTGACGAAAAAAATTATAATGATATAATTTATAATAAGAACGAAACGTATTTTACGATTATGTATTTTTAACGTGTTAACGGTGAAAAATAAAATAAAACGTATGGATAGAAAACAAATTATTTCGTAGATATTCATGATATTTAATAGTACGGTTAAATTAAAAAATATTCAATATTTGGCTCGTTTTGTAGGTATTGACAAGACGATTATAATGGTATAATTTGTAGAAAAATGAACGTATTTTTAATTGCATTTTTGTTAATATATGTGGTAGCTAATTATCGTGTACTGCACAGCGGGGGCACAGTAATACCTAGTGAAAGCACAAGTATATACTTTCACTAGAATCGCTACAAGTAATATAATGGTACAAGTACCGAGTATCGTTCTCACAGGGACTGAACTACTGAGAATTGCTGTTTTTTATGAACTTCTTGCACGAGTTTCGAGTTTGGGAAAAATATTCGTTTGATGGTGATTTGACAGAAAATGCGAAATGAGCTTTATAATTAAAAGTTGGGTACGGATGTAAGCTTTTCTTGGAAAACGTAGTACGAGATGGTTGGACTCTTTGTAGTACGGAATGTCTATAAAAAGCCCGATCTCTCGAAAGTGGATTTTTATAGACCGATCCTACAAAGTGTTCATAAAGTTTCCACCTTTACCGACTCTTGATCTTGCCGATTTAACTAAGTTGATAAAAAAATCAAGTTCTACCAATATGGAGATTTATACCCAAATCTCTTCGTGATATAAATCTCGACCGACGTTTGAACCTTAGTAAATCATACAAAACCCGTATCTCTACGTGGTTATCAAAGACTCTCTCAAATCTTTGTGCATCACTTAAGCCGTATTTCGAATCCGCCCCTCTCGAGGTCAAGATCTAATATTAACACATAAAAGTGATCGGCTTATCTGCGTTGAGTTAAAGTCCCGACTCAAGTGACCAAGGTCAAGAGTTGATAACGATGGTCACACCCAAGTGTAACCTACTAGACCCAAGTTGGCTTACATCCGCACCCAAAAAGGTGCTTAGCTCATAACGATAATAAAAGACATAATAAAATAAAATAAAGACTTGTTAACTACTTGCATAATAAAAATGAACTACAATTATAAAAGGAAAGTACGGAATTTAATTACTTAAAAGTGCGAAAATTAAATACAATAAAGTAAGTACGGAAATTTAAATACAAGAAATAAAAGTGCGGAAAATAAAAAACGTAAAGTAAATACGAGAATAAAAATACAAGAATTAAATCCTACACTTCAAGTCTAAATACTTGAAAGTATTTTAGACTTGAACGAGGAGAAAGATGGATGATGGATGTTGATGATGGAAGGAGAGAGAGATGTTGATGGTGGAAGGTGTAGGTGTGAAATAAATGTTCTCCCAAGGTCTTCTATTTATAGGAGGAGGCTTGAGCATCCAAGGGCCAAGATTGCATCTTCAATGTGTGGCCAAGATCACTTCAGAAAAGTTGTGTTTCCAGCTCATATCCAGCCCTAAAATCTGCTGGGTAATAACATCGGGTGCCCACAGTGGGCACCCCAGTGCCCACAAACTGACCTGCACTATAATTTCTCACAAAATTGAACATATTGGTTAAGTTATCATATTTTGCAAAAAATGTGGACCAAATGAAGGGATAGGAGCAAAAGTGGGTAAAAAGAGGAATAAAAACCTATAAAAATAGCAACAAATAACTCTAAAAAATGAGAGTTATCATCCCCCCAAACTTGAGGTGTTACTTGTCCTCAAGTGACAAAATAAAAACGAAAAAGAATGATACGAAGAGAGGAGAACTTGAATAAGAAAAATATACCACCCGGACGATGTTGATAATTCTCTAGCTTGAATATTGATGCGTTTCTCCCTTGTTGAAATGGTTGGTTTCGAACTAATCAATAGGGCTTTGATTCGGGTTGGTGTTTGTGGCTAAAAAATGACCCTTTCTTCCCCCAAACTTGAACTATTCTACAAAAAGGATTTTTGAATTTCTCGATGTTGAATCCAATTTGTGTAGTTCTCGAACTCTTGAAACCCCATATTTTGGATTTGTGTATGGTTTACGGCACGATGGGTTTCAAAAGTGTTTTTATTCAACGATTGTCTTCCAATTTTACGAAGACTTATTTTATATATATATATATATATATATTCTTTTTCTTTTTCTTGTTTTTCTTGTTTTTTTTTTGCGTACGATCATTTTATAAAATGATAACCGTACAAACCGCAAGGCGACCCCCCCCAAACTTAGAATCGGACAATGTCCTAATTGGCGCGAAAATGGTCGGGGTACGGCAAAGAGAGAGGCTACGAAGGGTATGTGTATAGGCCGCAACAAAAATGGCCTATATCCTCTTAGTTTAAAACCATCCACATCAACCAAGAAAAGTTGCACCTGAAAGAGACAAATTAACTAGAGGAAACACAGGAAATATCAACACCACAAGATTAAAATTAAAACCACCCGTGTAATAATTACCAAAAAGAAAACGGGATTAGACTAACTACAAAGTGACCCAAAAGAAGAGTGTTCAAGAGAGACACAATTTGCAAAATATGAGAATAAACCAACACAATCATTCTTGGGTGACGAATGCTCGTTCGGGGCAGTGGTAGGGGCGGTGGATCCATCGGTGGGTTCGAGTAATCGCCAACGGGGTTTAGAGGGGTGGTGATTGGTGGCGTCGAGGCTGTGATGGTGGTGGAGTTGGGGAAGTTGAGTGTAATGGAGAGTGGTGTTTATGGGTCGGGGGAGGGTTGGTGTCGTTGGGAGATTATTTTCCGGCGGGGGGTGGTTATTTGTGGTGTTTTTTTTTGTTTTTTTTTCGGTGGGTGGTGGAGAAAAGAAAGAGGGGTGGAGGACTCGGGTAAGAACCGCCGATGAACCAGCGGCGACGTCGCCGACGAAGGTAGATGAACCGGCGGAGGTGTGCGATGGTGATGAAACAACGTCGTGGGTGGTGACCGACAGAAGGCGGCGTGATCAGAGAGAAAGAGTTGGGTGAGGATTGGGAACCAACTTCATAGAGTGTGCCATTGAGAAGATGAGAGGGTTCATGTTGAAAGCGATAAATCACCCTCCTTTTGTTTAAAATCCCGCCCAAATTCTTCGTGGGCGCATTTTCGCAAAAATCACGATCACTCCTGCAAATACACAATAAAAACACAAAACTACTAAAATTAGATAAGACTATTTACAAGGTTGTTTCCAACCAATTCAAGGGTTAAGTACATTGGGTTTGGGCACCCCATCTGGGAGGTATTGCTTAACCCGATGTCCATTAACCTTGAAAGTGCTGTTATCCTGAGGATTCAACAAGTCTATTGTGCCAAACTTTCCTACTTCCGTGATGGTAAAAGGACCTGACCAACGCGATTTCAGCTTCCCAGGGAACAACTTCAATCGTGAGTTAAAGAGAAGCACTTGTTGTCCTTTTTCAAAAATTCTTTGGTTTATCCTACGATCATGCCAGAGTTTTGTCTTTTCTTTATAAATTTTGGCATTTTCGTAGGCATGGTGCCTTATCTCTTCTAACTCAGTTAATTGAAGTTTCCGTTTTTTCCCCGCAGCATCCTCACACAGATTCAACTCTTTTATAACCCAAAAAGCTTTGTATTCCAGTTCCAAAGGTAAATGACATGCCTTCCCGAAAACCAATCTGTACGGTGACATATCCAATGGGGTTTTGTAAGCTGTTCTGTAAGCCCATAATGCGTCATCCAACTTGAGTGACCAATCCTTTCTATCGGGTTTGACAACTTTTTCCAAAACTGATTTTATTTCCCGATTTGAAAGTTCGGCAAGACCATTTGTTTGCGGATGGTATGCCGTAGACACTCGGTGTTGAATATTATATTTGCTAAGAACTGTACTTAACATTTTGTTTACGAAATGTGTCCCTTCATCCCTAATTAAAGCTCGGGGGGTGCCAAATCGTACAAAAATATTTTTATGAAGAAAGTTAATCACAGTTTTAGCATCGTTTCTAGGACACGCAATGGCTTCTACCCATTTTGATACGTAATCAACTGCAACCAAGATATATTGATTATTGAAGGACATGGGAAATGGTCCCATAAAATCGATGCCCCAAACGTCAAAAAGTTCAACTTCTAAAATATTATTCAAAGGTATCTCATTACGTTGGGACAAATTCCCCGTCCTTTGGCATTGATCACAACCTTTGACGAACTCAAATGCATCTTTAAATAACGTGGGCCAAAAGAAACCACTTTGGAGAATTTTTGCCGCCGTACGTTGACCACCAAAATGGCCACCGTAGGGTGAAGCATGACAATCACTCAAAATTCCTTTCATCTCAAAATTTGGGACACATTTTCTTAAAATTTGGTCTGCACCTAATTTATACAAAAATGGATCGTCCTAAAAATAATGTTTGCAATCGTGGAGGAATTTTTTAAATTGTTGTCCCCTCATATGGTACGACTTGATTCCGCTAGCAAGATAGTTCGCGATATCTGCATACCATGGGACACTATTCTCAAAATGATGCTGGATGGCAAGGATTTGTTTATCCGGGAAAACTTCTTTTATCTCATGATTTCCACCAGTTGACACATGATTCTCAATCCTAGAAAGATGATCGGCAACTTGATTGTCTACACCTTTTCTATCAACTATCTCTAGGTCAAATTCTTGCAAAAGAAGGACCCACCGAATAAGCCGTGGCCTTGCATCGGTTTGTTAAAGAGATATTTGATAGCAGAGTGATCTGTGTGAACAATCACTTTTGTGCCAATCAAATAAGATCGAAAACGGTCAAACGCAAATACTACAACAAGTAGCTCTTTCTCAGTTGTTGTATAATTTATTTGAGCTTCGATAAGAGTCTTACTTGCGTAGTAGATGGGGTGGAAAATTTTATTCCGCCTTTGTCCCAAAACAGCACCCACAGCCCCAATCGCTAGCGTCACACATTACCTCAAAAGGCATGGTCCAATCTGGGGCTATCACAATGGGTGCCGAAACAAGGGCGACCTTGATTGTTTCAAAAGCTTTGGTGCACTCTGGAGTAAAATCAAAAGCTTGGTCGGCATGTAATAAATTACAAAGGGGTTTTGCAATTTTTGAAAAAACTTTTATAAAACGTCTGTAAAACCCCGCATGCCCCAAAAAGCTTCTAATGCCTTTAACCGAACTTGGTTCGGGTAATTGCATTATAACTTCAAGCTTTGCTTTATCCACTTCTAAACCTTTTTTAGAAACCATGTGACCCAACACGATTCCTTCTTGTACCATAAAATGGCACTTTTCCCAGTTTAAAATCAAATCGTGTGTTTCACATCTTTCCAAACTTTTTTTCAGATTTTCAAGACAATTATCAAATGAGGTGCCAATAACTGAAAAATCATCCATAAACACTTCCATGGAATCCTCAATCATGTCTGAGAAAATAGACATCATACAACGTTGAAACGTTGCGGGTGCATTGCAAAGACCAAATGGCATTCGGCGAAAAGCAAAAGTTCCAAAGGGACAAGTGAAGGTGGTCTTCTCTTGATCTTCGGGTGCAATGTGAATTTGATTATACCCCGAATAACCATCCAGAAAGAAATAAAATTCCTTTCCGGCCAATCTATCTAGCATTTGGTCTATAAATGGCAAAGGAAAATGGTCATTTTTTGTAGCTAGATTCAATTGTCTGTAATCCATGCAAATTCTCCATCCGGTGACGGTCCTTGTTGGGAGAAGCTCATTCTTCTCATTGGTGATTACCGTGGTACCACCTTTCTTTGGTACGCATTGTACCGGACTCACCCAACCACTACTTGAAATGGGGTAAATAATACCTGCATCTAGCCATTTTAAATTTTCTTTCTTAACAACTTCTTTCATGATCGGGTTAAGTCTCCTTTGTGGTTGCACCTTGCCAACTCTATTTTCTTCCAAAATTATCTTATGTTGGCAGAGGGATGGACTGATTCCCTTGATGTCAGCTATGGTCCAACCTATGGCCTTCTTGTGATTCCTCAACAACTCAATCAATTTCACTTCCTGTTCACAACTTAAATTGGAAGAAATAATCACAGGCAATTTTTCCTCTTCCATAAGATATGCATATTTAAGGTGATTAGGAAGTGGTTTTAATTCTAGATCGGGAGCTTTGACTATAGAAGGAACCTGGGTTGGTCTATCATTAAAGTCCAAGTGTTCAAATGCATCTATAACCTCTATCAAATCCTCTTCCGAAATATCCTCCCCTATGCAATCAATCAAACTTAACTCAAAATCATCACCTAAGGCATTTAGGTAGGAGCAATCTTCAATCTCACCGTTGAACTTAAGGGATTTGAAAACATTGAAAGTAATTTGTTGGTCGTTTACTCTCATAGTCAACTCACCCTTCTGCACATCTATCAAGGTTCTACCGGTTGCCAAAAATGGTCTTCCCAAAATGATTGGGACATCCTTATCTGCCTCATAGTCCAACACTAGAAAATCAGCCGGAAAAATGAATTTATCGACTTTCACCAGAATATCTTCAATTTTACCCTTCGGATAGGCCAAAGACCTATCTGCAAGCTGTAAGGTGACTGTGGTGGGTCTAACTTCACCAATCCCTAATTTCTTAAAAACCGACAAAGGCATGAGGTTTATACTTGCTCCCAAATCACATAGGGCATGTCCTACTTCTTGTCCCCCAATAGTACACGGGATGGTAAAACTCCCCGGGTCTTTTAGTTTCGGAGGGATTTTGCAAGTAAGAAGTGCACTACATTCTTTGGTCAAGGCGACAGTTTTAAATTCTCCCAGCCTTCGTTTCTTGTTGAGAATATCTTTTAAAAATTTAACATAATTTGGCATTTGCTCGAGAGCCTCTACCAAAGGAATGTTAATGTGAAGTTGTTTGAAAACGTCCAAAAACTTTTTGATTTGTTCATCAACATTTTTGGTTTTTAATCTTTCAGGGAAAGGTAAGTCTCTCAAATCCGGGACAGATTTGCTTTTGTCGGGAGTGCATGAGATGAGTGGTTCTGGAGTGGGTGCAGTCTGTGCTGGACAACTTGGGACAATTGGGCCTGTAGTTTGGGCCACAGACTCTGGTTTTGGGGCTTCACTAGAGGATGGGAACAAGTCTGGAAAGTTCGAGGTATCAAACAAATGTGAGTCCTCTTGTATTACTGGTACAGGAGAGGTTTTCTCAACTTTTCTAGACTCACTTATGTTTTCAATCTCCTTAATACTTATGGCCTTGACGTGTTCCTTGTGAATGCTTTTGGGATTTTCCGTGTCACTAGGCAAAGTCCCTTGTGGTCTGTTCTTAAGCTCGACAACAAACTGTCCAAGTTGGGTTTCAAAACCCCTCAGAGTTGCATTGGTTTGGTTTATAAAACCTTTAAGCAACGATTCGATTGAACCATTACCGTCCAAAGCATTCTGTTGTCTAGGTGCATGTGACTGTGAAGATTGTCCATGTTGGTAATTCTGGGATTGTGACGACTGGCCATGTTGATAATTCTGAGGTGGGCCTTGATGAAATCCCGGGGGATTTGGTGGTCGGTTTTGGACTTGACTTGCCCCGGGGGGTTGAAGTCCTTGATTTCCAGACCAAGAGAAGTTCGGATGGTTTCTCCAATTCGGATTGTATGTTTGAGAAAACGGACTATTTCTAGAATGATTCCCGACATAGTTCACCGAAATGGGGTTACCGGGACAACTTTCGAAAGGATGATTTTCACCGCAAAAAGTACACGTTTCAATTGAAGATTGATTTTTTGCCTGCACATGACTTTTTTCTCCATTAATGTTCAAATTGTTTTTAACCAGATTAGTCAAAGCTACAATTTGTGCATTTAAAGCGGTGATGGCATCAACCTCACGAACTCCTGATGCAGTTTTAGGAATTACAGCACGAGGGTTTGACCAGTCAGTGTTATTGTTGGCAACTTTTTCCAAAATGTCATACCCCTCGTTGTATGTTTTTGCAGTAAAAGCTCCACCAGCCGTGGCATCGAGGATGATTTTAGCAGCATTAGAAAGACCATTATAAAATGTTTCTAATTGGATGCAGTGAGGGATTCCGTGATGAGGACATTTTCGAATTAAATCTTTGAATCTCTCTCATGCATCTGATACTGCTTCGTCTTCCTCTTGTCTAAACATTAAAATTTCATTTCTAAATTTCACGTTTCTGGTGGGAGGAAAATATTTTTTCAAAAAATTTTCAGCTAAACTCGTCCAAGTATCAATTGAATGAGGTGGCTGAGAATTTAGCCAGACTTTGGCTCTATCTCTCAATGTATAAGAGAAGAGTGTCAACCGTAAGGCTTCCGCTGAAACTCCGGGAATGAGAAAATGATCCGTCATTTCTAAAAATGATTTTAAATGAGAGTGCGGATCTTCCGAAGGTAATCCTCCAAATTGACCCATTGCTTGGCACATTTGAAACATTACCGGTTTCGGTTCAAAATTTTGCGCAGTAATGTGGGGCCTAAGAATACCCGACTTGAGTTGATCAAATTCGGGTGTTGCATAGTCCCGTATTCCCCTTTCTTTATCATCAGCAATTTTAATCGTTGTTTCCAAAGGCGGAGGTGGTGGAGGGTTAACTTCCGCCATGGTTCGGTTTAAAACTGGATTTTGCTGGTTTCCTCTACCTCTTCTTCTTCTTTTCAAAGTTTTTTCAATTTCAAGATCGAGAGGCAAAAGTTCACCGTGTTGTAGCCGTGGCATACAACACGATAAATGTTTGAAAAGTGAAACAAGTGACACAGGCTCGAACAAAAATCAGTATCTCAAGATGTAAAATCGTGCCAGTCCCCGGCAACGACGTCAAAAACTTGGTAGCTAATTATCGTGTACTGCACAGCGGGGGCACATTAATACCTAGTGAAAGCACAAGTATATACTTTCACTAGAATCGCTACAAGTAATATAATGGTACAAGTACCGAGTATCGTTCTCACAGGGACTGAACTACTGAGAATTGCTGTTTTTTATGAACTTCTTGCACGAGTTTCGAGTTTTGGAAAAATATTCGTTTGATGGTGATTTGACAGAAAATGTGAAATGAGCTTTATAATTAAAAGTTGGGTACGGATGTAAGCTTTTCTTGGAAAACGTAGTACGAGATGGTTGAACTCTTTGTAGTACGGAATGTCTATAAAAAGCCCGATCTCTCGAAAGTGGATTTTTATAGACCGATCCTACAAAGTGTTCATAAAGTTTCCACCTTTACCGACTCTTGATCTTGCCGATTTAACTAAGTTGATAAAAAAATCAAGTTCTACCAATATGGAGATTTATACCCAAATCTCTTCGTGATATAAATCTCGACCGGCGTTTGAACCTTAGTAAATCATACAAAACCCGTATCTCTACGTGGTTATCAAAGACTCTCTCAAATCTTTGTGCATCACTTAAGCCGTATTTCGAATCCGCCCCTCTCGAGGTCAAGATCTAATATTAACACATAAAAGTGATCGGCTTATCTGCGTTGAGTTAAAGTCCCGACTCAAGTGACCAAGGTCAAGAGTTGATAACGATGGTCACACCCAAGTGTAACCTACTAGACCCAAGTTGGCTTACATCCGCACCCAAAAAGGTGCTTAGCTCATAACGATAATAAAAGACATAATAAAATAAAATAAAGACTTGTTAACTACTTGCATAATAAAAATGAACTACAATTATAAAAGGAAAGTACGGAATTTAATTACTTAAAAGTGCGAAAATTAAATACAATAAAGTAAGTACGGAAATTTAAATACAAGAAATAAAAGTGCGGAAAATAAAAGACGTAAAGTAAAGACGAGAATAAAAATACAAGAAATGAAAGTGCGGAAAATAAAAGACGTAAAGTAAATACGAGAATAAAAATACAAGAATTAAATCCTACACTTCAAGTCTAAATACTTGAAAGTATTTTAGACTTGAACGAGGAGAAAGATGGATGATGGATGTTGATGATGGGAGGAGAGAGAGATGTTGATGGTGGAAGGTGTAGGTGTGAAATAAATGTTCTCCCAAGGTCTTCTATTTATAGGAGGAGGCTTGAGCATCCAAGGGCCAAGATTGCATCTTCAATGTGTGGCCAAGATCACTTCAGAAAAGTTGTGTTTCCAGCTCATATCCAGCCCTAAAATCTACTGGGTAATAACCTCGGGTGCCCACAGTGGGCACCCCAGTGCCCACAAACTGACCTGCACTATAATTTCTCACAAAATTGAACATATTGGTTAAGTTATCATATTTTGCAAACAATGTGGACCAAATGAAGGGATAGGGGCAAAAGTGGGTAAAAAGAGGAATAAAAACCTATAAAAATAGCAACAAATAACTCTAAAAAATGAGAGTTATCAATATGATTATTTGTGTTAATATGATAATGGTGTAAAATGAAAAATAAAAAAGTAAGGGATCTAAGTAAATTAAATAAGTAATTGTAAGAGTGATAAATGTAACATTGTAAGGGTGGTAAATGTAATTGTACAAAAGTTTGTACAATAACCGTTTTAGTTTTTCATTATATAGTATAGATATAAATATATATATATATATATATATATATATATAGAGAGAGAGAGAGAGAGAGAGAGAGATTAATACGAGAACATTATCTATTTAAGAAAACACGAGAACAGTCGACTACATACAAAATCATATATGATTTACGCGACTTTGCCTCGTGACTTAAGTCGCGACCAAAGTCGTCCGCACCCAGTTTCTGCCGGTTAATGTAAAATCACATATGATTTTGTATATGATTTATTGTTTTCTTATTTTCTTAAATAGTTAACGTTCTCGTTTGAACCTTTCTCTATATATATATTATTAAAATATATAATTTAAAAAACTTATATTTTTTATTCTATTTCCATTTAAATTTTAAAGGATATAAAATAATTTGTCCACTTAATATGCCAAGTTATGAAAAAGAATAATTCAAAGAATTGTACCATAAGCATTAAAACTTGTACCTTGGTCGCCACCGTTGACCTTGTCATAAAACCATTAACTACAAATTTGCTCGCCGTCGCCGTCGCCGGCAACCACTCCGGTGATCAATGACTATTTAAATCTCCAACAACTGCAACTGCCAATTAAATATTTCACAATCAAATTGTCGATCGCAAAGGTCAAATCATATTTGCCCTTTAAAATTCGGTAAATTATAGCCATAATAATCACCATTATCAATTCATCAAACACTACACCATGGAGAATTTTGTTTCAAGCTGGTCCAAAACTGTTGAAATCTCGCCGGAAAATTATGTTTTTCCGGCCGGTGAAAGGCCAGGTTCCGATGAGGTTCCTTTATGCCAAAACATCCCACTAATCGATCTGGGTGCAAGTGAAGATCAAACTCGAACTCAAACAATTCAAGAAATACTTTCTGCTTCTCAAGAATTCTGATTTTTTTAGGTTAGATCTTCGTTTTTCATACATTCTTGTATAGATAAAGTTGTCTGTTTGAATTTATCTTTATATATAAATTGGGAAAGTTTTTGTTGGGGGTATATAGATGAAACAGCGTGTTTTTTTAACGGAGGGGGGTAGATTTAGAAAGAAAAAAAACTAGGTTTTTTTGCATAAAATCCCCTCTGTAAGCTTATTGAATAAGCCACTTTTTATATCATTAAAGACTACTAGACAATCATTTATAATTTTCTAATTAAGCTATGAATCTATTAAACTGCTAACAAACGATACCTAAGTGTTACTACAGCACGATCAGGTCTAAGACCAAGCAATAAAACGCCTCATCTAAAAATGTTGTAATATGTTTATAAGATACTTGTAGACGTTTTAACAAAAATTTTGGGACGTTTTTAGTACAAACAATCGTATTAGCCATTTTTTATATGACACTTTTGAGAAGTGTCCAATAAACACATTTCTTATATGACACTTTAGTGTTCTATAAAATATAATTAGTACGACGTTTTTTTTATTAATAATAATGTCCTTATAAAATTGTTATGACGCTTAAAAACGTCCTATAAAATGTTTTGTAAGGTTAAAAAATAAAATGTCATATCTAAAAGTGTTACAAAAAAAAATTATAAAATGTCTTTTGGGTTGTAACTAGTTTTCTAGAACTTTCTAGAGTAAGTGTTGTATTTGTTATTTTGATAGGACCCTTTTGAAAAGAGTCTTATAAACTCATTATTTGTTTATAGGACATATTTTCAAATATTGTTCTATAAAATAGCTAATTAATACGATATTTTATTATTAAAAAACTTGTAACGATGCCAAAAGATGTTCTTTAAATTTACTGTAACATTTTTAAATATGACACTCTTAAGTCATATAAGACACTCTATGCGTCCTATAAAATCAATTTTGTTGTAGTGCATTTAACAGTTTTTTAAGCGAAGTTATAAGATTCATTTGATATAACTAGGTGATAAATCACGGAGTTTGTGGACATGTGATTGAAGACACCATGGAAGTGGCTAAAGATTTCTTCGAAATGCCGAATGAGGAGAAGGCAAAAGTATATTCTATGGACCCGAATAAAAGTTGCAGGCTTTACACAAGCAGTTATAACTACGCTAATGAAGAAATCCATTTTTGGAGGGACCATTTAAGACATCCTTGTCATCCTTTAGATAAATGGGTTCATATATGGCCAGAAAACCCTGCCAGATATCGGTAAAAAGAACCTGAATCATAATATCAAGTTTTATGATTTCATGATTATTGATGTTTCTTGTTTTTATTTGAAGAGATGTTGTCGGAAAATACACGAATGACGTGAGGAAGTTGTCGTTGAGAATGTTGGAGATGATTCGTGAAGGATTAGGACTCGAACGTGGATATTTTGGGGAAGAATTGACTGGGGATCAATTGTTCGCGGTCAACCACTACCCTCCGTGCCCTGATCCAAATCTGACATTGGGATTACCAAAACATGTTGACCCCAATGTCATAACAGTGCTTCTACAAGAAAACGTTTACGGGCTTCAGGTTTTCAAGAATGGGCAATGGCTTGGAGTTAAGCCGTTACCTCATGCTTTTGTGGTTAACATCGGTCACCAATTACAGGTGATTGTTACAATTATATCTGTTTTCAAAATCATTACAACAAAATTGGTTTTATAAGACGTCAAAATGTCTAAATTTTCTACTAAACTGTTTTATAGGGCTTAAGTTTATTAAAACAAACTATTGTGCATCCTATGTAAACAGTGTTCCAATAGGATGTTATGACATATTTGGGTATTCATAACAAGTTCTTTACGATACTTTTGAAATAAAAAACATTCTATTAGTACGACACTTTATTTCATAAATGTTTTAAATTTTACGTAACACTTTTACACATGACATACAATTGTGTTGTCCTATAAACTTAAGTCTTGCAAAACAGCTTATTAAACATTTAGACATATTTAGTGTCTTATAAAGCAACATTTGTAGTGATATATGTCTCAAAAATAGAGACAACAAGGTGTTTTCGCTTACAAATAATTACTTATCTTTTCGACCCAAAAAAGATCAATTTACACTGTTGAGATTGTGTTGTAGATAATTAGCAATGGGAAGCTCAGAAGTGCTGAACATAGAGCGGTGACAAACTCAAGGGAAGCTGGAACATCGATTGTGAGCTTCATCAATCCTTGTCATGATAGCATCGTAGAACCGGCAAAATCATTGATCGACACTGGTGTCCCTCTTTATCGACCGTTCAAGTATAAAGATTTCCTTAAGTTCTACGAAGAGAATAAAGGAGATACCGAAGCATTGATGGAGGCTTATAAGATCAAACCTTAAGGAGTTGTCATGTACATTATACAATACTATTATCGACATGTGGTGAAACAAATATATATTTCATGTTGATTTCTTTTTTCAAGGGATCTTTTGAAAAGTAATTTGAGATTTAGTATATATATATATATATATATTTAGTATATATATATATATATATATATTAGGAGTTAAAGTTAACCCGAGAAGCGTGAGAAGTAGTTATCAACAGTTTGATGAGAAATGAACGCACATTTCTCATCCAACAGTTGATAACTACTTATCACGATTCTCACCATTAACTCGACATCTCACCGGAACCCAACCATATATATATATAGGGTCAAGTTCATTTGTTAACCATATTTTTTGTGTTAACTCTATGAACCATTATACGCCCTTGATCATGGAAATCAATGGTTGAGATTGAATATCTTTTAAAAACCTTAATAATTGCATAATTAATGAAAAATTAGGAGTGAACTATAGTGATAAGGGTATTTTGGGAAAACAAATAAATGAAACATTATGTCTTTATTCTCTCTTAATTAATGTTCCTTTCAAAAGAATTGTAACCCCCGGTTCATTAGTGTTCATGAATCTGCATGTATTTAAACATTATTCTTCCAAAAGAATCGTAACCGCCGGGTCAAACATGTTCATATGAAGAAATATGAACATTATTACTTTTAAATATCATATTCATATGCAGAAATATGAACAATATTACTTTTAAATATCATATTCATATGAACAATATTACTTTTAAATATCATATTCATATGAAGAAATATGAACAATATTAATTTCAAATATCGTATTCATATGAAGAAATATGAACATGAATGAACCACCGCCTTACTGTTCATGTGACTCGTTAACAAGTTTTTGTTCATATGCCCAATGGTGAAGTAATGAACAAACATGAACATTATTTCTTTTAAAAGTTGAAATTTTGACAAAAACACGATGCTTTATGATTTTATATTCACATAGTTTCGTCTGAGTGGTTTAAATGGACAATCATACTTGGATTTGCAGAAATCATCATCTTTAATCGGTGGACAAAAGATTTGAATTGAAACAACTAGGTACTAGATTTCATGTGATGTTCATACGATTTTAGCAATTGATTATAGAAAATATTTTGAAATCAAAGAATTAGCAAGGATTGGATCATGTTGTTGGATGACTTTGATGATATTCATATGATTTCAAAATTATGTTGAAAATGGAAAAAATTATGAAATTGTAACCTCCACTATAATTATGGATGATTTATTTGTGTAACCCCCATGAAGATAAATGAAATATTAATTAATTACTAAATGACGTTTCTACCCTTTTGCATTAAATAAATAAACAAATTAAACAACAAAAAATCTTGCATTTCTATTGGTTGAGGAAGGTTCATAAAGTTAACAAGAATTGTGTGGTTAACAAATGATCCTTGCTCTCTCTATATATATATGATGCTTGTAGATTGTGATTTCTGAACAAACCTTTTGTCACATGTTCTAATTTTGTATCGAATGATCAAATAGGGGTTGGTTAAATGCACCCTTGTATAATTGTATAGGTGAAGGATCGTGTGAGAAGTTGAGTTAACGGTGAGAAGTAGATCTGAACCATTGATCTCTTTTAATCTTAAGCCCTCCCATGAATTGCGGCTTAGAAGAGAATTGATCTGGTGCATCTTATCTCGGTGCATCTCATCATAATGTGCGTCCATTTCTCATCCAATGGTCGATAACCACTTCTCACGTTTTCACCATTAACTCAATTTCTCACCGGAACCCAACCCCCCTTTTATAATGTTAATTGTATCCCCGTCTACTAATTTTATTCTCATACACATCAACATCAAGACTTACATTTTACATTTTTAATGTATTATTTGACTTGATTCTGACATAAATAAGGATGCATATAGAACACCCTTTATTTGTTTACACAAGTAAACATGACACTGATTATGTGTGGGGTGTCGTTGACTCATAATGAGAATTATAAGACATCATGGAACTATAACTATATTTAGGGGTTGTTGGTTAGTTTTTCATTACGTACTATATGGATATAACTGTGTATATGCATCAACTTGTCAGTATAGATTGAGAATGTTTTTTTCATAGTTGGAATGGGTGTGTATTTTAATCGGCAGGGGTAGGTTTGGAAACAACTTGTCTTTCTGCATAAAGCTCACCCCTATAAGCTTTTATAAGCAACTTTCTATAACATTAAGCCACTATCAAACAGTTGACTGAATAAACTGTGAGTCTCATTAAGCTCATTAAATTGCTGACAAACAATCCCTTAGCCATAACAGTTAAACGGAGTGTTTGCATGGGGATTGCTAAAAAAGCAAGGTAAAGGTGTCTGTCGGGCTTGCAGATATTTTATATGACGTCAAAAATGTTTAACTGTCCTAAAATACTGTTTTATATGATGTAAATTTATATGATCAAACAATAAAGTGTTACAATAAGTTTATACGATGTTTTTGGGCGTCTTAACAAGTTTTTTAAAATAACGTTTTGTATCAGTTATTTTACATAACACTTTTTAGAAAGAAAAAAAAACGCATATGGACAATTTTTTTATAGAACGCTTAGTTTTTACTAGACATTTTTTCCTTCAAAAAGTGTTATATAGAAAACTAATAAAACACCTCATTTTAACGATATCTTAAAAACTTGTTAATGTCTAAAAACGTCATTTAAACTTATTGTAACACTTTTAAATATGTCATTTTATTTCTTTATTGTCTGTGTCTATACATTTAAGTCCTATAAAATAGTCTATTACGACACTTAAACATTTTTTACAACCTATATTTAATTTAAACATATAGTTTTAAAAAAAAACTTGTAAACGTTGATCGTATCCTTGTCATTACAATTTACATAGTCACCGGATTAATCACTCGCCGGCCGGCAACTACTCCGATGAGCAATTATTAATATTTAAAAAATCTCCACCAACTGCACATAAAAAAAACCACAAGGATTGACCAGATCTTTAATTAAAATAATAAAATTATAGCCAATTATCGCGATCTCCATCGATCTTGCTGATCAAACACCATAAAGAATCTTAGTAAATCTCGCCGGAAAACTATGTGTTCGCCGTCGGCGAAAGGCCAGGTTCCGACGAACTCAAACTGACAAAAGAATTCAAGAAATACTTTCTGCTTCTCAAGAATTCGGATTCTTTCAGGTTACATCTTCATTTTGTTCGATCCATTTAACATCTTTAATTTGAAGCTGAATTATGAGATTTTATGACATGATATATTTCTACTATTTTATAAATATTCTAATACGGTTTCTTGTAAAAAGCCGTTTCTTTCAAAGCCCACAGCCCACCTCGTCTCCCCCTCCCCTTCATATCGCTTTTTTTCCCTCACCGCTTCAACCTCCATGACTTCCAACTTCCCAGAAGGCAGACTACCAGTTTTGCACTCCATTTCCTCCCACATCTCCTCTCAATCAGACTACCAGTTCACCAATCTCCTCTCCTCATCTCCCTCATTTCTCTACTCAACTAGGTTCTTCAATCTCCCATTTTTCCCTAGGTTTTGATTCGTTTTTAACAAGGTTTCCAAATTCAGACAATGGCATCGCACGCGGGTTGGAAAACTTCTCAGGCAAAAACTGTTTTGGGAAGCTTCACATGCCAAAAACTGGTTCTAAACCCTAAACTGCTTTTTCCCTCAACAATCTTCAAATCGTTCTTTCTTCTCTCAGAGTCTCACCTCAAACACACGGCCGATCATGAAGTATCCGGACCTCGATCTCCATCCTTCCTGAGCTTCTGATTAGCTTCTTCAAAACCCTAGAGATTTCTCCCAGGTACGATATCGATTATGATTTAGATTTCCCTTTCAATATTCTAATTTCTAGGTATGCTGATAAAGACCCACCATTGAAAGTGTACTCAAAAAGGAAAGATAGAGTCACAGCTGAAAAAGATGGACAATTATATTCTATCTTTGGAAGCTGGCTGAATCCTCTCGGTCAAATTACTGCATGATTTTAGTCAATCAATTTAATAAATGATTGGCAATCAATTTAATAAATGATTATGCAGTAATTTAGGGTCCATCCCTTAATTCATGCCCATAATTCTAGTATTTGATTAGTATAAATAAGTGGTTAGTTTTTCATGTTTGGCATTGAGAAATTATCCTTTGATTTACTTGTTCTTGTAATCGGAGACCTTGCCCCTCTCGAATCGGGCCATTATCCTTTATTTCTAATAAAATTCTGCCAACCTTTGTTTCCATCAATTCTGTACCTATCATTTGGTTCCATTGCCGGCAACTCGAAATGGTGCAAACCCGGAATAGCGACAGCAACAATCCACCCGATCCCATCGCCGCTCAATTGGCAGCCATAGCCGCGAAATTGGAGTCAATTGAAACGATGAAGAAAGATATAGCAGCTCTGAAGGAAGGAGAACTATCCAGAAGCAGCAAGAATGACGAGGGAGACAATCCTTGGAAGGGTCGACAACCATATAGACCCTATAACAAAATTGATTTCCCAAATTTTAGCAGCGGAGACCCGCGCGGGTGGCTGCTGAAAGTAGAAAAATATTTCAGGTATTATCAAATACCAGATGAAGAGAAGGTTGAGATAGCTTCAATGCACTTAGAAGGGGATGCTTTGGACCTCTATTCATGGTTCTCTAGCGATCATCCAATCACTTTTTGGGAAGAATTAGTCCAAGTGTTTACCAAAAACTTTGGTCCTGCAGAGTTTCAGAACCCCGATGAGTTCCTTTGTAGCATTAAACAAACTGGTTCGGTACAAGAATATCGGCAGGAGTTCATCAAGAGATCCTCTCGGGTTTCAAATTGTCCCGATCATTGTCTTTTAGGGGTATTCCTAAACGGCCTCAAAGATGAATTAAAATCCGATGTACGAATTCACAAGCCACGTACGGTATATAGTGCCATGAGTCTGGCTCTAGAGTTTGAATCCAAACTTACCCCCTACCGAACCGGAAAAAGTACTTCTTGGACCCCAAATTCGAATCCCTCCCCGCCAAATCCCAAACCAACAACCTTCACCCCAGCCCAAACCTCAACCCAACCAAGAAATACTTCCCGAATTTCCGAAGCAGAGAAACAAAACCGATTCCTAAAAGGTGAATGTTTCAGATGTGGCGATAAATATGGACCGGGTTATCGTTGGAAAACCGGCACTCTCAAGGTTTTTGAAGTTGACGAGGATGTTGAAGAATCACCTACAACAGATCTAACCAGCCTCGATAATGACCAGGAAGAAACTGCTGAAATTAGTTTACATGCCATTCTGGGGAAGTCACATCCGACCACAATGAAGGTCCAAGGTATGCTTCATTCTACTAAAGTTTTAATTTTAGTCGATGGTGGCTCTACACACAATTTCATCTCTGATGTCTTGGTGAATGAACTTAAGTTGGTTCCTCAAGTGGTAGCGCCTTTCGGTGTCCAAATTGGTAATGGGGATGTAATTCGATGTGGCCAAATCTGCAAAAATCTTTCTCTGCAGATTAATGACCTCAAGATCACTCAAGATTTCCATCCTTTTTCTCTTGGTGGAGCTGATCTAGTTCTGGGTATTCAATGGTTAGCCACCTTAAATACAGTTCAAGCTAATTGGAAAGAACTGTTCATGATCTTCTTAATAGATGGGAAGCGGTACCAACTATAGGGCATCGCATCCGTTCCTCAAAGATCGTCTAGTTTTCAACACCTAGCCATTGATCCAGAAATTCCGCCATGTATACCAACCCCACTTCAGCCTATTGTTACACCATACATGGCTGTTTTTTAAGAACCTCAAGACTTAACCCCTGTTAGATCCCAAGATCATTCAATCCCGCTCTTGCCAAACTCAACCCCACCCAATATCCGCCCTTTACTGTTACCCTCACTCCCAAAAAACTGAGATAGAAAAACAGGTGGAACAATTGATGGCAGCCGGCTTTATACAACCGCACAAGTCCTTTCTCAAGCCCGATTTTACTAGTGAAGAAGAAGGACAATACGTGGCGAATGTGTGTCGATTATCGGGCTCTTAACAAGATAACTATCGCTGATAAATACCTGATACCTAACATTGACGAGTTACTTGATGAATTGTATGGAGCTACGGTGTTCTCAAAACTCGATTTGCGGTCGGGTTATTATCAAATCCGAGTGATAGCCCCGGATATTGAAAAGACAACTTTTCGTACCCATTCGGGTCATTATGAGTTTAAGGTTATGCCGTTCGGCTTAACTAACGCTCCTTCCACATTTTAGGCTGTTATGAACGATTTATTTCGCCCTTATTTACGGCGTTTTATACTTGTGTTATTTGATGACATTTTGATTTACAGCTCAAGCATGGAGCAACACAAGTCTCACCTGGAACAGGTCTTGAAATTGTTGCATGACAACCGATTCTTTGCCAAATTATCGAAGTGTTGTTTTGGACAAGAACAAGTCGTGTTTCTGGGACATGTAATCAGCTCGGAAGGAGTTAGTATGGAGGAAGAAAAGATTTCAGCAATAAAGTCGTGGCCCATTCCATCAACAGTAAAAGAAGTGAGAGGTTTCCTTGGGTTAACCGGCTATTATAGGCGTTTTGTCCGAAATTATGGACTTATAGCCCGTCCACTTACTGCATTGACCAAGAAGGACGGGTTCCTTTGGTCGGAGGCAGCCCTTAAGGCCTTTAATGACCTAAAACAGGCGCTGCTGACTACACCTGTTTTGAGGTTACCACATTTCTCTAACCCATTTGTTATAGAGTGTGATGCATCATCAGATGGGGTTGGGGCGATACTATCACAAGAGGACCATCTCGTGACTTATTTCAGTAAAGGGTTCCCTCCATCTAACCGCTTTAAATCGGATTACGACAGGGAGTTGTTGGCGTTAGTCCTCGCGGTCCAAAAATGGAGCCATTACTTGCTTGGCCGACATTTTCTCATTCGCACCGATCACTATACCCTTAAGTTCTTATTAGAACAACGCATCACCACTACAGAGCAACAAAGGCTTTTGCTAAAACTCATGCCTTATGATTTTTCAATTATTCATAAGGCTGGGAAAGAGAATAAGGGGGCAGACGCCCTGTCTCACCGACCCCACTCGGGAGAATTATTAGCGCTTATCATCCCTTATTGTGTTGAGGTGGCTGATATCAAGGCAGGATTGCAAACTGATTCTTTCACTAGCGAACTGATCACGAAGTTGCAAGCAGACCCTTCATCCGTCCCTGATTTCTCGCTGGCGGATCAGCTTTTGTTCCATCATGGACGGATGGTGATCCCGGGGATACACAATCTCAAACTCAAACTATTACAAGAAGCACATGACACTCCAATCGGTGGTCATGGAGGTTTTTTAAAAACCTACAGAAGACTCTCTTCTCGTTACTATTGGCCAAAGATGAAACAAGATGTCAGGGAATTCGTCTAGCAATGTATAATCTGTCAGCAACAAAAGTATCAGACGTTGGCTCCAGCAGGATTACTTCAGCCCCTACCCATATCCAATCGGATTTGGGAAGACGTTTCCATGGATTTTATCGTTGTACTGCCGCCATCTAGTCGTTTTGATACTATTTTAGTTGTCGTGGATTGTTTAAGCAAATATGCTCACTTTATTTGCTTATCCCATCCCTATACAGCTAAAGGAGTAGCAGCGGTTTTTTGTAAGGAAATAGCCAGGTTGCATGGCTTTCCCCGATCCATCGTGTCTGATCGAGATGCTGTCTTCCTCAGCAACTTTTGGCAAGAATTGTTCCGATTAAGCCAGACAAAATTGAAGCTGAGTACAAGCTACCACTCAACGGATGGCCAAACCGAAATTCTGAATCGCTGCTTAGAAGCTTACTTATGTTGCTTTGCTAGTGAGCAACCAACCAAATGGAGTGCGTACTTACCTTGGGCCGAATATTCGTATAACACGGGGTACCACACGGCCACCGACACAACTCCATTCTCTGTTGTGTATGGTCGAGAACCCCCATCGCTGTTCCCTATGCGGCGGCAGGCGAAACAAAAAACGCAGAGCTGGAACAACAGTTAGTTGATCGAGATGATATGATAAAGCTTCTCTGCCAAAACCTCCAAAAGTCCCAAGACAGAATGAGAAACCAAGCAAATCAGAAGCAACGGGAACTTACGTTTCAGGCTGGTGATTATGTCTTCTTGAAAATTCAACCGTATCGCCAAAAGACCTTGGCTAAGCGACGTTATGAGAAGTTGTCTCCAAGATTTTTTGGACCATATCGTGTTAAAAGAGCAGTGGGTCCAGTTGCTTATGAGTTGGAATTACCACCCGAAGCTCGAATCCACCCGGTATTTCACATTTCGATGCTTAAACCTGCCTATGGCTCTTTTTCTTCGATACCGGTTATCCCATTACCCATCACCAAAGACTGGGAAATTGATTTACAACCTAACTCGATCATCACTCATCGATGGGTCTATGAAGCGAGCCAACCTGTCCTCGAATTGTTTATTTCATGGTGTAATCGGCCTGTAGAAGAGGCAACATGGGAAACCTACGATCTAATGGCTGAGCAATTCCCTACATTTCGTCTTGAGGACAAGACGTTTTACCGCGAGGGAAGTAATGATAAAGACCCACCATTGAAAGTGTACTCAAGAAGGAAAGATAGAGTCACAGCTGAAAAAGAGGGACAATTATATTCTATCTTTGGAAGCTGGCTGAATCCTCTCGGTCAAATTACTGCATGATTTTAGTCAATCAATTTAATAAATGATTGACAATCAATTTAGGGTCCAGCCCTTAATTCATGCCCATAATTCTAGTATTTGATTAGTATAAATAAGTGGTTAGTTTTTCATGTTTGACATTGAGAAATTATCCTTTGATTTACTTGTTCTTGTAATCGGAGACCTTGCCCCTCTCGAATCGGGCCATTATCCTTTATTTCTAATAAAATTCTGCCAACCTTTGTTTCCATCAATTATGTACCTATCATATGCTCTTCAAAACCGTATTGATTTTATTTCAATTTCAATTTCGCAGGTAAATGGCAAACATGTTTCATTGATTTCTCCATTTCTTTGTTTTTTGTTTCTTTTTAACCTTTTTCTAGCCTCTTGGTTTCTCTGAGATTAGTCTTTCAATCAAAGTACCAAATGCAATTGCTTTCAATTTTTATGCTTTCAAATTTCACCATAAAAACATTCAATTTCACCATTTGGATTGGTGACGGGCATATGATTCAATTTCACATTATAGAAACTTTAAAAAATCACACATACATACGTGTATTTTATCTACACTCTCTATGATTGAATGCAAGTTTGGGTAACTCATATGAGATCATAGAAACTCTGCATTTAACAGTGTTGTTGTCATGAGAATGTGCATTGTTTTTTTTGAAGTATATAATATTTATATACGTCAAATGCAACAAATAAACTCACACACCCACCTCACCTTTGGTGAGGTATTAACCCCTAACCTCCTAGAAGGTCAAGGGCTCCGAATAACATAAATCAAGATAATGATCAACCAATCAAGCAAGTGTTCCTTGATTTTGATATTGTAATTATGCTTCTAATGATATTTGCCATGCCACTTAAGAAACGATATGTACATTGCTTTGATGGACCATAGTTTTTATGGAGGAATATGGAGGAGCTAAAAGCATGTAAAAAACTAGGAATAGGGCCACGACCGGTGCTTGACATAGAGAGTTAATTTGTGTATTATTAGAGTTCCAATGTTAGTTTGCTTGGTCTAGAGTTCTTGATGCCCAATTGAAGGTTGGCATGTTTTTGTTTTGGTGTTTCATATTTTTGTGTTTCTACGTAATGCCCAATCAAAGAATTTGGATTGTGCATGTTAAAGCTTTAGTAACTTGTTTATTGATGTTTAGTATATCATAAAGAGTCGGTTGGTGTTGTTTTTCATGCTGTAACAATAGCTAAATGGCTTCGATCATTATCGGCTGCCATGTGCAGCTACAAAAGAAGTAATACTGGCTTTAAACCTACTTTCATGTTACAATAAAAATCTTATGTGTTGGCATGCAAATTATCTTTTAAGTTGACGAAAGTAACAATATGTTGATACAAATAAAAAATTGGGGTAAATGTACTTCCATTAGATATACAATTTTTATATGATTTGAACAAAACTACTCACTTCAAAAATTTAAGCACCATTGAAAAGAACCTGATCTGAAGTAAGAACCATTGAAAAGGAAACATCCAACCCAAGTTCAAATGCCAAACTTAGAAAGACCAAGGCCTCATAGAGTTGGAGTGCTAGGAGATTACTATGCTGATTTTCTTTGTCAAATAGAACTAAATGAGTGAGCATCTTAGGAGAGTGAGTCTACCCGTCGAAAGTAGATCATATCATTAGGAGAGTTGGCCTGTTTCTCGAATATATATAGGCTGTTCAAAGTTTGTTCCATTTCTTGTCCATCCGTTATCAATATATTTCGTTCCGGTTCCTATCAATTTACTGCTATTAACAGTAAAGCTATTATATCCATGTATTGACACATGATTATTGTCTTGCAAATTATTAACATACGCCATGAGTGTCTGTATAAAACATTAAGAGCTGCTCATGAAGGTGTACCTTAAAATCAACCAATGTGGTTTCTTACTAGATTGAAATGATCAATCAATAGAATATTCATTTGTTGATGAGAACAACACTTCATTATCAAACATCTTCTTCTCTTAATTAAAGTTTGTTATGATCTTCATGCTCTTAGCCCATCAACAAGGTTGCATACACATATATATGACTAATTTATACTTAAAGTTATCTAGATTTTTCTGGAGATCCCTTTTTATTACCATATTTTATTTGTTTTACATACTCTACACAAATAAGAACATGCACACAAAACAATACAAATACAGGGAGAAGGAGAAAGAGAGCCCCCCTTTGATTTTCTCGTATTTTCTTTTTTCATTTATATAGCCTTTAGTTGTAAAAGTGGTGTGTGCGTTCGCCACATTTCATTTTGTTGCTTGTCAGCTTAGTATAGTTTCAGATATGTAGCAGTGTGGAGACCTTGAGATCGAAGGTATTCGTTTGTCATATTGTTTCACTAAAGGTATCCTTTTGTGTTTTTCTTTTATACATCATCCATTGCTTAATTTGAGTATGAAAATGAATATAGTTAGGGTTATTTTTTATATGTTTTGACTTTTGACTATATATCAAATATGTGCACTAAGATGTTAGGTTGGAATTTGGAAATGGTTGTCTTGATTTAATAGTTATATATATACCATATGTCTAATATTGGAGGTCATGTAATACTAGCATTGCATTTATATTACTCAATGCTAATCTCTCTTTGCAAATTTATTTGGTTATAAACATTATTTTAAGTTGTATCGTGTGTGCAATTTATTCTTCAATCCTTATATTTCTGTTTAATGCATATGCAACTCATTTAGTTGGTTGAGATGATGAAGAATATTCTTTTGCAGTCATTACCGGCAGGCCGGATTCAAAGCTTATAATGTGGACTTCTTCAGAGGACGATCCTTCAAAGTAATGAACTTGGGTATGAATATGCCGAATTGCATTTTTAGTCTTGCTAGACGTGCCAGAATTTTGTGTGTTTGTTACAAACAGAGGTCTTTACAGAAACAATCTCCACTGGCCCCTCGGCTAAAGGTAAGCTCTGTTGCAGACCCCATGATAAAAAAAAAGAAGCGGGAGAAAATTTACCTTAATTTTGTTTTGATTTATGCATATCAACTTTTTTGAAGCACTTGGTTTTTCACCAAAAAACACTTTTTTCGTAACCTGAAGGTCTTCAGAGGATCAACCTCTCCACTTTTTAGGGGTAGAGGACATACCTACATGCATTTACAGGTTATGAGCCATGTCGGTGTTGGTCAAGTCTTGCACTTTTATATCGAATTGAATCTATTCTAATCCCTAATTCAACCCCTCCCCAAAACAAGTCTAGTAACCCCTTAAACAACTCTAAACAATCCTCTAAAAATCCATTTTGCTTTCTGAAATGGTGACCAAACATTCCCTAGTGAACTGCCATCCGGCAAATAGCACCATTGAGGCTGCTTTGTTCGGTTCTACACTCAAATAACAGCCCTTCGGCAAAAATCAGCCCTTCGACTGTTGTTTTTTCGCCTTAAAAAACAGCACTTTGATTGCTTTTTTCCGACAAAAAGAAACAATGGTTTTGCTGCTGTTTTCAACCCAGAAAAACAGCCCTTTAGCTGATGTTTTTCGACCAAAAAAAAAACAACCCTTTTGGGTTTTATTATTTAAGTTCTAAAATTGACATGGTTTAGCATACACTATCTTTGACTATGAGACCATATATAGTTCCAACATCAAGAATTGTGTTTAACTGTTTATAGGCTACATCCTTTTTATTTTTGTACTTGATTGGTATGGATCAAGTATAATTGATGCAATTTTATTCTTGTTGCAGGTACCACAACCAACTTCTAATCAACATGACGAGAAACAAAATCCTAAGAAGAGAGAAAAACTATATCACTATCAACGAGTTACAAAAGTCGAAGCATACGAGGGAGTAACTTTAATAAGCAAAAATCTACTATATTAGAGAACTAGTTGTGATAAGTTTGTTACCGGTGTTTTTATACCTTATTCATATGACCATTAATACGTTTGTTTGATGTTTTTCAAATAATAATTATTTTAAACTTTTTAAAAAGATTTATTTATTATTTTGCTGTGCATTATTAAAACCGTTTTTAAATATTATAATTGTCGTAGTTAACTTGTATAATAATAGTATCATATTCAACTTAAACTGTTACTATAAACAATTTATGGTCATAGTTTAGCTATTTCGTATGACCGGAAGGCAACACAATGGTCACGGTTCTACAATTTAGTGCAACCATACATCAAAAATTGGCCATGGTTGATATAAATTGTGTGTGACAGTAAATAGCTTATTGCCACATGTTAAGTTATTTTGTGTGACTAAAAGGAAACAAATAGCCACGGTTATTAAAATTCAACATAACCGTATATCATGATTCGGTCACGTTTACTATAAAATTTGTGACTATAACTAGTTTATCGTTATGATTTTGGTTATTTCATGTGACAAAAAGGTGACCAACGGTCACAGTGTAACACCTCAAAAATCAGAGTAAAATATAACCTGGAAATCTGACATTATAATGAAAGTAAATCTATTAACTTTCCATAAACGGAACCAGTCATTAAGACTATACAATCCTATACAAGGATTTTATCAAAAGAATGGGACTTAACAATGCCCAACAACAATACTAAACAACTTCAAAATCCCGAGACTCAAAACTTGTCTCTCCAAAAACCCAGGCACCCACCGCTAATGGAAACCTGTTATACACATCATTTGAGAAAAAGTGTCAGACTATAAAGCCTGGTGAGAACATACAGTTTATAAAGCTCAAAGGATATAAACATCAGTATCATAAAGAAATCTTTTCATAAAGGTTTAGTTCGTAAAGATAACATTTCGCCACAACCGGGCCTCTTCGGTCCAAAACTCATTAAACGATGACAAACGGACCATTTTACCAAGGATTGTGGTGTAACACAAAGTAGACCACCAAATCCGAGTTATGAGCTAAATACATGGAACCATGGCCACGAACTCTTAAGTCCGTACTACGATGTGAGGGAGGGCCCCCAAGGAACCATGTCATACTCGTTCATTAGACTACATCTGAACCATGGCTAGGATCGGGTCTCACATAACCGTACCTAAGTTGCCCCCGAGGATCAAATGTAGCTAACTACAACGGAAGGGGCATATCCTTCCCAGCCATAACAACGGAAGGGGCATATCCTTCCCAGCCAAAATAACAACGGAAGGGGCATATCCTTCCCAGCCAAAATAACAACGGAAGGGGCATATCCTTCCCAGCCAAAATAACGACTCGATACCTAGGGATCCACTAGTACAGTCAGGACTTGTCACAATATTTCATGTGACCAACAAAGTTAGATAAATAGCTATCAACACATTTATATTTCAAAGTGCCATTTTCCAGACCAACTGCTGGTAAGAAAGATAATCATAAAATCAGTTTATATACATTCTTTCAATAAGCCACCAACATGGGCAAGTAAAACAACCTTTTACTTCTGATAAGGCGGAACCCGTCATTTTAGTCAAAACTGATCGGGAACCCCGAAAATCACCAAAAACTTCATTTATATCAAAATGATTAGAACATAAAACCATACCGTAGAAATACTTCAGATTTCGCAAATAAGAGTTTTGATATGTATAAAGTTTTAGAAAGGTAGTAGGAACTCACCGGTAGGTTTTCAGAATAAAACCTAGAAAACCAGATAATGATCACGGCGAAGAGGTGAAGCTTAAAACACCGACCCCTTGCTAGAAACACCGAAAACTAGCAACCAAACGAGACCTCGAAGATCGAAAGATAAAGAGATAGAGAAATAGAGAGAGAGAAAGAGATATTTTAGATTTTGATTCTGAGATCTTTGGGAATTGAACCTCTTTAAGACGGTCTAAGTAACTTCGCGGGTTATGCCGCGACTTCAACCCGCGGCATAACTCGCCCGTGTCCAAAAACCCTAAACCATCCAGTAGGTTACGCGGGTTATGCCGCGACCTCTAGTCGCGGTGTAACTCGCGTAGTTCTCAAAATCCAATATCCAACAGAGGGTTACGCGGATTGTGCCGCGACCTCTAGTCGCGGTGTAACTCGCATAACTCACTGTTTCTCCCCAAACTTCACAAACCCCAAAACGAGAACCAACCAAACACGGAGTTAACGACAAAAGCTTAACACAAGAATAACAAGATTACACAACGGAAATCCGGGGTGTTACACACATTTTTAACAATTATTGTAACCATATGTCAGGAATTAGTCACGATTAATATGAAATTTTCATGGTCATAAGTAGTTTATAGCCATGATTTTAATTATTTCATGTAACCAAAAGGTAACCAGTAGTCACGGTTTTAATAATTAAGCGTCACCATGTCATTAAAGAGTAACGGTTAATATAAAAATTGTGTGGCTATAAATAGTATATGATCACGATTTTAGCTATTTCGTGTAACCAAAAGGCTACCAATAGCCACAGTAACAATTCAGGGGTGTTACAATCCTCCCCAACTTGGGAATGATTTCGTCCCCGAAATCCTAACTACTCGAAAAGATGAGGATATCTTCGCTTCATATCCTCCTCGGCTTCCCACGTCACATTCGCTCCCCGGTGATGCTTCCACTGCACCTTGACCAAAGTGACTTCTTTATGACGCAACTTCTTAGACTTTCTCTCTAAGATGGCGTCGGGTTCTTCTACACAACGATTGCCTTCGTCAACCCATAACTCTGAAAGGGGAATGACGCTGTCTTCCACCGCCAAACATTTCCGGAGGTAGCAAACATGAAACGTGTTGTGTATTCTACTCAACTCCGGTGGCAGTTCCAACTGGTAGGCTTGCAAACCCACCCGCTTAAGTACTTTGAAAGGTCCGAGGAAACGGGGACTCAACTTCCCACGTTTTCCGAACCGTATAATGCCTTTCCACGGCGACACTTTAAGCATAACGCGGTTGCCCACTTGGAATTCCATCGGTCGCCTCTTCTTATCGGCATAGCTCTTCTGACGATCTTGAGCCGCTTTCATTCTTTCACGAATGCACTTGACCTTATCGGCAGTCTCTTGCACAATCTCAGGTCCAGCGAACTGCTTTTCTCCCGCTTCAAGCCAGCACACGGGAGTCCGACACTTTCGCCCATACAAAGCCTCAAAGGGTGCCATTCCGATACTCTAGTGGTAGCTATTGTTATAGGCAAACTCCACCAAAGGCAGGTGAGCGTCCCAGCTACCCCCGAAATTGATGACACAAGACCTCAACATGTCTTCCAAGGTTTGGATCGTTCGTTCGCTCTGCCCGTCGGTTTGCGGATGGTAAGCCGTACCCAACTTCACTCGAGTACCAAGCTCTTTCTGAAATCCATCCCAGAAGTTCGAAGTGAACCGACTGTCGCGATCCGACACGATCGACAATGGTATGTCGTGCCTCGAGACTACCTCATCGATATAAAGCTTTGCTAACTTATCCATCGGTAGAGTCTCGCGCATAGCCAAGAAGTGAGCGCTCTTCGTCAATCTATCAACTATCACCCAAATGGTATCGTGACCTCGAAGAGTTTTAGGCAACTTCGTCACGAAGTCCATGGTGATATGCTCCCATTTCCATTCGGGAATCTCTAAGGACTGGAGACTCCCATATGGTCGCTGATGCTCGACTTTAACTTGCGAACACGTCACACAACGCTCAACATAACGTGCCACATCAAGCTTCATTACCGGCCACCAATAGTGCAACTTCAAGTCCCTGTACATCTTTGTGCTTCCCGGATGTATGGAATACTTAGACTTGTGTGCATCTTCTAACAACAGCTCACGGTTACCCCCAACTTTGGGCACCCACACACGACCGCTGAACAGTTTCATTCCACGGCTATCTTCCGTTAAGAGCAAACGCTGCTTAGTCATGACTTCATCCTTTAGATTCTCTTCTAGCAGTGCTTCCAACTGTGATGTCTTGATCTTCTCAACAAGACTAGACACTAGCTCGATTCTCGAATGGGTAGCTCGAATGCTTCCGCTATAGTCCTTCCGACTTAGCGCATCGGCCACCACGTTCGCCTTACCTGGATGGTAAAGCAATTCACAATCGTAATCTTTCAGCAACTCGAGCCACCGTCTTTGCCTCATATTCAGCTCTTTCTGATCAAAGACATACTTCAGGCTCTTGTGATCCGTGTACAGAGTACATTTCGTACCGTATAGGTAATGTCGCCAAAGCTTCAAAGCGAACACCACCGCTGCTAACTCCAGATCATGGGTTGGATAATTCTGCTCGTGTATCTTAAGCTGCCTCGAGGCATAAACGATTACCTTGCCTCGTTGCATCAACACGCAACCCAATCCCATCTTTGAAGCGTCGCTGTACACCACGAAATCTTCCGACCCTTCAGGTAACGTCAAGATCGGAGCTTCACACAACTTCTTTTGAAGGATCCGGAATGCTTTCTCTTGGGTTTCAGTCCATTCGAACTTCACATTCTTTCGAGTCAGAACTGTCAAGGAAGAAGCGATCTTCGAAAAGTCTTGAATGAATCTCCTGTAGTATCCCGCCAGACCCAAGAAACTTCGGATCTCTGACGGACTCTTAGGAGGCTCCCAATTCATCATAGCTTCAATCTTGGAGGGATCTAGTTTCACTCCGTCTCAAGTGACTACGTGCCCCAGAAATTGTACTTCTTTAAGCCAAAAGTCGCACTTGGAAAACTTGGCATACAATCTTTCTCTTCTCAACACTTCTAGAACCTCACGTAGATGCTGCTCGTGCTCTGCCTCACTTCTGGAGTATACGAGTATGTCATCAATGAATACAATGACCGACTTGTCGAGAAAAGGTCGGCACACTCTATTCATCAAGTCCATAAACACAGCTGGTGCGTTCGTCAGGCCAAAAGGCATCACAAGGAACTCGTAATGGCCGTAACGCGTTCTGAAAGCTGTCTTCGGAACATCTTCTTCTCTTACCTTCACTTGGTGATAACCTGAACGTAAGTCGATCTTTGAAAAACAACCCGCTCCTTGAAGTTGATCGAACAAGTCGTCTATTCTCGGAAGCGGATACCTGTTCTTTACTGTAGCTTTGTTCAACTCACGGTAGTCAATGCACATTCTCATTGTACCATCCTTCTTCTTGACAAATAAGACCGGAGCTCCCCAAGGTGACGAACTCGGTCTTATAAATCCCTTCTCAAATAGCTCTTGGAGTTGTGCTACCATCTCTTGCATCTCCGATGGAGCTAAGCGATAAGGTGCTTTAGCAATCGGTGCAGCGCCAGGCACAAGATCAATCCGAAACTCCACCTGCCTATCGGGTGGTAACCCGGGCAAGTCGTCCGGAAAGATGTCTGGGAACTCGCGCACGATCTTCACATCTTCTAGCTTTGACTTCTCGAGCTTGGCATCGATCACATAGGCTAGGAAAGACGAACATCCTTTTACTAAACACTTGCGTGCTCTTGCCATTGTGATTATTGCCACTTCACCCTTCCTCTTTTCACCATAGATGACCACGACTTCACCAGAGGGGTTGGGAAGTCGAATCAACTTCTTGGAACATACGATCTCGGCATGATTGTTTGACAACCAATCCATGCCAACCACAACATCGAAACCCCCGATTAACATCGGCAATAGATCGATTGAGAATTCTCTCCCCTCGATACTAAGAGTACACTGCTTCAGGACTTCGCGGATCAGAACTCGTCTACCATCAGCTATTTCTATTACTAACGCATCCTCAAGACTAGTAGTGGGCATAGAAATTTTATGACGGAACAATTCAGATACGAAAGAGAAACTAGCACCCGTATCGAACAAAATACGAGCAGGTACAGAGTTTATAAGAAAAGTACCCGATACCACATCAGCGGATGCTCTAGCCTCTTCGGCCGTCATCTGAAATGCTCGACCCGGAACCTTAGGAGGGTTCTCCTTCCTTGCTGGCGCGCTACTCGACTTGAGCTTCGGGCAATCTCTCTTCACATGCCCCGGTGCCTTACACTCGAAGCAGACCATCCCAACGACAGAACAGTCGCGGGTGGTGTGATCATTCTTACCACACTTGTAGCAGAATTTAGAAGTAGAGTTACAGTTACCATGGTGCTTGGTTCGACACTTCTGGCACCACTTTGCTTCCTGATAACTGCTAAAGTTGCGGTTTCCGACAAAAGGTCGGACCCACTTGGGAGGTACTGAACTGCTCTCCCACTTTCTCTTATCGGACACCACCACTGCTCCCTCAGATTTGCTTTTCGCGAACATTTCTTCCATGTACTGAGCTTCCTCGACCATCTCTCGGAGGTTGGAAGCTTTGGAATTATGGACCATAGATTGCATGTCCGCGGGTAGGCCATTCAGATAGGCCTTCATCTTATCCTTCTCTGTTGGGGCAGCGTGCCCCACCAGACCAAGCTTTTCCATGAACTGACGGGTATACTCTCTCACCGTCAGGCTTCCCTTCACCAAGGACCGGAATTCTTTCTCAATTCGGTCCATGGTCCTCTCGTTGCAGAACTCTTCAAGCAGCTTCTTCTTGAACTCAGCCCAAGACAACTGAGCCAAAACTTCAGGAGATAGAGTGGATTGGATGATATTCCACCAGATGAGTGCAGTGTCCCTCAGCAATTGCGTACCGAATCGCACCCTCTGATCATCACCACATTCGGAAGATCCAAAAGCTTGCTCAACCGCTCGGATCCATTTCACACACAAGACTGGGTCGTCAGAACCAGAGAACTCCGGTGGTCCGCAACCCAAAAAGGATTTGTAGGAACAACTTTTCCTATCTCCCGGAGCACCAACAATCCTGTTCTCCTCAGCCCTGACCCCTGTACCAACGCCTCCAGAACCTGCTACGATGTTTTCCACAACCGTCTCACTTCTACGATTGTTCACATCACGGTCCTCAATCACTTTTAGCAGAAACTCTTGCTGCTTTGCCATCTCTTCCCTCATTGCCAACATCATGCTGGCCATCATCTCAGAAGGGGAACTAGCATCCCTGATTACTGGGTGGGACGAAGCCAGGTCTACTCACGGAATGACCTCTGGCCCCCCACCTAGTACCTGCTGAACTGGCGGACGCACAACAACCTCAACTCCTTCCGGCCGATCAGCTGTGGAGGCTGTCGCTTCCAGTCCGTCAACACGAGTACGCGGTCTACCACGCGTATTCACCATGCTGAACAACTTCACAGAACAAAGAAAGAGATAAGAGAGAGATTGAACAAACACAAAGGAAACGTACTACCACATTACCAATTGTCATATTAACAGTAATTCAAGCACTCTTACGTACAGTATCCTCATAATAACATTAGCTAAGTGAAATTATGAACATACAACACATAACGGTTCTTGTCACCACCATTACAACGCCTGATAAACTTACTTTCCATTGACTCTAAGACTAACCCATCTTAGGAACTCTACCCAAATCTCGCGGATCAATTCTTAGCATACGCAGTCTAAGTCTAGACATCTTACATTCATGCCTAGTTCGCTCAAACTAGAGCTCTGATACCAACTGCTAACACCTCAAAAATCAGAGTAAAATATAACCTGGAAATCTGACATTATAATGAAAGTAAATCTATTAACTTTCCATAAACGGAACCAGTCATTAAGACTATACAATCCTATACAAGGATTTTATCAAAATAATGGGACTTAACAATGCCCAACAACAATACTAAACAACTTCAAAATCCCGAGACTCAAAACTCGTCTCTCCAAAAACCCAGGCACCCACCGCTAATGGAAACCTGTTATACACATCATTTGAGAAAAAGTGTCAGACTATAAAGCCTGGTGAGAACATACAGTTTATAAAGCTCAAAGGATATAAACATCAGTATCATAAAGAAATCTTTTCATAAAGGTTTAGTTCGTAAAGATAACATTTCGTCACAACCGGGCCTCTTCGGTCCAAAACTCGTTAAACGATGACAAACGGACCATTTTACCAAGGATTGTGGTGTAACACAAAGTAGACCACCAAATCCGAGTTATGAGCTAAATACATGGAACCATGGCCACGAACTCTTCAGTCCGTACTACGATGTGAGGGAGGGCCCCCAAGGAACCATGTCATACTCGTTCATTAGACTACATCTGAACCATGGCTAGGATCGGGTCTCACATAACCGTACCTAAGTTGCCCTCGAGGATCAAATGTAGCTAACTACAACGGAAGGGGCATATCCTTCCCAGCCATAACAACGGAAGGGGCATATCCTTCCCAGCCAAAATAACAACGGAAGGGGCATATCCTTCCCAGCCAAAATAACGACTCGATACCTAGGGATCCACTAGTACAGTCAGGACTTGTCACAATATTTCATGTGACCAACAAAGCTAGATAAATAGCTATCAACACATTTATATTTCAAAATGCCATTTTCCAGACCAACTGCTGGTAAGAAAGATAATCATAAAATCAGTTTATATACATTCTTTCAATAAGCCACCAACATGGGCAAGTAAAACAACCTTTTACTTCTGATAAGGCGGAACCCGTCATTTTAGTCAAAACTGATCGGGAACCCCGAAAATCACCAAAAACTTCATTTATATCAAAATGATTAGAACATAAAACCATACCGTAGAAATACTTCAGATTTCGCAAATAAGAGTTTTGATATGTATAAAGTTTTAGAAAGGTAGTAGGAACTCACCGGTAGGTTTTCAGAATAAAACCTAGAAAACCAGATAATGATCACGGCGAAGAGGTGAAGCTTAAAACACCGACCCCTTGCTAGAAACACCGAAAACTAGCAACCAAACGAGACCTCGAAGATCGAAAGATAAAGAGATAGAGAAATAGAGAGAGAGAAAGAGATATTTTAGATTTTGATTCTGAGATCTTTGGGAATTGAACCTCTTTAAGACGGTCTAAGCAACTTCGCGGGTTATGCCGCGACTTCAACCCGCGGCATAACTCGCCCGTGTCCAAAAACCCTAAACCATCCAGTAGGTTACGCGGGTTATGCCGCGACCTCTAGTCGCGGTGTAACTCGCGTAGTTCTCAAAATCCAATATCCAACAGAGGGTTACGCGGATTGTGCCGCGACCTCTAGTCGCGGTGTAACTCGCATAACTCACTGTTTCTCCCCAAACTTCACAAACCCCAAAACGAGAACCAACCAAACACGGAGTTAACGACAAAAGCTTAACACAAGAATAACAAGATTACACAACGGAAATCCGGGGTGTTACACACATTTTTAACAATTATTGTAACCATATGTCAGGAATTAGTCACGATTAATATGAAATTTTCATGGTCATAAGTAGTTTATAGCCATGATTTTAATTATTTCATGTAACCAAAAGGTAACCAGTAGTCACGGTTTTAATAATTAAGCGTCACCATGTCATTAAAGAGTAACGGTTAATATAAAAATTGTGTGGCTATAAATAGTACATGATCACGATTTTAGCTATTTCGTGTAACCAAAAGGCTACCAATAGCCACAGTAACAATTCAGCGTAACCATATGTCATGAAATGACCACGGTTAATATAAAATTTGTGTGACAATAAATAGTATATGATCACGATTTTAGCTATTTCGTGTAACCAAAAGGCTACAAATAGCCACGTTTTTTTAACAATTCAGTGTAACCATATGTCATGTAATTGCCACAATTAATGTAAAATTTGCATGACTATAAGTAGTGTATGGTCACGGTTTTAATTGACTCATGTGACCAAAAGTTAATCAATAACCACATTTCTAACAATTTAGTATAACCAAATGTTATCAATTGGCAAGGGTTAATATGAAATTTGTGTGGCAAAAACCGATTTATCGCAATGGTTTTAGTTAGTTCATGTGACCAAAAGGTAACTAATAGTCACACTTCAAAAGTTTAAGTGTAACCATATGTCATGAATTGCATGACTATAAGTTGTTAATGGCTAAATTTTGAGTTATTTTGTATGACCAAAAGATAACCAATAGCCATGGTTCTAACATTTATGGTAACCATATGTCATGAATTGGTCACGATTAATATAAAATTTGTGTGACGATAAGTAGTTTATGGCCACGTTAAAACAAATATACATGATTATAGGGTAATTATTGGCCACCTAAAAAAACAAATTGTGTGGACATAAATAGTTTATTGCCATAGTTTTTTTATTTTGTGTAACCAAAAGGTAACTAATGACCACGTTTAACGTGAGTTTGTGTGGCGATAAATAGTTTATTGCCACGGTTAAGGTAAAAATGCTTCCGTACCTTAAATATTAGATATGTTTATGGCCACGGTTTTTAGGCTATGGCTATGGTTTTTTATTTGATATGGTGACATATTTTAAACGTGGCGAAAAGGTATCAATGGTCACACAAGAATAGGCTACGATTTGATTGAAAAAAAAACTATGGCCAAAGGCCTATGGCCACGGTTTTTAACCGTAGCAAATGTGAGTTTTTGTACTAGTGAAAGGCCCTTTGGTGAGAATGTGCATTGTTTGTGTCAAGTTCATTACACTTGACATGCACATGCAGATGTGTCTATTTTACATAGTTTTTGACATTTCTACTTGATCAATTGCTTGTCTTTTCATCTATAGTTTTAAATTTTGGTACTGATTTATTTTTTCTTGGGGTTATGTTTATGCATGTTTTCAGGAATTTTGTTTTTATTTTAATAATTTGTTGCGACGACAATGATGCCTCGATAGAGCAGGACCGTAGCTAATATTTACACGGCAGGGAGACAGAGTAAATCAGATATGGCTACAGATTTGTTTGTTTTCCCTGCCGGCGAACTTCTATGTAACACCCCGGATTTCCGTTGTGTAATCTTGTTATTCTTGTGTTAAGCTTTTTCTGTTAGCTCCGTGTTTGGTTTGGTGTTGTTTTAGAGTTTTGAGAATTTTGGGGGAGAAACAGTGAATTACGCGAGTTACACCGCGAGTTGAAGTCGCGGCACAACCCGCGTAACTCTCTGTGGATATGGGATTTTGGGGAACTACGCGAGTTACACCGCGACTAGAGGTCGCGGCATAACCCGCGTAACCCACTGGATGATTAGGGTATTTGGGACACGGGCGAGTTGTGCCGCGGGTTGAAGTCGCGGCATAACCCGCGTGGTTGCTTAGACCGTCTTAAAGAGGTTCAGTTTCCCAAATCACTTTATCACAAATCAAAATATCTCTTCTCTCTCTAAAGTCTCTCTCTCTTTATCATTCGATCTTCTAAGTCTCGTTTGGTTGCTAGTTTTTGGTGTTTCTAGCAAGGGGTCGGTGTTTTAAGCTTCACCTCTACGCCGTGATCGTTATCTGGTTTTCCGGGTTTTATTCTGAAAACCTATCGGTGAGTTCCTACTACCATTTTACAAACTTTATACACGTCAAAACTCTTATTTGCGAAATCTAAAGTATTTCTACGGTATGATTTTATGTTCTCTACATTTTGTTATAAATGAAGTTTTTTTGGTGAATCTCGGGGTTCCCGGTCAGATTTGACCAAAATGACGGGTTCCGCCTTATTGAAGTAAAATGATGTTTTACTTGCACATTATGTGGTCGTTTGAAAAGAATGTTTATGAACTCATTTTAATGATTTTCATTCTTACCAGAAGTTGAACTGAGAATAGCATTTTGGTCATAAAATGTACTTATACCATATATTGATTTATGGTTGGTCACATATGTTGTTGTGACGAGTCCTTACCATTACTAGTGGATCCCTAGGTTTTGGAGTAGACTGTTTTGTTGGGAGGTTATATTCCCCAAATTGTAGCTATGGATCACATGTTCCTCGGGGGCAACTTGGTACGGTTATGTGAGGCCGGATACTAGCCATGGTTCATGATGATCCTAGTGAAGGAGTATACATTGGTTTCCCTTGGGAGCGCGATCTCACCTCGTAGCACGGACTCTGGGTTCATTGCTGAGGACTCCAAGTGTTTAGCTCATAACTCGGATTTGTGGTCTACTTTGTGTTACACCACTATCCTTGGTAAAATGGTCCTTTTATCACCGTTTAAGAGTTTTGGACCGAAGAGGCCCGGTTGTGGCGAAATGTTATCTTTACGAACTAAACCTTTATGAAAAGATTTCTTTATGATACTGATGTTTTTATCTTTTGAGCTCTATAAACTATATGTTCTCACCAGGCTTTATAGTCTGACACTTTTTCTCAAATGATGTGTATAACAGGTTTCCATTAGCGGTGGGTGCCGGGGTTTTTGGAGAGACGAGTTTTGAGTCTCGAGGTTTTTGGAGATATTTTAGTATTGATGCTGGGCATTGTTAAGTCCCATTCTTTTGATGAAATCCTTGTATAGGATTGTATAGTCTAAAGGACTGATCCCATTTATGGGAAGTTAATGGAATTACCTTCGTCTTTTGTTAGGTTTTCTATGTTTAAATTTACTCTGATTTTTAGGGTGTTACATTCTAGGATTGTCGTCGATGAGGTGCCAGTCGCTTCAGATCCTTCCGTGAAAAGCTATACCGTTAAATCAGAGGTACTTCATCAATTGTCGATTTTTCAGCTTGTTGGGTTTTTATTTCTTGATGATGATCATAGTTTTAGGGGATTTCAACTCACTGGCTTGGTTTGAAACTGAAGCTAAATTAGCCAGACTTTCCGTTTAGAAATAGAGATTTTCATTCTAACAAACATTATAAATACTCTCAGTTTCTGAAATTCGTCAAGATTATGGTCATATTTTATCGTTAATGGTGAACTTCAGTACATAAGATATTTTTACTAAAACAAGAATCCTATTTGGAAACATGTTTATTTCGGGTGCAAAATGGACTCTAATTGTGGAGCTGAGGTAGTACTATTTTGCCTTGGTGTAAATAGGCGAGTTTTCTGGATTGTTAAGATCTTGAATATGATCATTATCTGTTTCTTTTTTATTAACTTTTTCCTCTAAGGCCCTCATAACTTTTTGGGATATTGGATGTATTCTTATATCAAATGGGCGCTTGTCTTTCGATTCATTTTTTCTATTGTAACATCGGTGGTAATTTACTGTTGATTTATTTTATTTTGTGAGTAAATTACCTGAGTTATGAATTATTACATGTTGCCATCTTGCAGGCTTGTGATGATTAAGGTGCACTGCTTTCCACAGATAAATCTGAATAAGATGTTCCGTTCCAAGCCTTTTTCTTTAGCCTTGCCACTTGAATCCCCTCTGAGGATTGAGGAGCCTAACTACGAGGGTATTCGCCAGTTTCTCCTCAAGTTGAAGTTGTTCAATAGAAAACAGAGCAAGTCTATTCGAGCAACAAATGTTATTTACCGTCGTGTTGCATTTCTATCTGATAAACCTGCCATTTATGACGGTTAGTCTTTGATTGTTCTCATCTTGATAAGATAGAATATTTTTCTCAAACATTCATTTTGTTGAGTTGGCCTATAGTATAGTAAAAAGTAGTCCTTGTGAAGCCTTTGCCACTTGTAACACCCTCGATTTCAGTATGCTCTTAATCTGCTCATAAATTCATTTATCGAACCTTACGTTTGGTCGCGCGCGCATTCGGGTCAAAGTCGAGTGAAAAACGGGCTCAGTACACCTGGGGAGACAGTGCCCGCAATTGTGATAGAGGTCACTCTCGCGGGGTTTGTACCGCGAGCCCATAGCCTGGAGCGATAGTGACCAACGATTGTGACAAATGTCACTATCGCGTGGCACTATCGCGAGGATTGTACCGCGAGGTCCATAGTTCGGGCGATTATACTCGCGATTGTGACAATGTCACTATCGCGAGTCACTATCGCGGTCAGCCTCCAGACCCTTAAATGCCATTTGCTCGTTTTTTTTAATCTCTTTTCTACCACTTGGGTGCTTTGGAGGAGCAATTTTGAAGAAAGAAAAAGGTATGGTTTCATCCCTTTTCATTTATTGCTCTAAGAGGAGATCATCATTTGCATTTATTGGGTTTATTTAGGTTGGTGAAGGTGATTAAAAATCTTGTGGTTGAAACATCAAGTCCTCTTCCACATTCTACCCTTAAGTGTTGTAATCTAGGGTTTCCTTGTGATCTTCTAAGGTGAGTTTTCTTACCCATTGCTCTTACATAAATACTAGGGTTTATGTATTTACAAACTCATCCTTATCTCCTAACTCTATATTGGGTTTTGTTGTATTTTGACCTAATAATGTATTTTGGAAATAAAAGGGTTTATGGCTTAAACAAGAATGTTAGGGGAGTGTGTTTTAAACAATATTGATGGTTTTCTATGCTTATCAACCCATTTGATAACTAATGCTTGTTCAATGGAATTTTAGTAAAACCCAAGGTGAATGTAGGGTTTTAGTGAGATTTAAGTAATGAGCTAATTATTGATAATTTGAGCTTTGGTGATGAAGCTTAATGTATTATTGTTAACGATTTCACAATTGAAACCATGTATATTAATATGATTTGAATTCTTAAATTTTACATACATTACTTGTAATGAATGTGTTAGTATGTTTTGGTTTTGGTCTTAGTGTAATGGATCCATAGGCATTGTGTTCCGATGTCCCGTTTGGGGATGTTTGGTTCACCACTTTAGCATGGAATAGGCATCGGGTTCCCATGGTAAGTAAGGTGTGGGCCTATATGGTCGGGCAGTGTCCCATGGGCAGTAAGGTGTAATTCCATTGTGCTTGAGTTCCTCTGTTTTGGAACTCTCAATAATAGACCTGGAGTGGTTGACTTGATGTTTTCGAGCAATAGACTTGGAGTAGTTGAGCTCGCTATGTGATTTGAATTGTTGGCAACATTTAATGAACGCTAATGGTTTATGTGATTTGTTTTGATTTAGCTCACGACTAGATCGGTTGTATGACTTCGAACGGGTTTATCATTTAATTATTATCTTCGCTTATTTATTTCTCACTAGGCTTTAGCCTAACGTTGTTCTTGGTTGTCATGTATGGCAGGTCATTCTAGCGGAGAGACTCGTCGGGTGAGACAAAGGCCTTGGGGTCGAGAGCGGTCTTTTTGATGATATAGTGGCCATTATTTTGAAGTATAGAGATTATTAGGTTGTCGAATTGTATTCTCTATTTGTTTTTGGGTTGTAATTGTCGTACTTTGTTCCCCGTGTTGGGTTGACGTACATTGGGTTAATTTGTCATATCCGTTTCTTACAGGCTGTTAGATCTCTCTTTTTGAGTAGATTGGGTTTTACCATTTACAGACGTTATATAGCCAAATTTTCAAATTTTAAATTTACATTAAATTTTAGGTTGTTACACCACTGCTAAGGTAGATGCCTGACCACATCTATAAAATGTAGGTTCATTAGTTCCATGAATTTGAAGTTTCAAATTAAAATTAATTGTCCTAGAATTGATCGTTTACTTTCAGTTAGGTTGATGCCTAATCCTATCGTTTGTAAATGCCTCAACACAATGCTTAGTGTCTTAATCTATTGTCTGCATATGTCCTTTGACTTTTTTTTAATCCAACAAAATTGCATTCCAAATAATATACTTCTATTTGAATTGCTGTGGGAAATAAACTATGATTTCTCTGCATTCTCAGAGTTTTTTTTTTTTTTTGTATACACCAAATTTTTAGATGGGTAAACTCGAGACAATGTTTTGACCCCCATTTGATGTTGTTGCTTTGTTATTACCTGGTGGCTAAGGTTATCTAGATTGGAAATTAGGTTATTATAATTGTATATTGTTTTAGTTATTATGCCCATAAAACAGGGAAGCTTGTTGGTGTTGTATTTCAAACATGTAAAGATGGTTTTAGTTGTATGGATCCCTCACTTGACCTTTGTAGTCAGTGGCCAGTATGAATGATCGTATAGTTGTGATGAACAATTTATAATATTCCCACCATCAAATAAAATGAATGCTACGATTAACTAGGCAAACAATTTAAGATGTTTTGGTATTTGTTAAAGATATGACATACCCACAATAATCATATAATAGAGGAATCTTGTGGACCAAACTCGCAAGTCCCAATAAATATTTTGTAATTATTAGTAGTTGGAAAATAGGTAATTTTGGTTGAAACATTGTCAAAAAATAGAAATTTTGCATTTAGATTTGTGATAACCTAGAAAGGAAATTGTTGCATTTATTTTAAATGGAGGAAGTGGATTTGCACATATCATAAGCAAATTGGAGTAATGATCCCAACTCTTCCTTATTTCTTCGTTCTCTTCAACTATTGTTTGTTTAGTGTTCTTTCAGATCACAAGATAAGATGTGTTTGTGTTTATAGAAAACCAAGATATGCATGGAGGAATTGCTATATCTAACTATTTTTCCTTTTGAGATTTTTGCTACACCCTTGTAACCTATTCTAAATCCTGTTTCATTCATTATTTTTCACGTTCAATGTTTTATAAATGATAGTTACATGCTTGTTGGGAGTGGTTAGTTTGGTGAAAGTTTTGCTTTCTAGGTAGGAGAGAGGAGATACCTCAATTTCCTATGCTCTATAATTTAAAATAAAAACTCAGACTTTATGCTATTTGTGTTATGACCAATTCTGCTGTGCTTTCTTGAGATACATGCAAAGTCTATATCTATTAATAGATGAAGTTTACTTTGACATGCAGTTTTTAGCTTGGAGAAAACCTTTAGAATGACATTTTGCATGCTTGTATTACACAAGTGGTTATGTTTGCGTCGCTTAAAAACAGAAGGAAAAAGGAAGGTGTTGAATTGGGCAATACGTGTACGAAATCTATAATCATGATGATGAGAACTTCAAAAGTTGGGGTCATGATCTGGAGATGGTACTGGACGTAGGTTTCATTTCGGTTTTGTAACTCTAAAGTTTTCTTATGTTTCTTTTGCTCAGATCCATAAGTGAAAATCAATGCATTCATGTTTTTTTACATTTCAAATAATTGTTTGAAAAGTTTGATATTATGAAAATTTTGATGTTTGTATATTATTGTTCATTTTTTATAGGACATTTTATTATCTGCATTCAATTAATATGAAGTAAAAAACAAAGTCCTTAAATTCTTTGAGATCTAATACATTGACTATTTCTTGAAATAAACTATACGAAATGATTGATTTTTATAAGGTTCAACCTTAGTATTTTTCATTTGACTTTCATGATAATATATTATATAACAACCCATTCAACAACAGCAAGATAACAATTAAATCTTAATAATAATTCATGCCAAAGTGGCCCCAAGCGTACAATTTAATTTCAAGGTTTGCAACGACAACCTATACACAACTGAGAAAAAGTAAATACTAAACTAGGATGACAGTCTTCTACACACTCCCACTACACCTTCTCTTTACCTTTACTAGCTCTATCTGGTTCACGCCTTCCTGAAAAGATTTTTAAAATTTGAAATAGCGAGGGTTAGACCGAAGGTCTAATGAGTCCCCTCTAACGGTTAAGCAACAAAATAAAAATTTCAAACTTTAAATCAACAAGTTTATAAATAACATCTGCGTAAATCACACTACTGACCACACTACCGTCGAAGACGGCGTGTCTAACTCGCACTGCCTTAAATTTTGGGACAAACCCCCCAATGGCATAAACGGGCCACACTCCCTAGTACGAGTAGGCGGGCCACACTCCCCGACTTAGGTCACATCAACCACAGATAATGTATGCATACATTTAGATAACACCAAGTTATAAAACACGCTTAAATAATTTCATCGTAAACATGTCAACATAATAATTCACAATTTTCAGTAAACTTTCAAATGCTTTCGTTAATAAAACATTTGGTTAAAAAAAACTCACCTAGCGTCCTTAGCTTAATTCATGCGTCTACTCTTATGGTTCGATTCGGAACCTATAAAAGAAACATTGACCGGTGAACTCTCTATACCCTCTAATTTATAACAAGGTTGACCTTAACACCATAATCCCAACGTCACATATTCTCTAAAAGTATCTTGGCCCACTAGAACATCAACTCGAGACAAGGTACCTTGAGTCCTTGAGATAAAATGAAAATGGGTCGGTCTTCCAATAATCAAAGCCCACAAAGAAATTAATCTCTAAATTAAATATGGGCTTCGGCCCACAAAATAGAACCCGGGGACCGGGGTTGATGATGGTCGCCCGATGTGGCTAATGACCGGGGCCTACCCCCCGGTGACCGGTGTCTAACCCAAACCGGTATCGACCGGTGTCCACCCCGAGGACCGGGGACACTCTATCGACCGGTACCTCCGTTCGAACGAAAACTATCGAAGAATCGATACGCAGATACCACAGTTTCCAGATTATTTCTTAGGAATTGATAACAACTCAACCCATAACCCAATAATCAATTGCAAAAACTCGATTTAAATAAAATCCCATTAATCGAATAGATATTTCTATAACAACTTCCAAACCAAACTCAGAAAACCCAAGGGACAATCGGTAGCTAAAATAAACAACTAAAAGATTTTGTGAAATCAAATGCTAAACCCTTAACAATAAAGATAATAGGATTAGGACTTACCTTGGAAGATTGATGAACACCAAAACTCTGCCTCTTTTCCACCCTTTCGATCGAATCGCTTCAACTCTCTCTCCCTTTCCAAAATTATCATCCGCCAACAACAATACACTAAATCCTAGGGTTAAATCCCTCTTAATTCCCCCTTTTCACACTAGACCCCTTTACAATGGGCCTTTCTACTCTTTTACACCAAATCTTTAAATTCTTTGCTTTTAGCCCGGATATTACAATATCCCTCCCTCAAAAGAATTATGTCCCCGGAATTCCTTCGTCGAACAGACTGGGGTATTGAGTCCTCATAACCGACTCCAACTCCCAAGACGCTTCTTGACCCTTATGGAATTGCCACTGAACTTTCACTAGTTGAATCTCCTTGTTCCTCAATTTCTTCACTTTACGATCTAAAATGGCCACCGGTTCTTCAATGTAGCCTAGCTTCTAGTCTATTCGGACGTCGCCCAATGGTACCACCACATCCATCTCCGCTAGACACTTTTTCAAATTAGACACATGGAATGTAGGGTGAATACCTCACAGCTCCACGGGTAGATTCAGTTTATACGCTACCTCCCCAACACGCTCCATGATAGTAAACGGCCCAACAAATCTCGGTCTCAACTTGCCTTTCTTGCCGAAATGAACAACTCCCTTCCATGGCAAAACTTTTAACATCACTTTGTCCCCTACTTGAAACTCTATCGGCTTCCTTCGCTTATTTGCGTACATCTTCTAACGATCTTGGGCTACCTTTAACCTTTCTCGAATCTGGTTAACCTTGTCGGCCGTCACTTGCATGATTTCCGGTCCTGCTAGCTGTCTTTCGCCCACCTCATTCCAACATAATGGTGTTCTACACTTCCGTCCGTACAACGCTTCGAACGGAGCAGTTCGAATGCTAGCATGGTAACTATTGTTATACGAAAACTCTATCAACGACAGATGAGTTTCCCACGAACCCTTGAAATCAATAACACACGCTCGAAACAAGTCTTCCAATGTTTCAATGGTTCTTTCACTTTGGTCGTCCGTCTGCGGGTGATACGCTGTACTCAACTTGAGTTGCGAACCTAACTCTCGTTGAAGGCTTCTCCAAAACGATGACGTGAAGCGAGCATCCTGATCTGACACAATAGATGATGGTACTCCATGTCTGGACACAATTTCGTCAATATACAATTTAGCCATATTTTCTAACGGGTAAGTTTCTTTAATTGGTAGAAAATGAGCAGATTTCGTGAGTCGATCCACTATCACCCAAATGGCGTTATGTCCCTTGGGTGATCGCGGCAACCCAGTCACAAAATCCATCGCTATCTCATCCCACTTCCACACCGGTATTTCCAACGGTTGTAAATCCCCATACGGCCTTTGATGCTCCGCTTTCACCTTCAAACACGTGAGACACCGCTTCATGAAATAAGCTATGTCTTTCTTTAAGCCCGACCACCAATAACTTTGCTTCAGGTCTCGATACATCTTATTGGTTCCCGGATGTATCAAGTATCGCGACTTATGAGCCTCTTCCAACACCCTCTTTCGAAGGTCTCCCAACTTTGGAATCCACACTCATTTCTCATAACATTTAACTCTGCGACTGTCAGCGGTAAGCGAGTCAATAATTCCAACGATTCTCTCGCTTTTCAAGTTTTCTTCTGATACTGCTTCCTCTTGACACTTCTTGACTTCTTCTAAGAAGCTAGAAGTTGCCTCAACCCGGAACGCCACAACCTTAGATACCGCACCGTGCTCTTTCCGACTCAAGACGTCCGCCACCACATTGGCTTTACCTGGGTGGTAAAGAATCTCACAATCATAATCACTTAGAAACTCCATCCATCTTCATTGCCTCATGTTCAACTCTTTCTGATTGAATAGGTGTTGAAGACTCTTATGATCGATGTAAATTTGACACCTTACCCCATACAAGTAATGTCTCCAAATCTTCAATGCGAAGACTACTGCTTCCAGCTCTAGTTCGTGCGTCGGATAATTATTCTCATGCTCCTTCAACTGTCGAGACGCGTAAGCGATCACCTTCCCATCTTGCATCAGCACACACCCCAGACCTAACTTTGAAGCATCGTTGTAGATCACGAACCCTTCTGTTCCATTGGGTAAAGACAGAATAGGCGCACTACTCAATCTTTCCTTCAGCTTACTGAATGCATCCTCCTGAGCTTCCTTCCATGCAAACTTAACGCACTTCCTCGTTAGGGCCGTTAATGGCATGGCTAACCTCGAGAAGTCCTGAATGAACCTTCGATAGTAGCCCGCTAAGCCAAGGAAACTTCTCACTTCAGACGGTGATTTCGGCACTTCCCACTCTTTGATTGCCTTAATCTTCGCTGGATCCACCTTGATCCCGTCTTCCGACACCACGTGCCCTAAGAAATGCACTTCTCTTTGCCAAAACTCACATTTCGAGAATTTGGCGTATAACTTCTCCCGATTGAGCAACTCCAACACGGATAGCAAATGCGCCTCATGGTCGCTCATGGACTGTGAATAAATTAGTATGTCATCGATGAAGACGATGACACACTTGTTCAAAAATGAACTACACACTCTATTCATCAGATCCATGAAGGCTGCCGGTGCGTTTGTCAACCCAAATGGCATGACTAGAAATTCGAAATGTCCATACCTCGTGCGAAAAGTAGTCTCGGGTACATCCTCCTCCCTCACTTTCAGCTGATGGTAGCCTGAACACATATCTATCTTTGAGAAGTTGCAACTGGTCGAAAAGATAATCAATTCTGGGGAGCAGGTACTTATTCTTGACTGTTACCTTGTTGAGCTCTCGGTAGTCTATACACATTCTCATAGTCCCGTCCTTCTTTTTGACGAACAACACTGGTGCTCCTCACGGTGACGTGCTGGGACGAATAAAACCTTTGTCCAGCAGCTCTTGCAGTTGAGTCATCATCTCCTTCATTTCGGCCGACGCCAAACGATAAGGTGCCCTTGCTATTGGTGCCGCCCCCGGCACCAAATCTATTCGGAACTCCACTTGTCGATCAGGTGGAAAGGTGGTTAAGTCTTCCGGAAACACTTCCGGGTACTCACACACTATCGGAACATACTCCAACTCCTTCTTCTCTTTTTTAGCGTCTACTACATACGCTAAGAACCCCACACACCCTTTCACTAAGCATCGTCTAGCTTTGATCATGGAGATCAAACACGACTTCCTATCTCGACGATCCCCATACACTACAACTTCCTGCTGATCAGGTAAGGTTATACGAATTAACTTCTTATTACAGACAATGTTGGCATCGTTAGACGCCAACCAATCCATCCCTACAATGACGTCAAATTCCCCCATACCCATCGGGTATAACCGTAATGGGAAAACATGACCGTCAATGTCTATACTACACCCTTCATATACTTCTCCCACTAAAGCTCGACTATCATCGGCTACTTCCACTTCAAACCCATGACTAAGCTTCTTGGGCTTCACATGCAGTTTATGCACGAAATTCGGGGACAAAAACGAACGGTTTGCTCCCGAATCGAACAACACTTTAGCAAAAATCGAGTCTATAGGAAAAGTACCTTCACCACATCGGGTGTCTCCACCGCCTCCTCTGCTGTCATGTTAAATGCCCTAGCCCTTGCCCGAGCTGGCTCCACCTTTTTCTCACGTCACTTATCTCCATATCCTCCAACAGTTCCTTTCTTCAACTGGGGACATTCAGTCCTGATGTGATCATGAGACCCACACTGGTAACAAGATCTTGGCCCACGGCAGTCCCGAGCCATATGTCCAGTCTTCCCACATTTGAAACACCCTTCTTGCTTCAATATACACTCCCCCTTATGAATTCGGTTACACTTGTTGCATGTCCTATTTTCAAACTTTGAAGCAACTCGCTGGTCAGGCTTTGCTGATTTAAACGTCTTGGAATCACAAGTAGACCCCTCCCACTTTCGTTTGTCACCACTTCTCTCGATAGTCTGACGGTTCTTTTCCTTCTCTCTCATCTCGGCGGCATTCACCGCCGCTTGAAACGTAGCAGGTTCCTGTTCGAAACGAATTCTCTAATATTGCTTCTCAATCCAAATATGAAACGCTCCACACGCCTTTCTTCATTAGGCACATAAACCTCTGCAAAATGGGATTTTTCAATGAATTTTGTCGTATACTCTCGAACTGTCATATCCCTCTGTTCCAAGCTCAAAAATTCTTCCTCTAACTTTTTGACCGCTGCTAGAGGGCATAAATAAGCTTTAAATCTTCTCACAAACCCATCCCAAGACATCTCTCTAGCCACCGCCGAGCCCTGACCCCCTGCTTCGACATCCCACCACATAACAACTTCATCTTTCAGCATAGCCAACGCATACACAACCTTATCCCCTTCAGAACACTTGCTGGTATCAAATGCCAGTTCCATTCCCTTTATCCATTTTAGGGCCAACACTGGATCACATTCCCCCTTGTAGGTAGGAGGTTTGCAGGCAGCAAACTCCTTGAAGCTACATCCTTTCTCAACGGTTGCTTTAGTCATCACCACAGGAATCGACTGCGAATGGCTTCCCACTACAGTCGCTGGTGAGTCCGAAGTCTCAGTAACCACCCTATCCTCACTCTTTTCCTAGCTTGGCGACGCCTCATTAGTTCGTTGGGCCAACAATGCATTCAAAGTTTCCTGCAGTTTACCAATTTCAGCTGCAAAGGTTTCTTACGTAACAAAACCCTGAGTTCGTCCTCCACCACAGTTCCTTGCCTGCCTCCGTCCCCTCACCGAAGCTGAACTCTCTTGAAGAGAGGTTTCTTGCTCAGATCTTGTTGGTCCCAAATAGCAGTAAGTAAATAAGAAAAGTATTGTAGAAGGGGGGGTTAATACAATACACACAGTTTTTCACTTAATTTAATTCTTATTGATTTGAAATCAAGAATTACACTTAGAAAACTTTTGATTGTTGTGGAAGAGAACAGATGAATCTGCTCAAACAATCTAACACTAAGAGAAATGAAGAACAATTGTAAAACACTTAGAAAACAATAAGAACTTCGTAGAGAGGAGAAAGCCAGGCACTTAGAGAACTTGAAGGTTGTAGAACTAATGATCTTTCATGTTGAACCATCCTCCATATTTATAGTGCCTCATGCATTAAATGCATGGGAAACCTGTTGAGCAAAGGATGGACACAGGTCTTCAGCAAGGTACAGAAGGTACCATTTGTCTTGAGGTGTTTTGGATTGAAGTGTTGACCTGCAGAGGATGGTGGAGACCTTTCCTTAAAAGAGTGTAAAATACAAAACATACTTTTTCTGATCTTCGAATGAGGTCCACGTCAATGCAAGATATCACAAATATACTTTGTTAGAAAAGTAAAATGTGTTTGAGAAATCTTCAGGCCTTGAAGATTAAGAAGTCTTCGGCTCCTGAAGACTGAGAGGTCTTCGGCTCCTGAAGACTTGAGATCGGCACCATCCTGGCCAATGGTGTTGATCAAGTAGGCATACCTGGCTTTAAGCTGAGGAGTCTATCTTCAATCTGCTTTGAGAGATATACTCCTTCTTTGTCTTCTTCGGTTGATCTTTGACTTTACTGAACATTTGTATAGAAACCAAGCTGCTAAAAGAACCTCAAAATATTCTAAGTATGATGATATAAAATGGAAGATCGGGAGGTCATCTTCAAATCTTCAGATGACCCAACAGATCTCACCTCTACACTTCTAGCTTTACGAATAACGCGAGTTGCCTTTCCCCCTCGAGTCCCCGCAGCTGGTTCATTCACTTGAGTGGTCGCTTTCCTAGTCGTCTTCCCCTTAGGTCGACCACGACCCTTTCCTCAGTGGCAGGCGACAACAGCGGTTTGTTCTTCCATGATGACTTCATTAATGGGTTCGACCACAGAAATGGGTGCCGACCTACTCCTTGTTACTCGCTCAGACATGATTCTGGTAAGAAGAAACACACGACATTCAATTCAACACACTATACACAATACGACAAGTTAAGCACACACACGTACCTGTAAATTTGTAATTACACTAGCCAAATGTAATTCCAAATTTACCTTATATGCTAGTCCTCACTACCCTGTTGTTGTCTCCCTACGGCAGTCCTACATCTTAGTTGTGTCTCTACACTCCTAGTTTAAGTCTAGGCCCGTTTGGTTACCTAGATCCCTTAAACTATGGATCTGATACCAACTATAACAACCCATTCAACAACAGCAATATAACAATTAAATCTTAATAATAATTCATGCCAAAGTGGCCCCAAGCGTACAATTTAATTTCAAAGTTTGCAACGACAACCTATACACAACTGAGATAAAGTAAAAACTAAACTAGGATGACGGTCTTCTACGCACTCCCACTACACCTTCTCTTTACCTTTACTAGCTCTATCTGGTTCACGCCTTCCTGCAAAGATTTTTAAAATTTGAAATAGCGAGGGTTAGACCGAAGGTCTAGTGAGTCCCCTCTAACGGTTAAGCAACAACATAAAATTTTTCAAACTTTAAATCAACAAGTTTATAAATATGTAACACCCGTAAATTGGATATTACCTCTAAGTAATAATTTGGGAGTCGTTGGGCTAGTAGAACGAAAAGGTGCCAAGGAATCAATTGAGATTTACTATGGAATCATCGAGGATCGAACCAGACGAGAATACGCGAGGAAACGGAGCTTTTTGGGCTGCCGCGAGTTGTGGCGCGACTTGTGGTCGCAGCACAAGTCGCGTAACTCACTGGATGTGGGAAACGGGCGACTTATGCCGCGACTTAGGGTCGCGGCATAACTCGCGAAATGCCCTGGTTGAGCTAAAAGTCCAATTTTCAGCCATTTTCCTCATTTCTCTCAAAACCCAAACCCTAAATCCTCTCCCCTTTTCTCTCCCAAACCCTAAAATCGAACCCTTATGTATTTTGAAGGTTTTCCCCCTTGAATCACATGATCCTTTACCATCTAACTAGTTGGAATCTTGAACCACAAAACTTCCATCTTCATCTTCCCCATCAAGTTCAAAGTGTGGAATCTCGGGTTGAAGAGTTGGATTGGGTGTCCTCGGAAGGTCTCGTCATCTCTAGTGGTAAGCCTTCTTGAAATAATGTTATAAATGCTCCGTTGATGGTTTCTTAGTGTTTGGTATTTCAAATCTCGGACTTTATAGTTTTGGGAGAAACTAGGGTTTGGATCTCGTTGGGGATTTTGGTGTATTATGTTTGGGGAATGTTTCTATATGGTTGAATGTGGTTATTTACGGTTGAAGTTGTGTGGATCTAGGTTTTTGGAGGATTTCGGCTTGAGGATTCAAGTGGTCTTCAAGAGAGCTCGTTGGGTGAAATCTAGATTTAGCCTAAATCTAGCAAGGTGAGTTCAAGTTGATTTGTGAAAACGGTGTACATGCCAAAATAGTTGTTTTAAAGTATTTTACATCTTACATGAAATTGTTAACTGCTGATCAGTTTGGTTATTTTGAAAGTGTTTAACTTTATAAACTTGTATAGCACACATTCTTGTGATTTTTGGGCATTTTGATAAATGAGTCATAAATGGGTGTGTTTGGTAACTTATTGCATACATGAGATTATTTGGTTAAAAGACATTTTAGTGTTGTTTGGGGTAAAAGGTTCAATTTTGTGTTATGGAACGTTTTGAAAGGATAAGGAGCCTAAATCTGTTTGGAAAACCTTTTGACCCAACTTAAACTGTGTTGGAGCCCATTCGAGTATTTTGGAGCATGTGATTTCATGGTATGGGTTGAGTGAGTTTATTACTTGCAAAACGTAATCTTTGGTAAAAAGAGGTTTTGAGCATTTTGGCTCGATGTCATTTTAAAGGAGTTTTGAGGACACTTGTCCGGTTTTATATGGCTCAATGTAGAGTCCGATTATGACGTACGTACTAATGCGTTGTGTTGCGTATTGAGTTTGGTTACGGGCTCGGGTGCTTTGGTCATTCGTGTGTAGTCCGGTAACGTTAGACAGTGTGTAATGGATCCATAGGCACGTGAGTCAGTCTGTTTTGGGATGGTCAATTGGGTATTGCGGGGTTGAACTTCGATACCCATGTTTTATGACCGGAAACTTTACAAGTGATCGCTAGGAGGGTTGAGTCGGCTAGTGCTACCGGAGTAGTAGGCGCTAGGACCTCCGCCGCTTGAAGTAATGCCTGGGAGGTAGTCTTTAAGTGTGCCGGGCCATCGGGATGGAGTTCTTCGGAATGATCCATCAAGGTCAACTGACTTGGGATGACACTTGTAAAGAAGTCGTGGGGACACCGGGCTGGGATGTCGGGAGGTGTCATGCGATTAACGTTGTTTGGGTGGTATACTTTTGTGTTCCCTCCACCCTCAACGGATACGGGTTTCCACCGTTGTTGGCTATCAGTATGTTAAATATAAGAACGTCTTATTTTATTGTCATTGACTCCTTACGGTCGCGTGAGTATTGGACCAAGTGTCCATGTTTTTGGACGTACGGTATATGTTGTTGGGTCATCTAAGATTTAAAGATAACCTCTCCTTAGTCTTTATTGATGATTGAACCTTGTATTTTGATTTATGGTTCTTTGTAATAGTTTAGTTAGTTTAACTGATCGGTGAGTCGAAGATAAACCGAATTCAACATGAAGGAAGTCTACAATGCGGATTGAGATGGACTTCAAAATTGAACTAAGCCTAGTCTGCCGATTTCAATTCGGCAGATCATACCCTTGCCGATTTCTAAATCGGCAATACTTATCCTTGCCGATTTGTTGTTCGGCATTCATTCTCTTTTGTGCCGAACTACTCTTTCGGCACATACCTCAATTACCGAATTCCTTTTTCGGTAATCTTACTCTTACAGATTGCTTCTTTATCTTGTAAGAGCATTTATGTTAAATCCTCATGATTTGACATACTTCCTCATTTCCAATGTTCTTCTGACAATGGGAATGGAAGCTTCTTTCTTCCTTGAGAAGATATACATTTAGTCTTAACTTGATTGAGACGTATACTTTCTATTTGATTTCAAAAAGATTGTCTCTTGTATATTTTATAATAGATATTGTACTTTCATAGCACAAAAGTTAGCTTTTGTGTTATGACTTGTCACATCAAATATCTTATAATTTATTGACAATATCTCAACCACCCTTGCCTTAACTCCTACTTGTCCTTTGCACTCATTACATTGGATAGTATTTAAATGATGGAAGTAGCACCTTGCTACTTACGCTTTCAGCTCAAGTTTTGGCATTCACAAGATTTCAAGCAGGTTGATAGTTGTCTTTTATCTCTTTAAGGTTTAAGTCTTTGTGTTCTTAATATCTTCTAAGTGTTAGATTGTTTAGAGTAGCTCTTAACTATTCTTATTCCACAACAATCGTTATTTTCTCTTTGTGTAATTCTTGATATTCATTATCAATAAAAGAATTAAAATTAAGTAATTTTGTGTTATTGTATTCAACCCCCCCCCCTTCTACAATACTTGTTTACTTCTTTGGGACTAACAAGTGCTATCAGAGCGGTTGGTTTAATCTAATAAACCAGATCTGTAATGGCTTCTCCTTCTATAAAACGTGAGTCTTCTTCTCAAAATTCTTTTTACTCTGACAATGGATCTACTGTTAAACCTCCTAAGTTCAACTCGAACAACTTCTCCTTATGGAAAAGTAGGATGATGCTCTTCCTTGAAGGAGCTGACAGTCGATATCTTACCATTCTTAGTGAAGGTCCTCTTATCCCAAAAGTCTGGGATAGATTTGTCAAAACTCCTAAGGATAAAGAAAAGAAAAAGGACAATCTTTTTCAAGTTTCCGATGGCTCGTCAGAGGAGGAAAGAACTTCTGCCACTGGTCGATATGCCTTGAAAACGACCAAAGAATACAATGATGAAGATAGGCGCATTATTGGACTTGATTCCAAAGTGCGAACCATCATTGCTCAATCACTTCCTGATGAAGTGTACCAATCCCTTGTCAGTCTTAAAACGGCAAAAGAAATGTGGTCAACTCTATGTGTTTTGTACGAAGGTACAAATGAAGTAAAGAAATCTAAAAAGATCTCTCTTGTTCGTAGATACGAATTTTTCTCTCATGAAAAAGGAGAATCTCTTCCCTCCTATTACAACCGTTTTAACAGTCTTTTAAATGAGTTAAAACTTGTTGGAAAACTTTATGACAACGAGGAAATCATATGCAAATTCATGGATGGTCTTCCAGATTTCTGGAATACCCTTTCCACTTGCATTAAGACCTCCAGGGACTTGGAAAGCCTTCCTCTCACTTCTCTCTATGGTATGTTTCTTAATCACGAACAAACCCACCTTCAAAGGAAAACCATCTATAAAGAAATAAGAGCCCCCTCTATGGCCCTTATTAGTGATGGCTCCAAGAAATCTGTGTGTGTTCCTCGTATAACCTATCCTTCTGATGATTCAGATAGAGAAAGTCATGAAAATCTGAATCACTCCTCGGAAGCTTATCTAAGTGAAGCTGATGATGAAGGAGAAGATCCATCTGTCAATCATTTGACAGAAGAGATGGGTATGCTTGCAAATTTCTCTAAGTTCCGAAAGAACTCTTATAATAAATTTCAAAGCAACAAAATTTTTTCTTCTTCTAGAAACTCCTTGAACAAATCCAAGGAGGATTGCTATGCATGTGGTAAGAAAGGCCATTTTGCATCTGAGTGTAGAATCAATCCTTCTAGGATTACTAAATCTAATTCTTCTAACTCTTCTAAAAGAAGAAATCTTCGATCTAATTCTACAGGTAGATCGCATCCCAGAAAACCTTCTCCGTCTTCTTCATTCAAAGAGCTTTCCGACAAAGCCGACAAATACAGAGCCAAATATAAAAGAGAGAAAGAAAGAAATTTCAACTCTCAACAAAAAGGCAAAGGCTTGATGGCAGAAACTCTAGACTGGGCAGACGAACCCACTTCCGATAGTGAGAAAGAAGTTTCGAGTAAATGTCTTATGGCCAAACTCGATGAAGAACCTAAAGACTCCTGCTCTAGGATGGACTTCACTGCTGAGTGCTCTTCCTCTTCTTCTCAGGTACATCCCTTCCTCTCTCTCACTAATGAAGAAAAGATTGAGGCTTTTGACTCTCTAACTGTACTTTTTCACAATGAAAAGGATGCAAAGAAAAGAGCAAATGCTCAAGTCAAGTCTCTCTCCTCTCAACTTCATGATTCTCTATCCCAACTAGAACAGTTTAACAAACTAAAAGCTAAGTTAGATGACTTAAAGACTATAAACTATGTGCTTGCCAAGGAAAAGAACAAGCTTCTAAAGAAGCTTCAGAATGAACAAGAAACCCTAAACAAATGGAACACCTCCTCCAAAAATCTTGAGAAAAATTTTCAAGATCAAGTTGTTGGTGAAACTTATGGTCTAAGGTACTGGAAAGAGAATGCTGTGTGTACTCCCTCTAAAAACATATCTTCTCCTACTCATGATATTCCTCTACCTTCTAAACTACCTTCTTATTCTACTGACTGGGATGATTCTATGTCGGAAGATTCTAATTCACTATATTCCATGGATCTTCGTGATTCAATAAAGATTGGCTACTTTGTGTCGGCTAAATCTTCCAAGCCTTCTCTAACAGAGGATCAAGACTCCAATGAGTTGGTCAAACCTGTAAATGATCTTCTTATGTCGTTAAATCTAAACGACGATTCTTCTTCTTCCTCTTCTTCTCATTCTTTGAAAAAGGCTCCTCTCATCTCTAAAGGAAAATCCGTTGTCATTAATACTCCTAACAAAAGAAAGATTACACCTTCTTCAAAAGGTAAATCTCCCATGAACACAACGGACTTCATCCCTAGAGCCCTAAAAATAAAGAAGTCCAAAGGAATTTCAAACATTTCTTCTTCTTCTGTTTATAAAGGAATCCTTGGACCGGCTCCCCATAACCCTCACGTTCCGTACAGCTATCCTATTCCCTCTCACCTTTCCAAACCTCCTAAATCTAAACCTCAAGGAAAGGTAAAAGATGCTTCTCTTGAACCAACGAAGAAATTTATTTACCGAAAGTGTTACAACTGCGGTGATACATTTCACTTGGCCAAAGACTGTCCAAAGGACCGTATCGAAAGATATCGTCAGACCAATTCTTCTTCTTCCTCTTCTAACCCTAAAGGACCCACCTCAAAACGGGTTTCAAAAGACTAATTTGTTCTTGTCTGCAGGTCTATGGGCATCATCAAACATGGTATCTTGATAGCGGATGCTCACGACATATGACTGGGAACAAATCTCTTCTTCTAAACTTTGTGAAAGAAAAGGGACCAACTATAACTTTTGGTGATAACTCTCGCGGTTCCACTAAAGGTTATGGAACTCTTTCTAACGGTTCCATTACTTTTAACAAAGTTGCCTATGTGGAGGGACTGATGCATAATCTTTTAAGCATTAGTCAACTATGTGATTTAGGTTACTATGTGATTTTCAGAGAAATTGATTGTCTCATCACTGATAAACGGTTTCACACTGTCCTATCTGGATTTAGAAAGGACAATGTGTACGTCATCAATATGAATGACAAGTCAACTGAAGATGAAAGCATCTGTTTCATTTCTGAAGACTCTGAAAAGAAGAATTGGCTCTGGCATAAACGTCTTTCTCATCTCAACTTTAAGACGTTAAATGCTCTCTCCAACAAAGAGCTTGTTGTCGGCTTGGCGAAAACTTCTTTCTCAAAAGAGAAGCTTTGTGCAGCTTGTGAGAAAGGCAAACTGACAAAATCTTCTTTCAAATCAAAACAGTGTTTCTCTATTTCTACCCCTCTACAGATGCTGCATATGGATCTATGTGGGCCTGTCAGCACACCCAGCCTAGGTGGAAAAAGGTACATTCTTGTAATTATCGATGAATACACACGTTATACTTGGGTATTCTTTCTCAGATACAAAAGCGATACATCCGAAGAAATCATCAACTTCATCAAGAAATCTGAAGTTCTCAACGGTCAACTAGTCAGATCTATCAGAAGTGACAACGGGACCGAATTCAGAAATGCTACCTTGGATACCTTTCTCTGTGACAAAGGTATTTCTCAAAACTTTGCAGCAGTAAGATCTCCACAACAAAATGGTGTTGTGGAAAGGAAGAATCGTACGCTATGTGAAGCTGCAAGATCCATGCTAAGTGAATCAAATCTTCCAACCTATTTTTGGGCTGAGGCTGTCAATACAGCGTGTTTCACTCAAAATCGATCTATCATTGTGAAAAGACACAACAAGACTTCCTATGAAGTCTTCTATGGCCGAAAACCAAACATTGGTTTTCTTCATGTTTTCGGCTGCTTGTGCTTTATCTTGAATGATCGAGAGCATCTTGGGAAATTTGATCCCAAGGCTGATGAAGGTATATTTGTGGGTTATTCTCTCTCCTCTAAAGCCTACAGAGTATATAATCTAAGAAGAAAATGTATTGATGAGTCAATACATGTGAAGTTTGATGATCACAAGACGTCCTCACTATCTTGTGATGATACTGAACTTCATGAATGGATTATTTCCTGTGTTGGAGACAAATATCCAAATACTCTAACTTCAGGACCTCCTTTTGTACCATTCTCGGTGTCTTCTTCTTCCTTACATCATGGTTCGGCAGCTCCCTCTCCTACTACCGAACCCATTGCTCCTACCGAACCCACATCTCCCACTGAACCTACCTTACATTCTTCACCCATTCATCACACGCATCCTATACCCACCGATCCTTCACCGAGAAACACATTTCCTGCACCTCTTCCCCCAGCTATAAAATGGACCAAAGATCATCTGATAAATCAAATTATCGGAGATCAGCAAGCAGGTGTCCAAACTAGAAGAGGTGTTGGAAACATCTGTCTCTATGTGAATTTTCTATCTGTTATCGAACCCAAGAAAATTGAAGAAGCTCTAGCAGATTCTTGTTGGGTCACTGCCATGCAAGAAGAGTTGTCTCAATTTGAGAGAAACAAAGTCTGGAGACTTGTGCCACGACCTTTCGGTAAAACCATTATAGGTACTAAGTGGGTTTTCCGAAACAAAATGGACGAAGTCGGTACTGTAATCCGGAATAAAGCCAGGCTTGTTGCTCAAGGATATAGGCAGGAGGAAGGTATTGATTATGATGAAACCTTTGCTCCTGTTGTTAGACTTGAAGCAATAAGAATCTTTCTTGCACATGCTGCTCACAAAAACTTCCGGGTCTTTCAAATGGATGTTAAGAGTGCATTTCTCAATGGAGAACTTGCTGAAGAAGTCTATGTGAAACAACCACTTGGCTTTGAAGATCCAGCTCATCCTTACCATGTGTTCAGACTTGACAAAGCTCTCTATGGTCTGAAACAAGCTCCTCGTGCTTGGTATGACACCTTGTCTGAATTTCTTCTATCCAACCAATATACCAGAGGTAAAATTGATAATACTCTTTTTCTCAAGAAAACAAAAGGTAATATCATTCTTGTTCAAATCTATGTGGATGATATCATTTTCGGTGCCACTGATGAAAATCTTTGTCAGGAGTTCGCCTCTCTCATGAAAAGTAAATATGAGATGAGCATGATGGGTGAACTTACTTTCTTTCTCGGTCTTCAAATTAAACAATCCTCTGAAGGTATTTTCATTTGTCAGAATAAATATATTCGTGATCTTTTGAAAAAGTTTGATTTTGAAAATTGTTCTTCCATGAAAACTTCAATGGCACCGCCTCTAAAGATTCATGCAGATTCTACCGGCAAGTCGGTGGATATCATGAATTATAGAGGAATGATAGGGTATCTTCTTTATCTTACTGCTAGTAGACCTGACATCATGTATGCTACGTGTCTGTGTGCACGTTATCAAGCCAATCCTAAGGAATCTCACTTGGCGCCTGTAAAACGTATTTTTCGGTACCTAAAAGGTACCATGAATCTGGGTCTTTGGTATCCCAAGGACTCAGGTTTTGATCTAATTGGCTATTCAGATTCTGACTTTGCAGGGTCTAAGGTTGACAGAAAAAGTACAACTGGCAGCTGTCAATTACTAGGTGGAAACTTAGTCAGGTGGTCCAGTAAGAAGCAAAATTCGGTATCCATCTCCACTGTCGAAGCCGAATATGTTGCAGCTGGAAGTTGTTGTGCTCAAATCTTGTGGATGAAGAACCAACTACAAGATTATGACAAAGTTTATTCTCATGTACCGATTCTATGTGACAATTCTAGTGCCATAGCCATTGCCAACAATCCAGTGCTGCATTCCAGATCTAAACATATTGATATTCTATATCACTTCATAAGAGATCATATCTCTAAATGTGATATTGAACTTCACTTCATTCCTACAGATCTTCAACTTGCAGACCTCTTTTCAAAACCACTGGATGAGGCACGATTCAATTTCCTTGTGGGATCCTTAGGTATGTTAAATTTATGTTAAAAAAAATTCCAATAATTGACGGTACCTCCTTATATACATCGCTATCATTCTATACCGAACCCATTTTCGGTATCTTTCTTTTCTGAAATATCTTCCAACTTCGGTATCTCTACATACCGACTTCATTTGTCGAAATATCTTTCCTATTTTGGTACCTTGCTATTTCGGTACCTTGCTACTTCGGTACCTCTCACCTTCGGTACCTCTCACCTTCGGTACCTCTATATTTCGGTAACTCTTTCCACCGAAATTATCATTACCAAAGTATTTTCGACATTCGGTATCCCTTCCTACCGAAGTATCTCTCATATTTCGGTATCTTGTATGATGTGTCATCCTTATCCACATCACACATACCGAATCAATTCGGCACCTTTTCATTATCCAATGCTTTAACGCCACGTGTCACTTCAGTGTTAGTGCGTCAGATGATGGGACGTCCATGACCTGACACCATGCCGTTTTTCGACTCTTGCACTTTTCAATGACGCACGTATGCGTAGCACCATCATTACCTTTAAACGTTTTGAATTCCGTCCGTTCCCTCTTCTTTTTCAAACCTATAAGTACTTCTTTTCTTTTCCGTCTTATTCTTTACCTGTTTTTCTCATCTTCTTCATCAAAGAATCCCTAAACCTGCAACTCTTTTCTTCTTCAATGGCTTCCTCCAAATCGACAAAGGCTTCCAAGGATACTTCTCTCACTCAAGAGTCTCTCATCTTTCATTCATGCAACCAAGTTGCTCGTCTCTCGGCGGATGCTGATCACCCAGAGTTCAACCAAGTATCCATTTTTCTCCAACGATCTCCAATCTGCCATGCTCTCACTGCCGACACCAAGATGAGCAAAATGCTCCTTGGTAACTTTTGGTTAACCTGTAAGTATGACTCTACTACTCATCAGGTGTCTGCTTCCGTTCTATCCTCTGAAGAGCACCCCGATCTCTCTTTTGGGGTGGATGATATTCGCTCAGTTCTCCAAATCCCAGAGTTTAATGTGTATGCTCCATTTCCTACTCATCATGAGCATGATGAGGTCGTTGCCGCTCTCCAATATGTGCACGAAGGAAAGTCTAAGGGTTCCGGCACTCTCCTACGAAAGAATATGGGTGCACTATGGAACTACTTCTTTTCTCACCTCCTTTATTGTCTTTCCCACAAAACTTCGGGGTGGGATCAATCTCCGGCAGCCATTACTCGTCTGGCTCATGCTCTCATTTTTATGAGGCGGATAGACTTTGCTTAGGTATTCTTCAACTCCTTGATCACCGCCATCTCTCCTCCTAGGAATCACACGCTTCATCTCCCTCATCATCAACCACAAGCTTTCTGCACAACTACGTGCCGATGCTGCTCTCCCCGAGCCGATGATCAAGTTTGACTTGCCAATTTCTCAAATTAGCAAGCAAACTATTTTCAAACCAGTGAAGCCTACCGACTCTCCGCTCACCTCAGGTATGCTTTCTTTCATCTCTTCTCCCAATCCGATTTGGGGAACGCTTGCCGAAGGTGAATCCGAAAGGCCTTCATCTTCTCCCAAGCCATCCAAATCGGTGGTCCCTTCTCCCCCAAAACCTTCCCGAGCTAAGTCAGTGGCTATTAAAAAGAAAAAGGCCACCGACAACGTCGCACTTTCTCTTATGACTCTGCCACCAACAAATCCTTTGGTGGCTACCCCAGTCATAACCCCTTCTATTTCTGTTAAGCGACGGAGCTCCAAATCCCCTCCTAAGTCTCGTTCAAAGAGACTTAGGAAACCTTCGGCCGAAACTCACATTCCATCTACCGATTCTCAACAATCGGCAGATGTTGAACTTTCCCTCCAGGGCCACGGGGATCTGCTAAACCCACTCCCACCTCCTCCAAACCTTCTCCACAAGATTTGGATGTAGAAAAAAAGTCCCCAAATATTCCTTCTCCTCCTTCTTTTTGTGTGGAGGTTGAAGATGAGTTGGTCTTCTCTCCGGACCGACATTCTGCTTCCTCACAACACAGCCCATCACCCGGGGTCAATCCCGTTGATTTTGCACAAACTGGGGTTTCATCCCAGGATATGTACCGAAGGATTTTCTCTCCCACTTCCTCACCGACGAAGAATTCCCCTTCTCCTAAACCATCGCCGAAGAGGTCCCCTTCTCCTAAACGTTCACCAAAGAGATCTCCCTCACCGAAACCTTCCCCTGCAAAAACGGTTGGGCCTTCTACCCAAGTACCGATCATAATAGCTGTCGAGTTCCTTGTCGACATTGTTGACTCCAATCGGCAGGTACGAATGCTCGGTACCCAGTTCGAACAGCTTCGCAAGTCTTTGCGTGAATCGGCGCTCCTCGATTCTCTGAACGCCAACAACATCTCTTTGGAAGAACTTCTGAAGCTCGTCAAGGAGCAAAATTCTGAGGATGTCGATCTTAATCGCGACATCTTTCAGTGTTTGGATGTCATGCATAAGCAGATTGACGATCTTCGTACTCCTCTATCAGCAGCTATGGAATCTATTCTCAAGGAGGTGGTCAGACTTAATGATCAAAATACCTCCTTGACATTATCGGTGGCTGCTCTCAAGGCCGCCTCGGATGCTCGGGATCAAGATCTTATCCGTCTACGGCAGCAGACTTCGGCTCAGGAGTCTATTAATTCTGAAATTCTCAGTGCCTTGCAGAATTTAAATAGGCGTCTTGACTCTCTGCCTGCCAATATGGCTCAATATTGTGCTCAGTCTCTTGACATTGATATCACTGAGTCTGCATTCACTCCTGACGATCGCAAGGTTTTGGAGCGTATTGATCGCCGAGTAGGCCGTGTGTCGGCTACATCTGGCGTTTCTTCCCCGGCTCGTACTGAGGAGGAGAAACAGGCTGAGGGGGAGCAACTCCGTTCTCAGGTTCATATCAGTACGAGTCAGGAAAAACCCTCTGATGATGCCGAAACTACTTCTACTGAACCTTCTGCTACCAAAGAGAAGGGAACCGATCACCCTAAGGTGGTCGAAGAGCCTGAGGGGGAGAAAATGCCCAAAAAGGATAAGGGCAAAGCTATTATGTCACCAGATGAAGTAGTTGCTGAAGAAAAGCGTCGTAAAGATGCTTTATTAAAGAAAGTTGCGGATGGTGCTGGTCTTCATCTTCCTCCTCCAAAGACTTCCTCTCCTGATCTAGGCTTATCCGAAGAGGAACTGAAAGCTGCAAAGCTTGCCCAGATTGCTCGTGACAGAGATGCCGAGCTAGCGTTGGAGATTGCTGCCGAAGAAGATCCTACCGACACAATCAAAACTCAAATGAGTGCTCTAGAGGATTCAAAGAAGAAAAATGAGGAAATAAAGTTGATGTGTATCGATTGGTATCGCAAAACTCTCAATAAACGTCGAATCTCTGCCAAAATCACTGATTTCAAAATAATCAAACCGTATGCAAACTGCAATGTTATTCGGCTAAAGATTATCAGGGATGATGCTTCATTGTCTATGGACCGACTGGACTCTCTGGTTCGGTTCGGAGTATCAGAATGGGTAGAAATTGGTATCTACTTGTTAAAAAGCCAAAGCTCTGCAAAAGCTGAGGTTGATAAATACATTGCAGATCTTCAAACCAAGTTCAGAACCTACCGAAAAAGATACAACATTGTACATACTCTTGCCGAAGAAGAGATTATCAACAATCTAATGTCTGGTCGTCCTCATCCCAAATCGAAGTCGAAATCCAAAAAGGAAGACGTATTTGCCCAAATAACTAGAGAAGGAAAGGTCCCGGATACTTCAAATCTTGATCTATCATTACCAATTCCGGTTCCTCATCCTTCAACCACTGTGATTTCTGAGCCGACTCATGGTATCTTCTTCAACAACGCGCTTGGGCAGATCTCCTTCTTCAGATCAAGCCAAATCCCTATTGCCGGCACAACCTTTCTCCACGGGATTATTCAAATAATTCAAATATCGGCTAGGGATCTCTATGTGGCTACTACTGACAAACTAAAGAAGAGGGATGCTGAACCGCATTTTTCTTTTGAATAAACTCGGTGTAGTTTTATGTTTATGTTTATTTTGTTTTCCTATGTATTGTAATCTTCTTAAAAAAAGATTAATACATTGAGTTTTTAGTACTTATCGTAAATAGTTTGTACAAATCTTTATTTCATTCTTTTATACTTGTAAATGTCGGATACTATAAAAAATCCAAAAATAAACAAAAAGAATGGTCTATGTGACAAAGAACCCAAAAGAGTATGAAAAAGGTTCAAAATGCATTATTCATTAACTTCTAAGTTATATGAGATGTTATCATCAAATAGGGGGAGATTGTTGGGTCATCTAAGATTTAAAGATAACCTCTCCTTAGTCTTTATTGATGATTGAACCTTGTATTTTGATTTATGGTTCTTTGTAATAGCTTAGTTAGTTTAACAGATCGGTGAGTCGAAGATAAACCGAATTCAACATGAAGTAAGTCTACAATGCGGATTGAGATGGACTTCAAAAGTGAACTAAGCCTAGTCTGCCGATTTCAATTCGGCAGATCATACCCTTGCCGATTTATAAATCGGCAATTCTTATCCTTGCCGATTTGTTGTTCGGCATTCATTCTCTTTTGTGCCGAACTACTCTTTCAGCACATACCTCAGTTACCGAATTCCTCTTTTGGTAATCATACTCTTACAGATTGTTTCTTTATCTTGAAAGAGCATTTATGATAAATCCTCATGATTTGACATACTTCCTCATTTTCAATGTTCTTCTAACAATGGGAATGGAAGCTTCTTTCTTCCTTGAGAAGATATACATTTAGTCTTAACTTGATTGAGACGTATACTTTCTGTTTGATTTCAAAAAGATTGTCTCTTGTATATTTTATAATAGATATTGTACTTTCATAGCACAAAAGTTAGCTTTTGTGTTATGACTTGTCACATCAAATATCTTATAATTTATTGACAATATCTCAACCACCCTTGCCTTAACTCCTACTTGTCCTTTGCACTCATTACATTGGATAGTATTTAAAGGATGGAAGTAGCACCTTGCTACTTACGCTTTCAGCTCAAGTTTTGGCATTCACAAGATTTCAAGCAGGTTGATAGTTGTCTTTTATCTCTTTAAGGTTTAAGTCTTTGTGTTCTTAATATCTTCTAAGTGTTAGATTGTTTAGAGTAGTTCCTAACTATTCTTATTCCGCAACAATCGTTATTTTCTCTTTGTGTAATTCTTGATATTCATTATCAATAAAAGAATTAAAATTAAGTAATTTTGTGTTATTGTATTCACCCCCCCCCTTCTACAATACTTGTTTACTTCTTTGGGACTAACATATGTGGTTTTGATAGCGATTTATGGGTCGAGCACTTTGTCCCGCCTGCGTTTTGGGTACTTTGGGTTATAAATGGTTATTCATGTTTTTACCAAATAAGTGTCGAACTATGACCCCGTTTGGGTGAGTTATGTGTTGCACCATTTTATAAGAAACGTGTGTTTTGGGAGCATTATCTTTAAAAGTGTATATTATGGGAAAATGTGTCGTTTCCATTATGAAGTATAATATTTCGAAGGATCTTGATTTAAACTGATTTCCTTTCTTTTAAAGATATATTCGTTCATGTTAACACTCTTGAGCTCACTAGGCGTTAAGCCTAACCTTTTTATTTGTCGGCATGTGCATCAGGTTCCTAGCGGGGGGTTCAGTTCTAGCGGTGCTATGAAGAGTTGAGCCTTAGCCTTACAAAAGTAAGTAATTGGTGAAGTCTTCCGCGAGTTGGAGATAGTGACATGGTTTGGGTTTTAGTAGCACCTGTCCTTAATGTTTACTGTATGTATAGATTGAAGGTGTGTATTGTAGCTAAATCTGAATTCGTGGTAGTAGATGATTCATTTATTGATGTATTTAGAAAATTTTAAATAAGTTGATATTTCAATATTTGAGGGTGTTACAAGTTGGTATCAGAGCTTTAAGTTTGAGAGAATTAGTTATTGATTGTAGGATGCCTAGACTCAAACTAGCGTTTTTATAAGCGATTGTAAGTGAGGTTGCACATTAGGAACCTTAAGATAAGATATTATGGAGTTGATCGAGTCACTAGAAACGGGAAACTTGTCGAGGGTCGCAAGGATGAGCATGTGCGGTACGTTCATAATGGCACCTGGCCAGTGTTATGGTGAACCTACATACTACATGTGTATACTTGAACTACCTTGGTATGCTTACCGTTGGGGTAGTGAGAAGGTTTCTAAGTGAGTAATCTAAGGAAACGTTGATGTCTATAGCAATGTCACATTGAAGTGATAGTTAAGTGGGTTGAATGCATTAAGTTGATCGTCTTGAGTAAGAATAATTGGTTGGAGTAGAACCTTGAGCTTATGGAATTGACGTCATACGAGGAGAAATTGTAAGGTGAATGTAGATCCCAGTGCAGTGCAATCACAAGTAATTATAAATAATGATGAACAGATTATAGGCCACAACAACTAGTCATATGATTAATATAACTTCAAAGGATTAAGGTTTACAGAGAGAATTTCTGATTAGGGTATGCAAACCTAATGACTAGTAAACTGGATAATGAATTTCTTCAACTAACAAATGAAATAGAATTAACTTTAAATACGTAGGCTCGCAGACCTAATGGGCTTATGGGCTTTAAGGCCCAACAAGCTTACAACTATAATAACTTGTCATAATCTATCCTGAACTTCTATTTAACTACCAAAATAGCCCTAACAATCTCCCCCTTTAAATAGAAGTTGATAGTCACGCCAATTAGGAACATAAAGTTTTCGGAAACCAAAGTTGATCTCGAAATATCGAATATGAGTCCTGTACTCCAGTCGCTCTTCAATTTCACCCAGTGCTTCAAGAACAAGTGGCTTGTATTTAGGATCCAAAAGTTGAACCCCTTTTTCATCTTTATCAAGTACACGCTTCAACTTTTCTTTCAGCAACATCAACGTACCATCACAGAATCTGGTAATCTGATTAAAACGAATGAAACGCATAATTCCTTTGTCGTTCAAGTAAGTCATGCCAAACTCTGGAAGCTTTAACACAGTAAATGCAGGTACATTCTGGGCATCAGACGGAATCTTTAAATCAGGCTTGAGCAGATTAATCTTTGGTTGGTTGCTTTCTAACCCAATCTGAAAATCTTCCACCGAAGCAAGCTTCATTGCGCACTTCATGTATCTTTTCACGGATTCTAGTGCATCAATGACTTATCCGGGTCTGACGGTTCTGGTCTTTAAATCACGTAGGATGAACAGCAGATCTTGTGGCTCCAGACATGGAAAATCAGCATCAGAAAAGCAGTATTGTTGACCATCTTCTCTTGTAACCATAAAGTCTGTATACTTAACCTTCATGAAGTAGGCAGGTATAATCTTATCAACTGATACGATCTTGAGCTTCGTCTTGGAGTACTTGTGCTGGAACTTTCTGTACACAAACACAAGTTCACGCTGTTTTTCTTTGTTTTTCACTGACTGTAGACCATGGAGAACGACTTCATTATACTTTCTGATCCAGTGGGCAAAGATATTTTTCTGGCTTTCTTCGAGGAAATGAACTTTTATTCGGACTCTCTCCCACTTGGATGGACGAATTGGAGTAGTACTTTCTGCTCCCATAACTGGAGATGCTGGAGGAGATCTGAAAGGAATATCTGATTCAGGAAGATCAGTATTAGCAACAGAATAGGTCAAAAATGGAACCGCAACAGAAGTCTGATCGTCTGGCTGATAGTCCGAATGAAGGATCTCATCTATTTCGGCCTGCATGACTACCAGCGCTCGTTCAGTATTAGCACATTCTTCCGTCGGTTCATAAACTTCATAAGGATCAAGTATCAATGCCCAGTCTTCAGGGACTATCGGAGAACCTTCATCAAATTCCTCAGGCTTTTCAACCCTTGGAATGTCAAACACCACTAACTCCATACATTGTTCCCGTTCCTGTCCCTGCCCTTCTGATCGAGTACCGTAACCCGTACCCTGTTCAACCTGTTCTGACTCCACTACATGTGTCTCCAGCTCAAATAGACGTTGGCGCTTCTCCCCCTCATGGTGATCAGGATCATCCTGATCATCATGTCGGTGCTTGAGTCGTTCTGCCTGGCTACGGCAGGTATCCTCCACTGCTGAAAGGCGTTCAGTCAAAACAGCTACGGATTGCTGAAGTGACTGAAGCATAGCTTGTTGGATCTGGAATGCTTCGGTAGAGACAATAGGCTGGGGTGTAGGTGGGGTAGGTGTTGATGCTTGAGAGCGAAGTAGGGATAGCAAATCGGCATCCTGGGTGGGTTCGGTTAGAGATTGTGCTAGAAGTTTGGCAAGAAGGATGGATTTGAGTTCAGGTATTGAAAGATCCGTGGCTGGTAGATAAGGTGGAATAGGTGTGGTCTCCGGCTTAGTCGCTGGACTTTTGCCTTTGACCAAGCATTTGATGTTGTCCAACTCCTCCCTCATCATAGATTGGACAACCTTTAGGGCGCCGTCCATGTATTCCCTTGAGACAAACTCAGTTGGGGTAAATCCGGGGTCACTTAGACTTCCCATTGTAGCTACGACTGTAGAAGTTGAGCCGTCTACGTTTACGGTTGGCGTGATGATAGCCGTGGTAGGACTTCCACCCAATCCTCGTAAATTACCCGAAGGCGGATTTACTATGGGTGTTCCGGCCGGGCCACTTAGGCTCCCGACGATAGCCGAAAAAGGAATCTGTGTTCTAGGAATGGCATGAATCACAAATGGCTCTAGACTCCATGCAATCAAAGATGGCGAGAACGGGGGCAGCTGTTCTCTTGTTTCAATATCGGCACCCTCCAAGTGAGAGCCCGATAGCGTATGTGCTAAATCCCCGTGAGAACGTGAAACCACCATCTGTTGAGAGATGGTGAAGTGGCTTGGTTGGGCGTGCAAGTGCGCCGCTAGGTCCACGGCGGCTTCTTCAATACCCTGTCCCAACACATGAAACTAGGTAGCAGATGTGGCTACCTGGCTAAATGTGGTTGGGGGGGGATACAACCGAAGATGGTTGTCCCATCGCTCGTGTACTCTCGGAATGCATTTTACTCCGCCTTTCCCTCACACGGCTCACTTCTTGATTTTCAACTGAGACTCCCTCCGCTCTCCTTATCTCTCCATATGAGGGCTGATCATCGTCACCATCGGAGTCAGAAGACTCTTCATTTGATGCCGATGATGCAAAATGGGTTTCTTCGGAGTCGGAATTGGCTGCCGTGTATTCAGTAGCAGCGGCAGAAGAGGACTGAACATGAACGGTTTCAGAATCTGTGGCCTCTTCTGCCATTTGAGTCTCGGTTGGTGGCGGTGACGGTGGTTGTCTTGAAGAACTAGGCTGGCTCGTTCCAACGGCACTGCCCACGCCAGATCCCCTCACGATAATATCTCTCGACACACCCTGTCCGGAAGCCCCAGCTATCCGGACGCTCCCGCCTCTCGTTCGTGGACGCGGACCCTCACGTCGCTCAGGTCTTGCTCCCTGGGCAGGTCCTGCCGGTCCTGGCCGGACCATAGGAGCTGGAATGTTGTGTGTGTGCCTATAAGTTATCACACTCAGTGCCGTGGGACGAGCATGGTATAGTACCCCGATTGGGATTTGTCGGGCGACAACACCTTCCGGATCAGCGCGGGAAGGAATCTTGCGAGTTGGATGTTGTGGGCACGTCGGGTGGGTAGAGCGGCGGTGTATCTCGGGATACAGGTTCATGTAGTTCCAGATAACGATTGACAGGCCCTTTTGTTTACCTTAGGGTGAGACAGATAATACCAAAAAGCAAGTATACAAATTGGTACTATGTCGCCTTACAAGTAATAAAATGGTAAAGATACCAGATATCGTCCCACAGAGATTGGATTAAAAAGTCTGTTAAAAGTATGATGAAAGATGAGATTTCAGATGACGACTTTGAAGCAATATTTTGGAAGGTTGGTTAACACAGATTTAACTAAACAAGAATAAACGAGAAGCAAGGGTGTAAGACTTTTGATGGTATGTGGATCCAAATTCCAGTGGGTCAATGCTACAGCACCTGTTATAACATGATGCTATTTGAGTGCTGCAGCATGCTTCTGACTTTAACTAGTTTCATTATCGATTTTAAGACACGTTCCTCTCGGACTCTTACCATCCCATTATTCCAGTAGCTATGAATCATCTCATCTCTGAGCAAAATTCCAGATAAGGGAATGATGGGAATGGAGTTCTCAAAATATACGGCAAAACAAATTCTCTTTGTTAAAAGTTACTCTTTCGACATAACCCCCGTGCCTCCCAAGTTGATGTATTCCAAGTAGCTTATCTCTAAGTCTACTCCATTTTAATCCTTTGAAAAAGTGACTTATTTATCAAGAATGGATCATTTTAAATAACACAAGTAACAACTCTCGTTGTAAGTAACTCTTTCGATATTACCTCCCATGTCATTCAATTTGACGTGCTATTCAATGGCCTATCTCTAGGTCCATGACACTATTACACTATCAAAATAATCATTTTGTCAAAGAGTTTTGTTATCTTGATAAAACTTGAGTTGGAATAATAAAATTTCGTCAAAGTCACAAAAATACCCACTTTCTTTTAAATCCACATAACCACCTTTTGCCTCACACCCAAGCTAGATGATTAGCTATTCATTACAATAAAGAAATAAAAACTACTACTAAGAATTACAACGATAAACATAATGGAAATTGCTCTTGAAATGTAAATGACTTGGAAGTATATAAATATATATATATATATATATATATATATATATATATATATGTGTGTGTGTAACTAAAAATGTAAAGACGAGAATGTAAATTACAAGGAAATGGAAATGACAAGAAGGCAAACTTGAAGATAAATACAATAAATTTTAACTACTAAAATCTAGAACAAAAGAGAAAAGGAAAGGCTAGAGATGCAAGATGAAGAAAGAATAATACAACTAAAAAGGTGCAGGTGCTGTTTCAATGTTGCAGCATGCATATTCAAACATGAAGGTTATATAAAGAAGATGAAGAACACGATGAAGATCATAAGAACATAAGCATGGATTCTGGAAATTAAAAGAACACGGTACTGGAAGGTGACCAGTTCGTGATTTGGACAGAAATTAAAAGGATTACATATAACAAGATTGAAAGCTTAACATAAAATATGAAGAGCAAGATGAAGAACATAAACACTAATACTTGAAATTAACTAAAAAGTGGTTCAAGAACAACCCCAAGCTACCGTCGATCAGATGCAAAATACTTGAAAGAACATAATCTAAGATGATAAGAGATGATAGGAGAAGATGTAGGTGATGTCCCCTTAAGAGCAACTAAGCACTCCTTTTATAACAAAAGGGAGTGGCAAACTTGCAATTTTAAGGGGAATCTAATTGTACTTACCTAGTCTAAGCCTACTAGAACTACCAAAGCTTGTCCCCATTTAACCAACATATTACAAACCATATTAACTAATGTTTAGAGGTTACAATCAGATTAGTTCCATGCCAAAAATCAGATTATGCTCCATCCTCTTTCATTCTTTCATCAAAACCATCAGCTCCATGTTGTTTCCATGCTGCAGCATGCCCTGTTTCCAAATAGATTTTCAAAAGATAACCAAATTTATCCTACAATCTTAATAAAACAAGTAAACCACACAATTTAAGCTCCAAGACACAATAAATGGAAAATAAGATAGAAAATGACTCAAAGTGGGATTTGAAAATGAAAAATCTATCTAAAAAGGCTAAAAGAAAAGGGCTTAAGTACTCAAAATTGAGTACTTATCACCACCCCAAACTAAAAACTTTGCTTGTCCCCAAGCAATAAAATGAACAAAAGAAAAGAACAAAATAGAAGATATTAAATGTGAAAGTTTTTCATTGGACTACATTAGGTGTATATCATGAGTTTGAGCATGCCAAGTCTACATCATATAGCCTTTCATAAATCCAAAGTAACCAACAATCTCATCCTATGTGCTTTGTCATGAACCATATGCTAGCCTTATATTCTTTTTGTTATGGACACACATCCTACATCACACCTCTTTCATGGCTTTGAGTGTATGGGTTTCTCTCTTTTGGCTCTTTCTTTCCTTTCCATGCCTTTTCTCACACATGTATCAACACTTGAATTTTTTTCAAATTTTTGTGCATTTTCTGTTGGTACATACACCAGCCCCTATGGGACTTTTGTGGTGTTGTTTTGCCACTTTTCATGGCTTTTCTTGTGCCATATTAGACACCCTCCCCACCCCAAACTAAGAATTCTACAATGTCCTCATTGTAGGAGGGAAAAGTGTTTTGTCTTTGATATTTGGGTGGCTATGGTGCAAGAAAAGGATATATGCTATTGAGTGTGATATGTGTAGAATGTGATCCAAAATGTGTCCCAAGTAACTATTAGGCTAGTTCTAGCATGCATTTCTTCTAATAATGAGATGTGGACTCATGAAATTATTATGGATATACAACTTAACTAATCATAGCAACACATGATCCAATGCAAACAAAACAAACCTATAAAATTTAAAAGACTCATCCCAGACTAAAAACTAAAATAAACAGATATGGAGCAAAAACAAGGTGTGATTTAAACCTGTCCTACTCAGGTTGAGTAGGCTGTTTGTGGCCAACAGGGGCTGCAAGTGAGACTGCTAAGAGGCTGGAGGCTGCAGCACCAATGTGAGCACTTTCTTCTGCTACCAATTTGACCTTCAAATCTGCTATCTCTCTCTTCTGTCTTTTCATCATCCTTTTCAGCTTCTTCACTTCTGCACTCTCCTCCTCTTGATCCTTTCTCATTCTGCTATCAACCATCGACTGCACCTCCACCTTGAGATCTTCTAGCCTTTCTATGAACTCATTCCTTTGTTGAAGGACTGTGTCCATAAGATTGCTATTTTGAGCCAAGACTTCTTGCATCATTCCCACCATCTCATTGGCCCCAATACCCTTTTCTTTTCTGTCCCTCAGCCTCTGGACTGCCTTCATATCCATCTGGAACCTTTCTCTTTGTTCCTTGACCACCAAATCATCAATATACCTTGGCACCCCCATCTCAGTTAGCAGCTTGGTTAACATCCCAGGGAAGTAGAACTTTCCCCTGGATTTTGATCTGGTAGAGCACTCTCTTATGCTCCTCATAATGATCCTTCCGAAGTTGATGGTTTTTCCTGTCACAAGACAATAGAGTAAAAGCATCCTTTCCACAGTAATGAAGGTATCATGAGAGGTTGGTGAGATGGTGTACCTCACAAAATTGATCCACACATTAGAGTCAGCTGTGAGGTTTGAGGCTCTGAAGGTCCTTAACATCAGATTTGCATGGCTTTCCCAATTAGTTTTAGGCTTTCCCAAAACTGCAACCACTTCAGCAAGGTCACTGGCAGTGGCCTTATGCACAAGTGCATAATACTCTGTTTTCTTTGGTGGGTTGAGTTCCAGGAATTGATTGATTCTTTTGGCAGTGAGGTGGACAGTGGTTCTTCTAACATGGATTTTTGAGGCTGAGGTGACAGACATCTCACAATAAAATTCTCGAATAAGGGTGAGATTGTAGGAATCATACACATGGCACAATTTGCTAAGACCTTGGGTGTCAACTACTTGCTTTATGAAATGGAATTCCCTCATACTGTGTTCATCTATTCCTTTCTCAGGGAATCCAATTTTTGTTTGAAATTTAGGCCACATCTTGGCTGCAGCCTTGGAGCTGAACCCATTGTGAGGTGAGGTAGGCCTTGGCAACAGAGTTACAACAGGTTCCTCTCTTCTCTTTTTTTTTCTCACAGACTGCTCATGCTGCAATGATGCTGCAGCATAGCAGTTGGTATCAGTGGGTTTTGTTCCAGATGGTTCCCCTTCAACTATCACTTTTTTGGTTCTCTCACTCTTTCTAGTCCCTTCCCTGATGGTTTTCCTGGCAAAAACCTTTCCCAATCTCTTTCTTTTCTTAGTTGGCTTGACTACCACTTGCTCTTCTTCCTCAGTCCACACAACTTCATTCAAAGGGAAATCCATAAATGGGTCCTCATGGTTTTCACCTATATCTCTATCCACATTCATATTTTCAATGATGGTTTCCTCACTTCTTCCTATCCCAGTGTCATCAATAGGGTTCTCAATATTTTTTTCAACAGTAAATCCCTCAAATGGGTCAAGACTCTCAACAGTCATTCCTACTTCTTCAACAGTTGGTCTAGGCATTGGGTTAATGGTGACCATTTTTTCAGTAGAGTTCAATGGCCCAAATGAGCAATCGAACTCAAACTTTCTGAAATGATCAGCATTCACCTTTGTTGAAGAGATAGGCATTCCAGACTCATCCTCCGAACATGAGGTGATCAGGCCATCGACCATAGATTTTTGAGCAGGGGAAGATACCTGAGATTCTGCAATGGTAATGAAGTTGGGATGGAGAATAACCGCAAATGGATTTTTTTCTGGAATCTCCCCTGTTGTTGTCGCTCTGTCCGAAATTTCTTCTCTTTCGGCCATTGGAGAACCCTCGATGTCAGAAGCATTAGGGAATAGGGTCTGCGGAGTGAGAATGTGGAGGAATGGTCGAGTTTGTGCAGGGCTGGAGTTGTCTTCCGAAACCGTTGAAGGTCGAGGGTTGCTCGCGTTCGGGCTTTGCTCGACAGCCCTGGTTCGTTGGCTTCGTCTTCTTCCTTCGCTATTAGGGTTTCGAGTCATGGCTTTCTTTATCTTTGCCATGATACAGGTTGAATTACTGAGAAAGGGGAAGAAGATGGTGGTTCTTGAGAGTTGTTTGGCTTGCGAGGGAAGAGACAGGGAGTGAAGAGAGTGGGAGTGAGAGTGAGAGAGGGAACGGTTATGTTTCAAAAGAGGGTTTTCTGGAAAATGAAAAGACAAAAGGTGACTTGATGGTGTCCTTATCTAATTTAATTTAGGGGATGCAAGCTGTGATTTAGGTGTAACTTGGGTAAAGACCAATGGATTTTTAAGGAAAAGTACAAAAAGGCATCTTTTGGAGGTTTCCTCATCATTGGAGCTATAAATTAGACATAAAGTCTAAAATTAGCTAAAAATATGATTTCACCCATTGTACTTTCCTTAAACAAACCCCAAAAATTTTATCTGATATAATCCCCAAATTTTCAGCTAGACATTCCCTTTTTCTTTGAAGACTCAGATTTCTGGTGCTGTAGCATTGGAATAGCATCCTCTTGTTTCCTCCTTTTTCCTAAATTAAGGTTGCACACTAACAAACAGATTACACAAGACTAATAAAGAAAATTGCTAAACTAATTAAACAAAGATTATTTACACAGATTGTGGAACTTTGAGATAGTTCCCATCTTTGATTGAAGCTTTTTAGCATAGAGTGACCATCTCCACAGAGCTATGCTGTGGAGATGCTACAGCATCATGGTATAGCTTTACTCTCTGGCCATTGACTTTGAACACACTATTGTTCTCCGGATTGACTAAGTCTACAGCCCCATATGGATATACTTTGTGGATGAGAAATGGGCCTGACCATCTAGACTTAAGTTTACCTGGAAACAATTTCAGCCTAGAATTGAACAAAAGACATTTCTGGCCTGCTTTTAACTCTCTGTGCCTAATCCTATTGTCATGCCATTTTTTGGTTTTCTCTTTGTATAACTTGGCATTCTCATAGGACAAGTTCCTATGTTCTTCTAGTTCACAGAGTTGTAACTTTCTCTTGTTTCCAGCCTCATCTAAGTTCATGTTCAATTCCTTTATTGCCCAATATGCTTTATGTTCAAGTTCCAAAGGGAGATGACAGGCCTTTCCAAAGACTAGCTTGTATGGGGACATACCCAAAGGTGTTTTAAAAGCAGTTCTGTATGCCCATAAAGCATCATCTAGTTTGAAAGTCCAGTCTTTTCTGTTTGGTTTAACAACTTTTTCAAGAATCCCTTTTATTTCCCTGTTTGAGAGCTCAGCCAAACCATTGGTTTGTGGGTGATAAGCAGTGGCAACCCTGTGTTTCACATGATATTTTTCAAGAACTTTACTCAACAAATTGTTTATAAAGTGGGTACCCTCATCACTAATTAGTGCCCGGGGGGTACCAAACCTTGTAAAAATATGTTTTTGTAAAAACTTTACAACAGTTTTAGCATCATTAGAAACACATGCCATTGCCTCTACCCATTTTGAAACATAATCAACAGCAACTAAGATATATTGACAATTATTTGAAGGGGGAAAAGGTCCCATAAAATCTATTCCCCAAACATCAAACAACTCAACTTCCAAGATCCCATTCAAAGGCATTTCATTTTTCTAAGAAATGGAACCACTTCTCTGGCATTCATTACATCTTTGAACAAAATTATGGGAGTCTTTAAAGAGAGTTGGCCAATAAAATCCTGATTGAAGCACTTTAGCAGCTGTTCTTTGGCCTCCAAAATGTCCTCCATAAGCTGATTGATGGCAATGCTGTAGAATTGTTGCAGCTTCAGTTTCTGGGATACACCTTCTCAACAATTGATCTGTACCAAGTTTAAACAGAAAAGGATCATCCCACAAGTAAAATTTGCAATCATGGAGAAATTTCTTAAGCATGTGATGAGTATAATCAGAAGGTATGATGCCACAAGCCAAATAATTTGCTATATCAGCAAACCATGGAAGTTGTGCTTGCACCATAAGAATCTTTTCATCAGGGAAAGTCTCAGTAATGCTTCCACCTTCCCTACTTTCAACAAGTTTCTCTAACCTGGACAAATGATCAGCCACTTGGTTCTCAGTCCCCTTCCTATCAACAATCTCTAGGTCAAACTCTTGTAATAACAAAACCCATCTTATCAGCCTAGGTTTAGCATCTTTCTTTAATATTAAATACTTAATGGCAGCATGGTCGGTATGTACAATGACTTTTGCTCCCATCAAATATGATCTAAACTTTTCAAATGCAAAAACCACAGCTAATAATTCTTTCTCAGTTGTTGTGTAATTAATTTGAGCTTCATTTAGGGTTTTGCTTGCATAGTGGATGGAATGAAAAATTTTCTCTTTTCTTTGACCTAATACAGCACCAACAGCCCAGTCACTGGCATCACACATGATTTCAAAAGGTTTGTCCCATTCAGGAGCCACAACTACTGGTGCAGTTACCAGAGCTTTCTTTAAAGTGAGGAATGCATTTCTACATTCATCATTGAAATCAAACTTTTGGTCATGCTGTAGTAATAGACATAAAGGTTTTGAAATTTTTGAAAAGTCTTTTATAAACCGTCTATAAAATCCAGCATGGCCAAGAAATCTCCTGATACCTTTGACAGTTGTTGGTTCAGGTAGTTTTTCAATTACTTCAAGCTTAGCTTTGTCTACCTCAACTCCTCTTTTAGAAATTAAATGACCAAGGACAATCCCTTCTGTTACCATGAAATGACATTTTTCCCAATTAAGGACCAGGTCAGTCTCCTCACACCTTTTAAGACTTTGTTTTAAATTATCCAAACACTGATCAAAAGATGAACCATAAACAGAAAAATCATCCATAAATATTTCAATGGATTTTTCAAGCATATCGGAAAATATGGACATCATGCATCTCTGAAAAGTGGCAGGAGCATTGCAAAGTCCAAAAGGCATCCTTCTGAAGGCAAAGGTGCCATAAGGACAAGTGAAGGTAGTCTTCTCTTGGTCTTCTGGTGCTATGGCTATCTGGTTGTATCCTGAGTATCCATCCAAGAAGCAGTAGTACTCTTTTCCAGCCAACCTGTCTAACATTTGATCAACAAAAGGTAAGGGAAAATGGTCCTTTTGAGTAGCCTTGTTCAGCCTACGGTAGTCCATGCAAATTCTCCATCCGGAGACTATTCTGGTAGGGATGAGTTCATTCTTGTCATTGGAAATGACAGTGATCCCTCCCTTCTTAGGTACACACTGGACTGGACTAACCCAAGAACTACTGGCTATTGGGAAAATAATTCCTGCATCTAACCATTTCAAAATTTCCTTTTTCACTACCTCTTTCATGACAGGGTTCAGTCTTCTTTGTGGCTCTATGGAAGTGAAGTTCTTGTCTTCTAAGATGATCTTATGTTGACAAATAGAGGGACTAATCCCCTTAAGGTCAGCAATAGTCCATCCTATGGCTTTTGTGTGCAACTTCAACATATCTACTAACTTCTTTTCTTGATGCAATTCTAGGGTGGCAGAAATAATGACTGGCAGTTTGTCTTCTCCTCCTAAAAAGGCATACTTCAAGTGAGATGGGAGTTGTTTCAACTCCAGGTCAGGTGGTGAGATTATTGATGGAGTAAATGACTTTTGTTCATTACTTTCCAGCAGCTCAAATGCTGCAGCATCCAAAGGGACAGACTTTTTCTCCAAGGTCTTATCATCATCATCATCATATTCCTTGTCTAAGTCTCCCAAGGTCAGGTCTTCCTCATCCTCCTCTTCTATCCTACAGGTTTGTTTGACTCCCTCTTCATGACACAAGTCCTCAATGACACCCAGGCTTGAGCAGTCTTCTAGATCACTAGGGTATTTTAAAGAATTGAAGACATTGAATGTGACTTTTTGGTCTTGCAGTCTCATGGTCAACTCACCCTTCTGGACATCTATCAAAGTTCTACCTGTAGCTAAAAAAGGTCTTCCCAAAAGTATGGGAATATCCTTGTCAGCCTCAAAGTCTAAAATGATAAAGTCAGCTGGAAAAATGAACTTGTCAACCTGAACTAACACATCTTCAATCTTACCCTTGGGATATGCAATGGTCTTATCAGCTAGAATGAGTGTGACTGTGGTAGGTCTGGCCTCTCCTATGCCTAAGCTTTTGAAAATGGACAATGGCATAAGGTTGACACTAGCACCTAAATCACATAGTGCCTTCCCAACCTCTTTCCCACCTATGGAGCAAGGAATAGTGAAACTCCCTGGATCTTTTTGCTTAGGGGGAATCTTGTTGGTCAAGAGAGCACTGCAACCTTCTGTGAGGGCAACAGTCTCATATTCATTCAATTTCTTTTTCTTGCTCAATATGTCTTTTAAAAACTTGGCATAACTGGGCATCTGCTCAATTGCTTCAACAAGAGGTATGTTGATATGCAATGCTTTGAAAACATCCAAAAATTTCTTGAACTGCAATTCCTCCTTCTCATTCCTTAACCTTTGGGGGTAAGGAATGTAAGGGGGAACTGGTTTGATCACTGCTTGGTTTGATTGTTTTGAGCAAGATGGCTCTAGTATGCTTTTGGTCTTGGTTTCATTAGGTGAAATCACAACTGTTGTCTTTGGATTAGTCAAAGGTGGACTTGAACCTGTGATCTTAGGATCTTGATTTTCTTCTTGAATTTCTGGTATTGGAATTACATGAATCTCTGGATCAGGAATGGACTTGGGTGTTTTCTCAAAATCTGTTTTTGTTGTTGGTCCAGACTCCTTTTCTACAGATTCAGGTAATTCTTTACCACTCCTAAGTGTGACAGCTTTCACATGTTCTTTTCCAGGAGCCTTGGGTAATTCTGTATTACTGGGCAAAGTGCCTGAGGCTCTGTTGTTCTGATTAAGTGCAATTTGACTGACTTGTGTTTCCAAACTCCGGAGAGTTGCTTGTGTCTGACTCATGAATCCTCTCATCATTGCTTCAAGAGAGAGATTTGAGTCATCTTGTGGAGGTGCATGATGTTGATTTTGAAAAGGTGGTTGAGTGTGCTGATTGTTTTGAAAACCTTGACTACGATTATTCTGATAATTATTTTGAAAATTTCCCTTGTACTGATTTTGAGAACTACTTGCTTGATTTTGAAAATTGGAGTTCCCTTGGTGCTTTGGTGCTGGTGGATTCAAACATGGGCTGTTCCAAGGAAGTTTGGGTGCTGTTTCCAGCTTGCATTGTAGTGGTTGGAGTGGGGAGCAGGTCCGTTTTGAACAAAATTTACAGATTCAGAATTATGTGGACAGTTTTCATAAGAATGCTCTCCACCACAACACACACATTGCACAGAAAGAACTGCTGAAGCAGGTGTAGGGACAGTCGGTTGTTCTCCTTGACCAGAAGTTAGATTTTTAAGCATGTTGGTCATGGAAGCAAGTTGAGCTGTCAATGCAGTATATGCATCCACATCATGCATTCCAGCAGTTTTCCTTTGAGTTTGGGCCCTTGGATCAGCCCAATGTCCATTGTTTGTTGAAATCTTTTCAAGAATCTCATACCCGGCATTGTAGGTATTAGAAGTAAATGCCCCTCCTGAAGTCGCATCGAGCATTTGTTTTGCATTAGGAACAAGCCCATTGTAAAACGTCTCGAGTTGAATACAGTAGGGAATGCCATGATGAGGACATTTTCTCAACAATTCTTTAAATCTTTCCCACGCATCCGGAATAGCTTCAGCATCCATTTGTTTAAACATGCAAATCTCATTTCTGGATTTGGCATTCCGGGTAGGTGGAAAATATTTTCGCAAAAAATTTTCAGCCATATCACTCCATGATGGTACTGAACCTGGTGCTAATGAATTGAACCAAACTTTTGCCCTATCCCTTAAAGAAAATGGGAATAAAGTGAGCCTTAAGGCATCAGCAGATACTCCAGGGATTAGAAAAACATCGGTGATTTCCATAAAAGATTTTAAATGCGAATGTGGATCTTCCGATGGCATTCCAGAAAATTGACCATTGGCTTGCAACATATGAAACATGATGGGTTTTGGTTCAAAGTGCAAAGTGTCTAATTGTGGCCTAATAATCCCAGAATTCAATTGCTCGAAATTAGGAATTGCATAGTCCATAATTCTTCCATCTTTTGAGTTTGCAAGATCAATGATATTTTGTGGTTCAACATTACCAACAGACCCGGCCTCATCTTCCTCATCATTATGATTTTGGTGATTTTGAAACTGATGAGGTGGAGGATTTCCAAAAATTGGTGCATTATTTGCAAAAATTGGTGGTGGCCTGATTTGATTCATTAAAGGTGGTCTCATTTGATTTTCCAAAGGCGGTGGTTGATTTTCCAAAAGTGGTGGTCTAAGATGCATGTTTTCAAAGCCCGGGGGAGGTCCTTCCATATTGAGAGGATTTATGTTTTGAAAAATTCTTTGAATTCTCCTTCTTTGACGGATGGTTCTCTCAATATCTGGATCTAACTCAAAAAGTTCCCCGCGTTGTATTCTTGGCATGCACCACTTTTAAAAATCTTTTGAAATTCCCAAAGGTGGTAGAAAAACCAAATCTTTTAAAATACTTTACAAACACTTTTGAATTGCCAATCCCCGGCAGCGGCGCCAAAAACTTGACAGGCCCTTCTGTTTACCTTAGGGTGAGACAGATAATACCAAAAAGCAAGTATACAAATTGGTACTATGTTGCCTTACAAGTAATAAAATGGTAAAGATACCAGATATCGTCCCACAGAGATTGGATTAAAAAGTGTGTTAAAAGTATGATGAAAGATGAGATTTCAGATGACGACTTTGAAGCAATATTTTGGAAGGTTGGTTAACACAGATTTAACTAAACAAGAATAAACGAGAAGCAAGGGTGTAAGACTTTTGATGGTATGTGGATCCAAATTCCAGTGGGTCAATGCTACAGCACCTGTTATAACATGATGCTATTTGAGTGCTGCAGCATGCTTCTGACTTTAACTAGTTTCATTATCGATTTTAAGACACGTTCCTCTCGGACTCTTACCATCCCATTATTCCAGTAGCTATGAATCATCTCATCTCTAAGCAAAATTCCAGATAAGGGAATGATGGGAATGGAGTTCTCAAAATATACGGCAAAACAAATTCTCTTTGTTAAAAGTTACTCTTTCGACATAACCCCCGTGCCTCCCAAGTTGATGTATTCCAAGTAACTTATCTCTAAGTCTACTCCATTTTAATCCTTTGAAAAAGTGACTTATTTATCAAGAATGGATCATTTTAAATAACACAAGTAATAACTCTCGTTGTAAGTAACTCTTTCGATATTACCTCCCATGTCATTCAATTTGACGTGCTATTCAATGGCCTATCTCTAGGTCCATGACACTATTACACTATCAAAATAATCATTTTGTCAAAGAGTTTTGTTATCTTGATAAAACTTGAGTTGGAATAATAAAATTTCGTCAAAGTCACAAAAATACCCACTTTCTTTTAAATCCACATAACCACCTTTTGCCTCACACCCAAGCTAGATGATTAGCTATTCATTACAATAAAGAAATAAAAACTACTACTAAGAATTACAACGATAAACATAATGGAAATTGCTCTTGAAATGTAAATGACTTGGAAGTATATAAATATATATATATATATATATATATATATATATATATGTGTAACTAAAAATGTAAAGACGAGAATGTAAATTACAAGGAAATGGAAATGACAAGAAGGCAAACTTGAAGATAAATACAATAAATTTTAACTACTAAAATCTAGAACAAAAGAGAAAAGGAAAGGCTAGAGATGCAAGATGAAGAAAGAATAATACAACTAAAAAGGTGCAGGTGCTGTTTCAATGTTGCAACATGCATATTCAAACATGAAGGTTATATAAAGAAGATGAAGAACACGATGAAGATCATAAGAACATAAGCATGGATTCTGGAAATTAAAAGAACACGGTACTGGAAGGTGACCAGTTCGTGATTTGGACAGAAATTAAAAGGATTACATATAACAAGATTGAAAGCTTAACATAAAATATGAAGAGCAAGATGAAGAACATAAACACTAATACTTGAAATTAACTAAAAAGTGGTTCAAGAACAACCCCAAGCTACCGTCGATCAGATGCAAAATACTTGAAAGAACATAATCTAAGATGATAAGAGATGATAGGAGAAGATGTAGGTGATGTCCCCTTAAGAGCAACTAAGCACTCCTTTTATAACAAAAGGGAGTGGCAAACTTGCAATTTTAAGGGGAATCTAATTGTACTTACCTAGTCTAAGCCTACTAGAACTACCAAAGCTTGTCCCCATTTAACCAACATATTACAAACCATATTAACTAATGTTTAGAGGTTACAATCAGAAAATGAAAAATCTATCTAAAAAGGCTAAAAGAAAAGGGCTTAAGTACTCAAAATTGAGTACTTATCAACGATCTGTAGGAACCGCATGAATGGAATGAAGTTTGACCGGCGAGATGCAGTAGAACGAACTCTCTGAATGAGTTCAAACCAGAGAAAGTCGGCAAAGTCCACGTGGCGATTGAAGGCCACCGCGTGAAAGATGCGTAGAATCGGGGCGCTCGTCTGATCTATGCCCTTCGTTATAGATGAAAGGCATCGATTGATGTATGTGAACAACGTATACCATATCGTCGATAGATGTTTGCGGTTGAAGGTTGATGGAATGCGAAGTTCTGCGCCGTAACCCAAGGAGAGAAGGTCGGTGCAAAGAGTAGCATCACTGACAATCGGGTCGAAGTCTTCTCGGCCTGCTACGGATCCGGCGGTCGGTAACCGAAGGAATTGTCGGAAGAGATCACTGGTGAGAAGCACTGGTGTGTGATCTATCCGACCTTCAAGATGGAATCCGCCATCGGCCTCTAACACATGGAGAGACTGCCAGAACTGCTGTAAGTATAAGATTGGTACAGTTGCAGTTTCCGTTAGAGCATACGAGATTGGATGGCCCCTGAGTATCTCGATGATGACCTGATATTGAATAGCAGGTTGGGTTACATCGAGATGGTAGTTATTGGCTGTAAGAGGAAGGAACTGATCCTCGGGAATCAGTTCCGCATCTGCGATTGGATCAATCGCTGGTGGCTGGTTTTGTGCCATTGTACCTGTGAAGAATCAATCGATTAGTACGCAGGTTTGTAAAAAGATAATAGCCATTGGAGTTATGCAGTCATGATTTAAATCACAACAGATAGTAACTCCAAATCTTGGAAGAACAAAACCCAATTCGAGAATTAGGGTTAGTCACCAAGGCGCATAAACTTGCACCAGCACATAGAACCACCAAAAGTTCCTCATAAACACACATATTAAAAGGTATAACCAAGAACTTGGATTCTACCGGATAAGATTCAACAGGGGTTTTACTAAGACCGGATAGGTGCATGATCGGATAAGGCATTCGACCGGAGGTCACTAAGACCGGATAGGAGTTCGACCTGATATGGTCTTCGACCGGAGGAGATATTCGACCGGAGGTCACATTCGACCGGTGGTAACCACCGGATATGTGTTCGACCGGAGGTCTCTTAAGACCGGAGGTCATTTGACCGGATGTCTCTTAAGACCGGATATGGTCTTCGACCGGGGAAAAGGAACGACCGGAGTATTCGACCGGTGGTGAGTTCGACCGGGGCGTTTATTCGACCGGTGACTAAACCACCGGATAATGTTCGACCGGAGGTAACCCTAGAACGGAGTATTCCCCCGGAGAAGACAAATCGACTACAGATCGATTGAAGAACAAAACTTAAAATCGAACGATTACAATCGATCGAAGCAACCTGAACAACATCATATCGAAACCTACCTGATCGATTTAAGATGATGAAGACGAAGGTTCGGTCGAGAGATCGTTCGGTCGATAGATGGTCCGATCGAAAACAATTACGGGCGAGAGAGAGAGGGAAGAAAGAGAGTCTGAATTCGATCGAATGAGGACGAACACAAGTTCGACCGGGGTTTATAAACCCCCGAAGGTGACTTGGGCTTGGGCCCAGGGGGGGTCGGGTAGGCTTTGGGCCGAATCAAACCAAACAAACAAAACACCAAACCTTAAAAACATATTTTTGGAGTTTTCGGTGATATATAAAACAACTTAAAAAAACAATCCTAATAACAATCGACCGGACATAGGATTTCCAGAAAAAAATTATTCGACCGAACTATGGAAAACTTACTGTTTAAAAAAACGATCGACTAATCTAACAGATATCTAAAAATCAAACAATCAATTAATGCATGTAAAGCAATTAACACAAGAAATTGATCTTAGGGTTTCAGACAAACCTTTTTACTGGATCAAACCTTTTTGCCTATCAGATCTGATACCAATTGTAGATCCCAGTGCAGTGCAATCACAAGTAATTATAAATAATGATGAACAGATTATAGGCCACATCAACTAGTCATATGATTAATATAACTTCAAAGGATTAAGGTTTACAGAGAGAATTTCTGATTAGGGTATGTAAACCTAATGACTAGTAAACTGAATAATGAATTTCTTCAACTAACAAATGAAATAGAATTAACTTTAAATACGTAGGCTCGCAGGCCTAATGGGCTTATGGACTTTAAGGCCCAACAAGCTTACAACTATAATAACTTGTCATAATCTACCCTGAACTTCTATTTAACTACCAAAATAGCCCTAACAGTGAACCGATAAAATATCCGAGTGTTGCTTTAAGATGTGGAGTATCCGGATGACAATAGTAGGAAATTGAGATTGTTGTCCTTAGATGCTTGATACGCCCAGATGATATTAGTATGTCGGGTTGTTGAGAAGCGTAGTCCAGAGGGGTGAATGCCGACCAAATTCATGCACTAAAGTTATTTCTAAAATGAGTTTGCATAAATTGTTTCTCATGTTCGCCAAACTTAAAGTGTTTTGGATTATAAAGTTTTAGTAAAACATTTAGCCCTCATCGGATTTTAAACTGTGAGCTTAGTCTTGCATGAAATAGTTTTGTTGCACGTGGTTACAATTTATATTGAAACTCTCTCCGTCCCTGTTTTGTGTTTAACGCTATCTTTGGACATCTTAAGATCCGTATTTTAATACCGCATGTGGTATTGGGCAAGCGACTGTAAAATTTTTAACCTTGACATTGGATCTCCTCCACGTATGTTAAGGTTTTAAAGGAAGAGTTGTCCCGCTCTTCTTGAGTCGGGATTTTCTATGTAATTTTAGTCTGTATGAGTTGTGTTTAATTTTTACGGGGTATAGTTTTGCGATCTTTTTGGGTTCGTAAGTGTATTTTGAGATGTGTGGGTTTTAACTTTATGCCGTATAATTTACGAGATTTTGAGTGTCGTATCTCATGAGAGTTTTGTTGAAAATGGTCACTTTATCTTACGTGGTAATTTTAAAATTTTTAACCTTTTTAGACTTATAGTCGTTTTACGCTTTTGAGGATTCAAGTGGTCTTCAAGAGAGCTCGTTATTATTATTATTATTATTATTATTATTATTATTATTATTATTATTATTATTATTATTATTATTATTATTATTATTATTATTACCACTTTTGCTTTTTGTTTTAAGACTCCATACCTTTTGGTACAATATTTTGGTAAGAAATAGTGAAATTTGAGCATAAATTGAAGAACGAGAAATGATTTGATTGAAATAAGGGTGTGGATGGAGTAGAGTTAGTTGGGAACATTTGGAGAGTGATATGATGAGATCGAAAATGGAAGAGATGGGAGGAGATTAATGGAGTGTTGGATTTGATTTATTATTTGAAAAAGGAAGCAACGGTAAAGAAATATACCACTTTGGGTGGTGGGTGGTGAAGAAAGACGGCTCCATCACACCACGTCTCATCCGTTTCTTCTTTCCGTTCACTCCACGTCTCAAGACGTCATCGTCAGCATCTGCATATAATGTCTTGAGATCTTTCTGTCATGACCGACGTCAAAAACCTCAAATGCGGAGCGAAGGTCGGAGAGATTTCTGGCCGACCATAAAGAAGTTTAGGTGTGAAGATGGAGGAGGCGTATGGAAGAAGATGATAATGGGAAGCCATGATTTTGTGGAAGATAAAATCAACCCTAAATGTTTAAAGTCAAAAAGGGTGGGCTATAATTAAAAACCCTAATATGCCCTTTCATTTTTTAGTTTAGATTTGATATAGACATAAATTTAATTAATATTACAAAATGTCATCATATTTAATAAACACGAATTAAAACTCTTTAATGGTTGAGATTAGTCCCTACGGTCCTTAACCTTTTTTACGGTTCTCATTCGATTATTGTCATATATATATATATATATATATATATATATATATATATATATATATATATATATATATATACTATATTATAAAGAAGACATAAAAAACTCTTAAAAACAAGTCTTAAAGCTTAATGTACCGCCATTTAATGCTAATTACTTAAAAAACAACCATTAAAGCTATATGTACTACATTTAATGTTATTTATTAATTTTCAATCATTATCTCTAACTATTTTAACTCCCCTAAAATCATTTACCACTTTAACTTCCCTAAAATAACTCTCAACATAATTAAATATAGAATAAAAATCAAATTTTAAATATAAAAAATATAAAATCTAATTAAAAAAATCTAACATAATATTTTATAAAAAAAATTATATTATGAAACCAAAATAAATTACATCATATTATTAAATCTAAATTAAACAAATTTATATAAAAAAAACATTATCACTCTCTCACAACCATCCAAAATCGTAATGTAAATCGATAAAAAAACAGAAAATAAAATGAAACATTAAAATCGTGAAGTATCTAGCTGCATTGCGCGAGTACACTTCTAGTATATAAATAAAGGAGATATCAAATAGAAACCACTCTAATTTTGCAAACCGTGGAAACCATTGATTTCATTGGTTAAGTTAATGAAATTGGTTCATGAAATTGTTTAAATTGATGAAATTGTGTTATATAATTCTTTTGTTGATGAAATTATTTCATATATTTGTGTTTTTATGTAAAAATGAAATTGTTTCATTTATTTTCTCATTCTGATGAAATCGTTTCATCATTTTCTTATTTTGACGAAACTTTTTTCATTTTTACATAAAAAACACAAATATATGAAACAATCTAATCAAAAAAAGAATTATATAAAACAATTGATCAAATATTAAAAATTCATGAAACAATTTCATTAACTTAACCAATGACATCGTCGGTTTCATGGTTTTCAAAATTAAGGTGGTTTCCAAATAAAACGACCCCTATATAGGGTTAGCTTCTTTTGTTAACCTTAGTTTCATTGTTAACTATATGAACTAATCTAAACCATCAATATTAACAATGGATGCTTGAGATTAAAACTAGATTTTTAATTAATAAAATAGGTTTTATTTATTAAATAGATATGTGAACATTTGTGGTTAAGGGTAGTTTGGGGATTAAAACATCCATTCTTTTAAAACCCATTAAAAAAAAACTCTTTAATGTTTCCTTACACCACAATATGTAACCGATAAACATTCATGGCGGAAAGGTAGAAATTCAAAATTAAAGATGAACATATGTGTTTTATGCAATGTTTTATGTTTGTAAGGTGTTCATCGATGTTTCCATCTATCAATGTTTGTAAGATGGTTGGCAATGTTTGTAAGGTGTTCATATATTTTCCCATCTATCAATGTTTGTAAGATGAACATATGTGTTCATCTCTATAATATTAAAATGAATACCAGATAAATTTCAGGGATGTTGCGTTTATTTCAGGGATGTTCATCTCTATCAGGGATGTTCATCTCTATCGATGAACATTTGTGTTCATCTCTATCGATGTTCATCGTTGTTGCGTTCATTTCAGGGATGTTCATGTGTTTTCTGAATTAAAATGAATATCAGATAAATTTTTTGAAAACAACTACTATACGATTTTAACAAACACAAGAACAGGAAGACTTTGGTTATATTGATATGATTTAAAAAATATGTTGAAAATGGAAAAAATAATGCAATTGTAACATAAAATATAATTATGGAAGTTTCATTTTTTAACCCCCAATAAACTTAATGAAATATTGGTTACTTACAAAATGATGTTTCTACTCTTTTATAATAAATATATACATAAATTAAACAACAATCAACTTTGTATTTCTATTGGTTAATCAAGGTTCATAAAGTTAAGAAATTGATGGTTAACAAATGATCCTTGCTCTCTTTATATATATATACTCAGATGATCAATCATGGAGTTTCTAGAGATTTAATTAAAGACACCATGAAAGTGGTCAAAGATTTCTTCAAGATATCGGTAAAAAAAAAAGAACCCGAATCACAATCTTGAAGTTTTATGATTTCATGATTATTGATGTTTCTTGTTTTGTTTTGAAGATATGTTGTTCGATGATTCATTATTCAAATGTGAAGTTAGGAAGTTGTCATTGAGAATGTCGGAGTTGATTCATGTAAGGGACTCGGACTTGAATTAAGCATATTTTGGGGAAGAACTACCCGAGGACCGATTGTTGTCGATCCACCACTACCCTCCGTGCCCGGATCCAAATTCGATATTGAGATTATCAAAACATGCGGATGCCAAGGCAGTAGTGGCTCTTTGTTGAGCCCAATGTTTTAAAACCCGGTTTTAAGGTTGACCCAGTGTGGTGACCGGGTCACGGTCCAACCGGTTCAACCGGGTGGTTGACCCGGTTTCAAGAAATTTTATGTATTTTTCATTTTCTTGCATATATATATATATATATATATATAGTGGAAGGATATTTTACAACCCTTAAAAAAGTTCAAACGAGAAGCTAAACATTTTGCTAGAAGGCGATAAGTGTTTAATCATATATGATACACAAGCTTAATCATATATGATTAAACACATGTTATATTGGCAATACATAAACGTTTAATAATACATGATTAAACACACTTACAAGCCGTGTAATCATATATGATTAAACACTTCTTGTCTTCTCGCAAAATGTTTAACTTCTCGCATGATCCTCCCTCTATATATGTATATATATAAAACCAATAATTTGATGTCCACAAGCTAAAACATTAAAAATACACATAACAAAAAGTTTACATCAATCCAAAAACATTAAAAAAACATATAACGACAAATTTTATATCAATCCAAAAAAAAACACAAAAAAAAATAAATAATAATAACCGGGTCAACCCGGGTTTTTAACGTTTTCTCAAAAACCCGGCGGTTCGATCCGGTTCATAAATCCCCAAAAACCCGGTGATAGTTGACCCGGTCTCTCGACCGGTTCCCGGTTCAACCGGCCGGATCGATCCGGGTTTTAAAACATGGTTGAGCCACTGAGCCACTGCCTCATGCTTTTGTGGTAAACTTTGGTCACGGTGACTGTTACCACTATTTATCAATTACATAAATAGATGAAGGTTCGTGGGAAGACCCCAAAAAACTGAAAGGTGTGCACAAACGCATACTACGTAATTTAAGTTGTTTTTTTTGTTTTTATGCATGTATGCATTATGCACATGTGTATATGCATGTATGCATGTTACAAATTACTTGTATGTACATGTGCATACCGTCCACATGAGCATGAGCAGTTACCAGGTTGTTCCTCAATTTTTCATTTTTATTGTGGTCTTTGCTGAACATGACCCTACATATATGTAAACACGACAATTATATTATAACTAAAACAACACTCTACTTTTCATTCAGTTGATTCTTAAATGGAACTAGACATGTATAACTTGATATGAGACTCCAATAATTAAAGTACAAGTTTTGAATCTTTAAAAACTTGGGTCCACTCAAGGTCCCAACACCCATAGTTACACAAAAAAAAAAAAACATGTCTATTAGCCAAGGGCGGTTGTAGTAGCAAAAAAAAAAATTAGGGTAAAAACTTCGATTTTTTTGTTTTATATTTTAATGTCCCTCAGTAATTTTTCGTCTGGGACACCATCAACCAAAAAAAATGTCTGGAAGTCAACCAAAAAACCAAAATTAACTCTCGAAATCAATTAAAACCCAAAAAATTCACCGAAATCGACAAAAAAAACTTAAAAAACCCTTAAAATCAACCAAAAAAAACTTTAAAAACCTCGAATAGTTGAATATAGGCTATCGGACAATTTTACGGGCATTTAAGCTACCTTAAAGGTCCCCCCACCAGGAAAAAATCTTGGATCCACCATTGCTATTTACTTTGGATTAGTCGACGTGTCTACAAACTGGCGAAGACATCCACAGGTACCAAAAAAAATTGATTATATAACAAACAACAATATGATCCTAGAAAGAAAGAAGCTTTTGATTTGGTTTTTAGTTAAAAATGACATCTTTTTTTAACTTGACTTGTATGACTTCTTCATTACAATCGAATTCTTTAACCCGGTCTTAATTCATACCCGAACGTATCTTCTTTACTATCGAATGATTAGTTAACACGTCACGATCAAAGTTTGGTTTTTATCTCAAAAAATGGCGAATTTTGATGTTATAAAACCCGGTCTGTAAAACCTAATTTTGCTACAAGCACATGATCGAGATCGAGTTCGACCATGGCTCTATTGGTTTCTAGCTGGTCTAATGGAGTTCAATCCATTCCAAAAGATTATATAATGCCACCGGAAAGAAGATCTGGAGATTTCGTTTCGGTTTGTGACGAGATTCCGGTGATCGATCTACAAGAAAACCCTAAAATCGATCGATCAGATATCATCCAACAAATTCTTAAAGCTTGCCAAGAATTCGGTTTATTTCAGGTTTCTTCCAAGTTCTAACCCCATCTTTGAGATATATATATATATATATATATATATATATATATATATATATATATAATATAGAGTCCACTTATTTCGTAAATCCACTTTATTCTGTGAACTTGTAACCAAGGGTATTTATGTCTTTTTTTCTAAATTCATAATTTTAGGAATAATTCATATTTTTAGGAACAACCATCTTTCTTAATTCTCTCAATTATCTCCATCTCTCTCTCTCTCTCTCTCATGATCCACCATCACCATCCAGTTCCCGGTGACGTTCTCCGACTCCGGTAACCTCCCTCCAATTCCGGTGAATTTCATAAACTGTTCGAGCTTCATAAACTGTTTTTTCATAAGTTTTTTTTTCGAAATTTTCAAGTTTTTTACTTTCGTGAATTGTTTTTTCGAAATTTTCACGTTTCATAATATGATTATTCATATGAGAATAATATATGAAACTTGAAAATCTGATTATTCATATGGTATAAAATAAATGAAATTATTCATAATATATATATATATATATATATATATATATTGAGAGAGAGAGAGTGGGGGGGGAGGATCATTTGAGAAGCAAACTAATTTGCGAGAAGGCGAAAACAATGTGAGCCACATAATTTATTAATTAAAAATACTATAAATAAAAAATTAAAAATAATTTTGAAAATTAGGATAATTATCATTTTAAATTGGATAAATCCTTAAATTTCTCATTATATCTTTTAGATTTATTTATTTTTTAATTTCAATTATTTAATATTATTTTTATTAATTTTTTCTAAAAATACTTTTAATAAAAAAATCACAATTTTGACCAAATATCACATGTGATATCATTATATGCATATTTATACATATCGCATATACAATTATCACATGTGATAATTGTATATATTTTAGTTAATCATATGCGATTATATATATTTATATATCATTTTGTGATGTAAATATTATCGCATATGATTATGCGTCACTTATATTTAGACATATATTACCATATGTGATATTTACAAAAATTCACCTCATGGGATCATATGTGATATATAATAATAGATCACATGTTAACGAAGTTAATCACATGTGATTTAAAACGTAAATCTAAAAAATAGAGAAAAAAATGGTAAAATAGATAATGAATTAATTGTGGATATCACATATGATATTTGATGAAATTTATGATTTTATCTAGAAAATTATAATATAAATTTGATAAAAAAATTATGAATTTATTAAAATTAAAAAATATATAAATTTAAAAGATATAATGAGATTTGTAAGTATTTATCCAATTCAAAATTGTAATTATCCTAATTTTTAAAATTAATTTTTTTATTTATGGTATTTTTTAATTAAAAAATGTGTGGCCCATATTTTCCTTATCACCTTCTCGCAAATTGACCACCTTCTCGTTTGAACCTACCCCTATATATGTCTATATATATATATATATATATATATATATATATATATATATATATATATATATATATACTACTAAAAAGACATTTTCATGCGGAAAAATACGCCAAAAATCCGTTAGAAATCGTGTTTTCCGGTGGATCGAACTACCAGAAAAAGACTCGCCGGAAAACACAATTTCCGGTAGAATTTCAGAAGGATCGTGTGAGATAAAGAGTACTTAAAGTGAGAAGCGTAAGAAGGGATCCGGACCCTTGTCACTTTTAATCTCACACCCACCCATGAATTGCGTTCTTACGGTATTTGATCTAGTGCATCTCGGTACATCTCAATCCAAGGGTCGTGATTCCTTCTTACGCTTCTCACCATAATTTCCCTTCTTACTGAACCCCCCCCCCAAAAAACAGATGAAAAAATATATATCAATATGGATGTCAAATAAACGAGAAAAATATAATTGATTTTTTTTGTGTAATTTGTTTTATTCGAATTTTGATCATATCTCGTCTTTTTTCGATTTAAAAAATAGGGGTTGGGAGATCTTTTAATTTAAAAACTAGGCATATACCCGCGCGATGCAGCGGAATGTAAGTAAAGAACGAACAATTAATGCTATTTTCTTATATACGTTTCATCAATAATCAACCATGACCTAAAAATCACAACTTATGAAACCTAAAGCCATAAAGATATTCAATAATTAGTTTATATTACAATTATTGACGAAAAAAATTATAATGATATTATTTATAATAAGAATGAAACGTATTTTACGATTATGTATTTTTAACGTGCTAACGGTGGAAAAAAAATGTATGGACAGAAAAACAAATTATTTCGTAGATATTCATGATATTTAATAGTACGGTTAAATTAAAAAATATTCAATATTTGGCTCGTTTTGAAGATATTGAGGAGACGCTTATAATGATATAATTTGTAGAAAAATGAACGTATTTTTTCATTGCATTTTTGTTAATATATAATTATTTGTGTTAATATGTGTAAAATGAAAAAAATAAGGGATATAAAGTAAATTAAATAAGTAATTATAAGGGTGATAAATGTAACAATGTAAGGGTGGTAAATGTAATTGTACAAAAGTTTGTACAATAACCGTTTGTACAATAACCGTTTTAGTAGTATAGATAATTCGTATATATTCTGATATTTAATAGTATGGTTAAATTAAAAAATATTCAATATTGGGTTCGTTTTGAAGGTATTGACGAGACGATTATAATGGTATAATTTGTAAAAAAATGAACGTATTTTTTCATTGCATTTTTGTTCATATACGATTATTTGTGTTAATATGATAACGGTGTAAAATGTAAAATGAAAAAGTAAGGGATACAAAATAAATTAAATAAGTAATTGTAAGGGTGATAAATGTAACATTATAAAGGTAGTAAATGTTATTGTATAAAAGATTAAGGGTGGTAAATGTAATTGTACAATAGTTTGTACAATAACCGTATTAGACTTTTCATTATATAGTATAGATAAAGTTGTAATTGCTTTTTAATCACATTCATTTGATTAATTAATCTAACAGATGATGGAGTGTTTTTCGGTTTTTCATATATTTTGGGTTTCCACTGAAATTCCCTGTATATAATCTATGTGTGTGTGTGTATGCGTGCGCGTGCGCGTGCGCGTGTGTGTATGCATATTCAACTAATCTCTAATCTAGTTGTTGATTATAAGATTCTTGATGAACCTTAACCAGGTGATCAATCATGGAGTTTCAGAGAAGATGATGGAAGACATGAGGGTTTTGTACCATGAGTTCTTTAACATGCCCGTTGACGACAAATTAGGGGTTTATTCCGAAATCTGGAGGAACACGGGGTGTTCGCTTTACACAAGCGGTTTCACTTATGCCGAAGAGGATGTTCATTACTGGAAAGACACTTTGAAGCACGTGTGTCATCCTTTAGAAGAACACACACCATCTTGGCCGGAAAAACCAGCCCGTTACCGGTAACTTGCTGATGTTGTAAATATTAATTTTTTAATTTTCAGATGAATTTGAGCGACATATGGCTGAATCTCAGTAGATTAATTTTGATGGTAAAGTATTTTCTTTTTGATTGTATGTGTTTTAGGGAGGAGGTGGGGAGATATGCGGTTGAGGTTCGGAAAATGGGGTTCAAGATTTTGGATTTGATTGGGGAAGGATTGGGACTTAGCGAAGGGTACTTCAAGGGAGTGAGCCAGGATCAGGCGATGACGATTAACCACTACCCACCATGCCCGAACCCGAGTTTAGCCATGGGTTTCTTTGGTCACACCGACCCGAACCTTATAACCTTCCTTCAACAAGACCAATACGGGCTACAAATGTGTAAAGATGGGAAATGGATGGGTATTGACCCCATTCCAAATGCTTTTGTGGTCAACATTGGTTACCAACTCGAGGTCATGATTATATCTGATCTAATTATAAGCTCATGGTTCGTTACCGAACCATGAGAGTAGACAGATATTTGGTTTGATTTGATTCAGTTTTGGCATGAACATGTTTCTGACCAACATTTTTTTTTCGGTGTAGATTATAAGTAATGGGAAGTTGAAGAGTGCAGAACATCGTGCGGTCACAAATTCAACTGCGGCTCGAACATCCATTGGTACATTTTTTGGTCCAAATCCTAGTCTTCCAGTTGTCATAGAACCGGCAAAAGAGTTGGTTACGTCGACTAGTCCTCAGATGTTCAAATCATATCAGTATACCGACTTTTTAGTCGACTTCTTGGCCTACCATCGCAAACCATTTCCTCGAAGCGGAACACCGTTGGACCCTTACCGGCTCTAAGTCGGAGTTCTTGTTAATAACACTTGTATGATAAAATACGTTTGGAAATAAACCGGCAGCCTCGGCTCCGGCAAGATGTACTTTTTCGGGGAATTACTGTGACGAACTTAAGTGAAATATATGCTAGTTTTATACCCATGTTATGTAGCGGAATGAAAAAATTATTGTAACAAATTAATTGTTTTAGCCATTTTTTTATTTTATGGTGGTTTAACCTCTTAATCGCATTCTCCCTAAAATTACCAAAATAGCACCATATCCGTAATTGCGGACCTACCTTAAAATAAAAATATAAAACAAATTTGATCAATTTTCCAAAAAAAAATGTTTTTCTTTCTTGCGTATTGCCGACCTGGGTTTAAAAAAAATTAAGAAAAATCGATCAAATCTGAATTTGTTTGGTATATTTAATTGGAGACCTATTTCAGTAAAAATATGAAAAAAATGGCTATGAGGTGAAACCACCATAAAAAATGACTAAAACAATTAATATTTTTCTTATAAGAAAATTATTTCAACTCCTCATTGAAAAATAAATAAATTATGTTTAAACAAAAAACAAAATAAATTTCCTACAAAACAAACATGGTTTATAAATGAATGAAATTCAAATCTATTTCAAATCCTTCTATGAAATCTAAATCCCTCGAAAACAATCATACAAACCCTCACGATCACTAGGTCAAGTCGACTACGTACCTATAAATTTTGGATCGCTCGAGATGCGTACAAACTAATCCACTCGTTGA